>CM060357.1:103226812-104590345 GCA_030545235.1 Helianthus tuberosus | reverse complement strand
AGGTTCAACTTGCTACCTCTAGTCAAACACATAAGAACTATGGTTATCACAATATTGAAATCGGAATCACATCCATTTACCTTCATGTTGAGATTTTGCATCTTCCTGCTCATTACTTTCAGCGAAAGTATTAACATCTCCTCCTTCATCAATTTCATGTACACCCAAAGAAAATGCAGCAGCACGACTTTTCCCCATCTCCTGTACAACTCTGGCAGCTGCATGAAGTACAGGCCGCGAGAAACTACGAAAAGAACTCTCTAATCTGCAACAGATCAAGACGAAAATGATAAAGTTCTAGATGCATAACTAAAAAACCACTCCCCACCTAAACATGTATAATTATTTAGATAAGCACTATGACCTTCTCATGACAAGTTTGATAAGAAGCTGTGGACGTCTCGCCTTTGAAGATTTATCCTTGTCCTTCACAGAAGGTGCTTCAGGGGCCTTAAGAACTTCTCTCGTTAGTTTATACCACCCAAGAGCTCGTTCTTCGGTCCTGTTATTGGCAAAATATTAGCAAAAACATAGAAAGAAAGCATGCTTGCTTACATTACATAATAGATCTGCACATCAATCAGAAACATCGCAACCACCTCCTTAGTATTCCATAACTTTATTTCTACTATGAGTAATTTGTGTGTTAAGACTATGAAACTATATTAGTTCAATAATAATCTAACTTTTCTATTAAACCATGATAGATTGAACTCAATAAAAATGCACTTGGGTGATTTTTTCCCAATAGTACATGTTAAAAATATTAAACAACACGAATTTACCCATTTAAAAGTAAACGGATCGAAAATGACACCTATACAATTCATGGACAAAGTACCTGTCAGCAGTGTCAGATTTCCCGAGTACACAGAGGATAGCCTCAAAACAAACTCTGTCACTGGGATCAAGGAGGAGTTGATACAGCAAGGAGGTAAATTGGTTTTTAATGTCTGGCCTTTCTATAAAAGAAATTGAAAAAAAAAAATCAGATCTTGGTAACAGTTACTTTTCAAATGTAAGCAAAGAATTTCACAATATCAACACACACCATCCAGTGATTTAGCTCTAGATATTGCATGGCACAATCTGGCAAGAGCAACTCTAGCAAGCACGTCATGCAAATGCAGAACATCCTGCAGAGCTCCTGATTCATATAACATCTAAAAATTTAGCGGCGATTACAAAAATAACATAAAAAAATTAATGATGATGACATTAATGACAGAAAAATATCCAAATTACCACCAGGCTGGGCGAGCTTCCCTGAGATAAAAAAAAAAAAAAGATTAGAAACTTGATTAAAAAAAACTCATCATACAAATTTGTATGTATGATGATGGAATTCAAATAGGTACATCAACTTAATATTGATGTGAATATAAACAAATAATATTATGAACATGCTTTTTGGCCACAAACCAAAACATAGAGCAGAGCATACACAGGAAAAGCATGATTATTTAGATGTCTTGTTTCTTGATACAATATCATGTTTCATTTGGTTAAATCAAATAAATAAGATACAGAATTTAATAAAAAGGAAAGACAACGAGATAATCAAACTTGATGGATTTAATTTTTTGATAAATTAAAATTACCTAAAGCCATTGCAACAGCATAAGGATCTTTTGTAGCTAGCTCAGAAATAATCTCCAAAGAATGTCTAACAGCCACCGGATCAGAAAATGAAACTCTGCAGTCAATATGAGCTTTATTTAGAGTAAAATCATTTAAGTAACTTTGCTACAAAGATACTAATAGACATCGTACATATTTATAGTAATGATTGTATATATGAATAAGATTTATGTTAATTGAGAGAATATCTCTCAATTCTCTTGTATTATTGATCAATACAATTCATTCAGAATCATTCTATCTTACATGGTATCAAGCCTAATTCTCTCCCAACCCTAATTTTTTTTCCTATGACCTGTTTCCTGCGACTATTCTCTTCTGCCGCCTGTCTTTTCTCTTCTTCTAGTCTCCATGGATTCTAAACTTCACCTAGCCATGACAGTGTCTAGCATCAAGAACTTCATACCCATCACTCTTGAGGTTGAAACCAGCCATTACACAACCTGGTCCGAACTCTTCAAGGTTCTCTGTACAACCTATGATGTTGCTGACCATCTCAGTCCCAGGTCTACCGCTGCTTCCCCTTCTTCTACGGCCGCTGGCAAGGCTGTCACGCCTCCCTCTGATGCTGAGGCCCTATGGAAACGGATTGATGCCATAGTCCTACAATGGATCTATGGCACCATATCCACATATCTCCTTCATACCATCCTGAAACCTGGTAACATAGCCCACGAAGCCTGGACTACCCTGGCCAACCAGTTCAAAGATAATAGCTATACCAGGGCTGCTTATCTCCAACATCAAACTTGAAAATTTCTCCAGCATGGCCGCCTACTGTCAAGAAATCAAGCTTCTTGTTGATCAACTTGCTAGTGTTAGTGCTCCGGTTGACAATCAACGCCTTGTTCTTCAACTGTTCACGGGTCTCACTGAACACTATGATGGTATCTCCACAATCCTGTAGAACCGAGAGCCCTTACCCGACTTTCATGAAGCTCACTCCCGCCTCCTCATGGAAGAAACTAAGCGTAAACACCGTGCATCTACTTCTACCACAGCCTTTGCGGCGACAGTTTCCACCACACACAGCAGCCCTGATACACACACCAACCCTGGTTCCACCACTGACCGCGGGCGCGGCCGGGGTCGTACACGGGGCCAGGGCAACGCAGGGAGAGGAGGACGTAGTTTCGTCCCGTCAAATCAACACCCATACATTGTTTTCCCACAATCTTGGGCGTCTAATCAGTGGGCCAGTCTCATAAACCAGGCCCAACAATGGCCAGCAGGAAATCCCAGCCCACCATGCCCATACCCTTCCATGCCCAGGCCCAATACAGGTGCTAGTATACTGGGCGCTGCTCCTTCGCAAGCTTACACTGCAGGACCAGTTCCAACCGACATCGCTCAAGCCCTCTACACTTTGTCTCTCAATCAACAGGATCCAATCGGAATCATGGATACTGGAGCTATCGGTCACATGACAAATCAGCAAGGTAACATTTCCCAGTCTGTTTTAATGATTGCACTTCTAAACATATTATAGTCGAAAATGGCATGACCATTCCCGTCGTTGGACAGGGCAACCCCACACCTTACCACCCCTCAAACTAAATAATGTCCTCTACGCACCACATTTAATTAAGAACCTTATTTTTGTCTGCAGCCTTACCACTGATAATTTAATATCTATTGAATTTGATTCGTTCGGAATTCTTGTGAAGGATCTCAAGACCAAGGCTCTTATCCTACGATGCAATAGCTCGAATGATCTATATCCCCCCACCACTCCTCTCCACATTCTATCCTCTCCACCTTCAACATTTGCTGCCATTACCCAAGACCGTTGGCATCAACGACTTGGGAACCCGGGACAAAATTTATTGAAATCTTTGAAATCTTCTTCTTGTATTAATTTTGGACAATCCAATACTACTATTTGTCAATCTTGTGTTTTTGGCAAGAATGTTAAACTGCCTTTTTATGATTCATTGAATAAAACGTCTTTCCCTTTTGACATTATACACAGTGAATTATGGACCTCACCGGTTCTTAGCACCGGTGGGCACCGTTACTATATATTGTTCCTTGATGATTACACTATTTTTTGTGGACATCTCCAATCAATAACAAGTCACAAGTCTTTGAAACGTTTACGCACTTTAACAACTTTATACATACCCAATTTGAGCGCAAAATAAAACAATTCCAGTGTGACAATGGAAAAGAATATGCAAATAATAACTTTCAAAACTTGTCACCAAAATGGCATGTATTTCCGTTTTTCTTGCCCCCACACCTCCTCCCAAAACGGGAAAGCGGAACGCAAAATCCGCACAATTAATAACATGCTCCGCACACTTCTTGCTCAATCATCTCTCCCTCGTAACTTATGGCATCATGCGCTCGAGGTTGCAACCTATCTCCTCAACATTCTCCCAAATAAAAACCATAACTTTCTCTCACCCACCACCCTACTTTACAAGTGCCAACCAACCTATGAAGACCTACGCGTGTTTGGCTGCTTGTGTTACCCCATTCTTCCCTCCAACACACTTCACAAATTAGCTAACCCTTCACAACCCTGTGTTTTTCTCGAGTATCCCTCTAACCATCGAGGGTACAAGTGCCTTGACCTACATACCCACAAAATCTTTATTAATCGCCATGTTTATTTCGAGGAATCTATTTTTCCTTATCAAATAAGTTCTCCCACCATCACTTCCTCCTATGATCTTCTCTCCCATCTCATTCATCCCTCTTTATGGTCCCACATCTCCCAAACTGAACCTCAACCCGGTACCTCTCCTCCGCCCAACCGTCGGCCCAGCCCAATGCCATCCATCCTTCAGCCCAACCGTCGGCCCAGCCTACCTTAGCTCTTTCTCAGTCATGGAACATTCACCAACTTGATGTCGCCAATGCCTTTCTACATGGGAATCTGGCTGAAACGGTCTACATGCATCAGCCCATGGGATTTCGACATCGGGATTATCCGAATCATGTGTGTCGCCTTAAAAAATCTCTATATGGTTTAAAACAGGCACCTCGCGCGTGGTATCAACGATTGTTCTCAGGATAGGCTTCATGCAGAGCAAGTCTGACAACTCTCTCATCCACTATCATTAAGGATCACACACAGCTTATCTTCTCATCTATGTGGATGACATCATCCTCGCCACCTCCTCTGATGATCTTCGCAAACACCTAATGTCTTCTCTTGCCGGTGAATTTGCTATGAAAGATTTGGGGCCCTTGACCTATTTTCTAGGCATTTCGGTCACTCGCATTGGTGATCAAATGTTTCTATCTCAACAGGCCTATGCTAAAGATATTCTACATTGAGTTGCTATAGATTCTTGCAAGTCTGTCCCCACTCCTGTTGACACTCAATCTAAGCTGAGTGACTCCTCGGGTCCTTTGTTCGACGACCCGACTACCTACAGGAGTCTTGCGGGTGCTCTATAGTATCTTACCTTCACAAGTCCTGATATTACATATGTCGTGCAACAAATTTGTATGCATATGCACTCACCTCGTCTTGCTCACTGGAATGCCCTCAAAAGAATCCTTCAGTACATTCAGGGCACTTCTGAGTTTGGTCTTCTCTTAGGACCCGCACCACAGCTATCCTTGCTTGCCTACACTGATGCCGACTGGGCTGGTTGTCCCGACACTCGTCGTTCCACATCCGGATACTGCGTTTATCTCGAGGACAATCTCATATATTGGTCCTCTAAACGTTAGTCCACCGTCTCTTGCTCCAGTGCGGAAGCTGAATATCGCGGCGTTGTTAATGTTGTAGCCGAGATTTCCTGGCTTCGAAATTTGCTTCTTGAGCTACACCGTCCTCTCTCACGTGCAACCCTAATTTATTGTGACAATGTCAGTACCATTTATCTATCTGGCAATCCAGTTCAACATCAGCGTACCAAACATATTGAACTGGATATTCACTTTGTTCGGGAACATGTTCAGCGAGGTGATGACCGTATTCTCCATGTGCCGTCTCGTTACCAGATTGCTGACATATTCACCCAAGGGCTCCCGCGAATAATATTTGAAGACTTTCGGTCCAGTCTCGGCATACGTTCTCCTCCCGCTTCGACTGCGGGGGTGTAATAGACATCGTACATATTTATAGTAATGATTGTATATATGGATAGGATTTATGTTAATTGAGAGAAGATCTCTCAATTCTCTTGTATATATATTCTAGGTTATTGATCAATACAATTCATTCAGAATCATTCTATCTTACAGATACAAGTACAATGCTTAATGGTATAGTAGAATGACTATTTAATCCTCTGAGAAAAATAACACAATCAGTATATTCACCAATATATAAGAGTATATTCACCAATATATAAGAGTACTGCTAATAACGCTCAACACCACATTATTAGTCACAAGCCTAATCAAAGATAGAACCTCACCTATAACCAATCAACAATTAAAACTCTACAAGAAATTACACATTTCCCTCAAAGTCTTAAATCTGAATTCAGGAGTAATAGATAAGTTCATTTCCTAACATGCCAAGAAACTTTAATGTTGTACTTATTTTAGCCAGCGAACCTTAAAAAACATGTGTGTGGTTCAGCTACAAAAGTGTGTTTTGTCTAAAAAGTGTAAAAAGTGATGTAGGCCTTCAGATTGGAATAATTTATGGACTGTTAGGGTTCGAATATGGTGTTTTAGCAATCTTCACTCTGTTATCTATGAGTATTGTTTTTGTTGGATGATAAGACTCTAATAATCGAATATCTGATAGTATGGCGTTTTATATTGACTATCATGTGGTATTGTGGTTTTCTATATTCATAGTTGTACGATGGTATGTTTGAAGTTTTATGGATTGTTAGGGTTCAAATATGGTGTTTTAGTAATCTTCACTTTGTTATCTGTGGGTTTTGGGTGTTTTATGATGGGGTTTTACCACACTCCTATGGCTTCTCACACTCTTTAGGAGTTTTGGACTTTGTAGCCAACTCCTGATATATATAGCCAATTATGATTAACAAAATAAACAATGACATTGATTCTTCAAGTGATAAAAAAAATAAACCACCGACTTATCATACAAATCACCAAGAAAGTGTTAACTAAAGCATAAAGCTAATAATAAATATTAAGATGCCAAGTAATTACTAGCAAAATCATATATATAGATTAAAAGGAAACAAACTAACCCCTGCACAGCACGATGGAGAAATATCGGATTTCCTGGATCCAAGGGAAGTCTTCGTAATGCACTCATGGAGCCGTATTGGAGATTACTTCGAATTATAGACTGCTTATCCACATTGATGTTAATAAGGATAAGATAAAGAGAACACTCAATCAAATATACAAATGGATGAACATGCCAATATGTTATGTTATGAGAAAGATCAGATGTGCACTTTTACTATAGAAAGGAAAAACCATGGGTGCTAAATCATTACACCAAAAGAACAAATAGCTCTAAGAAACTTCTCATGTCATTAAATAATGCATCCTACTAAACGAATCGCCTCAAAGGATTAAAAAAACAAATGCATGAACATGAGTGGAAAAAAATTAATTTGGATCCTCGAGCAAGGTTTAAAAAAACGGAAACGAGTTTCGAGACGTTTTCCCTTCGTCTCACGAGGCATAAGTATCGAGGCGGAACGAGGCGTAAGGCCGAGGCGGTATTAATAAATAAATATTAAAATTATATATATCATAAAATAATAAATAATAAATACTAAACATCAAAAAAAGAGTTTTCTCATCAAATTTCATCAGATTCAGTAGTTAAAAACATAAAAAAGATTCAAATTTCATCAAATACTTGACATAAAAAAGCTATTTAAGAAAAGCGCACATAGAGAAAAAAAATATAAAAAATATGTTATGCTTTGAAAATAAATAAGATTCCACATATAAAATTAAAAAAACTATTATATATGCCATTTAAGATCATGGAGCTAATAGTTAGTAGCAAAAGTTTAGGACTTATATGTTGCAAGTTTTGGGTGTGTGAATAAAAGTCTCAAAAGGTGGTAAATACTTTGTCCCACATTGGTGTGGGGACAAAGTGAGTGGTTGTTTATAAGGTAAAGACTTTACTACTCTATTGTTGCTTTATGACATGTTTTACCATAAGTCCTACCCGCGCGCAGGGGGTGGGGGGGTGCAAAAATGAGTTTCTGAGCTGGAATTTGGTTGAACTCATGCGTGCCCGCACCTGCGGACACGAATGCAACTCCGAAAAACCCGGGCCCGCGTGAGGCGGGTTTTAGTTCAGTTTTTTTTTTCCGCCCGGGGCGCCTAAAAAAAAACTAATCTATCATTCTACCCCGCCTAAAACATAAACGTACGCCTCGCCAAATTAGTTCCGCCTCGAACCGAAACTTACGCCTCACTCCACTGAGGCGTACGTATAATTTCTGTTCCTGAGGCGCCGCCTCATATGCGTTTTTGCTCCGTTCCGTCTCGAGGCGCGCCTCAGTACGGACGCCTCGGCCGTTTTTTTAAACCATGTCCTCGAGGATAGAGATAGATACGCAAAGAACAAGGGGACTAACAACCTACTAACTAATGTAGTACACAAAACAGATGGATGGAGTCAACTGAAACAATTATTTCACTTGTTTTAGATTATTACACTAAATACCACAGAATAGGCTGGAGACTTTGAGAAAGATGATAACCATGTGAACTTATTTACAAGAATATCCTGGTATTTCATATGCTATGGCAATCAGGATATTAACCGCAGAGTGATGTTTGTAAAATGAGCATATTTAGATAATGGCATCTTGTTCTTTGAAGTAATAATTAAAGGCATTAAGTTCTCAAATGCTGAAGCATTAGATATTGCAGTTACTGAAATTTACCTCTTTGTCACCACCTTTTGCCCCAAATATGCCTTTCTTACGCTTGTCAGGCATATCAGCAACCTGATCAACAGCATAAAGAAGCATAAAAAGATGGTTTACAATCTATGCTAGTCCTTATAAGATAAAGAGAAACAGGAGCAATATCTAAACTATAAGAAATCAAGAAAAATGTATAGATGTTTATAAATCAAACCTTATCAAGTATACCGAATACAATTTCGTATAATTTTTGCAAAATCTCATCACTGTTAGAAGCATATGTAAGAGCCTTCAGTGCTTGAAGCCTTCGCGCATGAACTTCAAAAGAAAAAAAACATCATTAAATAATATCATGAGAAGAAAGCCCATAGTATAGTATCTTAAAAGTAGATTGCACGACCATCACTTGAAGATAGATGAGAAACAATTACTTATTTTTACTATTACTATTTGAGAATAGATTATGCTTTTCATGAGAAGGCATATATCCAGACAGTTTTGGCTAATGGCTATTGATTAAATGAGAAAGTTTTCTACTTTAGAATATAACCACACCAACTATATAACTCGTTAGAGTGTTAGACATTGAATGTAATGATGTTAAAAACATTTAAACAAGTTAATATTAAACAACACCATATGAACAATGAAATGTCAAACTGTCAGTCATGATAAGTTACTTTATCAAAAAAAAAAAAAAAAAAAAACACTAAGTGTGATATCATTCACAGTTGGTAAGGTAAAACCTTGCAGCAGGTATTCGTCAATGGCATGGCTAATAACACAATCAGAGTGACAAACAAGTTCAATGAAGATTGATACATGCTATAAAATGCTTATAGCATAGAGATTGTTCCTTATAATTTACAATGAGCAAGAAGATTAGACGGCTTGCCACTTCAAAATTAAAGCCTCCATGTCTAAGTAGCACTGGAACGGGTACGGGATCGGGGTACGGGGACGATACGGGAATGAGGAACGGCAAAACTCAAAATTCCAAGATACGGGTACGGCAATAAAAAATATAAAAATATATTAAACAAATTCCAAAAATACTACATCTTCCAAAGGTAATTAATTATCAATAATCAAATCATTTTCAAATTCCGGTTCCTCTAGTAAGAGATCGGCAATCGATAGAGAATTAGAGATGATGAGACCTCGGAAGCACGGAAACGGCTACTAGGTGCCGTCTCCCGTCCCGAGGACTGCATGGGGACGGAAACGGCACGGGGACGCCGTGGAAACGTTTCCGGCAGGCTGGGGACGGCATGGATACGCGTTGAAGATGGGGACGGATTATGGGGACGGCATGGATACGTTTCCGCCTCCTATTGAAACAAACCAAGCGACGTTCAAGTTTCCAAACCCTACAGGATCATCTTCTTCGGTTCTTCTTCAGTTCTTCTTCAGCCGATCCTCTTCTTCTTCAGTTCTTCTTCAGCCGATCCTCTTCTTCAGCAAGGTGATAAACAATGTGTCCAGGAAGAAGGTGAAGAAAGAAGGGGGAAGAAACTAGAAAAGCGGCTGCTTATGGTGTGTTTAGGGTTTTTTTGGTTTAAATAAGTTTAGTTTTTTCAACATTTAACCCCTCTATTTTTACTAGTGTATATTTAAACACTAAAACTTGTAGCTTTCTACATAAAAAGTGTAAAAGTAGTTTATTTATTTAAACATTTAACCCCCTCCATCTTCACTAGTTTACATTTGGTCCTTAAACTTATAAACTTATCTATACATCTACATAAAAAGTATAAATTAACATTATATTCACATAAATATAACTATTTTGTGGTTTTGTGTTACATTATCTTTAATATATATTTATTTTTTTATATGTTTTTATTCCCGTACCCGTCCCGTCCCCGCTTCTTGAATTTTTTAGTTTTGCCGTTTCCTGTTCCCGTACCCGTCCCCGTACCCCGTTCCCGTACCCGTCCCAGTGCAACATAGGATGAGACTTGAGAGTTTAGAGATTAGAGAAGCCGAATATGATAGGTCTATTTATTTAATGGCCGGTTGTGGAATTTGAAAGGGTAAAAACCCTAAAAATAAATGGAAACGGGCTGGATACTTCTACCAGATACGTCCCCGACATTGGAAACGTTTAGGAAACGTCCCTGACGAGTACCCATGGTGTTTCCGTCCCCGACAAGTACCCGAGACGGATACGGCCACATAAATGGAGTCCCCGTGCTACATAGCTCCATGTAGACCAAGAGACCGTCATTAGATGATAAATTAACTGCAACGTACCAGCATAAAGACTGACCTCCAGTTTTAGTGTGCCCATTACCCTTATAAATTTAAATGAAACTTAATTTCCAGATCAATATTTAAGAGCTCAGCTTAAATAAAGGCTAAATGAAAATGGTTAGTTTAACTTCAAGCAATCAACTCATTTGCCTGTCAACACACATGCTACTTTTGGTCTGCAATTACCCATTGCAGTGTTAAATGATTATGAAATTCCATAAGTACTTCCATACAATTAGACATTCTTCTTTCCAAATTTAACTCTTGGCAACTCTTGTATTCATAGCAAGATGTTTTCTAATAAGACCATGATGTGTGGAAAAGTTTTATTCCTATTCATGAGGTAATCCATGTTGATGAGTGAAGGCCCGCAACAGTAATTGACCACTATAAACAATTGATCCATTTACCAATAAAAAATTCTCCCAGTCATGTATAACCATCAAGATCATTCATGATTAATATTTATATCTATATTATAATTTCCCAGTCATGTATAAATTCGAGATTCCAAGTAGTATCTTCTTTTGAAGAATCATGTATCTAGCATAGTTAGACATATCTTAAGTGATCAACTTTCCTTTGACACAGGAAAGAAATATTGTAAGTGATCAATTTTCCTTTGACACGGGAATCAAATCAGAGCCTAGTCGTGCTTAGTGTGTACTGTCGTTTGTCGCAATCAGACTTATCAAACTCCATAGTGAGAACATCATAATCACACTCGTCAAATTTCTCAAAGATGATCTTCCTAACTTTAAATTTATAGCCACAAAAATGTAACCAATAGTTGGATATGTCTAATATTAAATAAGTAGTAGTAACACCACATTGCAATTAAAAAAGATAATCACTTACATTCAGGATCAGGATTTATGGCCTCTGTAGAAAGTCGATCTAGTATTCGAGGTACAACATCTGCTCGAGTGACCCCGCCAATAGCATCAATGTCAGCTAAAGCGTCCCAGTTTGGTGTAGGGATCCCACCTCCCGGAGTTAAACCTTGCGCTCCAGTATCAGGCAATATTCTTGCTAGATAATAATATACATATCGTAGAATAGTCCTATCCTCACATTGCTGACCAAGCTACAAAATGAAACACAAAAGAAGACGCTTGTTTTACTAATCAGCAACCAAACCCAATGTAAAATTTCATTAAAATATGCAAATGTCAGGGGAACTTCTTAGAGCTCAAGTCAAAGCAAATATATACAGAAAATCAGGAAAGATAGATACGTCCAATAAAATTACTATAGAACGCACGATTAGATCATGAACTTATAATGGACACCAGGAGAAACTCCATTCCTCTTGAAAATCACAGGTGATTTTGTTAGACATTTCAGATGCAAAATATGCTCCAATCTAAAACAGAGTATGCTTCAAGGACTTCAAATAGATACAGTCAATTCTACTTAAACTGAAATTGCTAAAGTAACACCTAAAACCGCATCAAGGCTTAAGACTCAGCTCATAATCACAATTGTAAGTTGTAAGTTTGTAACTCATCAACAATACAAATGAGTGTATTCGAAAAGAGAGAAGCATATGCAAGTAAGTTCATACCATAAGAAGAGAAGGTGCAAGAGATGGATCAACGGAGTTGTACACAGCTAGTTTCGGGAACACATGATGCACCAACTGTCTCTGGGACTTTTTCTGCAGTGCCATACAAAAAACACTATTTTAGTGGGTACCAAACGTGATACATACTTTCAACCGTTATTCAAGTTTAGGTAAAGGACTCATACTTGGTCGGATGACGCAGCTAATTCATGGATACTCCTTGCAAGTTGTGCATAAGAAACCGGCTATATAAAAACAATATACAAAGAATCAGCCAGTAAGAAATAACTCAGTTCAAACATTAATTCTAAATCAGATCTTGAACTGCTAAAGCCAGAAGATCAAAGTTCAATTACGTAGCACTGAAAACAATCAAGGACTCTCTAAGTCAATGCATAAAAAGTATATCACTAGTACCATGAACCAGAACCAACTCATATCAGCTCAACTGGGTAAAAGTTCTTCCTAATTGAAGCTGATACTTCACATCACTAGCAATTCTTATTTCTCAATCGCTCTTTTTAGTTGGTGGGCAAGGTTTATTTTCAAAGTTAAAGCTGCCATCACCAATTCACTGTTATATCTAAACAACTACAGAATAAACTCCATACTAATCGAATACCTGGACACTCCTTACAAGTTGTACATAAGAAATAAGAAACTGGCTATATAAAAGAACGTAAAAAGCATCAGCCAGTATAAAATAAGTCAGTTCAAACATTAATTCTAAATTAGATCTTGAACTGCTCACAAGCCAGAAGATCAAAGTTAATCAAGAACACTCTTAAGTTGATGCATAGAAAGTCTATCACTAGTGCCATGGGCCTCCAATTTCAAATCTAATATAGAATGAGCCAGAACCAACTCAAATCCGCTCAATTGGCTTAAGATTCAACCTAATTAATTAATTATAATTCCAAATGATTAGTTATGTTTCCTGAACATTGCACCAACTTAAAGTTGGCATCATGCATTCACTGTTATATCTAAAAAGTTACAGATTAATCTCCACACTAATCAAATTATATAACTTCATATCCATCAGTATCCAACTTAAAAGTGGCAATTCAACATAACAAATCAGAAGACCAAACTTAAATTAGGGAGCACTGAAAACAATCAAGGACACTCTCAATGTTGCAGAAATCGCGCCTAGGCGGTGATTAAACGCTCATCGGAGCCTCACCGCCCGACTAGCGGTATATTTATATAATTTTGTAAAAATATACAAAAAAAATCCATTCCGATTAATCCCTAGGCGGTACCTCACCGCCTGACTAGCACCTAGCGCCTTCTACAACATTGGACACTCTAAGTTAAAAGATAGAAAGTATATCACTAGTGCCATGAACCAGAACCAACTCAAATCAGCTCAATTTGCTAAACGTTCTGCCTAACTTAGTTAAAACTCCCAAACATTGCAACAATTTACATGCTCTGATCCCTCACATCACTACCAAGTCTTGTTTGATTTGCAAACTTAAAGCTACCATCACCAATTCACCATCATATCTAAAAACTACGGAACAATCCCCATCAATATCCAACTTTAAAGTACCAATTCAACATTCAACATAATACATATACAATTATATAATGAACCAGAACCAACTCAAATCAGATCAATTGGCTTAAAAGACAACCTAATTAATCATAATGCTAAAAATCACTGAACAACCTCCACAATAATCGAACTGACTAACTATATACCCATCAATATCCGACTCTAAAGTACCAATTCAACATAACAACTACACTCATACCTTCTTCTTATGACTTTTATGCGGTATACGAACAGCAGCTCTCGCAGCAGAAACCGCATCACTCTGGATCTGCATCAAAGTCGACTTCTTAGACTTCCGGTCAGTAGTAGTAGTAGTAACCGCCGTAACCGCTTTACTAAATGGACTGGCAGCTCGCTGATGCGAGGGCGGTTTCGCCGTCGAAGCCTGCGCCGCCGTGGACGACGGCGGAGGCACCGATGTAGGATCTGAACTGATCAGATCCATCAGAGTAGTTCCGGAAGAATCCTGTAGATCAAATATTGCAAAATGAATGATTCAGATTTGTAGATCAAGTGTATGAAGGTTTTGTGAGAAATTGAAGTCTTACCGCCATGAGATTTGATTGTGAACAAGCGTGTTTTGGTTGATTTGTTAGGGGAATTTGGAGAGGATCGTTGATGTTGATTCCGGTGCTCGGAATCTGATCTGTGTGTTCTGGTTAGTTTGGTGATGATGATATTGGGCTTAAAATGTGTCTTGGACTGTTGGGCCGGGCTAACATATTTCTAAAAGTTGTATATACCAACATGGCAACATCCAAAATCGGTTTGGAAACCAAAATTCTCAAACCGGTTCAGTTCAATATTCAAACCGGCGGTTCCCCACCGGTTCCACACCCTCGCTTCAAAACCTGACCTGACCCAAACCGATGCGGGAAAACTGGTTTTTGTCGTTCAGAGCGTTTTGAACGTTTAAAAACGGTAATATGACCGTTTGAAGCCGTTTTTTTTTACCATTTTTCACCCCCTATTCACCAAAGTTAGTATAAATACTTATTTGATGTTTTGGGATGATCACAACACTAGAAAAAACAAACCAAACCGGAAAACGCAAAAAATAACGCTTACAAAAACGCCTTCACTTGTTCCCTATTGGATCGAAGATGAGGAATACTGCTTGGATCTAGTTTTTGTTTACGTTAGGACCTTGAACTTACAAGAGAAGGGTACGAGGTATCAATGTGGTCTTTCTGGAATCGCTTTAAGGATAAATTTGACGAGGAAATGCGGTTTATAACTGAGTGTACAGGCAATGGAATCAAAAGAAAGATGTTGAATATATCCAAAGTTCTTACAAGATTTCATAAAATCTACCACATACGGAAGGACGAGTTGAAAGAATCCAAATAACGATGAGAATGTTGTTGAAGAATCTATAGTCAAATATGAACGAGTTAATGGAATGTCGTTTACTGGGTTAGAAATTTGGAATCAATGTGGTCTGGATTTTTGGAATCGCTTTAATGATAGATTTGACGAGGGAATCTATATCTATATATATAATATATGAATAAGGTTTGGGACACGTGTCACGTTGTGGTGCAACCTCACTTGATTTTTGGCGGGAAAATGTGGGAAACCTTTTATTTTTACACGGGATCCGAATGGCAACAACCATACCTGCATAGTTTGACCCGGGTATATAATGAACAAAAAAACCCTAATCATTCTAGTCCCCCATTTTCACACCGTCGTCCCAAATTGAGTACACCATACATTCAAAGCCCTAATCTTCCATCATCCATCGTCATTATTCTCCAATCGATGAACTAATCAGGTACGCATTCAGATTATTGTGATGAAGATAGTTATCAACATGTTTTCGAATTTGAGGTTTTTTTTTTATTTTGCAATGAAATTCCCTTAAAACTGTTTATAATTTTACTTTTAGCATTGCGATAGATTTTCTTATTTCTTATCATATACTAATGTAAGGTGTTGTATTATATGTACAGGGATATGCGGTTTAATGATTATGTCGGCTGTCTTAGATTTGTGTTTCCACCTTTCATTTCTGGTGAAACATGACTTTTGCTTTGGTTTTTTTGATAAGGATCATATTTTTGTTTCAATATGGTTGAGTTGAAGTTTGTCTTTTATCTTTATATGATCTTTTTTACATATTGATGAAGACGCAGGGTGTGAAGGGGCAAATGGCTTGGGTATGGAGCTCTATGTGTCAATTTGAATGCATATATTTTTTGAAATTTGTGAGAAGCTTAGGTAATAATTTGAAATTTGAAATCTGAGTCATTTTTCATTTACTCATCCTGACTACATGAATATTATTATTCCTTTGTTTGGTTTATTTTGTTACATATGCATGTTTGTAGTGTTATGTAGGTATGTTGGTGTAGTACGTGTTAATATTAGGACTATGGTGTCTTATGTATTAATTACTATTGTAATACTAAATGTTTACTCTGTTACATATACATGTCTGTGTGTTTTGTCTATATATTTCGTTTGACCTGGTTCAAATTATTTCAAATTTTCAATCAATACTAATTTATTAGGAAGTTAATACTGTAACCGAAAATACTTTCTGTAAATAACATAATTTTGATTCAGTTTTATAACTTCCAAAAATAAGTTCCAATCATTCCATAACTTAGTCGTATTGTATTCTATAAGTAAGATGTCATCTCAAAAAGTTTTCACATTGATACTCTTTGTCATTCTTGTGCTTTGGTTTTCGACTTCTTAAGGTACAACCATTACCCTTTTTGCAAATTTTATATTCAATATCATATGAAACATCATAAAACTTTGGTCCTGTCATTTTCTTAATTTAACAGTGAAATAGAGAACAATCAGATTACTATGTTCAGGTCACTTAATGCTCACTCCACGAACTACACCATCAAAGAGAAGATCATATCCTTGTGGCATAAAAAAATGAATGGTTATGATAACCAGATCTATCGAGTTGACATGTTGTTGATGGATGAGGAGGTAACAATTTTTAATGTTCTTAATTCTTATTTATAATACTGTTTAACCATAGTTATCCATGTTCATGATCTAAAAGTCATTATATATAATTACTATTTCAGGGTTCGTTCATTCAATGTAGTTGTTTACATAAACTTTTCTAACGGTTCCTTAAATATGAATCACCCCAAAACATTTGAAAATGTAAAAGAGGGGACTATGTACTCACTTGGGATTGCGTATAAGTCTTGTATGAATGATTAAACAAAGCTCAAGAGATCAAGGATTCAAGTGTGTCCTAATATCGGATAACTATGTTAGTGTAACGGGACTTTAATCGGAGGATCGGATAGAATGAAGTCTTATAAACCAAACGAGTGTTGGAACTCATATGATATGGTTTAATAAACTTAACATTCTGATTGGGAAAGGATCCTAAGTGCTTTTGATTCGTTATGACTTGTTAAAGTAGTTTATGCTACTTTAACGGGTTATTTGCGTAAATATATGATCGGATGGTCAAATATGTCTTATGATAAGTCTTATATGCCAAAACATGATTGAAAATGTTGTAACATTAGTTTATATGTCAAAACTTTGGTTACATATGCTTAAAATTGATTTTACAAGTGACTTATCATAACACTAACCAAACGACGTGACCATAGGGTATAACCTCAGTAGGTTATTCCCTATACAACTATGCTCACAAACATGTGTTTGGTCGGATCCTAAGATCGACCAAACGGGTCGGATTTGAAAGTCAAAGCAGTGGTCAAGACTGCTCGACTTACGACCCTAATAAAGCACTAAACTTGAAGTGACGAGTTAGACATGTTAAAACATGTCTAACTAAGTTATAAAACTGATTTGGTATCAAAACTTGGTGTTTTGATACCCAAAAATAGTTTTGTCGTAAAATGCACAAAATGCGCATCTTTGATCGAAACTTTGACTCGTCACTTCGACTAGTAAACGTGGTAATCAGAAGGCATAATCGCAAGGGATTATAACCTTTGTGATTACGATCACGTTGCAAAGTTCAATTGAACTTTGACTTGACCAATTAAGGTCAGAACCGAAAGTCAAACTATTTGACTTTTAACTCATAACAAGCTAAAATAAAGAAAAAGACTAAGGAAGAGCACTTACTTGTGTTCTAGGAAGTCTTAGAACTCAGTAGGAGGCTTCCATAAGGTTGGAAACAAGCTCCAGTGATGTGGGAAAAGAAAGATTGAATGAGCAAGGAATTTTTGGTGAAATGGCTTGCTATTTATAGTGATTTTGAAGCCATAAGATCATCACACATGCCCCATGAGGTGTCCATGATGAAAGGAGGTTTAAACACTTGTCAAATGCAGGAAAGAACTTGGAAAACACGAGTTCTTGGGCTCCAAGGCATGAAAAACAAGGGGCTGCCAAGAAATCTATTGCTGGGCACGTTTGGCTATGTGACACTTCGGGTTTTCCCGAGCAATCTGTGTATATTGACTTGCGTGTACATAATATTAAATGAAAGTCGTGATTTATCTTGAGGTGCTATGTATCGATAATGTGTAAATATTATATACGTAGTTATATATATATATAAGTGAATCGAGACCACGAGCCCGACTCGAGACCGCTTGGTCTCGAGTAAACAGTGAAGCGATTGGGCCGGTTGGGCCATGCCGCTCGGAAACCCACTAGGGTGCACCAAGCCGGTCCGGATATAAAACCCACAAGAGGGGTCAACTTTGCCACTTTTCACCATTTGCAACATTTCCTCATTCACTCACTCCCACACACTCTCCCTCACCCTCTCAACAAAAACCCTAACAATCAAGCTCACCTCCTCTCCTCTCCCTCTCTCGGATCAAACCGGCGACAACAAAAGGGGCTCTCGGATCATCTCGGATTAGCTTGAGATCACCACTCGGAACTTAGTCCATCAATCCCTCATACTCTTTCATCTAGCCGGTTAGTTTCCTTTTAGTTGTTTGGCCAAAAATGATGATTTATGAATACAAAGTGATAAGATAATTGGATGATAAATGATGGATGAAATATGTGATAAATGATAAATATGTTCATGTTTTAATGGGAAAATTGTTAGATAACTTACAAGGTTATGTAGGATGAACATATGATGAGTATGTGTTGAATATGCTTGAATGTTGTTATGAATATATGAAAAATTATGTGTTTGATATGTATATTAGATTCAGGAAATCGATGATGCTGATTTGAGTATATGTTAGGATAGGATTGTTTGAATAATCATGTTATAAAGAAAACCCTAAGAACAACATGAATGTCATGAAAACATTTGAAATATGCTTTGTTTGATCTATTTTGAATTGCATTTAGACAATAAAACATGTTTAAACATTCTGGTTGGATAGTACATGTTATCATGAAATTGCAATCTCATTGGTTAGTACATCAGAGGTTCTAGAAGGATTCTTGTGCACGTATCCGAGGTTGCGACTCGAGACTAAACCATGACAACTCGAGACCGTCCGGTTGCGACTCGAGACTAAGTGGTTGCGACTCGGAACTAAACCATGACAACTCGAGACCGTCCGGTTGCGACTCGAGACTAAGTGGTTGCGACTCGGAACTAAACCATGACGACTCGAGACCGCCCGGTTGCGACTCAAGACAAAACCATGACAACTCGAGACCGCCCGGTTGCGACTCGAGATTGGACTCGAAACCTCCAAGATTGCGACTCGTACCGGCATTACTCGAAATCTCGTGGTTGCGACTCGAGACCGCACGTTCTCGGGTCGAGACCACCGTACCTCGAATGGGCTGCTTGTCTCCGTTATTGGGCCAAACATGTGTGGACTATGCATACCGTTCCATTGAGAGTTCCGTGATTCTGTTAACTGTTAGTATGATCGGATAAGGCCCATTAGCACTTATGACTTGTATGAAAGGTGTAGACGTTACTGTTTAACTGCTACGTTTTAGAATAGGCCCGATAACTTGCTGGATGATCATGTGTTATGTATGCTATGTGTTAGCTATGTGTAGATTATACGTGAATACTTGTACCCCAACTTGACCTATATTGGTAACCATGCTAGGACGTGGTGACCAACGTGATTGACCAAGTAAATAATCTACCGAGCAACCCAAGGTGAGTTCACAACTAATAAAGCATGCGTTCCCGGTGGTTGGGAAACGGAAACTTAAACAACGCTATCCCCTTGTAAGGGATACAAACCTACTTCTCTCCCCTTAAATGGGACTTTTAGTTAATTACTGTTTATACTGGATGCAACAAGCAACACTAAACAAAACTCTATCACTCAAGTCCTCACTTCCTAATACCGATTAGTCGCCGGGGTCAGGCGAACGGGTTATTAGTTGATAGCGCTATTTAGGTCTCACCAACCTCACACCGTGCCCGCGTATGGGATCGGGCGTGAACTAATGTACTCTGGCAACCGTCAATGATGATAGAACATTGACAAACGGGGCACTCTACGGAAACGTACGGATGAATAGTATTCGGTATTGTAAAAACAGTTTAGTCGCTTACTTTTGGGGTAGCTCCCCATCGCATGTATAAACGGATAAATTAACTGGGGAAACAAGTTTTTGGTAATTAAAACTGGACAACTCGTGGACTCACCAACATTTTTGTTGATACCCTACTGCATGCTTTGCAGGTACCCAGTGACTCAGGAGCTTGCAGCTTGGGAAGTGTAGTGGTCGTTTAAACCCATGTGTTGGGTTCTAAATAATCTTGAACTATGAACTTTGTTTCGAAACTATTTGGCTTATGCTTCCGCTGCTTACTTAAACTGTCAGTTGAACTTAAACTATTAAACCATTAATGTTTACTAACTATTATGGTTGATGAACATTCTTACTCTTAACCAACACTCAGTATAATTGGTGGCTGGATCCTGGTCAGTCACGCCTCCAAGCGGTGGTACTCCGCAGGTGGACTTTGGGGGTGCGACAGATTGGTATCAGAGCCATTGGTTATAGTGAACTTGGTTTTAAAAAGAGAAGAAGATCTTTTTGAGAAAAACCAGACTATAACCCGTGACTCGCGACGACACTACACTCCAAGGGCAAGACTCGGCATATTAGACCTCATAGCTCGGACTTCTGTTTACTTGCTTGTTTATCTTATATTGACTGCTCTACTATACATACTAGTGTGCCTAATTAGATAGATACACATCTCTCTTCTGTCTTATTCTCGCTACGTTACGACACCACACTCATACTGTGTTTTCTGGTTATGAAGACAATGAGTGGACGCGGAAGAGGAAACGTTAACATGACTCAGGCTCAGTTCACCAACTTGCTCAACACGGTGGCTGCAGCTTTCGCAGCTCACCCTGGAGGTCAGCCTGCGCCTGCGCAACCACGTGTTTGTACTTTCAAAACCTTCATGGATGGCAAGCCTCTCCCTTTCAACGGCACTGAGGGTGCCATCGGCCTTCTGCACTGGATTGAAAAGGCCGAAGCTGTCTTCGCTGTCTGCGAGTGTCCCCCTGCTAACTGGGTTAAGTACGCAACTGGTACGCTTGAAGGAAACGCGCTTTCATGGTGGAAAGCACAGATTCAGATGCTTGGTCTGGAAACTGCTAATGCTACCGCATGGGAAGATTTCAAAGATATGATCAAAGAGGAGTACTGTCATAGGGATGACATCCACAAACTCGAGAACGAGTACTACGCGCTCAAGATGGTTGGATCAGAGATTGAGACCTACACTAAGCAGTCCAACGACTATGCTGCACTTTGCCCAAACATGTCCCGACCTATGTACCGAAGGATTGAATTGTACATCAAAGGCTTGGTCCCTGAAATCAGAAGTCATGTGACCTCAGCCAACCTTAATACCATACAGCCCGTGGTTCGTCTTGCTCACAAACTCACCAATCAGGCTGTGGAAGAGGGCAAGCTGCCCAAGAGGATCGGTGCTACTGCTGGAACTTCTGGCGATAACAAACGAAAGTGGGATGGAAGTCAGGGAAAGGATGCTAACCCCACTCAGGCCCCAGTTCAACAAAGGAAGACTGAAAGCAACAAGGGCCCTCAGCAACAGGGTGGCTATCGAGGAAACCACCCTAAGTGTAACAAATGTAACCGACATCACAGTGGGCCATGTGGCAAAGGTCAATGTCAGCGATGCAACAAGATGGGGCACGAAGCCAAAGACTGCCGAAGCCAGTTCCCAGCTAGGCAGAATCAGCAACAACCACAGCAACAGCAGCAACAAGGAAACAACCGTGGATGCTTCAAGTGTGGAGCAACGGGGCACATGCGAAAGGATTGCCCTGAACTGAATCAAAACAACAACAATCAGGGTGCTGGGAACAATAACAACAATGCTGGAAATGGTGCTAGAGGAAGGGCTTTTGTGATTGGAGCTGGGGAAGCAAGGAATGACCCCAACGTTGTGGCGGGTAAGTTCCTACTTAATGATCGTTATGTTTCCATGCTATTTGATTCCGGAGCAGATGCTAGTTATGTATCCCTACGTATTAGTAAGAAACTTAAACTCACTCTTACGCCGCTAAGCTCTAAGCACACCGTTGAAATAGCTAATGGTAGAAACCTCGAGGCCTCACACATAATTCGTAACTGCAAATTAGAGTTGTCTGGTCAGACCTTCTGTATCGATCTCTTCCCCATCATTCTTGGAAGCTTCGACGTCATCATTGGTATGGATTGGTTATCCAAACATCGAGCTGAAATCCTCTGCCAAGAGAAAGCTATTCGTATTCCCCGTCCCCCTGGCAAACCTCTTATAGTTCAAGGCGACAAGAGCGGAGAAGTCACGGGCATCATTTCATTCTTAAAGGCCCAGAAGTGTCTACGAAAGGGACACACCGCTATCTTAGCACTCGTGGCTGACACACAGAAAAAGGAAAACAGGATTGAAGATTTTCCAGTTGTACGCGACTATCCCGAGGTATTCCCGGAGGAACTACCTGGACTCCCTCCTCACCGTCAGGTCGAATTCCAAATCGAGCTAGCTCCCGGAGCAGCACCTATAGCTCGTGCACCTTATCGCCTAGCTCCTGCAGAACTCAAGGAACTCTCTACTCAGCTACAAGAACTTTTGGACAAAGGTTTTATCCGTCCTAGTTCATCACCCTGGGGAGCCCTAGTGCTCTTCGTCAAAAAGAAAGATGGCTCATTCCGAATGTGCATTGACTACCGCGAACTTAATAAGGTTACCATCAAGAATCGTTATCCACTTCCCCGTATCGACGACCTGTTCGACCAGCTGCAAGGGTCGAGCTATTATTCCAAGATCGATCTGCGATCGGGTTATCACCAGCTGAGAGTCCGCGATGAGGACATCTCTAAGACTGCTTTCAGAACCCGCTATGGTCACTACGAATTCCTTGTTATGCCTTTCGGAATGACCAACGCCCCTGCGATCTTTATGGATCTCATGAACCGAGTATGCAAACCCTACCTCGACAAGTTCGTAATTGTGTTTATCGACGACATCTTAATCTACTCGAAGAGCCAAGAGGAGCATGAACGACACCTGCGTCTCATTCTCGAGCTTCTTCGCAATGAGCAACTGTACGCCAAATTCTCGAAATGTGATTTCTGGCTTAGAGAAGTCCATTTCCTTGGGCACATCGTCAATCAGGAAGGGATTCATGTTGACCCTGCTAAGATTGAGTCCATTAAGAATTGGCCTGTACCCAAGACTCCGACCGAAGTTCGCCAATTCTTGGGATTGGCAGGATACTATCGAAGATTTATCAAGGGATTCTCTAAGATCGCTCAACCACTTACGACACTCACTCAGAAGGGTGTTGCTTACAAATGGAGTGATGCTCAGGAATCTGCCTTCCAGGAACTAAAGAAAAATCTTTGTAGTGCTCCGATTCTTTCCTTACCTGAAGGTACCGACGACTTTGTTGTTTACTGCGATGCTTCTATTCAAGGGCTTGGTTGCGTGCTGATGCAACGCGAGAAGGTTATTGCTTACGCTTCGCGACAACTCAAGACCCACGAACGGAACTACACGACGCATGACTTAGAATTCGGAGCTGTGGTCTTCGCGCTCAAGCTTTGGAGACACTACTTGTACGGCACCAAGTGCACGATTTACACTGATCACAAGAGTCTCCAGCACATAATGGGACAAAAGGAGTTGAATATGCGGCAACGCCGATGGGTCGAACTCCTAAATGACTACGAGTGTGCAATCAAATATCACCCAGGCAAGGCTAATGTGGTAGCCGATGCCCTCAGCAGAAAGGAGACCAAACCCAAGCGTGTTCGTGCCTTACAGCTCACTATCCACTCGAACCTCCCTAATCAAATTCGAAATGCTCAGGTTGAAGCATTGAAAGCCGAGAACATCAGGGCTGAGTCCCTACGAGGATCGAGACAACGATTGGAACAAAAAGAAGACGGTGCTTACTACGTAGCCGGACGCATATGGGTTCCGCTTTATGGGAATTTACGTGACCTTG
Organism: Helianthus tuberosus; assembly: GCA_030545235.1. Taxonomy (NCBI): domain Eukaryota; kingdom Viridiplantae; phylum Streptophyta; class Magnoliopsida; order Asterales; family Asteraceae; genus Helianthus; species Helianthus tuberosus. The sequence continues at coordinate 104,566,129 of CM060357.1, read as the reverse complement.
TGATGGATGAAGCCCACAAGTCCCGTTACTCAGTACATCCGGGTTCAGATAAGATGTACCACGACTTAAGGACTACCTATTGGTGGCCTGGCATGAAAGCCCACATAGCAACCTATGTCAGGAAGTGTTTGACTTGTGCAAGGGTCAAGGCTGAGTATCAGAAACCATCAGGCCTACTCCAACAGCCAGAGATCCCGCAATGGAAATGGGAGCAGATTTCCATGGATTTTGTTACTGGCCTGCCTAGGTCTCAACGCGGGAATGACACCATTTGGGTGATCGTGGATCGCTTAACTAAGTCTGCACACTTTTTGGCTATCAAAGAAACAGACAAGTTCTCCACCCTAGCAGAGGTATACTTAAAAGAAGTGGTTTCGAAGCACGGAGTGCCTACCTCTATTATTTCTGATCGAGATGCACGTTTTACGTCTGAATTGTGGCAAGCTATGCACAAATCTTTTGGCTCGCGTTTAGACATGAGCACCGCTTATCATCCGCAAACGGATGGGCAATCGGAACGCACCATCCAAACCCTCGAAGACATGCTTAGGGCATGTGTGATCGATTTTGGCAAGAATTGGGAGAAGCACCTACCGTTAGTGGAATTCTCCTACAACAACAGCTACCACACCAGCATTCAGGCGGCACCCTTTGAGGCATTGTACGGTCGTAAATGTCGATCGCCTCTCTGCTGGGCGGAGGTTGGTGACAGCCAGATCACAGGCCCGGAACATGTAGTTGACACTACCGAAAAGATTACCCAGATTAGGCAACGCATGGCGGCAGCTCGTGACCGTCAGAAGAGATACGCGGATAAGGATAGGAAACCACTAGAGTTCCAGGTTGGTGAGCGGGCTCTACTTAAGGTCTCACCCTGGAAGGGTGTGGTTCGTTTTGGAAAACGGGGCAAGCTTAATCCAAGATATGTCGGACCCTTTGAAGTTACCGAAAAGATCGGTATGGCCGCTTACAGATTGAATCTGCCTGAAGAACTGAGTGCTGTGCACAACGTCTTCCACGTGTCTAATCTGAAGAAGTGCCTGTCAGATGAAACACTCGTCATTCCTTACAAGGAACTTACTATTGACGAACAGCTACACTTTACTGAGGAACCGGTTGAGATCACAGATCGTGAGATCAAAACCCTCAAACGTAGCCAGATACCCCTCGTGCGAGTTCGTTGGAACTCACGCCGTGGCCCAGAGTTTACCTGGGAGCGGGAAGACCAGATGAAGCGCAAGTATCCCCAGCTGTTCCCAAATGAAACCCCCAGCACTGAAGCTACAACTGAATTTCGGGACGAAATTCCAAACTAACGGGGGGATGATGTGACACCCCGTTGAAACGCTCTCACTTTTACTAGCTTGTCAGTGGCTGCTTTAACTTTCGGGACGAAAGTTCTTAAAACTTGGGGATAATGTGACACTTCGGGTTTTCCCGAGCAATCTGTGTATATTGACTTGCGTGTACATAATATTAAATGAAAGTCGTGATTTATCTTGAGGTGCTATGTATCGATAATGTGTAAATATTATATACGTAGTTATATATATATATAAGTGAATCGAGACCACGAGCCCGACTCGAGACCGCTTGGTCTCGAGTAAACAGTGAAGCGATTGGGCCGGTTGGGCCATGCCGCTCGGAAACCCACTAGGGTGCACCAAGCCGGTCCGGATATAAAACCCACAAGAGGGGTCAACTTTGCCACTTTTCACCATTTGCAACATTTCCTCATTCACTCACTCCCACACACTCTCCCTCACCCTCTCAACAAAAACCCTAACAATCAAGCTCACCTCCTCTCCTCTCCCTCTCTCGGATCAAACCGGCGACAACAAAAGGGGCTCTCGGATCATCTCGGATTAGCTTGAGATCACCACTCGGAACTTAGTCCATCAATCCCTCATACTCTTTCATCTAGCCGGTTAGTTTCCTTTTAGTTGTTTGGCCAAAAATGATGATTTATGAATACAAAGTGATAAGATAATTGGATGATAAATGATGGATGAAATATGTGATAAATGATAAATATGTTCATGTTTTAATGGGAAAATTGTTAGATAACTTACAAGGTTATGTAGGATGAACATATGATGAGTATGTGTTGAATATGCTTGAATGTTGTTATGAATATATGAAAAATTATGTGTTTGATAAGTATATTAGATTCAGGAAATCGATGATGCTGATTTGAGTATATGTTAGGATAGGATTGTTTGAATAATCATGTTATAAAGAAAACCCTAAGAACAACATGAATGTCATGAAAACATTTGAAATATGCTTTGTTTGATCTATTTTGAATTGCATTTAGACAATAAAACATGTTTAAACATTCTGGTTGGATAGTACATGTTATCATGAAATTGCAATCTCATTGGTTAGTACATCTGAGGTTCTAGAAGGATTCTTGTGCACGTATCCGAGGTTGCGACTCGAGACTAAACCATGACAACTCGAGACCGTCCGGTTGCGACTCGAGACTAAGTGGTTGCGACTCGGAACTAAACCATGACAACTCGAGACCGTCCGGTTGCGACTCGAGACTAAGTGGTTGCGACTCGGAACTAAACCATGACGACTCGAGACCGCCCGGTTGCGACTCAAGACAAAACCATGACAACTCGAGACCGCCCGGTTGCGACTCGAGATTGGACTCGAAACCTCCAAGATTGCGACTCGTACCGGCATTACTCGAAATCTCGTGGTTGCGACTCGAGACCGCACGTTCTCGGGTCGAGACCACCGTACCTCGAATGGGCTGCTTGTCTCCGTTATTGGGCCAAACATGTGTGGACTATGCATACCGTTCCATTGAGAGTTCCGTGATTCTGTTAACTGTTAGTATGATCGGATAAGGCCCATTAGCACTTATGACTTGTATGAAAGGTGTAGACGTTACTGTTTAACTGCTACGTTTTAGAATAGGCCCGATAACTTGCTGGATGATCATGTGTTATGTATGCTATGTGTTAGCTATGTGTAGATTATACGTGAATACTTGTACCCCAACTTGACCTATATTGGTAACCATGCTAGGACGTGGTGACCAACGTGATTGACCAAGTAAATAATCTACCGAGCAACCCAAGGTGAGTTCACAACTAATAAAGCATGCGTTCCCGGTGGTTGGGAAACGGAAACTTAAACAACGCTATCCCCTTGTAAGGGATACAAACCTACTTCTCTCCCCTTAAATGGGACTTTTAGTTAATTACTGTTTATACTGGATGCAACAAGCAACACTAAACAAAACTCTATCACTCAAGTCCTCACTTCCTAATACCGATTAGTCGCCGGGGTCAGGCGAACGGGTTATTAGTTGATAGCGCTATTTAGGTCTCACCAACCTCACACCGTGCCCGCGTATGGGATCGGGCGTGAACTAATGTACTCTGGCAACCGTCAATGATGATAGAACATTGACAAACAGGGCACTCTACGGAAACGTACGGATGAATAGTATTCGGTATTGTAAAAACAGTTTAGTCGCTTACTTTTGGGGTAGCTCCCCATCGCATGTATAAACGGATAAATTAACTGGTGAAACAAGTTTTTGGTAATTAAAACTGGACAACTCGTGGACTCGCCAACATTTTTGTTGATACCCTACTGCATGCTTTGCAGGTACCCAGTGACTCAGGAGCTTGCAGCTTGGGAAGTGTAGTGGTCGTTTAAACCCATGTGTTGGGTTCTAAATAATCTTGAACTATGAACTTTGTTTCGAAACTATTTGGCTTATGCTTCCGCTGCTTACTTAAACTGTCAGTTGAACTTAAACTATTAAACCATTAATGTTTACTAACTATTATGGTTGATGAACATTCTTACTCTTAACCAACACTCAGTATAATTGGTGGCTGGATCCTGGTCAGTCACGCCTCCAAGCGGTGGTACTCCGCAGGTGGATTTTGGGGGTGCGACATGGCTACCCACGATGGCCTGAGCCAAAACGCGCCCAATGAAGGGGTCTGGCAAGGGCAGAAGTTTGCTAAATTGGCAGATTTGGCCCCTGGACTTGTTTCGTCGCGTTTTGTCACTTTTAACACCTTTTAACCTAATATTTAGGCTCTATAAAGGGGTTAAGGCATATGTAACTTGGATTTTGCCCGAAAATGTCGTGGATGTAGGTTCATTCGGTTGTACTGTTACGTTTTTCGCATAACTGCGTCAAATGCTATAACGAACACGAAAATGACCGAAATTTCGCAACGATTGGCATTTTTGCATTCTTATCAAAAAAATACAAGATTTTAATGATTACAAAAATTTTTGGAGGTGTAAACATGGTTCGTATTAAAAAATACGAGAATTGGAAGACTTTTGCAGTTTGTCGCAAATAGTCCCTGGACTTGAAGAAGCATATTTTTGCCATACCTAACCCTTCAAAACTTATTTCTAAGTTATGTAAAGGGTATTTAGGGTATGTGTAGCTTATGTCCTTGTTCCGGAGTGTACGTCGCGTTAAACTGATTACGTTTGCATAATAGTTTACGAATTACTTCCAGAAAAGCTTTTGAGAGTTCGAAATTGTACATGGATTGAAAATGTGCAAATGTCATAGATAATTATACAATCCTAGAAATGAAACACAAGGTTTCATTGAATACGAAATTGTTCAGAATTGTACAATGATTGAAAAGGCACAAATGTCACAACAAGGACGATTGGTTTACACAAAACAAACACAATTGGTTTATACAAAACAAGGACGATTATTTTACACAAAACAAAGACGATGGGTTTATACAAAACAAAGACATTTGGTTTCCAAAGTCACAAATGGTTTTCAAACATATATAAACCATACAAATATTATTTTACCAAACTAGTTATTCATATGATTTTTCACAAGGAACGATTTTGTCAAGATTCATGGCTAAAATATTTATTTACAATATCAACTCTTGTAGTTGGTTAAACACCATACAAATTTGTAGCCATGAATTTGACCACAAAACCTATGTTACTCACCAACTTTATTGTTGACATTATTTTCACATATGTTTCAGGAGCAAATATGTTCGATGATTATTCAATCTAAAAACAATTATTTTCAATATTTTGTGGTTGAAAAACAATATAATATAATGAAACTTTAGTACCATGTGTTATGAGCAATTTTTAACATGACTCCCTGACGTTTCCGCCGCGTATTGTATTCACGGTCGGGGTGTTACAGATTGGTATCAGAGCCATGGTTATAGGGAATTAGGTTATTAGATTTGCTTTTAACCTAGACTATAACCTTCTAGGGACCCAAACATAAGTTATCTTAGGATCTCTATCCTAATCCCCATCCTCATCCTCATCCTTATCCTTATCCATGTTATAGTTACTCTATAAATCATCTAGCCTTAGATGATTTATCTTAAATCCTTAGGCTTTATGCCTCAAATGTTTTTCTAAAATCTCGTCAAAATCTTGAGTTTTAATAATGTGAACATGTGTAATTCGGAAGGGTGGACTGTGACACTTATGCTCCGTAAACACCGCACGATGTAGGACAATATCTTTTATCAAAGAAACAATGTGTTTTTGGTCTCTATGTTTGCTTTTTATGTTTGACAATTTCACGTTTTGATTTTAAGTTCAATTTCAAGCTTTAAATCGCTTTCTGGAAAGTTATACGCAAACTGGTACATAAACGTAATCAGTTTAATGCGAAAAACACTCTGGAACAGTGACATAGGCTTAACATACCTTAAATAACTTTTATATAACATAGAAATAAGTTTTGAAGGCTTTGGTATGTCAAAAACAAGTTTATTCGATCACAGGGACTATTTGCGTCAAACTGCGAAAGTCTTCTGATTCATACTGTAACGAACATTCCGGAACCTGATCATAAGCTAAACATACCCTAAATATCCTTTACATAGCTTAGAAATAGGCTTTGAGGGGTTCGGTACGCGAAAATATGCTTATTTGATCAATAGGGACTAAAAGCGTCAAAAAGAGCATAAGTTTGCATTTACGCGCATATCTTACGTGTGGAACATATCCGGACATCCAAAAATTTTTGTAATCATTAAAATATTTTATTTTAGTGATTGGAATGCAAAAATACTACTCGTCGCGTAATTTGGATCGTTTTTGCGCCCGTTCGAGTTTTCGTCGTAATTAACCGAACAACGCAACCGTACGACCAAACGAACCGACATCCGAGATAAATTCAAGCATGTTTCAAGTCCCCTATGCTTTAACATCCTTGTAGAGCCTTGAAAATGGGTTAACGGGGCTTAAACGTATCAAAAATGGCTTAAACATGCTGCAGGGACCATTCTTGCCAATTTTTGAAAGTTTCTGGCTCAGGTAGGCCGTAGCGTCGCGCCACAGCAAGGGGGTGTTGCCATCGCGGCACCCGATGCCCCTATATTGACATAAACTCCATTTTTGAGTTGCAGCTTGAAATTCAGGGTCTTTTATGTAATTTTCTCAATACTTTAGACTGGTTTTTGAACTCCCATGGTATCCTAAACTATGTTCCACAAGTGTATGGTTAGGATCAAGCTTAGATTTGCTCAAAAACACTTGTAAAGATCCTAATGGGTCAAGACTTTCTATAAATACCCACCTTGTTCATCATTCATTCCTCACACATTGATTCAAAATCTGCTCTAAGTTGAAGCTAAGGCTTCATACCTGAGTGTTTTGGATCAATTCTTCCTTGCTTGGACCTTTTGTAAGCTTCTTTCATGCTTGTTTATGCTTTTCAAGTGTGAAAGTCAAACGGTGTTTGCCTTTCTGCTTTGACCACGATTTGGTCAAGTCAAAGTTCAATCGAACTTTGCAACGTGAGCGTAATCACGATGGTTATAGTCCATTGTGACTATACCTACTGATTACCACGTCGATTAGTCGAAGTGACGAGTCAAAGTTTCGGTCAAAATACGTGTTTATGCGTATTTTGCGACGAAACTATTTTTGGGTATCAAAACACTTTTTTTTGATATCAAACATGTTTTCTAACTTAGTTAAACATGTTTTAACATGTTTAACTCGTCACTTTTAGTCTAGTGCTTGTATAGGGTCGTAAGTCAAGCGGTCTTGACAACCGCTTAGACTTTCGAACCCGACCCGTTTGGTCGATCGTTAGGATCCGACCAAGCAAGTTTTGTGACCATAGTTGTATAGGGAATAACCTTCCCAGGTTATACCTTATGGTCACTTAGTTTAATTAGTTGTATGATAGGTAGTTTATATGCCTTAGGAAAATGACCAAAATGCCCTTTTCATGCATAATTGGAAATTAAGCATATGTAACTTAATTTTTGTCACTTAAACTGATTATGCAACATATTTAAACATGTTAGGGCATAGGGGTGAGCAAAAAACGGTTCTGGAACCACGGAACCTTGAACCCGAACCAGAACCACAATGGACCCGAACCTTTTGCTCTAGAAGGGTCGGTTTGTGGGTTTCATAATACTCAACAAAATGGTTCCGGGTCAGTTCCGGTTCCAACCCATGGGTATTGGATAAGAACCACAAGGAACCGATTTTCATACGATCATTCATATGCTTTATCATTTATGTATTGGATTTTTTCCATATTAAAATACAATTCTTCCATATCAGGTAGGATTTCATATTACGATCATATATGCTATTTATTTAATTTATTTGTTGGATTTTGGATCATTTATATGCTATTATTTGATAAATTGATCTATTTGAATTGGCTTTTTTGATTTGTGGATTGATTTATGCTATTGTTTGAGTGATGATTATTTAATATTAAATTGGTTTGAGTTCATATTTTTTATGTTCATGTTTTAAACCAACGAACTGTTACTATTGCCTATCATGTTCCAAAAAATATAAGTAATGTAATGGTCCTAAACCCAATATTGCATAGTAATGTTGACTAACAAAATACAATTGTCAATGACTATTGTCGTTTTGTCCAGTTGACCAAAAAGTCAACTCTGTTGTTATGAACCATATTGCAGTCAATGGGCAATAAAAATTGGCGTTGGTGAGTAATCCGACCAGTAACTATGTAGAACGATATCGCATGCTCAAAATTAAATAAATGGTTCTGGTGGAACCATATGGGTTTGAGACCCGTGAGACCCTCCTAGGACCCGAACCATTAGATTACTAATCGGTTCGGTTATGGTTTTCATAATACTTAATTAATGGTTCCGGGTATGGGTCGGGTCCGGGTCGGTTCCGAAAGGTTCTTACCCATTGCTCACCCCTATTAGGGCATATAATACTTGTAATAGGACTAGTTAGGCGTCTCGAACGCGCTTTTGCGCGAACGACGCGTTAAAGTAGCGTAAGCTACCTTAATGGGTCGTAACAGGTCGTAAGCACTTAGGATAGGTTTCGTTTTTGAATGTAGGCTTTGTTAAACTATATCACATGAGTTCCAATACTCATTTGGTTTACGAGACCTCATTCTACCCGATCTTCCGATTTAGGTGTCGATTTATTAACTAGCGATCCGATTACTAGATACCACTTGATTTTCCTTGGTTTGCCCGAGCTTTGTTAAGTTAGATCTGTAGGATCGAGATTCTACCTAAACGAGTCGTTCAGAAGAGATCTTGTCCAATACGAAAGGCGGAAACAGACGTATCAGAGTTATTTCAGCTGTGTACATACTAGAATTACTTTAACTATCTCTTGTATTGATTTGATGACGATTTACAGGCTGGAGATACTTCGGCAGAGCTTCGCTACTGGAATCAGAAGTGTTACAAATGAAATGACCAAGACCACTATATATAGGGAATGCCACTTCGCATGAAGTGGACACACCCACTTCGCATGAAACAGCACTCGCCAGTTCGTATGAACTGGACTATCCACTTCGTGTGAAGTGGCTAGTTCATGACTATTTCCCTTTTTTCTCGAACTACGTGACTTGATCTATCAAACCTATTACAAGACTCGATATAAGACGAAGTCGACAGACATATGCACTAACAAATTCCCCCTTGGATGTTGACGAAGTCTTCGGTACGAGTCTTCAGTACATCGAGTCTTCAATCTTTATCAGTCTTCACGCTCTTTCAAAGTATCTAACAATGTAAATATCCTTCAATCTCTATCTTCTTCTATCTCTTCCAGAATCGCAACCTGGCTCTATACTCCTCTTGATCAGATCTCTTGATTCCTTAAGTTCATCAGCTTTAGCAGCTTCTCTCTCGAGCTTTGTTCCAGAATCGTAAACTGGCTCTTATCATCTTCAGCACTAGCAGCTGGCGTCGACTGCAGGATTCGAACCTGGCTTTAATGTCTTCGGACTCCCCCTTTTGATAAGCTGGGATCGTAATCTGGAGTCCACAATCTTCAGACTTTGGATCGGAAACCTGGCTCAAACTCTGCTCACGCTTTGCAGCTTTCCCAAGTTCAGGACCGTAGCCTGGCTCTCCATAGCCACAGAATCTGGAACCTGGCTTGAATCTGCATATTCTTAGGAGTCGAAACCCAGCTGCTTCTACCTTCACAAACTCTACCTCAAAATAAATTTCACAAATTTAAAGATTTGACAAATTTAGAAACCACTTGAAGAGAACGTTCAAAATGATTTAACATTTATAATTTCTGATGACCAACTGTAAGAATATCATTTTTCTTATTTCTGAACAAACTCTCCCAAACCTGTTGTCCATCATGTTTAGCACTTGGAATTTTGAAAATCAGCTTTCCAACTTCAGTTGTCGAAAATAAGATGAAATAAAATCTTTTTGATTTTTCAAAATTTTATACTAAAACACATTCTTTTTGGATTTTGATTTAAATAAAAACAGTAAAGAAATATTTACAGACAATATTTTTGTGAGTTTGTGTAAGAGGATCATATCAGTTTATGACAAATCACTAGCACCGTTGAGCTTTAAACACTTTAAGTTCTAAACGATTCACTTAGATTATCAGTATACTGATCCACTTAAATTTTTACACAAAGTTCAATCGATTCGAGATACGAGATTAATGTTTTAATGAACTTAAACTTATTTGCGTGTCCCACCTCAGAATATACTCCCGTATCTAGACTCCTATATTCAGTCTTACAGGTGAATGTACACTAATGATATCTGTAAGGGGTTAAATGCGAAACCATGAGAGCTCATGCTATTGCTTCCACAAAATCAGAGAGATGATGGCTCGTCTTTCGGTGTGTCCCCCTTGGGGATCTTCTTTTCAACAGCACATGATTAGCATTTTTCAATGTTTCATCATTTTTTATGCTGAGGGTGGGCTTTAAGATTAAAGCAGTGCAGAGTATTATACGAGGACTAGGCTATTGCTCCCGCAAAATCAGAAGTCCAGGTATAATACCCCATATATCATAACGCACAAAGACCTAGTATGTCAGAAATAGAAAGCCCTTCAAACAAGATTTCGGGGGTTACCCATATATCCGAGAGATGTTCCCCACGAGATAAGTAAGTAATTGATATTTAGGTTTATATCTTGAAAACAATCTACTAAGCGTGTAAAAACCTACTGGCATATCATCAGTGAGACCGTTTATCACAATTTAACTTTCCAATTCTTTAGCGTACTGTGATTGTCCACCGATGTACTATCATTTCTTCTTTTTCACAACAAAACTCATTTTTGCTTTTATCATGTTTTTGACTTTTTCAAATTTTCTAATGTTTTTGGATTTTCTGAAAAATTCTTACTCCCCCTAAAATACAAAACCATTTAAAGAAAAATTTGACAAACCGATGTGAATTGCTACAATTCGCCATCCACTTAGCATAAACAATCAGAACTCCCCCTGTCAACAAACTATTTTCCCATTATGATTTCAAAACATTTAAGTTTGTTTTAATCAAAGTGGTTTTTCGGAAAATTAGTTTTGTTGAAAACACTTGTAAGATTGGGGATTTGTTCATCACTTTGTCTTTTCAATCACTTGTAAAAACTATCACTTGAATGAAAGTTAAATCAAGTTCAACTTAATGACCTTGATTAACCACTTGTAGGTTCTCATCAACCAATACCACTTGTAAAATGAAATATAATAATTTTGAATTTCTCAAGAAAGATGCCGATTCATGCTCCACGATTACCAACTTGGGAGCTCCGGCAAGTCCGGATTTTACTCTTGATACATTCTATCCCATGATGATACGAACATGGGTGAACCATCTTCATCTGGTTTACTCTTTTTCAATTCATAAAATTCCTTTACCCCTTTTACCTTTCCATCAACCATTTTTCCAAAAATATGCTTTACTTTGGGGTTAAAAGTTTTTTCAACATCAAATTCTTTCTTTTCTAGAAAGAATTGATTTGAAATTTCCACTTTTCCAATTTTTGATTTTTAATTTTCAGCCCGCAATGGTGGAAAATTTTCGTCATCCAGTGGCGGAACTGAAGTATCCCTTCTTAGCTCAACTTGTGGCTCATCCGATTTTAACGAATTAGATTCTTCGCCAGAACATAACTCCTCTGACTTTAACGAGTCAGATTCATCGTCAGAACTAACATCAGATTTCTTAACAACCCACTTTTGATTGTTAAGATTCACCTTTCTTTTGTAAAAACCTTTTGAACACTCACCAACCTCAAATGTTGAATTTTCAAAAACTTTAAATTTTTTGGTTGGTGGTTTGGTTTTCTCAACAACTTTTTCTTTGAGTTTATTAGAAACTACCTGTTTTGTTTGGATTGCCTTTGGACAGTTCCTGGCATTGTGACCAACTGTTTTGCATTGAAAACAGGTTCTCGTTTCCTTCTTCTGAGCAGTTTCATTTTTCATTCCCTCTTGCTTCTGAGCAAGGAATTCTTTGTTCGTCTGCTTCCAGAATGAGCTTTTTTCTTCTTCTTCTTCTTCCGAACTTGATCCTGAAACAAATACAGTTTTTGGTTTATAAGTTTTCTCATTTTTATGATTTTCTGGTGAAATAAAACCTAAACCTTTCTTTTTGAAATTACCATTATGGTTTGGTTTCTTTTGATAACCAGAACCAGAACTGTAACCTTTTTTCTTGTTTAATCTTTGTTGAACTCTTAAGGTGTACTTTTTAGGTTTTTCAGAAATACTTACATCTTTTATTTCAAAAATATTAATTTCTGTTAGTTTAAAAACCTTTTTAATCATTTCAGTTTTAACACCTCTTATTGGAAATTCTTCATCAGAATATAATTTGTCAGAATCATTCAAAGTATATGCTACTTTGAATGTTTCATCATTCAAATTATTCTTTGACATTAGAAAATCTTTATTGTAAACCCTTTTGTCCTTTTTGGCTGTTGGACTTGAAGTGTCGGACTCAGACTTTGACTCAGACTTTGACTCCTCCGTTTCATCTTTATCCAACACCTGATCGACCACTTTCTTAATTAACTCGGACTCATGATCAGTGTCGGATGGTGTGAAAGTGATCAATGTTGTCTGGCAATCCATCTGAAGGTTCAGATTCCCACTGTAAGTTGGTTGCCTTTTTGACTCTTTCTGAATTAGGATTTCTGGGAGAATATCCATTTTCAAGCGGAGGTAGACACTTGTTATAACTGACACTTTGTTTCTTACCAAAATTCTTTTCTTCAGGTTTCTCTTCTTCAAATGCTTTCATGCCTTCCACTGTAGGGTAAATCCTGTCAATCACATAAGAAGAACATGAATAACTTTTCAATAACCTATTTACTCTCTCAGTTTCTATCCTCTGAGTTTCCAATTTTTGTTCAAGCTCAGCACATATCTCAATGTAATTATTGACGACTTTCTGCTTTGTCATGTATGCTCCATTTAGTGTCTTCATAGCTGTTGCTTGTTCACTGCTTGACTCATTATATTGATTCATGGCTTTGTTTAAGACATCATACGATTCTTTCAGTCTGTTCATGTTATGAATCAACTCGTTGTTGTGCTTTTTCATAGTCTCACAGTTTTCACATTTCTCATACACCTTTTCTGCATCAGCTTCCTTTTCAATCTTGAAAGCTGGAATTTCTTTGACCTGCTTCCTTATCACTCAAACATCTTCATCATCACTGTCATCTTGCATTCTTTTTATGTGCTCTTTCATTCTTCTTTCATAATAATCATCATCACTATCTTCAACGATTGGTGTTTTTCTTGATGCCCTTTTTATTTCCTCAGCAGTTGAATCATCAAAGATTTGAGCAACAAATGCTTTAGCCTTTAAGAACTTTTCATCCGGACAATATTTGTCCCAGCTAAAACCTTCTGGCAATCTTTCATCCTCTTGATCTATTATACCATAACAAGCTTTCCTTGATGGCTCCTCGATCATCTTCTTAGCATGTGCAGTTTGTGGTGATTGTTGTTGATACAGCTGTTGAGCAACTTAATGATAAATCGCTTTCCGGTAATAATCATTATTTCCGAAAGGATTTTGAGCTCCACTTGCTTCGCGGTTTGTACGTTCTCGCTTGAAATGCCCTTTTTCCCTGCAACGAAAACAAGTAACTTTAGATTTATCAAATCCTAAAGTAGAAACATTAGCATCATGAAAATCATCTCTTCCAGTGATCTGTTTAAATTTCTCAGCTCTTCTCAACACACTAGCCAAACACCACTTAATATCCATTAATTCCATCTCCTCAGCATCGATCTGATCGTAATCCTCTTTTGTCAACATTGGATTTCCGATTCTTCCTACAACTAAACTCTCATAAGACTCTAACACGGTCACCAACAAAGACATATGACCTTTGGCAACTTCTTCCGAGAAATTCTGACCATTCTCAAGATTTAATGCAATGTTGCATTGTAATACCTTACCATTATTGGTTGCTGAAAAATTTGGATCGAATGATGGATATGAAGAGAATTCATTATTGTTGTTCGAACCTCGAGTTCCAGAAGAACTTTTTGCATTAAATGCAGTTTCGATCTTTGGTGCAATGTTGGTCTTATCACTAGTACCTCCTTTGTAATACAGACCAATGTCTTGTTCACCATCAAAATCCTTCATTCTCGCCATCTTCCGTTGTTCCATCTCTTGAACTTCGAGTTGTTCAATAAACGTGCTCAACGTTAGATTGTCAAATTTAGGTTTGTTTTTCAATATCATAAGATACGTGCCCCAAACATCTTGTGGCAACGCATTTGCTAATTTTTCAATCCATTCTTCATTATCTTTCATGATGCTCAATCTCTTCATGTTAACCACCATATTGCAATATCTTTCTATAATCTGCTTGGTGTTTTCAGTTTTTAATCCATGAAATAGATCGAATTCTTTCTTCAAAAGCGATTTTTTGTTCTTGATCATGTCTTTACTTCCAACAAACTTTGTTTTGAGTGTGCACTACCGTTGTGTTGCAACAAAATCAAGATATCTTCTTTAATAGCTTGTTGCAAAATACTGATCATCATCTTTTCACTTTTGTATTTCTTTTTCTCATCCACACTTAGATCTTTAATAGCAACCTTCTCTCCGTCATCATTAACCGGTCTAATATAACGTGTTTCAACACATTCCCATGCATCTAAGTAATTTGCTTGAACCCAATTTTCAAAACGCTCCTCCCATCCACTATACTCCTCAATATTCATGAGCTTAGGCGGTTTTTGCATGGTGCCCATTTCATTTTCTAACATCGCATTCTGAGTCATAGTGATCGGGGTAGCAAACGCATTGTAGAATTCGTTTTCCATGATTCGGTATTGAGAGTATATACTAATCAACTTTTCAAACGGACTGAGATTGGTACTATCTGAATTTGATGCGATCTGGATCTTTCCCAAACGAACTGACAACAATCCAAACAACCTAAATATGCTTTCAAACGAACTGGTGACTACTTAGTGCGACCTGTGACAACTTGGTGCGACCTGAGACAACTTGGTGCGACCTGGGACTACTTGATGCGAACTGGTACTACTTGATGCGAACTATTACTACTTAATGCGAATTGAATGAACTTCAAACGAATTGGATCCTATCTCAATCCATGCGAACTGGTCTATCAAACAAATTAACCCACTTCGTGTGAGATGGCTTAACCTTAAACAATCTGACCCACTTCGTGTGACCTAGTTCAAACTTCCAAATGAATTGGCTGAATTTCAAGCGAACTGACTTGATGCGAATTGACCTGGTGCTTCAAGCGAACTGGATCTATCCTTCAAAAGAACTGATATGATGCGAAGTGGTTCGATGCGAAGTGGCCCAACCCTCAATTCATGCGAACTGATTTGGTTCAATTCATGCGGACTGGAGACTACTTTCACACGACTTGGCAGATTCTCACCACTTCACACGACCTGAATGTATATTTCACACGATGTGACTCAATCCATACGACCTAGAATCAAATTTCATACGAACTGGATGAGTTTCAAGCGAAATGAACACTTTGGTGCGATCTGGAAGTCCAATTCGTGTGAAGTGAGTGAAATTTCACACGAACTGATGCTGATGTCACACAATCGGACGGTTTTTTGACAAACTGATCAGGTTTTAGTTCGATTTTAAGTCTGATTCTTTCAAGGATTGTTTAAAACAGTATTTCGCGTGATATATGTGAAAATCAATCCATTTTATCCGTGAAATCGTGATTAATTTTGAAAAATCAAGTAGAAAGTGAGTAGAAATGAGATGTTGATGACGAAATCAAGCTGAAATGGTAAGAACTCTTCCTCCTGAGCTTTAATACCACTTGTAGGATCGAGATTCGACCTAAACGAGTCGTTCAGAAGAGATCTCGTCCAATACGAAAGGCGAAAACAGACGTATCGGAGTTATTTCAGCTGTATACACACTAGAATCACTTTAACTATCTCTTGTATTGATTTGATGACGATTTACAGGCTGGAGATACTTCGGCAGAGGTTCGCTACCTGAATCAGAAGTGTTACAAATGAAATGACCAAGACCACTATATATAGGGAATGCCACTTCGCATGAAGTGGACACACCCACTTCGCATGAAACAGCACTTGCCAGTTCGTATGAACTGGACTATCCACTTCGTGTGAAGTGGCTAGTTCATGACTATTTCCCTTTTTTCTCGAACTACATGACTTGATCTATCAAACCTATTACAAGACTCGATATAAGACGAAGTCGACAGACATATGCACCAACAAGATCGAGGATACTTTGCATTCAATGTGAGTACATAGTTCCCCTCTTTTACCGTTTTCAAATGTTTTGGGGTGATTCATATGTGTAACCGATTTGTTTTCCAAATGTATGGCATATATGTGTTTACTAAGTGCTTTTATGTGTACTATTCCGATTATGCAAATACGATGTTTATCCAAATCCTTAAAAGATCTACCTATCTTCATAGTTAGATTCTTATAGGATATTTGAAGTATAGTCTTAGATCTTCCTATCTTCATAGTGAGATTTTTAAGAAGTACTTTACGACTCGATGGTTGTGGTTTATGTGTTGATTGTTGGTGATTTAGATAACGAAACTAGATAATACAATAAGCACATGGTGGATATGCCGCTGGTACTTCCTATATATAAGTGTGCTTATTGTATTACCCTTCGTGGCATTATCTCGAATCATTATTAGCATTTAGAATGTTGTGATACAATGATTCAATGTGATCGAGATCGAATCCTTTTAGCATCAGTTTATCTTTATAGATTGATACTTGTAGGATGTTTAAAGTGCCAATATTGGAGTCCTTGTTTGGATTCATTGTGTACTTTAATGCGTGTTCGACTAGATGATGTGACGAGAATCGTATCCCTGTAATATTTATCTATCTTCATAGCTAAACATATATGGGATGTTTAAATGCTAATATTGGAGTCCTTATTTGGATTCATTGTGTACTTTAATGCGTGTTTACAAGTTGTTGACAAGTTGACGATTTTGTGTTTATGTGGTAGTTGTGATTTAGATAACGAAACGGGTGTAATAAAATAAGAACATGGTGGATACGCCGCTGTTACTTCCTATATATAAGTGTTCTTATTTTATTATTCTTGTAGCGTTATCCAAATTACTTTAGGATTTTGTGTACGATTGATTCAATGTTCGATTATCCAAATCCTTCTAGAATCTCCCATGTCTTTATATGTTAGATTCTTAGAAGGATATCTAAAGTATTATTATGAATCATTGACTTGATTTATATAGTACTCACACAAGTTTTGATTTATTTCAAAACAGTTATTATTAATCCTTGATTGAATTTCTAATAACACATTAACGAGTTTTACGATGATTAAAACGAGAGTACGATGTACAATTTCAAATGGCATAAAAATGACTTAGTAATAATCATATTGCCATATACAAAACTATTTGCCACGAGTTTTCACAATCAAGATTATGTATTGCAATACTAAACTTCTGCCATTCTTTGGCTTCAAGACTTATTTTCAATTGACAGCTCTCGTAGTTGTCAAAGTATTGCAATATCAAATGTTTTAACATTTATTTGGCTAACAAAACCTATGTACTCGCCGGCATTTTTATGCTGACTATTTTTCACATATGTTTCAGGTTTTCAATTATTCAAGCATGCAACGCATAGGACTGCATTCGGGCCTTAGACTTCTTTAATCAAAAGACAATTACATGTATTATTTGTTTGTAAAACGATGTTAACATTATTGAAACAATTTTAGTACCAGTAGTTGTGAGCAATTTGTAACGTGACTCCCCAATATTTCCGCCGAGTGTGGTTGTATTACGCGATTGGGGTGTTACATGGACGCCTATACTCCGAGTTTTCTGTCTAAGGCTAGAATATTTGTACAAATCCACATAATCGGACTGGTCACTCTTACTTAGGAACTCTTGGAGTAAGGTTCACTTATAGGCTAAATCATGTCTTCCCAAAACATTATAAAAACCCATTTGTTAGTGCAGTATGTTTATCGCCTCCGTCATCTCAAGACCGTAGCAGAAATAGTTTAAGTTTAGTGCTTATAGTGTTATATTTTAGTAAAAGGCAAGGTGGCGTTTGTGTAAATAAGGGGAACTCTCCTTATAAGTCTTGGCCTATAAATAGAATAATTAGGGTTCTTATTTGAGACTTTTGCCATTTAGAGCATTTGGAGAGCTAGAGTTCTAGAGAGAGGTTCTAGAGAGAGAAAGCTCGTGTTCGTGATTCAGGTGCTTGTACGCTATCATATCTTCAATAGAATCACAGATTGATTACGTTTCGTGTGTTTCGGTCTTGCTCGTACACGGATTCCGCACGTCGTACGAGTCGGTTCACAATCGTTCGAAGTCAAACCGGTCCTAACAAGTGGTATCAGAGCGGGAGAGCGATTGCTTGGATCATTCACACGATTTCGCACTTGAATTCAGCAGATTCAGATCGAAATTTCACTCAGATTTGTCATGTTCTTCATTTTCTTCTGTGTCACGTTTTAAACAGAAAATTGACAAATTAAACGAGTTTTTACGGTTCAAAATTAATGATTTTTGGATATTGTGTGCGAAAAGAGTTGATTAACAAGCCTACAAATTTTCAGATCATAACTCAAAGTATTTTGTGAGAAATTTGAGATTTTTTGTTCGAAAAAATGTTAAAAGTTGCTGCTGTTGTTATTAATGTTCATACGCACGCATGACTTATCCGTGCGGATAAGTCATACGCACGGATAGCATTTTGACTTGTTGACTCTGTCATACGCACGGATAGCATTTTGACCTGTTGACTCTGCGACCCGCACGGACAACTGGTACGTGCGGATAACAATACGTGTTAATTCATTTCACTCGACCGTGTCTGTCATTTTAAGTCAACTTTCAAGACTTGTCAGTCAACACTTTATGTGAACATGTGATTTCAGTATTGCACGTGGCTTTTGTTTTGATGAATTGCATGTGATAGTGATAATGTTTGTCTGTTATTGATTGTTTATCAGCAAGTCACGTGTATTCAAGATAGTGATTAATTCATTCGGTGAGCAGGTGGTCACATGATCTGGTCATTGTTTGTTGGTCAAATAGAAGTTGTGTCACCCGTACGTACAAGCCACACGTACAAGCCATACGTGCGGATAACATCTCCGGATCCCCACCCGTACGTATCACCACCCGTGCGTATCACCACCCGTGCGTATAACAATACGTGTCACAACACTTCAACCGATCATGTTTCTTAGTCATCATTGATAATCATTTTCATTCGGTGGGCATGTGAAACGAGGTTTGCATGTGAATATTGACTAATTGAAGTGGTCATCATTAATAACTTCAGCAGAATTGTCGGCCATTTGTGTGTTCAAGAACATTACATGTTAATAAGTATTGTCTGCCACTTAATCAGATTCACACGTGAAGGATATTGTCAGGTTGCAAGTGATTGTGTCATTCATTAATTGAGGTCAAAGAAGTCAACTTCACCCGCACGCATCACCTTCATACGCACGGATCCCCACCCGTGCGTACAACATTTCCCGGATCCCCACCCGTGCGTACAACATCTCACGGATCCCCATCCGCACGGATCTCCATCCGGATAGCAATCTCATCCGAACGGACAACGTTATCACGCGATTATTTTCACTATTGACTTGTGTCGACTCACTCGTTCGAGTACCCGTCCGATTCATTTGTTTGATATTGTTTAAACTCATTGTGTTTGTTTGTTTGTGATTCAGGTGATTAAAAGGTGCTGTTAAACGAGAAGATCACATCATGGCTGAAGAATTTATCAATACTTTCTACAATGCGTTTAACTCGGATACAGTGGAAGGTTCAAACGATACACCCAAAGCGATAACGAAAACCATCAAAGACAACATTAACAATGACAACTTTTATGGAACATATTCAAAACCTCCGAAGCTGAATAACATTGAGGATTATGTTTGGTTGAAGGAGAGGTTTGTCAATTGGACGAAGGCATATGCACATGAAAGTTGGTTTTGTTTAAAGTTTGGCTATGAGAATCCAACAAATGACAAAGGAGAAGAAATTTTGATCAAAGATTATTCAGAGGATGATCGAAAGAAATTTTCTTATGAACAGAAGATGATTGCTTTGATTCAGCAATCAGTTCGTGATGACATCTTTTCATTATTAGTTCATAATGGGTCATCTAAATCTGTATGGAAAGCTTTAAAGGTTAAAGCTAAGGGGGGTAAACAAATCCAGAAAAACAAAATAGCTTTATTGAAAAAAGAATTTGATTTGTTTGACAATTTAAAGGGAGAGACTGTGAGGCAAATGATTGAGAGGTTTTGCCATTTAAAGATTGAACTTGAAAGATTTAAAATTTCAAAAACAAGAGAAGAGATAATTGATAAAGTGATTGAAGCGTTACCACGAGCCGATCAATGGCAAACGTTTGTTTTTATCTTGAAAAATGATGCTTTATATGATACGATTTCTCTTGATGCATTGTTAGAAAAGATAGAGAGTCATGATCTGGAGCTACAAAAGCAAAATAAGATGAGTGGTTCATCACATCATCAGAATGTTGGCCTGTACTACAAAGGCAATATACCTTCGGATAAAGTTGGCAGTTCACCAAAGACAGCATTCAGTGGTGAGAAGATGAAAGAACCACAAACAACTTCATCAAGTTATCATTCTGGATATCATTTATCTTCAAAATCAAGTTCTGATGAAACTGAGGAGATTTTGTGCAACATTGCTCTCAAATTAAAGAATTCTCCAGCTATGAGCATCAATGCAGCTAAGCAGCAAATGAGCTTCCTTGCATCTGTTCTGGAATCGTATGAAGGTCAAGTTGCAGGCAAGATTGGTAACTCTGAGTTAACCAAGGAAGACTATGACCAGATTGATCCGGAAGAGATGGAACTCATTGACATTCGTTGGTGTTTGGCAAGCTGTATCCGCAAAGCTCAGAGATATATGGAAATTACTGGGAAGCAATCTCTCGGTGGTGCATCTACAAAGCTTGGATTTGATAAATCCAAAGTGACCTATTTCAAATGTCAGCAGAAAGGTCATTTCAAGAGAGAGTGCACTAACTCTGCGGTTGGTGGAAATGAACATCCATTCAATGATGATTACTACAGAAAGGCAATTTACCACCGTAGCAGAGAAGAGCCAAAGATGATCGAAGATAAACCCAGAGAGAAGTCCAGAGCTTATGCTGTAATCCACGATGATGAAGGATATGATTGGAGTCAGATTCTACCAGATGAAGATCGTCCTGTAACAGCTCATGGGAGAAAAACATCAAAGGCCCAGCATCATGTTCTTGTTGTTGAAATTAGTGAAGAAAACAAAGAAGAAAATGTTGTTACTGAGGTCAAAGAGAAAACTCGAGAAGAGATTTTGAAAGAAAAAACTCCAAGAGAAAGATTCATTGTAGGTTGCAGAATGGAGAAAATGCAGGAAGAATATGAGAATGCTGTTGCGAACAAAAGATGGGATAAACAGCAAGAATGTTTTGTTAACAAACAAGGTGAACCGGTCGTTCCCAGAAGTGACATAGTTCACGATGATGTTCTTCTTGTTATTCCTCGATCCGGCGAATATTACTCAAATGTTGCAAAAGACAAAACATATGTGAAAAGGCTGGATAAAATCATCAGGGATGCTATGACGATAAAACTGAGGAAGAGGAATGAAGAAAGAATGAAGAAAAATGTTGAAGAGATGGTAAACAATCTGAAGAAAGCTGCTGAAGAGGCAGAAGCAGTTAAAGAAGAAGATGTGAAGATTGTTGAAGAAGTGAAAGAAGAAGTGATGGTGAATGTGAAAGTTGTGAAAGAAGCTGTTACTGAAGAACAGCAGGTTGGAGAAGATGTGAAGAAAGCAGAAGAAGAAGTGAAGGTTGAAAGATCAACAGATGATGGTGTTGAAGCTGTTGATGAGAAGCATCAGAAAGAAACTGAAGCAAACACCGAAGTGCCAATCACTGAGGTAAATTCTGATTCTGAAACACAAAATAAAATCGATAAACAGTGCAAGAAATGCATGGAACCATGCAGTGCTTGTACTGAAAAAGATGAAAGGTTCAGAACAAGAGATCTTGAGTTTTCTAAAATCGAAGAAGTTTTTAAAGGAAAATACAAAGAAATGTTTGAAAATGAAAAGGTTTTAAAAGAAAATGATGAAAAACTTTCTCAAAAATGTAAAAATCTAGAAAAAGAAAATGAAGTTTTGAAAGAAAAGGTTTCAAAAATGACAGAAGAATGTGATCAAAAAGAGAATGATTTTCAGGAAATGAAAAAGGAATATGATTCAATAAAATTGGCTTATCACATTACAAAAGAATCATATGAAAAAGTAAAAAGTGAAATGAAACTTGTTCAATCAAGATTGAAATACTGTTCTGAAACAACTAATGAATATAAACGAATGTATGAAATAAAGCAACAAGTTGTTAATTCTTACATTGAGGATGTTGCTAAGCTAAAGCGTCAGATTGCTGATTTAGAACAGGATAATAACAAGTTAAAAAGTTATCACGCGTCGTCATATGTGCTTGAACGTATTTTCAACATAAAACCGGAGGATGGTGAGTCTGAGCAAAACAAGAAAGGCATTGGCTCAGAGTTTCATAAAGTTCCACCACCGAAAAAGTTTGTGTTTTATGATGATGAAAAGGTCGAAAAAGCTTTCAACATGGTAGATCAATTGCCAGATAACATTGACATAACCTATTCCAAATCTGATGATTCTAGTGATTCAGAGGTGGTAGGTAAGGTCGTTGAAAGTGTGTTGAAAGAAGAGTCGGTTGATACAGGTAAATCTGAATCACAGGATGAAAATGAAGGTAATTTTCATGATGGATATCTGAAAAACACAAAATCTGAGAAAAATTTGAGTGATGATTCAAAAGGATTGGTTTATACCATGATTGGATCGGACAAATTATTCTTAGATGTTGTTTTCCCGATTCAGAATGTGATTTCAGAAAAGGTTGATAAAGTTTTCAAAATGGTTGAGATTGAGAAGTCTGAGATTCCAAAGTTTGCTGGAAAAGGTCACAAAACTTTTTATAACAAACCTGGTTACAAAAAGAAAAACATGAAGGCTGGGTTGGGTTATAAGAAGAAACAAAGTTGGAAAAGAAATGAAACGCCAAATTTTCAGGCAAAAATGAGTTTTGTTCAAGGAGACAGTTTAGCAAAAGAAAAAGAGCTCAAGATGAAACAGTCTAATGATGAGTTCTTTGCTAAAAAGCAAAAGCAACAGCCACAGGTCAAAGATGTGTCCATGAGAACATGTTTCAAATGTGATCAAAAAGGACATCTTGCGCGCAAATGTCCTAATCTAAAACCTGTGGATGTTGACAAAAAGAAGATTGATACTGAGAAACAAAAATCTGAGAATGTGAGACAAAGGTCAACCAGATTTGACTCAAAACAAACTTGGAGGTACAACACAAACAAGTTTGCTTTGAATCAAAATTGGAAATCTAACCCAAACAGGTTCGATTCAAAACAAACCTGGAATTCTCACACACCCAGATTTAGAACAACACAAAGTTGGCAAAAATCAGTTGATATGACAAAACCCCAAGAGTTTTGGAAACCAAAAGTTGTTGTTCAAAATCAAAAAGTTCAAAAAGAGTCTCATTTTTACAAAAGAGGTACTCCGAAAGGCCAGACATGGAGTATTAAGAAACCGATGATTTTTGTAAAAGATGAAAAAGTTGATGTCAAAGTTGATAAGGTCTTTGTGAAAGACGACAAAGACTTTCCGGCATTGAATGAAGTTTATTGTGTTGAAATGCCTAAGGTCAAGCAGGCCTGGGCTAAATTGTTTAAGTGATTGAGTAAGTGTAAATGTGCAGGTGCTCAAGAAAACTGAAGACTGTGAGAATGGAAATAGGAGCAGCCTAGCACAAGAAGAAGCTGCTCCTGAACCCTGGTTTGGTTGAAACAGGGAGTTTATATGTTTTCTGTACATAAATAAACAATATTTTAAAAACCCTAAAAATTGAAAAACTTGAAAAAAAAAATATGTTTGTTTTTAGTTCTTGTCAAAAACAGAAAATTACAAAAATATGTTGCTTGAATATGCCGAAACCCTCACGGCTGAACAAACATGATTACTTTCACCAGATTGAAAAACGGTTTTCAAACGGTAAAAATCAATGTGTTGTAAATCATGGGGGTACGTTATATTTTCTGCAAACCAGAACATGAAAAGCAGAAAATGGATGGCGAGACAAAGCTATCAGTATCGGTTTGTCAAATTTTCTTTAAATGATTTTGCATTTTAGGGGGAGAAAAATTGTCATTAGAAAATACAAAAACATTTGAAAATTTGAAAAAGTCAAAAACATGATTTGCGTAAAAAGAGGAAATGATAGTACATCAGTAGACAGTTACAGTATGCTAAAGAAATGTAATGATTATATAGCGTTAAACAGTCTCACTGATGATGTGTCGGTAGATTTTTATACATTTAGTAAACTTTTTCGGGATATAAACCTAAATTTCACACTTGCTTATTTTGTGGGGAACACTACTTGGATATATAGGTAACCCCTGAAATCTCGTTTGAAAGGTCTCTTAATCTGATATACTAGGTCTTTATACTCAATGATGTCTGGGGTATTATTCCGGGACTTCTGCTGAACGGTAGTTCTGACCTAGTCCTTGGCTAATACTTGCTGCAATGCTTGAAACACAGCATTAAACCCTCAGCACGCTGAAACAATAAAATTGATAAATGCTGCTGTTGTAAGCAACAAGATCCTCTAAAGGGGACACACCGAAAAGTCGAAGCTGATATCTCTCTGCGTATACGGAAGTATCGACCTGAGATCCCTCGGCCCTCGCATACCTAATTTATGTACAGATATCATTGTAGTATACTCACCTGTAAGACTGATTATTGGGATTCTGGATACGGGAGTATATTCAAGAGGTGGGACACATGAATGAGTTTAAGTTCTTAAATCACCTAATTCGTATCCTGAATCAGTTGAAATTTGTATGAAAATTTAAAATGGACAAGTATATCGACAATCTAAGTGAATTGTTTAATTCTTAATGTGTAAATAAGCTCAACGGTACTTGTGACTTGTCATAAACTGATATGATCCTCTAACGCGAACTCAAACAAAAATATTGTCTGTAAATATGTTTGTACATATTTCTTTACTGCTTTATATTTTCAGAAAAATACAAAAAGATTTTTGATTCTGCTTTATTTTCGACAACCGATGTCTGAAGCTGAGTTTTAAAATCTAAGTAAGCTGATCGTGTTTCTGAAAATAAAACAAGTTCATTAATTTGAAACTTGAAATTTTTAATATCAAAAATCAAAAACAGTTTGTGATATCTCCAAGGTCATTAGTTTGGACTTGGATGATTAACTGTGAGGGATTTGGATGCTCATTCTGTTAAAATCTATAAAAGAGCTAGTTTCCGATACGGTTCGTCGAAACTGCCAAATCTTTGAAGAATGTTGATAGGGGGAGAGATTCAAGTAATCCTGGATATATTTCATATTATTATATCTTAGTCCCAGGATCTTGAAAGTTTGATAAAGCCAGGTTACGATACCTGGAAATCTAAAAATGTTTTACTCATAAATGTATGAGTGTTGCAGATTCCAGACTATGATCCCGATAGCCGAGTCTAAGGGGGAGTCTGAAGACGAGCTCAACGCAAAGGGAAGCGTGCATAGGAGCCAGGATAATTTTCCCAGAAGAGCTTGTAACCGGAAAGCTAGGTGTCGATCCCAAAAGCACGGAAGCTTGACGAAAGGGGGAGCCTGAAGAGTCTACCTAAAGGGGGAGCTGAAGCTGAAGACAGATCCACGGGGATTCTGTTCGAGCTAAAGAGAGAGAAAGAAAAGAAGCTACGAGTCTGAATGTTTGAGATTGACTGCGGCAATATCCAAGGGGGAGTCTGTTAGTGCAGTATGTTTATCGCCTCCGTCATCTCAAGACCGTAGCAGAAATAGTTTAAGTTTAGTGCTTATAGTGTTATATTTTAGTAAAAGGCAAGGTGGCGTTTGTGTAAATAAGGGGAACTCTCCTTATAAGTCTTGGCCTATAAATAGAATCATTAGGGTTCTTATTTGAGACTTTTGCCATTTAGAGCATTTGGAGAGCTAGAGTTCTAGAGAGAGGTTCTAGAGAGAGAAAGCTCGTGTTCGTGATTCAGGTGCTTGTACGCTATCATATCTTCAATAGAATCACAGATTGATTACGTTTCGTGTGTTTCGGTCTTGCTCGTACACGGATTCCGCACGTCGTACGAGTCGGTTCGCAATCGTTCGGAGTCAAACCGGTCCTAACACCATTTATCTTGAGCAATTGAACGTTTCCAAAACATTGCGATCCTTGAGTCGTTGTTTCAACAAGTTACCCAAGGTGACATGTTTATTATTCAAACTTTCTGTATGAATTACATGTCACCTTGCAACACTTTGTACCTCTATTGTGTTTTCAATTACTCTCCTACGTTTACTCCCTTCTCTTATTTACAAAATTTTTATCGTTTGGACGAAAATTTTAAAGTTTACTATTTACCTATTTTTTCTATTTAAACGATTCAATAAAAAATATATTATCTTAAAAATAAATTTTAAAAGATAAAGGATTGATAAATTACACAAACCATTAACTTGGTTTGTATTTCCTCATCCAAACATTTATATAAACTCATCTATCAAGCATTCCTTCTTTCAAAACAGATTTACAACCCTGTTTTTTCTAAATCAAGATTTTTTGACTTATAAAAATCAAATTGTTCACTTCATTACCTTATTCCTTTTTAAATTTATGATTTTACAAATAGCATGTGGGTCTCACTCGTTTATTTTTCACTTGTATCTATTTTCTATAAAGGATACCTCCTCGACATAATAACCAAAGCAATGCCCAAAATTCCAAATTTGCTACCACGATCGCCCAACAAATGGTTGTAATACTCAGTGAGGCCATTGAGCTAGTTGCAACCTTAACAAGCCCCCATGTTATGAAAGGGAACCTTCATCAAGGAAGAAAAAGGAAAACTGTTGAAACTACTATTAAGGCACAGAAGTAAAAGCTGAACCTTCCAAAAATTCTAAGAAGCGTAAAGTTTGAAAGAATTTTACAAAATTTAGCTGTAAGAGACCGCCAAGAAAGTGAACACATGCCAACCAAAATGAACGATGTGACCCCTGGCATATGCCCATTGCCTTCTCAAATCGTAAAAAATAGAATATAGAATTGGTGGATGCACTTCTTACACACCCCTTGACCAAATTCGCAAACTCTTGTTGACCGAAACTGTCTAGGTTAGCTTCTTTCATGGATTCAAATATATGTAAAGGACCTCGAGTATCTGTACCAGCCATATAGGGCTCGATCATTGCCTCGTAATAACTTGCATCTAGCAGGTTCCCGGCTTGACAGGCATCTTTCAGGAGTGAGTGGACTTTTGTTGACCTGTGTTTTGTACAATATATTTTTTCAGGAGATGAATATAGAGAAGATTCTGTTTTAACACCATGCTGGGGCATCACATTAAGCCGATCATAAGTGCAATCCAGCCATACCAGAGAAATGCATGTAAAGATTACTTGAATCCAAGGTGAGTTATCTGAAGAAATACGGAAGACTTGTTTTTCTACCTTGACTAGAAATCCCATAAACTCCTTTATGGACTCAACGAGAACAGGAAAGTTACCCAACCCATGGTCAAACACTGCAACAAGTATGAGGACAGTTGGTACAAACCCGTCAAGCTTGAAAGCTTCTACAATATTACTATATTGGACATATATCCAGCAAAATAGTAGCAACAGTTGGGTTGAACTTGAGTCCATTATCAGCGATATACAAATAGAATTTCAGAATTCCATCAATCCAACCACCCAAAAACTTGTTCCCCAAATGAAGATGTGGAGGTAATGAATCCAAATAAGTGGTGTTAGGAAAAGATGCTAAGGAAGCTTAGACGATGAGATGCAATTGTAAACTGATTATCATAGCATGGAATTGTACCAGATGCAACGTAGTCAGGAGAACCGAAGAGGTGCATGAGAGATGTCATGAACACAAGCCAACCGGTTATGAGAAATATATGATGGATTATTGTAAACCAGGTTGATGCCTCCGTATCGAAATAATATGAGGCAGAAGGTTGCATGATTCCAAGGGAAAGTGTTGTTCCTCCTTTCCAAGTAAGCCGTGTGTCCCCTATTTCAAACTCAAATATCACATCATTAAAACAAGGCTGCAAGAGAGGATGTGAAGATGAGCCGAAAAGATTTTGAGTTGGAACATAGGTGGAAGAAACTTGAACACCAACATCAAATGAACTGGTACCCAATTTGTTTGTGGGTGAATAGTGTGGATAATGCCCCTAAATGGTTTCACTACAGTGGTCAGAAGGTCTGAAATGGCATAATATGGGAAAAACTTGAAGATGTCGAGGAATTGACCCGTATCAAAGAATGGAGGGTGCTTCAAAGTCACAGCAGGTATTCCATATGTCACTAGCTCCTTTTTGGAAAGTGTAATTGCAGATTGAATGCTATGTACCCAAATCTTAAGGAATTCATCGGTAGGAACTAAGACAGTCGTCCTCAACTGATAAGAAAACGAATCAACAACACTATAATCGTTGGTGTCTACCACATCATTCTCTATCAAATCTTCGGCTACGACGACATTAGTTTTAACACTTTTAGGCCGAAAAGTATAATCTATCATATTCATTTGAGCATCCTTTACTTCGAGGGACGCATTATGTAACGCCCACTTTCCATAAGGTCAAAAACCAATACTTAAAAACGAATTATACGACCCAATTTAAGCTTTTTCATACCATCAAAACAAAACTTGATTGTTCATATAAGAACAACCATTTTGAACATCTACCAACCATCCAAAGTTTACAAAAGACATAACATATGTATTGTTTAAAGTTTAACAGCTAAATTTAACTATTTCATAACAAAATCATTTTTGACCCATTAACATCAACTTGAACCGGAAGCACGTAGAGGGCGATGCGGTGTGTTCGTTCCAGGCGCACAGTTATCATGATTGCAATTTACCTATCAAACACAACACAAAAGCATTTATAAGTAACCCATTAAACATAAAACTTTCGATTAACCTTTAACCTCTTGTTTGATCCGTTATCATGGTCTTGGTTATTGCGTCAGTTCCTTCCTTACATTCCATTCTTTCAATAGTCTCGCCAACTATAAATTCTTAGTGTTCATTCAGTTACTCGACAAATCTACGATTCGTCTGACCCATTCATACGGGTTCATACTATAACCATTTCATTCTACTTGACACGTTTACAACGCGTCATTTGTAATCAAGTCCGTATCATACTATCAAACTATTTCTTTATGTTCATCGGATCATGTTATCATATTTAAAGTACTACTAACAAACAAGTGGCATCAATATGAAGCTATTTTATTGAAACACACTAATATGAAGCAAAGTTCATATGAACTTACTTTTACTTTGCGATGCTTGCGATCAGGATTGGCTCGTACCTTCTTCCTTCACTCTTACAAGTTACACATTCAACATTCTTTTAATCTCATATTTACATTTGCATAGTGAGTTACTAACTCATCATTTCACCAATCCAATTCATTTTTCATCATATGCATATGAAATTATTATCATCACATAATAGACAATACTCAAGCATTTCATCAAACACATGGCGTGCATAACATTAATAAAGCATAATGTACAAGTATCATATGCACATCTTCACTAGTTCATATCAAGATCATCAAATTTTCATAAAACATTCATTTATAATCAAATTTCATCCAACAAATACTCATTGTAAGTAACTTCATACATGATTATGACACTAATTTGCACATAATTCATCTCTACACTACACAATGGCTCTACCTCAAGTGGGTTTCCACTTTTCATCATCAATTCACCCAATTTCAAGCATAAATCACGTTCTATGTTGATACTAACTCAAAATTACCACAATCTTCGTATGAACTCATGATTGGGTCAAACCCCACTTTCTACAAATCACCAAATCAGAAATTTCGACTTACCACTCATTAGACAAGCATAGATGATCACTTATTCGGGCACATGCATAAGATTGGCATCAATTTCATCCTTTAATTTGATAATTTTGCTGATTTTTGTCTTAGTTAGGTTTGGTTCTCCTTCCCTCTTTCTCTTCTACGCACACAGATACACACATAGACCTCTACTTTGTGTTTTATTTGTTTTAAAAATAAACTTTCATTCACTTATGCACATTTAGTCCTTCTAGTTTCAAATTGTTGTTCATTAACACAAAATCTTTTATTCTTTCTACACTAACATCACATTTCTTTAACTTAGTTGGTCAGCTAAAGTTATAACATTACATACTTAGAGCATTTAGGTAAAATAAATAAATTGTATATTTTTGAGGTGTTACAAGTCTACCCCCTTAAAAGAGGTTTAGTCCCCGAAACGTTAATACGTACCAAATAATGCCGGTAGTGCTCCCGCATCTCATCTTCTAATTCCCATGTAAGATCCGATCCTTTTTGATGTTGCCATTGCACTAAAACTTGCTTTATAGCCTTGTTACGTAGGTGCGTTACCTTGGTATCCTTAACAGCTATTGGTCTTTCAACATTGTTCAGCTGCTCATCTAATTCGATATCATCGAGGGGCACGTATACCATCTCATCCGCGAGGCACTTTCTCAAGTGTGACACATGAAATGTGTCATGTATTCCATCTAAGGTTGGCGGTAATTCCAACCGATAAGCCACTTTCCCAACTAGAGCTAAAATCTTGAAAGGTCCTATGTAACGGGGACCTAGCTTTCCTCGTTTACGGAATCGGATTATACCTTTCAATGGAGAGACTTTAAATAACACATGATCCCCTATTTGAAACTCAATAAGACATCTTCTTCGATCTGCATAGGCTTTTTGTCAGTCTTGAGCCGCCTTTAAACGGGCTCTCACGAGATCGATCTTCTCGTTATTTTAGCCACTACGTCGTTGGGCGTAATTTCTCTTTGACCCACCTCTCCCCAACAAACGGGAGTTCTACATTTCCTCTCGTACAATATTTCATACGGTGCCATTTGAATACTATTATGATAGCTATTGTTGTATGAAAATTCTACTAATGGCAAATGGTCGTCCCAACTTCCACCGAAATCCATAGCACACACTCGTAACAAATCTATGAGCGTTTGAATGGTTCGCTCAGATTGACCATTCGTTTGGGGGTGGTAGGCGGTACTGAAGTGTAACTTCATACCCATACTCTCATGAAACTTTTGCCAATATCGAGATGTGAACCGGGTATCTCGATCTGACACAATGGATACAGGGACTCCGTGGCGAGATATTATCTCGTTTACATAGATTTCCGCCATCTTTTCTGAAGAGGAGGTCTCCCGAATGGGTAAGAAGTACGCGCTTTTGGTGAGACGGTCTACGATCACCCATATGGCATCGTGACCTTTCTTTGTTTTGGGAAGTTTGGTCACCAGATCCATCGTCACTTCTTCCCATTTCCATACCGGAATTTCTAACGGTTGTAATTTACCATATGGCTTCTGATGTTCTACCTTTACCTGTGAATAGGTTACACATTTCTCAACGTACTTGACAACGTCACGTTTCATACTGGGCCACCAATAATCTTTCTTCAAGTCTCGATACATTTTGTGGCTCCCGGATGTATCGAATAGCGGGACTTATGGGCTTCTTCAAGTAACATAGTCTTTACCTCACACGACCAAGGTATCCATATCCGACCGAAGCTCATCTTTAACCCATTCGCATTTTCCTCCAATTCATTCAAGAACCCTTTTGTCCTTTCTTTCTTTGGATCCCCCATACTTAAGGGTTTTGTTTGTGCTTCTTGTATTACCTTAAGAATTCGAGGAGTAACTACCATTCTCATGGACTTCACTTGAATCGGTGACAGGTAATCCTTCAGACTCAAGGCGTCGGCCACAACGTTCGCCTTTCCCGGGTGATAAAGAATATCACAATCATAATCCTTAATGAGCTCTAGTCACCTTCGTTGTCTCATATTTAGCTCCTTCTGTTCGAAGAAGTACTTGAGACTTTTATGATCCGAATATATTGTAGTTTTCATCCCGTACAAGTAATGCCTCCATATTTTCAAGGCAAACACCAGTGCTGCTAATTCCAAATCATGGGTTCGGTAATTACCCTCATGCTGCTTCAATTGCCTCGATGTATATGCTATAACTTTACCTCTTTGCATTAAAACACACCCCAACCCTTGATGTGACACATCCGTAAACAAAACCAAGTCTTCTGCACCATCAGGTAGAGTCAATACAGGGGAGCTTGACAGTTTATCTTTCAAAGTTTGAAAAGCCTTATCTTGATTTGTGCCCCATATAAACTTCTCAGACTTTTTAGTTAATTTGGTCAATGGCAAGGCTATTTTAGAAAAGTCTTGGATAAACCTCCTATAATAGCCTGCTAACCCCAAAAAGCTTCTCACTTCACTTGGGTTCTTCGGGGGTACCCATTTCATAACGGCTTCGACCTTAGATGGTCTACAAGGATACCGTCCGCATTAATCACATGATCGAGAAATTGCACCTCTCTAAGCTAAAAGCACATTTAGAGAACTTTGCGTACAATTTCTCCTTGCGAAGTACTTCAAGAACTTCTTGTAGGTGGTGCGCATGATCGGTTTCACTTCGAGAATACACCAATATATCATCA
Organism: Helianthus tuberosus; assembly: GCA_030545235.1. Lineage (NCBI taxonomy): Eukaryota > Viridiplantae > Streptophyta > Magnoliopsida > Asterales > Asteraceae > Helianthus > Helianthus tuberosus. The sequence continues at coordinate 104,533,591 of CM060357.1, read as the reverse complement.
ATGAACACAATTACGAATTTGTCTAACATGGTTCTACATATCCGATTCATAAGATCCATAAACGTGTCTGGCGCGTTTGTTAATCCAAAGGACATTACTAGGAACTCGTAATGTCCGTACCGCCTTCTAAATGTCGTCTTCGCTACATCTTCATCCCGCACCCTCAATTGGTGGTATCCCGACCGCAAGTCAATCTTAGAAAACCAACTTGCCCCTTGCAATTGATCGAAGAGATCGTCAATTCGGGACAACGGATAGCGGTTTTTCACCGTTAGCTTATTTAATTCCCGATAGTCGATGCACATACGCATCGAACCATCTTTCCTTTTCACAAAAAGAATGGGCGCTCCCCATGGCGAAATGCTTTGGTGTAACATCCGTCAAAATAGATTCCTGAAATCCGACCCGTTTTGAAATGCGAATCCTTAACTTGAACCAACGTAGATTTTTCGCAAATTAAATAATCGTCGAAAAGCTTTTATATGTCTAATTATATGTGTTTTTAATTATTTGTTTTTGTAAAAAAAAAAAAACAATTCATTAACCAATTAGTTTAAATAATTTAAAGGCTATTAGATAACCTAGTTAGTTCTAGGAAATCAACTTGAACCAAGTTGATGTTAACTAACTAATTAACCTTTCAAAGTTGAGGGACTATATTGGTCTTTTCCTAAAACTAAAATGCTAAACCCTACCCCCCATCGTTTTATATATGCAGTCACACACCAAACACCCACCTGTATCTCGATCCTCCATCTTCTACTCAAAATCAAACCTCCTGCCTCCTCTCTCTAATCTGGTGACCGGACTTGAGCTCCAGCGACCTCCCACAGGGGCGTTCTCCTTCCTTCCAGCGACTCAACCTCGCACAACCACTCCTCCACAACCCTCATCTCTGCTGAACGAACAGCCGGCCACCGCTAGTGGTGGCGGCGCACGGTAAGTGAGAGGGAGAGAGCCGCAAGTGAGAGAGAGAGAGACGCAGAGAGAGAGTCGAGGAGAGAGATTGGAAGGCGATGGTGGTTCCGGCAACTCTGTTTCAGCCGGTTCGGTCTCGGGTCAGCCGGTTCAGACTCGTTTCGGTTCAGGTTAGTCAAGTTTCGTTTATTATTTGATAAAGTTCCAGTTTAATTCAAGTTGGGCGCTGTTTTGGCTTTGCTTTCAGATTCTTTTCAACCCGGCTCTGGTTCGGGTTCAGTTTTGGTTCAGTCCCGGGTGTGTCGGGCTGTTCGTGGTGTCTTGGCTCGGGTTCAGTCAAACCAAGTCAACAGTAGCTTCGGTCTATTTTGTTTCGGGTTTCAGGTCAGTGGTGATTCGAGTTGTATTTTGTTAAATTCCGACTCAACATTTGTTGTTTTGATTGTTCCAGTTGGTTCAGGTTCCGATTCCGTTTATGTGTCGATTTCATCCCAGAATCTGATTTGGGTTTTGTTGTTTAGATTTTGATTCAAGTTCCATTTCTGTTTTGCTTTGCTTTGGGATAAGACTCGGTTTAGACATTCGGGTCACGCACGGTTCGATTAGTCGGTCAACAGAAGTCAACGGCGAGTCAACAGTCAAACTTGTTCGGGTCAGATTCAAGGTTCGGTAAAAAAATTCTAAACATTTTGAAGATTCAGTATATTAGTTATGTTAGTGTTATTCTAGTCGCGGAACCGACTTTATATAATTTGAATTTATGCATAGAAACTATCTAATGATATATCTATATTGTTTCGTCCATTATTTATTGAATCTTGAAAATAGGTCGACAACTTGTGTTGTCGGGATCGTCCAAAAACAGAGGAAACTCTGCCCGTTTTTCGTAAAATTCCGTAAGACGAAACGCGTTAGTTTTATAAATCGAAATCTATCAAATTCGATAAATTTATTTTTATAAAATAGATATAAACATACATTTATTTTTATCAACATTCTCATAATACTTTTGAAATAATTAATTTTAGGAATATTTCTTAAACTATATACATGTATATATATCTATATACCTACATTTATATCAGCTAGATATACTTCAGTTTCCACTTCAAATCCTTCGTCATAATTCCTTTTACTCATGCACCATCGTTTGCCCTTATAGGGTGACCTCGGTGTTCCGTCCTCCCAAACTCGCACACTCGTCAACACTTGGATAAACGGAAGACTTAGCAATTAGGTGAGTATACTCGAACCCATTTTTACTTTTAAACACTTTGGGTGCAACATGTATTCTATATCAAAACACTTGGCACTTGAAACTTATTTGAAACATACTCTATCCATTTAAGCATGAAACATGAAACTTGTGATACTTATCTTGTGCTATGTGAACGTTTAATCCTTGTGAAGGGCCGCTCTAACGATTGGTAGTACTATGCATAGGCTATAGGAATAATGCACCTCCCCCGTTTGTACACGAGGGGTATTGTTAGGGTATCATTTGAAACTCCCGTTAAAACTTGGGGAGAGACACTTAAACGCATCGTGAAACTTTGGGCTATCACTTGGACTGCGTAAACTAGCATGGCTGAAACTATTTTTATAATGTTTATATTGGATATGAGTTTTATTCTATTTATGCTATGTAACAAACTTGTATACTCGCCTTTGCTTTTGCATTGACACTCTATTTTAATACATGTTGCAGGTTGATAGTTGAAGTATGAATGAATGATGAAACAAGTTTAGGGTGGACTAGATACACACCTTCAATCAATTTATCTTTGGATGTGATGTTATTTGATCAATGTTGCTATTCTTATTTTAAATGTTGTATAACCATTTAGCACTTGCAATGAAATTTGGATTATTTAATTATCGTCACAAATAGTGTTATGATGTCTCGAGCAATCTTCACACTTCGTCTCATCCCGATGTTTCCGCCATTGGTTGGGGTGTGACATTTGGCGTATAAAACCCTTATCAAGTAACTCTTGTATTTGGGTCATGAGTTCCTTCATTTCGGTCGGGGCCAATCTGTAAGGAGCCTTGGCTACTGGTTTGGCTCCCGGGTTCAACTCGATTTTAAATTCCACCTCACGTTCAGGTGGAAGCCCCAGCAGTTCATTCGGGAATACATCCAGAAATTCGTTCACTATCTTAACATTCTCTATCCTTGAAGCATCTTGGTTGGTGTCTACTACATAGGCCAGAAAAGCCATACTTCTGTTTCGTACATACTTGACAGCTTGAACGATAGTACAAAGTTTCGGCTTAACGTTTCTTTCTCCTTGTATACTTACCCACTTTCCCCTGGGTGACAGAACATGAATAATTTTCTTTTCACAATGAATCTCGGCATGATATCGGGCTAGCCAATCCATACCTATCACAATTTTAAACTCCCCTAAAATCATCGGAACAAGGTCAATGTCAAACTCCTCATCCTCTATTACTATCTTACAATTCTTACATTCTTCATGCAACAAATAACTCTTACTATCTGCTATCTCTACTTCTAAGGGCACAAGCATCTTTTTAATTCTAAAGGAGGGGTGATATATTAATTCACTTGATACAAACGATCTACTGGCCCCGATATCAAATAACACATACATTATTTCATAACATTTTGTTTCCTACATGCCTTACTAAGTTAATCTAGGTTTACATACTCTTTTATTCACTGTTGTCGCCTTTCGGGACTATTTAAGGGTTACGGGACAAGTTTCGGAAGGTTCGAGACCTGTTACAGGACCAAAGAAGTAAACCAGCGTTTTTGGAACAAAACTGGGCGTCGGCGACGCACATGGGGGCGTCGGCGAACCTCCTGCTTCGTCGCGTCGGTGAGAATTGGCGTGGACAGTCAATTTGGGCGTCGGGTATTAGACCAGCGTTGGCGACGCCTCCCATGTGTTGCTGACGCTGTTTGCCTTGTTTTCGCATGTCTGACCCGTTTCCCAGCTCCGTTCCAACCCGAACTGACCCAAAACGTTCTGAAATGACCCGTATTAACCCATAACCTTCCGAAACATCCTGTAACCATCCCGTACATCTCGTAACATTCCGTAACTATCTCATAACATAATCATTCATCATACAAAATTCTATAACGTTAAATGCACTTACTTGCTTCGCGCCTCGGAATGAACACACACTTCGTACGAGCTTTTGGTTTGAGTTCAAGCACTTAGTATTTCAATCCCTCAAACCTAGGCTCTGATACCAACTTGTAACGCCCACTTTCCAAAAGGTCAAAAACCAATACTTAAACAATGAATTATACGACCCAATTTAAGCTTTTTCATATCATTAAAACAAAATTTGATTGTTTATATAAGAACAACAATTTTGAACATCTACCAACCATCCAAAGTTTACAAAAGACATAACATATGTATTGTTTAAATTTTTATAGCTAAATTTAACTATTTCATAACAAAAGCATTTTTGACCCATTAACATCAACTTGAATCGGAAGCGCGTAGAGGGCGATGCGGTGTGTTCGTTCCAAGCGCACGGTTATCATGATTGCAATTTACCTATCCAACACAACACAAAAGCATTTATAAGTAACCCATTAAACATAAAACTTTCGATTAACCTTTAACCTCTTGTTTGACCCGTTATCATGGTCTTGGTTATTGCGTCATGTTCCTTCCTTACATTCCATTCTTTCAATAGTCTCGCCAACTATAAATTCTTAGTGTTCATTCTTTTACTCGACAAATCTACGATTCGTCCGACCCATTCATACGGGTTCATACTTTAACCATTTCATTCTACTTGACACGTTTACAACGAGTCATTTGTAATCAAGTCCGTATCATACTATCAAACTATTTCTTCATGTTCATCGCATCATGTTATCATATTTAAAGTACTACTAACAAACAAGTGGCATCAATATGAAGCTATTTTATTGAAATACAATAATATGAAGCGAAGTTCATATGAACTTACTTTTACTTTGCGATGCATGCGATCCGGATTGGCTCGTACCTTCTTCCTTCACTCCTACAGATTACACATTCAACATTCTTTTAATCTCACGCTTTTATCTCATATTTACATTTACGTAGTGAGTTACTAACTCATCATTTCACCAATCCAATTCATTTTTCATCATATGCATATGAAATTATTATCATCACATAATAGACAATACTCAAGCATTTCATCAAACACATGGCGTGCATAACATTAATAAAGCATAATGTACAAGTATCATATGCACATCTTCACTAGTTCATATCAAGATCATCAAGTTCATCAAATTTTCATACATCATTCATTCATAATCAAATTTCATCCAACAAATACTCATTTTAAGTAACTTCATACATGATTATGACACTAATTTGCACATAATTCATCTCTACACTACACAATGGTTCTACCTCAAGTGGGTTTCCACTTTTAATAATCAATTCACCCAATTTCAAGCATAAATCATGTTCTATGGTAAGATCCTAACTCAAAATTACCACAATCTTCATATGAACTCATGATTGGGTCAAAACCCATTTTCTACAAATCACCAAATCAGAAATTTCGACTTACCACTCGTTAGACAAGCATAGATGATCACTTATTCAGGCACATGCATAAGATTGGCATCAATGGCAAGTAGATGTGTTGTTGGGAGTGTGATTTGGTTGTGGTGAATCCGATGATCGAATAGAACAATGTGGTCCAGTGTTAATTTCTTGAAGCACAAAATTAGAATCTGATAGATCCGGTTGAGCATCAGTTACTTCGAATAATTCGTGAACATCAACCATTAAGTCGGTATGATTTTTTAATACCTCTTCATTCTTGGTTTCATGTTCTACACTGAATATGTCATGTTTAACACGATTAGGCATTTCATCAAACACCCGGAGGGTACATAATGGTAGGGATAAATTGAAAACGGTATCAATAGTAGGTTTTAAGGACGAAGAATGGAATCGATGAAGCATTGCAGTAGTGAAATCGTTCCATGTGAGGTCATCGCTTCGAAACCAGGAATTGAACCAGTAGAATGGTCCATCCTCAAATACTTCAATAACATATGAGAATCGTTCATCACCATAGATTGAGTAAAATCGAAAGTATAACTCGGATTGAGAGATCCACGAGTTAGGATCTGAGCCAGTGAAACGAGGTAATTGTGGTTCGACATCTTCCAAAGCCAACAATGCTAAGTATCAATGAAAGCACCAATGTTGTGATTTGATCTTAACACAACCAAAACTAAAGCGAATTTATGTTTCAGCAACTTGATTCTATTGATGTAGGGAAAAGATTGCAACTAAAAATAAAACAATAAGGAAGGGGATGGGAGATCAGAGATTACAGAGTAGGAGGTGGGAGAAGAATCACACACACTTTCATCATATTCGTTATAGCCGTCATCTCATGTTCTCCGGCCTTTTATATCACATGTCTGCTCTTTACCACACTCACACATCCATTCATTTTGATGAGCCTTTAAATTGGACCGTGGGTTGGCCCATTGTGAGGTAACTATTAGCAATTAGGCTAAACCCAAATACCACCGGTTCATAACATATCTTTTTTGAACGGCTAATCTTTCTTCTCTGCTCCTAAATAACACCACTTAATGTTAGTAATACTATAATTATTTAGGCAACAAGTTGCGCCGCTAACCCATTCGGAATAGCAAACCCGTCACTGTTAAACATAAAATTCTGCCCCTTAACATGTGCGATGTTACTACTTACCACCTGCTAAACCCGCTTGAGGAACTACACCGCGTCAGGGGCGAGAGCGCCAAAGGTATCAAAAGTGAACAGGACGAACACATGTTGATTCTCGATGCAAGCTTTTTCGTGCTTAGCTACTTTGCCCGCCTCCGCCTTGGTTATCACCTGGCCTGCCACAAACCCGTGGTCCCTTAGCCCAACGAGGGGGGACACACCTGTCAAATAGACGCATGCGTGTTTCCCTTCTTCCCATCCAAACACAAGAATGTTAGTGGGTCGTAGGGTAGATTTCCCTTCTAATGGATCGGTCAAAAAGTTCATCGGGGCTTCCTTTTTTGCCGAGATCACTGCCCACTTAAGGACATCATGAAGCACATCTCGAACTAAATCATGTCGATATTTAAAGCTCGGTAATTCTTTGCAATGGATTGCATGCTCCTAAAAGAATCCAAGCAAGCCTTCCGACATACGGGACACGACTCATCAACCGGGAAAAGGGGTACCATCAGCCGGTGCTTGAGGATTGCCTAGTATTCCACAGCCGACATACATTGCCCTAAACCTTCGATCGGAACAACAGACAGGAAATCCTGAGCATGGGGGCTCGCAAACACTCAAACACGGCTCGCTGGCACGGGGAAAAGGCAAACTTCTCTTCAATTGTCTTGACGATTTCACCATATAAGGCATTCGCTAGAATTTTCTGGGCTTTAAGGGGGGGTTGTGTCTTTAATGTAGAAACCGCCAAGATCAAGATCGGGAAGAGAACTATGCAGAGTGTCCCACGCACCCCTGTAGCGGCGCAACTTGTGTGACAATTGGCACTTTTCGAGTAATTTCCGTACAATGTGAACAATGTTAAATATTATATGGTTGTGTATTTTGAACGTCTGATGTGCATGATTTCATGGCATACATTTAAGAACTCACAAAAACATTTCATGATGCTTCATACTTATTTTTATTGGTCGCGACTTGAAACAGATTAGACAATACATAGAACTAATTAGCACACTTATCAGATAAACTAGTAGTGCTGACAGGAGTTCAGTACTCAGATAAACGACATATTTAGGACAAGATTGAGTCCCAGAACCAAGGTTATACTAAACCTCATGTGAGAAAGTAAGGGATTATGTTATTGCTTTTTGAGAGGCAAACGAACACTAAAAAGTGCCCGAAACTGGCTAAAACTGGCCAAAACAGCATAATTCAGCAAAATTCAGCATTTTATAGCTTATGTAATAATCAGAAATAACGCCAGAATGCCCAGAATAACTTAAAAACTGTTAGAAACATTGTCATGACATAATAACATATTACGCTATACAAGTTACATATATAGATCTTTTAGCGATCCGATAACTAAACAAGCACCCGATTACTAAATAGGCGCAAACATACAAACTAGTTAACACTTTCTAGCAATGTTAAGCTAGTAAAATTCATCATACACCATGTTTTACATCAAGAACATCTATAACACCTAATAATCCTAACTAACCATACATAATACCATTCTTTTAACACTTAACAAATTTTAACCAAATCAACACTCCCCCCATTGTAACCGTCCCCATGGGACCCCACCCCACCCTAACTATTTGACTAATCCACATTGTAGTCAAAGATACCTTATAGAGATCCATGAGGTAAAATGTTGGAGGGAAACCAATGACCAAAAGATTAAACTCCTTATCATCAACTCATCACCATCATTTTCAACGTAACAAACAACACACCACAACTCTCCTCTCCTCTCCCTCACTCTTGGCCGCAAACACCCCCACCCCCATCATCATCTTCCACTAAATTCAAGATAATCTAAGACTAACACAAGGTGTCTCAAGGTGAACTAAGAAGGTGTCAAGCACAAGGAACTCAAGGACCACCCATTGGAGCTATTATCCACCATCTTTGTGTCATTTTCTTCATCTTCATCATCTTGTTTCTACCCTAGCCTTGTGCCAATAGTAAATTCCTTGTGAACCCATTTTAGATGATGATTAAACACATGATCTAACAAGTATGTGTAAGGATCTTGAAAGATCTATGTAGAACATGTATTATGTGAAGGATGAACTTGAAAAATAAGCATGTTTAAGAGTAGAAATTGATTCTTACAAAGTATGATTCTTGAAAAATGAAAGATTTGAAAGTTTAAAGTTTCAAAGAATAGGGTTTACTACAAGATAAGCATGGTTTTGATTCTTGAAAATTTATAAACTTGTTACATATGTGAAAATGAAATTGTTGAAGTATTTAGAACATGAAAAGTTGAAGTAAATGAATTTTTGCAAAAATGGATCACAAGTTGTAAAGTGTGACTTTTTACAAGTTAGTTTATATTGAAGAACAAACCATGTTTTTAAGGTTAAAAGAACATGTTAAACACATTGTTAAAAGACTACAAATTTTTACAAACTTTCAAGTTCATAACTTCATGAAAAAATGCATTTTTATGCATATGTTAGGTTTGTAAATTGTGGTGGATGATTTGTTGAATTTTGAAAAGCTTGAACACATGTTTTAAAACATGGGAAACCTCCAATTTTCAAAGGAAATTATGGCGAAATTTTTATAAAATTTAAACACTTAGAAAATATATTTTAACAAGTTCTTCAAGTAATCTTGATTAATGGTTTTAAGTATAAAAATTTCCATAATTTTTGGTATAAAAATACAAGTAATGGAGGTTGGTTTTCAAAAATAAAAATGATTATAAATATATATTTAGGAAAATATATATTTAGAGATCACATAAACTATGTGCTATGTGTATATTATTTGTATTAGTTATATTAAAATTTAGGGACTTGAAATAATATACCCACTCAAATACCAAAAATTGTAATTAAAGAATTACAAGAATATAAATATATATCTTGGACACAAATAATGAACTTTTGGACAAATGGACTTATTGGACAAGTTATATAAATATTCCGGAATTAAAATTTTAGTATAACAAAGCTTAGTGAACGATATTTTCCAAACCGAACAAATGACAAAGTATGTATTTTTACAAAAAAGTATAAAAATATACTATATTTTGTCAAACATGGAAATATATTATTTTTGAAGTGTATGAGAATATTTATTTTTCACAAACAACTTAAAAATATATTATTTTGGTGGAAACTAAAAATATATATTTTCTAGTCATGATCTTAAAAATAAATTATTTTTAAGATATATGTGAACATTTATATTTACTAAGTCTAAAATATAGATATCTTCTATAAACATACCTTAATATATATATATATATATATATATATATATATATTCTAAGAATGCAAGAATTATGGTTAAAATTATGCAAGGACATTATTCCGGAAAAATTAAATATATATTAAGTATGAAATGCTTAATAAATACAAGAAAATACGTATTCTTATACGTATAAATACATGCCAACATATACTACCAACATTTGGTAAAAATACCCTTATACAAGTATTGTACATAAATATGAGAATACAAAGTAAAATACTCAACATACTCATAATACAAGTATACCTATACTTGGGAATACTTACAAGTGTATAATACTTAACAAACGGTATTTTGGTTGTGAAAACTACAAACACACGTATATGGAAACAATATATATATCAAAACAAGTTAAAAAATATATTATTTTTAACAAAACTTTTGTAATCACAAATGATATACATGCAATGCATGCAAATAATATACGTTAAAATATTTTAACTAATATATTGAACTTTGAATTTTATATAATTATGAGAAATTATATAAAGACGCCATATGCCTAAAGTGCAACTCAAAACAAAAACAACTTCGAAACAAGTCTTAACATATATGTAAGACTAAGAACCGATACAAGACCGAAGTGTCTAACAAAAGCTAACACGTTTATCTGTTGCAAAACGAACCAAGGAAACCGAACTTGAGTACGCACTTTACACGAATGCAAAACTGTGAGTTTATGTCCCCCTTTCTTTTAACGTTTTTGGTTCTACAACTCTCGGGGGGAGATACATGTTAACAAAGGGTATGATTAAGCTATGGAATGAACTCTTAGATCATGTGAGCATAGGCTGTAACTGAGGCGCCATTAATCCTTTTAAGGACCACGGAACAAAGGTTAGATCTAATGGGTATGGGCGAGCCCCACTCACGGTCCTTGTGTGGCCACTTAGAGTGCTGTTGTGTCCCAGTCGAGGATAATCGACACTAAAAATTGTCTACTCGGGTTGAGTGCTTCCTATGTCGTCACATATATTAATGTCCTTGGAAAACATTAATGATCAACATGTTCATAGATGCTTTACATACCTACTTACAACACTGAACTTTCAAATGTTTTTGAGATTCATTTAATGCGCATACACATAAAACACATGAACTCGCTCAACTTTTGTTGATGTTTTCAACTTATATGTATTTCAGGGAAATAGATGGATCTTGGTGCCAGCGTTACTTTCACGCTTTTGAGTTTCAAGTCTCGATGTCATCCACTTTTGGAGGGTTTGATTCATATATCTCATCCTTGATGAGATATAGGATGCAAAGCCTCATGAATCTTATCTTTTGTTAAACAAGTCCTTTTTATGGAACTTTAAAACTTATGATGGTTTGTAACTTAAATTAAATACTTGTGTTGGTTTGAAACTTGAACAATTTGTGGTTTGTAATATTTTGAAACTTATGAATGGATGGACATCGCTTGTTTTAATCATGTAGTTGTTTATTATGATCGAATGCAATGAAAACTGATCAAGTCACACACACACGCTCCCGCAAAAAGACAGGGTGTGACAGCTTGTTGCCCGTCTACCTGCCATTAGTCTGTAATTGTCTCTGTTTTAATGAAAATCTATATTTGTTCTTTATTATTTAGGTTTTGAAAATTCGAAATACTACATGCAAGCCATCCGGGTTGAGGTGCTACATTTGAAAAACCACGTATTAATGCACGAAGTATTAAAACGATATACATATAAACTAGCTACAACGGTGTGTGTATGTTATCCAATTGCTACGGTGTATCCAAAGCATTGAACTTAGAATGTAAATATAAAGTTGTCACAAAACATAAATAACGGTGCGTCTAAACCCACCTTTTATTTAAAGACGTATAAAAATACATATGTCACATGAAGAGTTATTCGTATACTTATATTAAAACAAGCCAATCACATTTAAGATAGAAATTTGGCCATCTTTCCACGAGGTCGACATTTGGCCACCAAAGGTTTAGCTCTTGGCATGGTCAGTCCCTTTCCTTCGGTCATGTCAATCATCTCTTCGCCTGTTCTTTCCCACTCGAAGCATTGAATAAGCGTACCCATAACCAGCCCGACCATAAGCAATGCAAAGTTTTCTCCTGGACAACCCCTCCTTCCAGACCCAAATGGCATTAGCTTATACCCATCTCTTGAACCATCCACCCCTTTAAATCTATCTGGGTTAAACTTCTTAGGGTCTTCCCAGTTATTGGGGTCATTTTGAATAGCCCATAAGTTCATCACTATCATTGTACCACCTGGGATATGGTACCCTCCCACTGTACAATCCTTTGAGGACTCATGGAACAGGATTGGACCAGGTGGGTACATTCTCGTAGTCTCGTTTATTATGCATCGTAGATAAGGAAGATTGGATATGTCTGATTCATTAATAAGACGATCTTCCCCAACATAATTGTCGATCTCAGCTTGTGCTTTCTTTAGAGATTGAGGGTTGTTCAACAGAAGTGATAACACCCATTCCATTGTTCCACTTGTTGCGTCAGTTCCTGCTGATAGTAGTTCCTGCGTACACAAGACATACGGAGCTAGTAAAGAAAAAAATAATTATTACAAAAACAAAATAATCTATCGATTTATTGTTTTTTAGATTACTCTCTCGCCTCACAAAAGAATATATATATATCAGTTTACTATGTTTATTGTAAGATTTTACCCTACACTATCCATATATACCTAGGTTTATATAATTAGTAACCACAATGTTAGGTTAAGATAAATCAAGAAGAGCATTGACTATCCATTTTGTGAATGATAGCATTATACATATCTATTTGTAGAGAATTATATTACACTTGATCACCGTTTAGATACGATGTATAATTATATAACTATATATAATGTAATATTCCCTCATTGCTATAGCATGCTACGTAGCGTATAGGCTTAGGATCACTATTTGGGTTTTAGCGATAATTAGCCATAATTTTTGGATAGTTTATAAGGCTTTTATTAGTCCAATAGTTTATAAAGTTTTTATCGTCTATATTTTTGTATGGCAGACCCTTACTATTATGCCTTATTACTGTTTAGACTATAATAATATGGTTTTACCAGCATTAATCCTTTGACAACTTCGTCCTTGTAATTTTCAGGTTCTGCTTCTTGCAACTTCACTAGAACCTGAGTCAAGTTGTTCATCTCTTCATTCTCCATGATTCGTTGCCTTTTGTGCTCATCTAACAAACCTTGCATGAAGCCATCTCTTTTTGCCCTCAACGCCACCATCCTCTTCTCCAACTCTCTCCCTCCCACCCACTTCCACCACGGCAAATAATCGGTTACATTTGTCCACTCCATCACCTCAAACGACTCCTTTACAATCCCCTTAAACCGCCTTGCCTCTTCCACATCCACCACCGAATCACCATAGTATCTCTTCCCCGCGACCATCATCATCACTATATTCAACATCAACTCAAAAAGCATTGACTTCATCTCCACGATCCCGTCTCTCATCGCTCTGCGGTGCACTTCATTAATGAAGAGGCAGACCTCCTCCGCACGAATAGACTTCAATGAGTGTAAGCGGTGAGCCGATAAAAGCTCAAGGGAGGCAATACGTCGTAAGTTACGCCAGTGACCACCATAGTTTGACCAAGTAATGGTGGTGTAGTCATACCCTATGTGTTTTCCAGCAAGAAACTGAGGACGGTTGGCGAATGTAGCATCATTGGTGGTGAGACATTCCTCCACCGCTGCCGGAGATGACACCAACAATGTCCGGCGGGAGCCGAATTGGAGCATGAGCAATGGACCATGACGGTTAGATAGTTTAGCCAGGGCTCGGTAGAGAGGACTTTTTAGTAAGTAAAGATGACCCACTATGGGTAAGGATGGGAACGGGCTTGGTGGTAAGTTCCTATTCTTTCCAACCATAAATTTTGTAATGCATACAATAGCAATGAGAGAGAGGATCATATAAAATGTCTCCATATTGTGGTTTTTGGTCTTTTTTGTATATGTTTGTTACAAAGATGACAACCTATTTATAAGCGATCTTGATCATTGAATATTGAAGTTTTCAAACCTGTTTCCTTAATACTTTTCCAAATATACCTGCAGGCCATCTGTCCATGATACTTTTTCTACGTCACATTTGTTCAATACTAAAATAACCTGACGTGTTTAGTTTTCTTCATTCTAGTAGCCGAAGATACGTTTGAATTTTTTTTTTACTATGTATCTAATATTAGTATATTATATTATATCTACTATTAGATGGCCGGTAATAGTTGTTGAACTTAACTGGTGGAGGCTGGCGGCTGCCAACCAGCAACCAAGGTTCTTTTTTTGGTGTGATTATATACAACTATACAAGCATAAATAAATTGTTTTTTGGTGTGATTATATACAAGCATAAACAAATTTTCAACATATACAAAGAAAGATGGTCGGTAATAGTGCTTTTCGCCTATTGGGTGAAATGGGCGGTGGAGGAAATTGGCCCAACAAATTTTCGATTTTATCTCGCTTTAAACTTACGGTTTTGCCATTAGTTCAAAATTATGTTTTTACCACCACTTAAAAATAAATTTACGCTTTTACTCCCAGCTAAAAATTTCAATTTTGCTCTGCGTTCAAAATTACGACTTTGTCCCGTTTAAACTTAAACGGCTTTACCATTAGTTTTTTCCTTATAATTATGATTTTACCATCAGTTCAAAGTTATGTTCTTACCCCGACTTAGAAATAAATTTACGATTTTGCACCCAGCTAAAAATTTCAATTTTGCCCTCGGTTCAAATTTACGATTTTGCCCTGTTTAAATTTACAGTTTGCCATTAGTTTTTTTTTCCTCATAGCCACGTTACGATTTTCCCCTCAAATTAAATTTACATTTTCTCCATCGTTTTTGTTTGTTTTCCTGGTGAAATTACAATTTTTCCCCCAGTGTAAAATTACAGTCATGCTGGCAACTGTCTGACACGCCCCCATTGTTCCATTTATTTTATGATTTTATCCCTGAATAAAAATTATCATTTCGCCCTAAGTTCAAAATTACGTTTTCCCATCGTTTTAGTTTTTTTTTTTGCAAAAGTAGAATTTTTTTTATTTGATTGACTCGATTTAATTTTTTTCCGTGTCAAGGAGCTGCCTAATACTCGCTCATTAGTCCTGAAAAATTACAGTTTTGTCCTGAGCCAAAAAATACGGTCTTATCATCGTTTTAGTTTTTTTCCTAGCAAAATTATACTAGTGTTTTTTTAATTGATTGAGAATTATTCGGCCATCGCCCCGCAATGCGGGCGGGGCATCAACTAGTTTTCAACACCTACAAGTGTCGGCGGGAATAGTTCTTCGCCTTTATTGGGTGACATGGGCGGCAAGGAAACAGTGCCAGGCAGCTGCCTGGCACTCCCCTATTGGCCCAACAAATTTACGATTTTACCCCGCTTTAAAACTACGATTTTGCCATCAGTTCCAAATTACGTTTTGCCCCCAGTTAGAAATAAATTTACGCTTTTGCTCCCAGCTAAATATTTCAATTTTGCCCCCGGTTCAAAATTACGATTTTGCCCCGTTTCAATTTACAGTTTTGCCATTAGTTTTTTCCCTTAAAAATACGATTTTGCCATCAGTTCAAAATTATGTTTTTACCCCCACTTAAAAATAAATTTACGCTTTTGCTCCCAGCTAAAAATTCCAATTTCGCCCTCAGTTCAAAATTACGATTTTGCCCCGTATAAATTTATAGTTTTGCCATTAGTTTTTTTTTCTCACAACCAAGTACGATTTTTCCCTCAACTTAAATTTACATTTTGTCCACCATTTTTGTTTGTTTTCCTGGTGAAATTACAATTTTGCCCTCAGTGTAAAATTACAGTCATGCCGACAGCTTCCTGACACTCTCCCATTGGTCCATTTAATTTACGATTTTATCCCTGAATTAAAATTATTAGTTCGCCCTCAGTTAAAAATTACGTTTTTCCCATCGTATTAGTTTTTTTAGCAAAACTATAAAGGTTTTTTATTTTAATTTGTTTACATGATTTAATTTTTTTTCGTGTCAAGGAGCTGCCTAACACTGGCTCATTAGTCCTGAAAAATTACAGTTTTACCCTGAGCCCAAAATTACGGTCTTATCAGCATTTTTGTTTTTTTTTCTAGCAAAATTATAGTAGTGTTTTTTAATTGATTGATAATTATTCGGCCATCGCCCCACAACGCGCAAGGAAACATTGCCAGGCAGCTACCTGGCACTCCCCCATTGGCTCAACAAATTTACACCTTTATCTCGCTTTAAAACTACGATTTTGCCATCAGTTCAAAAATATGTTTTTACTCCCGCTTAAAAACATATTTATGCTTTTGCTCTCAGCTAAAAATTTGAAGAGTGTCGGCGGGAATAGTTCTGCGCCTTTATTGGGTGACATGGGCGGCAAGGAAACAATGCCAGGCAACTGCTTGGCACTCCCCCATTGGCTCAACAAATTTACCCTTTTATCTCGCTTTAAAACTACGATTTTGTCATCAGTTCAAAATTATGTTTTTACCCCCACTTAAAAACATATTTACGCTTTTAATACCAGCTAAAAATTTCAATTTTGCCATGGGTTCAAAATTACGTCTTTCCCCCGTTTAAATTTACAGTTTTACTATTAGTTTTTTTCCCATTATAATTAGGATTTTGCCATCACTTCAAAGTTATGCTTTTACCCCGACTTAAAAATAAATTTACGCTTTTATTCCTAGCTAAAAATTTCAATTTTGCCCTTGGTTCAAAATTACGATTTTGCCCCGTTTAAATTTACAGTTTTGCCATTAGTTTTTTTTCTCACAGCCAAGTTACGATTTTGCCCTCAAATTAAATTTACATTTTCTCTATCGTTTTTGTTTGTTTTCCTGGTTAAATTACAATTTTGCCCCGAGTGTAAAGTTACAGTCATGCTAGCAGCTGCCTGGCACTCCACCATTGGTCCATTTAATTTACGATTTTATCACTGAAAAAAAATTATGATTTTGCCCTCAGTTCAAAATTACGTTTTTTTCCCATCGTTTTAGGTTTTTTTGCAAAAGTATAATTTTTTTTAATTGGTTGACTCGATTTAATTTTTCCCGTTTCAAGGAGTTGTCTAACACTCGCTCATTAGTCCTGAAAAATTACAGTTTTGCCCTGAGCCGAAAAATACGGTTTTATCATCGTTTTAGTTTTTTTATTAGCAAAATTATAGTAGTATTTTTTTAATTGATTGGGAATTATTCGGCCATCGCCCCACAACGTGTGTGGGGCATCAACTAGTTAGCCTATAAAGTAAACGAATGAACAGTAAAAGGGTAATCTATTTTTAAATTTTCATTAGCCTATAATAAAAAGGTAATAAACAACAAACATAAATAATTCTTGAACATTTAGTGCACCGTTCATTTAAATCAAACATTCATGAACTCTTTGTAAAGGCCGTTTTTGTACTATATATATACGATCGCCATGCAATATCTTCTTTTAGTTCAGTAAAATTTGTATTCACTAAATACTTTAAGATAATTGTATAAGTAGCAAGTAGGTATCTTGCTAAGAATGTTCGATGATTATTATTGTTCTTTTGATGTTTGTATATTGGATCGATTTATATATTCGTTTGAAATCTTAACCTTGTTTAATTTCTATTTCATATTTATTATAGTTAATTTGTAACACCTACTTTAGAGATGTGCAAATTTTAGAGGATGTATATATATATACACACTACAAGAAAACGAGGCATTTGTGGCTATTTTTGTCGCCGCTAAAGATGGTGATCGTCGCCACTAATACCAAAGTTCGCCACTAAAGATTGGCCGGTATTGTTCCATTTGTAAACGCTAAAGGTTTTGTCGTCGCTAAAGATCTACAACCATTTGCGATGATATGTCGTCGCTATTACGTTTCGTCGCTCAAGGGTGCGCTAAAAGTATTTTCTTTTTTAATTTTCTTTTTGCATTTACAATAATTTCAGTTTTTAAGCTACACAAAACCTGTCAATTTTCAGTTTTCCGCAACACCGAAACAAGCTACATAAACATAATAATTATTCCTATATTAATTTGCTATCCATTCAGTTTTGTACTACTTTTCATGCTATATATGTACTTACCTTTGGTGCACAACCCTCTGGCCTTTCTTTTCCACTTGGAAAAGCAAAGTGGTATTTTTTTGTCACCCATTTTGTTAGAAAAAAAACTTCGAAGTTGATAACTCTATTTATTTTTAGAAAAGGCAAACTCAATAAAGTGGATATCTTTTGATTTATTTCTTTTAGAAATGTCATTTTAGTCCATGTGATTTGGGTTATTTTTTCAGTTTAGTCCAAAGTTTTCATGTTTCACTCGTGGGTCCAAAAAGGTTTCACCATTGCCATTTTAGTCCAATGGGTTAACTTCATCCATTATTTATGTTAATGAAAAGGGCAATTCGGTCATTTTATATGTAATTCTGTTAACTAGAAGGGCAATTCGGCCATATAAAATGATGGAATTGCCCATCTCGTTAACAGAAAAATGGATGAAATTAACCCAGTGGACTAAAATGGCAACGATGAAACCTTTTTGGACCCACAGGTGAAAAATGAAACCTTTGAACTAAAATGGCAAAATGGCTCAAACCAAAGGGACTAAAATGGCATTTAACTCTTTCTTTTATTTAGTTCTATATAAAAAAATAAAAAAAAAATCCAAAACGTGTCGAAATTCTTTTTGTTATATTACGACTATAAAAAAAAAAAAAAAACCATCATCACTACGACTAGTGACGAAACATTTAAGTCTAAAACATAGTAGGTTTAAAATAAAGTTCCAAAACATCAAGTTCAACAAAATAAAGTTTGAGTGTTTAGCGGAAGCATTAAATTCATAAGTAGCTTAAAACATAAGTTCGAATATAGGAATCCGATAACGGATTCTAGACGACCACCACAACGCTCTAAGCAAACTCCAGCGTAGCATCTACGGACCTGCAAGCATGCAGTAGCGTGTCAACATAAAGTTGGCGAGTTCACGGTTTTTGAAAAAGGTTTTCCTTGTTTTAACCAAAAATATCATTTCATGAAGTTACCATGTAATCAACAGATGCAGTGGGGTGCTACCCCATTTAAATGTATGAGTAAACCAAACCAAATCAATCCACTAAACTATACAGTACCGAAACTTTGACGTAATTGTTATTTGCCCTTTTGATCAATGTCTACCATCATTGACCAGAGTTCCTATATAATAGTTCACGCCCGTCCTCCTCCAGAGGCACGGTGTGAGGTTGTCAAACCTAATAGCGCTATCAACTAATATCCCATCCGCCTCGCACGTCGGTTAATCGGTATAAGTGAAAAAGGGACTTTCATGGCAGATTTTCGTTTAGTGTATGAAGTTCCCAACCACCAGGAATGTGTGAAGTTCCCAAACCACCAGGAATATGCGAAGTTCTTGTCTCAACGAGAATATATGGAGTTCCCAAACCCACCGGGAAATGCATGCTTTTTAGATGGAGTGTAAACTCACCTTATATTGCACGATAGATGATAATGTTTATCCTAAACTTGGTCAACCATGTCCTAATACGGTTACCAATTGTTAGGACCATTTATAATGAATTACGTATTTTCTATATGTATTAAGTAGTCACGTATTTCACATTTATCACATAGTCCAAAAGTAGTGTAAAAAGAATACTAACATGTATTGTGTACCACAAGTATGTTTACACAAATGGGTTTGCATAAGTATTATAACAAATAGTAGTGTCCTGATGAACATGAATCTAATATAAACGGCCCAAGTGTGCGATTTACACAATTAATAACAGAACCATTCAGTGTGCGACTCATTCTAGTAGTTATGGGTATCGGCCTAAACTGGGCTCATGTGGCCCAACCGTGCAGTCCAAAGAATTCAGTGTGCGATTCGTTATCTTTTGTTGTGACATTTGTGTCTCTTCGACCATCAAACAAATATCAAATCAATGAAATATGGTGTTTCATACTTGGGATTTGTATAAATATGTGTGTCATTTGCACATATCAATTTTTGTTCGATTTCGAGCTTTAAATCGCTTTCTAAAAGGTTATACGCGAACTCATGCGTAAACGTAATCAGTTTAACGCAACAAACACTCCGGAATAGTGAAATAATCTTAACATACCATAAATAACCTTTACATAACTTAGAAATAAGTTTTGGAGGGTTTGGTGTGTCGAAATCAAGTTTATTCGATCGCAGGGACTATTTGCGTCAAACTGCAAAAGTATACCGAATCGAATGGTAACGAGCATTCCAGAACTTGATCATAAGTTAAATATGCCCTAAATATCCTTTACATAGCTTAGAAATAGGCTTTGAGGTGTTTGGTGCGCAAAAATAAACTTTTTTGTCAATAGGGACTAAAAGCGTCAAAAAGTGCATAAGTTTGCATTTTCGCGCATATCTTACGTTCTGAACATATCCGGACATCCAAAAATTTATGTAATCATTAAAATATTTTATTTTAGTGATTGGCATGATAAAATTCCATTCGTCGCGTAATTTGGATCGTTTTTCGCGTCCGTTCGTGTTTCATCGTAATTAACCGAACAACGCAACCGTACGACCAAACGAACCGACATCCGAGATGTGTTTTAGCACATTTCATGTTCCCTATACTTTAACTTCATTTTAAAGCCTTGAAATGGGGTTAACGGGGCTTAAACGTGCCAAAAATGCATCGAAAAGCAAGTTTTACACATTCAGGGACCAAAGTTGACAATCTGCCAAACATGCCCTCACGGGCCACGTAAGCTGAGGTTCATTATTACGCGGGGTGTGACAGCTGCCCAGTTCAGCAAACTGTTTTTCTGTTTCAGCAGCTGGTTTCCTTGGTTTTGGACATGGTTTTAACAAACCTTGGGCTTGTTTTAGGCACCCATTGTATTACAAAACAGTGGGCACACTTGGACGGTCCAGAATGAAGCTCGTTTATCGAGGAATGATCTTAATGGTGGACCGAAATCTATAAATACCCAACCCCATTTCATTCCAAACCCACACTTGATCTGATTATTTCTCTAAGTTGAAGTTTCTGCACTTCATACCTGAGAATTTTAAGATCAAATCTTCATAGCTTGGACCCTTTGTAAGTTTCTTTCATGCTTTTATGCGTTTTAAGCACGAAAGTCAAACAGTGTTTGACTTTCAGCTTTGACCAGTCAATGGTCAACACGAAGTTCGTTTGAATTTCGCAACATGAGCGTAATCACGATGGTCATAGTCCCTTGTGACTATACCTACTGATTACCACGTTGATTAGGTGTAGTGACGAGTCATAGTTTCGGTCAAAATACGCGTTCATGCGTATTTTGCAACCAAACTATTCTTGGGTATCAAAACCCTTTGTTTTGATATCAAACTTGTTTTCTAACTTCGTTAAACATGTTTTTAACATGTTTAACTCGTCACTTTAGGTTTAGTGCTTATATAGGGTCGTAAGATGAGCGGTCTAAACAACCGCTTAGACTTTCGAACGCGACCCGTTTGGTCGATCATTAGGATCCGACCAAACATGTTTTGTGACCATAGTTGTATAGGGAATAACCTTCCAAGGCTATACCTTATGGTCACTTCGTTTAGTTAGTTGTATGATAAGTAAATTATATGCCTTAGGAAAATGACCAAAATGCCCTTTTTACGCATAAATTCATTTTAAGCATATGCAACCTAAATTTCTACATCTAAACTGATTAGGTAACATTATCAGACATGTTAAGGCATATAATACTTGTCATAGGACTAGTTAGGCATTCCGAACGCGTTTTACGCAAATGACGCGTTAAAGTAGCGTAAGCTATCTTAACAAGTCGTAATGGGTCGTAAGCACTTAGGATAGGTTTCGATTTAGTATGTGGGCTTTGTTAAACCACATCATATGAGTTCCAACACTCATTTGGTTTACAAAACCTCATCCTATCCGATCTCCCGATTTAGGTCCGGTTTATTAACATAGTTACCTATATTAGGTGCCATTTGATTCCGTGATCCCTCTAGCTTTGCTTGGTTGTTATCCAAGACTTCTAAGCATCCTCAAGTGAGTACATAGTCCCCTATTTTACTGTTTTCAAACATTTTGGGGTGAAATACATGTGCCTAGTTGTTACTTCTGTGCTTTTCATGCTTTTATATATCATATACTTGCTATGTTCATTAGTACGCATATAGTACACGATTTCATCATGTTTTGCTATGTATGTTCACTTAGCATGCTAGCACATTGATTTTCATATATTACATTTTGTCGCATATGTTCATCCAGCATATGGACACATTATTTTACATTTTGAACTGTTTGAACCATTTGAGACTGATTAATCTATGTGAATTATTTGAACTGTTTGAACCGTTTGGAACTGTTTGATCTATGTGAATTATTTGAACTGTTGAACCATTTGGGACTGTTTGATCTATGTTTGAACCATTGGGTTAGGGAAGTGATTAGGTAACGGGGCGAGTGTAATGTGATAAAAGCATGGTGGATACGCCGCTGGTACTTCCTATATATAAGTGCTTTTAACACATTATATATCGTTGCGTTATCTAGATCACTTGGGCAAAGGTTATCAAAACAAAGTCACATTACAAGGTTTTTCTAACAATATAAACCATTCAAGTTTCATTTCAAAAACATTTTACGATCTGGGTTTACTTAAACAAATGTTTTAAGTTAAGATTTCATGGCATCGAGGTTTTATAAACTATAACTAATCTGTTTTGACTTGGTTATTTCAATTTACATTACAAACATTTTACAAAACTTGGTTTTCTAATATCAATTAATGAAGTTGTTCAAGTTATTTCAAAATCCAAACGAGCCATGAATCAGACACTCACATAAAACCTATGTACTCGCCGACATTTTTATGCTGACGTATTTTCACATATGTTTCAGGTACCATAGTTGGTGATGTTTGATGATGATATTGATGCATGCTCATCTAGGAATGGACGAGGCCTTAGTGACTTAATAACAATGAAAGTTAATTTGTTCATGTTTTGTTTCTAATTTCAATACAATGTAATAAATTTGATTCAATAAAACAAAACTTCAATCCATGTGTTATGAAACAATGATTCTGTTACAACACTCCCTGACGTTTCCGCACACAATTTGTTGTTTTACGTGGTCGGGGTGTGACAGAAAAGTTGGTATCAGAGCTCATGGTTATAGGGAATTAGATTATTAGTAATGCTTTGACCTAGACTATAACCTTCCTAGGACCCTAACGCGAGTTTACTTGCGTTTAGATATAAAACAATACCGTTGTCTATCTTTAGGCAACAACCACAACAAGGACACAAATTTCGAATCTGCTTTGAAAACCAATCATCTGTTCGAGGATGATTTATTATAAGGTTTTGAACCTTCAAAGTTTTCAAAAATCCCGTCAAAGTTTGGGTCTTATTAATGTGAACACGTGCAATCTGGAAGGGTGGGTGCCTGTATCCTGAGTTTTCTGTCTAAGGCTAGAGTGTTCATACAAATCCACATAATCGGACCAGTCACTCTTACCTGGGAACTCTTGGGGTGAGTGTCCACTTATAGGCTAAAGCATGTCTTCGCGATACATTATGAGGACCTATTTACTTTGATTCAGCTTTTGTGTGTCGTTTGTTTGCTTCGTGGTTCGAACAAATGACCATCACCCATGCTTTTTGGTTGGTAATTGTAACATCCTATTCTTACCCAATGCCATTTCACTTGTTTTCTCTCATGCTTCCCCTTTTAGAATGCCTCCTCGACGTGACAATCAGATACCTAATGAAGAACTGGCAGCTATCATTATGCAGCAAATGGCTGCTGCACTCCCAAACATCATTGCTCAATGTAACCAAGCCTTCAATAACAACAATAATGCCCCATGTAACTTCAAGACGTTCAACTCAGCTCAGCCATCAAAGTTTTCTGGGTCTCAAGGAGCAACTGCACTTCTGTAATGGTTCGAAAGTCTAGAGAGCACCTTCAGACATGTTCAGTGTCCAAATGAGCGAAAGGTTGAATTCGCATCTAGTGTCTTTGAGAAACGAGCTTTAACATGGTGGAATGGTGTGATGAGGGATAGGGGTGCCGACGTGGCACTGGCTCAAACATAGGAAGAGCTTCGAGCTCTAATGATGAGGGAATTCTGTCCTCGTTATGAGATTAGGGCATTGGAAAGGGAATTCGACGATCTTAAGCAAGATAGCGGTGAGCATCGAGCCTACACGGACCGTTATGAGGAGTTAAGTCTGTTATGCCCGAACATGGTTACGCCTTTGGATAAGGCAATCGAAAAGTACATTGATGGCCTCCCTGACTTAGTACAAGACATTGTTACTGGTAGCAACCCCACTACAGTTAGACAGGCCATTGAGCTATCCGCTACCTTGACTGAATCTCAGACCAGGAAAGGTAAACTTTTCCGAAAGGGTGATAAGAAACTGATCGAGGAAGCGAAACCAAAGGATGAACAGACCGAATCCTCCAAGAAGTCCAAGAAGCCCAAGAAGCGAAAGGCTTCTCAGAACTTCGCCGTGGTTGCTCACAATGATCAAGCTGTCCCCAACCAACCAGCTCAACTCCCTGCTAGAAAGCCATACAACGGAATTTCACCCTTGTGCAACCAATGTAACCTTCATCATCATGCCAGTGTGAAGTGCCGCAAATGCCTAATTTGTGGACTTATAGGTCATACAGCGAGGGTTTGCCGAGCTGCAGCTGCACCAAATCAAGCTGACAACAACCCTGTGACATCTGTGCCTCCACGGCCATAAAAAAAAATACCAAATCAATGAAATATTGTATTTCATACTTGGGATTTGTATAAATATGTGTATCATTTGCACATATCAATTCTTGTTCGATTTCGAGCTCTAAATCGCTTTCTTGAAAGTTATACGCGAACTGATGCGTAAACGTAATCAGTATAATGCAAAAAACACTCCAGAATAGTGACATAGGCTTAACAAAACTTAAATAACCTTTACATAACTTAGAAATAAGTTTTGGAAGGTTTGGTGTGTCGAAATCAAGTTTATTCGATTACAGGGACTAATTTCAACAAACTGCGAAAGTATGCCGATTCGAACTGTAACGAACATTCCAGAATATGATCATAAGTTAAAAATGCCCTAAATATCCCTTACATAGCTTAGACATAGGCTTTGAGGTGATTGGTGCGCAAAAATAAACTTATTTGATCAGCAGAGACTAAAAGCATCAAAAAGTGCATAAGTTTGCATTTTCGCGCATATCTTACGTTCTGAATATATCCGGACATCCAAAAATTTATGTAATCATTAAAATATTTTATTTTAGTGATTGGCATGATAAAAAAATTCCATTCGTCGCATAATTTGGATCGTTTTTGCGTTCGTTACGATTTCCGTCATAATTAACCAAACAACGCAACCGTACGACCAAACGAACCGACATCCGAGATGTTTTTGAGCACATTTCAAGTTCCCTATACTTTAACTTCATTTTAGAGCTTTGAAACGGGGTTAACGGGGCTTAAAAGTGCCAAAAAAATCAAGTTTTACAAGTGCAGGGACCAAACGAACCGACATCCGAGATGTTTTTCACACCTTGATCTAATTTTATGCTCTAAGTTGAAGCTTTATGCTTCATACCTGAGTATTTAGATCAAGTTCTTCCTAGCTTGGACCCGTTGTAAGTTTCTTTCATGCTTTTATGCGTTTTTAAGCACGAAAGTCAAACAGTGTTTGACTTTCTGCTTTGACCAGGTTATGGTCAACACGAAGTTCGTTGAACATTGCAACGTGAGCATAATCATGATGGTTATAGTCCCGTGTGACTATACTGTTAGTGCACTGATGTTTGTTAACTTCGTCTTTATTGAGTATTGTATTGTATTAGATAGATCAGGGCACGAAAATCGAGAAAACAGTATTAAAGGGTAATTCCGCTTGAAATGTGCTTGATGTCATTTCAAACGGAATTAGAGGTTTCAAGCGAAATTACTAATTCCGCATGGAATTAGGTAATTCCGTTTGAACTGGTAATTCCGTTTGAGATGGTTTCAAACGGAATTAAACGTCTATAAATACCTGATCGTGTTGTGTCATTTGAAACGGAATTAGTGTGTGTGTTTCAGAGCCGAGGTGCTTCCGGATTGTTATTTGAATTGTAAAAGCTCAGGAAATCAATAAGAGAAGATAATTAGAAAGTATCAAGCTGTGTTACGTCAATTTCATTGATTCCGCCTTTGATTTTGATGTTGAACTCTACAGATTGACTCGTTAGGGTCACACGACGATCCAACAAGTGGTATCAGAGCTCAGGACGAGGAGTTCATACCAATTCAGCTTGATTTCATCGGATTCTTTTACTTATACTCATTCTTTTCTGATTTGAACGAAATTTAACGGTTGAAATGGCTTAAAACTCACATATATCACGTAAAACATAGTTTTAACTAATCCTTGAAAGAATTGGATTAAAATTCTATCAAAATTTTGATAAAACTTGTAATTCCGTTTGAAAAACTGTTCGGACAAAATGACGTCATCCTAATTCCGCTTGAATTTGCACGTGTGATTTCAAACGAAATTAGCTATTGTGGTTAATTCCGTTTGAAACTGCTGTTTATTTCACACGGAATCACTTAATTCCGTTTGAAAGTGTTGTCTGATTTCAAAGGAAATCAAATTCCATTTGAAAGTTCAAACGAGATTAGTGATTTCGCTTCAAAGTGACTAATTCCGTTTGAAAGTTCAACCGAAATTAGCTTATTCCGCTTGAAAAGACTGATTCCGCTTAAAAGCTTATTTTGCTTGAAAAGCTGATTTCCCTTGAAGTGATTCCGTTTGAAACTGTGTTTGATAAAATCAAAAAAAAATTTCTAAGTGTTTGTTGATTGTTTCAGATACTTGAAGATGGATGAATTCATGAATCCGTTCTGTGATGTTTTTGCTTTTGCTGGAAACAGTGGAGATGATACTTCAAACAACACATTAAACAACACAAATGAGAATGATCCGAGAGCGAGGAAGACTCTTTCTGATGCATTAAGTGTGGAGAGTGCTTATGGGACGTACAACAAACCTCCCAAGCTGATGGCGATTGAAGATTACAATAAATGGGCCAAAAAGTTTGAAGAATGGCTAAAAGCGTTTGCATATCCCAGTTGGAAGATGTTAAAGAATGGTTTCGTTATGGGAAGATCGGATTTTGAAAATTTAACAGAAAATGAGGAGATAGACAGATATGTTGCTGAACAAAAGTGCATTGCATTGATTCATCAGTCTGTGAGAGACGATATAATAGCATTGATTGAGTACACAAATTCAACAGATCTATGGGAGAAATTGATAGTGAAATGTGTGGGTAGTACTGAGATAGTCAAAAACAAAAAGAAGTTGTTAAGAAAAGAATTTGATCTATTTGGCTGTTTGAAAAATGAATCTGTATCTAAGATGATTGAAAGATTTGGACATCTGAAGATGGAGCTGGCAAGACATGGAATCATTTATTCTCGAGAAGAATTGGTTGACAAATTGTTTGACTCGTTGTCGGATGAGAAAGACTGGCAATACTTTGCTTTGATACTAAAGAATACAATCGAGACGGAGAAACTGACGGTTGATCTGTTAATTGAAAGACTGGAGAGTCATGAGCCGGACCTCAAGAAATCATTCAAAGTCAATCATTCCTTGTACCAGCAGAATGTAGAGTTGTATTATCGAGGAAGTATGATACCAAAAACCGTGTCACCAAAGACAGCTTTCTCTGTAGAAAATGCAAACATGTCAAATCAAGAAAGTCCAAGCAGCGGCTATCATGGAGCGTCATCATCAACTGCTGCAAGTCAACAACAACAATCAGCTTCAAAGAATCTGTTTCAATGTAATATTGCTGTGGATCTGAAAAATGCACAAAACTTTAGTGAGGAATCCACAAAGCAGCAAATGGTGTTTTTAGCGTCTGTTCTAGAGTCATACGAAAGCCTTGTTGCGGGCAAGATTGGAAACACAAACCTCACCAAGGAGGATTATGATCAGATCGACCCAGAGGAGATGGAGTTGATTGATATCAGGTGTTGTATGGCTAGTGCGGTCAGACGAGCTCAAAGGTTCATGGAGATTACAGGTAGACATTCTATTGGCGGACCGTCCACAAAACTCGGTTTTGATAAATCAAAGGTCACGTGCTTCCGATGTAAACAAAAGGGACATTTTAAACGTGAATGTCGAAACGCACCTGCTGATGATACTGCAAATCCATTCAGAAAGGATTACTACAAAAGAGCAATCTATCATCAGAACAAATCTAAACCTCCCAGAATGAAACAGCTTGAAGACACTCCTAAAGAAAAATCAAGAGCTCTTGCTGTTATTCATGATGACGAGGGATACGATTGGAGTGATGTGTTACCGGAGGAGGATGCAGTAGGTTATGCGTTTGTAACAAAAGCTGTTCCTTTCAAAGATAGCATAAATGAACAAGAGAAATACATCAACAGGAAGGCAAAAGCCATAGACAGAATGGTTAGAATGTCTAAGATTTACAATGAAGCAAAGATGGCAAAAAGATGGGATGCTGATAGAGAATGTTACCTAGATCCAAATGGTAACATAGCTATTGATTCAAAGACCATTGATGTAGAAACTCTCACCAAACAAGTTGCTGAAGAAGAAGAAGCCTTACAGAGAGAATGGTGGGGAGGAGGAGAAGCTGATGAAAAAGAAAAAGAAAAGGAGAAAGAGCAGCAGCTAAAGAAAATTGATGACAGGATTATTGACACGTCACAAGAGTTTACTGCTGAGAATTTGAAGAAGATGGCTGACAAAGTGTTTGCTGCGAAAGAACTAGAGGTAGTTCTGATTCTAGCACTGAGTCCAAAAACAAGGTCAGTCAGAATGATGCTATCAATGAGTCAGGTAAGAAAGCTAAAATTGAGAGCGACTGCAAAAATTGCATGAATGACTGCAAGGTTTGTAGTACAATTGCTTACCACAATGGTGAAAAGATCAAAAAACTGACAAAAAGAGTCAGAGACATTGAAGATCAGATCTTAAACTGTGACAAAATGCTAAAAGCTTCAAATGATCGATTAAAAGAACTAACTGATAAAATCAAAAATGATAAAATTGAAGTAGAAAGAATTAGGAAAGAAAACGAAAAGCTAATTCTTGAAAATCGCCAAGTTTCAGAAAATTTTGAGAAGCTAAAACGCACGGTAAAAGATTCTGATGAAAGAAATGGTAAGACATACAAAGAAAATGTTCAGTTGACAGGTGTTCTAAGAGTTAAAGAGGAGTTAATCAACCAACAACTGGATGAGATTGCTAAGTTGAAGCTTCAGTTTCAAGAAGCTAAAATTGAAAATGAACGCATTCAGTTGAAACTGAACAGTTACAGTTCCGCAAGTTTTGTTCTTCAACATATAGTTCCTAAACCAATTGGGAAGAACAAAGCCGACGAAGATGTATACTTTGATGGAACTGGGGTTGGGTTTCATCAGGTTCCACCACCAGTTTTAAATAATTTTTCAAAGAAAAAATCAGGGTTGGTTAATGATGAAGATGAAACAAATGAAATAAAACTTCCAGAATCAATTGATGTTACATTTTCTTCATCATCATCTGATGATAGTGTTCAAACTGAGATTGTTAAAAGCATGGCTGAAAATGTTTTGAAGTCTGATAGTGATTCAGCTGATGATGAAGAGTGTTTTCTAAATAATTACATTCCGAAACCAAAATCCAAAAACAACTTAAATGAAGAACCTACTCTTGTCATGTACAAGATGTCGGGATCGGATAAGTTGTATTCGGATTCTGAGTTTCCTCTGGAGAATGTTAATGTGGATAAATTGAAAAATGTTTTCAAATTGGTTGAAATTGATGTGTCAGAAATTGAAAGTTTGAAACATTCAAAGAGGCAGTTAAACTTTGAAAAAGATAAAGCTTACTATAAAAAACCTGTTGCACCACCGCGTTTTTCTAAAAAACTATCAAAACAGATGGTCGGGTGGATATCAGGGTGGTAAGGATTATCAAAGAAAGAAGTTTCAAAACAAAAAGTTTGTCGAGAAAAAGGCGTTTGTAAAAAGTTCAAGTTCACTTTCTGATGAAGAATCTAAAATTTTTTCAAAAACTAATGAAGAGTTTTTTGAGGAGAAGGCATCACAATCTCAGACTGAAGGCACAAGTCAGGCTATTGATACTCGTACATGCTTTAAGTGCAACAAAGTTGGACATATTGCACGAAAGTGCACCAACTTAAAGCCTAAGTCTGAAGTTGTTGAGAGTCAGAAAAAGAAAGCTGATGCAAAAGGAAAAGCTCCAATGGTTGTTGAGAGGAAATTTTTGAAAAATGACAATATAAAATTCAAAACTGAATCCGTAAAGAATGTGGTAACTAAAAATGAAAATTTTTATAAACGGGTTGCGTCATCTCAACAAACATGGAAGCCAAAAACAGTGGTAAAGGAATCAAATTCTCCAAAACCAAAGGTGTCTGAGACAGCAAAATCAGCGTCTTCAACCAAGAAGATGTATGTACCTTTGGATTATTATGAGAATCTTGAACCACAAGAGGCTACTACTTCTGAAGAGAAGAATGTACCAAAGAAAGATCAATCATTTGGTCAACCTCTTAAAAGTGATTTTTTTCTATATAAAGAAGTTGAGATTGGATCTGAGGAAAGCTTAAAGATGAATGACAAGAATTTTCCACCACTTTACACTATAAAAACTCACATCAATGTCAAGTTACCCAAGTCAAAAGAGGCCTGGGTGGCATCAAATTCTAACTAAGTGTTTGTGATATGTGCAGGAGCTTCCAAGATCCGTTTCACGTTGGATTATGGATAGTGGAGCTTCTCGGCACATGACAGGGAAGAAGACCCTACTGTATGATGTTCGTGGGTTTAATGGAGGATATGTGGGTTTTGCAGGCAATCAAGGTGGTCGAATAATCGGTGAAGGAACTCTATCGAATGGAATTGTTACGTTTGAAAGAGTAAACTACATCGCCGAGCTTGAAAACAATCTTCTAAGTATTTCTCAGATATGTGATCGTATGTATACAACGCACTTTACAGACAAAGAGTGTTTGATCTTGAAACCAGGATTTGTTATCCCTGAAGAATGGGTTATCATGAGAGCGCCCAGAGTGAATGATCTGTACGTGTTGGACATGAGTGTAGCAACTACAACCACGGGTCAGGCTCACTGTTTATGTCAAGAGCAACGGAAAAAGAGTCAAAATTATGGCATCGAAAGATGGGTCATATTCACTTACGAAAAATGAATCATCTGGTGCATAACGACTTAGTTACTAGTGTTCATGTAAAAGGTTTTCATCTTGAGGGGGAGTGCATTAGCTGTGTCAAAGGCAAGCAAAAGAAGAAATCTCACCCTGGGAAGAAGGAAAACTCAGTCTCAAGACCGTTAGAGAGAATTCATATAGATCTGTATCTGTCACACCCGCTCGTAGCGGAAACGCGAGGTGTGATCTGTATGGTTTTCATTGCATAAATATCAATGTACATGAACAAACTATATGAATAAAACATACTCCATTGCCATTTCCATTACATAAGTGTTTCCAAAAAGATTACAACATAAGTTTAGTGTGTCGGTTACAAACCATTAACGTAAAAGTAAAGTGTTATTGTTTCATACATTAACATTAAAATAAACTACTAAGGTTTAAACCGTCATATTTCCGCAAGGAGGCGGAATATAATAGTTAAACCCTCCAAAAGATGGCATGGAGTTCCGATACTTGTTATCTTGACTGGGAAATCCGACATGGTCCTTTAATTCCCTGAAATACATGTTAAGTTTGGAAAACATCAACAAAAGTTGGTGAATTCATGCAATTTAGTTGTAAAAGATGTATTTAAAATGTAAGTTGTAGTATGTAAAGCGTCAATGAAATCGTTGATCATTAATGTTTTGCAAGGACATTAATATGTGTGACGAAAAAGGAAGCAATCCAACCCTAGACGATTTTATGTCGACTCCTATCGACTGGGACACAAAAGCACTCTTCTGTATGGGTCCACGACCAAGAGTGGGGCTCGCCAAAACCCATTAGATCTAACCACTTGTACCTAGGTCCAAACTGGATTAATGGTGCTTAGATGTATAACCCTAATTCGCACATGATCTAAGGTGTTTCATTCCCTAACTTTAACATACGTTGAACATGTATTTTTCCCCGATAGTTGTAAAGTTGTAAAACATTTAAATGAATAGGGGACATGAACTCACAGTATCGCGTCCTGTGAATAGATGTAAATAAGATCTCACGTGCGGTCGTCCTAAATAGCGTTGCGACCTACAAATGTTCTTATTTTTGTTAGACACTTCGGTCTTTGTAAAGAACTTGAGTACAAGTCTTGTGTCTTCAATATGTGTAAGACTTGTATGTCTTTACTGTTCGTTAACCGTGTATTCGATGAATGAGTTGTTCAAATGTTATATATATATTTTTCACCAAATATATAAATATAAATGTTATCTTGTATCTTGTGAGTTGTATAGTCGGATCTAGTCCGCTGAATTTCGTGTCTTATATGTATCAATTGTATAGTTGTGTTTCCAATAATGGTAACATTGGGCCAAGCCCATGTTTTCAAGTTATTGGGCTTAAATAGTGCTGGGCCTTAAATAGTGTTGGGCCTCAAATAGTGTTGGGCCTCAAATAGTGTTGGGCCTCAATAGTGTTGGGCCTTGAATAGTGTTGGGCTTTGGCCCATATGTTTGGTGTTTGGGCTTAGCCCACGAATTTATGTTAAGCCCATTATGAAAAATAAGCCCATTTGTAAAACAATAGCCCATTAAGTGTAAGTAAGCCCATTTGTAATAGAAAATAGTCCATTAAATAAAATAGCCCATTTGTTATAATTTAGCCCACTTGTAAGTGTAAGCCTTTCATTTTTTATAAAAACCTTTTTATAAAAATTTACTAAGTATACTTGTTAGTAAATAAAAACATACTAGTTTTTATAAGTTTATAAACATCCGAAATTTGTTATCGATATGATACTTATATTTCGTGTCGAAAAATCGTCTAAACGTCGTAGTAACTCTTCGGATTGGCGATTCGCTTATGTATTCGTCCGCCGTCCGTTTTGACCATAAATGGTGTCCGATCCTTCGGATTGTCCGTACTCGTTTTTAAGGCGTTATTATATGAAGTCTTGTAGGACTTTTGTTATAAAGTGTTTTGAGTTTAAATGTGACATTAGATACAAGTTCCTACTTTGATATATATAACTAATACATCAAATAATACATGTCACAAAAATTGTTAAAGTAAACAAATATATATTTAAAAAAAAATATATATATTTTTCTTGTCTTTTATTTTATAAAAACTTTCTTTAACAACCTTTTTAATCTTGTAGAGATTTAACCATATATGTGGTTACTTTATAAAATAAAGTTTTTATGAAAAATGGCCATATAACCTTTGTATTTTTATCTTAACCATGTTTCATAAACATATCATTTTCTTTTTCTTTCAAATCATCATCAATTTACTCAACATCTTAACTAAACATATGAGACTTTTATAACATAATTTTCAAGATGATATCCAAATCATGTAGGGTTTTAACCATGATTATTACATATGCTACCTAGTTCAAAAACCAAGTTTAATTCTAGTTTTAACAACTTTTATAAAAATCTCTAGTTGTATGTTACTTTTTATAATCTTGTAAAAGTCTTGTTTTTTAAATACAAACCTTAATACTTTCACAAGATCAAAGGATATGATCATTACTTTAAACCTTTATGTTAAAAACCCTTTAACATAAACATGTATAATTGTTGGATCATATTTTAAAACATCTTCTAACAATTTATTTGTATCATAATCATCATAACAAGATTAAGTATGCATATAACAAGTCTTAGATCACAATATAAACAAACATAAATATATCATGATTTTTATCTTTG
Source organism: Helianthus tuberosus (assembly GCA_030545235.1). Taxonomy (NCBI): domain Eukaryota; kingdom Viridiplantae; phylum Streptophyta; class Magnoliopsida; order Asterales; family Asteraceae; genus Helianthus; species Helianthus tuberosus. The sequence goes on along the minus strand of CM060357.1, from coordinate 104,499,765 downwards.
CTTCTTTGTATTTTTCATATTTATTATGTATGATTATTTAGTTATTATTAGTTATAATAACAATCATAAACATAATATATGTATAAAAAAAATAGATATAGAAGCTTACTTCTAGCACTAGGCTAGGGATGATCTTAGAAGATTATTAAGACTAAGAAGATGATGATCTTGTTGGTAGAATACTTTTGTATGGATGAAAACCCTTCCTTTTACTTCCAAAAGCTTTAGATCCTCTTATGTTACTTGGAAATCCATATTGATCATGAAGGAGGTAATAAAAATAAATGGGTTTTTGAAGATGTTCTTATGAAAAAGATGAAGGAAATTAGAGCGTTCTTGGATGATGAAAGATGATAGGGTAAAGTGTAGTAACTTAGTGATTAAGTGTAGAAATTAATCACCATTCACATCCACTTGTAAATAAGAAATATCTAGATATTTACCAACATAAACAAGGGGGTGGGACCCCTTGTTCACGGTCACAAGGTGGGGGGGGGGGGGGTCTTATGTGGTAAAAATAAGTTAGTTATTTTTAAGGTTTCAAATGAATTATAAGATGTAAGTATTTAGGTGTTAAGGGTTTGCAAATTTTCCGAGATGTTTCTTGACTTGAAATGACCATAACTAGCTTTATAAGACCTAAAATAATGATCACTAGTTCGATACATGTGCCAAAATATAGTTCGGCTAGATGTTTAGCGCTCGTTTCACTAGTAAATAGTCGAAAGGTACGCTTATGGAAGTTGTAGGAAAAATTCCAGTTATGTGTGTAGTTGATATTCCATAATTATTTTTATATGAAATTGGTGCCTAAACATCAATTTTTGCATCTTGTAATAAAATACAATTGCTGAATTTTGCGGAAAATTCATGAAATGGTCACTTTTAGCGTTTTTCGGATAGTTTTTAGTGCTACCGGGCATTGGTAAAATATTAACTGAACTCTTGTATTCCCATATAGGGTTTAATATATAATTGATATTGGACTCTCATCCGAGTCCTAAAGATGTCATTTTAGATGTTTTCTGCGGATCCGGAGTTTTCGTCAGCACTCTAGTTCACTAGGCACTACTCTAGTTGTTTCGGTGAATTGTTTGCACTATTTCAAATGTACCCAATAAAAGTGAATCATGGGTAATAATAAACGAATATTCCATGAGTTTTCTAAGATGTATATCATGTAATCATGCAGTCCGAATATTCAAAACACATACTTGTATAATGTAAATCATCGTTTTAAATGTAAGTAATTTACCCGAAAGTGGCAGTTGTCACATTCTCCCCTTGTTATTGAGAATTTCGTCCCGAAATTCTAGCTTTGTCATTCTTTGCAGGAGTCTTTGGAAATAGGTGGGGATATTTTGCCTTCATTCGGTCTTCACGTTCCCAAGTATACTCGGGCCCGTGACGAGAGTTCCAACGAACCTTTACTAACTTGATACGACTTCTCCGTGTTTTATTGACCTTCCAGTCCGTGACCTCAACAGGTTCTTCAGTGAATTGGAGTTTGTCGTCAATGTGAATTTCATCCACAGGAATGGTAACGGTTACTTGTATTGGACTCTTTTTAAGATTCGACACATGAAACGTGTGGTGTACACTGCTAAGTTCATCTGGTAACTTCAACTTGTAGGTAACAGTGCCAATCTTTTCTAAGATTTCAAATGGTCCAATGTAACGCGGGTTAAGCTTTCCACGTTTACCGAACCTCGCTACGCCTTTCCAAGGTGAGACTTTCAACAAAATTTTCTCTCCAACCTCGAAAGATGCTGGTTTTTGTTTTCCATCCGCGTAGATCTTTTGTCGATCGCGAGCCGCCTTGATACGGTCTCGGATCTGAAAATTTTTATCCGTAGTATCTTGGACTAGTTCCGGACCAATTAATTGACTATCGCCTGTTTCCGCCCAACATAGCGGAGAGCGACACTTTCGACCATAAAGAGCTTCGAACGGTGCAGCTCGTATACTTGTATGGTAGCTGTTATTGTAGGAAAACTCAACTAAAGGTAGATGATTATCCCAATTGCCGCCTAAATCCATAACACATGCACGAAGCATATCTTCGAGTGTTTGGATAGTCCGTTCGCTTTGGCCGTCAGTTTGTGGATGAAAGGCCGTACTTAGATTCAATTGAGATCCAAAGGCCTGTTGAAATGATTTCCATATTCTTGAAACAAAACGACCGTCTCGGTCCGAAATGATTGAAACAGGCACTCCATGACGAGCCACTATTTCTTTGAGATAGATTTCCGCTAGTTTCTCAGTACTATCCTTCTCCCGAATCGGTAGGAAGTATGCGGACTTTGTCAATCTATCGACCATTACCCATATCATGTCATGGCCTTTCGAGGTCCTGGGTAACTTCGTAATGAAGTCCATCGATATTTGTTCCCATTTCCAAGCGGGAATCTCGGGTTGTTGTAATAAACCTGATGGTTTCTGATACTCTGCCTTGACCTTAGCGCAGGTCAAGCATTTTCCAACATAGATAGCAATATCCTTTTTGAGGTTAGGCCACCAATAGTACTCCTTTAAGTCTTGGTACATCTTATCTGATCCAGGATGGATCGAGTACTTTGACCTATGTGCTTCCTCAAAAATGAGATCTCGGAGACCTCCAAAGAATGGAACCTAAATTCTACCTGCAACGTACAAAGTTCCATCCTCTTTTGGCACTAACTGTTTTTCCATGCCTCGAAGTGATTCTGCTAGAATATGTTCTTCCTTGAGCACTTCTTGTTGTGCATTTCGAATTCGTGCGGTAAGATCTGTGTGAATCGTCATCTCTAGTGCTCGCACTCTTAGTGTTTTAACTCATTCCTTGCGACTCAAGGCGTCTGCTACAACGTTCGCCTTGCCCGGATGGTACTTGATTTCACAATCATAGTCGTTTAATAATTCAACCCAACGTCGCTGACGCATATTTAATTCTTTTTGGTTGAATATGTGTTGTAGACTCCTATGATCTGTGAAAATAGTGCACTGTGTACCATATAAGTAATGCCGCCAAATTTTCAAAGCAAATACCACCGCGCCTAGCTCTAGGTCGTGAGTGGTATAGTTCTTCTCGTGAACTTTCAGTTGGCGGGACGCGTACGCGATAACCTTTTTACGTTGCATGAGTACACAACCCAAACCTTGATGCGAAGCATCACAGTATACCACAAAGTCATTGGTACCGTCGGGTAATGACAAGATTGGTGCAATGCACAACTTGTCTTTAAGATGTTGAAATGCTGCTTCTTGTTTCTCTCCCCAATCGAATTTCCTGTCTTTCTGTGTAAGAGAAGTTAGCGGTTGAGCAATCTTTGAAAAATTCTCAATAAATCTCCGATAATATCCCGCTAAGCCCAAAAATTGTCGCACTTCAGTAGGAGTCTTGGGCGCTTCCCAATTCTTAATCGATTCAATCTTCGACGGGTCTACTTGAATACCCTTCTCGTTCACTATATGCCCGAGAAATTGTACTTCACGAATCCAAAACTCACATTTGGAAAACTTTGCGTATAGTTTCTCCTTTTTGAGTAGTTCTAAGATGGTTCTCAAATGTTGTTCATGCTCGGCTGCCGATCGTGAGTATATCAAGATGTCGTCAATGAACACTATGACGAATTTGTCGAGATACGGCTTGCACACGCGGTTCATTAAATCCATGAAGACCGCCGGTGCGTTCGTTAAACCAAAAGGCATAACGAGAAACTCGTAATGACCGTAACGAGTCCGAAAAGCCATTTTCGGTATGCTTTCTTCTTGAATCCGTAACTGATGATACCCCGATCGTAAGTCTACCTTTGAGTAAAAACTCGACCCTTGAAGTTGATCGAATAAGTCGTCAATCCTCGGTAGTGGATACCGATTCTTGATGGTGAGTTTATTCAACTCTCTGTAGTCGATACACATTCTGAATGTCCCGTCCTTCTTTTTCACAAAAAGAACTGGAGCTCCCCAAGGCGAGAAACTCGGTCTGATGAATCCCTTATCCAACAACTCTTGAAGTTGTGTGGACAATTCCTGCATTTCAGAAGGTGCTAATCGATATGGAGATCTGGCTATAGGTGCGGCTCCTGGTACCAAGTCGATGTGAAATTCGACTTGTCGATAAGGCGGTAGTCCTGGTAAGTCTTCACGAAAGACTTCAGGAAATTCTTTTACTACCGGAATATCCGTCAACTTCGGCCCATCGGCCTTCTTGTCCACAACATGCGCTAGAAAGGCAATATAACCTTTCCGTAAGTATTTCTGTGCTTTCATGCAATTGATGATCCGTAATGGGGTGTCACGCTTCTCTCCATGTATAACAAGTGTCTCTTTGTTCGGTAGTGGTAGGCGAATGATCTTCTCGTGGCAAACGACTTCGGCTCGATTGTTGGATAGCCAATCCATGCCAACCACTACGTCGAAACTACCCAATTCAACGGGTAAGAGATCGATATTGAATTTTTGTTCACCAAGTTCTAAGGTACACTCCTTAACAACTTCTCCCGTCTCTATTAGTCTACCGTTAGCCAATTCTATAGAATATGGAACATCTAGCTTACTAGGTTCCAAGTCCAGAATATTTTTAAATTCTATAGAGATAAAACTAAAATCGGCTCCGGTATCAAATAATATGGATGCGAAATGATCATTGAGGAGAAACGTACCAGTGACCACATTAGGGTCTTGGCGCGCATCTTTGGCTCCAATCACAAATGATCGACCACGAGCTTGAATTTCTTTAGGACAGTCTTTCTTGTAGTGATCTTTGCTTCCGCATCCAAAGCATCCTTGACCACGACCATTCCCGTTCCCATTCTTGTTACCAAAACCACTTCCTGATCCAGTATTATTTCCCGTTCCCCAACATGATTCAGTACGGTGGCCAGTCTTGCCACACTTGTCACACTTGACAACCCGACAATCACCCAAGTGATGAAATTTGCATCGTTCGCACTTAGGTAAAGTACCAGCGTACTTCTTAGGACCAGTGTCGTTTGTGGCTACAAACGCCCTTGCATCCTTTTGCGGGTTATTCTGTCGCCTGTTGTTGTTGTTGTTGTTGTTGGGGTTATTGTTATTGTTGTTGTGATTGTTGTTACTGTTGTTGTTGTTATTACCGCGGGTTCCCTTCTTGAAATTCGAGTAACTCCTCTTCCCACGGTTGGAAGACTCAACATGTGTTTCCTTCTTGTCATCACCTTTCTCAGTGAATATCTTCATCCTGACCCCGTCTTCAGTAAGACTCACGGCTATAGTCACAGCCTGAGTAATAGTCGTGGGTTTAGCTGCAGTAACCAGACTTCGAATCTTGTCAGAAAGTCCCCAGATGTAGCGTTCGATACGCTTGTATTCTGGTGTTACAAGATAAGGAATCACGCGGGACAGATCGTGAAATCTTTGCGTATATCCCGTGATATCAGCTCCGACCATGGTAAGGTTCCAAAACTCGTTCTCCAACTTCTGGAGTTCAGCACGAGAACAGTACTTATCCCTCATACGTTCCTTCAGTTCATCCCAAGTCAACGCATAAGTAGCGTTATCACCCAAAGTTTGCACTTGTAAGTTCCACCAGGTAAGGGCCTCGTTGAGAAACAAGCCAGTAACGAAAGTGACTTGCTGATTAGCGGAACATCTGCTCATTCTGATAGTGGAATCCGTTTTCTTAGTCCATCTCACGTAAGCCACGGCACCGCCTGTGCCATCGTAGTTAAGTGGCTTGCAGTCCAGAAACTGCTTGAATGTGCACCCTGAAATTGGACAACGGATTTTGAATGAGCAAATAGTGAATCGCACGAATAGATTTAGAAAGAAATTTGATGAGTTGTAACAAAACAAATAAACGTTACCCGTAATATTTGTTCCACCTGAAGGACCGCTTTGGCCCTGGCCTCCCGATCCGCCGGTGCCACCACTTTGGTCGGCCCGGGATGCCTCATACAGTGCGATAGCTTGGGCGATTCTCTGTTCTATTAGTGCATTCAGTTCCACCTCGGTCGTAGGCATTGGTGGAGGTGGGGGTGGATTAGTCCGTGAACGTAAGACTCGCCTCGGTGGCATGATTCTTCCAAAGGAGAAAGTAGGATAAAGATTAGACGTTGATTTGGTTTGTTTAAAAAAAGAAATATTCATAACATTAATAGCAATATCACCACCAAACATATTACGCGAGTAAATAAGTTAACATAAACAATAAGATATGTCCAACCAGACCACTCAGATGCATTTATTAGATAACACCAAGTTTTTCATATATATAGTCAACCGGTTACATAATCGTTTGAAAGGAACAAAAATAGACTCGGGCTACATAACCCGGTCATACTAGTCTAGTACAACAAAAGAGATAACAAAATCTTCCTTCCAACTGTGTGATCCGCTGTATGTCGGTTGTCTTCAAAACTTGGTGGAGCATCAATATGTACACAAAACGGATATAGATACCCGTCCCAAAAGTATAATACCCGCAAACATAGTCTATGGTGGGGGAAAGACTGGTGGTGGAATCGGGAACAATAACCTGTGAACATCAGAAACCCTACCCTCCAAATCAAGAACCAAGCGGTTAAGGAATACAATCTGCCGCTCGAGGGTCAGAATACGAGCAGGTAAATCAACTGGTGGTATATCAACTGGTGGAATCTGAGGTGGTAGTGGGGGTAATGGTGGTGACCCTGGTGGTGGTGGTGGAGCATGGGGTGGTGAATGGGCTGGTGGTGGTGGAGCCAGAAGTACCAAACCAAGAAGGTGAGTAAGCTCATCCTCGAGTTCACTAACTCGACGAATAATAAAGTCTATCTGATGCTCGAGCGTCAGCACACGAGCACGTAACTCGGTAGTAGCAGCTGGGTAATGCAATGGGTGGTATGGATCCGTCAGGGGCATAACATGTGGGTATAGGTCCATATCCCTAGGTGGTATATGGGCATGTCCAGAGGGTCCTGCCTCGTCAGTATGGCCTATATGTGGTAGAATAGGGGCAATATGATCATGTGCAGGGACCACTGGCTCATCTGGTAGGACATCATCCAACTCAATGTCTGCATTGCGCTGTAGGCCAAGGGCCTGCAGTGCAGATGAAGTAACAGATGCATAAGAAGAAGCATCTGAATCGGTATCGGAGTCAGAAGAAATGACAATAACCGGGACTACCGGTGCAGCGACCTCCAAAATAACCAAGTCATGAATCTCCCCGTCCCCTATATCATCCTCTAAATGCTCCACGGGAAACACAGGAACAACGGCGTCGTCATCCTCGTCGAGATCGTCAATAAAAGGCATAATAGCAAGAGGAAGGATATCCCAGGGTATAACCTCAACCACATGTTCACCCTCCGGGTGACCCATGATAACTATCTCGTTAAGTAGAGGGGGCATATCTAGCACATCATCATCAATAATGTCTCCTAACACGTCAGCGTCGATAATGTCACCAGCAAGTGCGAACGGCTGAAAGTCATCTAAATCATCGTCAGATGCCGACTCGCTGTCGGATGTAATGACCTAAACTGCCGGTACATACTCGTCGTCGGAGGATAGCTCCATCGGGTCTACGTCGTCGTATATGTTGCTTCCTTCAGAGGAAGACATGATATCCTGAGAAATAAGTTGTTCGACACATATGAGCATTTGTTATTTTACATATATACACGAAATGTATTTTTTCACATAAAGTTCATTTTAAGTTATCCTACTTGAGTTATGTGGATTAACTTAAAGTTGCATGTCTACCAGTTAGATGACTAAGACACTAATGTCCTTGCTTGATTTGTATGAGATGAATTCTTGTTGAAAGTGGACCATGAAAAATGTTTATGCAAATGAAAACATGTGTTTGTGTTTAAATGGTTTTTGTGAGAGAACCCTAGTGATTGTAGACTTAGACTCGATAAAGAATCCTGGTTCACTACAATCGATGCTCTGATACCAATCTGTCACACCCGCTCGTAGCGGAAACGCGAGGTGTGATCTGTATGGTTTTCATTGCATAAATATCGATGTACATGAACAAACTATATGAATAAAACATACTCCATTGCCATTTCCATTACATAAGTGTTTCCAAAAAGATTACAACATAAGTTTAGTGTGTCGGTTACAAACCATTAACGTAAAAGTAAAGTGTTATTGTTTCATACATTAACATTAAAATAAACTACTAAGGTTTAAACCGTCATATTTCCGCAAGGAGGCGGAATATAATAGTTAAACCCTCCAAAAGATGGCATGGAGTTCCGATACTTGTTATCTTGACTGGGAAATCCGACATGGTCCTTTAATTCCCTGAAATACATGTTAAGTTTGGAAAACATCAACAAAAGTTGGTGAATTCATGCAATTTAGTTGTAAAAGATGTATTTAAAATGTAAGTTGTAGTATGTAAAGCATCAATGAAATCGTTGATCATTAATGTTTTGCAAGGACATTAATATGTGTGACGAAAAAGGAAGCAATCCAACCCTAGACGATTTTATGTCGACTCCTATCGACTGGGACACAAAAGCACTCTTCTGTATGGGTCCACGACCAAGAGTGGGGCTCGCCAAAACCCATTAGATCTAACCACTTGTACCTAGGTCCAAACTGGATTAATGGTGCTTAGATGTATAACCCTAATTCGCACATGATCTAAGGCGTTTCATTCCCTAACTTTAACATACGTTGAACATGTATTTTTCCCCGATAGTTGTAAAGTTGTAAAACATTTAAATGAATAGGGGACATGAACTCATAGTATCGCGTCCTGTGAATAGATGTAAATAAGATCTCACGTGCGGTCGTCCTGAATAGCGTTGCGACCTACAAATGTTCTTATTTTTGTTAGACACTTCGGTCTTTGTAAAGAACTTGAGTACAAGTCTTGTGTCTTCAATATGTGTAAGACTTGTATGTCTTTACTGTTCGTTAACCGTGTATTCGATGAATGAGTTGTTCAAATGTTATATATATATTTTTCACCAAATATATATATATAAATGTTATCTTGTATCTTGTGAGTTGTATAGTCGGATCTAGTCCGCTGAATTTCGTGTCTTATATGTATCAATTGTATAGTTGTGTTTCCAATAATGGTAACATTGGGCCAAGCCCATGTTTTCAAGTTATTGGGCTTAAATAGTGCTGGGCCTTAAATAGTGTTGGGCCTCAATAGTGTTGGGCCTCAAATAGTGTTGGGCCTCAAATAGTGTTGGGCCTCAAATAGTGTTGGGCCTCAAGTGTATTGGGCTTAAATAGTGCTGGGCCTCAATAGTGTTGGGCCTCAAATAGTGTTGGGCCTCAAATAGTGTTGGGCCTCAAAAGTGTTGGGCCTTGAATAGTGTTGGGCTTTGGCCCATATGTTTGGTGTTTGGGCTTAGCCCACGAATTTATGTTAAGCCCATTATGAAAAATAAGCCCATTTGTAAAACAATAGCCCATTAAGTGTAAGTAAGCCCATTTGTAATAGAAAATAGTCCATTAAATAAAATAGCCCATTTGTTATAATTTAGCCCACTTGTAAGTGTAAGCCTTTCATTTTTTATAAAAACCTTTTTATAAAAATTTACTAAGTATACTTGTTAGTAAATAAAAACATACTAGTTTTTATAAGTTTATAAACATCCGAAATTTGTTATCGATATGATACTTATATTTCGTGTCGAAAAATCGTCTAAACGTCGTAGTAACTCTTCGGATTGGCGATTCGCTTATGTATTCGTCCGCCGTCCGTTTTGACCATAAATGGTGTCCGATCCTTCGGATTGTCCGTACTCGTTTTTAAGGCGTTATTATATGAAGTCTTGTAGGACTTTTGTTATAAAGTGTTTTGAGTTTAAATGTGACATTAGATACAAGTTCCTACTTTGATATATATAACTAATACATCAAATAATACATGTCACAAAAATTGTTAAAGTAAACAAATATATATTTAAAAAAAAATATATATATTTTTCTTGTCTTTTATTTTATAAAAACTTTCTTTAACAACCTTTTTAATCTTGTAGAGATTTAACCATATATGTGGTTACTTTATAAAATAAAGTTTTTATGAAAAATGGCCATATAACCTTTGTATTTTTATCTTAACCATGTTTCATAAACATATCATTTTCTTTTTCTTTCAAATCATCATCAATTTACTCAACATCTTAGCTAAACATATGAGACTTTTATAACATAATTTTCAAGATGATATCCAAATCATGTAGGGTTTTAACCATGATTATTACATATGCTAACTAGTTCAAAAACCAAGTTTAATTCTAGTTTTAACAACTTTTATAAAAATCTCTAGTTGTATGTTACTTTTTATAATCTTGTAAAAGTCTTGTTTTTTAAATACAAACCTTAATACTTTCACAAGATCAAAGGATATGATCATTACTTTAAACCTTTATGTTAAAAACCCTTTAACATAAACATGTATAATTGTTGGATCATATTTTAAAACATCTTCTAACAATTTATTTGTATCATAATCATCATAACAAGATTAAGTATGCATATAACAAGTCTTAGATCACAATATAAACAAACATAAATATATCATGATTTTTATCTTTGCTTCTTTGTATTTTTCATATTTATTATGTATGATTATTTAGTTATTATTAGTTATAATAACAATCATAAACATAATATATGTATAAAAAAATAGATATAGAAGCTTACTTCTAGCACTAGGCTAGGGATGATCTTAGAAGATTATTAAGACTAAGAAGATGATGATCTTGTTGGTAGAATACTTTTGTATGGATGAAAACCCTTCCTTTTACTTCCAAAAGCTTTAGATCCTCTTATGTTACTTGGAAATCCATATTGATCATGAAGGAGGTAATAAAAATAAATGGGTTTTTGAAGATGTTCTTATGAAAAAGATGAAGGAAATTAGAGTGTTCTTGGATGATGAAAGATGATAGGGTAAAGTGTAGTAACTTAGTGATTAAGTGTAGAAATTAATCACCATTCACATCCACTTGTAAATAAGAAATATCTAGATATTTACCAACATAAACAAGGGGGTGGGACCCCTTGTTCACGGTCACAAGGTGGGGGGGGGGTCTTATGTGGTAAAAATAAGTTAGTTATTTTTAAGGTTTCAAATGAATTATAAGATGTAAGTATTTAGGTGTTAAGGGTTTGCAAATTTTCCGAGATGTTTCTTGACTTGAAATGACCATAACTAGCTTTATAAGACCTAAAATAATGATCACTAGTTCGATACATGTGCCAAAATATAGTTCGGCTAGATGTTTAGCGCTCGTTTCACTAGTAAATAGTCGAAAGGTACGCTTATGGAAGTTGTAGGAAAAATTCCAGTTATGTGTGTGATTGATATTCCATAATTATTTTTATATGAAATTGGTGCCTAAACATCAATTTTTGCATCTTGTAATAAAATACAATTGCTGAATTTTGCGGAAAATTCATGAAATGGTCACTTTTAGCGTTTTTCGGATAGTTTTTAGTGCTACCGGGCATTGGTAAAATATTAACTGAACTCTTGTATTCCCATATAGGGTTTAATATATAATTGATATTGGACTCTCATCCGAGTCCTAAAGATGTCATTTTAGATGTTTTCTGCGGATCCAGAGTTTTCGTCAGCACTCTAGTTCACTAGGCACTACTCTAGTTGTTTCGGTGAATTGTTTGCACTATTTCAAATGTACCCAATAAAAGTGAATCATGGGTAATAATAAACGAATATTCCATGAGTTTTCTAAGATGTATATCATGTAATCATGCAGTCCGAATATTCAAAACACATACTTGTATAATGTAAATCATCGTTTTAAATGTAAGTAATTTACCCGAAAGTGGCAGTTGTCACATCTGTTTGGTCCAGTGAACGTCAAAAGCATAACTGGTGATCTTTATTGTCTTGTAGTAACTAACGATTATTCCAGATTTTCATGGGTATCATTTCTGAAGTCTAAAGATGAGACGTTTGATAGTTTGATGGCGTTGTTCAGAAAAATTAAAAACTTGTACCAAAGGCGTATCAAAAGAATTAGAAGTGATAACGGTACTGAGTTTAAGAACAACAAGATGGAAGTGTATTGTGATAAGAGATGTATATTGCAAGAATTTAGTCCTCCTTACACTCCGCAGCAAAATGGAGTAGCAGAAAGAAAGAACAGGACGCTAATTGAAACGGCTAGAACGATGCTTGCTGATTCAAAGCTACCAGTCAATTTTTGGGCAGAAGCAGTGTCAGCCGCATGCTATACGCTCAACCGGGTTCTCATAGTAAAGAAATTCAACAAGACATGTTTCGAACTGATTAATAACCGTAAACCGAACCTGAAGTATTTAGAACCGTTTGGGTCTCCATGTACAGTTCTAGAGCCTTTTGGAAAGTTTGGAGTGTGGAAGTTAGTAGACTTGCCTGATGGTCAAAGGAAGATAAACACCAAGTGGGTGTTCAAGTGTAAGAGAGACGATAGAGGGGTGATTATTCATAACAAAGCTCGACTCGTAGTCCAGGGTTTCACTCAGCAGGAGGGGATAGATTTCACTGAAGTGTATGCTCCAGTTGCTAGACTTGAAGCGATCAGAATCTTCCTAGCATTTGCATCTTGGAAAAATTTTAAAGTTTATCAGCTAGATGTTAAATTGGCGTTTCTTTATGGGAAGGTAAAAGAGTAGGTATATGTCGGACAGCCACCGGGCTTCACCGATCCAATCCACAAAGACAAGGTGTACTTACTGGATAAAGCGCTGTATGGTTTACACCAGGCCTCGAGAGCTTGGTACGAGACATTGTCTCAACACCTGCTAGCCAACAGCTTCATCCGTGGAAAAGTGGATGCCACTCTCTTCACCTGTAACACCTGTGTCATTTCAACCATCAAACAAATGCCAAACCAATGAAATATTGTATTTCATACTTTGGACTTGTATAAATATATGTATCGTTTACACATATCAATTCTTGTTCGATTTCAAGCTCTAAATCGCTTTCTGGAAGGTTATACGCGCACTAATGCGTAAATATAACCAGTTTAATGCAACAAACACTCTGGAGTAGTGAAATAGGTTTAACATACCTTAAATAACCTTTACATAACTTAGATATAAGTTTTGGAAGGTTTGGTGTGGTGAAATCAAAGTTAATTCGCTTACAGGGACTAAACTTGACAAACTGCGAAAGTATGCCATTTTGAACTGTAACAGACATTCCGAAACGTGACCATAAGTTAAACACACCTTAAATATCCTTTACATAGCTTAGAAATAGGCTTTAAGGGGTTCGGTGTGCTAAAATAAACTTTTGGGTCATTCAGGGACTAAAAGTGTCAAAAAGTGCACAAGTTTGCATTTTCGCGCATAACTTACGTTCTGAATACATCCGGACATCCAAAAATTTATGTAAGCATGACTATATTATGCTTTAGTGTTTGGCTTGCCAAAAATCCTTTCGTTTCGTCATTTGGATCGTTTTTCGCGCTTATGCGCATTCCGTCGTAATTAACCGAACATCGCAACCGTACGGCTAAACGAACCGACATCCGAGATATTTTTGAGCACAATTTAAGTTCCCTATACTTTAACTTCATTGTAGAGCTTTGAAATGGGGTTAACGGGGCTTAAACGTGTCAAAAATGCATCGAAAACCAAGTTTAGGGGCTGCAGGGACCAAAACTGTAAATCTGCCAAAGTTGTTACCTTACGGACCTCAACATTGGCAGCTTTGAGGTCCGTAAAGCAAGTTCAGACCAGATGCAGAGTACTTAACAGCCTGTTTTCAGCTGTTTTGCACTCCTAATGTCTCTTCCACATGTTGATACCTTATGGTGGGTGGCCAATTGAGGTACCATAACATTCCGACAAGTGTACGGCCTTGATCGTGCCCCCTTTTCCAAGAAACGATCTTAACGGTTACCCGAAAACTATAAATACCCATCCACCCCAACTTCATTTCTCACAAGAATCTTGATTTGAGAGCTCTAAGTTGAAACCATTGTTTCATACCTGAGTTCTTGGATCGAGATTAGCATTCGGGGACCCTTCGTAAGTATTCTTTCGTTCTTTTATTGCTTTTCGAGTCTTTCGAGTCTGAAAGTCAAACTTTGTTTGACTTTCTACATTGACCAGTTATGGTCAATGCAAAGTTCGTTTGAACTTCGCAACGTGAGTGTAATCACGTTGGTTATAGTCCCTTGGGACTATGCCTACTGATTACCACGTTGTCTAGGGTCGTAGGGTAAGCGATCTAATAAATCGCTTATACCTCGAACCCGACCCATTTGGTCGATCATTAGGATCCGACCAAACACATTAGGTGACCATAGTAGGTAGGGAATAACCTTCCGAGGTTATACCCTATGGTCACATCGTTTAAGTAGTTGTATGATAGGTAGTTTATATGCCTTAGGTAAATTACCAGAATACCCTTTTCATGTATAATTGGTAATTAAGCATATGTAACCTAAACCTTTGTCACATAACTGATTATGTAATATGTTTAGGCATATAACACTTGTCATAGGGCTAGTTAGGCGGTCCGAACGCGTTTCACGCGAACGACGCGTTAAAGTAGCATAAGCTTCCTAAACGGGTCGTAATGGGTCGTAATCAATTATGTTAGGTTTCATTTAGTATGTAGGCTTTGTTAAACCAAATGACACGAGTCTCTACACTCGTTTGGTTTACAAACCCTAATGCTACCCGATCTTCCGATTTAGGTCCGGTTTATTAATGTAGTTACCTATAGTAGGTGCCGTTTGATTCCGTGATCTCTAGCTTTGCTTGGTGGTTATCCTAGGACTTCTGAGCAATCTCAAGTGAGTACATAGACCCCTCTTTTACTGTTTTCCAAACTGTTTTGGGGTGAAACACATGTGCCTACTTGTTACTTTCATGCTTTCCTGTTTTGACATCATATACTCGCTATGTTCATTAGTACATTATAGTACATGATTTCATTACATTTCATGCTAGGTGTGCCCATTGTGTGCATTACTTGGTACATTGTTTTACATTACATTTTGTTGCATATGCTCATCCAGTATATGAACACATTAAATTACATTTTGAACCGTTAATAACTATTTGACTATGTGAACCGTTGTAATCATTTGACTCAGTGAACCGTTTGTATCCGTGAACCGTTTGTATCTGTGAACCGTTAGTATCTGTGAACCGTCTGTATCTGTGAACCGTTTGTATCGGTGAACCGTGTGAACCGTATTTGACCATACATAAACATTTCTACAACTGTTAAACATTACTTTGGTGTTTTGGTTTGATTAAGTGATTAAGTAACGATGCGTGTGTAATATGATACAAGCATGGTGGATACGCCGCTGGTACTTCCTATATATAAGTGTTTGTATGGTATTACATATTGTAGCGTTATTTGAAT
Organism: Helianthus tuberosus; assembly: GCA_030545235.1. Classification (NCBI taxonomy): domain Eukaryota; kingdom Viridiplantae; phylum Streptophyta; class Magnoliopsida; order Asterales; family Asteraceae; genus Helianthus; species Helianthus tuberosus. The sequence goes on along the minus strand of CM060357.1, from coordinate 104,484,437 downwards.
CATTTCAGTTTGAGGCATAGAACATTTTATACAAGTAACATACTTTTCACAAGACATTTATTTACAAACAACTTATCTTATACAAACTCATTTTACATGGTTATTCATTTAATCATACATTATTCACTTATTTATACATATCATCTGAACTCATTGTTTTTCAAATGATTTACAAGACAAAGCAAATCACAAGGTTCATGACTAAACATTTTCTCAAACATAAGTCATGAGACCTATTTTCACAAAACCTATGTATCTCACAGGCATTTTTATGCTGACGTACCTATTTTCACATGTGTTTTTCAGGAACTGTTGCATAAGATGATCAAGACACATATAGGCAGACTTGGGCTTTAGTGACAATAAAAGATGCAAGACTAGTTAATTATGTTGTATTCCTTTGTTTGTTAAGACATTGTAACACTTTTAATCAATAAAACGAAACTTCAATTACCATGGATTTGAAACAATTAATTATGTTACAACACTCCCCGACGTTTCCGCCACGTTTGGTTGTCCTACGTGGTCGGGGTGTGACAGAAAAGTGGTATCAGAGCCAATGGTTATAGGGAATTAGGTTATTAGTAATGCTTTGACCTAGTCTATAACCTTCTTAGGACCTTAACGCGAGTTTACTTGCGTTTAGTCATAAAACAATACCGTCACCTATCCTTAGGCGACGACCACAACAATAACATAAATTTCAAAACCGCTTTGAAAACTAATCATTTGTTCAAGGATGATTTATTACAAGGTTTTGAACCCTCTATTGTAAGGTTTTGAACCCTCTGTTATATGGTTTCGAACCCCTTTGAATTTTCAAAATCTCGTCAAGGTTTTGGGTTTTAAATAATGTGAACACGTGCAAACTGGAAGGGTGAATGCCTGTATTCTGGGTTTTCTGTCTAGGCAAGCACTTCGTATACATCTCAACCAGACGCGAGACCAGTTGTGCTTACCTGGGAATTCTTGGGATGAGTGTTCACTTATAGGCGAGCATGTCTTCGCGATACATTATATTGACCCGCTTACTTTGATTAGTCATTGTCTCATTTGTTTGCCTTTGGTAACAAACAAATGGTCACAATCTACATGCCTTGTCATTTTCTTTTGACTATCTTTCGCTTGTTTCCTCCTATGCCTTTCGTTATCTTCAAGATGCTTCTTCATCGCAACAACAATGTCCGAACCAGGTGCTGCAATTACCCAGCGAATAGGCGTCGTACTCCAGAGGACCGTTGACTTAGCTATCACCATGACTCGCCTCAGGGATGAAGTTGTATAAGGGAACTGCTCCTTGGTGCAATTAATGCCATCGTCATTATTCAAATCAAATACCTTGTTTCAAATGTACCCACGGTGGACGATGGAGACATTTGGTTAACATATGCCGCTTTGCAATCCAAAGCAAAGCTGTTACAAATCCTGCTGCTGCTCAACCTTCAAACTCTGCTTCATATGTCGCTTGACATATCTGGCGCCTCAACCTCATGAACTTTCTACCTTGTGTATCGACGTAAGCACGCCTAGTGCAAGGTGTCGGAACACCTCCCGTTATACAAACTTCAAAAAAAAAAAAATCCATGTAGGATCTTTCTATCCTCATAATTAGATCCTTGTGGATGGGTATCATTCATCGGAGCCCTTAATTGAATTCTTTGTATGATTCAATACGTACATCACAATTCAATAAGGACAAAGCCGAATTCCTTTTAAGAATATCCTATCTTCATAGATAGATTCTTGAAATGATTAAAGTGCCAAATGAAATCCACGAATTGGATTCCTGGTGTGCTTTAAGTATCCGCGTCCAAAGATAACAAATTAATAAACAATTAAACAATTATGTGATTATGTGCTCCCTTATATGTGTCATGTGATCCAAATTATGTTATCCAAATCCTCGTAGAATCTTACATATCGTTGTACAAGAGATCTATAGTAGGATACCCAAAGGCACTACCTAAAATTCTTAATGGACTTCTACGTTGTAGATAAGTCCCTTGAATTATAAAGTACTGCTTCATAATTAGACCCCTTGAGTGGTCTAGTTAAACTGATTGATTTAGCTGAAAGGACTCCTTGGAGACCTAATTAAGAAGATCCTCTGTGGATCTAATTAAAAGAATCCTATGGTAGTCTAGTCACCGTCATCACAAGTTGGACATCCTTCCCCACAACATTACAAAACAAACTGTGCGGACTGTGCAAGGGATTACGTAATTATGGATGCATACATAATTATGGAATTTAGTGCACAGAAATCACAGCAAGTTCTATCATGTACCTAGAAGTTAATCCTATTCATTTCCAATTCTGATGAAGTATCCGTTGAGGAAAAATGAACTAGCTATTCATTTTTCACTTCTGAAGAATATCCGTTCAGGAAATGAATATCCGTTTATCTTTCATTTCCAATTCTGAAGAATACCCATTGAGGAAAATGTCTCCGTTTGTGCATTTTCGTTCTGAAGAGTATCCATCGAGGGAAATGAATATCCGTTTATTTAATCTTTCATTTCCGAACCTGAGGAAGCAACCGTTGAAAATGACTCCGTTAGTTCATTTTCGTTTCTGAAGATTATCCGTTGAGGAAATGAGTATCCGTTGTTAAATCCTTCATTTCCGAACCTGAGGAAGCAACCGTTGAAAATGACTCCGTTAGTTCATTTTCGTTTCTGAAGATTATCCGTTGAGGAAATGAGTATCCGTTGTTAAATCCTTCATTTCCGAACCTGAGGAAGCAACCGTTGAAAATGACTCCGTTAGTTCATTTTCGTTTCTGAAGATTATCCGTTGAGGAAATGAGTATCCGTTGTTAAATCCTTCATTTCCGAACCTGAGGAAGCAACCGTTGAAAATGACTCCGTTAGTTCATTTTCGTTTCTGAAGATTATCCGTTGAGGAAATGAGTATCCGTTGTTAAATCTTTCATTTCCGAACCTGAGGAAGCAACCGTTGAAAATGACTCCGTTAGTTCATTTTCGTTTCTGAAGATTATCCGTTGAGGAAATGAGTATCCGTTGTTAAATCCTTCATTTCCGAACCTGAGGAAGCAACCGTTGAAAATGACTCCGTTAGTTCATTTTCGTTTCTGAAGATTATCCGTTGAGGAAATGAGTATCCGTTGTTAAATCTTTCATTTCCGAACCTGAGGAAGCAACCGTTGAAAATGACTCCGTTAGTTCATTTTCGTTTCTGAAGATTTGTCCGTCAAGGAAATGAATATCCGTTTGTCTATCATTTTCATTTCCATTTCTGATGAAGCACCTGTTGAAAATGACTCCGTTATTCATTTTCGTTTCTGAAGATTCTCCGTTAAGGAAATGAATCTCCGTTTGATTATTCCTTCATTTCCGTTTCTGAAGAATACTCGTTGAGGAAAATGACTCCGTTTGTTCATTTTCGTTCTGAAGAATGTCCGTTAAGGAAATGACAGGATTATGCCTTACATATCTCTGGTGGTTATCTGATACAAAGTCACAAACAGACTCCTACGAATAAATTTCGGGACGAAATTTCCTAAAGTAGGGGAGACTGTAACACCTGTGTCATTTCAACCATCAAACAAATGCCAAACCAATGAAATATTGTATTTCATACTTTGGACTTGTATAAATATATGTATCGTTTACACATATCAATTCTTGTTCGATTTCAAGCTCTAAATCGCTTTCTGGAAGGTTATACGCGCACTAATGCGTAAATATAACCAGTTTAATGCAACAAACACTCTGGAGTAGTGAAATAGGTTTAACATACCTTAAATAACCTTTACATAACTTAGATATAAGTTTTGGAAGGTTTGGTGTGGTGAAATCAAAGTTAATTCGCTTACAGGGACTAAACTTGACAAACTGCGAAAGTATGCCATTTTGAACTGTAACAGACATTCCGAAACGTGACCATAAGTTAAACACACCTTAAATATCCTTTACATAGCTTATAAATAGGCTTTAAGGGGTTCGGTGTGCTAAAATAAACTTTTGGGTCATTCAGGGACTAAAAGTGTCAAAAAGTGCACAAGTTTGCATTTTCGCGCATAACTTACGTTCTGAATACATCCGGACATCCAAAAATTTATGTAAGCATGACTATATTATGCTTTAGTGTTTGGCTTGCCAAAAATCCTTTCGTTTCGTCATTTGGATCGTTTTTCGCGCTTATGCGCATTCCGTCGTAATTAACCGAACATCGCAACCGTACGGCTAAACGAACCGACATCCGAGATATTTTTGAGCACAATTTAAGTTCCCTATACTTTAACTTCATTGTAGAGCTTTGAAATGGGGTTAACGGGGCTTAAACGTGTCAAAAATGCATCGAAAACCAAGTTTAGGGGCTGCAGGGACCAAAACTGTAAATCTGCCAAAGTTGTTACCTTACGGACCTCAACATTGGCAGCTTTGAGGTCCGTAAAGCAAGTTCAGACCAGATGCAGAGTACTTAACAGCCTGTTTTCAGCTGTTTTGCACTCCTAATGTCTCTTCCACATGTTGATACCTTATGGTGGGTGGCCAATTGAGGTACCATAACATTCCGACAAGTGTACGGCCTTGATCGTGCCCCCTTTTCCAAGAAACGATCTTAACGGTTACCCGAAAACTATAAATACCCATCCACCCCAACTTCATTTCTCACAAGAATCTTGATTTGAGAGCTCTAAGTTGAAACCATTGTTTCATACCTGAGTTCTTGGATCGAGATTAGCATTCGGGGACCCTTCGTAAGTATTCTTTCGTTCTTTTATTGCTTTTCGAGTCTTTCGAGTCTGAAAGTCAAACTTTGTTTGACTTTCTACATTGACCAGTTATGGTCAATGCAAAGTTCGTTTGAACTTCGCAACGTGAGTGTAATCACGTTGGTTATAGTCCCTTGGGACTATGCCTACTGATTACCACGTTGTCTAGGGTCGTAGGGTAAGCGATCTAATAAATCGCTTATACCTCGAACCCGACCCATTTGGTCGATCATTAGGATCCGACCAAACACATTAGGTGACCATAGTAGGTAGGGAATAACCTTCCGAGGTTATACCCTATGGTCACATCGTTTAAGTAGTTGTATGATAGGTAGTTTATATGCCTTAGGTAAATTACCAGAATACCCTTTTCATGTATAATTGGTAATTAAGCATATGTAACCTAAACCTTTGTCACATAACTGATTATGTAATATGTTTAGGCATATAACACTTGTCATAGGGCTAGTTAGGCGGTCCGAACGCGTTTCACGCGAACGACGCGTTAAAGTAGCATAAGCTTCCTAAACGGGTCGTAATGGGTCGTAATCAATTATGTTAGGTTTCATTTAGTATGTAGGCTTTGTTAAACCAAATGACACGAGTCTCTACACTCGTTTGGTTTACAAACCCTAATGCTACCCGATCTTCCGATTTAGGTCCGGTTTATTAATGTAGTTACCTATAGTAGGTGCCGTTTGATTCCGTGATCTCTAGCTTTGCTTGGTGGTTATCCTAGGACTTCTGAGCAATCTCAAGTGAGTACATAGACCCCTCTTTTACTGTTTTCCAAACTGTTTTGGGGTGAAACACATGTGCCTACTTGTTACTTTCATGCTTTCCTGTTTTGACATCATATACTCGCTATGTTCATTAGTACATTATAGTACATGATTTCATTACATTTCATGCTAGGTGTGCCCATTGTGTGCATTACTTGGTACATTGTTTTACATTACATTTTGTTGCATATGCTCATCCAGTATATGAACACATTAAATTACATTTTGAACCGTTAATAACTATTTGACTATGTGAACCGTTGTAATCATTTGACTCAGTGAACCGTTTGTATCCGTGAACCGTTTGTATCTGTGAACCGTTAGTATCTGTGAACCGTCTGTATCTGTGAACCGTTTGTATCGATGAACCGTGTGAACCGTATTTGACCATACATAAACATTTCTACAACTGTTAAACATTACTTTGGTGTTTTGGTTTGATTAAGTGATTAAGTAACGATGCGTGTGTAATATGATACAAGCATGGTGGATACGCCGCTGGTACTTCCTATATATAAGTGTTTGTATGGTATTACATATTGTAGCGTTATTTGAATCATTTCAGTTTGAGGCATAGAACATTTTATACAAGTAACATACTTTTCACAAGACATTTATTTACAAACAACTTATCTTATACAAACTCATTTTACATGGTTATTCATTTAATCATACATTATTCACTTATTTATACATATCATCTGAACTCATTGTTTTTCAAATGATTTACAAGACAAAGCAAATCACAAGGTTCATGACTAAACATTTTCTCAAACATAAGTCATGAGACCTATTTTCACAAAACCTATGTATCTCACAGGCATTTTTATGCTGACGTACCTATTTTCACATGTGTTTTTCAGGAACTGTTGCATAAGATGATCAAGACACATATAGGCAGACTTGGGCTTTAGTGACAATAAAAGATGCAAGACTAGTTAATTATGTTGTATTCCTTTGTTTGTTAAGACATTGTAACACTTTTAATCAATAAAACGAAACTTCAATTACCATGGATTTGAAACAATTAATTCTGTTACAACACTCCCCGACGTTTCCGCCACGTTTGGTTGTCCTACGTGGTCGGGGTGTGACATCGCCAAAGAAGTAGACGGACATCTTCTGATAGTTCAAATATACGTGGACGAAATTATATTTGGGTCAACAAATGAAAATCTGTGCAAAGATTTTGAACAAGTTATGAAGCAGAAATTTGAAATGTCATCGATGGGTGAGATGAAATTCTTTTTGGGACTCCAGGTTGATCAACTGCCTAAGGGAATTTTCATACATCAAACGAAGTATGTTCATGATATCTTGGAGAAATTTGGGATGTCAGGTTCTACTCCAGCTTCCACCCCATTAGCGACGAACCATGGGATAAACCCTGATCTCACCGGAGAGAAGGTAGATGAAACAATGTATCGTTCCATGATCGGATCGCTGATGTACTTGACAGCTTCAAGACCCGATATTATGTATCCAACCTGCCTCGCAGCAAGATTTCAATCTAACCCGAGAGCTTCGCATATGTTGATTGTGAAAAGGATATTACGCTACCTGAAAGGAACTCCATCATTGGCGTTGTGGTATCCAAAAGAAGGCGATTTCACGCTCGAAGGGTATTCCGATTCCGATTTCGGATGCTGCAAAGTTAACGCTAAATCAACAACAGCGGGGTGCCAGTTTTTCGGACCAAGATTGGTTACCTGGCAATGCAAGAAGCAGACCTCTGTAGCTTTGTCCACATGTGAAGCTGAGTATGTATCTGCTAGCAGTTGTTGCTCTCAGATCTTGTGGATCCAGCAACAGATGCGCGACTACGGTTTGTAATTTCTTAACACCCCTATCTTTGTTGATAATGAGGCAGCGATAAACATTACTAAAAATCCTGTTCGTCACGCTAAAACAAAACACATTGAAATTCGTCATCACTTCATCCGAGATTGTTTCGAGAAGAAGTTGATTCGAATTGAGAAAATCCACACTGACGAGCAAAAAGCTGATTTACATACCAAAGCGTTTGATAAAACTCATTTTCAATACTTGTTAAAATTGAACGGTATGAAGCTTTTATCAGTGTTGGAGGAGATTATTGGCGTTGATGAAGGAGACATTGTAGATGATGTTGAGAAGCAATCTGCAATGGTTTGTCGATTTTTTACCTGTTTTGGTATTTAGGGGGAGTATAGGGTAATATTTTCAGAAAATACAAAAACAGTAATTTTTTTTTTTTAAAATCCAAAAACATGAGATATTTCAAAATCCAAAAACAATAGAAAATGGAAAAAGAGCTTGTGTAAAAAGGGAAAATGATAGTACATCGGCTTGACAGTTATAGTATGCTAAAGAAATGTAATGTTTAAAATGGGTTAAACAGTCTCGCTGATGATGTGCCGATAGGTTTTTACACATTTAGTAGGTTTGTTCGGGATATAAACCTAAATCTTTACTTACTTATTTCGTGGGGAACACTACTTGGATATATATGTAACCCCTGAAATTTCGTTTGAAAGATCCCTCTTTCTGAGATACTAGGTCTTTATACTCAGTGATATCTGGGGTATTATCCCGGGACTTCTGATTTTGCGGAAGCAATGGCCTAGTCCCCGGAGAATACTTTACTGCTTGCTTGAAATATAGCACCGCCCTCAGCATAAAAAAATGATGAAACATTAAAAATGCTAATCATGTGCTGTTGTAAAAAAGATCATCTAAAGGGGACACACCAAAAGTCAAAGCCGTCATCTCTCTACTGAACGGAAGTTCTGACCTGAGCTCTCACGGCCCTCGCAATTTAACCCCTTACAGATATCATCTGTGGTATACTCACCTGTAAGACTGAATATTGGGATTTGGATACGGGAGTATATTCAAGAGGTGGGACACATGAATGAGTTTAAGTTCTTAATACATCTAATCCATATCCTGGACAGATTGAAATTTGTGTGAGAATTTAAGTGGATCAGTATATCGACAATCTAAGTGAATTGTTTAATTCTGAATATGAAATTAAATCTTAACGGTACTTGTAGCTTGTCGAATAGCTGATATGATTCCCTAACACGCTCACCAAAAATATGTTTGTAAATAGTTTACATTTACTGCATTTCATTTCTGTTATTCATTCCTAGTTTAGAAACTTTATTAAAAATCCAAAAAGATTTTTCATTTCTGCTTTATTTTCCGACAAACCAAAGTAGAAAGCTGATCTTCAGATTCAAATTGAAGCAGATGCAGGAAGTTTCTGAGCTGGAAGATGAGTTGTGAGCTAATCTTGTTAAATCTGAAAATTGAAAAGTCAAAACAAGCTCATTAATTTGAAACTTGTAAATTTCAGAAAATTGTTTGAACTAGTTTGTACAAAATGTCAGTGTGATTTGTCTCAGGTCAACCAAGGTCATTAAGTTGGACTTGGTAGACAAAATTGAGTAATCAGGGTCATTAATTTGGACCTGGATACTTAAGTGGATTTCTAAATTCTGACAAGACTAACAAATGAAGTCAAATGGTAAGTTTGGATTGAAATTGTTATAGTCATAAATCTTATATTTAGGTAGAGATTGTGCAGGAAACAGGAGTCAAGATCCCCATGGTAAAGAAAATGTCAAAGTTTGAACCAAAATTTAAGTCCCAGCTTATTGTGAGGGGGAGTCTTCGAAAGGGAGAGTCAAAATTCTGGATCAACATTCAAAGGGGAGTTTGAAGATAAAAGATTTGAAGGATGCTTTACAATGTCAAGACAATTTAGAGCAGAGAATGATAAATCAAGATTAAAGACTGAAGACTGGATGCTAAAGACTTCGTCAACATCCAAGGGGGAGTCTGTTAGTGCACTGATGTCTGTTAACTTCGTCTTTATTGAGTATTGTATTGTATTAGATAGATCAGGGCACGGAAATCGAGAAAACAATATTAAAGGGTAATTCCGATTGAAATGTGCTTGAGTCATTTCAAACGGAATTAGAGGTTTCAAGCGAAATTACTAATTCCGCACAGAATTAGGTAATTCCGTTTGAACTGGTAATTCCGTTTGAGATGGTTTCAAGCGGAATTAAACGTCTATAAATACCTGATCGTGTTGTGTCATTTGAAACGGAATTAGTGTGTGTGTTTCAGAGCCGAGGTGCTGCCGGATTGTTATTTGAATTGTAAAAGCTCAGGAAATCAATAAGAGAAGATAATTAGAAAGTATCAAGCTGTGTTACATCAATTTCATTGATTCCGCCTTTGATTTTGATGTTGAACTCTTCAGATTGACTCGTTAGGGTCACATGACGATCCAACATATACCTACTGATTACCACGTTGATTAGGCGTAGTGACGAGTCATAGTTTCGGTCAAAATGCGTATTCATGCGTATTTTTCAACCAAACTATTCTTGGGTATCAAAACCATTTGTTTTGATATCAAACTTGTTTTCTAACTTCGTTAAACATGTTTTAACATGTTTAGCTCATCACTTTTTGTTTAGTGCTTATGTAGGGTCGTAAGATAAGCGGTCTAAACAACCGCTTAGACTTTCGAACCCAACCCGTTTGGTCGATCATTAGGATCCGACCAAACATGTTTTGTGACCATAGTTGTATAAGGAATAACCTTCTGAGGTTATACCTTATGGTCACTTCGTTTAGTTAGTTGTATGATAAGTAGTTTATATGCCTTAGGAAAATGACCAAAATGCCCTTTTTACGCATAAATTCATTTTAAGCATATGTAACCTAAATTTTTATATCTAAACTGATTAGGTAACATTATTAGACATGTTAAGGCATATAATACTTGTCATAGGACTAGTTAGGCGGTCCGAACGCGTTTTACGCGAGCGACGCGTTAAAGTAGCGTAAGCTACCTAAACGAGTCGTAATGGGTTGTAAGCACTTAGGTTAGGTTTCGATTTAGTATGTAGGCTTTGTTAAAGCATATTATATGAGTTCCAATACTCATTTGGTTTACGAAACCTCATCCTATCCGATCTTCCGACTTAGGTCCGGTTTATTTATATAGTTATTAGGTTGCCGAATGATTCCGTGCTCCCTCTAGCTTTGCTTGGTTGTTGTTCAAGACTTCCAAGCATTCTCAAGTGAGTACATAGTTCCCCTATTTTACTATTTTTGATTGTTTTGGGGTGATTCATATGTATTAAAACGATTTCGATATTTTAACGATGGTTTCAAAAACGATTGATATGGTTTATACAAAATTAATAACGATTTCGATAATTTGAACAAACTTGTTGGACGTATTTACATAATGAATGACATTCATTAACAATGAACAAGCCGACCAGTATTAGGTTATGGTACCATAGGATCTGACAAATCCCGTTATCAGACTACACCCATGGTTATGTGTGGGGGTTATGTGGGCAACGACTGAATCTGTGATTGTTAACTTACCCTTTGGTGGTTTGCTAATGCGAGAAGCGAGATAGTCGAGTCACGAAGGTTTGGATGTTATTAGCGAGACGGCCAAAAGTAGTTTCACAATTTAAACGAGGATGATTTAAAACGAGTTAAACGAGTTTGAAACGATTTGAACAAGTTAAACGAGTTGGATAAACGATTGGTTTTTTGTTAGTGTTTAGATAACGGGACGGGTGTAATGTGATGAAAACATGGTAGATACGCCGCTGGTACTTCTTATATATAAGTGTTTTCATCATATTACATACCATGGCGTTATTTAGTTCACTTGGGTAAACGAGGTTAAAATGATGTCACATAACGATGTTTTCTAGAAGATATAAACCATACGAGTTTTATTAACGAGTTTTTACGAGATGTTTTACAATTTGATTTAATTAAATAAATGTTTTGGGTTAAGAATCATGGCTACGAGATTTTATAAATTATAACCAACTTGATTTGAGATGGTTAATTATGTCGCAATACTATACTTTTCAAAACAAGGTTTTTAATTAAGTATTGCAACATGTAAACTAGCCATGAATCCGACACTCTCATAAACCTATGTGCTCGCCAGCATTTCTTTGCTGTCTTTGTTTTTACATATGTTTCAGGTGTTGTTGAATGATGTTGATTGCTAGGATACATGCTCACATAGGACTGGACGAGGCCTTAGTGACTTAATAACAATGATAGACTATGTTTAACTTGTTGTTTAGATTTCAAGATGATGTAAATGTTTAATGTTTAATAAAACGAAACTTCAAATTTCCGTGTGTTTTAAAACAATGATTCTGTTACAACACTCCCCGATGATTCCGCCGCGATTTGTTGTTTTACGCGGTCGGGGTGTGACAGAAAAGTTGGTATCAGAGCTCATGGTTATAGGGAATTAGGTTATTAGTAAAGCTTTGACCTAGTCTATAACCTTCCTAGGACCCTAACAAAAGATCCTTGTGCTTAGATCTTAAAACAATACCATCACTTATCCTTAGGTGACAACCACAACATGAACACAAATTTCAAATCCGCTATGAAAACCAATCATCTGTTCTAGGATGATTGATTACTAGGTTTTGAACCCTCTAAGTTTTCAAAATCTCGTCAAAGTTTAGGTCTTATAATGTGAACACGTGCAAACTGGAAGGGTGAATGCTTGTACCCTGAGTTTTCTATCTAAGGCTAGAGTGTTCGTACAAATCCGCAGTATCGGACCAGTCACTCTTACCTGGGAACTCTTGGGGTGAGTGTTCACTTATAGGCAAGCATGTCTTCAATGATACATTAATATGACCCGTTTACTTTGATTAGTCACTGTCTCATTTGTTTGCCTTAGGTAACAAACAAATGATCGCAATTTCTATGCGTTGTCATTCTATTTTGATTTTCCGATAACATTTCACTTGTTTCCTCCTATGTCTTTCATTTCCTCCAGAATGTCTCTTCATCGCAGCGACACTCAAATGTCCGAGCAAACTGCCAAATTTGCCCAGCGAATAGGCGAAGTAATCCTAAAGTCTGTTGATTTAGGTTTCGCCATGTCTCGTCTCAACAATGAAGCCACCCAAGAAGCATCAAAAGAAGCAGAAGCCAAGCCTTTGAAAAAGTCAAAGAAGCGAAAAGCTCTAAAGGATCCCGTAGCCGTTACACCAAATCAAGCAGAACCTAGCCAGGTTGCAGCACCACCAGCCAAGAAGCCGTACTTGGGAACTGCTCCTTTGTGCAATCAGTGTAGCCTCCATCACCATGCCAGTGTCAAATGTCGAAGATGTTCCAATTGTGGACGACGGGGACATCTGGTTAATGAGTGCCGTTTTACTATCCAAAGCAAAATTGTTGCAGATCCTACTGCTGCACAAGCGAATCCAGCACGAGCTCATTTTCCTCCTGGTACTTGCTACACCTATGGCGAGACAGGTTATGTCAGGGACTAATACCCAAAGATTGTCAATGCAAATCTGACCCACGGATGAGCATTTGGCTGATTAGAAGAAGCTGCCGCTTTGAATGATCTGAATCTTATGCTTATGTTTCTTGTGTTTTTCTTTGAACTCTGAAAACAATCGGTTTTGTTTATAAATAAAATCGTTGTTTGCAATTCGGATGTACAAGTGTAGTTACATGTGTATATGGCATACCCCTACGATACATACACCAAAGAACCATAATTTTAGTTCTCTCGTTCATGTGATCGCTCATGATTTCCTCGAAAATTCTAAGTGCTCATTTCATTCTAAGAAACGAATTACAGAAAATAAGTGGCATTTTGAGTAATCACTTTAAATCCTTGGTTAGATAACTAAGGATATTTTCTTCAATCTTGTACCCGTATCATTACACTCTGGTTTTCATAACAACATACATAGAATAGGTTTTCAAAACAACCTTCATGATTTCAAAATATTTCATATAGTTTGAAAACGATTTTAACCCAGTATATTTACTTAGTATATCAAGTGCATGATTTCGAAAAGCATTATTCATGTTTTCAAAAACCTTATACATAATTTCAAAATTCATCCCCCATGATTTTTATAAACATATTTACCTAATATATATACCTTACGATTTCAAAAGTATTATGTAAGATTTCAAAAACATTAAGCATATTTCTAAAGAACCCCATGCATAGTTTTCGAAAAGCATTCTGCTTGTATTACCCAACCTTCAAATTCTGCTTCATATGTCGCCTTGGCATATCTAGCACCTCAACTTCATAAGCATTCTACCTCGTGTATCGACTTAAGCACGTCTAGTGCAAGGTTTCGAAGCGTCTCCCGCCCTTCGAATTCTAAAATCCATATAGGATCTTCTTATCCTCACAATTAGATCCTTGTGGATGATTATTGCCCAAATCAGAGCCCTTGATTGGATTCCTTGTACGCCTTAATACATACATCACAATTCAATAAGGACAAGCTGAATTCCTATTAAGATCTTCCTATCTTCATGGTTAGATTCTTGAAAATGTTTAAAGTGCCAAATGAAATCCACGGATTGGATTCCTGGTGTGTTTTAAATACCCGTGTCCAAAGATAACAAATTAAAGGTCAAATTAAGCAATTATGCGATTATGTGATTATGTGTTTATGTGTTCTCTTTTATGTTTTTGTGTGATCCGATTTTCGTTATCCAAATCCTCGTAGAATCTTCCATATCTTCATATGAGGGATTCATAGTAGGATATTCAAAAGGTACTACCTTAAATCCTTAATGGGCTTCTACGTGGTAGTTAAGACCCTTGGGTTATATAGTACCATTCCATGATTCAAAAGGGAACCTTTGAGTGGTCTAGTTAAAAAGATTGATTCAGAATCTGGTTAAGAATGGCATGTGATGATATAACTGAAAAGACTCCTTGGTGGTCTATTTAAAGAAATCATTTATTGATTTAATTAAAGGGACCCTAGGGTGGTCTAGTCACACTCATCACAGGTTTGTTCATTTGGTTTTCCCCTACACATTATAAAATGCATTGTGCGGACTATGCAAGGAATTACGTAATTATGGACGCATGCATAATTATGAAATTCAGTGCACAGGAACCCAGTAAGATTTATCATGTGTAAGAACCTATAGTGGCAACAATAACAAAACGTGAACAATGTAATGGAGGTACGGTGGACGCACCAATGGCGCTTCATATACTTGTATATAAGTGTCCCTCTTACATTGCAAGCATAATTTTATTTAAAGTTACTAGAAGTTCAGAACTCTAACCAGTGTTGTTTTATCGTTTCGACTTCATGTTTCGAGCTCTCACAAGTTTCCTCTAAATAAATTTCGGGACGAAATTTCCTGAAGTAGGGGAGACTGTGACATCTGTGCCTCCATGGCCATCAAACAAATACCAAATCAATGAAATACTGTATTTCATACTTGGGATTTGTATAAATATGTGTATCATTTTCACATATCAATTCTTGTTCGATTTCGAGCTCTAAATCGCTTTCTGGAAAGTTATACGCGAAATGATGCGTAAACGTAATCAGTTTAACGCAACAAACACTCCGGAATAGTGACATAGGCTTAACATACCTTAAACAACCTTTACATAACTTAGAAATAAGTTTTGGAAGGTTTGGTGTGTCGAAATCAAGTTTATTCGATTACAGGGACTAATTTCGACAAACTGCGAAAGTATGCCGATTCGAACTGTAATGAACATTCTGGAATATGATCATAAGTTAAACATGCCCTAAATATCCCTTACATAGCTTAGAAATAGGCTTTGAGGTGATTGGTGCGCAAAAATAAACTTATTTGATTAGCAGGGACTAAAAGCATCAAAAAGTGCATAAGTTTGCATTTTCGCGCATATCTTACGTTCTGAATATATCCGGACATCCAAAAATTTATGTAATCATTAAAATATTTTATTTTAGTGATTGGCATGATAAAAAAATTCCATTCGTTGCATAATTTGGATCGTTTTTGCGTTCGTTACGATTTCCG
Organism: Helianthus tuberosus; assembly: GCA_030545235.1. Lineage (NCBI taxonomy): Eukaryota > Viridiplantae > Streptophyta > Magnoliopsida > Asterales > Asteraceae > Helianthus > Helianthus tuberosus. The sequence goes on along the minus strand of CM060357.1, from coordinate 104,469,050 downwards.
TCATAATTAACCAAACAACGCAACCGTACGACCAAACGAATCGACATCTGAGATGTTTTTGAGCACATTTCAAGTTCCCTATACTTTAACTTCATTTTAGAGCCTTGAAACGGGGTTAACGGGGCTTAAAAGTGCCAAAAAAATCAAGTTTTACAAGTGCAGGGACCATTTTTGAAATTTCTGGCAGATACATTGAACTTGGTCCATTTTTGAGGTTTTAATGGTTTTAACCCATGGTTTTGCACTCTATGGGCTGGAATTTGATGGTTTTAAGTATTCCCATGGGTTTGAAAACCATGTGCCCAAGTGGAGGGCCAAGATCAAGGCACGAAATGCGAGAAACGATCCTAACGGTTCTCCGAAATCTATAAATACCCAAGCTCCCATTCCATTTTACTCACACCTTGATCTAATTTTATGCTCTAAGTTGAAGCTTTATGCTTCATACCTGAGTATTTAGATCAATTTCTTCCTAGCTTGGACCCGTTGTAAGTTTCTTTCATGCTTTTATGCGTTTTTAAGCACGAAAGTCAAACAGTGTTTGACTTTCTGCTTTGACCAGGTTATGGTCAACAAGAAGTTCGTTGAACTTTGCAACGTGAGTATAATCATGATGGTTATAGTCCCGTGTGACTACACCTACTGATTACCACGTTGATTAGGCGTAGTGACGAGTCATAGTTTCGGTCAAATGCGTATTCATGTATTTTTCGACCAAACTGTTCTTGGGTATCAAAACCGTTTGTTTTGATATCAAACTTGTTTTCTAACTTCGTTAAACATGTTTTTAACATGTTTAGCTCATCACTTTTAGTTTAGTGCTTATATAGGGTCGTAAGATAAGCGGTCTAAACAACCGCTTAGACTTTCGAACCCGACCCGTTTGGTCGATCATTAGGATCCGACCAAACATGTTTTGTGACTGATGCGGGTTGGTGTGTATATGGATTTAAGTATATTTTAAGCCCTTTTTACACGTTAGTCAAGTTTTAAATTTATAAAACACGATATTTTACTAACACCAAACACACATATGGGCAAGTACACCCATCGTGAGCGTAGTATAGTGTTGGCAAGATACCGAGGTCGTCCAAGGACACAAGAGCTTTTAGTACCGGTTTATCCTCAACGTCTAATCAAATCAAAAGTTTAGAAAAAGGTTTTAAACTAGAAAAATAAAAACTAACTAAAATGCTGAAAAATAAAATAAAAGAAAAACAGATAGACAAGATGAATCACTTGGCTCTGACTCGTGTTTAGTGTAACCTTTGATTATTTCCGCACTTTTGCACTTTTTAAGAGATTATCTTAGTTATTGTAGTAGGCCCCTCTTTTGAAGGTGACGTTACCCTCAACCTAGTAGTTTGAGTCAGCAAGGATACAATCCTAAAGGGTCGGATTATTGAAATATAATTAATTAAGTTATTAATGCATATTATGGTAGGCCCCTCTTTTGAAGGTGACGTTACCCTCGGCTAAGTAGTCTGAGTCAGCAGGGATACAGTCCTAAGTAGCCGGGTTAAAGTATTAATAGTAGCTTACATATGAGGGGATCAAAGAGTTTGGACCCCCGCCATCCAATACCGGTGGGTATTGAAGGAGGTCCTACTAAATTTTACCCAGGTCCTTGCAGGATCTATACACTGAACAAGGCAAGACTCTTACTAAACCGTTCCCTTAACCCCCGACCAGGTAGCCAACATACCTCCATATAGACCATGGAGATATGAATGGTGAAAATCTTTTATTTTATATAGACAGTAAAATAATGTCAAGACTCCACGGAAAAACGATAAGGAAGAATCACCTTCAACATAAGAAACTAGTTATTAAAGTCATTAATACATAACCAAGTAAAAAGTGCGAAAAGATTAAAAATAAAAAGTATTACACTAGACACTTGTCTTCACCAAGTGATGTAAGAGACTTAGGAAAACATGGCCTTTGATTGTCAAGAACTCTTACGATCAATCTTGGATCCCGAGATGACTCACACACTCTATGATGGACAATGGATGATGGTGGTGGATGATGGTGTTGTGATGGTGGTGGGTGGTGGGTGAAGTGTGAGAGAGGTGGTGTGCCAAGGGATGGTTTGCAAATGAGCCAAGCACCCCTATTTATAGGCTGAACAGTAGCTCGGGCACGGCCCCGTGTCCATTGAGCACGGCCCCGTGTCCATCCTCTTCTTTTCCTTCATTAATTGCAGTTTGTCTGCATTAGTTGACCACGCCCTCGTGTCCGCTGGGCACGCCCCCGTGTGCAGAAGCATATCTGTACTATCAAGATTTCCCCAGATTCTACGAATCTTAGAGTTGACCACGGCCCCGTATCCGCTGGGCACGCCCCCGTGGTGGGTGATAGAAGCTTCTATAGCTTTGTCTTTTATGCTGACACTTAGGCACGCCCCCGTGTTCACTGAGCACGGGGCGTGTTCAGTCTTCTGTCTTCTTGATTTTGCTTGGGAAGATGCTGTCGGGGGGTCGGGCATACCATGTTTGTTCCTTTTCTTGTATTTATGTTAGATTTTGCTGCCTTTTTGCTTCTTTTGTTAATTTGAGCTCATTTAATCCTGAAAATACAAAAGGAAGACAAAAACACACTTTTTCCAACATTAGTACTAAAAAAGGGTTAGTTTTATGCCACAATTGATGTAATTTATATGTTGCATTTTGTGCACATCAAATACCCCCACACTTGAATCTTTGCTTGTCCTCAAGCAAAACTCTTTATAATGTGGCTTTACACTCCCAAATGGAATGGGTAGAAGAGAAGGTTTTTGGGCTTGTCATAGAGTGTCGGGATTTCCAAGATTCTTTATTAAGTTTTATTTTTATTTATTTACAATCCTATTCGTCATGATTTATTTAAAACATTACATAAGATAAATTACTTATCAGGGCATAACATGCCTTTTTAAAATTCCACTTATATACGAGTTCACATACCTCACGGGGGATCACTCAACACTCGGCCGAAGATGTATTTTACTGAATCACTCGAGAGCGGCATGGAACTTACTCCTACCATAGGCTTGCTAAGCAATCAATCCTCCTCCTTTTTAACTATATACCTTTGTTAATATCAAGAGGACTTTTGGGTGAAGGGTTAGGCTTGGGTTAAAGGTAGGTGGTTGGGTTAGTGGTTAGTAAAAGGGCGAAAGGCGTAAAAGCGTCGATTTTCGTAAGACTTTTTATTTTTTTGCAATTTTTATTTTGATGAAGCCATTATTCAAACAAAGTTATTTTTGATGAACTTGTTTGTTTATTTCTCTTTTGCTTCATCATCAACATTTTTTTTTATAAAGTCATAAGAAAAATCGAGCTTGTTACTAAAAACAAAGGGTTAAAAATAAAAAGGTTTTGGTGGGTGAAAGGGTGTTTGGTTTTTGGGTTAAGAAATGAAAAAGTTTAGGCTCAAAGGGGTTAACTAGGGGGATTTTGGGTAGGTGGTAAAAAAAAAGAAAAATAATGGTGTAGAAATAAAAAAGGGTTAGTCCTAATGCCTTCATCATTTACTTACTCGGGTTTAAGTTGGTAAGGACTGGGAATGTATCGTCGTGGCAAGTTCTAGAGTCGTAAGAACCAAGCGGCTATTCACACAAGAAATGAAGAATGAGCATTTAGTTTAAAGATATGTATTTGTATGCTCAATAAAGGCTCAAAACTCACTTTTGTGGGAATGAGTTTTTATGTGATCAAGTATATATAATCAAATTTTAACTAAGCTTGTCATGCCGTTTCATAATTTTCTTATGTTGGTTCTTTATATCACGACGCTATCGGTTGTAAATTTGTAAAAATATAACCTTTTTAGAATTTGAAATTCCCGAGTTAAACCTAGACAAGTAAAAAAAAAAGAAAAATTTTTGAAAAAAATTGGGGTGATTAGCGGTTCCAATAGAGTTTTGTGTAAGGCTTGTGATTAGGACTTGCAAGATTCAAAGTTTTAGCATCCCCCACACTTAAATTACACATTGTCCTCAATGTGTCCCAAAAATAAGTTTTTAGGTTGATTGAATGTGTAAAAAGGTGTGAAAAAGCAAAATTTATGTTACTGGGTGTCTGGACACGGCCCCGTGGTGTCCGGGCACGGCCCCGTGTTCAGATCGCCAGTAACAAAATATGTAAAAAGAAACAGAAGCCTGGACACGGGGGCGTGTTGGGTGAACACGGCCCGTGTCCAGTTACCTAAACTGGGCGTTTTCTGCAGATTGTGCAGCACGGGGTCGTGTTGGGCGGGCACGGCCCGTGCTAAACTTGCTGTAATGAAGAAAATTTTGTTGGATGGCCCTGTTTTCGTGCATGGGGTGCTGGTTCAAGTTTCCCTTAGTATCCTTCACCATCCCGAGTGTGTTTTATCCATTTTAACATCATCCAAACACCAAATTAACTAAAACCATCATTCATTAAGTCATAGAGAGAATTACATAATAATCCTAAAAAGTTAAAAACAAAGCAGAAAATAAAATTTAAGGGTCCTAAATTAGATAGGTCAAGTGATACGTAAAATCATACTAAGGAGCTCTACTAATACAATAAGAACCAAAATTCCGGAAATAGTTTTCCGGTATCTAAAAGTTTTGTAGAACTCCGAGCCGAGTGGTGTTCCCTAGATGTTGCTTAGAGCCATTCTTCTATTTCTCTCGGGAGGAAGGAGGCGGCTTCATTTTCCTCAACATCTTGTGGAGGGGGAGTTACACAAATCGGAACCCCTTGTAGTATGTCTCGAGGGGGTTCCGGATGTATGGCGTACCATTCGGCCGGAATGATGATTTCCGGTACCACATTCCATGCCCTTTGGGTGATAATTGGTACCAAAGGAGGAGAGGCGAGAATGTTCAACCTTTGGTGCAAAAGGTTGACTTCTCGGAGACATCCTTCTAGTCCCACCGTCAAATGATTAATACGGTCGACCAATGCTTCCTCCACCCCCGTTATCTCATCAATGGCCTCTCTTAAGGCGTAAACGTAGTTTACAAGAGAATCTTCAACCGTTGATGACCTTCTCCCTTGTCGGTTGTTTCTGGAGTGCGAAGAAGATGTTCCGCTAGTTCTGCTCGCCATTCTGAGAAAACATACCGAAAAGAGTTCAACTTTTATGGAACAGTACCTCGGACACGGCCCCGTGTTCAGCCATTTGCAAGTTTTTAGAGCAAGGAGTCTTGGAGTTTTAAATTATTTCTTTAATTTATAAGGTACTTTTAAGCATGAATAATTTAAAACAAAGTTGTATCTCTTATTTTAAACAAGATTCCTTGAACAATAAACTTACAAACATTACAATAAAGCTTGGAATCATGGAGATTTTAAGCTTTAATGGAGGTTTTGAGTGAAAATTGAAGAAGAAGGCAATGAACAAAAGTGGAAAAGACAAGATGGTTGTTGAGAACCTTCTTTAGAATATACCTAGGATGGTATGAATGAAGATCCCAGCAAATCTTTGTCTGTGGAGTGGTCCAAATGAGCAGGAATCTTGCTGCATTTATAGAAAACGATAGCACGCTGCACACGGCCCTGTGTCGGCTGGACACGGCCCCGTGTGCAGACAGAATCCTGACACATTTTGTCCGTATTCTGATAAAAATCAGAAAGGAATCTTTTGGTGGACACGGGGGCGTGTTGACCTGGACACGGCCCCGTGTCTAGAAGCTGTCTTATGGAGTTTACCTATTTTTAAGGAATTTATCCAGATCGGGCGGTTCCTTACTGGATGGAACAACCCCAAAGTGCCTAAGATACCTTAATTGCTCTAGATTAAGACGAGAACGCAAGAGGTTGTCGGTGAGGGTGATTCCTATGCTATATGTAGGTGGACAAGTCCAACCCTTTTTCGGGCTCTCGTTAAAGGTGTATGCCGAATCGCTCAGGTCTATGTATGCATCGAACGAAGTCGATGGGGAGTCCTTCACGGCACAATCGACACAGGGACGGCTATCGCTCAAGTCCTCGCTAGAGTTAGAGGTAACATCGGGAACAACGAAGTTGTTTGTATTTGAATGCGATCCCAACAATTCTTTTTGGTTATTGTCTTGAGATAAATTATTGAAATCCATCCTAAGTTCTTTTAACCAATTAAGAATTAGATCTTCCAATTGAAATAGTTCATCAGGAAGCATTTCTCCTAGAAGATCCGGTTAAGAGCATTCGAGGGAGAGATAGGGATTATTTCTACTTTCGCCCCTCTTAAGGCTACGGGAAAACGATGGGTCTATATAGTGGGGTTTATAATTTAGAAAATAACATTCTAATTCTTTATGGGAACCACCACATATTTGACACCACGTACCATAAGAGTGCCGAAAGTAAAAAATATCAGTATCACTCATGTTTGTGTCAGAAATTACCAACCGTCGGGATCTTACGGTTCTGTTTTCAGTAACTGAAACTTGGGCACGGGGCGTGTTGAGTGGGCACGGCCTGTGTTCAGCTTACTGTCTGACTTAAAACAGGATTGCCAGTTCCAATGATTGGGCACGGGGCGTGTTCAGCGGGCACGACCCGTGCTGAGTTCTGCAGAAGCTGAAAAATTAAGAAAATCCTAAAAAAAACCAAAAAATTAGAAAAAAACGATTAGGCCCGTTGATTCCTAACTTTCTTAAAATCCTTGTGTCCCCGGCAGCGGCGCCAAAAACTTGATGCGGTTTGGTGTGTATATGGACTTAAGTATATTTTAAACCCTTTTTACACGTTAGTCAAGTTTTAAATTTATAAAATACAATATTTTACTAACACCAAACACACATATGGGCAAGTGCACCCATCGTGAGCGTAGTATAGTGTTGGCAAGATACCGAGGTCGTCCAAGGACACAAGAGCTTTTAGTACCGGTTTATCCTCAACGTCTAATCAAATCAAAAGTTTAGAAAAATGTTTTAAACTAGAAAAATAAAAACTAACTAAAATGCTGAAAAATAAAATAAAAGAAAAACAGATAGACAAGATGAATCACTTGGCTCCGACTCGTGTTTAGTGTAACCTTTTATTATTTCCGCACTTTTGCACTTTTTAAGAGATTATCTTAGTTATTGTAGTAGGCCCCTCTTTTGAAGGTGACGTTACCCTCAACCCAGTAGTTTGAGTTAGCAAGGATACAATCCTAAAGGGTCGGATTATTGAAAGATAATTAATTAAGTTATTAATGCATATTATGGTAGGCCCCTCTTTTGAAGGTGACGCTACCCTCGGCTAAGTAGTCTGAGTCAGCAGGGATACAGTCCTAAGTAGCCGGGTTAAAGTATTAATAGTAGCTTACATATGAGGGGATCAAAGAGTATGGACCCCCGCCATCCAATACCGGTGGGTATTGAAGGAGGTCCTACTAAATTTTACCCAGGTCCTTGCAGGATCTATACACTGAACAAGGCAAGACTCTTACCAAACCGTTCCCTTAATCCCCGACCAGGTAGCCAACATACCTCCATATAGACCATGGAGATATAAATGGTGAAAATCTTTTATTTTATATAGACAGTAAAATAATGCCAAGACACCACGGACAAACGATAAGGAAGAATCACCTTCAACATAAGAAACTAGTTATTAAAGTCATTAATACATAACCAAGTAAAAAGTGCGAAATGATTAAAAATAAAAAGTATTACACTAGTGAAGGGGTATGGTCCCAAAAATGCCGCGCAAACATCAGTCACGTCGCGCGTAGGACCATACTCCTTATTCATCAACTTGTTTGCTGCTAACCTCGCGCATGTTACATCATCTTGTATTGATCGGGCGCAAGGTCTCAACAAAGGAAAACACCGCGTTCAACACTTAACATTCTGAATAGGAATCTTCAACCACCCATACCCCTGCGCGAGTTAGTTACGTGCTCAGCAAGAGCCGCGCAGGTCTATGGCGCAGGGCTATTTCAGATAGTACACAAGGTACAAGTGGCAGAAGAAATGGGCCAATCCGCGTCCTTCTGGTCCTGCTCAATCGTGCTCCACGATCGTCTGAAATGCAGGAGACAAAAGTACTCGAGGACGCCTACGTGGCACCAATCACAGGGCAGAGACACCTGCCCCACGATCTCCGCTTACCTGCTGATGGCAGAAGGGCGGCCAGGCCGACAACCACGACACGTGGCTCCAATCACGGTGCGCCAGCACTAGGGAACTCCTAGAAGCCACTAATGGTCGACACCAGTAAGACAGAGCATATCCTCTAAGTTGTCGCCTTCCGGCCCAAGGCCCATCAGCCCACATCCTCTTACACCTCTCCGGCTATAAATAGATACCTCAGTCCACAGGTTAAACATTCCACTCCCTCTACTTTCACTCGAATACTTAATTATCTCCTCCAAGCAGTCGCTTATTCTCACGCCGGAGCCCGGTTAATAAGGAAACCCCCATATTCCCCTCTTAACGAGTAACGGTGTTCTGTTTTGCAGGATTAGAAGATCATTACGGAGCTCAGAAGCCATAAGAAGATTAACCATTATGATAGAAACATAAACCAAACTGATTAATCCCATAATTAGTTCAGTATTTCTTCATTGGCGCCCACCGGTTTTCTACAAATCACTTCCATCTTCTTTTTTCTGAGTTTTCGTTGTTTTGTTCTTCGATCATGGCTGGTCAAGGAATCATCCATGAGTTTGGTTTTGGAGCAAACTCTAACGCTGTGTTGGGGGAGGATAATCAAAACATCTAAGCCCAACCTATAGAAGAAATCGGTGAAATCGAAGTAACCAACACCGGGGGACCCCGCGGCAGCATCACTCGCATCACCCAGACGGTAACCCCGGGAAACAATGGTGCTGGACCTTCAAATCCACCTCCACCTCAGCACATTTCGGCGCTATTAGGGCTACCAGATGGTGAAACTCCAGCCTCTTGGTAGGCCAAACAAATCGCTACCATCAATGCTGCGTACCAGTCTTTGAGCGCACAACAAACGGTTTTGCAAGCAGAACCATCTTTAATCACACCCTTGGGTCCGAGCCAGGGGGCGCGCCAGATACCCCCACAGCAAAACCTCCAAGGAAGAATCCACAGGACTCCTCCCCAGAGACGACCAAGCGTGCATGACTCGCACGACACACGGGGAGAGACAGAAAGCTATTATGACCACCCGTCAAATATCCAAAGAGGTCCAGTTCATAGCCGGCTCACGCCGCGCAATATGAATAATGAATGGAATGACACAGATCCAGACGACCCAACTTGGCAAGATGACGAAGGGTCATTAGTCTTCAATCGCTTACAGAAGAATCACGAGTATTACAAACCATGGCAACATGTCGGATACAGCGAAGAGGCAGAGCGAGAATTTCGCCTCGCCTATCGACCAGCTAAAGCTGCAGAACATTCGAAATTCATCCCGAAGATCACTCTTGCGCCGCTATCAAGAGAAAAGTTGCCTCCCACAGTGGGAAAGTTCAATGGGCTGACTGATCCCGATGATCATGTCAGAGTATTCACAAGCGTTCGTTGCATGGGAGGATGGAATATGCTAATGTGGTGTCATTTGTTTATCCAGACGTTTACCGGGGCTGCTCGCGCGTGGTTCGACAACCTACCGCCTGGAAAAATCAGCTCATGGGTTGATTTTAGAACTAAGTTTCTAGACCACTTCAGCCAGCAAAGGCGCTATCAACGAGATACGTCTGAAGTAACAGATATATGGCGCAGAGAAAATGAAGGCCTAGAAGACTTCATCACTCGCTTTAACAAGGAATGCTTAGAGATCGGTGGTGTAAGTGAACAACTCATGCGCGCTCACTTTAAGAAAGCTATCCGATGTGATAGTCTAATCAGAACCATCACTGGGAAAGATGGTATTCACAAGGAGTGGAGTAAGCTGATGGAAGCGGCAAAAATAGTAGCGCAAACAGAGGAATCGCTAGCTGGAGCCAAGTCCTCATACACCGATGATCGTTTTTCCAAGAAAAACTCGCACGACTTCGACAAGCGCAACAAAGGCAAAAGTCATGATTGGAAGTCCAGAAAATCAAGGGGTTATGAAGAAAGATCACGCTACAGAGAGGATGCGCGGGAGACGATTGATAGAATCGGATACCGGAAAGCAGTCAGGGACGATAACCGCGAGAAGCACTGGACTCCGCTCATAAAAACACCAAAAGAGGTGCTGATGACGGAGAATCACGATTTCAAGGCTCCAAGGCCTATGACAAACAAGAAGGGGCAAGACCCCAACCTGTACTGCGACTTCCATAAGGATACAGGGTACCTGACGGATGACTGTATCAGCTTACGTCAAGAGATCGAGAAAGCACTGAAAAGCGGAAAGTTGAGCCACCTGGTGAGAAACGTGCGCAAAGAAACTCGACAAATCCAACTCCATGATGAGGGGAATCACAAGAAAGTCCGACGCCTAGAAACCCATATGGTCAATGGACCAAGATACAGCGTAAGAGAAAAAGGCAAGCGCCCTTACGAACCTTTATGGCAAGAGCAACAGGTCATTTTCCCGGTTGTGCGCGGCGGTTCTCATGCCACTCGACCCGTCGTCATTACCGGTATTATCGGCCATTATGAAGCGGAGTATGTCTTCATTGACCCAGGAAGTATGGCTGATATCATCTATGAGCAATGCTTTAATCAGTTTGATGACGAAGATAAAGCGAGACTTGAGCCGGTTGATTATCCATTGTCAGGATTTTGCAATGAAATGGTCTTCCCACTAGGCCAAGTCAGCTTCCCCGTCACGCTCTCTGACGGGAAGCATTCAAGAACAACGAATGTGAACTTCATGGTGATGCCTGAATATGGTAACTTCCACACCCCACTCAGCGATAGGGTTTCCAACTGAGACGGGGGAGGCAATTATCTATGCCAAGAAAGAAGTAATGTCGACGGAGGAGATGCGCCTAACAAAAGCGGCGAAGGTCTCAACAACCGAGCTAGAAAAATGGATGTTAAACCGCAAATACCTGGAGCAAACGGTGACGATAGGCCACACAATCTCACCAAACATCAGAACGCATCTCAAACAACTCCTGTTCAGGAATATGGATATCTTCGCCTGGACTTCGGCCGACATGACCGGTGTCCCGTGCGATGTTACCGAGCATTGTCTGAACACCTACCCCTCTGTTGAGCCGAAGGTCCAAAGAAGGCGCAGCTTAGGGGCAGACAAGACCAACGCAATGAATGAGCAAGTATGCGAACTACTCAAAGCAGGAATTCTGAGAGAAGTGCGCTATCAGAGCTGGGTCGCGAACCCTGTCATGGTCGAGAAGTCGAATGGAGGATGGAGAATGTGTGTCGATTACACTGATCTCAACAAGGCATACCCTAAAGACTGCTACTCATTGCCTGAGATCGACAAAAAGATAGACTCTCTCGCACCATACAGGTGGAAATGTTTTTTGGATTGTTACAAAGGTTATCATCAAGTCCAGATGAAGCTGGAAGATGAAGACAAGACAGCTTTCAGAACTGATCTGGGAATTTTCTGCTATACAAAGATGCCGTTCGGCCTCAAGAATGCTGGAGCAACATACCAGCGCTTAATGGATAAAATCTTCGCCGACGACATCGGAAAACACATTGAGGTCTACATCGATGATCTGGTAATCAAAAGTCCCGAGGAGGACCAAATGTTAAAAGACATTGAGAAAACTTTTAGCTCGTTGAGAAGTGTGAACATGAAGCTGAATCCTGCCAAATGTTCCTTTGGTATGGAGGAAGGGAAATTCTTGGGCTTCATAGTTACAAATGGCGGATTTAAAGTAAATCCAGAGAAAGTTCAAGCTATAGAGTGCATGCCGTCACCATGAACGATCAAGGAGATGCAAAGGTTGGCCTGTCGCCTAGCCGCGCTTAACCGTTTTCTGTCAAACCATGCTGCGAAGTCATATCCTTTTATCAGCACTTTGCGCAATTGCGTGAAAAAGCAAGAATTCAAGTGGACGCCCGAAGCAGAGGTTGCTTTTCAGCAAATGAAGGAGTGTTTGATCGAGCTCCCTACCCTGACTGCGCCATTTGAAGAGGAGCCGCTCATCTTGTACTTGTCATCATCAGACAAGGCAGTTGGGTCGGTATTACTGGTGGAGAGAAATGGGGTCCAAAATCTGATTTATTACGTCAGTAGGGTGCTCACTGACCCAGAAACGAGATATTCAACAATGGAAAAGTTGGTACTTGCATTACTACATGCCTCTAAAAGGCTGCGCAGATACTTTACAGGGCACGTGATCACGGTGCTCACCAACTTTCACATCGGCACGATATTGCAAAAACCAGAAACGTCTGGACGGTTAGCAAAGTGGGCAATCGAGCTGGGGGGCCACAACATCTTGTACAGGCCGCGCCCAGCAATCAAGGGTCAAGTTCTAGCGGACTTCATCACAGAAGTCCCAGTCGATAAAATCAAAGATTGCGAGATTGTCGAGACTCCCATAAAAGACATGTCGAATGAGTTATGGATGCTATACACTGATGGGGCCTCAAATGAGGATGGCGCTGGAGCTGGACTGCGCCTCGTCAGCCCGGAGAACCATGAATTCACATACGCCATCAAGTTGGATTTCAAGAATACCAACAATGAAGCGGAATATGAGGCATTCTTGGCAGGCTTGCGCCTCGCCATAAAAATGGGAGCTCGAAATGTACAAGCGCATGTCGATTCACTTTTGATCGCCAGTCAAATCAACGGAATTTATGATGCAAAAGGCGAAGTTATGGCCTTGTATTTGGACCAGGCGAAAGAATTACTCCAACAATTCGAATCATACAAGGTAGTTCACATTAATCGCTCAGAAAACAAACCAGCAGACGCCCTGAGTAAACTGGCTTCATCATCTTTCCAACATCTTGCCAAAGATGTAAGGATCGAAGTACTCAAAAACCCATCAGTTCTGCTGCGACAAGTGAATGTGATCGAAATAGGGCAGCCATCTTGGATGACCCCTATAATTCAGTATTTACAAGAAGGAATACTCCCTGAAAGTAAAGCAGAGGCAAGGAAGATTCAGAACAAGGCCTTGCATTATGAGATGAATGGTGGTATCTTATACTGGAAATCCTTCTTAGGGCCACTTCTGCGCTGCGTGGACCCCCAAGATGCGAATTACTTGAAAAGGGAGATTCACGAAGGGATCTGTGGCATCCATGCAGGACCACGCATGGTTGTCGCGAAGATCATGAACGCCGGATATTATTGGCCAGGGATGCATGTCGACGCCCTGAAGGAGCTGCGCAAATGCTCAGCGACACTCCAAAAACCCTACGCCCAAAGAACGATCTTATCCCTGTCTCCACTGCTTGGCCTTTTCAGCAGTGGGGAATTGATACGGTGGGACCTTTCCCAGAAGCTCCTGGCGCCGTCAAGTTCATAATCGTGGCCGTCGACTACTTTACGAAATGGGTGGAAGCCAAAGCCCTCGCCTCAACTACTGCAATGATGGTGCGCAAGTTTATTTGGGAACACATCATCTGCAAGTTTGGCCTGCCACTCAAGATTGTAACTGACAATGGCACCAACTTCGCGTCAGACGACCTCCAAAAGTGGATGAAAAAGATGAAAATCGAACACACTTTCTCTTCCGTTGCGCACCCCCAAGGCAACGGTCAAGTTGAAAGTGTGAACAAAAGTATCATCGATGGGATTAAGGCCCGATTGGGCACAAAGCGAAGAGGCTGGGTAGATGAGCTCCCGAGTATCTTGTGGGCTCACCGAACCATGCCGAAAACAAGTATCGGCGAAACCCCTTTTAGCCTAGTCTATGGCTCAGAAGCGGTTATCCCGGCAGAAATTGGCTTGCCCTCGCCGTGCTTGACAGCAGTCAACACGATTGATAATGAAGCAGAGCGCCATCTTGACTTGGATTTACTCGAAGAAAGGCGCGAAATTGCGCGAATTTAAGAAGCCAAGTACAAGACGCAGCTAGAGAGGTATTACAATGCTAGAGTACGCATTTGCACCTTCACTCCAGGAGAGTATGTCTTCAGAGACAATGAAGCTTCAAACGCTGAACGCCCCGGGAAACTAGCACCCAAATGGGAAGGCCCATACTTGGTTCACGAAGTGTTAGGAAAAGGGGCATACAAATTGCGCACACTGGATGGACACATCATGCCGCGCACGTGGAATGCGCAACAACTGCATAAGTGCTATATGTAACTACTCTTGGCCTTGTGCCTTTACTCCCCATTGGCCACGCACCATTTTAATTTCCTATGTTGGCTAAACGCCCCTGATATTACTTACATGCGATGTATGTTGGCCTAAGCTCCTATTTCTTACTCAATGAAAACATACGACCTTATGTTTCCTTCTACGTTACAAATGCATGTTAAACTTTTGATTAGCACGAAAACACTCCAGTAAATTACGAGCTCTCGAGTTATGCCTCCAAGGTCCTCTGCGAACATAGGGCGAGACCGGGCAGTTACCCTCGCACAAGAGCCACACTTACATTTATTCGCGCTAACTTAACCAAAGTTTCTAACAACAGTGCAATAATTGAAACTGGACAGAATAAACAAAATTATCATATTTAACTAGCGCAACTGCGCAATAGTTACATCAAAACAAGCGCGACCGCGCAACAAGTTACATTTGACACCTAAAATTAAAAGGCACAAAGCCTGTCAATACTACCTACTCATAACCCTCACTGGCATCATCATCATCATCGTGCTTGTCGCCATCACCATCGCCATCGCCATCGCCATCACCATCATTGCCCGTCGTTTCCTCCTCGTCAGACAATTCAACAGTTTCTGGTGGGTCGAGAATGTCCTTTAGACGTTTGCACCAATCATCATGCTCTAGAGCTTTTGCGACCAAGTCCATCACAGGCAGTGATAGGTGATCGTAAGCATTTTCAGCACGAGCCAACTCGGCATCAGCTTCATTGGTCACCGAACAATGACTAGTGTCAAACTCTTGCCCAAACACCTCTTCAACATGCTGCGCACACTCCAGATAGCCTCCACGGTGTCTAACCGCGCGAGAAGCATCTATAAGAGCAGCAACAACTTTATCCAATTCTCCAGCATTTAAGATGGAGTTGGCCATCTATAGCAAAAGAAACAAATGAGAAATTGGTTGTTAACAAATAGAGCCTAAGTTAAGAAAAAAGAAAAATACCAGGACTACTCCTCGGCCACGCATCCATTCGGCCTCGGAGACCAGCGTGTCCACAATGCCTTAGACCTCAGAATAGTTATTTTGAGCCACGTTAAGGGCAGCGGAACTTATTACGCGTGCCTCCTCAGCTTTCTGTTTGGCCTCCTCAGCAGTAGCAGCCATAACTTTCTCGGCTTCAAGGTCGATTTCCAAGGACTCGCTTCTGTCAACCTGCTCTTGAAGGCGACGTTTCAACTCAGCAATCTCGACGTCCTTGGAAATCAAATCTTGTCTTTACCAGACAGCTGCGCCTTCACCTCAGCCAGCTCAACCTATAAAGGGCAAAAGACTTAGGCTATTATGCAAACAAAACACAGAGGAAAAGGGTAAACATATTACAAACCTCAGCTTGCGCCTTAGCAGCCTGCACATTCTCGACCTTCCCGGTCAGCTCAACAACTTTACCCTCAAGATCAGTAATCTTCTAGCGAGCCGCATACATGCGCTAGTTATCCTTCTCGCATATCTTCCTCCATTCAGCCTTCTCCTTCGCCAGCAGATCCTCAGCGGCACGAAGTTTGCTCCTAAGGCCTTCACGACTCCATTCTTCTGATTTCCTATCAGATTCAAACTTGGCCTTCTCTTCAACAAAGGCAGCCTTAGCTTTCTCATAATCTTTAACTTGCTTCAACAGGCGCTCACGATACTTTTCCCAGTCTACCCGTTCCTTGATCATTGTACGCCATTCTCGCACGATCTGGTGATTGGCAGCGCGAGTATTGGCTTCCCCAACAACATAGGCCTGGTACAGCCCGTCATGGGTCCGCGCCCTCTGGCGGTTAACTTCACCAGGAGGGAAGGAATTTAAGAACCAATCATGAGAGGCTGCAAACTCCATAAACGTATCCTTCTGTTTTAGATTCCAGGGAGCTTGGTGTGGAGTGTTACCGCGCGCCTCCTCAGTATAAGTCTTATAATAAAGGTCTCCCACAGTGTCAGTGGGACCAATGGGAGATTGAGGCACAAACCCTCCAGCACCACCAGAACCTACACTACCTGCAGCAGTAGCCGATCCCCCAACAGGCTCGGTCGGCTCAATGACCTCTGATCCCTTACCCCGGGTGCTCTCCTTCCTCTTCTTCTCATGAAGGGGCTGGTCAAGCCCCGTAATGCGAACGACTTCCAGACCCTGCGCTTTATCATGCGCGATTGTAGCAGCGGCCCCGGTATCCTTCGGCTCACCTCCGACAGGCTTGTCGACAGCCGTTTTATCCTACTCCTTTTCCTTATTTCTCTCTCTCTCATTCTCTCTTTCAGCAGCTCTCTTCCTCTTCTCATCCTCAGCTTTCTTTTTCTTCTCTTCCGCAGCCTTCTTCCTCTTCTCTTCCTCAGCAGCTTTTGCCTTCTCCCCCTCAGCAGCCTGTTTATCCTTCTCAGACTCTGCACCAGCAGTCTTTAAAGGTTTGATAGTAACCTTGGGCCTTTTCTGCGCTGGCTCTGAGGGCTCTGTAAACACGACACACTTCTCAGGGGTCTTCTTCTTGGCTTCTGCAGAGAAACTAAGGAAAACTAACCAGGAGAAAATCTGTAAAGGGAGCACAAGTTGCTTTGTTTCCCGAGCACAGGAACTCCTCCAGCCTTCGGCGCAGTAGACACACCAGCTGTGGTCTCACTTCTACTTCTTTTCCTGCTGATTAACTTTGCAGCAAGCTCCTCCTCTTCCTCTTCTTCCTCCTCTTCTTCATGCGCAACAGAGGACGGAGTCACCCCAGCATCTGGGTTGCGAGAACCCGCGCTCCCTGAGCTCTTCGAACCAGCTCCTCCGGACTTCTTCTCGCCTATACGCGACAAACCTTCGAGTGAATCACTGATAATGACGTAATCTTCCAAGTTACTCTGACAAAAGCGTAGTGTACCTTTGTCAGCAGCATCAGCAGTGGCGCGGCTACTATCGCCTTTCTTGCTGGTCACCTCAGCTTCAAGGGTGATCACCTTCTTCCTCTTAGGGGCTTTCTTCTTCTTCTCTTCTGGGTCAATCCCCAAGTCGCGCAACACACCTGCAAAGATGTTAGACCACGAACTTAGCTCCCCATTCGAAGACCCTACAGACTCCTCGCTGGAAAGATAAAGAATCTCTTTCGCAGCGGAGGTCACAGATCGCAAGGGTCGGGGATTAGGTACATGCGCACCTTCTGTTGCAGTCGGAGGATCGGCGAAAATCCCGGGAGGAGGATAAAGAAAGTTGCCCTTGATGTGCTCATACCAGCAATCTTCCCCAGGTTCTAGCGGACGAACACCCATAGACCCACCAAAGGTGGGAAAAGCAGCCTGGTAAAGGTGCGCCTCTGCAAAAGAAATATAACCGGACATCTAAGCGCAAAAGTATTAGAAAAGCAATAATCAAAGAAAATAACCAACCTCTATCCTCAAACTTCAAAACTGGCACCTCAGTACTATCCTCAGGCCACTGGTCGCTCATTTACGCAGCAACCAGAACGTTCTCACCAAATATACGATTTGGCGTCGCGGTCAGCTTCAAATACCAATCGGCGTTCTTCAGAATCGCCAGTTCCTCCTTCTCTATGACGTTAGGCGCACGAAAGATCATCACGAAAGGGATAACCTCCTCTCTAATGAAGAAAAAATTTTGTTTCCAATCATGGAAACTCTTGGGAGGGTTCAGCAAAATCTTCTTGGCATACCCACGATTGCCGAAAGAGTAAAACCCTATGTTCCGGATCAGCTGATAGAAGACCCTGAACTTATCCACCGTCGGCTCTATGCCATGGGATCGACACAAGAACTCGAAATGTCGCACCCTCACCAATCTGGGTGGACTCAGTTGCGAGATATGGAAGCCATAGTGATGAAGGATATTGGACATGAACCTCGTCACCGGCAACCGGAAGTTGCCCTGAAGAAAGAAGTCTTCATAAAGGGTGATGTACCCCGGCGATGCATCAGTGGCCGTCTGATTCTGGCCGGGGTATTGGGCATCCCATTCCGGTGGGAATCGAAACCCCCGAGTGATCTGCTCGAACAACCCTAAGTCCCACTTGAGGACAGGAACAGGGCCTTCACCGGGGTTTGCTTCTTGTTGATGCTCTTCAGCCATGGATACCGACTAAACTTTGAATATTCTGGAAAAAGTTTGAAGTTATGAAGGATCTTGAAGATCTGCAAACAACTCACTTGAAGATTTGAAGATTTGAAGAAGACAGAGAGAAAATAGCAACAGTGGGAGAAAAGTGATCTCTCCTCTCATCTTCTCGGATATATATACTCATCGCATTAAATGCGATGAGTAGACGTGCCGGATTCACCGCGCGCGTATCCAATCAGCGACTGCCACGTCGATCGTAAATCCCGGAACGACGGTTACCACGCGCGCGTGGACCTCACTCTCCTGACGGAAAGCACAACCGTCAGAGACAACTTGATGACAGCCGTGTAAGCGGTCAACTCAAACGTTGCCATCAACGACGTTTCTTACCAACCTGTCAGATTTCAAAATTAGAGGATTTTGCCACCAAAAATTTCAGAAGCTTCAGACAGAAGTATCTCAAGCCGCGCAGTATTCTTGGTTATCCAACGAACCTGCGCGCTTACAATGAGAAGCAAAGAATCACCAACAGCCAGTCATAGTAGTCGCGCCGTAGCAACTGGCAAACATTTACACACGCGCGACTACACAACACAAAGCAAACATTTATAACACTTTTCTTTTTCTAAGTCCAGAGCTCCAACCACTTGCCTCGTGCATGGTGCAGCACTGGACTGGGGGGACTTGAAGGGGTATGGTCCCAAAAATGCCGCGCAAACATCATTCACGTTGCGCGTAGGACCATACTCCTTATTTATCAACTTGTTTGCTGCTAACCTCGCGCATGTTACATCATCTTGTATTGATCGTGCGTGAGGTCTCAACAAAGGAAAACACCGCGTTCAACACTTAACATTCTGAATAGGAATCTTCAACCACCCATACCCTTACGCGAGCTAGTTATGTGCTCAGCAAGAGCCGCGCGGGTCTATGGCGCAGGGCTATTTCAGATAGTACACAAGGTACAAGTGGTAGAAGAAAAGGGCCAATCCGCGTGCTTCTGGTCCTGCTCAATCGTGCTCCACGATCGTCTGACATGCAAGAGATAAAAAGTACTCGAGGACGCCTACGTGGCACCAATCACAGGGCAGAGACACATGCCCCACGATCTCCACTTACCTGCTGATGGCAGAAGGGCGGCCAGGCCGACAACCACGACACGTGGCTCCAATCACGGTGCGCCAGCACCAGGGAACTCCTAGAAGCCACTAACGGTCGACACCAGTAAGACAGAGCATATCCTCTAAGTTGTCGCCTTCCGGCCCAAGGCCCATCAGCCCACATCCTCTTACACCTCTCCGGCTATAAATAGAGACCTCAGTCCACAGGTTAAACATTCCACTCCCTCTACTTTCACTCGAATACTTAATTATCTCCTCCAAGCAGTCGCTTATTCTCACGCCGGAGCCCGGTTAAGAGGGAAACCCCCATATTCCCCTGTTAACGAGTAACGGTGTTCTGTTTTGCAGGATTAGAAGATCATTACGGAGCTCAGAAGCCATAAGAAGATTAACCATTATGATAGAAACATAAACCAAACTGATTAATCCCATAATTAGTTCTGTGTTTCTTCAACTAAACACTTGTCTTCACCAAGTGATGTAATAGACTTAGGCAAACATGGCCTTTGATTGTCAAGAACTCTTACGATCAATCTTGGATCCCGAGACGACTCACACACTCTATGACGGACAATGGATGATGGTGGTGGATGATGGTGTTGTGATGGTGTTGTGATGGTGGTGGGTGGAGTATGAGAGAGGTGGTGTGCCAAGGGATGGTTTGCAAATGAGCCAAGAACCCCTATTTATTGGCTGAACAGTAGCTCGGGCATGACCCCGTGTCCATTGGGCATGGCCCCATGTCCATCCTCTTCTCTTCCTTCATTAATTGCAGTTTGTCTGCATTAGTTGACCACGCCCCTGGGTCCGCTGGGCACGCCCCCGTGTGCAAAAGCATATCTGTACTATCAAGATTTCCCCAGATTCTGCGAATCTTAGAGTTGACCATGGCCCCGTGTCCACTGGGCACGCCCCCGTGGTGGGTGATAGAAGCTTCTATAGCTTTGTCTTTTATGCTGACACTTGGGCACGCCCTCGTGTTCACTGAGCACGGGGCGTGTTCAGTCTTCTGTCTTCTTGATTTTGCTTGGGAAGATGCTGTCGGGGGGTCGGGCATGCCACGTTTGTTCCTTTTCTTGTATTTATGTTAGATTTTGCTGCCTTTTTGCTTCTTTTGTTAATTTGAGCTCATTTAATCCTGAAAATACAAAAGGAAGACAAAAACACACTTTTTCAAACATTAGTACTAAAAAAGGGATAGTTTTATGCCACAATTGATGTAATTTATATGTTGCATTTTTTTCACATCAGTGACCATAGTTGTATAGGGAATAACCTTCCGAGGTTATACCTTATGGTCACTTTGTTTAGTTAGTTATATGATAAGTAGTTTATATGCCTTAGGAAAATGACCAAAATGCCCTTTTTACGCCTAAATTCATTTTAAGTATATGTAACCTAATTTTTTTTTATCTAAACTAATTAGGTAACATTATTAGACATGTTAAGGCATATAATACTTGTCATAGGACTAGTTAGGCGCTCCGAGCGCGTTTTACGCGAGCGACGCGTTAAAGTAGCGTAAGCTACCTAAACGAGTCGTAATGGGTCGTAAGCACTTAGGTTAGGTTTCGATTTAGTATGTAGGCTTTGTTAAACCATATTATATGAGTTCCAATACTCATTTGGTTTACGAAACCTCATCCTATCCGATCTTCCGACTTAGGTCCGGTTTATTTATATAGTTATTAGGTTGCCGACTGATTCCGTGCTCCCTCTAGCTTTGCTTGGTTGTTGTTCAAGACTTCTAAGAATTCTCAAGTGAGTACATAGTTCCCCTATTTTACTATTTTCGATTGTTTTGGGGTGATTCGTATGTATTAAAACGATTTTGATATTTTAACGATGGTTTCAAAAACGATTGATATGGTTTATACAAAATTAATAACGATTTCGATAATGTGAACAAACTTGTTAGACGTATTTACATAACGAATGACATTCATTAACATTGATCAAGCCGACCAGTATTAGGTTATGGTACCATAGGATAGGACAAATCCCGTTATCATACTGCACCCATGGTTATGTGTGGGGGTTATGTGGGTAACGACTGAATCTGTGATTGTTAACTTACCCTTTGGTGGTTTATTAATGCGAGAAGCGAGATAGTCGAGTCACGAAGGTTTGGATGTTATTAGCGAGACGACCAAAAGTAGTTTCACAATTAAAACGAGGATGATTTAAAACGAGTTAAACGATTTTGAAATGATTTGAACAAGTTAAACGAGTTGGATAAACGATTGGTTTTTTGTTAGTGTTTAGATAACGGGACGGGTGTAATGTGATGAAGACATGGTAGATACGCCACTGGTACTTCTTATATATAAGTGTTTTCATCATATTACATACCGTGGTGTTATTTTGTTCACTTGGGTAAACGAGGTTAAAACGATGTCACATAACGATGTTTTCTAGAAGATATAAACCATACGAGTTTTATTAACGAGTTTTTACTAGATGTTTTACAATTTGATTTAATTAAACAAATGTTTTGGGTTAAGAATCATGGCTATGAGATTTTATAAATTATAACCAACTTGATTTGAGATGGTTAATTATGTCGCAATACTATACTTTTCAAAACAAGGTTTTTAATTAAGTATTGCAACATGTAAACTAGCCATGAATCCGACACTCTCATAAACCTATGTGCTCGCCAGCATTTCTTTGCTGACTTTGTTTTTACATATGTTTCAGGTGTTGTTGAATGATGTTGATTGCTAGGATGCATGCTCACATAGGACTGGACGAGCCCTTAGTGACTTAATAACAATGATAGACTATGTTTAACTTGTTGTTTAGATTTCAAGATGATGTAAATGTTTAATGTTTAATAAAACGAAACTTCAAATTTCCATGTGTTTTGAAACAATGATTCTGTTACAACACTCCCCGATGATTCCGTCGCGATTTGTTGTTTTACGCGGTCTGGGTGTGACAAATCCTGCTCAAGCTCGTTTTCCACCAGGTTCTTGCTACAACTGTGGCGAGATGGGCCATTTCTGAAAGAATTGCCCAAAACTTGCTAATGCAAATCCAGCACAGGGATGAGCATCTGACCGACTGGAAGACAACGCTGTCTAGGAATAATCAAGCCTTATGTATTATTTTCTTTTGTTGTCAAGGTCTATGAAACAGTTGTTGTTATTGTTGTTTATAAATAAATCTTTTATTTACATCACAATGTACAAATGTGGTTGCATGTATAAACAACAAATCCCCTACAATACCGACAATCAAGGAACCGTATTCCTTAAAGAACAGGCTACTCCCAAAATCCTTCCATTTTATGATCTCTTGCGTTTTCCACGAAGAATCCTAAGCACCCGTTTCTTCCAAGGAAATGGAGTACGAGGCGCAAGTTACAACTCTGGACGAATACCCAAAGTACCACTATAAATCCTTAATATGGTACCTAAGGGTACTTCCGTAAGTCCTTAATTGTTGTGTACTTTAATTCGAATGTTACGTTTCCTTGTAAACGAAATTGAATTTTTGGAAAATCATCCTATCTTTTCAGATAGATTCTTGAGGACGTTGAAGTCCATCGACTGGGTTCCTGGTGTACCTTGAATACCCATGTTTAAATCGACAACAAGTTAATAACAATTAATATCAAACTGATAACAAATTAATAACCAAGAAAACAATTATGTGCTTATGTTTTTATGGTTGACCTAATCAAAGTTATCTCAAGCTTGTTCAAATTCTATCCCTTTCACATTATAAAATAAACTGTGCGAACTGTGCAAGGAATTACGTAATTATGGATGCATACATAATTATGGAATTTAGTGCACAGAAACCACATCAAGTTTTGTCATTTATCTAGAGTTAATTCTATTCATTTCCATTTCTGATGAAGCACCCGTTGAGGAAAAACGAACTAGCTATTCATTTTTCACTTCTGAAAGAATATCCGTTGAGGGAGATGAATATCCTTTTGATTATCCCTTCATTTCCAATTCTGAAGAATACCCGTTGAGGAAAATGACTCATTCCGTTCATTTTCATTTCTGAAGAATATCCGTTGAGGGAAATGAATATCCTTTTGATTATCCATTCATTTCCATTTCTAAAGTATACCCGTTGAGGAAAATGACTCATTCCGTTCATTTTCGTTTCTGAAGAATATCCGTTGAGGGAAATGAATATCTTTTTTATTATCCCTTCATTTCCATTTCTGAAGAATACCCGTTGAGGAAAATGACTCATTCCGTTCATTTTCATTTCTGAAGAATATCCGTTGAGGGAAATGAATATCCTTTTGATTATTCCTTCATTTCCATTTCTGACGAAGAACCCGTTGAGGAAAATGACCCAATTTTTTTCATTTTTGCTTCTGAAGAATATCCGTTGAGGGAAATGAATATCCTTTTGATTATTCCTTCATTTTCACTTCTAATGAAGAACCCGTGGAGAAAAATGAATCATCCATTCATCTTCGTTTCTGAAGTATATCCACTGGGAAATGACAAGATTATGCCTTGCATATCTTTGATGGGTTACTCTACGCAAATAGATGACACCCTAGATTCCATGCAAGACAATTATTTAGCACAAACGTCATAGACAGACTCCTAAGAATAAATTTCGGGACGAAATTTCCTAAAGTAGGGGAGAATGTGACATCTGTGTCTCTTCGACCATCAAACAAATACCAAATCAATGAAATATTGTGTTTCATACTTGGGATTTGTATAAATATGTGTGTCATTTGCACATATCAATTTTTGTTCGATTTCGAGCTTTAAATCGCTTTCTGGAAGGTTATACGCGAACTGATGCGTAAACGTAATCAGTTTAATGCAACAAACACTTCGGAATAGTGAAATAAGCTTAACATACCTTAAATAACCTTTACATAACTTAGAAATAAGTTTTGGAGGGTTTGGTGTGTCGAAATCAAGTTTATTCGATCGCAGGGACTGTTTGCGTTAAACTGCAAAAGTATACCGAATCGAATGGTAACGAACATTCCGAAACTTGATCATAAGTTAAATTTGCCCTAAATATCCTTTACATATCTTAGAAATAGGCTTTGAGGTGTTTGGTGCGCAAAAATAAACTTTTTGGTCAATAGGGACTAAAAGCGTCAAAAAGTGCATAAGTTTGCATTTTCGCGCATATCTTACGTTCTGAACATATCCAGACATCCAAAAATTTATGTAATCATTAAAATATTTTATTTTATTGATTGGCATGATAAAATTCCATTCCTCGCGTAATTTGGATCGTTTTTCGCGTCCGTTCGTGTTTCGTCGTAATTAACCGAGCAACGCAACCGTACGACCAAACGAACCGACATCTGAGATGTTTTTGAGCACATTTCATGTTCCCTATACTTTAACTTCATTTTAGAGCCTTGAAATGAGGTTAACGGGGCTTAAACGTGCCAAAAATGCATCAAAAAACAAGTTTTACACATTCAGGGACCAAAGTTGACAATCTGCCAAACATGCCCTCACGGGCCGCGTAAGCTGAGGTTCATTATTACGCGGGGCGCGACAGCTGCCCAGTTCAGCAAATTGTTTTTCTGTTTCAGCAGCTGGTTTCCTTGGTTTTGGACATGGTTTTAACAAACCTTGGGCTTGTTTTAGGCACCCATTGTATTACAAAACAGTGGGCACACTTGGACGGTCCAGATTGAAGCTCGTTTATCGAGGAACGATCTTAACAGTGGACTGAAATCTAAAAATACCCAACCCCATTTCATTCCAAACCCACACTTGATCTGATTATTTCTCTAAGTTGAAGTTTCTACACTTCATAACTGAGAATTTTAAGATCAAATCTTCATAGCTTGGACCCTTTGTAAGTTTCTTTCATGCTTTTATGCGTTTTAAGCACGAAAGTCAAACAGTGTTTGACTTTCAGCTTTAACCAGTCAATGGTCAACATGAAGTTCGTTTGAACTTCGCAACGTGAGCGTAATCACGTTGGTCATAGTCCCTTGTGACTATACCTACTGATTACCACGTTGATTAGGTGTAGTGACGAGTCATAGTTTCGGTCAAAATACGTGTTCATGCGTGTTTTGCAACCAAACTATTCTTGGGTATCAAAACCCTTTGTTTTGATATCAAACTTGTTTTCTAACATTGTTAAACATGTTTTTAACATGTTTAACTCGTCACTTTAGGTTTAGTGCTTATATAGGGTCGTAAGATGAGCGGTCTAAACAATCGATTAGACTTTCGAACCGACCCGTTTGGTCGATCAGTAGGATCTGACCAAACATGTTTTGTGACCATAGTTCTATAGGGAATAACCTTTCAAGGTTATACCTTATGGTCACTTCGTTTAGTTAGTTGTATGATAAGTAAATTATATGCCTTAGGAAAATGACCAAAATGTCCTTTTTACGCATAAATTCATTTTAAGCATTTGCAACCTAAATTTCTACATCTAAACTGATTAGGTAATATTATTAGACATGTTAAGGCATATAGTACTTGTCATTGGACTAGTTAGGCGTTCCGAACAAGTCGTAATGGGTCGTAAGCACTTAGGATAGGTTTCGATTTAGTATGTGGGCTTTGTTAAACCACATCATATGAGTTCCAACGCTCATTTGGTTTACGAAAACTCATCCTATCCGATCTCCCGATTTAGGTCCGGTTTATTAACATAGTTACCTATATTAGGTGCCGTTTGATTCCGTGATCCCTCTAGCTTTGCTTGGTTGTTATCCAAGACTTCTAAGCATCCTCAAGTGAGTACATAGTCCCCTCTTTTACTGTTTTCAAACATTTTGGGGTGAAACACATGTGCCTACATGTTACTTTCTTGCTTTTCATGCTTTTATATATCATATACTTGCTATGTTCATTAGTACGCATATAGTACATGATTTCATCATGTTTTGCTATGTATGTTCACTTAGCATGCTAGCACATTGATTTTCATATATTACATTTTGTCGCATATGTTCATCCAGCATATGGACACATTGTTTTACATTTTGAACTGTTTGAACCGTTTGGAACTGATTAATCTATGTGAATTATTTAAACTGTTTGAACCATTTGGAACTGTTTGATCTATGTGAATTATTTGAACTGTTGAACCATTTGGGACTGTTTGATCTATGTTTGAACCATTGGGTTAGGGAAGTGATTAGGTAATGGGGTGAGTGTAATGTGATAAAAGCATGGTGGATACGCCGCTGGTACTTCCTATATATAAGTGCTTTTAACACATTACATATCGTTGCGTTATCTAGATCACTTGGGCAAAGGTTATCAAAACAAAGTCATATTACAAGGTTTTTCTAACAATATAAACCATTCGATTTCAAAAACAATTTACAATCTGGGTTTTTTGAGTTAAGATTTCATGGTATCGAGGTTTTATAAACTATAACTAATCTGTTTTGACTTGGTTATTTCAATTTACATTACAAACATTTTACAAAACTTGGTTTTCTAATATCAATTAATGAAGTTGTTCAAGTTATTTCAAAATGCAAACGAGCCATGAATCCGACACTCACATAAAACCTATGTACTCGCCGGGATTTTTATGCTGACGTATTTTCACATATGTTTCAGGTACCATAGTTGGTGATGTATGATGATGATATTGATGCATGCTCATATAGGAATGGACAAGGCCTTAGTGACTTAATAACAATGAAAGTTATTTTGTTCATGTTTTGTTTCTAATTTCAATACAATGTAATAAATTTGATTCAATAAAACAAAACTTCAATCCATGTGTTATGAAACAATGATTCTGTTACAACACTCCCCGACGTTTCCGCCACGATTTGTTGTTTTACGCGGTCGGGGTGTGACAGAAAAGTTGGTATCAGAGCTCATGGTTATAGGGAATTAGGTTATTAGTAATGATTTGACCTAGACTATAACCTTCCTAGGACCCTAACGCAAGTTTACTTGCGTTTAGTTATAAAACAATATCGTTGCCTATCTTTAGGCAACAACCACAACAAGGACACAAATTTCGAATCTTCTTTGAAAACCAATCATCTATTCTAGGATGATTTATTATAAGGTTTTGAACCTTCAAAGTTTTCAAAAATCCCGTCAAAGTTTGGGTCTTATTAATGTGAACACATGCAATCTGGAAGGGTGGGTGCCTGTATCCTGAGTTTTTTTGTCTAAGGCTAGAGTGTTCGTACAAATCCACATAATCGGACTAGTCACTCTTAGCTGGGAACTCTTGGGGTGAGTGTCCACTTATAGGCTAAAGCATGTCTTTGCGATACATTATGAGGACCTATTTACTTTGATTCAGCTTTTGTGTGTCGTTTGTTTGCTTCGTGGTTCAAACAAATGACCATCACCCATGATTTTTGGTCGGTAATTGTAACATCCTATTCTTACCCAATGCCATTTCACTTGTTTTCTCTCATGCTTCCCCTTTTAGAATGCCTCCTCGACGTGACAATCAGAAACCTAATGAAGAACTGGCAGCTATCATTACGCAGCAAATGGCTGCTGCACTCCCAAACATCATTGCTCAATGTAACCAAGCCTTCAATAACAACAATAATGCCCCATGTAACTTCAAGACGTTCAACTCAACTCAGCCATCAAAGTTTTCTGGGTCTCAAGGAGCAACTGCACTTCTGTAATGGTTCGAAAGTCTAGAGAGCACCTTCAGACATGTTCAGTGTCCAAACGAGCGAAAGGTTGAATTCGCATCTAGTGTCTTTGAGAAATGAGCTTTAACATGGTGGAATGGTGTGATGAGGGATAGGGGTGCCGACGTGGCACTGGCTCAAACATGGGAAGAGCTTCGAGCTCTAATGATGAGGGAATTCTGTCCTCGTCATGAGATTAGGGCATTGGAAAGGGAATTCGACGATCTTAAGCAAGATAGCGGGGAGCATCGAGCCTACACGGACCGTTATGAGGAGTTAAGTCTGTTATGCCCGAACATGGTTACGCCTTTGGATAAGGCAATCGAAAAGTACATTGATGGCCTCCCTGACTCAGTACAAGACATTGTTACTGGTAGCAACCCCCCTACAGTTAGACAGGCCATTGAGCTATCCGCTACCTTGACTGAATCTTAAATCAGGAAAGGTAAACTTTTCCGAAAGGGTGATAAGAAACTGATCGAGGAATCGAAACCAAAGGATGAACGACTGAATCCTCCAAGAAGTCCAAGAAGCGAAAGGCTTCTCAGAACTTCGCCGTGGTTGCTCACAATGATCAAGCTCTCCCCAACCAACCAGCTCAACTCCCTGCTAGAAAGCCATACAACGGAACTGCACCCTTGTACAACCAATGTAACCTTCATCATCATGCCAATGTGAAGTGCCGCAAATGCCTAATTTATGGACTTATAGGTCATACAGCGAGGGTTTGCCGAGCTGCAGCTGCACCAAATCAAGCTGACAACAATCCTGCTCAAGCTCGTTTTCCACCAAGTTCTTGCTATAACTGTGGCGAGATGGGCCATTTCCGAAAGAATTACCCAAAACTTGCTAATGCAAATCCAGCACAGGGATGAGCATCTGACCGACTGGAAGACAACGCTGTCTAGGAATAATCAAGCCTTATTTATTATTTTCTTTTGTTGTCAAGGTCTATGAAACAGTTGTTGTTATTGTTGTTTATAAATAAATCTTTTATTTACATCACAATGTACAAATGTGGTTGCATGTATAAACAACAAATCCCCTACAATACCGACAATCAAGGAACCGTATTCCTTGAAGAACAGGCTACTCCCAAAATCCTTCCATTTTATGATCTCTTGCGTTTTCCACGAAGAATCCTAAGCACCCGTTTCTTCCAAGGAAACGGAGTACGAGGCGCAAGTTACAACTCTGGACGAATACCCAAAGTACCACTATAAATCCTTAATAGGGTACCTAAGGGTACTTCCGTAAGTCCTTAATTGTTGTGTACTTTAATTCGAATGTTACGTTTCCTTGTAAACGAAATCGAATTTTTGGAAAATCATCCTATCTTTTCAGATAGATTCTTGAGGACGTTGAAGTCCATTGACTGGGTTCCTGGTGTACCTTGAATACCCATGTTTAAATCGACAACAAGTTAATAACAATTAATAACAAACTGATAACAAATTAATAACCAAGAAAACAATTATGTGCTTATGTTTTTATGGTTGACCTAATCAAAGTTATCTCAAGCTTGTTCAAATTCTATCCCCTTCACATTATAAAACAAACTGTGCGAACTGTGCAAGGAATTAAGTAATTATGGATGCATACATAATTATGGAATTTAGTGCACAGAAACCACAACAAGTTTTGTCATGTATCTAGAGTTAATTCTATTCATTTCCATTTCTGATGAAGCACCCGTTGAGGAAAAATGAAGTAGCTATTCATTTTTCACTTCTGAAAGAATATACGTTGAGGGAAATGAATATCCTTTTGATTGTAACACCCCAAAACTTGAATTATTAAATTCGTTAGTAGTTACCTTGTGTAATTAGATGAAGCACAATAACTAAGTTATTAAGCCTAGTTAATTGTCTAATAAATAAGTAAAAGAATGAAGTTTGTGGCAATTGTGATGGTATGTTAAACTTGAGGGACTTAGGGTGCCAAAATGGAAACTTAAATTATTAAAACAAAATATCACACACACACAAGGTTGTCTGTGCGTGACTTCGATCAGGAGAAGGAAAGAGGGGTGAAAACCCTAACCCTCAAGAAACCATCAAATTGAAAGGAGTTTTCAGCCCAAATCTACTGCATGAACAAGGATTCTCGATCACTCAGCTCTATTAACCACTTGGTAAGTTGTAAATTCTGATTTGGTGATTTTGTAAGTAGTGGGTTTTCGATCAATCCATGAATTAGTATGAAATTAAGCTTTATTATGTGCTAGAATCGTCATATGGAACATGTGTTATGCATGATTTTGTTCAATTAGGTGTTTGGAGGTGAAACCCACCATGGATAATGGAAATGGCGACATGGGTATGTCACCCATGTCCAACCTTTGTTTGATTCTTGATATGCTATGTTGTATGTGACCAACTTATTAGTTATATTGAACATGGTGTGAAATTGAATTGTTATTTGTATTTTGGATGATTGAAAACAAGAACTAGGAAGAAAAGTATGGAGGTTACTTGTACATTATGTTTAAAAACTAGTACGCGCGCCAAGTGTTCGATAAAATGCTTAGGTGAAAATGATAAGTGAAATTTGTATACTAGCAATGGATAATTATATGTAGAATGTGATAATGATGTAATAGATAATAGGTTTGCAAAAGGAATGTGTTTTAGATGGATTACAAGTGGGAAATTAGTGTGATAAGATAATACGGTAAGATACTTGCATTAGAAAGTTGTACTACACGCTTTGAGGGTGTGATGCATACCGTATGTGGGATTAGGTGTTTAATCATAACTAGTAAATAATCATGTACTAAATATTAAGCATGTGAACTTACTAGCGAGTAAAGAAGGTGGAGTTATGTAAATGGGTTAATTTAGAATGTGTTGGTCAATGGGTAGGATCATGAAGAATTCGCATATGTAGGATTTACTATGTGATTATATGTGGATATAACTAGGTGACCGTTCGGTATGTGCGTCACCACATGAGTATGAAATGCACACGATGTTATTACTATAGTCTACCTTATTAAGAATAACAATTTGAAGGTATACATGTAAGTTAGATCGTTGACTTTTGAAAGTCAACATTGTATGAATGTAATGGATGGGCTCTTGAACACAAATGTTAGAGTAGAGAATTAGTGTCTCATGTACTAAATGATTTGTGTGCTATGTATGATGGTAATCGAGTTGCGTGAGATTTTAATAAGGTAACTATTGATATGTGTCTCATGTATGCGAAAATGTGTTTAATGGAAGTCAAATAATGTGTAAATAAAAGGAAACGAATGTTTGTATGTATGATCATATATGTTAACTTTGATACAAACGTGATGACATGTAAGGAAAGGAATCGTATCAATTGACTCAAGCACGGAGGGCTAACGCGGCGAGATGAGGATAGAAGTAAGCTCTGATACGCACACTTAAGGTAAGTGAATTCTGACTCACTTATTAGTATGTATAGGGAGTTATTTAATGCTTATAAATGTGAGAATATCATGTATGATTAATTAATCAATGGAAATACTAAGGTAGGAATGATTGTCGGGGCTGAAAGTAGCTAGTTACATTGGAAATAAAATGGTGGAATCGAACGGGTCGAATAATGGCATGAAGGGTCTTTAAGCCTTTTTCTTATAATTCAGCTTTTGATGTGAGTTAGGATGGTGAACGAATCCGTAATTAAATTACGGACGCGCAGAAAAAAAGAATTACACAAAACAGACGCTTAGCTCAAAAGTTATGTAAGTTTCAAGTTGAGTTTTGGTTGAAAACATAGCTGGGCACTTTATGCAGCATCAAAGGGAATTATTCTGTTGAAATAGGGCTGTCGCGCTACGCGACAGCAATTCAGTTTCACCTTCGCGGAACGCGACAGATGTTGCACCCCGCGAGAGCCAGTTAGCTGGCAAATCTTGTTTTTCTAGTTCATTTCAGCAAGAATGTTCACTCAACAGTTGGAACGTTCACTCGTCAGCAAGAATGTTCACTCAACAGTTGGAACGTTCACTCATCAGCAAGAATGTTCACTCAACAGTTGAAATGTTCACTCATGAGCAAGAACGTTCACTCAAGGTATGTGTGCGAAAGAAATAAGTTTGGAGATATGTATGTGTATAGATCTACCTACATGTTAGTGACAAAATCCATAGGTAAGCATAAATAGAAATGAACATGCACATAAGTTTGTACGTATGAGACTTATTTATATGGATGTTTGTGTCTGGGATATGTTAGTAAAATTATTTGGGAATGTAAGTGGTATGTAAGAGCTTGTACATGTGTATGTGTGCGTGTACGAATGTGTGCGTATATATGTAGGTGTATATGTGTGACACCTGTGTCACTTCAACCATCAAACAAATGCCAAACCAATGAAATATTGTATTTCATATTTGGGATTTGTAAAAATATGTGTATCTTTTGCACATATCAACTCTTGTTCGATTTCAAGCTCTAAATCGCTTTCTAGAAGGTTATATGCGCACTAATGCATAAATATAACCAGTTTAATGCAACAAACACTCCGGAATAGTGAAATAGGCTTAACATACCTTAAATAACCTCTACATAACTTAGAAATAAGTTTTGGAAGGTTTGGTATGCCGAAATCAAGTTATATCGCTTACAGGGACTAAAGTTGACAAACTGCGAAAGTATGCCAATTTGAACTGTAACAGACATTCC
This sequence comes from Helianthus tuberosus, assembly GCA_030545235.1. Taxonomy (NCBI): domain Eukaryota; kingdom Viridiplantae; phylum Streptophyta; class Magnoliopsida; order Asterales; family Asteraceae; genus Helianthus; species Helianthus tuberosus. The sequence goes on along the minus strand of CM060357.1, from coordinate 104,436,516 downwards.
GGAACATGGCCATAAGTTAAACATACCATAAATATCCTTCACGTAGCTTAGAAATAGGCTTTGAGGGGTTCGGTGTGCTAAAATAAACTTTAGGGTCATTCAGGGACTAAAAGCGTCAAAAAGTGCACAAGTTTGCACTTTCGCGCATATCTTACGTTCTGAATACATCCGGACACCCAAAAATTTATGTAAGCATGACTATATTATGCTTTAGTGTTTGGCTTGCCAAAAATCCATTCGTTGCGTCATTTGGATCGTTTTCCGCGCTTATGCGCATTCCGTCGTAATTAAGCGAACATCGCGTTCGTACGACCAAACGAACCAACATCCGACATATTTTTGAGCATGTTTCATGTCCACAATGTTTAGGCATCATTTTAGGGCCTTAAAGTTGGCTTTACGGGCCTTAGAAGTGTCAAAAATGGGCTTAATGCATGACAGGGACCAAAACTGTAATTCTGCCAAACTTGTATGCCTACGATGCGCAAGCAGTTTTCCCCTACGATGCGTAGGGCATCTGCAGACCAGGTTCAGTGTTTCTAACAGCCTGTTTGCAGCTGTTTTAACCACAACCACATACTCACACATGCCTAGTCAGATGATAAGAACCCATTTTTAGTACCATAAGGTTCCGACACATGTACGGATGCGATTAAGGCACGATATTCGACAAACGATCCTAACGGTGGACCTTTTACTATAAATACCCCATGCCTTTCATTGTTAAAACCACTAGAATCTGATCTAAGTGACTCTAAGTTGGAACCATTGTTTCATACGTGAGTTATTTTGATCTAGATTAGCATTCGGGGACCCTTCGTAAGTATTCTTTCGTTCTTTTATTGCTTTTTCGAGTCTTTCGAGTCTGAAAGTCAAACTTTGTTTGACTTTCTGCGTTGACCAGTTATGGTCAATGCGAAGTTCGGTTGAACTTCGCAACGTGAGTGTAATCACGTTGGTTATAGTCCCTTGGGACTATGCCTACTGATTACCACGTTGTCTAGGGTCGTAGGGTAAGCGATCTGATAAATCGCTTATACCTTCGAACCCGACCCATTTGGTCGATCATTAGGATCCGACCAAATACATTAGGTGACCATAGTAGGTAGGGAATAACCTTCCGAGGTTATACCCTATGGTCACATCGTTTGAGTAGTTGTATGATAGGTAGTTTATATGCCTTAGGTAAATTACCAGAATACCCTTTTCATGTATAATTGGTAATTAAGCATATGTAACCTAAACTTTTGTCACATAACTGATTATGTAACATGTTTGGGCATATAACACTTGTCATAGGACTAGTTAGGCGGTCCGAACGCGTTCTACGCGAACGACGCGTTAAAGTAGCATAAGCTACCTTAATGAGTCGCGATGGGTCGTAAGCACTTAGATTAAGGTTTCATTTAGTATGTAGGCTTTGTTAAACCATATGACACGAGTCTCTATACTCGTTTGGTTTACGAACCCTCATTCTATCAGATCTCCCGATTTAGGTCCGGTTTATTAACATAGTTACCTATATTAGGTGCCGTTTGATATCCGTGATCTCTAGCATTGTTTGGTTGTTACTCAAGGACTACTAAGCAATCTCAAGTGAGTACATAGACCCCTCTTTTACTGTTTTCCAAACTGTTTTGGGGTGAAACACATGTGCCTACTTGTTACTTTCATGCTTTCCTGTTTTCACATCATATACCTGCTATGTTCGTTAGTACATTATAGTACATGATTTCATTACATATCATGCTAGGTGTGCCCATTGTGTGCATTACTTAGTACATCGTTTTACATTACATATCATGCTAGGTGTGCCCATTGTGTGCATTACTTAGTACATCGTTTTACATTACATTTCACGCTACGTATGTTCATTTGATTACATACTTAGTGCATCGTTTTCGCATACTTACATTTTGGATGCATATTACATGATTTACATTGATCATGCATTTCCACAGGACATAACTTTGATTTAAACCAAGTTTTACTTCAATACTATGTTCTTGTGCATATGGTTTAGTTGATGCATTTCACTAGCCATACATATCATTTTGGTTACACATTACATGGTTTACATTTGACACCTAAACACTTTTGACATTGGTTATACATTATATGATTTACATCTTTACATAAACATTTTAACATATTATTGCAATACATTTGGAAGTTGGTTTAAACATAGACATCTTACATTGTTTGGTTTGGTTTGAGTAAGTGATTAAGTAACGAGGCGTGTGTAATATGATACAAGCATAGTGGATACGCCGCTGGTACTTCCTACATATAAGTGTTTGTATGGTATTACATATCGTAGCGTTATTTGAATCATTTCAGTTTGATACATATAACATTTTATACAAATAACATACTTTTCACAATACATTGTTTTACAAGCAACTTATCTTATACAAACTCATATTACAATGGTTATTCATTTAACCATACATTATTCTCTTATTTATACATATCATCTGATCTTATCGTTTTTCAAATGATTTACAAAACAAAGCAAATTACAAGGTTCATGACTAAACATTTTCTCAAACATAAGTCATGAAACCTATTTTCACAAAACCTATGTATCTCACAGGCATTTTTATGCTGACGTACCTATTTTCACATGTGTTTTTCAGGAGCTGTTGCATAAGATGATCAAGATACACATAGGCAGACTTGGGCTTTAGTGACAATAAAAGATGCAAGACTAGTTAATTATGTTGTATTTCTTTGTTTGTTAAGACATTGTAACACTTTTAAATCAATAAAACGAAACTTCAATTGCCATGGATTTGAAACAATTAATTCTGTTACAACACTCCCCGATGTTTCCGCCACGTTTTGTATGTTCTACGTGGTTGGGGTGTGACAGAAAAGATGGTATCAGAGCCAATGGTTATAGGGAATTAGGTTATTAGTAATGCTTTGACCTAGTCTATAACCTTCTTAGGACCCTAACGCGAGTTTACTTGCGTTTAGTCATAAAACAATACCGTCACCTATCCTTAGGCGACGACCACAACAAGAACATAAATTTCAAAACCGCTTCGAAAACTAATCATCTGTTCTAGGATGATTGATTACTAGGTTTTGAACCCTCTATTGTAAGGTTTTGAACCCCTTTTGAATTTTCAAACTCTTGCCAAAGTTTTGAGTCCTAGATAATGTGAACACGTGCAAAATGGAAGGGTGAATGCCTGTATTCTGGGTTTTCTGTCTAGGCAAGCACTTCGTATACATCTCATCAGACGCGAGACCAGTTGTGCTTACCTGGGAATTCTTGGGATGAGTGTTCACTTATAGGCGAGCATGTCTTCACGATACATTATTTTTGACCTATTTACTTTGATTAATCACCGAGGTCGTTTGTTGCTTTGTAGTAACAAACAAATGACCACTATCCTTGCTTTCATCAGATTTGTTTCATCTCATTCTTTTCATCTAATTCTCTCACTCGTTTCCTTTCATGTTCCCACTTTTAGAATGTCTCCACGACGCGAAAATCCGGTATCTATTGACGATTTGGCAGCTGTCATTACACAGCAAATAACTGCTGCAATCCCGACCATCGTTGCCCAATGTCACCAAGCTATCAACAACAATAATGCCCTCTGCAACTTCAAGACGTTCAACTCGGCCAAGCCATCAAAGTTTTCTGGGTCTCAAGGAGCGACTACACTTCTGCAATGGTTCGAGAGTCTAGAGAGCACCTTCAGGCATGTTCAATGTCCAAATGAGCGAAAGGTAGATTTTGCATCTAGTGTCTTTGAGAAACGAGCTTTGACGTGGTGGAACGGTGTGGTGAGAGATAGGGGTGCCGAAGTGGCACTGGCCCAAACTTGGGAAGAACTTCGCGCACTGATGATGAAGGAATTCTGTCCTCGTCACGAGATCAGGGCCTTGGAAAGAGAATTCGACGACCTTAAGCAAGACAGCGGCGAACATCGAGCATACACTGATCGATATGAGGAGCTGAGCCTGTTGTGTCCTACCATGGTTACGCCTTTGGATAAGGCGATCGAAAAATACATTGATGGTCTCCCTGACTCAGTTCAAGACATTGTTACGGGTAGTAACCCCACTACGGTTAGGCAGGCCATTGAGCTATCTGCAACCTTGACTGAATCTCAGATCAGGAAACGTAAGCTTTTCCGAAAGGGTGACAAGAAACCGGTCGAGGAATCGAAACCAATCGAGGAATCAAAGACCATGGATGAACCGACTGGATCCCCTAAGAAGTCAAAGAAGCAAAAGGCTTCTCAGAACTTCGCCATGGTTACTCACAATGATCAAGCCGTCCCCAACCAACCAGTTCAACCCCGTACTAGGAAGCCATACAATGGAACTTCACCCTTGTGCAACCAATGTGGCCTACATCATCATGCCAGTGTGAAGTGCCACGAATGCCAAATTTGTGGACGTAAAGGTCATACGGAAAAAGTTTGCGTAGCAGCAGTTGCACCAAATCAAGCTAACAACAAACCTGCTCGAGCTCGCTTTCCACCAGGTTCTTGCTACAAGTGTGGCGAGATGGGACATTTCCGAAGAAATTGCCCAAAGCTTGCCAATGCTAATCCAGCACAGAGATGAGCATCTGACCGACTAGAAGACAACACTCTTTAGAAATAATCATGTCTTATGTATTATTTTCTTTTGTTGTCAAGGTCCATGAAACAGTTGCTATCATTGTTTATAAATAAATCTTTTATTTACATTACAATGTATTTATGTGGTTGTATGTATAAACAACATATCTCTTACAATACCGACAATCAAGGAACCGTATTCCTTAAAGGACAAACTACCCCCAAACTTTCTTCCACTTTATGATTTCTTGCATTTTCCATGAAATTCCTAAGTACCCGTTTCTTCTAAGGAAAACGAAGTACAAGGCGCAAGTTACAACACTGGACGAGTACCCAAAGTACCACTATAAATCCTTAATAGGGTACCTTAGGGGTATTTGGGGTATTTTCGTGAATCCTAAAATCGTTGTGTCCCTTAATTCAGATATTATGTTTCTTTGAAAACAAAATCGAATTTTTGGAATATTTTCATATCTTTTCAGATAGATCCCAGAGGACATTGAAGTCCATTGACTGGTTTCCATATCCATTTTCAATCGATAACAAATTAATAACCAAGTTAAACAACTATGTGATTATGTGCTTATGTGTTTCCTTTTATGTTTTTGTGTAATCCAAGTTTTTGTTATCCAAATCCTCGTAGAATCTTCCATATCTTCGTATAAGGGATTCATAGTAGGATATCCAAAGGTACTATATTAAATCCTCAATGGGCTTTTACATAATAGTAAAGACCCTTGGATTATATTGTACTATTCCATAATTAGACCCCTGAGTGGTCTAGTTAAACAGATTGATCCAAAAATCTGGTTAGGAATATCATGTGATGAGATAGCTGAAAGGACTCCTTGGTGGCCTAATTAAAAGGATCATTAGTCGATCTAATTAAAAGGACCCTATGGTAGTCTAGTCACACTCATCACAGGTTTGATTTTCCTCCCCTAAAACATTTCAAGACAAACTGTGCGGACTATGCAAGGAATTACGTAATTATGGATGCATACATAATTATGGAATTCAGTGCACAGAAACCACAGCAAGTTTTGTCATGTATCTGGAGTTAACCATGTTCATTTTCGTTTCTGAAGAGGTTGTGAAAATTGACTCATTCTGTTCATTTTTGTTTCTGAAGATGTTGTGAAAAATGACTCATTCTGTTCATTTTTGTTTCTGAAGAAATGGTGAAAAATGACTCATTCTGTTCATTTTTGTTTCTGAAGATGTTGTGAAAAATGACTCATTCTGTTCATTTTTGTTTCTGAAGAAATGGTGAAAAAATGACTCATTTTGTTCATTTTTGTTTCTGAAGATGTTGTGAAAAATGACTCATTCTGTTCATTTTTGTTTCTGAAGATGTTGTGGAAAATGACTCCTGAAGAGGTTGTGAAAAATGACTCATTCTGTTCATTTTCGTTTCTGAAGATGTTGTGGAAAATGACTCATTCTGTTCATTTTCGTTTCTGAAGAGGTTGTGAAAAATGACTCATTCTGTTCATTTTCGTTTCTGAAGAAATCGTGGAAAATGACTCGTTCCTTTCATTTTCGTTTCTAAAGAAATCGTGGAAAATGACTCGTTCCTTTCATTTTCGTTTCTAAAGAAATCGTGGAAAATGACTCATTTCGTTCATTTTCGTTAACTCATTTCCGTTCATTTTCGTTGCTGAAGAATATCCATCGAGGGAAATGAATATCCTTGTTTATTCCTTCATGTTCCATTTTCTAAAGAATGCCTGTTGAAAATAACTCCGTTCATTTTTTCCTTTCTGAAAAATGTCCGTTAAAGAGAAATTACAGGATTATGCCTTACATATCTCTGGTGGTTATTTGACACAAAGTCACAAATAGACTCCTACGAATAAATTTCGGGACGAAATTTCCTAAAGTAGGGGAGACTGTGACACCTGTGTCACTTCAACCATCAAACAAATGCCAAACCAATGAAATATTGTATTTCATATTTGGGATTTGTAAAAATATGTGTATCTTTTGCACATATCAACTCTTGTTCGATTTCAAGCTCTAAATCGCTTTCTAGAAGGTTATATGCGCACTAATGCGTAAATATAACCAGTTTAATGCAACAAACACTCCGGAATAGTAAAATAGGCTTAACATACCTTAAATAACCTCTACATAACTTAAAAATAAGTTTTGGAAGGTTTGGTATGCCGAAATCAAGTTATATCGCTTACAGGGACTAAAGTTGACAAACTGCGAAAGTATGCCAATTTGAACTGTAACAGACATTCTGGAACATGGCCATAAGTTAAACATACCATAAATATCCTTCACGTAGCTTAGAAATAGGCTTTGAGGGGTTCGGTGTGCTAAAATAAACTTTAGGGTCATTCAGGGACTAAAAGCGTCAAAAAGTGCACAAGTTTGCACTTTCGCGCATATCTTACGTTCTGAATACATCCGGACACCCAAAAATTTATGCAAGCATGACTATATTATTCTTTAGTGTTTGGCTTGCCAAAAATCCATTCGTTGCGTCATTTGGATCGTTTTCCGCGCTTATGCGCATTCCGTCGTAATTAAGCGAACATCGCATTCGTACGACCAAACGAACCAACATCCGACATATTTTTGAGCATGTTTCATGTACACAATGTTTAGGCATCATTTTAGGGCCTTAAAGTTGGCTTTACGGGCCTTAGAAGTGTCAAAAATGGGCTGAATGCATGACAGGGACCAAAACTGTAATTCTGCCAAACTTGTATGCCTACGATGCGCAGGCAGTTTTCCCCTACGATGCGTAGGGCATCTGCAGACCAGGTTCAGTGTTTCTAACAGCCTGTTTGCAGCTGTTTTAACCACAACCACATACTCACACATGCCTAGTCAGATGATAAGAACCCATTTTTAGTACCATAAGGTTCCGACACATGTACGGATGCGATTAAGGCACGATATTCGACAAACGATCCTAACGGTGGAACTTTTACTATAAATACCCCATGCCTTTCATTGTTAAAACCACTAGAATCTGATCTAAGTGACTCTAAGTTGGAACCATTGTTTCATACCTGAGTTATTTTGATCTAGATTAGCATTCGGGGACCCTTCGTAAGTATTCTTTCGTTCTTTTATTGCTTTTTCGAGTCTTTCGAGTCTGAAAGTCAAACTTTGTTTGACTTTCTGCGTTGAACAGTTATGGTCAATGCGAAGTTCGGTTGAACTTCGCAACGTGTGTGTAATCACGTTGGTTATAGTCCCTTGGGACTATGCCTACTGATTACCACGTTGTCTAGGGTCGTAGGGTAAGCGATCTGATAAATCGCTTATACCTTCGAACCCGACCCATTTGGTCGATCATTAGGATCCGACCAAATACATTAGGTGACCATAGTAGGTAGGGAATAACCTTCCGAGGTTATACCCTATGGTCACATCGTTTGAGTAGTTGTATGATAGGTAGTTTATATGCCTTAGGTAAATTACCAGAATAACCTTTTCATGTATAATTGGTAATTAAGCATATGTAACCTAAACTTTTGTCACATAACTGATTATGTAACATGTTTGGGCATATAACACTTGTCATAGGACTAGTTAGGCGGTCCGAACGCGTTCTACGCGAACGACGCGTTAAAGTAGCATAAGCTACCTTAATGAGTCGCGATGGGTCGTAAGCACTTAGATTAAGGTTTCATTTAGTATGTAGGCTTTGTTAAACCATATGTAGGATCGGATTCCGACCTAAACGAGTCGTTTGGAAGAGTTCTACTCCGTTTCAGAGGCGGAAACTAAGAAACGGATCAGTAAACAGCTTGTTTCACACTTAATTCCTCTTATATATTGATTTGACACAGTTTACAATTGAAAGGAAAACCGGCAGCACCTCGGTATCTTGTTCTTGCAAAAGTTACAAATGACAAGTATGACAACCTATATATAGTGAGCTTGATTTCGCTTGAAGCAAACATGAAGACTTCAAGCGAAACCTTTGAAGCGAAATAGACAAATAACTTTGTCTTGAAGCGAACCTCTCATGCAAACTACAATCTGATTTGAATTTCCCTTTTGTCTTTTAGTGAGTGATGTCACTAAATGATGTAAGTTGATGATGTCATCATCAAAGATAATGTCATCACACTCGTTTAGATCCACATCGAATCCGAGACTCGATACAAGACGAAGACGACAGATGAATGCACCAACAGACTCCCCCTCAGATGTTGACGAGTCTTAAGTGTCGAGTCTCCTCAATCTTCAGTCTTTATCAGTCTTTGTGCTTCACTCTTTCAATCAGCATCAACAGACTCCCCCTTGCAATGTGCTGGCATTCCTTTAATTCTTCAGCGTCATCTGCTTCAGGATCGTTGTCTGACTTTCACAATTTTGGCTTTTCAGAATCATCACTTCTCAAACTTTAACCTGCATAAACTCTACCTCACAATAAATTTTACAATTTACACATTTCAAACATATAAACTATCACTAATTCAAACTTTTCTCTAAAAACCTAATCAAAATGATCTTTCAATTTGATGAACCACTTGAAGATTTGACAAAAATAATCAGTTTTAAACACAAACTCCCCCTCAAATCATACTCATCATGTTTAGCACTCGGAACTTTGAAAATCAGCTCTCCAACATCAGTTGTCGAAAATCTTTTTGAATTTTTCAAAATTTATGCTAAAACACACTGAAAATCTTTTTGGATTTTTAAGGAAAAGAAATGCAGTAAAGAAATATTTACAGACACTATTTTTGTGAGTTTGTGTAAGAGGATCATATCAGTTATAAAGACAAATCACCAACACCGTTAAGCTTCATTGCATTTTAAGTTTTAAACAATTCACCTAGATTGTCAGTATACCTGTCCACTTAAATTTTCACACAAAGTTCAACTGCTTCGAGATACGATATTAATGTATTAAGCACTTAAACCCAATCGCGTGTCCCACCTCAGAATATACTCCCGTATCCAGATCCCAATAATCAGTCTTACAGGTAATTATGACACAAATGATATCTGTATATAAATTAGGTAATGCGAGGGCCGAGGGATCTCAGGTCGATACTTCCGTATACGCAGAGAGATATCAGCTTCGACTTTAAGGAATGTCCCCTTTAGAGGATCTTTTAGCTACAACAGCAGCGACTATCAATTTTATTGTTTCATCAGCATGCTGAGGGTTTATGCTATGTTTCAAGCATTGCGGAAAGTATTATCCAAGGACTAGGTCAGAACCACCGTTCAGCAGAAGTCCCGGAATAATACCCCAGACATCATTGAGTATAAAGACCTAGTATATCAGATTATGAGACCTTTCAAACGAGATTTCGGGGGTTACCCATATATCCGAGAGATGTTTCTCCACGATATAAGCAAGTTTGAAATTTAGGTTTATATCTCGTCACAATCTACTAAATGTGCAAAAACCTACTGGCATATCAGCAGTGAGATTGTTTATCACATTTTAACATTTCATATCTTTAGCATGTTGTGACAGTCTACTGATGTACTATCATTTCCTCTATTCACAACAAAACTCATTTTTTGAATTTTATCATGTTTTTGTATTTTTCAAATTTTCAAATGTTTTTGGATTTTCTGAAATTTTCTACTCCCCCTAAAATGCAAACACATTTTAGGAAATTTGAAAACAAACTATACAGAAAGTGACAACTGATATCAAATCACCTCAATTCGCCATCCACTAGGCATAAACAATCAGAACTCCCCCTTACACAAAACTATTTTCTCATTATGATTTCAAAACACTTAAGTTTGTTTTAACCAAAATGATTTTTCCGGAAAATAGGTTTTGTTGATTTTACCACTTGTAAAGTTAGGGGTTCGTCATATCGTTCCTCAATCATTTGTAGAAAATCAAGTACAATTTAATGTCCTTGATTTACCACTTGACGTTGAAAACCTCTTTCAACCACTTGTAAATAAACACAATCAAAATCTGATATAAAGAATGATGCCGATTCCTGCTCCACTCTTACCAACCTGGGAGCTCCGGCAAGTCAGACTTATCCTGTAAAAATTTAACAATTTTAACAACTTTCATACAAACACTTTAAAATATGAATGATGCCGATTCCTGATCCACGATTACAAACTTGGGATCTCCGGCAAGTCAGGTTTTTCAATGAAAGAAAATATCCACCCAAGCCTGACCAGCCTTGGGTGTAACCTTCTCAACTTCACTAGGGGTTGGGCTATAAGTTGCCTTCTTTGTAGCATAAAACTCCTTTACCCCTTTAACCTTCCCATCAATCATTTTACCAATCATCTTTTTAATGTTTCCATTAAACGCTTTCTCAACATCAAATTCTTTCTGTTCAGAATAGAATTGATTTGAGATCTCAACTTTCCCAACTTTTGATTTAAAATATTCAGTCCTCAATGATGGAAAGTTCTCATCATCCATTGGAGGAACTGAGTTTTCACTTTTTAGCTCAACTTGTGGCTCCTCTGACTTTGTGGAATCAGATTCATCGCCAGATTTTATCTCTGATTTCTTAACAACCCAAGCTTGGTTGTCAAGATTTCCCCTTTTCTTGTAAAATCTTTTTGAACATTCACCAACTTCATATGTAGAGTTTTTAAACACTTTAAATCGTTCAGTTGGTGGTTCGGTTTTATCAACAACTACTTCTTTCAGTTTTTGTGAGACTCCCTGTTTTGTTTTTGTTGGTTGGGGACAGTTCCATGCAATATGACCAACTTCATTGCATCTGAAACAGGTTCTTGTCTCCTTTCTTTGATAAGTTTCATTCTGCACTTTCTTTGCAAGAAATTCTGTGTTTGATTGCTTCCAGAATGAGCTTTTTGATTCTTCTTCATGGCTAGTTCCTGCAACATATTTTGTATTTGTTTTAGAAATGTTCTCATTTTTATAATTTTCTGGTGGAATAAAACCAAGTCCTTTCTTTTTGTAGCTACGATTGTGGTGTGGTTTCTTTTGAAAACCAGAACCAGAATTGTAACCTTTTTTCTTGTTTAACCGTTGTTGAACTCTTGAAGTGTATTTTTTAGATTTTCCAGTAGGATTTAAATCTTTAATTTCAGAAATATTGATTTCTGTCATTTTGAAAACCTTTTTAATCATGTCAAACCGAACACTTCTAATTGGGAATTCTTTATCAAAATATAATTTGTCAGAATCATTCAAAGTATATGCAACTTCAAATGTTTCGTCACTCAAATTAAATTTTGACAACAAAAATTCTTTACTATACACCCGTTTTCCCGACGACTTTGAACTCTTTTCTGTCGAACTTGAACTCCCGACTGACTGACACGAACTTTCGGACTCGGATTTTGACTCTGACTCCTCATCCTTATCCAACACCTGATCGACCACTCTTTTTATCAATTCGGACTCATGATCTGTGTCGGACGCTGTGAACGTGACATCAATATTATCCGGTAAAACATCAGTTATCTCGGATTCTAGCTTAATATTGACCGCCTGTTTTAGTTCTTCCTCATTAGGTTTTCTAGGCGAGTAACCTTCCCAAATCGGAGGTGGACACTTATTATAACATACACCCTGTTTCTTACCAGTATCCTTTTTCTTCTTTGGCTTTGTTTCTTCACTTTTAAACGCTTCAAATCCTTTAACTGTTGGATAAATTCTATCGATTATGTAATCACAACCTTTGTAACTTTGCAGTAATCTTCTGATTCTTTCATTCTCAGCTGCTTCACTATCCAACTCTTTTTTCCTTTTTGCACATTCTTCTATGTACATGTTGATCTCTTTTTGCTTTGTCATCATGGTAGCATTCAACATCTTCAAAGCTTTTTCTCTCTCAGAGTTAGTCTTCTCCAGACCATTTACATGTCTGTTCAATACATCATACGACTTTTTCAAATTCTTTACATCAAACAACAATTTTTCTTTCAACTTTTCTAACTCACTAAACCTTTCATCTTTTTCTATACACTGTTTACAAGACTCTAAACATGTAAGACAAGGTTTTGTGATTTCAACGATCTTCTCAACTTCAACTATCTTTTCAACTTCCACAATCTTCTCAACCACTTTGACCTTTTTCAAATCTTTGGCAGCTTTCTCCTCTTTTAGTTTCTTCAATTTTTCTGCAAAATAAAATTCAAAACTATCAGAAGATAAGTGAGTTTTTCCAAGATTAATCTGTTCAATTTCTTCATCACTATCACTTGTCTCTGACAAACTGTTTTCAGATGAAACAGATCCTTCATCTTCACTTTTCTCTTCATCAGATAACACTTCCACCCATTCCTTCAGCATTTCCGGTTTTCGAATAATATGAGCAATAAACGCTCCAACATTTGAATCAGCTGGAATGTACTTGTCCCAGCTAAATCCTTCAGCCAATTTCTCATCATCTTGATCAACGATACCGTGGTAAGCTTTCCTGTTTGCATCTTCGATCATTTTTCCATGAGCTGTTTGTGGCTCTTTTTATTGATGTGGTTGATGAGTGATTTGCTGATAAATGGTCTTCCGATAATAATCATCTTTCCCAGCAGACTCCTTTGCTCCTCTCGGTTCCTGATTCTTGCACTCCCTTTTAAAATGGCCTTTCTCCCTGCAACGAAAACAAACAACTTTAGATTTATCAAATCCAAGATTAGAAAGATTTGCATCCAAGAAATCAGTTCTTCCTGTAACCAATCTAAATTTTTATGCTCTCCTCAAAACACTAGCTAAAGCCCATTTAATATCCATCAGTTCCAGCTCCTCTGCATCAATCTGGTCATAATCTTCCTTTGTGAGCATCGGATTGCCAATTTTTCCGGCAATCAACCCTTCATAAGACTCTAATGCAGTGACCAATAATCCCATATGATGCTTTACAACTTCTTCAGAATAATTTTGACCGTTTTGAAGATGTAGAGCTACATTGCACTGAATCAAATGACCATTTCCAGCAGATGAACTTTGAACACTTGGAGGATTCACCGTTGAGAACCCACTAGTGTTGACTGATCCTTGACTGCTTGGTGTAGATTGATTTCCAGCACTAAATGCAGTTTGTATCTTTGGACTTGCTTCAGCAGTTTGAACATTTCCTTTATAGTACAATTTAATATCTTGTTGATGAGTAGAACTGTTCATTCTAGCAATTTTCTGCTGCTCCAGATCTTGTGCCTCCAACTTTTCTATAAACTGTGCAATCGATAACCTTTTAAACTGTCCGGAATTCTTTAATATCATCAGATATGTACTCCATTCCTTTTGCGGTAACGCGTCAGCAAGCTTTTCAACCCATTCTGCTGCATTTTTTGTAATCTTTAACTGTGACATGGCGCGTACAAGATGACAGTATCTTTCAATAAGACTCTTTGTAGTTTCACCAGGCATGCACGTAAACAATTCAAACTCCTTTTTCAACAAAGCTGCTTTACTTTGTAGCATTTCAGTACTTCCCTCAAACTTCTTTTGAAGAGCTTCCCAAATAGAATAAGCGTTATCATCATGTTGAAGCAACACAAATATATCTTCTTTTATAGCTTGTTGTAACAGATTGATCATCATTTTCTCTCCTTTATAACTTTCCCTCTCTTGTTCAGTGAATTCAGAAATGATTTTATCAGCTCCCGTTGTATTCTTTGGCCTCTCATACTCAGTTTCGATACTTTCCCAAGCTTTTAGATGATTTGCCTGAACCCAATTCTCAAACCGTTTCTTCCACCCGTGGTAATCTTCAATTCCCATAAGCTTCGGGGGGTTTTTGCATTGTTCCGGTTTCATTTTCTGCATTCATGTTTTGAGCAATTGAAGCTGGAGTAGTCGAGGGTGTAGCAAACGCATTGTAGAACTCGGAATCCATTTTTAGCAACTTGAATCTCTTGTAGAAATCGACAAATACCTTTACAAAACGGACAACACACAAACAAAACACAATCAGTTTAAATATTTATCAATTAATCGAAACAAATTGATACTTGGACTGATGATTTTCAGTGCGGACTGAATGTTGACCAACTATACGGACTGAATGACCCGGATCGAATTCAAATGACCTGACCCTTTGAAACCTTCGAACTCCAAACCGTACGAACTGAACTATATCACGTGACTTGACCACACAAAACAACTTGACTGAAACCGCGACTCAAACCACGCGACTTGACAAACAAACGTACTGATCAATCCGTGCTAATAGACTAAACACCAAACCTGTCAAATAGAAACACCGACTACGACAACAACTATACGATCCTAATATGCTTATCAATATTCGACATAAGAACTATATCAAACAAAGATGATTATCACAAATATGATTATCACATATACACTTAACAAACAAATGATGGCCGACAAAAATAAAAGATCACATGTAATTTCAATGATGACCTACTAAACAAACAAACTTTCTTTGACTAGTATTACACAATACATCAATTTTTGAATATTATATGCACTAAAACTGAATGGCTGATATTTCCTCTAAACACATTCACACACTTCAATACATGCTAACTAACACATACCACATGATGATTTACGAAAATCACATGAATTCAATCATGCAAACCGACAACTTCCTTAATCATATTCACATGGATAAAAACAAATCGAATTATGTAATCACGTGATTTCTGGACTTTGACAAACACACCACTACTTTACCTGCATGCTGACACAAACTTTACAACAAAAGCTCGTGAATTCTTGTATCAATTAACTAACAACCTCGATCAGAATATTTCACACAATTCAACGTATACACTCAAATGAACTTCACATTCAATCACATGACCCCATAACTCGATGTACTTTAAATCAACAAACAATACGTGTTTTCAATTAACAGCAGAATTCAATGATCAGCAAAATTCAGTTAAGACAGCACTGCAGGTTTCAAACAAATGCCAACGTATTTTCAAGCGAAATCCAATCAGATCAATTTCGCTTCAATTATTCAAGCGAAATCCTTAGTTCTTCAAGCGAAATCGATCACAAAATGTTGCTGATGTCATCATATTGTTCGAGCAATTGAAGCGAAATCTCACAAAAATACAGGATTTAGGCTGATTTTAAACTTGAAACTTTCAAGGATTGATTAAACCATGTATGCGCACAATATATGTGAAATTTGTCCGATTTTGACCGTAAAAAGTTTTGTTTTTCGAAAAAGAAAGGTGTAGAAACAGATTTTACGGCTGAATCAACAAGAACTCTTCTTCACTGGCTCTGATACCAATTGTAGGATCGGATTCCGACCTAAACGAGTCGTTTGGAAGAGTTCTACTCCGTTTCAGAGGCGGAAACTAAGAAATGGATCAGTAAACAGCTTGTTTCACACTTAATTCCTCTTATATATTGATTTGACACAGTTTACAATTGAAAGGAAAACCGGCAGCACCTCGGTATCTTGTTCTTGCAAAAGTTACAAATGACAAGTATGACAACCTATATATAGTGAGCTTGATTTCGCTTGAAGCAAACATGAAGACTTCAAGCGAAACCTTTGAAGCGAAATAGACAAATAACTTTGTCTTGAAGCGAACCTCTCATGCAAACTACAATCTGATTTGAATTTCCCTTTTGTCTTTTAGTGAGTGATGTCACTAAATGATGTAAGTTGATGATGTCATCATCAAAGATAATGTCATCACACTCGTTTAGATCCACATCGAATCCGAGACTCGATACAAGACGAAGACGACAGATGAATGCACCAACACCATATGACACGAGTCTCTATACTCGTTTGGTTTACGAACCCTCATTCTATCAGATCTCCCGATTTAGGTCCGGTTTATTAACATAGTTACCTATATTAGGTGCCGTTTGATATCCGTGATCTCTAGCATTGTTTGGTTGTTACTCAAGGACTACTAAGCAATCTCAAGTGAGTACATAGACCCCTCTTTTACTGTTTTCCAAACTGTTTTGGGGTGAAACACATGTGCCTACTTGTTACTTTCATGCTTTCCTGTTTTCACATCATATACCTGCTATGTTCGTTAGTACATTATAGTACATGATTTCATTACATATCATGCTAGGTGTGCCCATTGTGTGCATTACTTAGTACATCGTTTTACATTACATATCATGCTAGGTGTGCCCATTGTGTGCATTACTTAGTACATCGTTTTACATTACATTTCACGCTACGTATGTTCATTTGATTACATACTTAGTGCATCGTTTTCGCATACTTACATTTTGGATGCAATAAACCGTGTTGTAAAACAAAGTCTTGTGAAAACATGTTACTTGTATAAAATGTATAAGTCCAAAATCAATGATTTAAATAACGCTATGATATGTAATATAATACAAACACTTATATATAGGAAGTACCAGCGGCGTATCCACCATGCTTGTGTCATATTACTCACATTTCGTTACTTAAGTCGCTTAACCAACCAACAATGTATAATGTCTATGTTTAAACTAATTGTCAAAAGTCCTTGTATAAACCATGTCAAATGTTGATAATCCAAAAGTAGTCAAGTAATGTGTAACAAATGTTATGTCTTGTAAGTAAAGTATTGTCAAATAGTCCAAATGTAGAAATGTACAAAACAAAGTATTTTGAATGTATCAAAAAGTTATGTTTTATAAAGTAATGCATGTTACATTGATACAAACATTTATGTGGTAAGTTAACGCATACATTCAAGCCTTGAGACAGTCGGACAACCCTTTCAGTCAAGGTTATCAAAAGTAATGTTTTCGGATTCAGTCATTCCTTACATCCAAACATACCCGGGATGTCAGGAATGGGATTTGTCAAGTCCTATGGTACCAGTACTTACTACCGAGCGGCGTAGCTAATGTTAATGAACGTATAATAGTCTCGTTTGTGCAAACCAAATGTCATAGCAAAAGTGAACATGTTATATAAAAACAATGTACTAAGTATGCTAAGTTAACATACTAAGCAAAAAAGTCATGTAAATCAATGTGCTAGCATGCAATCAGTTAACATACATAGCAGAAATGTAATGTAAAACAATGTACTAAGTATGCACACAATGGACATACATAGCATGAAATGTAATGAAATCATGTACTATAATGTACTAACAAACATAGCAGGTATATGATGTGAAAACAGGAAAGCACGAAAGTAACAAGTAGGCACATGTGTTTCACCCCAAAACGTTTGGAAAATAGTAAAAGAGGGGTTCTATGTACTCACTTGAGATTGCTCAGAAGTCCTAAGATAACCACCAAGCAATGCTAGAGATCACGGAATATCAAACGGCACCTAATATAGGTAACTACATTAATAAACCGGACCTAAATCGGAAGATCGGATAGAATGAGGGTTCGTAAACCAAATGAGTATGGGAACTCATGTAGTATGGTTTAACAAATCCTACATACTAAATGAAACCTATCCTAAGTGCTTGTGACCC
Organism: Helianthus tuberosus; assembly: GCA_030545235.1. Taxonomy (NCBI): domain Eukaryota; kingdom Viridiplantae; phylum Streptophyta; class Magnoliopsida; order Asterales; family Asteraceae; genus Helianthus; species Helianthus tuberosus. The sequence goes on along the minus strand of CM060357.1, from coordinate 104,418,586 downwards.
ATTACGACCCGTTTAGGTAGCTTATGCTACTTTAACGCGTCGTTCGCGTGAAACGCGTTCGGACCGCCTAACTAGTCCTATGACAAGTAACATATGCCTTAACATGTCTAATATTGTTGTCAAATCAGTTTAGATGTCAAAAGTTATGTTACATATGTTTAAAATGAATTTTGGCATCAAAGGGGTATTTTGGTAATTTACCTAAGGCATATAAACTACCTATCATACAACTACTTAAACGAAGCGACCATAAGGTATAACCTCAGAAGGTTATTCCCTATATACTATGGTCACCTAATGTGCTTGGTCGGATCCTAATGATCGACCAAACGGGTCGGGTTCGAAAGTATAAGCGATTGTATAGATCGCTTACCTTACGGCCCTATATAAGCACTAAACTAAAAGTGACGAGCTAAGCATGTTAAAACATGCTTAACTAAGTTTAGAAAACATGTTTGGTATCAAAACAAACGGTTTTGATACCCATAAGTAGTTTGGTTACAAAATACGTAAGAATACATATTCTGACCGAAACTACGACTCGTCACTGAGCCTAGATAACGTGGTAATCAGTAGGTATAGTCACTAGGGACTATAACCATCGTGATCACGCTCACATTATGAAGTTCAAACGAACTTCTCATCGACCATAAACTGGTCAATGCAGAAATTTAAACAAAGTTTGACTTTCGGACTCGAAAGCGATAAAAGAACGAAAGAATACTTACGAAAGGTCCCCGAATGCTAATCTAGATCCAAATAACTCAGGTATGAAACAATGGTTTCAACTTAGAGTCTTTTAGATCAGATTCTAGTGAGGAATGAGTGAAAATGGGTTGGGTATTTATAGTAAACCCACAACCGTTAGGATCGTTTCTTGGAAAAGGGGGCACGATCTAGGCCGTACACTTGTCAAAATGTTGTGGTAACTAATTTTGGCCACCATAGGAGATTAACATGTGGCACTTGACCTCTGGGAAGTGTTAGGGGCTGCTAACTTATGTTTAAAATGGCTTTTTGCTGCATTTATTTATTTATTTATTTTTTTTTATATTTTTTTTGCAGTTTTGCAGTTTTGCAGTTTTGGTTCCTGAGCGCGTATCGTCGTGTTTTGGCACTTCTAACACCCGTCAAGCCCATTTTTAAGCTTCACAAGGATGTTAAAGTATAGGGAACATGAAACATGCTCAAAAATATGCCGGATGTCGGTTCGTTTAGCCGTACAATCGCGTTGTTCGGTTAATTACGACGGAATGCGCATAAGCGTGAAAAACGATCCAAATTGCGTGACGAATGGCTTTTTCTCATGCCAAACACTAAAATAAAATATTATAGTGCTTACATAAATTTTTGGATGTCCAGATGTATTCAGAACGTGAGTTATGCGCAAAAGTGCAAACTTGTGCACTTTTTGACACTTTTAGTCCCTGAATGACCCAAAAGTTTATTTTAGCGCACCGAACCCCTTAAAGCCTATTCCTAAGCTATGTAAAGGATATTTAAGGTGTGTTTAACTTATGGTCATGTTCCGGAATGTTCGTTACAGTTCAAATTGGCATACTTTCGCAGTTTGTCAAGTTTAGTCCCTGTAGACGAATAAATCTTGTTTTTGCCATACCAAAGCCTTCAAAACTTATTTCTAAGTTATGTAAAGGTTATTTAAGGTATGTTAAGTATATGTAGATGTTCCGGAGTATTTTTCGCATTAAACTGATTACGTTTTCGCATCAGTTTGCGTATAACTCTCCAGAAAGCGATATAGAGTTTGAAATTACACAAAAGTCAAAACATGAAAAATGTAAAATATAACAAAACAAACATTGGGATCAAATAACATTGTTTTATTGCTAATAGACCTGTTCATAATGATTACAAGCACAGATGTTACAGTCTCCCCTACTTGTGGAAATTTCGTCCCGAAATTTATTTAGAGGAAACTCGTGGAAAAAGATGCGGATATTTCGCCTTCATTTGATCTTCGCGTTCCCAAGTAAACTCGGGTCCACGTTTAGCTTCCCAACGAACTTTGACCAAAGGAAGGCGCTTACGTTTGAGCCACTTGACTTCACGTTCCATGATTTCCACTGGCTTCTCAACAAATTTCAGTGTTTTACCAACACGAATTTCGTCAAGTGGTATGTGGAGGTTCTCATCAGCTAAACACCTCTTGAGATTGGACACGTGAAAAGTTGGATGAACATTTCCAAGTTCAGGAGGTAACTCAAGTCTGTAGGCTACCTTCCCGATTCTTTCGATGATCTTGAATGGTCCAACGTATCTAGGTGCAAGTTTTCCTTTCTTTCCAAATCTGATCACACCTTTCCAAGGTGAGACCTTAAGTAATACTCGATCACCGACTTGAAATTCCAAGGCCTTGCGTTTTGGATCCGCGTAACTCTTTTGACGGCTTCTAGCTGTCTGAAGGTTATCACGAACTTTCTTTATCTTGTCAGTTGTCTCTAAAATGAGAGCAGGTCCAGTAAGTTGAGCCTCGCCGATCTCATTCCAGCAGACTGGTGAACGACATTTTCGACCATAGAGAGCCTCGAAAGGAGCCATTTTGATGCTGGTGTGATAACTGTTGTTGTAGGAGAATTCAATCAACTTAAGATGTGAATCCCAACTACCACCAAAATCGATCACACAAGCTCTTAGCATATCCTCCAGAGTCTGGATTGTTCTTTCAGATTGACCATCCGTTTGCGGATGATAAGCCGTGCTCAGATTAAGTTGGGTCCCCATAGCAGATTGCATGGTTCTCCAAAAATGAGAAGTGAAACGAGCATCTCTGTCAGAAATGATGTTCAAAGGAACACCATGTCGAGCCACAATTTCATCCACATAGATTTGAGCAAGTCTGTCAGTAGGAAAATCCTCACGGATTGGCAAGAAATGCGCGGACTTAGTAAGACGATCAACAACTACCCAGATGGCATCATGACCTTTCTTTGTGCGCGGAAGTTTAGTAACAAGATCCATAGTAATGTTTTCCCATTTCCAAACTGGGATCTCTGGTTGCTCCAATAAACCAGAAGGACGCTGATGTTCAGCCTTAACCTTAAGACAAGTAAGGCATTTTGATACGTATAAGGCAATGTCTTTCTTCATACCAGGCCACCAATAATGAATACGAAGATCCTTATACATTTTATCTGAGCCCGGATGAATAGAATAACGCGACTTATGGGCTTCATCCATAAGTAAGGTACGAAGATCATCCTGGCTTGGGACCCACAAACGGTCCATGAAGTAATACGATCCATTGTCCTTCAGTTCCAAAGCAGGCGTTATGTGATAGGGAAATTCCTTATCCATTAAACCTTGTGAAACACAAGATTGTTGAGCCTGAGAAATACGGGCTTGGATATCAGATCGAGCTTGAATAACAGATTGAACACGTACACAATGAAGCTTAGTACGTTCCTTACGACTCAATGCATCAGCTACGACATTCGCCTTACCAGGATGGTAGCGAATTTCGCAGTCATAGTCGTTTAAAAGCTCAACCCAACGTCGTTGCCTCATGTTGAGTTATTTCTGATTGAAGATATGCTGAAGACTTTTGTGGTCCGTGAAAACCACACATTTCGTACCGTACAAATAGTGTCTCCAGATCTTAAGAGCGAAGACAACTGCACCCAACTCAAGATCATGAGTGGTGTAGTTCTTCTCATGTATCTTCAACTGCCTCGATGCATATGCTATGACTTTGTTCCTTTGCATAAGAACGCAGCCAAGACCCAGTTTAGATGCATCGCAATAAACGACGAAATCATCATTGCCCTCAGGCAAAGTTAGAACAGGCGCGTCACATAGCTTCTGCTTCAAGTTTTGAAAAGCTTCCTCTTGTTTGTATCCCCAATAAAAGGGCATTTTCTTCTGAGTTAGAGCAGTTAGAGGAACTGCAATCTTCGAGAAGTTTTCTATGAAGCGGCGATAATAACCCGCTAGACCAAGAAAAGAACGAACCTCAGTAGGAGTAGTAGGCGTATCCCAATCCTTAATCGCACTGATCTTGGAGGGATCTACATGAATACCTTGTTCGTTGATAATATGTCCTAAGAATTGAACCTCTTTGAGCCAGAATTCACACTTTGAGAATTTGGCGAAAAGTTGCTCTTTCTTTAGGAGTTCCAAAGTAAGACGAAGATGTTGCTCGTGATCAGCTCGCGTCTTAGAGTAAATCAAGATGTCGTCAATAAAAACAATGACGAACTGATCCAAATAAGGTTTGCAGACCCTATTCATTAAGTCCATGAAAACAGCAGGAGCATTAGTTAAACCGAATGGCATGACTGTGAATTCATAATGTCCATACCGAGTGTGGAACGCTGTCTTGGGAATATCTTCTTCATGCACCCGAAGTTGATGATATCCGGAACGTAGATCAATCTTCGAAAAATAAGAAGCGCCTTGTAACTGATCAAAGAGATCGTCTATGCGCGGTAGGGGATATCGATTCTTGATGGTAAGCTTGTTAAGCTCACGATAATCGATACACATCCTAAAAGATCCATCCTTCTTCTTGACAAAAAGAACGGGAGCACCCCAGGGTGAAAAGCTGGGACGGATAAAGCCTTTGTCAGAAAGCTCCTGAAGCTGCTTAGACAACTCTTGCATCTCAGACGGTGCAAGACGATATGGAGCTCTGGCAATGGGATTTGCACCAGGTACGAGATCAATGCGGACCTCGACTTGGCATGCTGGGGGTAGACCAGGTAACTCTTCAGGGAAAACTTCAGAATAATCCCGAACGACAGGAATATCTGAAATAGACTTACCCTTGCCTTTATCTGTTGTAACATGTGCTAAGAAAGCCACACAGTTCTTCCGCAGATACTTCCGAGCTTTAAAACAAGACATGAGTTTGAGACCACCGGCAGGTTTCTCACCTTGAACCTGTAGGATCTCGCCTGTCGAAAGCGGCACACGAACAATCTTCTCAGAACAAACTATCTCAGCGTGATACTTGGATAACCAATCCATACCCACAATGACGTCGAAGCTTCCAAGTTGCATAGGCGTGAGGTTAATAGGAAAAAGATGATCGTTAAGGTTCAACTGGCAGTTGTGTAGAACAGAATCAAGAACAATGGGTTCACCACTAGCAACTTCTACTGTCAAAGGTTTACCTAGTTTCGTTCTAGACACGCGAAGCATAGGCTCAAAAGACAATGACACAAAACTCTTGTCGGCACCCGAATAAAAAAGAACAGATGCAGGCTGATTATTAATAAAGAACGTACCGTTCACCACATTATCGTCCGCCTGCGCCTCTTGGGCATTCAAGTTAAAAGCTCGCCCTCAAGCCTGAGCCTGATTTTGGTTCTGATTCTGATTTTGGTTGACTAGCCTTGGGCACCGGTTCCTGTAGTGGGTCAGATCCCCACAATTGTAGCACGAACCAGGAGGAAAATGAGGTCGTGCAGCTTGACCTTGTTGCTGAGCAAGAGGCTGAGCAACTTGGTGTGCTTGGTTCTGAACTGCCTGGTTCTGGTTAACAGGAATGCGGCAGGTGACAGCAAGGTGACCAGGCCTTCCGCAGTTGGTGCACTGACGACACTGGAGGTGTGGTTGATGATGGTCGTTACATCTGTTGCACAAAGGTGCATTGCCAAGATAAGGCTTCTTGGCTAGTGGTTGCGCAGGCTGATTTGGTGCAGCCTGAGCCTGTGCAGTAACAACATAGTTTTGGGAAGCCTTCCGCTTCCTAGACCCTCCAGAATTCTTTCCCTTCTTGTTTTGACCTTTCTTGCTATCTTCCTTATCAGACACCTGCTTCTTACCCTTGTCACCCTTTTTATGCAGCTTTCCCTTACGAACCTGCGACTCAGTCAATGTCGCTGATAACTCGATCGCCTGACGTAGTGTGGCAGGGTTACTACCAGTAATGATGTCTTGCACTGAGTCAGGTAGGCCGTCGATGTACCTTTCGATAGCCTTGTCGAGTGGGGTAACCATAGTCGGGCAAAGCAGACTCAACTCCTCAAACCTATCAGTATACGCCCGATGCTCACCACTATCTTGCTTCAAATCCTCAAACTCTTTCTCCAACGCTCGCTGTTCATGACGAGGACAGAATTCCCTCATCATAAGGGCCCTAAGTTCAGCCCAAGTTTGCGCTAGAGCAACTTCTGCACCCCGATCTCTCATAACCCCATTCCACCATGTGAGAGCCCTCTTCTGAAACACGCTCGAAGAAAACTCGACCTTGCGATTATCCGGACACTGCACGTGGTGGAAAGTATTCTCAATGCTCTCAAACCATTGAAGAAGCCCAGTCGCTCCCTCAGAACCACTAAACTTGAGTGGTTTAGCCGAGTTAAAATCCTTGTATTTGCATGGAGCATTGTTGTTATTGTTGGCTGCGTGCCATTGAGCAAAGAGATTTGGGAACTGAGCAGCCATCTGCTCCGCAATAATTTCTGCCAGTTCGGCAGTCGCTATCAGATTGTCGCGTCGAGGAGGCATTCTAAAAGAGGAAACATGAAAAGAAATGAGTGAGATGATGGGATGAAAAGAATGAGATGAAACAAAATCAACAAAAGCAAAGATGGTGGTCATTTGTCCGTATCACAAAGTAAACAAACGACACACAGTGACTAATCAAAGTAAATGGATCAAAAATAATGTATCATGAAGACATGCTCGCCTATAAGTGAACACTCATCCCAAGAATTCCCAGGTAAGCACAACTGGTCTCGCGTCTGATGAGATGTATACGAAGTGCTTGCCTAGACAGAAAACCCAGAATACAGGCATTCACTCTTCCAGTTTGCACGTGTTCACATTATTTAAAACCCAAAACGTTGACGAGATTTTGAAAATTTGAAGGCACAAGGCCAAAAATTTAGTCAAACTGGAAGGGTTCAAAACCATATAACAGAGGGTTCAAAACCTTACAATAGAGGGTTCAAAACCTTGTAATAAATCATTCAAAAACAGAAGATTGTTTTTCAAAAATCGTTTCGAAAAATTTGGTTTCTTGTTTTGATAATCACCTAAGGATAGGTGATGTACATGTTTTAAGATCTAAACACAAGATAACTTGTGTTAGGGTCCTAGAAAGGTTATAGTCTAGGTCAAAGCATTACTAATAACCTAATTCCCTATAACCATTGGCTCTGATACCAACTCTTCTGTCACACCCCGACCACGTATAGCATACAAGACGTGGCGGAAAACGTCGGGGAGTGTTGTAACATAATTAATTGTTTCATAACCATGGCATTCAAAGTTGTATTTTATTTATTAACATAAGAGTTTCATTGTCTTAAACAGAAATTAAAGAGTTCAGAACATAATTAAACTAAGTCTTTCTTCATTTTAAATCTCTAAGGCACAGGTCCGCCCTAGTGTCACGATCATCATCCTACGGAAAAGCTCCTGAAAACACATGTGAAAATAGGTACGTCAGCATAAAAATGCCTGTGAGATACATAGGTTTGTGAAAATAAGATTCATGACTTAAGTTTAAGAAAATGTTTAGTCATGAACCTTGTAATTTGATTTGTTTTGTAAATCGCTTGAAAAACAATAAGTTCAGATGATATGTATAAGTAAAAGAATAATGTATGGTTAAATGAATAACCATGTAAAATGAGTTATATAAAATAAACCGTATTGTAAAACAAAGTCTTGTGAAAACATGTTACTTGTATAAAATGTATAAGTCCAAAATCAATGATTTAAATAACGCTATGATATGTAATATAATACAAACACTTATATATAGGAAGTACCAGCGGCGTATCCACCATGCTTGTGTCATATTACTCACATTTCGTTACTTAAGTCACTTAACCAACCAACAATGTATAATGTCTATGTTTAAACTAATTGTCAAAAGTCCTTGTATAAACCATGTCAAATGTTGATAATCCAAAAGTAGTCAAGTAATGTGTAACAAATGTTATGTCTTGTAAGTAAAGTATTGTCAAATAGTCCAAATGTAGAAATGTACAAAACAAAGTATTTTGAATGTATCAAAAAGTTATGTTTTATAAAGTAATGCATGTTACATTGATACAAACATTTATGTGGTAAGTTAACGCATACATTCAAGCCTTGACACAGTCGGACAACCCTTTCAGTCAAGGTTATCAAAAGTAATGTTTTCGGATTCAGTCATTCCTTACATCCAAACAAACCCGGGATGTCAGGAATGGGATTTGTCAAGTCCTATGGTACCAGTACTTACTACCGAGCGGCGTAGCTAATGTTAATGAACGTATAATAGTCTCGTTTGTGCAAACCAAATGTCATAGCAAAAGTGAACATGTTATATAAAAACAATGTACTAAGTATGCTAAGTTAACATACTAAGCAGAAAAGTCATGTAAATCAATGTGCTAGCATGCAATCAGTTAACATACATAGCAGAAATGTAATGTAAAACAATGTACTAAGTATGCACACAATGGACATACATAGCATGAAATGTAATGAAATCATGTACTATAATGTACTAACAAACATAGCAGGTATATGATGTGAAAACAGGAAAGCACGAAAGTAACAAGTAGGCACATGTGTTTCACCCCAAAACGTTTGGAAAATAGTAAAAGAGGGGTTCTATGTACTCACTTGAGATTGCTCAGAAGTCCTAAGATAACCACCAAGCAATGCTAGAGATCACGGAATATCAAACGGCACCTAATATAGGTAACTACATTAATAAACCGGACCTAAATCGGAAGATCGGATAGAATGAGGGTTCGTAAACCAAATGAGTATGGGAACTCATGTAGTATGGTTTAACAAAGCCTACATACTAAATGAAACCTATCCTAAGTGCTTGTGACCCATTACGACCCGTTTAGGTAGCTTATGCTACTTTAACGCGTCGTTCGCGTGAAACGCGTTCGGACCGCCTAACTAGTCCTATGACAAGTAACATATGCCTTAACATGTCTAATATTGTTGTCAAATCAGTTTAGATGTCAAAAGTTATGTTACATATGTTTAAAATGAATTTTGGCATCAAAGGGGTATTTTGGTAATTTACCTAAGGCATATAAACTACCTATCATACAACTACTTAAACGAAGCGACCATAAGGTATAACCTCGGAAGGTTATTCCCTATATACTATGGTCACCTAATGTGCTTGGTCGGATCCTAATGATCGACCAAACGGGTCGGGTTCGAAAGTATAAGCGATTGTTTAGATCGCTTACCTTACGGCCCTATATAAGCACTAAACTAAAAGTGACGAGCTAAGCATGTTAAAACATGCTTAACTAAGTTTAGAAAACAGGTTTGGTATCAAAACAAACGGTTTTGATACCCATAAGTAGTTTGGTTACAAAATACGCAAGAATACGTATTCTGACCGAAACTACGACTCGTCACTGAGCCTAGATAACGTGGTAATCAGTAGGTATAGTCACTAGGGACTATAACCATCGTGATCACGCTCACGTTATGAAGTTCAAACAAACTTCTCATCGACCATAAACTGGTCAATGCAGAAATTTAAACAAAGTTTGACTTTCGGACTCGAAAGCGATAAAAGAACGAAAGAATATTTACGAAAGGTCCCCGAATGCTAATCTAGATCCAAATAACTCAGGTATGAAACAATGGTTTCAACTTAGAGTCTTTTAGATCAGATTCTAGTAAGGAATGAGTGAAAATGGGTTGGGTATTTATAGTAAACCCACAACCGTTAGGATCGTTTCTTGGAAAAGGGGGCACGATCTAGGCCGTACACTTGTCAAAATGTTGTGGTAACTAATTTTGGCCACCATAGGAGATTAACATGTGGCACTTGACCTTTGGGAAGTGTTAGGGGCTGCTAACTTATGTTTAAAATGGCTTTTTGCTGCATTTTTTTATTTATTTATTTTTTTTTATATTTTTTTTTGCAGTTTTGCAGTTTTGGTTCCTGAGCGCGTATCGTCGTGTTTTGGCACTTCTAACACCCGTTAAGCCCATTTTTAAGCTTCACAAGGATGTTAAAGTATAGGGAACATGAAACATGCTCAAAAATATGCCGGATGTCGGTTCGTTTAGCCGTACAATCGCGTTGTTCGGTTAATTACGACGGAATGCGCATAAGCGTGAAAAACGATCCAAATTGCGTGACGAATGGATTTTTCTCATGCCAAACACTAAAATAAAATATTATAGTGCTTACATAAATTTTTGGATGTCCAGATGTATTCAGAACGTGAGTTATGCACAAAAGTGCAAACTTGTGCACTTTTTGACACTTTTAGTCCCTGAATGACCCAAAAGTTTATTTTAGCGCACCGAACCCCTAAAAGCCTATTCCTAAGCTATGTAAAGGATATTTAAGGTGTGTTTAACTTATGGTCATGTTCCGGAATGTTCGTTACAGTTCAAATTGGCATACTTTCACAGTTTGTCAAGTTTAGTCCCTGTAGACGAATAAATCTTGTTTTTGCCATACCAAAGCCTTCAAAACTTATTTCTAAGTTATGTAAAGGTTATTTAAGGTATGTTAAGTATATGTAGATGTTCCGGAGTATTTTTCGCATTAAACTGATTACGTTTTCGCATCAGTTTGCGTATAACTCTCCAGAAAGCGATATAGAGTTTGAAATTACACAAAAGTCAAAACATGAAAAATGTAAAATATAACAAAACAAACATTGGGATAAAATAACATTGTTTTATTGCTAATAGAACTGTTCATAATGATTACAAGCACAGATGTTACACATATTACATGATTTACATTGATCATGCATTTCCACAGGACATAACTTTGATTTAAACCAAGTTTTACTTCAATACTATGTTCTTGTGCATATGGTTTAGTTGATGCATTTCACTAGCCATACATATCATTTTGGTTACACATTACATGGTTTACATTTGACACCTAAACACTTTTGACATTGGTTATACATAATATGATTTACATCTTTACATAAACATTTTAACATATTATTGCAATACATTTGGAAGTTGGTTTAAACATAGACATCTTACATTGTTTGGTTTGGTTTGAGTAAGTGATTAAGTAACGAGGCGTGTGTAATATGATACAAGCATGGTGGATACGCCGCTGGTACTTCCTACATATAAGTGTTTGTATGGTATTACATATCGTAGCGTTATTTGAATCATTTCAGTTTGATACATATAACATTTTATACAAATAACATACTTTTCATAATACATTGTTTTACAAGCAACTTATCTTATACAAACTCAGATTACAATGGTTATTCATTTAACCATACATTATTCTCTTATTTATACATATCATCTGATCTTATCGTTTTTCAAATGATTTACAAAACAAAGCAAATTACAAGGTTCATGACTAAACATTTTCTCAAACATAAGTCATGAAACCTATTTTCACAAAACCTATGTATCTCACAGGCATTTTTATGCTGACGTACCTATTTTCACATGTGTTTTTCAGGAGCTGTTGCATAAGATGATCAAGATACACATAGGCAGACTTGGGCTTTAGTGACAATAAAAGATGCAAGACTAGTTAATTATGTTGTATTTCTTTGTTTGTTAAGACATTGTAACACTTTTAAATCAATAAAACGAAACTTCAATTGCCATGGATTTGAAACAATTAATTCTGTTACAACACTCCCCGATGTTTCCGCCACGTTTTGTATGTTCTACGTGGTCGGGGTGTGACAATATGTTTGTGTACATGTATGATTTATGAATGTATGTATGCATGTATGGATGTAATATGTTATGAATGCACGTAGGAATTAGTATACATATATGAATGTGAGATGTTATAATTGTGTGAAGGAATGGTTTCATTATGTTTGGGCATTGATGTTTGCTAGTGGTGTGCCTTGAAGTTGAAATGTAATGCAGGTAAAAGAACATCGGATTCATGAGGTATCGAAGTCGAACTCGGAATGAGAAAATACGAGAGGATAGTTGAATGAATCAACGTTTATATTGTTGAATGATATTTGATATTAAATTACCTGAGAATAATGTTGTATGATGTTGTTAACGACTAATGGTTAAGTTGTACGTGATGTCCACAGGTACTACACGGATTTCTTCTACCACAAACGAAGAGAAGCAGACATAGATCGAGTCGAGAGCAAGGATTGTACGGAAAAGAACGGTCACATAGCTTTAATTATGTAACGCCTTAAAGTGTTAATTGAAAGTGAATGTTGTATATTTCTTTTAGTTAACGTTTGTCATTCCGTATTTGAGCCTTCATGTAAGAAACATGTCTAATAGAGTAAGAAATTTTTAAGGCTCTTTTTCCGCTGCGTCGTTTTTAAGTTATTACGTGTGAGGGCGTTACAAGTTGGTATCAGAGCCCTGGTTTGAGAGAAATCAAGTATGAATAGGTAAATACTTTAACTCAAACCTGTGTGCTCTTGTGACCAGGAACCCGTACAATCCAAGACTCGATCAAGATCTAAAGGTAGAAATGAATGTAAGTATATATTTAAGTATGTATATGAAGAAAACTAATAGTATGTTATGTATAAGGTAAGCATAGTGGTTTGGAGAGGATGATCCGCGAATGCGGTCTAGGATCGACACTGTGACACCTGTGTCACTTCAACCATCAAACAAATTCCAAACCTATGAAATATTGTATTTCATACTTGGGATTTGTAAAAATATGTGTATCGTTTGCACATATCAACTCTTGTTCGATTTTAAGCTTTAAATAGCTTTATGGAGGGTTATACGTGCTCTGATGCGTAAATATAACCACTTTAATCCAACGAACACTCCGGAATAGTGAAATAGTCTTAACATACCTTAAATAACCTTTACATAACTTAGAAATAAGTTTTAAAGGCTTTGGTATGGCAAAAACAAGTTAATTCGCTTACAGGGACTAAACTTGACAAACTGCGAAAGTATGCCAATTTGAACTGTAACAGACATTCTGGAACATGAGCATAAGTTAAACACACCTTAAATATCCTTTATATAGCTTTGAAATAGGCTTTGAGGGGTTCGGTGTGCTAAAATAAACTTTTGGGTCATTCAGGGACTAAAAGTGTCAAAAAGTGCATAAGTTTGCATTTTCACGCATAACTTACGTTCTGAATACATCCGGACATCCAAAAATTTATGTAAGCACTAAAATATTTTATTTTAGTGTTTGGCAAAAGAAAAATCCATTTGTCACGCATTTTGGATCGTTTTTCGCGCTTGTGCGCATCCCGTCGTAATTAAGCGAACGTCGCGATCATACGGCCAAACGAACTGACATCTGAGATATTTTTGAGCATTTTTTGAGTTCCCTATACTTTAACTTCATTTTAGAGCCTTGAAATGAGGTTAACGGGGTCCAACGCATCGAAAATCGCTTAAACGAGCTGCAGGGGCCATTTCTGCCATTTTTGAAACTTTGCTGAAACTGGTACATGGTGGCGTAGCGCGAGCACCTCATGCCTATGCAGTGGCGCTACGCGAGTGCCTCATCTAGACAGAAACATTGCATCTGGTCCATTTTCACTTTCGCACACGGTTTTGGGCAATACCATGGGCTCAAATGGTTTTCTAAAACCAGGGTTTTGAGGTGGAGGGTTGAGATTGAAGCACGGTTAACGAGGAACGATCTTAACGGCTCTACGAATCCTATAAATACCCCCTTGCCTTCATTTTCAAAACCCACAAGAATTTTGATTTGAGAAGCTCTAAGTTGGAACCTTTGTTTCATACCTGAGCTACTTGGATCGAGATTAGCATTCGGGGACCCTTTGTAAGTGTTCCTTCGTTCTTTTATTGCTTTCCAAGTCCGAAAGTCAAACTTTGTTTGACTTTCTGCGTTGACCAGTTTATGGTCAATGCGAAGTTCGTTCGAACTTCGCAACGTGATTGTAATCACGATGGTTATAGTCCCTTGTGACTATGCCTACTGATTACCACGTTGTCAAGGGTCGTAAGGGTAAGCGATCTAATAAATCGCTTATACCTTCAAACCCGACCCATTTGGTCGATCATTAGGATCCGACCAAACACACTAGGTGACCATAGTATATAGGGCATAACCTTATGAGGTTATACCTTGTGGTCGCTTCGTTTAAGTAGTTGTATGATAGGTAGTTTATATGCCTTAGGTAAATTACCAGAATACCCTTTTCATGTATAATTGGTAATTAAGCATATGTAACCTAAAAATTTGCCACATAACTGATTATGTAACATGTTTAGGCATATAACACTTGTCATAGGGCTAGTTAGACGTCTCGAGTGCGCTTTTGCGCGCACGACGCGTTAACGTAGCATAAGCTACCTTAATGGGTCGCGATGGGTCGAAAGCACTTAGGTTAGGTTTCATTTAGTATGTAGGCTTTGTTAAACCATATGATACGAGTCTCCATACTCGTTTGGTTAACGAACCCTCATTCTATCTAAATCCTCCGATTTAGGTCCGGTATATTAACATAGTTACCTATATTAGGTGCCGTTTGATTTCCGGGATCTCTAGCATTGCTTGGTGGTTATCCTAGGACTTCTAAGCAATCTCAGGTGAGTACATAGTTCCCCTCTTTTACCGTTTTCAAACTGTTTTGGGGTGAAGCATGTGTACCTATCTGTTATTTTCATGATTTCAAAGTATAATTGATTATACATGTTATTACTTATCATTTGACAAACTAAATGACTATCTATGGTTTAAACACTGATTTCTCAAAGAACATAAAATAAAATGTTGAATTGTACTTATTTTATGTTCACCAGACCGATTGTTAGTATGATATAGCGCTATAGGATTTGACACCCCATTCCTGTTGTCATGGAATGTCTGAAACCAATTTGTTTCTCCATCCAAATAGGGATTTCCTTTGTGGTATCCCTATAGTCTCAAAGGTGTATTTTGATGCACTAGGTCTGAATGAATTCTTAAATCACATTATTTTTGTATATTTAGTTATACTCCCAAAAGTATAATTTGATATGCTCCCATGTGTGATATTGTACAAAACCAACATATATTTTGTTAATCATCCAAAGCATATTTTGATATGTTATTTACAAAACCAAAACATAGTTTAATATGTTATTTATCACATCCAAAGCATATTTTGATATGTTATTTATAAAACCAAAACATAGTTTAATATGTTATTTATAAATCAGAAGTACACTTGTAATATACTACTTAAAACTATTATTTTAAACAACGAAGGTATATTTAATGTACTATCTATCTATCGATTGGGTTTTTGGTTAGTGTTTAGATAACGGGACGGGTGTAATGTGATGAAAACATGGTAGATACGCCGCTGGTACTTCTTATATATAAGTGTTGTCATTGCATTACATACCGTGGCGTTATTTAGTACACTTGGGTTAACGATATTGGAACTGAGATATACTTTAGTATATTACTCATTCGATTCTCTTAAAATCCAAAGTATATTTTCAAATATACTATAAGCCTTTTTATCAAAATATTGTTTTACAAGCAACTTATCTTATGCAAACTTATTTTACATGGTTATTCATTTAACCTTACATTTATTTATACATATCATCTGATCTTATTGTTTTTCAAACGATTTACAAAACAAATCAATTTACAAGGTTCATGACTAAACTTTATTAAACACTTTCTTAAACTTACAAGTCATTAATCCTATTTTCACAAAACCTATGTATCTCACAGGCATTTTTATGCTGACGTACCTATTTTTACACATGTTTCAGGTACTGCTTTGCAATGATTGTTGATGCATGCTACATTTAGGATGGACTCGTGCCTTAGCAACTTTAAAACTTGGAAGATCATAGTTGTACTTATTTGATTGTATTAAAACAATAAGTTCATTTATTCAATAAAATAGAATTTATTTATTCCATGGTTATGAAACAATGATTCTGTTACAACACTCCCCGACATTTCCGCCACGTCTAGTTGCTTTACGTGGTCGGGGTGTGACAGAAAAGTTGGTATCAGAGCTCATGGTTATAGGGAATTAGGTTATTAGTAATGCTTTGACCTAGTCTATAACCTTCCTAGGACCCTAACACAAGTTTTCTTGTGTTTAGTTTTAAAACAATACCGTCACTTATTCTTAGGTGACAACCACAATAAGAACATAAATTTCTAATCCGCTTTGAAAACTAATCATCTGTTCTAGGATGATTTATTATATGGTTTTGAACCCTTTAAGTTTTCAAAATCCCGTCAAAGTTGGTCTAAATAATGTGAACACGTGCAAACTGGAAGGGTGGGTGCCTGTACCCTGAGTTTTCTGTCTAAGGCTAGAGTGTTCGTACAAATCCACATAATCGGACCAGTCACTCTTACCTAGGAACTCTTGGGGTGAGTGTCCAAGTTATAAGTACGAATTAGACAAGTAAATTTTCTTTAAAATGTATATTATCCAAGTTATGTTTTAAACTTCTATATATGTATATATATATATATATATGTATGCAAATATACGTATGCGAGAAATGGTTGAAAGGACAAGTGTGTGATACGGGTCAAATGGTGATTTCCATTTGAACCCGGTATTTAATGTTTTGAATTGTCAAATTTTAAACTTATAGGTGAGCATAATGTATGGGTATGCAATGTCACAAGTTGGAAAGAAATGACCATCGTAAGGTATGAATAACGAGTCAATGGATTTTACTTACGTCAGGTATGTATAAAAGGTTTATGCTTTTAATAGGAACTTATGACTTGACTAGAGATGGATGTGTCAGAATAGAATAATTGATACGCATATATAAGAATGTATTTACAAATTAGACTTCCGAAAAGTCGAATAGAGTAAAATAATAATTAATAAGGCAAGTAATAAAATGCAGGTAAGAAAGTAATCATAGTTTGACTTTTGAAGAGCCGAATGAAGATGAATTGTTAATAATTGAGTAAGTAATAATAGAATAAGATAGATCAGTTTGGTCCATTAAGTAAGTGTATAAATCATTGAAAACGGCTGATGTGGCAAGAAGCTTTAGCAGTGAGAAATAAACATTGGATAAGTTACATGCGTGAAATACGTTAGTACTCAACCCATGAGAGTCAAAGTAAATGACGGGTTACGACCTGGACAGAAGGCTTAAGTTTTAATGAAAAGGACAGGTATTTGTAAGAAGCATTGGAACATGAAGCGATGAAATTGTATGTATGCTTGAATTGACGAGAAGTACAAACGTGTACTTCGTTGTGTGTATTTATAATAAGAAAGAAGTAGAAGTTTGACTTTGAAAAGTGAAACTACAGAAGTTGACAAATAAGCTAAAGAATTGAGAAAGAAGGGTTATGTATTGACCCGTCGTGAACGGGTCAAACAACAAAAAATGGTATATTAAGAAATAGTCACGTATTGATCTGTTTTGAATAGGTCAAACGCACTAATGTTTTAATTTCCGTACGAAATAAGGTAGCGCAGAATGTGTTGTGAAAAGGAAGGGTTGGCTTTTAGAAGTTGAGTAAGAATGAGTTTTAGTTTAGGCTTATGTAGTAAGCAGTGCGTGTATGAGTAAGAAGGTAGAAATAAAACTCCAGGTATAAATGAAATTTATTAGATGTAATACTAACGGTGAAATGTATCAGTAAGTTCATATAAACTTCGTTTTGCTATGTTGTAAGTCACGGCATTAGACTCTTTAGTCTGTTACAAGCTTGCGCACACTCTAGTTTAAGTACGATACTGCGATGAGCTGAAAATTTTAGAAGAAGTTGTTAAAGGACAGAAACGTAAAGTGTGTGTAGTTGATCTGTTATGAACGGGTCAATGTGATGTAGAAAGCGTAATGAGGAAAGTGTGAAAGTAATGACTCGATGTAACGGATTGCAATGGATGAGTGTGATGATGATCACTAAAGACCAACCTAATGGTAGGAATCCAAAATCTAAGGAAATAAATTTTAGGGGATGTGCCCTAAATGTGCCGGTTGATGGGTTAATAATAACCGGAAAACGAAGGTAGGTATTGTTTGATAGGGATGAAACGTACAATTATGTTTATATTTGCTAGAAACTAACATTAAACAATGAAAACGAGACTGTTAAGAACTCTGGGTCGGGTTCTCATGGTTAAAGATCGTCACCGGAATGGACTCGCGACCAAGTTAATGGGGCGGGAAGAAAAGGTATTCAATGTTAAGTGGAAATGAGCAACGTTTCGGGGACGAAACCTTCTTTAAGGGGGGTAGATTTGTAACACCCCAAAACTCGAATTATTAAATTCGTTAGTAGGTTACCTTGTGTAATTAGATGAAGTACAATAACTAAGTTATTAAGCCTAGTTAATTGTCTAATAAATAAGTAAAAGAATGAAGTTTGTGGCAATTGTGATGGTATGTTAAACTTGAGGGACGTAGGGTGCCAAAATGGAAACTTAAATTATTAAAACAAAATATCACACACACACAAGGTTGTGTGTGCATGACTTCGATCAGGAGAAGGAAAGAGGGGTGAAAACCCTAACCCTCAAGAAACCATCAAATTGAAAGGAGTTTTCAGCCCAAATCTACTACATGAACAAGGATTCTCGATCACTCAGCTCTATTAACCACTTGGTAAGTTGTAAATTCTGATTTGGTGATTTTGTAAGAAGGGGGTTTTCGATCAATCCATGAATTAGTATGAAATTAAGCGTTATTATGCGCTAGAATCGTCATACGGAACATGTGTTATGCATGATTTTGTTCAATTAGGTGTTTGGAGGTGAAACCCACCATGGATGATGGAAATGGCGACATGGGTATGTCACCCATGTCCAACCTTTGTTTGATTCTTGATATGCTGCGTTGTATGTGACCAACTTGTTAGTTATATTGAACATGGTGTGAAATTGAATTGTTATTTGTATTTTGGATGATTGAAAACAAGAACTAGGAAGAAAAGTATGAAGGTTAATTGTACATTATGTTTAAAAACTAGTACGCGCGCCAAGTGTTCGATAAAATGCTTAGGTGAAAATGATAAGTGAAATTTGTATACCAGCAATGGATAATTATATGTAGAATGTGATAATGATGTAATAGATAATAGGTTTGCAAAAGGAATGTGTTTTAGATGGATTACAAGTGGGAAATTAGTGTGATAAGATAATACGGAAAGATACTTGCATTAGAAAGTTGTACTACACGCTTTGAGGGTGCGATGCACACCGTATGTGGGATTAGGTGTTTGATCATAACTAGTAAATAATCATGTACTAAATATTAAGCATGTGAACTCACTAGCGAGTAAAGAAGGTGGAGTTATGTAAATGGGTTAATTTAGAATGTGTTAGTCAATGGGTAGGATCATGAAGAATTTGCATATGTAGGATTTACTATGTGATTATATGTGGATATAACTAGGTGACCGTTCGGTATGTGCGTCACCACATGAGTATGAAATGCACACGATGTTATTACTATAGTCTACCTTATTAAGAATAACAATTTGAAGGTATACATGTAAGTTAGATTGTTGACTTTTGAAAGTCAACAGTGTATTAATGTAATGGATGGGCTTTTGAACACAAATGTTAGAGTAGAGAATTAGTGTCTCATGTACTAGATGATTTGTGTGCTATGTATGATGGTAATCGAGTTGCGTGAGATTTGAATAAGGTAACTATTGATATGTGTCTCATATATGCGAAAATGTGTCTAATGGAAGTCAAATAACGTGTACATAAAAGGAAACGAATGTTTGTATGTATGATCATATATGTTAACTTTGATACGAATGTGATGACATGTAAGGAAAGGAATCATATCAATTGACTCAAGCACGGAGGGCTAACGCTGCGAGACGAGGATGGAAGTAAGCTCTAATACGCACACTTAAGGTAAGTAAATTCTTACTCACTTATTAGTATGTATAGGGAGTTATTTAATGTTTATAAATGTGAGAAGGTCATGTATGATTAATTAATCAATGGAAATACTAAGGTAGGAATGATTGTCGGGGCTGAAAGTAGCTAGTTACGTTGGAAATAAAATGGTGGAATCGAACGGGTCGAATAATGACATGAAGGATCTTTAAGCCTTTTTCTTATAATTCAGCTTTTGATGTGAGTTAGGATGGTGAACGAATCCGTAATTAAATTACGGACGTGCAGAAACAAGAATTACACAAAACAGACGCTTAGCTCAAAAGTTATGTAAGTTTCAAGTTGAGTTTTGGTTGAAAACATAGCTGGGCACTTTATGCAGCAGCAAAGGGAAGTATTCTGTTGAAATAGGGCTGTCGCGCTACGCGACAGCAATTCAGTTTCACCGTCGCGCAATGCGACAGATGTTGCGCCCCGCGAGAGCCAGTTAGCTGGCAAATCTTGTTTTTCTAGTTCGTTTCAGCAAGAATGTTCACTCAACAGTTGGAACGTTCACTCGTCAGCAAGAATGTTCACTCAACAGTTGGAACGTTCACTCATCAGCAAGAATGTTCACTCAACAGTTGAAATGTTTGTGACAACTCGAGTTTCCAAGATTTCCATCTTCGCATTTAGTGCACGTTAATTTTTTTTTTATTGTTTATGTTGTTTGTTTACACGACTCGTTGTTTCACAATGCTTACATTTGTAATACGTTATATCGTATTTCGATTGATATTTTATACTTGGGATCCATAATATTTATTATATGTGAGTGTATGTTAATAAGGTTTGGTATTAATTAACATGTTAATTAAAGATGGAACTCTTACTGAAAACAAGTACCCATGAAATCACCCAAGTGGTGAAAACACCTTATGTGTTTTCGTGCACTGATGACCAACGAAATCAGAGATGGGCCTTGGCCTAGTATTGAGATATTTTATATAATCATTTTATAAACAAATCTTCTCGGAGAAGTTTCTTACTTACCAAACCTTATCTTATCACATTGTTTCTCTCTCTCTACCTCTGAAACCCACAAACAGAATTCCTCATTTGAAGCCAAAACCTCTGTTTAAATCTTTGGTTAGTGATTTCTTGATTCAATTGTTTTAGTTGCATATAGTATGATTATTGGATGTTTAATCATGATGTATGTATATATATGTGATTATGTGATTGATCATTGTGTGCTTGTTGGATAATTATTATCTATGAACTGTCTGTATATTTGATGTTTTGATCAACAGTGGGTGTATGTTAATGAATGATAAACTGATTAAATGGGGATCCTGGTATCGCTTGATGTTGGCAAATTATATTACATATCAATGATTGATTAAGGACTTGTAAATGATTAATCATGTAACGATTAGATGAGTTTTTAGTTGCTGGGTTTGAGTTACAGTGAGTGTTGGTGAAGATGATGTTCTGGACGAAATCACCCACCACATTTAAAGTGGACGAAATCACTTTAGGTGATTTCGGCCCACATAGAGATTTCGGCACCTATGTGTTTTCGGCCCCTAAAGAGGATTTCGGCTAAAGTGGATTTCGGCCCATAGTGTTTTCGGCTCATGTGTTCTGTGTTGTAATTAATCTGTTAGTTTATTAATTCAGTTAGTTTTTGATGCAGTTAGTTGTCAACTCTGTTAAGCTAGTAAGTTGTTAACTTTTATGGTTTGTTAACCTTGTTAAGTTGTTAACTCTATTTATTTAATTTACACAGTTAGTTATTAAACTTGTCTGTATGTAACTCTGTTTGTTCTTAACTACATTTGGTTGTTAATCCAGTTACATATGTTAACTCTGTTAGTTCTGATCCAACCATGTTATGGCTCATTAACTATGCCAAGTCAGTAACTGTATTAAGTATGTTATTGAATAATACGCTATAATAAACTGTGATTAACTGTTATGTGATGTGTGATTAACTGCCAAACACACTTTGTGATATTACTGTGATGATAATTACATGTGAAATATTACGAACGTGAACTGATTGAGTATACGTGCACTATAGGACTTGACTGATTTATTGTGAGCATTTAACTTAGCATACCGAGCAAACAAGGTGAGTTCACACTTCTACCAAGGCATGGGATTCCCGGGGTTGGGAATGGGTTGATTTATTCTTTATGCTTAAGAGTTATCGGAATTACATACCATAGGCCTCGGGAGAGGAAGGTCAATGGTAGATACTACTAGACTAGTGATACATATACTTCTCTTCGCACACATGCCGGGATCGGCCGCGATACTAGAACAATCTTCGCAAACATGCCTGGAATGGCCGCGAACTATACTTTAATCTTCGCAAACATGCCTGGAATGGCCGCGAACTATACTTTAATCTTCGCAAACATGCCTGGAGGGCCGCGATACAAATATACCTAGTCTAGAAAACATGGGAAACCCCCACTAAACTTCGCAAACATGCCTAGAGGGCCGCGATGCTATTATATACGATACATGATTACTAAACGAACATACGATTTACGATACGAACATTATAACTAAATAACCAACTGTGAACTCGCTCAACTAGTTGTTGACTCTCTGTTACATGCCTTGCAGGACCTTAGGTACTTTTGGAGCTTGCACGGGAGGCACGGTCGTTGTGGACATGGATCGTGAATGTGTTATTAAACATTATGACATTTTGTACTTAAACTTATGTTGGGTCTTACATTATTGCTTCCGCTACACACTTGTTTTATGTTTGGTTTGAAAACACCTATCGTATTGATGAATGACTTTTACTATTTACTTATGTTCAATATGATTGGTGGCTTGATCCTGGTCATGTCACGCCTCCAAGCGGTGGTACTCCGCGTGTGGATTTTCGGGGGTGTGACAGATTGGTATCAGAGCCATTGGTTATAGAGAACTCGGTTTTAATAAGGGGAAAACGTTTTTATTAAAACCAGACTATAACCGAAACAGTGCTCAACGATCCACAACGACGCCTCGCTCCACGTGCAAGACTCAACATCCTAGGTAATAAGGTACATGTTTTGTTGCCTACTTGATAGAATTGCATAGAACTTTGCTCAGGGTATGCTTAGATAAACGTAACACTATTGCTTGAGAACACTTGTGTGCTTACTCTCTTCTGTTATCGCACTACTCGCGAACCTCTCTCACTTATGTCATATTTGCTATGAAGATCATGTCTGGACGCATTAACATGACACAAGCCCAGTTGACGGCTCTCATTAACGAGCGAGTTGCTGCGGCACTTGCAGCCGCACAAGCAGGAGGTATACCCTGCAGTTGTAACTCACACTAGGATCTTTAGATCCTACACTCCTAAAACAACTCTTGTGCTTAATCTTGTCCTGGTTCTTATACACAACAGGTCCGCACGCTCAGCCACCTGTTTGCACCTTCAAAACTTTCATGGACTGTCGTCCTACTACTTTTAGTGGCACGGAAGGAGCGGTTGGACTCCTCCATTGGTTTGAAAAGCTCGAGTCCGTATTTGAAATGTGTGAATGCCCTGAGGCTCGCAGGGTGAAGTACGCCACTGGTACTCTAGAAGGCATTGCGCTGACTTGGTGGAATGCGCAAGTTCAGATGCTAGGGTTGGCTGTTGCTAACGCCACACCCTGGAATGATTTCAAGGAGTTGATCAAAGAGGAATACTGTAGCCGTGATGATATTCATAAGCTGGAGGTAGAGTTTTACCACTTGAAAATGACGGGGTCAGAAATTGAAGCGTACACCAGAAGATCGAATGAGTTGGCTATTTTGTGTCCTACTATGGTAGACCCTCCCATTAAGCGTATCGAACTGTATCTCAATGGTCTGATGCCGGAGATTCAAAGTCACGTAACCTCAGCGAATCTTGGCACTATTCAACAGATCGTCAAGCTAGCTCATCGCCTCACCGATCAGGCAGTGGAACAGAACAGGCTGCCTAAACGTATCGGCGCTACTACTACCACTACCACTCCAGCTACTCCTGCTAATCCCAGTGACAACAAGCGGAAATGGGAAGGGGATTCCAGCAGGGGTTCAGCTACTCTACAGTCTCAAGCACAGAAGCAGCGCAAGACTAGTGATTACCAGAGTCCGAGTCAGCAATCGTCTGGTAGTCAGGGGCAGAGTGGATATCGGGGAATTCATCCACTATGTAACAGGTGCAACAAACACCACAGTGGTCAGTGTCGTAAAGGCCGCTGTCAGAGATGTCTAAGGGTAGGTCATGAAGCTAAAGATTGCAGGAGCTCAAGGCCTGCGAATCAGAACCAGCAACAACAGCCACCAGTTCCACGAAACCCGCCACAGCAACAACAGCAAGGAAATAAGGCATGCTTTCAGTGTGGGGCTGAAGGTCACTTCAAGCGGAACTGCCCCCAGTTAAATCAGAATCAGAACAACAGCAACAATAATCAGGGCAATGGGAACAACAATGGGGGAAACAACAACGACAATGGTGCTAGGGGTCGTGCATTTGTAATTGGTCGGGGTGATGCGAGGAACGATCCTAATGTGGTTACGGGTAAGTTTCTTCTCGACGACTTTTATGTTACCGTATTATTTGATTCGGGTGCGGA
The DNA here is from genome assembly GCA_030545235.1 of Helianthus tuberosus. NCBI lineage: Eukaryota > Viridiplantae > Streptophyta > Magnoliopsida > Asterales > Asteraceae > Helianthus > Helianthus tuberosus. The sequence goes on along the minus strand of CM060357.1, from coordinate 104,394,246 downwards.
TACCAGTTATATGTCTCTGAAAGTTAGTCAAATGCTTAAACGCGCACCAACACTTTTGAACACCAAACATGTCGTAGAGTTAGCTAATGGAAAAAGTCTAGAGGCCACACACATAGTTCAGGGTTGTAATCTTATCCTCGCTGGTCAGACTTTCTCTATCGATCTCATTCCTATAACTCTGAGTAGTTTTGATATCGTCATTGGTATGGATTGGTTATCCCAACAACAAGCAGAGATCTTATGCAAGGAGAAGATCATTCGTATTCCCCGTACTGGAAAAGAATCTCTCGAAGTTCAAGGCGACAAGAGTGGTGTCGTGAGTGGCATCATCTCCTTCTTGAAGGCTCAGAAGTGTCTGCGAAAGGGCCACATAGCTATTTTAGCACTCGTTACTGATACATCGACGACAGAGAAGAAGTTAGAGGATATCCCAGTTGTACGTGATTTTCCTCAAGTATTTCCTGAAGAGTTACCTGGGCTACCGCCCCATCGCCAGGTCGAGTTTCATATCGAGCTAGCTCCAGGAGCAGCACCCATAGCTCGAGCGCCTTACCGCTTAGCTCCAACTGAACTGGAAGAACTGTCTAAGCAATTACAAGAACTATTGGAAAAGGGTTTCATACGTCCTAGCTCTTCGCCCTGGGGAGCTCCAGTATTATTCGTGAAGAAGAAAGACGGTACCTTTCGTATGTGCATAGATTACCGCGAACTAAACAAGGTGACCGTAAAGAATCGCTATCCTCTTCCACGCATCGACGACTTATTCGACCAGTTGCAAGGGTCGAGCTATTACTCGAAGATTGACCTGAGGTCAGGCTATCATCAATTGAGAGTCCGGGACGAGGACGTCTCCAAAACAGCATTCAAAACTCGCTACGGTCATTACGAGTTTTTGGTCATGCCATTCGGGCTAACGAACGCACCTGCGGTTTTCATGGATCTTATGAACAGGGTGTGCAAACCTTATCTTGACAAGTTTGTTATTGTTTTCATTGACGACATCCTGATTTATTCAAGGAATCGGGAGGAACACGAGCAGCACTTACGACTTATTTTGGAACTTTTACGAACGGAACAGCTGTACGCTAAGTTTTCAAAATGCGACTTCTGGCTTCGCGAAGTCCACTTTCTAGGCCACGTGGTAAACAAGGATGGGATTCATGTCGATCCATCCAAGGTAGATTCGATCAAGAACTGGCCTGCACCTCGCACACCAACCGAAATACGCCAATTCTTGGGTTTGGCGGGTTAATACAGACGGTTCATTAAAGATTTCTCAAAGATTGCGCAGCCGCTTACACTACTGACACAGAAAGGTGTTGCTTACCGTTGGGGTAATACACAGGAAACAGCGTTTCAGCACTTAAAGGATAGACTCTGTAGCGCACCTATCCTCTCATTGCCTGAAGGCACGGACGATTTTGTAGTCTACTGCGATGCATCTATTCAAGGTCTTGGATGTGTGTTGATGCAACGGGATAAAGTTATTGCTTATGCTTCACGTCAACTTAAGATTCACGAATGGAATTACACTACACACGATTTAGAGCTGGGAGCTGTTGTTTTTGCGCTCAAGATATGGCGACATTATCTGTATGGCACCAAGTGCACCATCTACACCGATCACAGGAGTCTTGAGCATATTTTCAAGCAGAAAGAATTGAACATGCGACAACGTCGATGGGTCGAGTTACTGAACGACTACGAATGTGCTATAAAGTACCATCCGGGCAAAGCCAATGTGGTGGCCGACGCCCTCAGTCGAAAGGATACTACACCTAGGCGTGTACGAGCGTTGCAACTCACTATTCAGTCCAGTCTTCCTTCACAGATACGAGATGCTCAGGTAGAAGCATTGAAACCGGAAAACGTCAGGTCTGAAGCCCTACGCGGCTCAAGACAACGGTTAGAACAAAAGGCAGACGGCGCCTACTATGTAACAGGACGCATCTGGGTCCCACTCTATGGTAATTTACGCGAGCTTGTAATGGATGAAGCTCATAAGTTTCGCTACTCAATACATCCTGGTTCGGATAAGATGTACCACGACCTCAGAACTACATATTGGTGGCCTAGCATGAAGGCCCACATAGCAACTTACGTTAGCAAGTGTTTGACTTGTGCGAGAGTCAAAGCGGAATATCAGAAACCATCAGGCCCACTCCAACAACCTGAGATACCACAATGGAAATGGGAACAAATTTCCATGGATTTTGTTACTGGCCTACCTAGATCTCAGCGTGGGAATGATACTATTTGGGTGATCGTGGATCGACTCACAAAGTCTGCTCACTTCTTGGCTATCAAGGAAACGGATAAGTTCTCCACTCTAGCAGACGTATACCTTAAAGAAGTTGTCTCGAGGCACGGAGTGCCCACCTCTATTATCTCTGATCGTGATGCACGTTTTACTTCAGAACTGTGGCAAGCAATGCACAAATCTTTTGGCTCTCGTTTAGACATGAGCACAGCTTATCATCCTCAGACAGACGGGCAGTCTGAGTGCACTATTCAAACTCTAGAAGACATGCTTCGGGCGTGCGTAATTGACTTTGGCAAGGGCTGGGAAAAACATCTGCCACTTGTGGAATTTTCGTACAACAACAGTTACCACACCAGCATTAAAGCTGCTCCATTTGAGGCATTGTACGGGCGTAAATGCCGATCACCTCTTTGTTGGGCAGAGGTGGGTGACAGTCAGATCACAGGTCCAGAAATGGTAGTTGATACTACTGAAAAGATTGCTCAAATACGACAACGCATGGCAGCAGCTCGTGACCGTCAGAAAGCGTACGCGGATAAAGACAGGAAACTACTCGAGTTCCAGGTTGGGGATCGAGCACTACTCAAAGTTTCACCCTGGAAGGGTGTTGTTCGTTTTGACAAAAGGGGCAAACTCAATCCACGATACGTTGGACCATTTGAAGTCATTGAGAAAATAGGCAAAGTGGCCTACAGACTGAACTTACCAGCTGAACTCAGTGCAGTTCACAACGTCTTTCACGTGTCGAATCTGAAGAAGTGTCCGTCGGATGAGACCTTCATAGTTCCTTTGAAGGAGCTCACTATCGACGAACGGTTGCATTTCGTCGAAGAACCAGTTGAAATCACGGACCGGGATGTTAAGGTCCTCAAGAACACCAGAATACCTCTTGTTCGAGTTCGTTGGAACTCCCGTCGTGGCCCAGAGTATACCTGGGAACGCGAAGACCAAATGGAACTCAAATATCCCCAGTTGTTCGAAAACAATGCAACTACTACTGAGGCTGAAGCTACTACAGAATTTAGGGAAGAAATTCCAAATCAACGGGGGGATGATGTGACACCCCAGGAGAACCAGTAAACGATAACTTACCTAGCTTCCTCAGTAACCGCATGCTAAATTTCGGGACGAAATTTCTTTCAAGTTGGGGATAATGTGACAACTCAAGTTTCCAAGATTTCCATCTTCGCATTTAGTGCACGTTAATTTTTTTTATTGTTTATGTTGTTTGTTTACACGACTCGTTGTTTCACAACGCTTACATTTGTAATACGTTATATCGTATTTCGATTGATATTTTATACTTGGGATCCATAATATTTATTATATGTGAGTGTATGTTAATAAGGTTTGGTATTAATTAACATGTTAATTAAAGATGGAACTCTTACTGAAAACAAGTACCCATGAAATCACCCAAGTGGTGAAAACACCTTATGTGTTTTCGTGCACTGATGACCAACGAAATCAGAGATGGGCCTTGGCCCAGTATTGAGATATTTTATATAATCATTTTATAAACAAATCTTCTCGGAGAAGTTTCTTACTTACCAAACCTTATCTTATCACATTGTTTCTCTCTCTCTACCTCTGAAACCCACAAACAGAATTCCTCATTTGAAGCCAAAACCTCTGTTTAAATCTTTGGTTAGTGATTTCTTGATTCAATTGTTTTAGTTGCATATAGTATGATTATTGGATGTTTAATCATGATGTATGTATATATACGTGATTATGTGATTGATCATTGTATGCTTGTTGGATAATTATTATCTATGAACTGTCTGTATATTTGATGTTTTGATCAACAGTGGGTGTATGTTAATGAATGATAAACTGATTAAATGGGGATCCTGGTATCGCTTGATGTTGGCAAATTATATTACATATCAATGATTGATTAAGGACTTGTAAATGATTAATCATGTAACGATTAGATGAGTTTTTAGTTGCTGGGTTTGAGTTACAGTGAGTGTTGGTGAAGATGATGTTCTGGACGAAATCACCCACCACATTTAAAGTGGACGAAATCACTTTAGGTGATTTCGGCCCACATAGAGATTTCGGCACCTATGTGTTTTCGGCCCCTAAAGAGGATTTCGGCTAAAGTGGATTTCGGCCCATAGTGTTTTCGGCTCATGTGTTCTGTGTTGTAATTAATCTGTTAGTTTATTAATTCAGTTAGTTTTTGATGCAGTTAGTTGTCAACTCTGTTAAGCTAGTAAGTTGTTAACTTTTATGGTTTGTTAACCTTGTTAAGTTGTTAACTCTATTTATTTAATTTACACAGATAGTTATTAAACTTGTCTGTATGTAACTCTGTTTGTTCTTAACTACATTTGGTTGTTAATCCAGTTACATATGTTAACTCTGTTAGTTCTGATCCAACCATGTTATGGCTCATTAACTATGCCAAGTCAGTAACTGTATTAAGTATGTTATTGAATAATACGCTATAATAAACTGTGATTAACTGTTATGTGATGTGTGATTAACTGCCAAACACACTTTGTGATATTACTGTGATGATAATTACATGTGAAATATTACGAACGTGAACTGATTGAGTATACGTGCACTATAGGACTTGACTGATTTATTGTGAGCATTTAACTTAGCATACCGAGCAAACAAGGTGAGTTCACACTTCTACCAAGGCATGGGATTCCCGGGGTTGGGAATGGGTTGATTTATTCTTTATGCTTAAGAGTTATCGGAATTACATACCATAGGCCTCGGGAGAGGAAGGTCAATGGTAGATACTACTAGACTAGTGATACATATACTTCTCTTCGCACACATGCCGGGATCGGCCGCGATACTAGAACAATCTTCGCAAACATGCCTGGAATGGCCGTGAACTATACTTTAATCTTCGCAAACATGCCTGGAATGGCCGCGAACTATACTTTAATCTTCGCAAACAAGCCTGGAGGGCCGCGATACAAATATACCTAGTCTAGAAAACATGGGAAACCCCCACTAAACTTCGCAAACATGCCTAGAGGGCCGCGATGCTATTATATACGATACATGATTACTAAACGAACATACGATTTACGATACGAACATTATAACTAAATAACCAACTGTGAACTCGCTCAACTAGTTGTTGACTCTCTGTTACATGCCTTGCAGGACCTTAGGTACTTTTGGAGCTTGCATGGGAGGCACGGTCGTTGTGGACATGGATCGTGAATGTGTTATTAAACATTATGACATTTTGTACTTAAACTTATGTTGGGTCTTACATTATTGCTTCCGCTACACACTTGTTTTATGTTTGGTTTGAAAACACCTATCGTATTGATGAATGACTTTTACTATTTACTTATGTTCAATATGATTGGTGGCTTGATCCTGGTCATGTCACGCCTCCAAGCGGTGGTACTCCGCGTGTGGATTTTTGGGGGTGTGACAGATTGGTATCAGAGCCATTGGTTATAGAGAACTCGGTTTTAATAAGGGGAAAACGTTTTTATTAAAACCAGACTATAACCGAAACAGTGCTCAACGATCCACAACGACGCCTCGCTCCACGTGCAAGACTCAACATCCTAGGTAATAAGGTACATGTTTTGTTGCCTACTTGATAGAATTGCATAGAACTTTGCTCAGGGTATGCTTAGATAAGCGTAACACTATTGCTTGAGAACACTTGTGTGCTTACTCTCTTCTGTTATCGCACTACTCGCGAACCTCTCTCACTTATGTCATATTTGCTATGAAGATCATGTCTGGACGCATTAACATGACACAAGCCCAGTTGACGGCTCTCATTAACGAGCGAGTTGCTGCGGCACTTGCAGCCGCACAAGCAGGAGGTATACCCTGCAGTTGTAACTCACACTAGGATCTTTAGATCCTACACTCCTAAAACAACTCTTGTGCTTAATCTTGTCCTGGTTCATGAGGTATCGAAGTCGAACTCGGAATGAGAAAATACAAGAGGATAGTTGAATGAATCAATGTTTATATTGTTGAATGATATTTGATATTAAATTACCTGAGAATAATGTTGTATGATGTTGTTAACGACTAATGGTTAAGTTGTACGTGATGTCCATATGTACTACACGGATTTCTTCTACCACAAACGAAGAGAAGCAGACATAGATCGAGTCGAGAGCAAGGATTGTATGGAAAAGAACGGTCACATAGCTTTAATTATGTAACGCCTTAAAGTGTTAATTGAAAGTGAATGTTGTATATTTCTTTTAGTTAACGTTTGTCATTCCGTATTTGAGCCTTCATGTAAGAAACGTGTCTAATAGAGTAAGAAAATTTTAAGGCTCTTTTTCCGCTGCGTCGTTTTTAAGTTATTACGTGTGAGGGCGTTACATTGATTATCCCTTCATTTCCATTTCTGAAGAATACCCGTTGAGGAAAATGACTCATTCCGTTCATTTTCGTTTCTGAAGAATATCCGTTGAGGGAAATGAATATCCTTTTGATTATCCCTTCATTTCCATTTCTAAAGAATACCCGTTGAGGAAAATGACTCATTCCGTTCATTTTCGTTTCTGAAGAATATCCGTTGAGGGAAATGAATATCCTTTTGATTATCCCTTCATTTCCAATTCTGAAGAATACCCGTTGAGGAAAATGACTCATTCCGTTCATTTTCGTTTCTGAAGAATATCCGTTGAGGGAAATGAATATCCTTTTGATTATTCCTTCATTTCCATTTCTTACGAAGAACCCATTGTGGAAAATGACCCGATCCGTTCATTTTCGCTTCTGAAGAATTCCGTTGAGGGAAATGAATATCCTTTTGATTATTCCTTCATTTTCACTTCTAATGAAGAACCCGTGGAGAAAAATGAATCATCCATTCATCTTTGTTTATGAAGTGTATCCACTGCGAAATGACAAGATTATGCCTTGCATATCTTTTATGGGTTACTCTACGCAAATAGATGACACCCTAGATTCCATGCAAGACAATTATTTAGCACAAACGTCACAGACAGACTCCTACGAATAAATTTCGGGACGAAATTTCCTAAAGTAGGGGAGAATGTGACATCTGTGTCTCTTCGACCATCAAACAAATACCAAATCAATTAAATATTGTGTTTCATACTTGGGATTTGTATAAATATGTGTGTCATTTGCACATGTAAATTTTTGTTCGATTTCGAGCTTTAAATCGCTTTCTGGAAGGTTATACGCGAACTGATGCGTAAACGTAATCAGTTTAATGCAAAAAACACTCCGGAATAGTGAAATAAGCTTAACATACCTTAAATAACCTTTACATAAATTAGAAATAAGTTTTGGAGGGTTTGGTGTGTCAAAATCAAGTTTATTCGATCGCAGGGACTATTTGCGTCAAACTGCAAAAGTATACCGAATCGAATGGTAACGAACATTCCAGAACTTGATCATAAGTTAAATATGCCCTAAATATCCTTTACATAGCTTAGAAATAGGCTTTGAGGTGTTTGGTGCACAAAAATAAACTTTTTGGTCAATAGGGACTAAAAGCGTCAAAAAGTGCATAAGTTTGCAATTTCGGTCATATCTTACGTTCTGAACATATCCGGACATCCAAAAATTTATGTAATCATTAAAATATTTTATTTTAGTGATTGGCATGATAAAATTCCATTCATCGCGTAATTTGGATCGTTTTTCGCGCGTTCGTGTTTCGTCGTAATTAATCGAACAACGCAACCGTACGACCAAACGAACTGACATCCGAGATGGTTTTTTAGCACATTTCATGTTACCTATACTTTAACTTCATTTTAGAGCCTTGAAATGGGGTTAACGGGGCTTAAACGTGCCAAAAATGCATCGAAAAGCAAGTTTTACACATTCAGGGACCAAAGTTGACAATCTGCCAAACATGCCCTCACGGGCCACGTAAGCTGAGGTTCATTATTACGCGGGGCGCGACAGCTGCCCACTTTAGCAAATTGTTTTTCTGTTTCAGCAGCTGGTTTCCTTGGTTTTGGACATGGTTTTAACAAACCTTGGGCTTGTTTTAGGCACCCATTATATTACAAAACAGTGGGCACACTTGGACGGTCCAGATTGAAGCTCGTTTATCGAGGAACGATCTTAACGGTGGACCGAAATCTATAAATACCCAACCCCATTTCATTCCAAACCCACACTTGATCTGATTATTTCTCTAAGTTGAAGTTTCTACACTTCATACCTGAGAATTTTAAGATCAAATCTTCATAGCTTGGACCCTTTATAAGTTTCTTTCATGCTTTTGTGCATTTTAAGCACGAAAGTCAAACAGTGTTTGACTTTCATCTTTGACCAGTCAATGGTCAACACGAAGTTCGTTTGAACTTCGCAACATGAGCGTAATCAGGATGGTCATAGTCCCTTGTGACTATACCTACTGATTACCACGTTGATTAGGTGTAGTGACGAGTCATAGTTTCGGTCAAAATACGCGTTCATGCGTATTTTGCAACCAAACTATTCTTGGGTATCAAAACCCTTTGTTTTGATATCAAACTTGTTTTCTAACTTCGTTAAACCTGTTTTTAACTTGTTTAACTCGTCGCTTTAGGTTAGTGCTTATATAAGGTCGTAAGATGAGCGGTCTAAACAACCGCTTAGACTTTCAAACCCGACCCGATTGGTCGATCATTAGGATCCGACCAAACATTTTTTGTGGCCATAGTTGTATTGGGAATAACCTTCCAAGGTTATACCTTATGGTCACTTCATTTAGTTAGTTGTATGATAAGTAAATTATATGCCTTAGGAAAATGACCAAAATGCCCTTTTTAAGCATAAATTCATTTTAAGCATATGCAACCTAAATTTCTACATCTAAACTGATTAGGTAACATTATTAGACATGTTAAGGCATATAATACTTGTCATAGGACTAGTTAGGCGTTCCGAACGTGTTTTACGCGAACGACGCGTTAAAGTAGCGTAAGCTATCTTAACAAGTCGTAATGGGTCGTAAGCACTTAGGATAGGTTTCGATTTAGTATGTGGGCTTTGTTAAACCACATCATATGAGTTCCAACACTCATTCGCTTTATGAAACCTCATCCTATCCGATCTCCCGATTTAGGTCCGGTTTATTAACATAGTTACCTATATTAGGTGCCGTTTGATTCCGTGATCCCTCTAGCTTTGCTTGGTTGTTATCCAAGACTTATAAGCATCCTCAAGTGAGTACATAGTCCCCTCTTTTACTGTTTTCAAACATTTTGGGGTGAAACATATGTGCCTACTTGTTACTTTCGTGCTTTTCATGCTTTTATATATCATATACTTGCTATTTTCATTAGTACGCATATAGTACATGATTTCATCATGTTTTGCTATGTATGTTCACTTAGCATGCTAGCACATTAATTTTCATATATTACATTTTGTCGCATATGTTCATCCAGCATATGGACACATTGTTTTACATTTTGAACTGTTTGAACCGTTTGGAACTGATTAATCTATGTGAATTATTTGAACTGTTTGAACTGTTTGAACCGTTTGGAACTGTTTGATCTATGTGAATTATTTGAACTGTTGAACCATTTAGGACTGTTTGATCTTTGTTTGAACCATTTGGTTAGGGAAGTGATTAGGTAACGGGGCGAGTGTAATGTGATAAAAGCATGGTGGATATGCCACTGGTACTTCCTATATATAAGTGCTTTTAACACATTATATATCGTTGCGTTATCTAGATCACTTGGGCAAAGTTTATCAAAACAAATTCATATTACAAGGTTTTTCTAACAATATAAACCATTCGAGTTTTATTTCAAAAACAATTTACGATCTAGGTTTACTTAAACAAATGTTTTGAGTTAAGATTTCATGGCATCGAGGTTTTATAAACTATAACTAATCTGTTTTGACTTGGTTATTTCAATTTACATTACAAACATTTTACAAAACTAGGTTTTCTAATATCAATTAATGAAGTTGTTCAAGTTATTTCAAAATGCAAACGAGCCATGAATCCGACACTCACATAAAACCTATGTACTCGCCGGCATTTTTATGCTGACGAATTTTCACATATGTTTCAGGTACCATAGTTGGTGATGTTTGATGATGATATTGATGCATGCTCATATAGGAATGGACGAGGCCTTAGTGACTTAATAACAATGAAAGTTAATTTGTTCATGTTTTGTTTCTAATTTCAATACAATGTAATAAATTTGATTCAATAAAACAGAACTTCAATCCATGTGTTATGAAACAATGATTCTGTTACAACACTCCCCGACGTTTCCGCCGCGATTTGTTGTTTTACGCGGTCGGGGTGTGACATTTGTGCGACCAAAGTGAAGTGTGCGAGACAGTTGGTCCCCTTGCATGTGCAGCCCAACACCGATGAGGCCCAAAGCAACAAAGGGTTTGCATGTCATGATTGATCACTGTGTGGTTGGAAATATTTGTGTGACTTGGGTAGTCATAAGGTTCAAATTTCATTTATTTGTGAGTGGCCCCACAGGACTTGTAGTGTGCGACATGTGCAGACAATTCTCATGAGTGGCCCCCACCTTTAATATTCACAACACATAGAAAACAAGTTGTACCCTAGGTAAGAATACTTGTACATTCCATAACAACCGAATCATCACACCTCCTAGGATCAAACGAATAAGACAAACATTCCCTTCTTAAATTTTAAATCAACCAAGAATACAAATGTAACACCCTAAAAATGTTAGTTTTTTCATACGAGTTAAATTAAATTGGAAAGTTGATGTAGTTAATAAATATGTTAAGGTAATCGACTTGGTATGTGAAAAAGTTTAAATGAAAACAAACACCTAAACTAGAGGGGCTGAACATGTCAAATTGTAAAGTAAAAATATAAATTGAAATAAAACCAAAACACACACACCAGGTGTATGTGTCTAGGTCGAACTTTATGGGAAAAACAAGAGGAAACCCTTGTTTTCAAAGAACCCAAGAAAATTGAAGGGCAATCACATTGCAAATCAAGTGCATGAAGTCAAAATCTCTATAATCTAAGCTTTCTAAACAAACGATAAGTTGTAATTCTCTGATTGATGATTTTTAAGGAAGTGGGTTTTGATCAAACTTAAAGAATCATGAAATTTGGAATGATTGTATGTTAGTTTAATCAATTAGAACGAGTATATGCTTGAAATTTCTCAAATTAGTGACTTATGTTAGAAAACCCACTTGTATGTATAGATGATGATGAATGATTAAGATTGTAGGTGTAGTAATTGTTGTAATGTAAAGTTGTAGGAAGTGTATTTTGATTATAGATAGTTAAGAGATGATTAGGAAAAATTTAGTATGTCAGGAATCGCTGCAATGTCCACCCCATTAGCCACCAACCACGGTATCAATCCTGATCTCACGGGAGAGGAGGTCGATGAAACATTATACCGCTCGATGATTGGTTCGCTTATGTATCTCACTGCATCACGACCCGACATAATGTACCCAACCTGCCTCGCGGCCCGTTATCAGTCGAGTCCAAGAGCCTCACATATGGTCATCGTTAAACGGATTCTACGCTACCTAAAAGGAACTCCAAGCTTGGGGTTGTGGTATCCAAAAGATGGTGATTTCAGACTTGAAGGATATTCAGACTCAGATTTCGGATGCTGCAAACTGAACTCCAAATCTACAACGGTCGGCTGCCAGTTCTTTGGAACATGCCTGGTAACTTAGTAGTGTAAGAAACAGACCACGGTCGCTCTCTCTACCTGTGAAGCTGAGTACGTCTCAGCTAGCAGCTGTTGTTCACAGTTATTGTGGATTCAACAGCAGATGAGAGACTATGGTCTACAATTTCTTAACTTACCCATATTTATAGATAATGAGGCACCTATTAACATAACAAAGAACCCTGTTCATCACGCTAAAACAAAATACATTGAGATCCGACATCACTTCATCCGTGACTGTTACGAGAAGAAGTTGATTCGAATCGAAAAAATCCACACCGACGAACAAAAGGATGACCTTTATACAAAACCGTTTGATAAAAAACGTTTTTATTATCTGCTAAAATTAAACGAGATGAAGCTTTTGTCGTCAGGAGGAGCTGTTATTGGCGTTGATGAGGAATCCAAAGCAGAGGACGTTGGGAAGCAATCTGCTCTGATTTGTCACATTTTTAGATGTTTTGGTCTTTACGGGGAGATAGAGTTATAGAAAATCCAAAAACATTAAAAAATGAAAAAAAATACAAAAACAATAGAAAATTCAAAATGTAAAAAACAATAGAAAAAGAGTTAGTGTAAAAAGAGGAAATGATAGTACTTCAGCTAGACTGTCACGGTACGCTAAAGATTTGAAAAGTTAAAAGCGTTAAACGGTCTCACTGATGATGTGTCGATAGGTTTTACACGTTTAGTAAACTGTCTTCGGGATATAAACCTAAAATTCATATCTTACTTATCTCGGGGGGAACATCTCTCGGATATATAGGTAACCCCTGAAATCTTGCTTGAAAGATTGCCTGTTTCTGAGATACTAGGTTTTTATACTTAGTGATATCTGGGGTATTATACCAGGACTTCTGATATTGCAGAAGCAATGGCCTAGTCCTCGTATAATACTTTACGCGCTTTAATCAAAGCTTTCCCTCAGCATAAAAATTGATAAATATCGAAAGATACAAATCAAGTGTTGTTGCAAAGAAGATCCCTAAGTGGGACACACCTAAAGTCGAGCCATCATCTCTCTGTCTGAACGGAAGTTTTAACCTGAGCTCTCATGGTTTCGCACTACCCCGAGAACAGATATCATTATAGTATATTCACCTGTAAGACTGAATATAGGGAATCTGGATATGAGAGTATATTCTGAGGTGGGACACGCGAATAAGTTATGTGCTTAAAACATTAATTCCATATCCTGAATCAGTTGAACTATGTGTGAGAATTTAAGTGGATCAGTACATCGACAATCTAGGTGAATTTTTTAAAACTTAATGTGTAATAAGCTCAATGGTGCTAGTGACTCGTCGGTAGTAGATATGATCCTCTAACACAACTCACAAAAATATGTTTGTAAATAGTTTCATGTTATTTCATTTCAGCTTTAAACCCAAGAAGATTTTCGGTGTGTTTTGATATAAAGTTTCTAGAATACAAAAAGATTTTATTTCTGCATTATTTTTGACAAACCATTGTGGAGAGCTGATCTCCAGAATCTCAGATGCAGAGAAAGATGCTGAATGACTGGGTGGGAGCTTATCTGAAAGTTGGAATCTTGAAAAGTCAAACAAGTTCATTAATTTGAAACTTGCAATTTCTTGAAAAATGAAAAGTTGAACAAAAAGTCAGATGTTTCGAGAATCGGGTTAGCCAAGGTCATTAACTTGGACTTGGTTGATAAATCGAGTAACCAGTGTCATTAACATGGACCTGGATACCTGCGTGGATTTAAAACTGACATAAAATTGACAGAGTGTTTGAAATTGAAAAAAATGGAAAATTTGGCCGGTTCGAACGAACGCACAATAGTGGCTTCAAACAAAAGTAGCTTCGAACAAAAGAAGTCTTAAAGGTTCTTCGTGGCTTCGTACGAAGCCACGCACTCATATAAATAGCTGTGGATTCGAACGAAACCTCATTATTCTCACAGCACGTTCGAACCAAACTCTCTCAAATCAAGTCGTTACTCTGTCAAATTTTCTTCAAGAATTTCATTGTAGTGTTGGCTTGCACATCACTTACAATGGTGAAGGTAAGTTTTCTTTATCTACACACTTTAAAACTTTCAATTTTGAGTTTATAGAATCGTCGGCTCTTTATCTCTAGATTCGTTCATATTTCATGGTTTGATCTTGAAATTAATGTTGGAAAACTGTTAATCGGCGGCCATTGGATGTTTTAGAATTATCAATTTGTTAATATCTTATCAGATTTGAAGATTTGATCTTTAGGGTATTCATCAGTTTATGTTCGAAGGGACTGGCTTTGTATGAAGCCAGCCCAGATTCCTTGAATGCTTGATTCTGTTAGGATATGGTTAGGATCTGAGTTTCTTTTGATTGTGTTCGTTTGATTAGAATGAAGATGAAATAGAGTTAAATGCAGCGGAATTAGATGAAACAAACTTTCAACACACAATCAATGAGAGAATATGTTTTAGCAAACATGCTTAACTTGAAATCGAATGATTGTATTTATTACAATAATCAATCACAATGTATGCATGCACTAATCTCCCCCTCAGCCTGAGCTCACTTGATTGTTCGTACAAAATGACTTTGTGTGAAGGAGCTCATAGAACTGTACATAATACTGTTCTATTTATAGTACAGAACAACCACTGAGCATCTTCTGCTGATGTCACCTTGAAAGTGACATCTAACCTCCTAACAACCTCTAACAACTGTCCTATACAACTACTAATAATAAACCACTGATTACAATAAACAAATACAATACACGACTAAACGACTGATTCTTCATTCCACTGTTATCACTCCAGCAGTGCTTTGGCCTTCAGCAGTACTTGAGACATATCAGTAGATTGAGTTTCAGTACTTTGACTTCATCAGTTCTTTAGGACAGCATCAGTTGTGAAGAGCAGTGCTTTGAGTCATCAGATGTTAGGGCCACTTTCAAGGGGAAAGATTAAGTACAAACAACTGCTTATTCTGGATCCACTGATCTGAACCAGTTTTGGCTTTATCAACTGTTCCTTTGTATAGGGTTCTGATGCGCGTGTGGTGTTATAGGTTTTTACATATATTTTTAGCCCTTTTTACACGTTAGTCAAGTTTTAAATTTATAAAACACGATATTTTACTAACACCAAACACACATATGGGCAAGTGCACCCATCATGAGCGTAGTATAGTGTTGGTAAGATACCGAGGTCGTCCAAGGACACAAGAGCTTTTAATACCGGTTTATCCTCAACGTCTAATCAAATCAAAAGTTTAGAAAAATGTTTTAAACTAGAAAATAAAAAACTAAAAATGCTGAAAATAAAAATAAAACAGATAGACAAGATGAATCACTTGGATCCGACTCGTGTTTAGTGTAACCTTTGATTACTTTCGCACTTTTGCACTTTTTAAGAGATTATCTTAGTTATTGTAGTAGGCCCCTCTTTTGAAGGTGACGTTGCCCTCAACCCAGTAGTTTGAGTCAGCAAGGATACAATCCTAAAGGGTTGGATTATTGAAAGATAATTAATTAAGTTTTTAATGCATAATATGGTAGGCCCCTCTTTTGAAGGTGATGTTACCCTTGGCTAAGTAGTTTGAGTCAGCAGGGATACAATCCTAAATAGCCGGGTTAAAGTTTTAATAGTAGCTTACATATGAGGGGATCAAGGAGTACGGACCCCCGCCATCCAATACCAGTGGGTATTGAAGGAGGTCCTACTAAAGTTGACCCAGGTCCTTGCAGGATCTATACACTGAACAAGGCAGGACTCTTACCAAACCATTCCCTTAACCCCCGACCAGGTAGCCAACATATCTCCATATAGACCGTGGAGATATGAATGGTGAAAATATTTTATTTTACATAGACAGTAAAATAACGCCAAGACACCACGGACAAATGATAAGGAAGATTCACCTTCAACATAAGAAACTAGTTATTAAAGTCATTAATACATAACCAAAAAAAAAGTGCGAAAAGATTAAAAATAAAAAGTATTACAATAGACACTTGTCTTCACCAAGTGATGTAAGAGACTTAGGCAAACATTGCCTTTGATTGTCAAGAACTCTTACGATCAATCTTGGATCCCGAGACTACTCACACACTCTATGATGGATGATGGTGGTGGATGTGGGCTGTGATGGTGGTGGTGGGGGGTGAAGTGTGAGAGAGGTGGTTTGCCAAGGGATGGTTTGCAAATGAGCCAAGCACCCCTATTTATAGCCTGCACAGAAGCCCGGACACGGCCCCGTGTCCACCCATCTTCTCTTTCTTCATTAAATGCAGTTTGTCTGCATTAGTTGACCACGCCCCCGTGTCCGCTGGGCACGACCCCGTGTGCAGAAGCGTATCTGTACTATCAAGATTTTCCTAGATTCTGCGAATCTTAGAGTTGACCACGGCCCCGTGTCTGCTGGACACGCTGTCACACCCCCAAAATCCACATGCGGAATACCACCGCTTGGAGGCGTGACTGACCAGGATCCAGCCACCAATCATATTGAACAAGCATATAAGTAGTTATAAAAATCCAACCAATACAATTGGTGTTCAAATCAAACATAGTTAAGTTGTAAGCGGAAGCATAAGTCTTAATTCAAAACATAAGTTTAATCGTTTCAAAGTTTAACATGGCACACAGTCGTCCATGTCCCACAACGATCCTCCTCCATGCAAGCTCCAGCTAAGAACCTAAGGACCTACAAAGCATGTAGTAACGAGTCAACAACAAGTTGAGTGAGTTCACGGTTGGGTA
Organism: Helianthus tuberosus; assembly: GCA_030545235.1. Lineage (NCBI taxonomy): Eukaryota > Viridiplantae > Streptophyta > Magnoliopsida > Asterales > Asteraceae > Helianthus > Helianthus tuberosus. The sequence goes on along the minus strand of CM060357.1, from coordinate 104,377,607 downwards.
TTCGTTTTAAGTTGTTTCGAAAACAGTTTCCTTTAGCTGGCTTCCTGCCGTGGGGGTTACCCCATAGTTAAAAACGTGTCTTGTTTATTCCCGGTTACTCTGGCTATCCAGCCGTGGGGGCTACCCCGTGTTAGTTATCTGGCATTTCGGCCGTGGGGGCTACCCCATGTATACACTAGACTCGTTACCGGATCGTTGTGGGACATGGACGACTGTGTGCCATGTTAAACTTTGAAACGATTAAACTTATGTTTTGAATTAAGACTTATGCTTCCGCTTACAACTTAACTATGTTTGATTTGAACACCAATTGTATTGGTTGGATTTTTATAACTACTTATATGCTTGTTCAATATGATTGGTGGCTGGATCCTGGTCAGTCACGCCTCCAAGCGGTGGTATTCCGCAGGTGGATTTTGGGGGTGTGACAGATTGGTATCAGAGCCATTGGTTATAGTGAACTTGGTTTTAATAAAGGGGAAAACGTTTTTGTTAAAACCAGACTATAACCGGTACAGTGCTCAACGATCCACAACGACGCTCCACTCCACATGCAAGGCTCGACATTCTAGGTGATATGATCTGTGTATATATTGCCTACTTGTTAGTCACATAGTACTTTGCTTATGGTATGCTTGGTTAGTACAACTACTGTTGCTTGAACACATGTGTACTTACTCCCTTCTGTTATCGCACTTTCGCGAACCCCTCTCACTCACGTTTTTCTTGATATGAAGATCATGTCTGGACGCGTTAACCTGACACAAGCCCAATTGACGGCTCTGATCAACGAAAGAGTTGCCGCAGCACTTGCAGCTGCACACACAGGAGGTATATCCTGCAGTCCGAACTCATTCTAGGATCTTTAGGATCCTACTCTCGTGAACCAACCTTTGTGTTAAACTCTGTCTTTTCTTTCACCTACGATAGGTCAGCACGTTCAGCCACCCGTGTGTACTTTTAAGACTTTCATGGACTGCCGGCCAACTACTTTTAGCAGCACTGAAGGAGCAGTAGGTCTCCTACATTGGTTTGAGAAGCTAGAATCTGTGTTCGAAATGTGCGAATGCCCTGAGGCGCGCAGGGTGAAGTATGCTACTGGTACTCTCGAGGGTTTAGCCCTCACATGGTGGAACGCTCAAGTTCAGATGCTAGGGTTGGTTGCTGCCAACGCCACCCCATGGGAAACTTTTAAGGAGATGATCAAAGAAGAATACTGCAGTCGTGATGAGATTCACAAACTAGAGGTGGAGTTCTTCAACCTCAAGATGACGGGGTCCGAAATTGAAGCTTATGTGAAGAGGTCGAACGAACTGGCAATTCTGTGTCCTACTATGGTGGATCCTCCCATCAAACGCATCGAACTATTTCTTCAGGGCTTAGTGCCAGAAATCCAAAGTCATGTGACTTCAGCGAACCTCGCCACCTACCAGCAAACTGTTCAGTTGGCTCACCGTCTCACGGATCAGGCGGTGGAGCAGAACAAGTTACCAAAACGCATAGGCGTTGCAACTACTTCTGGCACCTCTAGTGACAACAAACGGAAATGGGATGGAACTTCAAGTAAGGGTTCGACTTCTGTTCAGTCCCAGTCTCAGCAGAGGAAAACTGATGACTACAAGAGCCCTAATCAGCAATCGTCTGGTGGTCAAAGCCATGGTGGGTACAAAGGGAATCACCCCAAATGCAATCGCTGCAGCCTTCACCACAGTGGGCCATGCACCAGGGGCAACTGTCATCGGTGCAACAAGCCTGGTCACGCTGCAAAGGATTGCAGGAGCTTATACCCCGCCAATCAGAATCGTCAGCAAGCTCAACAGAACCAGCGCCAGCAGCAGCAGCAAGGTGACAACAAAGGGTGCTTTCAGTGTGGAGCAGAGGGCCACTTCAAGAGAGATTGTCCCCAACTGAACAGGAACAACAACAACAACAATAACAACAATCAGGGGAATGGTAACAATGGGAACAACAACAACAATGGCGCCCGGGGGCGGGTGTTTGTGATTGGCCAAGGTGAAGCAAGGAATGACCCCAATGTTGTGGCGGGTAAGTTCCTTCTCGACGACTTTTATGTTTCAGTTTTATTTGATTCGGGTGCCGATACTAGCTACATGTCACTAGAAGTTAGTCGAATGCTTAAGCGTATTCCAACCCCTTTGAACAACAAGCACACCGTAGAGCTAGCAAATGGTAAGAGTTTAGAAGCCACACACATAGTCAAGGGTTGTAAACTTATTCTCGCTGACCAGACCTTCTCTATCGACCTCATTCCTATTGTCTTGGGTAGTTTCGACATTGTCATTGGGATGGATTGGTTATCCCAACACCGAGCAGAGATTCTTTGCAACGAGAAGGTTGTCCGTATTCCAGGTCCCGGTGGTGAACCTCTCATGATTCATGGCGACAAGAGGAGTGCTGTTGAGAACGTCATTTCTCTCCTTAAGGCCCAAAAGTGCTTGCGAAAGGGCCACACTGCCATTCTGGCTCTCGTTACTGACACCTCAGAAAAAGAGAAGAAGATAGGAGATTTTCCAGTTGTACGCGACTTTCCAGAGGTATTTCCTGAGGAATTACCTGGTCTGCCGCCTCATCGCCAAGTCGAGTTTCAGATTGAACTAGCTCCTGGAGCTGCGCCTATAGCTCGTGCACCTTATCGTTTAGCCCCATCAGAGTTGAAAGAACTCTCCACGCAACTACAAGAACTCTTGGATAAGGGTTTTATTCGTCCAAGCTCGTCGCCCTGGGGGGCTCCAGTATTATTTGTAAAGAAGAAGGACGGTACTTTCAGAATGTGCATCGACTACCGGGAACTCAACAAGGTGACGGTGAAGAATCGTTATCCTCTACCGCGGATTGACGACTTGTTCGACCAGCTGCAGGGGTCGAGCTACTATTCAAAGATCGATTTGAGATCGGGTTATCACCAACTGAGAGCCCGGGAAGAGGACGTCTCCAAAACAGCTTTCAGAACTCGATACGGGCACTATGAGTTTTTGGTCATGCCTTTTGGGATGACAAACGCACCTGCGGTTTTCATGGACTTGATGAACCGAGTGTGCAAGCCTTACCTGGACAAGTTCGTTATAGTCTTCATCGACGACATCCTGATCTATTCCAAGAGTCGGGAAGAACACGAGCAGCATCTACGACTTATTCTAGAACTCCTTCGAACAGAACAGCTTTACGCGAAGTTCTCGAAATGCGACTTCTGGCTTCGAGAAGTCCATTTCCTAGGCCACGTGGTGAACAAGGATGGGATTCACATTGATCCATCCAAGATAGACTCAATTAAGAACTGGCCTGCACCTCGTACACCAAAGGAAATTCGCCAATTTTTGGGTTTGGCAGGTTACTACAGGAGATTCATTAAGGATTTTTCTAAGATTGCACAGCCCCTCACTTCACTAACGCAGAAAGGCGTTGTTTATCGCTGGGGAAACGCACAGGAGTTGGCATTTCAGCACTTAAAGGATAGACTTTGTAGCGCACCTATCCTTTCCTTGCCGGAAGGCACAGACGACTTTGTGGTTTACTGCGACGCATCAATTCAAGGTCTTGGTTGCGTGTTGATGCAACGAGACAAAGTTATAGCCTACGCCTCACGCCAACTCAAGGTTCATGAAAAGAACTACACTACGCACGACTTAGAGCTGGGAGCTGTTGTTTTTGCACTTAAGTTATGGCGGCATTACCTGTATGGTACCAAGTGCGCAATCTACACCGACCACAGGAGCCTCGAGCATATCTTCAAACAGAAGGAACTGAATATGCGACAACGACGATGGGTCGAGCTGCTGAATGACTACGAGTGCTCGATCAGGTATCAACCGGGCAAGGCCAATGTTGTGGCCGACGCCCTTAGTCGGAAGGACACTGCGCCTAAGCGCGTGCGAGCTTTACAACTCACGATCCACTCTAGTCTCCCTTCCCAGATACGAGCTGCTCAGATAGAAGCACTGAAACCAGAAAATGTCAGGGCTGAAGCCCTACACGGATCAAGACAATGATTAGAACAGAAGGAAGACGGTGCTTACTATGTAACGGGACGCGTTTGGGTCCCACACTATGGCAACCTACGAGAGCTTGTGATGGATGAAGCACACAAGTCTCGCTACTCGGTACATCCTGGATCGGATAAAATGTACCACGACATCAAAACTACGTATTGGTGGCCTAGCATGAAGGCCCACATAGCAACCTACGTCAGCAAGTGTTTGACTTGTGCGAGAGTCAAGTCGGAATACCAGAAACCATCAGGCCTACTCCAACAACCAGAGATACCTCAATGGAAATGGGAGCAAATTTCCATGGATTTTGTCACTGGCCTGCCTAGGTCCCAGCGCGGAAATGATACTATTTGGGTGATCGTGGATCGACTCACAAAATCTGCACACTTCTTGGCTATCAAGGAGACGGATAAGTTCTCCACTCTTGCAGAAATATACCTTAAGGAAGTCGTTTCGAGGCACGGGGTGCCCACCTCTATTATCTCGGACCGAGATGCACGTTTTACTTCAGAGCTGTGGCAAGCAATGCACAAATCCTTTGGCTCACGATTAGACATGAGCACAGCATATCACCCTCAGACGGACGGGCAGTCCGAGCGCACTATTCAAACCTTAGAAGACATGCTTCGTGCATGTGTAATCGACTTTGGCAACCGCTGGGAAAAGCATCTGCCACTTGTGGAATTCTCGTACAATAACAGCTACCACACCAGCATTAAAGCTGCTCCATTTGAGGCATTGTACGGACGTAAATGCCGGTCACCTCTTTGCTGGGCAGAGGTGGGAGATAGTCAGATCACTGGTCCAGAGTATGTGGTAGACACGACCGAACAAATTGCTCAAATACGAAAACGCATGACGGCAGCTCGCGAACGTCAGAAAGTTTACGCCGACATGGGCAGGAAACCACTTGAGCTCCAGGTTGGGGAGCGAGTACTACTCAAAGTTTCACCCTGGAAGGGTGTGGTTCGTTTTGGTAAACGCGGCAAACTTAACCCACGATACGTTGGACCTTTCGAGGTCATTGAGAAAATAGGCAGGGTGGCCTACAGACTAAACTTACCAGCGGAACTCGGTGCAGTTCACAACGTTTTTCACGTGTCGAATCTGAAGAAGTGTCCGTCAGATGAGACCCACGTAGTTCCTCTGAAGGAACTCACAATCGACGAACAGTTACGATTCGTCGAGGAACCAGTCGAAATCACGGACCGGGATGTTAAGGTCCTCAAGAGCACCAGAATACCTCTCGTTCGAGTTCGTTGGAACTCACGTCGCGGCCCAGAGTTCACCTGGGAGCGCGAAGATCAGATGAAACAAAAGTATCCCCAACTGTTCGTAAACAGTACACCCACTACTGAGGCCGAAGCTACGGAATTTCGGGACGAAATTCCAGATCAACGGGAGGTGGATGTGACACCCCAGGAAAACCAGGAAAACCATACAACTTAACTAGCTTCCTCAGTGAGTGCTTACCAAATTTCGGGACGAAATTTCCTTCAACTTGGGGATGATGTGACAACTCGAAATTTAGAACCTTCCGTGCATCTTAGTACAACCTACTTGTAATGTTATGTGTGACTAGTTATCTTATGTGATTAATGATAAGCGAACCTCTATGTGACTATGTGATTTTTACGTGTTATGTATAGTGTGTATATATGCATAAATGAGCCGAAAACCATGAACCCGACTCGAGACCATGTGGTCTCGAGTGAACTAGTGAAACAGTGGGCCGGATCGGGCCACACACCCCTTAGCCTACCCGAAAAGCCCATTAGGGTGCACAAGGTGAAACAAGTATATAACCTTGGTGATTATCCATGTTGCCATTTTCTTTGGTTAACACACACACTCTCCACTCTCTCACTAAAACCCTAGACACCAAACATCACATTTCTTCTCCTTCTCCTCGGATTCGACCGGCAACACAAGAGCTCTCGGATTCAAGCTTAAGACCTCCCTTGAAAACTTAACCGGTTAGTGTTTCATGCCATGTGTTGTATTCGGTTGATGATAGTGCGTAACATTTCGGTGGATGATGATGTGTGATGTAGATACTTGATAATGTGTTTGCTTGCTAAAGATTGATGCATGATTAAAGTGCTTGTTTGTTTGATGAATTTTGGTTCGAGTATATGATACGTGCTTAGGAGAACATGACTTTATAGAATAACATTTGAACAAGGTAGTTGAATAACAAAAGAATGATAAGCTTAGGGCTATTCATGATCATCCGATTTGTTTTATGTATGAGATTATAGAACAAATGTTTTGTTTGCAAGTTGAGTTGATATCTAGTTTAGATAATATAACTCTTGTCCGAAAAATGCAAAATATGTTTAAATAAGGGCTGTTTGTGTTTGATGAACATGATGAATGTATGAAGAACTTGTTGAATATCATATGAACATGTCTTGAATATTTGAAATCTGGTTGTTTGATCTATTTTGATAGAGGTTTAGACAAATAAACATGTTTATGAGAGTAGTACATAATGTTGCATGAAATGGAATCCAATTGGATAGTACACTGTACCGAATCAGCAGCTGTCCAACCGAAACCTCCAGTTGCGACTCGAAACCACTGCATGATGAGTCGAAATCTCCCGGTTGCGACATCGGTTGCGAGTCGCAAACACCCGGTTGCGACTCGAAACCACACTTAATCAGCACACAAACCTTATGACTCGAAATCTCAGTTACGAGTCCGGTTGCGACTCGAGACCAAAACAGCATGAACCGAGACCGCAGTTGCGACTCAGGTTGCGAGTCGAGAACGCCTGGTTGCGACTCGAGACTATACGCATGTACACGTTATTTGGACTTGCATGATTTAGGGCTTAAGTAATTGGGCCGGACTCTTGGGCCTGATGCACAGATCTTATGCGTTGATGATTGAATGTGAATATTGTCGAACTGCCATGATTAAACATGTATGCCATGAACGATACTTGAATGCATTATGCTAGAAACATACGTGTACTGTTTGAATACGAACCTGATTGGTATGATACAAGTATGATAGGACGTGAGTAGCCACACTATTGCTTGTTTGACTTTTCTGTGTATCTACCGAGCAAACCAAGGTGAGTTCACACCCTCTACAAAGCATGGGATTCCCAGGGGTCGGGAATTGGGGTTAAGGAACGTGGGTTCCTGATGTGCAAACTATGGTCTGTAAAAACTACTAACCTAATCTAGACACCCTAGTTTTAAATTTATAAACTAAGACTCTCTAAATGCTAGACCACTGACAGGCAAGTGTACCTATCGTACGTAGTAAAGCCTAATGAAGTCCGAGTATCGAACCCACGAGACACTAGCGACGCTAACTAGACTCTGACTCAACTAATTACTTAATTGGTTTATTTGATTTGATTGGATTTTAAGTGTTTTAATTAACTAATTAAATAATATTAACTTAGACAAAACTACCTAGACGCAGGCTGAAGGCTACTAAGGTGAAATTAAGGATGATAGGAAAGTAGATTACCTAGGCGAGAATCCCTAGACTCATGAATAAAATCTTAATCTTGGTTTCGAATGAAGACTCTGTCTAACCCGATAAACCCCCGGAAGGTAAACCGAACCCAACAGTACGACAAGTGATGAAATGCTAAAATGGACTGACTCGAGTTATCGACCACCAAATCCCACAACTATCAGGTATAAAGTAATTTATTCACTAAAACCCTCAAATTATGAAGCAGAAATAACCAAGAACACCGAGACCCTAGGAAACTCTAGACGCGAATAAACAGATGAACCCGAGTTATCGGCCACCCAAACTGCCAAACAACGCCCAGCTAATAACCTAGCAATTCTAAATTAGATTTCTCACCTCTAGAAAAGATTGCACGTTTTAATTAATTGGTTTTAATAATTATTAAACTTGAATTAGATTTCTCACCTTCAAGGTCTAGACTGAAAAGTTACAACCTAGACTGACTCCCGGCTCTAAAGTATATTTCTAAGTATTTAGAGCAATGGAACCAACAAATATATTATTAAGCCAATCAACACAAACACACAAATAATTAGAATCGGGTTCAAAAATTATAACTTATAAATCATCACATTCATTCAAAACCAAGAGTTAATTAATTAAACAATTCGTCTAGTTCATCAACCCTAGGCAACCATAAAAAAATTAGCTACTCATAATCGAAAGCGAAACACAAACAAATTTAAAGCAATAAAATTCAGCAAACATGTTTAGATATTCAAGTTTAAACAACCTAAAAATAATAAACGATGTCTAACCAAACAAGAGCAATAAACTTTTTGCTAAAACCTTCGATCCCAAGCTTCCTCTTTCTTTTTCCTTCGTCCGTCTATGCAGCCGTCTGATGTGCAGCCGTCGATGCTTGTTGACTTGCTCTTCGTGCGTTCCAGGTATATATTTTTGGATTTTCTCTTCATATATTAAAATAGTATATATGCATGACTAAAAAGCCCAAACCCCCACTAACTTTCGAAATCTGTTGGGCTTATGCCTATGTCGACCCATGTGGTGTAAATAATGGTCAACAGGTCAAAGACCCCTTCTCCAAGAAAGTAGTAGCCGCCTCTTTTCTTAAATCTGCCTCCCACAAAAGTAATATTAGCAATAGGCCACTTTTTGTTTCTTTTTTTTTTCTTTCATGTAATGCCTTAGCCAAATAAGTCAACCTCAACAATTAATGCTACTCCAAATGATAAATGGCCTATTTCAATAACATAGAGATAGCGGGCTTGACCCAATCAAGGAAAATAGCTGCAATTTTTATTCGGTTCTTGGCACCCCACTCTGCCCAACTAGCTGGTTATTTTCATATTACTCGTTTTTGCTCCATTTGCACCAGGACCTGCCAAAACACAAAATAACGTAATACAGTACTAAAACTAAATAAAAACAACTAAAAACTATACAAAAATAATACACTTTACATGGGGAAAATATATATATTTTACCACATATCAAATATCCCCACACTTAACCTTTTGCTTGTCCCTAAGCAAAATCCCAAGCAACATGTTCAACTTAAACACTTAACAATAACGCAAGTCTCGAACAAGTTATAACGCGAACTACGAAATCATCAAACACAGCGGCTTCGCAAGACTTACAACGTTCAAAAGGTGACGAATCATAGTATTTAAATGAAAACGGACCTACCTAATCAAGTTTTTCTTACCTTCAAGCAATCAATTATGCACTGTCAACACCCCTCACAATGTCTCTCATCTCTCGGCTAATATTATGTAATTTTGAGTGAACTCTCAAAACCGAACTATGAAACATACTATCATAAGCTTGTACGTCAATCAGATCTCCACCTAAATGTTAGAACTCGACACGGATCAAGAGGGCTTTATTGGGTAGGTAAGGGCTAAAGGTGGGGTTTTTTTTTTTTTTTTTTTTTTTTTTTTTTTTTGGGAATAAGTGGCTAAACACATAAACACACGAAAAACCGGATATGCACGAAACAAAATACTAACATATTGGTCATTTTGACCTACAACTTTATTCCTTCTTTTTTTTTCATATTTTTTTTTCATTTCATTTTTTTCTTTTTTTTTCTTCACAAATATAATAATCACGTAACACGATAACACGATCCGGTTATCAAATCACAAACGAATAACAAACGAATGGCTAAGCTCAAAGTGGTGTATCTAAGGGTAGTGGTGAAACGGGTCAAACACAAGGCTACAAAAATAGGGTGATCCTAATGCCTCTATCACATCCATGTCAAATCCTAACCGAAGGTCTTAAACTGTATCAAAACGCACAAGTTCTAAAGTAATGCAACAAAGTCGGTAACACACATGAAACGAAAATAGTGATCATATGTATATATGAAACATATAAAGGCTCAAATCTCACTATCATGTGGAAAATAAGGCTATCGATATTGACAATGCACAACCAATCAACTTTCCGGCTCCATCCACTATCCTAGGTATCCCAAAACCTTTTACTCCTCAAAAACCGATTCAGTCAACCTACTATCCCGCAACTTAAAGAAACATGTGCTCTCGACTCGTAAATTCGACAATTAAACCGTTTTTGACCGACGTTTTGAAAAGGTTTTTCGTTTTCTGTGCGCTAAAGGACCGGGACTCGCAAAACCAACTCTTTTTTTTTTTTGAATTTTCAATTTTTTGAATTTTTTATTTTTTTATTACTTTTTTTTATTTTTTTTTTATTTTTTTGATTTTATTTTTTGACTCAAATCTAGCTAGAAAGACGCTAAACGATAGTTTCCCATCCCCACACTTAAACTCTACATTGCCCTCAATGTAGGATGGAAACCGACTCAAAATACTAAAAATAAATAAGAATAAAAAGACTAAGGGCAAATTTGTCACACCCCGACCACGTAGAACATACAAAATGTGGCGGAAACATCGGGGAGTGTTGTAACAGAATTAATTGTTTCAAATCCATGGCAATTGAAGTTTCGTTTTATTGATTAAAAGTGTTACAATGTCATAACAAACAAGGAAATACAACATAATTAACTAGTCTTGCATCTTTTATTGTCACTACAGCCCAAGTCTGCCTATGTGTATCTTGATCATCTTATGCAACAGTTCCTGAAAAACACATGTGAAAATAGGTACGTCAGCATAAAAATGCCTGTGAGATACATAGGTTTTGTGAAAATAGGTTCCATGACTTATGTTTGAGAAAATGTTTAGTCATGAACCTTGTAATTTGCTTTGTTTTGTAAATCATTTGAAAAACAATGAGTTCAGATGATATGTATAAATAAATGAATAATGTATGGTTAAATGAATAACCATAGTAAAAATGGATTTTGTATAAGATAAGTTGTTTGTAAAACAATGTCTTGTGAAAAGTATGTTATTTGTATAAAATGTTATATGTATCAAACTGAAATGATTCAAATAACGCTACAATATGTAATACCATACAAACACTTATATATAGGAAGTACCAGCGGCGTATCCACCATGCTTGTATCATATTACACACGCATCGTTACTTAATCACTTAATCAAACCAAACAATGTCAAAATGTCTATGTCAAATATCCATGTCAAATGTCTATGTCAAATATCCATGTCAAATGTCTATGTCAAATATCCATGTCAAATGTCTATGTCAAAATGTCATGTATGGCAAGTGAAATGTCTCAACTAAACCATATGCACAAAAACAAAGTATTGAAGTAAAACTTGGTTTAAATCAAAGTTATGTTTTGTGGGAAATGCATGATCAAATGTCAATCATGTTAAAATGTCTATGCCGAAATGTCTATGTCAAATACGGTTCACACGGTTCACAGATACAAACGGTTCACAGATATCAACGGATCACGGTCAAATGATTACAACGGTTCAATATGTAGTATAATGTGTTCATATGCTGGATAAGCATATGCAACAGAAAAGCAACGTAAAACAATGTACTAAGTACGCACACAATGGGCATACATAGCATGAAATGTAATGTAGAACGATGTACTAAGTATGCACACAATGGGCATACATAGCATAAAATGTAATGTAAAACAATGTACTAAGTACGCACACAATGGGCACACATAGCATGAAATGTAATGAAATCATGTACTATAATGTACTAATGAACATAGCAAGTATATGATGTCAAAACAGGAAAGCATGAAAGTAACAAGTAGGCACATGTGTTCCACCCCAAAACAGTTTGGAAAACAGTAAAAGAGGGGTCTATGTACTCACCTGAGATTGCTTAGTAGTCCTTGAGTAACAACTAAACAATGCTAGAGATCGCGGATATCAAACGGCACCTAGTATAGGTAACTATGTTAATAAACCGGACCTAGATCGGAAGATTGGGTAGCATTAGGGTTTGTAAACCAAACGAGTGTAGAGACTCGTGTCATTTGGTTTAACAAGGCCTACATACTAAATGAAACTTAACCTGAGTGATTTCGACCCATTACGACCCGTTTAGGTAGCTTATGCTACTTTAACGCGTCGTTCGCGTGAAACGCGTTCGGACCGCCTAACTAGTCCTATGACAAGTGTTATATGCCTTAAACATGTTACATAATCAGTTATGTGACAAAGGTTTAGGTTACATATGCTTAATTACCAATTATACATGAAAAGGGTATTCTGGTAATTTACCTAAGGCATATAAACTACCTATCATACAACTACTTAAACGATGTGACCATAGGGTATAACCTCGGAAGGTTATTCCCTACCTACTATGGTCACCTAATGTGTTTGGTCGGATCCTAATGATCGACCAAACTGGGTCGGGTTCGAGGTATAAGCGATTTATCAGATCGCTTACCCTACGACCCTAGACAACGTGGTAATCAGTAGGCATAGTCCCAAGGGACTATGACCATCGTGATTACAATCACGTTGCGAAGTTCTAGCGAACTTCGCATTGACCATTACTGGTCAACGCTGAAAGTCAAACAAAGTTTGACTTTCTGACTCGAAAAGCAGTAAAAATAAGGAAAAGAACGAAAGAATACTTACGAAGGGTCCCCGAATGCTAACCCAGATCAAAATAGCTCAGGTATGAAACGAAGGTTCCAACTTAGAGCACAAATGATCAGATTTGTGGGTTTTTAAGCCAAAGGGGGGTGGGTATTTATAGTTTTCGGGTAACCGTTAGGATCGTTTGTCGAAAATCGTGCCTTAATCTCATGCGTACACTTGTCGGAACCTTATGGTGGCTCATTTGGTCACTCACCATAAGAGATCAACATGTGGCAAAGTGATTAGGAGTGGGTAACAGCTGTTAACAGCTGGATTAGAAGTTTCTGATGTGCAGACATAAGCTTACGGACCTCAAAGCTGCCAATGTTGAGGTCCGTAAGGTAAAACTTTGGCAGATTTACAGTTTTGGTCCCTGTAGTGCAATCAGCCCATTTTTGACACGTTTAAGGCCCGTTAACCCCATTTCAAAGCTCTAAAATGAAGTTAAAGTATAGGGAACTTAAAACATGCTCAAAAATATCTCGGATGTCGGTTCGTTTAGCCGTACGAACGCGATGTTCGCTTAATTACGACGGAATGCGCACAAGCGCGAAAAACGATCCAAATGACGCGACGAATGGATTTTTCTTAAGGCGAACACTAAAATATAATGTAGTCATGCTCACATAAATTTTTGGATGTCCGGATGTATTCAGAACGTAAGTTATGCGCGAAAATGCAAACTTGTGCACTTTTTGACACTTTTAGTCCCTGAATGACCCAAAAGTTTATTTTAGCACACCGAACCCCTCAAAGCCTATTTCTAAGCTATGTAAAGGATATTTATGGTATGTTTAACTTATGGTCATGTTCCGGAAGGTCTGTTACAGTTCAAATTGGCATACTTTCGCAGTTTGTCAACTTTAGTCCCTGTAAGCGATTTAACTTTGATTTCACCACACCAAACCTTCCAAAACTTATATCTAAGTTATGTATAGGTTATTTAAGGTATGTTAAGCCTATTTCACTATTCCGGAGTGTTCGTTGCATTAAACTGGTTATATTTACGCATCAGTGCGCGTATAACCTTCCAGAAAGCGATATAGTGTTTGAAATCGAACAAGAATTGATATGTGTAAACGATACACATATTTTTACAAATCCCAAGTATGAAATACAATATTTCACTGGTTGGGCATTTGTTTGATGGTTGAAATGACACAGGTGTTACAGTCTCCCCTACTTTAGGAAATTTCGTCCCGAAATTAATTCGTAGGAGTCTATCTATGACTTTGTTTCAAATAGTCATCAAAGATATGTAAAGCATAATCTGATTATTTTCCTCAACGGATATTTTTCAGAAGCGAAAATGAACGAGCAGAGTCACTTTCTTCAACGGGTTCTTCGGAAATGGAAAATAAAGGAATTAACTAAACGGATATACATTTCCCTCAACGGATATTCTTCAGAACGAAAATGAACAAACGGGGTCATTTTCCTCAACGGTTTGTTCTTCAGAATTTGAAATGAAAGAAAAATCAACGGATATTCATCTCCTCAACGGATAAATCTTCAGAAACGAAAATGAACTAACGGAGTCATTTTCAACGGTTATTTCCTCAGAGTTGGAAATGAAGAATTACACAACGGATATTCATTTCCTCAACGGATAAATCTTCAGAAACGAAAATGAACTAACGGAGTCATTTTCAACGGTTGCTTCCTCAGAGTTGGAAATGAAGGATTACACAACGGATATTCATTTCCTCAACGGATAAATCTTCAGAAACGAAAATGAACTAACGGAGTCATTTTCAACGGTTGCTTCCTCAGAGTTGGAAATGAAGGATTATACAACGGATATTCATTTCCTCAACGGATAAATCTTCAGAAACGAAAATGAACTAACGGAGTCATTTTCAACGGTTGCTTCCTCAGAGTTGGAAATGAAGGATTATACAACGGATATTCATTTCCTCAACGGATATTCTTTAGAACGAAAATGAATGGATAATTCATTTTCCTCAACGGTTATTCTTCAGAATGGAAGTGAAAAGATAAACAACGGATATTCATTTCCTCAACGGATATTCTTCAGAAGTGAAAAATGAATAGCTAGTTCATTTTTCCTCAACGGATGCTTCATCAGAATTGGAAATGAATAGGGTTAACTCTTGATACATGATAGAACTTGCTGTGATTTCTGTGCACTAAATTCCATAATTATGTATGCATCCATAATTACGTAATTCCTTGCACAGTCCGCACAGTTTGTTTTGAAATGTTGTGGGGAAAGATATCAAACCTGAGATGAGAGTGACTAGACTACCATAGGGTCCTTTTAATTAGATCAACAGAGGATCTTCTTAATTAGGCCACTAAGGAGTCCTTTCAGCTATATCATCACATGATATCCCTAACCAGATTTTTGGATCAATCTGTTTAACTAGACCACTAAAGGGGTCTAATTATGAAGTAGTACATTATAATCCAAGGGACTTTAACTACAACGTAGAAGTCCATTAAGGATTTAAGTAGTACCTTTGGGTATCCTACTATGAATCTCTTGCACAAAGATATGTAAGATTTTACGAGGATTTGAATAACATAAATTGGATCACATGACACATAAAGGATAACACATAAGCACATAACCACATAATTGTTTAATTGTTATTATCTTGTTATTGATTGCAATTAACTTGGCACCTCGTACTTCGTTTCTCTTGGAAGGAACGGGTACTTAGGATTTTCGTGGAAACGCAAGAGATTATACAAGGGAAGAAATTTGGAAGTAGTCTGCTCTTCAAGGAAGGCGGTTCCTTGATTGTCGGTATTGTAGGGGATATGTTTATACATGCAACCACATAAACATATTGAAATGTAAATGAAAGATTTATTTATAAACAACAATAACAACAACTGTTTCATAGATTGTGATAAAAGAAAATAATACACAAGGCTCGATTATTTTCTAAACAGCGTTATCTTCTGTCGGTCAGATACTCATCCCTGCGCTGGATTTGCATCAGCAAGTCTTGGGCAATTTCTACTAAAATGGCCCATCTCGCCACAGTTGTAGCAAGATCCCAGTGGGAAACGAGCTTGAGCAGGATTGTTGTTAATCTGATTTGGTGCTGCTGCTGTTGGGCAAACCCTCGCTGTATGACCTATAAGTCCGCAAACTTGGCATGTGCGGCACTTCACACCAGCATGATGATGTAGGCCACATTGGTTGCACAAGGGTGCAGTTCCTTTGTAGGGTTTCCTGGCAGGGGGTTGAGCTGGTTGGTTGGGGACGGCTTGATCATTGTGAGCGACCACGGCGAAGTTCTGAGAAGCCTTTCGCTTCTTTGACTTCTTAGAGGATCCAGTCTGTTCATCCATGGTCTTTGATTCCTCGATTGGTTTCGATTCCTCGACCAGTTTCTTGTCACCCTTTCGGAAAAGTTTACCTTTCCTGATCTTTGATTCAGTTAAGGTTGCAGATAGCTCAATGGCCTGTCTAACTGTAGTAGGGTTGCTACCAGTCAAAATGTCTTGTATTGAGTCGGGAAGGCCATCAATGTACTTTTCGATCGCCTTATCCAAAGGCGTGACCATGTTTGGGCATAACAGGCTTAACTCCTCATAACGGTCCGTGTAGGCTCGATGCTCACCGCTGTCTTGCTTGAGATCATCAAATTCCCTTTCCAAAGCCCTGATCTCGTGACGAGGACAAAACTCCTTCATCATGAGAGCCCTAAGTTCGGCCCATGTCTGTGCTAGAGCAACTTCTGCACCACGATCTCTCATAACACCGTTCCACCACGTAAGGGCTCTCTTCTGGAACACACTCGAAGCAAACTCGACCTTGCGATTGTCAGGACACTGCACATGGCGGAAAGTATTCTCAATGCTCTCGAACCATTGAAGAAGCCCAGTCGCTCCCTCAGAACCACTAAACTTGAGTGGTTTCGCCGAGTTAAAACTCTTGAAATTGCATGGACCATTGTTGTTGTTGTTGGCTTGATTCCATTGAGCAAAGAGGTTTGGGAATTGAGCAGCCATTTGCTGCGCAATGATTTCTGCCAGCTCGGCAGTCGCTATCTGGTTTTCGCGTTGAGGAGGCATTCTAAAAGAGGAACATGAAATGAAACGAGTGAGAGGATTAGACGAAAAGAATGAGATGAAACAAATCTGATGAAAGCAATGGATAGTGGTCATTTGTTTGTTACTACAAAGCAACAAACGTCCTCGGTGAATAATCAAAGTAAATAGGTCAAAAATAATGTATCGCGAAGACATGCTCGCCTATAAGTGAACACTCATCCCAAGAATTCCCAGGTAAGCACAACTGGTCTCGCGTCTGGTTGAGATGTATACGAGGTGCTTGCCTAGACAGAAAACTCAGAATACAGGCATTCACCCTTCCAGTTTGCACGTGTTCACATTATTTAAAACCCAAAACCTTGACGAGATTTTTTTGAAAACTCAAAGGGGTTCAAAACCATATAACAGAGGGTTCAAAACCTTACAATAGAGGGTTCAAAACCTTGTAATAAATCATCCTAGAACAGATGATTAGTTTTCAAAGCGGTTTTGAAATTTATGTTCTTGTTGTGGTAGTCGCCTAAGGATAGGTGACGGTATTGTTTTATGACTAAACGCAAGTAAACTCGCGTTAGGGTCCTAAGAAGGTTATAGACTAGGTCAAAGCATTACTAATAACCTAATTCCCTATAACCATTGGCTCTGATACCATCTTTTCTGTCACACCCCGACCACGTAGAACATACAAAATGTGGCGGAAACATCGGGGAGTGTTGTAACAGAATTAATTGTTTCAAATCCATGGCAATTGAAGTTTCGTTTTATTGATTAAAAGTGTTACAATGTCATAACAAACAAGGAAATACAACATAATTAACTAGTCTTGCATCTTTTATTGTCACTACAGCCCAAGTCTGCCTATGTGTATCTTGATCATCTTATGCAACAGTTCCTGAAAAACACATGTGAAAATAGGTACGTCAGCATAAAAATGCCTGTGAGATACATAGGTTTTGTGAAAATAGGTTCCATGACTTATGTTTGAGAAAATGTTTAGTCATGAACCTTGTAATTTGCTTTGTTTTGTAAATCATTTGAAAAACAATGAGTTCAGATGATATGTATAAATAAATGAATAATGTATGGTTAAATGAATAACCATAGTAAAAATGGATTTTGTATAAGATAAGTTGTTTGTAAAACAATGTCTTGTGAAAAGTATGTTATTTGTATAAAATGTTATATGTATCAAACTGAAATGATTCAAATAACGCTACAATATGTAATACCATACAAACACTTATATATAGGAAGTACCAGCGGCGTATCCACCATGCTTGTATCATATTACACACGCATCGTTACTTAATCACTTAATCAAACCAAACAATGTCAAAATGTCTATGTCAAATATCCATGTCAAATGTCTATGTCAAATATCCATGTCAAATGTCTATGTCAAATATCCATGTCAAATGTCTATGTCAAAATGTCATGTATGGCAAGTGAAATGTCTCAACTAAACCATATGCACAAAAACAAAGTATTGAAGTAAAACTTGGTTTAAATCAAAGTTATGTTTTGTGGGAAATGCATGATCAAATGTCAATCATGTTAAAATGTCTATGCCGAAATGTCTATGTCAAATACGGTTCACACGGTTCACAGATACAAACGGTTCACAGATATCAACGGATCACGGTCAAATGATTACAACGGTTCAATATGTAGTATAATGTGTTCATATGCTGGATAAGCATATGCAACAGAAAAGCAACGTAAAACAATGTACTAAGTACGCACACAATGGGCATACATAGCATGAAATGTAATGTAGAACGATGTACTAAGTATGCACACAATGGGCATACATAGCATAAAATGTAATGTAAAACAATGTACTAAGTACGCACACAATGGGCACACATAGCATGAAATGTAATGAAATCATGTACTATAATGTACTAATGAACATAGCAAGTATATGATGTCAAAACAGGAAAGCATGAAAGTAACAAGTAGGCACATGTGTTCCACCCCAAAACAGTTTGGAAAACAGTAAAAGAGGGGTCTATGTACTCACCTGAGATTGCTTAGTAGTCCTTGAGTAACAACTAAACAATGCTAGAGATCGCGGATATCAAACGGCACCTAGTATAGGTAACTATGTTAATAAACCGGACCTAGATCGGAAGATTGGGTAGCATTAGGGTTTGTAAACCAAACGAGTGTAGAGACTCGTGTCATTTGGTTTAACAAGGCCTACATACTAAATGAAACTTAACCTGAGTGATTTCGACCCATTACGACCCGTTTAGGTAGCTTATGCTACTTTAACGCGTCGTTCGCGTGAAACGCGTTCGGACCGCCTAACTAGTCCTATGACAAGTGTTATATGCCTTAAACATGTTACATAATCAGTTATGTGACAAAGGTTTAGGTTACATATGCTTAATTACCAATTATACATGAAAAGGGTATTCTGGTAATTTACCTAAGGCATATAAACTACCTATCATACAACTACTTAAACGATGTGACCATAGGGTATAACCTCGGAAGGTTATTCCCTACCTACTATGGTCACCTAATGTGTTTGGTCGGATCCTAATGATCGACCAAACTGGGTCGGGTTCGAGGTATAAGCGATTTATCAGATCGCTTACCCTACGACCCTAGACAACGTGGTAATCAGTAGGCATAGTCCCAAGGGACTATGACCATCGTGATTACAATCACGTTGCGAAGTTCTAGCGAACTTCGCATTGACCATTACTGGTCAACGCTGAAAGTCAAACAAAGTTTGACTTTCTGACTCGAAAAGCAGTAAAAATAAGGAAAAGAACGAAAGAATACTTACGAAGGGTCCCCGAATGCTAACCCAGATCAAAATAGCTCAGGTATGAAACGAAGGTTCCAACTTAGAGCACAAATGATCAGATTTGTGGGTTTTTAAGCCAAAGGGGGGTGGGTATTTATAGTTTTCGGGTAACCGTTAGGATCGTTTGTCGAAAATCGTGCCTTAATCTCATGCGTACACTTGTCGGAACCTTATGGTGGCTCATTTGGTCACTCACCATAAGAGATCAACATGTGGCAAAGTGATTAGGAGTGGGTAACAGCTGTTAACAGCTGGATTAGAAGTTTCTGATGTGCAGACATAAGCTTACGGACCTCAAAGCTGCCAATGTTGAGGTCCGTAAGGTAAAACTTTGGCAGATTTACAGTTTTGGTCCCTGTAGTGCAATCAGCCCATTTTTGACACGTTTAAGGCCCGTTAACCCCATTTCAAAGCTCTAAAATGAAGTTAAAGTATAGGGAACTTAAAACATGCTCAAAAATATCTCGGATGTCGGTTCGTTTAGCCGTACGAACGCGATGTTCGCTTAATTACGACGGAATGCGCACAAGCGCGAAAAACGATCCAAATGACGCGACGAATGGATTTTTCTTAAGGCGAACACTAAAATATAATGTAGTCATGCTCACATAAATTTTTGGATGTCCGGATGTATTCAGAACGTAAGTTATGCGCGAAAATGCAAACTTGTGCACTTTTTGACACTTTTAGTCCCTGAATGACCCAAAAGTTTATTTTAGCACACCGAACCCCTCAAAGCCTATTTCTAAGCTATGTAAAGGATATTTATGGTATGTTTAACTTATGGTCATGTTCCGGAAGGTCTGTTACAGTTCAAATTGGCATACTTTCGCAGTTTGTCAACTTTAGTCCCTGTAAGCGATTTAACTTTGATTTCACCACACCAAACCTTCCAAAACTTATATCTAAGTTATGTATAGGTTATTTAAGGTATGTTAAGCCTATTTCACTATTCCGGAGTGTTCGTTGCATTAAACTGGTTATATTTACGCATCAGTGCGCGTATAACCTTCCAGAAAGCGATATAGTGTTTGAAATCGAACAAGAATTGATATGTGTAAACGATACACATATTTTTACAAATCCCAAGTATGAAATACAATATTTCACTGGTTGGGCATTTGTTTGATGGTTGAAATGACACAGGTGTTACAAAATTGGAAAGGACTTAGCTGGTTTTATAACGCGTATGCTCCAAAACTCTCGTCCAATCCAGCTCGATCGTATAGCATTTTGGTCGCGATCGGCTTTGACTCTGACTAGTACACTTGGTAAATGCCTTGAAATTTGAAAAGCAGCTCCAAAATCACCCGAATGGAGATTGAGTACGGGTGGTACATATCCAAACCTGCATTAACAAAAACAAGCAAAACCAAAGCAGTACCGACTCTAAAAAAACAACTCAAAACTACTAAGTTAGACTCATAGTACAAAATAAATGACTCAATATACAAACTCTAAAAACTACCGAAAATCCACCGAATAAATAAACTTACAAAACTCTACAAAACCTCCCCACACTTGAATTTAATCAGGAGGTTTTTCTTTGATTTGGACCTCATCTAACCCGTTTAATTCCACCCGGTCCTTAAAGATAATTAAAACTTCATTGGTGGAATAATAAAATATTTTAAAAATTTTAAACGGGTCAGACCACCAATATTTAAATTTACCTGGATCAAACCTGATACGAGATATGTAGTGAGGAAGATGGTCGTCTTTGCACTTTAGTGTTGCCTTAAACTTCCTTTTGCACCATCTTTGTGTCCTCAAACTTTGTCGATCCAAGTTCCTTCGTGCCTTCTCCCGTGATTTTAAATATGATGGCGATCCAACATCTAAATCTTTCACTGGCCAGCTGCCAAACATTTCAGCCACTTTCTCTTCTACGTTCGGTGTATATTTGATCTCCATGGTCGGTGTCTCTACAAGTAATGTCTCTAGATAGGCGAGATCACCAACCGGGTCAAATTCCTCATCTTCAAGAGTTGGTAAACCTACCAGCTCATCTTCCCAAGATGGTATATGAATCCCTCTCTCATTTTCCATCTTGTCAAGTAGCTCTTCCATGTCTTCCCCCTCATCATCATTCCAAAAGTCGTCATCAGTGGTTTCAGGACCGTAATACCATGGCGTGGAATACCAATAAGGCGTCACGTCCTGTTTAACCGGAGGTGGGACTGATATGTCCATTGTCGTCTCCAGTCCTATATCAGACAACTCTAGATTATTGGGAAGCTCCTCTTCAACTTCCTTTATCTCTACTACTTCTTCTTCTCCCCCATAGCTCTCAAAGTCAATATTATCAGCATAGTAAACAGGACAATCTTCATACCAGTGCGGTCCACCACAGTCCTGACACCTTGGATGTACGTGCTGATTTATGCTTTCCTTAATCATTTGACTCAGTGTCTTGATCATTCGCTCAAGAATGGTGAACATTTCGGGAAACCTCGGATCTCCTTGGTCCTGTGCTATTGCCGTTATCTGAGCGAATATTTGACATGATTCCACGAACTCCCAAACATAGGGAGGGTACTCGCTGTGATAACCTGCCATGAAGAGAGTAGCAAAACAGCACAAAGTAGAGAAATGAAAGAAAAAAAAAACTAACTAATAAAAAAAATATTTGCAAAATTCAAGACTCGACATACTACTACTAGACACAAACTCTAGGACTCAAACCCTAAGACTCAAATTACAAATAAGACCAATTAAACAAATAAGATCAGTCAAAGCTAATAACACAATCGCCTAAGTGTCCCCGGCAACGGCGCCAAAAACTTGATGTGCTGAATGCGGTCTTATAAAAACTACCCTAATCTAGACACCCTAGTTTTAAATTTATAAACTAAGACTCTCTAAATGCTAGACCACTGACAGGCAAGTGTACCTATCGTACGTAGTAAAGCCTAATGAAGTCCGAGTATCGAACCCACGAGACACTAGCGACGCTAACTAGACTCTGACTCAACTAATTACTTAATTGGTTTATTTGATTTGATTGGATTTTAAGTGTTTTAATTAACTAATTAAATAATATTAACTTAGACAAAACTACCTAGACGCAGGCTGAAGGCTACTAAGGTGAAATTAAGGATGATAGGAAAGTAGATTACCTAGGCGAGAATCCCTAGACTCATGAATAAAATCTTAACCTTGGTTTCGAATGAAGACTCTGTCTAACCCGATAAACCCCCGGAAGGTAAACCGAACCCAACAGTACGACAAGTGATGAAATGCTAAAATGGACTGACTCGAGTTATCGACCACCAAATCCCACAACTATCAGGTATAAAGTAATTTATTCACTAAAACCCTCAAATTATGAAGCAGAAATAACCAAGAACACCGAGACCCTAGGAAACTCTAGACGCGAATAAACAGATGAACCCGAGTTATCGGCCACCCAAACTGCCAAACAACGCCCAGCTAATAACCTAGCAATTCTAAATTAGATTTCTCACCTCTAGAAAAGATTGCACGTTTTAATTAATTGGTTTTAATAATTATTAAACTTGAATTAGATTTCTCATCTTCAAGGTCTAGACTGAAAAGTTACAACCTAGACTGACTCCCGGCTCTAAAGTATATTTCTAAGTATTTAGAGCAATGGAACCAACAAATATATTATTAAGCCAATCAACACCAACACACAAATAATTAGAATCGGGTTCAAAAATTATAACTTATAAATCATCACATTCATTCAAAACCAAGAGTTAATTAATTAAACAATTCGTCTAGTTCATCAATCCTAGGCAACCATAAAAAAATTAGCTACTCATAATCGAAAGCGAAACACAAACAAATTTAAAGCAATAAAATTCAGCAAACATGTTTAGATATTCAAGTTTAAACAACCTAAAAATAATAAACGATGTCTAACCAAACAAGAGCAATAAACTTTTTGCTAAAACCTTCGATCCCAAGCTTCCTCTTTCTTTTTCCTTCGTCCGTCTATGCAGCCGTCTGATGTGCAGCCGTCGATGCTTGTTGACTTGCTCTTCGTGCGTTCCAGGTATATATTTTTGGATTTTCTCTTCATATATTAAAATAGTATATATGCATGACTAAAAAGCCCAAACCCCCACTAACTTTCGAAATCTGTTGGGCTTATGCCTATGTCGACCCATGTGGTGTAAATAATGGTCAACAGGTCAAAGACCCCTTCTCCAAGAAAGTAGTAGCCGCCTCTTTTCTTAAATCTGCCTCCCACGAAAGTAATATTAGCAATAGGCCACTTTTTGTTTCTTTTTTTTTTCTTTCATGTAATGCCTTAGCCAAATAAGTAAACCTCAACAATTAATGCTACTCCAAATGATAAATGGCCTATTTCAATAACATAGAGATAGCGGGCTTGACCCAATCAAGGAAAATAGCTGCAATTTTTATTCGGTTCTTGGCACCCCACTCTGCCCAACTAGCTGGTTATTTTCATATTACTCGTTTTTGCTGCATTTGCACCAGGACCTGCCAAAACACAAAATAACGTAATACAGTACTAAAACTAAATAAAAACAACTAAAAACTATACAAAAATAATACACTTTACATGGGGAAAATATATATATTTTACCACATATCAAATATCCCCACACTTAACCTTTTGCTTGTCCCTAAGCAAAATCCCAAGCAACATGTTCAACTTAAACACTTAACAATAACGCAAGTCTCGAACAAGTTATAACGCGAACTACGAAATCATCAAACACAGCGGCTTCGCAAGACTTACAACGTTCAAAAGGTGACGAATCATAGTATTTAAATGAAAACGGACCTACCTAATCAAGTTTTTCTTACCTTCAAGCAATCAATTATGCACTGTCAACACCCCTCACAATGTCTCTCATCTCTCGGCTAATATTATGTAATTTTGAGTGAACTCTCAAAACCGAACTATGAAACATACTATCATAAGCTTGTACGTCAATCAGATCTCCACCTAAATGTTAGAACTCGACACGGATCAAGAGGGCTTTATTGGGTAGGTAAGGGCTAAAGGTGGGGTTTTTTTTTTTTTTTTTTTTTGGGAATAAGTGGCTAAACACATAAACACACGAAAAACCGGATATGCACGAAACAAAATACTAACATATTGGTCATTTTGACCTACAACTTTATTCCTTCTTTTTTTTTTCATTTCATTTTTTTTCTTTTTTTTTCTTCACAAATATAATAATCACGTAACACGATAACACGATCCGGTTATCAAATCACAAACGGATAACAAACGAATGGCTAAGCTCAAAGTGGTGTATCTAAGGGTAGTGGTGAAACGGGTCAAACATAAGGCTACAAAAATAGGGTGATCCTAATGCCTCTATCACATCCATGTCAAATCCTAACCGAAGGTCTTAAACTGTATCAAAACGCACAAGTTCTAAAGTAATGCAACAAAGTCGGTAACACACATGAAACGAAAATAGTGATCATATGTATATATGAAACATATAAAGGCTCAAATCTCACTATCATGTGGAAAATAAGGCGATCGATATTGACAATGCACAACCAATCAACTTTCCGGCTCCATCCACTATCCTAGGTATCCCAAAACCTTTTACTCCTCAAAAACCGATTCAGTCAACCTACTATCCCGCAACTTAAAGAAACATGTGCTCTCGACTCGTAAATTCGACAATTAAACCGTTTTTGACCGACGTTTTGAAAAGGTTTTTCGTTTTCTGTGCGCTAAAGGACCGGGACTCGCAAAACCAACTCTTTTTTTTTTGAATTTTCAATTTTTTGAATTTTTTATTTTTTTATTACTTTTTTTTTATTTTTTTTTTATTTTTTTGATTTTATTTTTTGACTCAAATCTAGCTAGAAAGACGCTAAACGATAGTTTCCCATCCCCACACTTAAACTCTACATTGCCCTCAATGTAGGATGGAAACCGACTCAAAATACTAAAAATAAATAAGAATAAAAAGACTAAGGGCAAATTGGAAAGGACTTAGCTGGTTTTATAACGCGTATGCTCCAAAACTCTCGTCCAATCCAGCTCGATCGTATAGCATTTTGGTCGCGATCGGCTTTGACTCTGACTAGTACACTTGGTAAATGCCTTGAAATTTGAAAAGCAGCTCCAAAATCACCCGAATGGAGATTGAGTACGGGTGGTACATATCCAAACCTGCATTAACAAAAACAAGCAAAACCAAAGCAGTACCGACTCTAAAAAAACAACTCAAAACTACTAAGTTAGACTCATAGTACAAAATAAATGACTCAATATACAAACTCTAAAAACTACCGAAAATCCACCGAATAAATAAACTTACAAAACTCTACAAAACCTCCCCACACTTGAATTTAATCAGGAGGTTTTTCTTTGATTTGGACCTCATCTAACCCGTTTAATTCCACCCGGTCCTTAAAGATAATTAAAACTTCATTGGTGGAATAATAAAATATTTTAAAAATTTTAAACGGGTCAGACCACCAATATTTAAATTTACCTGGATCAAACCTGATACGAGATATGTAGTGAGGAAGATGGTCGTCTTTGCACTTTAGTGTTGCCTTAAACTTCCTTTTGCACCATCTTTGTGTCCTCAAACTTTGTCGATCCAAGTTCCTTCGTGCCTTCTCCCGTGATTTTAAATATGATGGCGATCCAACATCTAAATCTTTCACTGGCCAGCTGCCAAACATTTCAGCCACTTTCTCTTCTACGTTCGGTGTATATTTGATCTCCATGGTCGGTGCCTCTACAAGTAATGTCTCTAGATAGGCGAGATCACCAACCGGGTCAAATTCCTCATCTTCAAGAGTTGGTAAACCTACCAGCTCATCTTCCCAAGATGGTATATGAATCCCTCTCTCATTTTCCATCTTGTCAAGTAGCTCTTCCATGTCTTCCCCCTCATCATCATTCCAAAAGTCGTCATCAGTGGTTTCAGGACCGTAATACCATGGCGTGGAATACCAATAAGGCGTCACGTCCTGTTTAACCGGAGGTGGGACTGATATGTCCATTGTCGTCTCCAGTCCTATATCAGACAACTCTAGATTATTGGGAAGCTCCTCTTCAACTTCCTTTATCTCTACTACTTCTTCTTCTCCCCCATAGCTCTCAAAGTCAATATTATCAGCATAGTAAACAGGACAATCTTCATACCAGTGCGGTCCACCACAGTCCTGACACCTTGGATGTACGTGCTGATTTATGCTTTCCTTAATCATTTGACTCAGTGTCTTGATCATTCGCTCAAGAATGGTGAACATTTCGGGAAACCTCGGATCTCCTTGGTCCTGTGCTATTGCCGTTATCTGAGCGAATATTTGACATGATTCCACGAACTCCCAAACATAGGGAGGGTACTCGCTGTGATAACCTGCCATGAAGAGAGTAGCAAAACAGCACAAAGTAGAGAAATGAAAGAAAAAAAAAACTAACTAATAAAAAAAATATTTGCAAAATTCAAGACTCGACATACTACTACTAGACACAAACTCTAGGACTCAAACCCTAAGACTCAAATTACAAATAAGACCAATTAAACAAATAAGATCAGTCAAAGCTAATAACACAATCGCCTAAGTGTCCCCGGCAACGGCGCCAAAAACTTGATGTGCTGAATGCGGTCTTATAAAAACTACCCTAATCTAGACACCCTAGTTTTAAATTTATAAACTAAGACTCTCTAAATGCTAGACCACTGACAGGCAAGTGTACCTATCGTACGTAGTAAAGCCTAATGAAGTCCGAGTATCGAACCCACGAGACACTAGCGACGCTAACTAGACTCTGACTCAACTAATTACTTAATTGGTTTATTTGATTTGATTGGATTTTAAGTGTTTTAATTAACTAATTAAATAATATTAACTTAGACAAAACTACCTAGACGCAGGCTGAAGGCTACTAAGGTGAAATTAAGGATGATAGGAAAGTAGATTACCTAGGCGAGAATCCCTAGACTCATGAATAAAATCTTAACCTTGGTTTCGAATGAAGACTCTGTCTAACCCGATAAACCCCCGGAAGGTAAACCGAACCCAACAGTACGACAAGTGATGAAATGCTAAAATGGACTGACTCGAGTTATCGACCACCAAATCCCACAACTATCAGGTATAAAGTAATTTATTCACTAAAACCCTCAAATTATGAAGCAGAAATAACCAAGAACACCGAGACCCTAGGAAACTCTAGACGCGAATAAACAGATGAACCCGAGTTATCGGCCACCCAAACTGCCAAACAACGCCCAGCTAATAACCTAGCAATTCTAAATTAGATTTCTCACCTCTAGAAAAGATTGCACGTTTTAATTAATTGGTTTTAATAATTATTAAACTTGAATTAGATTTCTCACCTTCAAGGTCTAGACTGAAAAGTTACAACCTAGACTGACTCCCGGCTCTAAAGTATATTTCTAAGTATTTAGAGCAATGGAACCAACAAATATATTATTAAGCCAATCAACACCAACACACAAATAATTAGAATCGGGTTCAAAAATTATAACTTATAAATCATCACATTCATTCAAAACCAAGAGTTAATTAATTAAACAATTCGTCTAGTTCATCAACCCTAGGCAACCATAAAAAAATTAGCTACTCATAATCGAAAGCGAAACACAAACAAATTTAAAGCAATAAAATTCAGCAAACATGTTTAGATATTCAAGTTTAAACAACCTAAAAATAATAAACGATGTCTAACCAAACAAGAGCAATAAACTTTTTGCTAAAACCTTCGATCCCAAGCTTCCTCTTTCTTTTTCCTTCGTCCTTCTATGCAGCCGTCTGATGTGCAGCCGTTGATGCTTGTTGACTTGCTCTTCGTGCGTTCCAGGTATATATTTTTGGATTTTCTCTTCATATATTAAAATAGTATATATGCATGACTAAAAAGCCCAAACCCCCACTAACTTTCGAAATCTGTTGGGCTTATGCCTATGTCGACCCATGTGGTGTAAATAATGGTCAACAGGTCAAAGACCCCTTCTCCAAGAAAGTAGTAGCCGCCTCTTTTCTTAAATCTGCCTCCCACAAAAGTAATATTAGCAATAGGCCACTTTTTGTTTCTTTTTTTTTTCTTTCATGTAATGCCTTAGCCAAATAAGTCAACCTCAACAATTAATGCTACTCCAAATGATAAATGGCCTATTTCAATAACATAGAGATAGCGGGCTTGACCCAATCAAGGAAAATAGCTGCAATTTTTATTCGGTTCTTGGCACCCCACTCTGCCCAACTAGCTGGTTATTTTCATATTACTCGTTTTTGCTCCATTTGCACCAGGACCTGCCAAAACACAAAATAACGTAATACAGTACTAAAACTAAATAAAAACAACTAAAAACTATACAAAAATAATACACTTTACATGGGGAAAATATATATATTTTACCACATATCAGTTCCTCGTCCTCCTTGGGTAGGACAGCAAAGGTTCAGGAATGTAAATTCCTCGTCCGCACGGACAGATAACTCGTACTAGACCAAAACTCTATCACGAAGTCCCTCCTTTTTATATCGACTTAATCGCCGGGCCAATGGCGAGCGGGTCATTAGTTAGATAGCGCTATTTAGGTCTGACAAACCTCACACCGTGCCGCAGAGGACGGGCGTGAACTAATGGATCTGGGGCACGTCAATGATGATAGACATTGACAGTTTCAGGGCACTTAAACATGACTACAGTCAGCAGTCGATATGGTAACGAGTCTAGTGTATACATGGGGTAGCCCCCACGGCCGAAATGCCAGATAACTAACACGGGGTAGCCCCCACGGCTGGATAGCCAGAGTAACCGGGAATAAACAAGACACGTTTTTAACTATGGGGTAACCCCCACGGCAGGAAGCCAGCTAAAGGAAACTGTTTTCGAAACAACTTAAAACGAATACCCAACCGTGAACTCACTCAACTTGTTGTTGACTCGTTACTACATGCTTTGCAGGTCCTTAGGTTCTTAGCTGGAGCTTGCATGGAGGAGGATCGTTGTGGGACATGGACGACTGTGTGCCATGTTAAACTTTGAAACGATTAAACTTATGTTTTGAATTAAGACTTATGCTTCCGCTTACAACTTAACTATGTTTGATTTGAACACCAATTGTATTGGTTGGATTTTTATAACTACTTATATGCTTGTTCAATATGATTGGTGGCTGGATCCTGGTCAGTCACGCCTCCAAGCGGTGGTATTCCGCAGGTGGATTTTGGGGGTGTGACACACGCCCCCATGGTGGGTGATAGAAGCTTCTACAACTTTGTCTTTTCTGCAGACACTTGTGCACGCCCCCATGCTCATTAAGCACGGGGCGTGTTCAGCCTTCTGTTCTCTTGTTTTTGCTTGGGAAGATGCTGTCGGGGGGTCGGGCATGCCACGTTTATTCCTTTTCTTGTATTTATGTTAGATTTAGCTGCCTTTTTGCTTCTTTTGTTCATTTGAGCTCATTTAATCCTGAAAATACAAAAGGAAGACAAAAACACACTTTTTCCAACATTAGTACTAAAAAAGGGTTAGTTTTATGCTACATTTGATGTAATTTATATGTTGCATTTTGCACACATCAAATACCCCGACACTTGAATCTTTGCTTGTCCTCAAGTAAAACTCTTTATAATGTGGCTTACACTCCCAAATGGAACGGGTAGAAGAGAAGGTTTTTGGGCTAGTCATAGAGTGTTGAAATTCCAAGATTTTTATTAGGTTTTATTTTTATGTTATTTACAATCCTATTCGTCATGATTTATTTAAAACGTTACATAAGAGAAATTATTTATTTAGGAATAAAATGCCTCTTTAAAATTCCATTTATATACAAGTTCACATACCTCACGGGAGATCACACTACACTCGGCCGAAGATGTATTTTTGTGAAACACTCGAGAGCGGCATGGAACTTACTTCTACCATATGCTTGCCAAGCAATCAATCCTCCTCCTTTTTAACTATACACCTTTGTAAATATCAAGAGGATTTTGGGGAAGGGTTAGGCTTAGGTTAAAGGTAGGTGGTTGGTTAGTGGTTAGTAGAAATGGGCGAAAGGCGTAAAAAGCGTCGGTTTTCGTAAGACTTTTTATTTTTGTAACTTTTTATTCTGATGAAGCAATTCTTCAAACAAAGTTCTTTTTGATAAACTTGTTTGTTTATTTCTTTTGGCTTCATCATCATTTTTTTTTATGGAATGTCATATGAAAAACCGAGCTTTTTACTAAAATAAAGGGTTTAAAATGAAAAAGGGTTTTGGTGGGTAAAATGGTGTTTGTTTTGTGGGTTAAGAAATGAAAAGGTTTAGGCTCAAAGGGGTTAACTAGGGGGATTTTAGGTAGGTGGTAAAAAAAAAAAATAATGGTGTAGAAATAAAAAGGGTTAGTCCTAATGCCTCCATCATTTACTTACTCGGGTTTAAGTTGGTAAGGACCGGGAATGCATCGTCGTGGCAAGTTCTAGAGTCGTAAGAACCAAACAGCTATTCACACAAGAAACGAAAAATGAGCATTTAGTTTAAAGATGTGTATTTGTATGCTCAATAAAGGCTCAAAACTCACTTTTTGTGGGAATGAGTTTTTATGTGATCAAGTATATATAATCAAATTTTAACTAGATTTGTCATGCCGTTTCATAATTTTCTTATGTTGGTTCTTTTTATCACGACACTATCGGTTGTAAATTTGTAAAAATATAACCTTTTTAGAACTTGAAATTCCCAAATTAAACCTAGACAAGTAAAAAAAATAAAAAAAAAATTTTGAAATTTTTTTTGGGTGATTAGCGGATCCATTAGAGTTTTGTGTAAGGCTTGTAATTAGGACTTGAAAAATTCAAGGTTTTAGCATCCCCCCCACACTTAAATTACACATTGTCCTCAATGTGTCCCAAAAATAAGTTTTTAGGTTGATTGAATGTGTAAAAGTGTGTTTAAAAACAAATTTTTATGTTACTGGGCATCTGGACACGGCCCCGTGGTCAAAGTGCCAGTAACGAGAACTTACAGAAAGTAGACACGGGGGCGTGTCGGCTGAGCACGACCCCGTGTCTGGCAAAAAACTGCAGAATTTTGACAAACAGCAGGTCTGGGGCAATGGGCACGGGGGCGTGTTGGCTGAACACGACCCCGTGTGGACAAACTACAAAGGTGTAAAACAGGTTTCTGGCTTCGGTTTTGCTGTCCCGGCTTCGGTGGCACTAATGTTTACTGCTCTAAGCCTCGTATGTACCTGTTTTATCAATAAACACTATAACAAACCATAACAAGCATCCTAAATTACCATTGTTCAAACATCCACACCACAAAGTTAAAATAATGAAAATGCAGAAAGGTAAAAAGTGTTAGAGGAAAGTAAATTGTTCAACACACGGCACGCAGACCGGAAATTGTTTATGAGATAAGGGGGTTAACCTGTGAGACCTCCAACCAGCTGCTCCTACCTCCACTCCTCCCTTCTAGTCCATGTCCTCGTCTTCATCATCATCTCCTCCTCCGTGCCCCACCATGTACTCCCGGATGTTCCCAATGTCATCCTGTATGTCGGATATGTTTCTCTCAATTGCTCCAACTCGGGTGTACGTGTTGCTGGCCATGTTGTAGGTGTTCCTGGTGCACATGAGGTTTTCCTGCAATAAATCATGTAAACTTTGGAAGTTAGGAAAACCGCCTCCTTGAGAGGAGGATTGGCCCGGATCACCCTGGGGCTGGTAATAGTAATGAGGAGGAGGTTGGAAATGTGGGGCGTGTAAGACGAGTACCTCTTGCAGGTTCCAAGCATGCCCCTGGACTCTTTGGAAGCTAACCGTCCCGTCTTCTGCTTCATAAATCAGGTTCATGGAGTGGCAGATGGCCATGTCCACTCTTCCCGACCATGGGCTCTTTTGGAAAGACCTGGGCATGTTCACAAAATGTTTGAAGAGACGGTATATCCACCTCCAAAGAAGTTAGGGGTCGGGGGAGTAGCAAGCTGGTTCCAATGCATGTTTCAGAGCAGGAGGTATGGAACGTCAAGGTTGGTGCGGGTATGAATGCAATGAAGGACCACCAGATCTCTTAACCCTACAACGCCACTACTGTCGTGCCTTTGGCTAAGAGAGTAAGTGAGGACCCTATGGATATAACGGTAAAGAGGGTCCCTCAACTTAGTGCTCTTAGTGCTGCTTGGATTGTAGTTGTCTTCTCCTATTTGCGCCCAACCAGCCTGGCGTTGGTTTTCTGGTATTTCATGTAAACCTCCGGCGTTTTCTTCATCCCCCGCATCTTCCTCCGCATACAACCCAACTATA
Source organism: Helianthus tuberosus (assembly GCA_030545235.1). Lineage (NCBI taxonomy): Eukaryota > Viridiplantae > Streptophyta > Magnoliopsida > Asterales > Asteraceae > Helianthus > Helianthus tuberosus. The sequence continues at coordinate 104,345,009 of CM060357.1, read as the reverse complement.
GACCCAAATTGTGCTATCGAGATTGAGTACACAGTCCCTCCACACCGGAATTCTACCCCATCATTATCGAATGGATTGGCTCTCGTTTTGAAAGCTAGTGTGCTGTAGAATTCAAGGTTATATTCATGGACTGAACGAAGTCGAGTGCACAGGGCGGCTCTTAGTGGTCCGGTGACAAGGTTGTTGAAACGGTCCAACTGGTTCACTGTTCCTAGAAGATCCATGCACACTTGTCGTGGGTATTCCTCCGACCTGGTTCGAAGCACATCGTATCTTGCTTTAGCATCCAACTTATTTGCATTGAACTGCGTGAATTTCTTGGCCATCTGAAAGGAAACACCAAACAATTAGCATGAAATAGTGAAATTTTCAGAGAAAACTGAAAACAGTCGGCTGAACACGGCCCTGTGTTCAGCGGACACACCCCGAGTTGGTCTGAATTTGGCTGGACACGCCCCCGTGCTCAGCGAGCACGACCCCGTGTCCAGACGTCTGTTTCCCAAAAATCCCATTTTTCGACCCGGTCCCGAAAACTTGAAAATTTTTGGTCCAGTAGGGGCGGTTTTCCCCGAAAATGAAACCCCAAGTGCCGTTTTTTCCAAAACAAACCGTTTACCCTTCAATTTTATCTTTTTCGGTTCAAAAACAAGGGTTTGGGGTTTTTGTGAGAAATCCGGCAAATCTACAAACAATACAAGTTGATTTACTTCCTATAACATGTATCTATACTAATGCTAACAGATCTAAGAAAAAATTTGGGGTTCGATCCGGATGAAGTTCAAGAACCCTAGATTTTTCCCCAAATTTTTTATGTTAAACTACATGCAAGTGCTTAATCTAACTACTAATGATGATAGGATCATACCTTGATGTTGTTAGAAGTATAGGAGACGTCGAAATCTTGCAGAAAAATCGCCTGAACCAGAGAGTTTTCGGGGAAACGGGGCGTGCGGAATGAAGAAACTGTTATGAAAAAAGGGGTTTTATCCCGACAGTTGCGCGGACACGGCCGCGTGTCCAGTGGACACGGCCCCGTGGGTGGGAAATTTTTAAATTTTTTTAAGTGCTCGTGTGAGTGCCCTGTTTCCCAAAAACTTGGTTAGAAGACTTACCGATTTAGATGTCAAACCGCTTGTTCGTAACTTACCAGGTATGATGTCGATGCTTTCATTCTTTGACCGTTTGAAGCGAGATTTCTTCTTCCTCATCCTCAATGAATCCTTGATAGAGCTTCAGCCGTTGGCCATTGACTTTGAATGGAATTCCATTCCGAGATTTAATTTCTACTGCACCGTGAGGGAAAATATGGGTGATGGAAAAAGGTCCTGACCACCTAGACTTTAATTTACCAGGAAACAATCGAAGTCGTGAATTAAAAAATAGAACTTGATCTCCTACTCAAAATTCATTAGGTTTAATGTGTTTATCATGCAAATTTTTCATTCTTTCCTTATAAATTTCAGAGTTAGAGTATGCATAATTCCTTAGTTCGTCTAATTCATTTAATTGACAAAATCGGTTTTTACCGGCAAATTCTAAATCTAAGTTTACATTTTTAATTGCCTAGTAGGCCTTGTGTGCAATTTCTACTGGCAAATGACTGCTTTTTCCATAGACGAGCTTATATGAGGTTGTACCTATTGTGGTTTTATAAGCAGTTCGGAAAGCCCATAAAGCGTCATCTAATTTATCGGCCCATTCCTTTTTATTTAACCCTACGGTTTTTTCGAGTATTCATTTTAAAGCTCTATTAGTCACTTCGGCTTGTCCGTTTGTTTGAGGGTGATATGCTGTTGAGACCCGGTGATAGACCCCATATCTTATTAAAAAAATTTCAAGTTGATGGTTACAAAAATGGGTACCTCTATCCCTTATTAACGCTTTAGGTGTTCCAAAACGAGAGAATAATTTTTTCAGAAATCTTACCACGACTCTTCCATCGTTTGTTGGAAGTGCCTCGGCCTCGGCCCATTTAGACAAGTAATCTACTGCCACAAGTATATATTTGTTTCCTTTTGACGGTGGGAAGGGTCCCATAAAGTCGAGTCCCCACACATCAAAAAATTCATAAACAAGAATGCCATTTTGTGGCATTTCGTTTTTGGAAGAAATATTACCTATTCTTTGGCAAGCATCACATGTCTTGATAAGACTTTGGGCGTCTTTGTAAATGGTTGGCCAATAAAATCCTGAATCAAATACCTTTCGTGCGGTACTAGCAGCACCATGATGTCCTCCGTATGGACCTTCATGACAATGGCGGAGAATTCTTCTTGCTTCACTACCATGTACGCATCGGCGGATGAGTTGATCGGCACACATTTTGAAAAGATAAGGATCTTCTAAAAAATAATGCTTCACATCGGCAAAGAATTTTTTTCTTTGATGACGTGGCCATCCTTTTGCGACTATACCGCTAGCTAGGTAGTTAGCATAGTCGGCGTACCATGGCTCTTCTCGTTTTTCCACCATTTCCAGGGACTCCGTTGGAAATTTTTCGTTGATATGCTCGTCCCTGGTTGCCTCCAAAGCTGGGTCTTCTTAGCGTGAAAGATGATCTGCTGCGGTGTTTTCTGCTCCTCTTTTGTCTTTGATTTCAATATCAAATTTTTGAAGGAGTAGAATCTACCAAATCAAACGTGGTTTAGCATCCTGTTTCTTGAAGAGATATCAAATGGCTGCATGATCTGTATAGACTATTGTTTTAGAAAGAACAAGATAAGAACGAAATTTATCAAAAGCAAATACCACAGCTAGTAACTCTTTTTCTGTTGTTGTATAATTTTCTTGTGCATCGTTAAGTGTTTTACTAGCGTAATAAATTGGGTGAAAATACTTTTCTTTTCTCTGTCCCAAGAAGGCTCCAATTGCAAAGTCACTTGCATCACACATGATTTCGAAAGGTAATTTCCAATCAGGCGCTATCATGATAGGTGCATTGACTAGCATTTCTTTTAGTGTTAGAAATGCTTGGTTGCAATCCTTGTCAAAGATGAAAGGGGCATCTTTTTCAAGTAATTTTGTTAGAGGCCTTGAGATTTTAGAACAGTCTTTGATAAATCGCCTATAAAATCCGGCATGCCCTAGGAAAATTCTGATAGCTCTAACGGAGGATGAGGGTGGTAATCGAGAAATAGTGTCTATTTTGGCTCGATCAACCTCCATTCCTTCGCTTGAGATTTTGTGACCGAGTACTATTCCCTCCGTTACCATGAAATGGCATTTTTCCCAATTAAGGGCGAGGTTAGTTTCCTCACATCGGGATAGCATTCGTTCAAGGTTATCGAGGCATTGGTCGTATGAATCTCCAAAGATTGAAAAGTCGTCCATGAAGACTTCCATTGTCTTTTCTATCATGTCATGGAAGATAGCCACCATGCAACGTTGGAAGGTTGCGGGGGCATTGCATAGACCAAATGGCATGCGTCGATAAGCAAAAGTTCCATAGGGACATGTAAACGTTGTCTTTTCTTGGTCTTCGGGTGCTATCAGGATTTGAAAGTAACCTAAAAAACCATCCAAGAAACAATAAAATTTATCACCGGATAATCTTTCTAACATTTGATCAATGAAGGGTAAAGGAAAGTGATCTTTCCTTGTTGCTTCATTTAATCTCCTATAATCTATACATACCCTCCATCCTGTGATGGTTCTTGTCGGTATTAATTCATTTTTCTCATTAGTTATTATCGTCATACCTCCTTTCTTTGGAACTACTTGTACGGGACTTACCCAAGGACTATCGGAAATTGGGTAAATAAGTCCGGCGTCAAGTAATTTGATGACTTCGTTTTTAACCACTTCTTGGACATTTGGATTTACTCTTCGTTGTCGTTGTATTACCGATTTATAGTCATCATTCATTAAAATTTTGTGCTTGCACATGGAAGGACTTATTCCTTTAATATCTATAAGCTTCCAAGCAATCGCATTTTTGTGTTTTTTCAAAAGTGTAATTAATTTTTCTTTTTCTAAGCTAGATAATTTAAATGAAATAATTACAGGTAATTTACCATCTTTGTCTAGAAAAGCATATTCCAAACCTTTCGGAAGTTCTGAGCTCAAGAGGTGGGTCTTTCGGAGACTCCTTATTTAGTTGCTCATTTTTATCAAGAACTTTAAAAGTTTGTTCTATGGCGACCCCTTCTTCAACAAAGTGGTCAATCTTTTCACTTGTATCGGGTGGTTCATCTTCATCTTCAATTAGGGGGTCATTATTGTCGAATGGATATTTCATTGAACGCTCAAGATCGACACTCTTTTTAAATGCCCCTAATTGAATTGATAGATTGTTGTGCTTCCGGTTTTTCAAAGCTTCGTGGGTTTTTACAAAAGGCCGTCCCAACACTAGAAGAGCGTCATCGAGGATGACAAAGTCGGTTGGGATTACCATTTGATTTGTTTGGACCAAGACATCCTCAACTACCCCTATTGATTTTATTACTTTCCGATTGGATAGAAAAATGGGTATTTGAAGTGGAGAAAAATCACTAATACTTAATTTTTCGAAAATGTAGTTTGGCATTACATTAACACAAAGATCTTTATCAATTGTAACATTACTAATAAAGGAGTTTTGAAAAAAACATGGAACCGGTGTAATGTTGATTTCAAATGGGTCTTCTTTTATTAGCGAGGTTTGATCATTTGTTAAGTTAACGCTTACCGTTTCGTCAATTTTAGTGTTAGTGTTCAACTCTTTTAAAAACTTAGCATGCGTGGGTACTAAACAATGATTTTCGAAAGAATGTGACAAGAGATTAATTTTTTCAAAATTAGACTCTTCTTGAATTTTAACGTTGTCGGACTCACCTTTTTCGTTGTTTAACTCAAGTGTCAGTTTTTTACTTATTTGTTCTTCCATTTTTACATTTTCAACTATCTCTTCTTTATTTAATTCTTCTCTTGCGCGGGACTCCTCTTCCCTTGCGCGAGATTCTTTTATGCAACGTTCAATAGTTTTAATGTGTTCTATTATCCTATCGGCTATGTCGGTGATAGAGTAAGGATCAGGATCCTCAAAGCTTGATTCCGGATGTTCGATCCTTTGTTCCTCATAAAACTCATAGGAAGTAGATGGTTCACACCATTGTTCTTCATTGTAAGTATATGATGGATAAGGGTCGTAACTTTGTTCTTCATAATACTCATATGAGGTGGGTTGTTCATGCCATGGTTCCTCATAATAAGAGTATGAAGGTGGTGGCTCATATTGTGGTTCCTCAAAGTATGAGTATGAAGGCTCATATCTTGGTTCATCAAAATATGAGTATGAGGGAGAAGGTTCATACCTTGGGTCTTCATAGGATGTGTATGAAATCGATGGCTCGTACCTGGGCTCCTCATAGTAGGCGTATGAAGTGGATGGTTGAAATAAGCCACAATATTGAACCGAGTGCGGGTCACCACAATTGGTCCAATAGTCTTCCCTATAATCATCCTCCTCATAGGTGTAGTTATAGCCTTCCCTATAATCATCCTCCTCATAGGTGTAGTTGTAGCCTCCTGAGTATTGATCCATAAGAATCACTCAGCAGACCACAAAAGAGTCTCGAGACCAGAAAACAAAAACAAAAACGGAAACAGAGGCTGGACACGGCCCTGTGTTCAGTGAGCACAGCCCGTGTTCAGGTTCTGTATCTGGGCATTTGAATTAAAGTTACTGGTTTTGTGCAGCACGGGGGCGTGTTCAGTGAGCACGACCCCATGTTCAGACTCTGTATCTGGGTGTTTTTATGAAAATATGCAGCACGAGCCCGTGTTCAGTGAGCACGGCCCGTGTTCAGTTTACTGTAAATGCAAAACTAACTAAAATGCAGAAAAATGTGCGCGCGTTTTGAAAAAGTTTTGAAAAACTGACTAGGCCGTCAATTTTAAGCTTTCTTAAAATCCCTGTGTCCCCGGCAGCGGCGCCAAAAACTTGATGCGCGTGTGGTGTTATAGGTTTTTATGTATATTTTTAGCCCTTTTTACACGTTAGTCAAGTTTTAAATTTATAAAACACGATATTTTACTAACACCAAACACAAATATGGGCAAGTGCACCCATCGTGAGCGTAGTATAGTGTTGGTAAGATTCCGAGGTCGTCCAAGGACACAAGATCTTTTAATACCGGTTTATCCTCAACGTCTAATCAAATCAAAAGTTTAGAAAAATGTTTTAAACTAGAAAATAAAAAACTAAAAATGCTGAAAATAAAAATAAAAATAAAACAGATAGACAAGATGAATCAATTGGATCCGACTCGTGTTTAGTGTAACCTTTGATTACTTTCACACTTGTGCACTTTTTAAGAGATTATCTTAGTTATTGTAGTAGGCCCCTCTTTTGAAGGTGACGTTACCCTCAACCCAGTAGTTTGAGTCAGCAAGGATACAATCCTAAAAGGGTTGGATTATTGAAAGATAATTAATTAAGTTATTTATGCATAATTGTAACACCTCGTAAATTCATGTCCAATATAATATCGACACGTGTCACGAACTTTAAACATGTAAAGAATTAATTTAGAAGGACTGAAGTTGACAAACAAAGAAAGTATGTGTGCAAAAGGATTCAAAGTGTCAACATTGGATAATTATACCTTTCAACAACTCTACACGATGCTTATACCCTTAAACGAATGAATTATGAATCGTACGAAGCCATTTGTGGAAGAAAGTGAAAGTTTACAAACCGCAAGGGTTAAATGTGTCAACATGTTTAATTTATATCTCTGAGTGACCTTTTAACGAACCTGAAGCTTTGCAACGATTAATTATGTTCACTAGAATAAGTGATAAAAATTTCACAAGGTTTCGATATCGTATGAGAAAGATACGCGAACATTCGTAAGTAAAGGGTTAAAAGCGTCAATGTTGAAATTTAAGACTTTTCGGTGATCATATAAATAACCCGGGACTTAACAAAGCTGGTTTATGACTTAGAGTCCTTAAAAGTCAAGTTTGGGGGTCAAAAGTGCAATAAAACAAGTTAAAACTACTATTAGAAGGACCAGGGACCAAATGTGCAATTGCTGAAAGTTTGTTGACCGGATCTGGGCCTCATACCAGCCGCGTAGGCCTTGTCCAGACCCTTACGCGGGTTGCCTGGAGATCACCAGTGAACAAAAACATGGCAGATGCCTGTTTCTGCAGGTTGCACCGCCTTTGAGAGCCTTGTATTCGATTCTAGGGGCTGAGCCAACAATATTTCATGCATAGGGACACATGGGACCATCAGAAAACATCTGTAGACTTTGTTGGAATGATCCCATGCATTCTAAATGACTATATATAGAAAACTTGGTTGCAACATTTTGCATTCACTTTGAAAATCGTTGTCACTCAAATTCTGGAGCTCTCTGGACCTCAAGCAAGATTTATTAAGCTTCTAAATCGTGCTAAGTACTTCAGTAAGCTTCCTAACCTCTCTAATTTCAGTTTTATTAGTTTAATGGCCTAAAGTCAAACCCGTCGTAATTAAGGTTTGACTTAGTGATTAATCACTAATGGTCCAGTCAATTCTCGAATTGAAAGTGGCTATGAGTTGGTAATTATGTGCGTAATAAACCCTTAAAAGGGCACCCTCTGATTCCCACTCTAACTAGGTCAATTGTCGGGTCAAACTTAATTATAAAAAGTCAACAGAAAGCTAATTTTCAAATAAACACATAATTAGCAATGTAGAAGCCATGAAACCTGTTTTATCACTTGTATAACTTGGTAATTAATGTAAGAACATGTCTAAGCATGTTAAACCCGACAATTTTCAGTTTAGGCTCGGTTCGGAACCGAAAGTCGCAAAAGTAGACTTTTTCTTTGACTTTCAGTTCTGACCCAATGTAGCATATTTTAGAAATGCCTTAGAGCTCTATTAGGACCAGGTTATAGGATAGTGTAACCCTCTGAGGTTATACAACTTGGTTCCTTAGTTACCCAATTCATGTGCATGTTTCCGTTATATGCCTAAATGTTGACCATTATGCCCTTTTGACCTTAAAACGATATTTTTGAAAATGTGAGATGACAAAAACCTTTGTTACTAATTTATAAACTTTTCCTCAAAATTTGACATCAGTTTGAGGTCTAGATTAGGAGTTATGCTCAATATCGTAATTAAGAAGCTTTTTATTAATTAAACGGCATAATTAGCATAAAGCCTATCTAAACCCAAATTTTGACACCAAACTTTTTACCCACTGATGTAACATAATATTTTGGGATTTTTGAAGATTTTTATTTATTTTTAAACTGATCATATCATAGGGTTCTAGCTTTGATTCGGTAATTGTCGGTTATACCCTTTTCTTGAATAAAATGAGTTTTACATAATATTTTGATTCCAAACTTTTTGCTACTGATTTTATATGATAAATAAAATATTTAGAACTTTATAAACTGATCAAAAACTCAGATTTCCTATTTAAACCCGAAAATCGCTTAAAACCGACTTATACGCGTTTTTAGCGCATAGTATGAGTTAAAACTAGTTTTAACATATAAAACTTAATACCTACTGATTTTTTAAGTAAATTTTTATAATTAAACAGTAAGCAAAAGTTTGAACTCAGGATTTTAATTTTGGCCTTTAGAGCTTATGTGAAATTACCAAAATGCCCATACGGTGCATAGTTTGGTTATAAAAGATAAATTTCACATATATGCAATACCCTACTGTTATGACTTATAAAAATAAATATATTTTTACTGATTATATCAGACCTGAAACTCAGATTAATATTTAAACTCTTTTATATGCTTTAAAATGACCAAAATACCCATTCGGGGCATAATTTAAGTTTAAATCCATTTTGGGCATAATGGAAGGTATCCTACTGATATCACAACATATTTAAGGCATATTAACTTAGGAAACCTGTTCATGACTCATTTGGTTATCCGTTACGCATTTTTCGCGTTCGATGCGGTTTATGTAACTAGTTTGCATAAATTAGCCGAAACGGGTCAAACCTTATCGTTTTTATCTCAAAATCCAGAATGTGTTTAGTTTACCCATATTATACAAGTATACAAACTTGTTGGGTCTAGACCACATTCTAATCTGGTCTTCGCTTAATCGTGCGTTTTGAACCGTATGTCTTCCTTTGAAACTAACCGGTCTAAGTTTAGGCTTAATTAAGACCCGTTAGGAATCTAATAGGTTATTAAAACCTTCATTCCAGATTAGGAGACCAGTAAAAGATACTTGCACTCACTGATTGAGATATATACTTGCTCAGATAAATACTTTTAACTTAATTTCTCTATACGGGCTTGGGTTACGGTATATAAAATACCGCTTGGTCAGGCATTGAATTTTTAATCATATAAAGGTTAATTTATTGAGATGACCCATTTAAATTGTTTTGTTTGTTTTAAGCCATTGGGGGGTTAATGACCATGTCCTGGATATCCTTGGCTCATTCATTGAAATGGCCACGACTTAAGCACGGGGTGTAAGCATACACCTGTCGGTGCGTATGTAAAAATAATATAACCGCCTGTTCGAGAATAACTCACTGCGGGATATATTATGTGATGTGTCTATTAATCTTTAACCCGGTATTCAGCCCGGGCTACTGAAAGTATAACAAACATGTAATTCTTTTACAAGTTTATATATAAATAATTATCCCAAGTTATAAAAGATTATTTTGTGCCTTGTGCATTTAAATAAATTTTCTTAAACATTTTCAAAATGAGTCGGTTAATTGTATTTACCAGTGTAAACTGACGTATTTTCCAAAAGGCTAAAGTGCTGGTACTAGGCGGAATAGGCTGGCTACTCCTGAGTGAATAAATAAGAGTCTTGCAAGCCTTATCACTTAAGATCTGTTGAACGGTGTTCCTTTTATCTTTGATCCGCCTGTGGATCTTTTTACAACCGTTTTTGTAATACTTGATATTACTCTTCATCGGTTTGTAATGTTATTATCTTTTGCTTCCGCTGTGTATTAAACTGTGATAATTTGTCTATGATGATATCAACTACGTTACGATACTCCCCACCGGGCCCATCGGTAATACGTGGAAATATCGGGGTGTGACAGGTTGGTATCAGAGCCAACGTTGAGTGAATTAAACACTAGCCTTTTGTGTTTAATCTCAATGACACTGTTTGCACATTCCTCGACTTCCGAGTCTAGACGAAGAACTTAGGACTAATTCTAATTTATTTTAATTTTGTCCATTATTTTTCCTTTGTTGTCCTTTTGTTGTTTTGACAGGTTCAACAAAATGCCACCGAGGTTTCGTAGAGGAGGAAGAGGCAAGGGGCCGTTCAATGCCCCCAACGATCACGAGGCCGGAGCATCCCACCGGTGAACATCGTCTGTGACAATGAGCACGAGTCCCCAAGAAGATTGGAGGACATATTTGGAGCCAGCGAGGCGATCCGTCTCGCTAAGTTCGTCACCCTCGTACCTTCATTCTTTCGGGCCGCACTCGGAGAACGAGCCCGAAGATTCGCACCAATCCTTCTTGCCGTTGCGGCGGTCAACCTCGCATCGGGCCTTTGAAGACCCTACCCCGTTCTTCCAAAGCCGGTTCAACCCGGCCAACCAGGTTGAAGAACCAATGGGTCATAACCCATTGGGCCCTGAAGACCATTTCCCTGAAGCTCAGGGAATGGACATGGATGAAGACACGGATCCCGCCGAACCACCATCCGGGACACCTACTCACCCCATCGAGATTTCGGATGGGTCGTCATATCATGGATCACCTTATCGTGGTCCAGACAGTTATCTGGCAAGGTTTGCCCAATACGAATGGGTGTTTACCCCCAGTTACCACTCATAGTAGCAGCAGGATCCCTCGGAGGATTCGCGTTTTGTAGCGGTTACTCCACCGCCACCACCACCAGTGCAGCAGCCGCCTCCGGAGCCACCGAGGCGGAGAAGATCAAAAGCACGGATGTCCGTGAGAGGGGGAGTACGCATCAGCACCCCTCAACCTTCCCGTGGCAGTCATTACCCGCCACTTTACGAAGACCCGCAGATGGGTGGGCCTTCGAACCCAGTTTCCGAGGTGGACTCTGCGCTAGTCGCACCACCACCAATGGGTTATGATAACCCGATTCCTGCATACGCCGGTTCAGCGGCGTACAACCCATTTGAGCAGCCGGCCCATACCAACTACAACTACGCCGAAGTTGACCCATACCTTGTAGCGGCGAACTACAATGCTCTTCATCCCGAGGGGCCCTATGGAACTCCCTGGGGGGTTGGATACCCAGCTTATGGGTACCAACAACCGCCACCTCCTCAACCTCCTCATCAGCAGCCGCCGCAACCGCCATTGATACCGCCAATGCAACAACAGGAGATTCTCCAAAGGTTGAGCCAGGTGGAGCGGGAGGTTCAAGAAGAGCGTAGGAACAACCGAGGATTTCTCAAAGGTCTGGCAAGTTTAATCAAGGGAAAGAAGAAAAGGGATTTTTTAAGATTCCTTATTTATTTATTTGTATTATAATTTCCTTGTTTTAAATCAGTCCCTGCGTGGACATCTATTTCTGTATTCAGTCCCTGCGAGGACTTGTATTCCAGTTTAGCCCCTGCGTGGGCATGTCTTTTCTGTTAAAGTCCCATTTAGGGCATTCATGTACTCTTTTAAATTTTAGTGGCATGTTATAATTTAAATTTCATTTTGTCATTTTATGCATAAATATAATATATGGAATAAATAAATCCAAATATGTCATTCCTTTTATAAGATTTGCCTTTAAATATTAAATAAGAATCTTAAAGGGTATAACCTAGCCTGCTTGTCATTATAAGACCTAGCCATGATGGTAAAACCTGTTTAAAAGATTCAAATCCTTGTTAACATCTGAAAACATGTTAACACTCCTGGCAGATGTGATTCGTAAAAATTACACATGTCATCCTTATATTGGACTCTTCCAATTTCTTCTTTATTATTTATTTAAACATCCATTAGTGATGTAATGCCTACGGGCCATGATCATTGTCATATAAGACAAAAGACAGTTGTAGCCTATAACTCCCTGTCAAGAAGAGGTAATGAACTATGATTCAAACCTCAATACCTCGATCCTATAAAATCTTGGATTATAATTTAAATTTGTCCCTGTGACTTGGCCATTTGCGCTATTATTATATTTTAATTATAACTAAGGATTATTATAATGAAAATCCTGAATGAATATACTTAACAAATTAACCAATTGTGGTTTATTAATACCATGGTTAATAAATTAATAAGATGACAAATCTATTAAAAACCTCTAAGAAATCATTGTCATCATTTTATGTAGCAATCAAGCTACATGGCAGAGTCTGAAGAAATCAACAGTCACCCAAGGGAAAATCATGATACCACCAGAATCAACATAGCTTGTGCAGAGCTACTGGCATTAATAGACAATGCCGTTACTCGAGCTCTGGATAGACGAGACAACGAATCAAGTGGTACTAGAAGCAAGACCTCATCTGTACCCCATTCCAAATCACAACCTAAGACTCACTCTGAGGCTCATAGTAAGCCACCTCCTAAACAACATGTGTCAAAGAAGGATGATGACCGACACTCATCAAATCAGCATAGTGTTCCGTCTAAGAAGATTGTATTGGATCAGGAGCCACGTGCAAAGACCTGCTCCTATAAGTATTTCGTCTCCTGCAAACCCAGGGACTTCACCGGGGAAAAAGGAGCTATTGACTGCATGACGTGGTTAGACGAGATGGACACCGTGGTTGATATCAGCGGTTGTGCTGATAGGGATGTTGTGAAGTTTGTATCTCAGTCATTCAAAGGTGAAGCACTAGCTTGGTGGAGGTCTCTAATCCAAGCTACTGGAAAAATCCCATTGTACAATCTGTCTTGGGATCAGTTTGTGACTTTGATCAATGAGAATTTCTGTCCTCAACATGAGGTTGAGAAGATCGAGACTGACTTCCTGACATTGGTTATGAAGAATTTAGACTGTCAGGCGTATCATACGAGTTTTAATACCATGTCTCGATTGGTTCCATACTTAGTGACACCGGAGCCAAAACGGATTGCCCGTTTCATTGGGGGTTTAGCCCTGGAGATCAAAGCAAGCGTGAAGGCATCCCGACCTACTACTTTTAGGTCTGTAGCTGATCTATCCTTGTCTCTTACCCTTGATGCGGTCAGGCAGAGTTCGCTTAGAAATTCTGATGTTGGGAAGAGAAAACGTGAGGATGATAACTCACACCGTTCAGACAAGAAGCACAAAGGGAACTCTGACCACAAGAAGAGTTCCGGGTTTAGAAAGGATGATCAACAGTCGGGCGAGAAGCCCAAATGAAAAATATGTAAGAAGCGCCATTTGGGGAAGTGCAGGTACGAATCGAAATCCCAATCACAGCCGATAGCTTGTGGGATTTGTAAGTCAAGTGAGCACAAGACGTTAGACTGCAAGAAGATAAAGGACGCGACGTGCTATAATTGTAATGAGAAGGGGCACATCAAGTCCAACTGCCCAAAGTATGCCAAGAAGCCTGAGGAAGGCAAGAAGACCAATGCTAGGGTCTTCCAAATGAATGCACGGGAAGCAGTTCAAGATGATAACGTCATAACAGGTACCTTCCTTATAAATGATGTTTATGCAATGGTATTATTTGATTCGGGTGCGGATAAGTCATTTGTAGATGATAAGTTTTGTAAGTTGTTAAATCTGCCTGTTAAAGCCCTAAGCATGAAATATGAAGTAGAGTTGGCTGATGGTACCTTAGAAACTGCCTCAACTGTGCTAGATGGATGTTTCATATCCATTAGGAACCACTCCTTTCCATTGTCCTTGCTTCCTTTGAAATTAGCTGGTTTCGACATAGTGATAGGCATTGATTGGTTATCTCATAACCAAGCCATGCGACAAGAAACAAGTGGTGATCAAGACTCCATATGGTGAGCCACTTACCATACAGGGAGACACTCAGTATGGGTTGCCTAAGAAAGTGTATATGCTTAAGGCGTCAAGATGTCTAAAGAAAGGTTGTGTCATCTACATGGCACAAGTGACTATTGATGAACCAAAGCCTAAGGTTGAAGACATCCCTGTCATCTCTAAATATCCAGAAGTATTCCCTGAAGAACTACCTGGTTTACCACCAAATAGGCAAGTAGAGTTCAGAATTGACATTATCCCTGGAGCAGCACCTGTTGCTAGAGCACCTTACAGGTTAGCACCAACTGAGATGAAAGAGTTGAGAACTCAACTAGATGATCTATTAGCAAAAGGATTTATCAAGCCTAGCTCATCTCCTTGGGGAGCACCGATCCTGTTTGTAAAGAAGAAGGATGGATCGATGCGTCTATGCATCGATTATCGCGAGCTTAACAAGGTCACAATCAAGAATAGATATCCATTGCCCAGGATCGATGATCTGTTCGATCAATTGCAAGGGGCGAGTTACTTCTCCAAGATCGATTTGAGGTCAGGCTACCATCAACTGAAGGTTAGAGATGAAGATGTGCACAAAAATGCATTTAGGACTCGTTATGGTCACTACGAGTTCCTAGTGATGCCCTTTGGGCTCACTAATGCACCAGCAGCGTTCATGGATCTCATGAACCGCGTCTGCAAGCCCTACTTGGATAAATTTGTCATCGTCTTCATTGATGACATTCTTATTTACTCAAAGAATCAAGCTGACCATGAGAAGCACCTTCGTTGTATTCTTAGACTTCTTCAACAAGAAAAGCTCTACGCCAAGTTTTCAAAATGTTAATTTTGGCTTCATGAAGTCCAATTCCTTGGACATGTGGTTAGTGAGCGTGGTATCCAGGTGGATCTCGCTAAGATTGAAGCTATCATGAATTGGCAAGAGCCGAAGACGCCCACAGAGATTCGTAGCTTTTTGGGTCTGGCAGGTGATATTCACCAATTTATACATATTTTAGTCCCCCATTTTATCCCCATTTTATGCGTTTTCGGCCGTAAAACCGTCATTCGGATACTTAATCATGTATACTTTTGTTTACAGGCCTAAAACAGCATGCCAGACAAGATGATAGTGAAAACGAGGACTTTCCGGACGAAACAACAAAGCTGCGAACATTCTGTGAAGATTCTGACCTGGGCAGTTGGCACGGTCGTGCGACTCATGGAACGACCGTGCATATCCGACAACATAGCCTAGACCGGCGATGAACGACTGTGCAATCCAGAGTGCAATCCTTTCTCGGCAATGCACGACCCTGCAACTCAAGGAACGACCGTGCCACCCCGATGACCAAGCCAGCCCGGAACTGCACCACCAGTGCAGCTGCACGTGCAACCCTTAACCAGAGATGCACGAGCGTGTGACAAATGGAACGGTCGTGTGAGATCGAAGACTGGTCAAGATCTGTGATGTCATGCTGTATGGTGAACAGTAACTCCAATAATGCAGAAAGTGAACGGTCGTGCCAATAAAGTGCACGACCGTGTGAGATCGAAAAGATATAAAAAACATGCAGAAACATTCTGCTCATAACTCTGGAATTTTGGAGAGCAATTCAGGCGATTTTCAGGCTCCGGAGGCGTTAGCTTTCACCCGGATTCAAGCCACATTGTCCCGTTTAGCTCGATTACTATCCGGATTCTTAATCTAGTGCTTGTTTATGGTTTGGTTTTCTAATCTTTCCATAATTTTGTTAACCTTTCAAGCATTTAGATTAATGTTTATGTATTATTGTAGCCTTTGGGCAAAAACACAACAATCCCTTGCTTGATTATAACCAATAGTATGTTAATCTTTGTTTGTAATGACACTTGGAAGTATTTTCTATGTTAATCTTTGATGATTAGTTTGCAACCTTGTTATTGATATTGATTTCTTGTTTATAAGTAATTTTGTTGGATGATTTGTATTTGGTTAGTTAAGATAGTTGAAAAATGAAGCTTAATTAATCTTGTATTAGTAAACTTTAAACTTGGTTAACTAGTTTAGCTTGGTTAAAATGTGTGCACCATGATACTAGAAATGGTTAGTGGTTTAATAAAATGTAATTATTGTTAATCAAGAAAGCTTGCCGTCACGTAAGGACCTTAACGGGTTAAATGGTGTCGTTATAAATTCTTGCCATGATTTGTTAGCTTAGTTAGTATTTTAGGCCAAAATTGCTATTTTGGTGAATTTATGTGCAAGATTTGTAAAATGAACTCGGTTGTGATTTAATCTAGTTTATGCTTGTCTCGGTGGTTGCATTGTGTTTATCGGTGTCGCTTTCCTTGTTTAAGTGAGGTTAGAAAACTCCTAACGGATGACTAACTTATTTTTAAGAGATTTTCATAGACATTTATCAATTGCACGTTAAAGAACAATTTTAGGTGGTTAAAGTCTGTTTATCGTTTTAACTTTCTGAATGATTGTCATGTTAGGATTCCCGAAAGGGATACTAATTGTCTCAAAATTGGAGAATTGATCAAATGCTTCTAGTGCCAAAACCGACTTAGTTGACATGCTTTGGTTGTGTATTAAGCAAGGCTATTTATCTATTTTCATATTTGAAATCTATTATGTTTTTATAAGTAGTTGTTTATGCTTACTTTAGTTTATTAAAAATCAAACAACTTATGTTTTTACCGGTAGTTTAGTGACAAAGGTCTAGTATTATTCCTCCGCCCATTTCCTTGGATCGATACTTGGTTCTTACCGATACTTTACTACATATATGATGGGGTACACTTGCCTCTTTCGTGTGTGTTTTGATGTTAAAGTAATAATTACTTTTAAAAATTTAAAACCGAATCGTGTGTAATTTCATTATAAAAATATGTGTAGTCGTGCACACGTCAGCAGGATATTACAGACGTTTTATTGAAAACTTCTCAAGGATTGCTGCACCCCTAACCTCACTAACCCGCAAGAATATCAAGTTTGACTGGGGTCCTAAGCAGCAAGAATCCTTTGACATTCTCAAGCAGAAGTTGAGCAATGCACCTGTGTTGACATTGCCTGATGGAATAGAGGAATTTGTAGTATACTGCGACGCATCACACACTGGTATGGGGTGTGCGCTCATGCAGAAAGGCAAGGTCATTGCCTATGCTTCCCGACAACTAAAAGTGCACGAGAAAAATTACACCACCCACGATTTGGAGTTGGGTGCCGTTGTATTTGCACTCAAACTTTGGAGGCATTATCTATATGGTACGAAATGTGTGGTCTATTCTGATCACAAGAGCCTTCAACATTTGTTTAATCAGAAGGACTTAAACATGAGACAGCGTCGATGGATGGAGACTTTAAATGACTATGATTGTGAAATCAGATACCATCCAGGCAAGGCGAATGTGGTCGCCGATGCCTTAAGTAGGAAGGAAAGGGTGAAGCCCATAAGAATCAATGCCAAGAGCATTGAATTAAAGAACAGTTCGAATGAAAGATTGTTAGCCACGCAGAAGGAAGCCGTATTAGAAGCTAACTATCCAAATGAAAAGTTGGGAGTCACTGCAGAACAGTTATCATATGGCAAGGATGGAATCCTAAGATTGAATGGACGGATATGGGTTCCAATCTATGGAGGACTTAGGGAGGTGATCCTTCAGGAAGCCCATAGTTCCAAGTATTATATTCATCCTGGCTGTGATAAAATGTACCGGGATTTGAAGGCAAGTTATTGGTGGATAGGCTTGAAGAAGTCTATAGCCACTTATGTAGCCAAATGTCTGACATGTGCTCAAGTTAAAGCAGAACACCAGAAGCCGTCAGGTTTGCTACAACAGCCTGAACTTCCCACCTGGAAGTGGGAAATGGTGACTATGGATTTCATCACCAAGTTACCAAAGACAAAGCAAGGAAATGACACTATTTGGGTTATAGTGGATAGATTGACTAAGTCAGCCCACTTCTTACCTATTAAGGAAACACACAGCTCAGATAAGTTAGCTCAACTGTACGTGGACGAGATTGTATCTCTTCACGGAGTGCCAGTGTCTATCATCTCTGATAGGGATACGAGGTATACATCGCATTTCTGGAAAAGTTTTCAACAATCCCTAGGCACTCGATTGAACTTCAGCACAACATATCATCCTCAGATGGATGGTCAAAGCGAGCGTACTATTCAAACACTCGAAGATATGCTACGAGCTTGTGTTATTGACTTAGGAGGAAGTTGGGATGATCATCTTCCATTGATAGAATTTTCATACAATAATAGCTATCATTCCAGTATACAAGCTGCACCTTTTGAAGCACTATATGGAAGGAAGTGTAGGACGCCCGTTTGTTGGGCAGAAGTTGGAGATGTCCAACTAACAGGACCTGATATAGTCCTGGAGACGACAGACAAGATTGTGCAGATAAGAGATCGTCTCAAAGCTGCCAAAGATAGGCAGAAAAGCTACGTAGATAAAAGGCGTAAACCTCTAAAGTTCGAGGTAGGTGACAAAGTGTTACTAAAGGTATCACCCTGGAAAGGGGTAATGCGATTTGGCAAGAAATGCAAGTTAAGCCCAAGATATATAGGACCATTCGAGATCATCGAATGTGTCGGAACAGTGGCTTATAAGTTTAATTTTCCTGAAGAGCTTAGTGGGATTCATAATGTATTCCACATCTGCAATCTGAAGAAATGACTAGCTGATGAATCACTAGTCATACCCCATACGGATGTGCACATAGATTAGAGCCTGAAATTTGTTGAAAAACCTTTGTCGATCGAGGATCGACAGGTTAAGAAGCTTCGAAGGAAGCAGGTACCGATTGTAAAGGTTAAATGGGATGCCCGTAGAGGTCCCGAGTATATGTGGGAGGTAGAGTCCACAATGAAAGAGAAGTACCCTCACTTATTTCAGTAAATCTTGAGGTCGAGATTTCTTTTAAGGGGGAGAGGATGTAACACCTCATAAATTCATGTCCAATATAATATCGACACGTGTCACGAACTTTAAACGTGTAAAGAATTAATTTAGAAGGACTGAAGTTGACAAACAAAGAAAGTATGTGTGTAAAAGGATTCAAAGTGTCAACATTGGATAATTATACCTTTCAACAACCCTACACGATATTTATACCCTTAAACGAATGAATTATGAATCGTATGAAGCCATTTGTGGAAGAAAGTGAAAGTTTACAAACAGCAAGGGTTAAATGTGTCAACATGTTTAATTTATACCTCAGAGTGACCTTTTAACGAACCCGAAGCTTTGTAACGATTAATTATGTTCACTAGAATAAGTGATAAAAATTTACAAGGTTTCGATATCGTATGAGAAAGATACGCGAACATTCGTAAGTAAAGGGTTAAAAGCGTGAACGTTGAAATTTAAGACTTTTCGGTGATCATATAAATACCCGGGGACTTAACAAAGTTGGTTTATGACTTAGAGTCCTTAAAAGTCAAGTTTGGGGGTCAACAGTGCAATAAAACAAGTTAAACAAACTATTAGAAGGACCAGGGACCAAATGTGCAATTGCTGAAAGTTTGTTGACCGGATCTGGGCCTCATACCAGCCGCGTAGGCCTTGTCCAGACCCTTACGCGGGTTGCCTGGAGATCACCAGTGAACAAAAACATGGCAGATGCCTGTTTCTGCAGGTTGCACCGCCTTTGAGAGCCTTGTATTCGATTCTAGGGGCTGAGCCAACAATATTTCATGCATAGGGACACATGGGACCATCAGAAAACATCTGTAGACTTTGTTGGAATGATCCCATGCATTCTAAATGACTATATATAGAAAACTTGGTTGCAACATTTTGCATTCACTTTGAAAATCGTTGTCACTCAAATTCTGGAGCTCTCTGGACCTCAAGCAAGATTTATTAAGCTTCTAAATCGTGCTAAGTACTTCAGTAAGCTTCCTTAACCTCTCTAATTTCAGTTTTATTAGTTTAATGGCCTAAAGTCAAACCCGTCGTAATTAAGGTTTGACTTAGGGATTAATCACTAATGGTCCAGTCAATTCTCGAATTGAAAGTAGCTATGAGTTGGTAATTATGTGGGTAATAAACCCTTAAAAGGGCACCCTCTGATTCCCACTCTAACTAGGTCAATTGTCGGGTCAAACTTAATTATAAAAAGTCAACAAAAAGCTAATTTTCAAATAAACACATAATTAGCAATGTAGAAGCCATGAAACCTATTTTATCACTTGTATAACTTGGTAATTAATGTAAGAACATGTCTAAGCATGTTCAACCCGACAATTTTCAGTTTAGGCTCGGTTCGGAACCGAAAGTCGCAAAAGTAGACTTTTGCTTTGACTTTCAGTTCTGACCCAATGTAGCATATTTTAGAAATGCCTTAAAGCTCTATTAGGACCAGGTTATAGGATAGTGTAACCCTCTGAGGTTATACAACTTGGTTCCTTAGTTACCCAATTCATGTGCATGTTTCCGTTATATGCCTAAATGTTGACCATTATGTCCTTTTGACCTTAAAACGAGATTTTTGAAAATGTGAGAGGACAAAAACTTTTGTTACTGATTTATAAACTTGTCCTCAAAATTTGACATCAGTTTGAGGTCTAGATTAGGAGTTATGCTCAATATCGTAATTAAGAAGCTTTTTATTAATTAAACGGCATAATTAGAATAAAGCCTATCTAAACCCAAATTTTGACACAAAAATTTTTACCCACTGATGTAACATAATATTTTGGGATTTTTGAAGATTTTTATTTATTTTTAAACTGATCATATCATAGGGTTCTAGCTTTGATTCGGTAATTGTCGGTTATACCCTTTTCTTGAATAAAATGAGTTTTACATAATATTTTGACACCAAACTTTTTGCTACTGATTTTATATGATAAATAAAATATTTCGAACTTTATAAACTAATCAAAAACTCAGATTTCGTATTTAAACCCGAAGATCGCTTAAAACCGACTTATACGCGTTTTTAGCGCATAGTATGAGTTAAAACTAGTTTTAACATATAAAACTTAATACCTACTGATGTTTTAAGTAAATTTTTATAATTAAACAGTAAGCAAAAGTTTTGAACTCAGAATTCTAATTTTGGCCTTTAGAGCTTATGTGAAATTACCAAAATGCCCCTACGGTGCATAGTTTGGTTATAAAAGATAAATTTCACATATATGCAATACCCTACTGTTATGACTTATAAAAATACATATTTTTACTGATTATATCAGACCTGAAACTCAGATTAATATTTAAACTCTTTTATAAGCTTTAAAATGAACAAAATACCCCTTCGGGGCATAATTTAAGTTTAAATCCATTTTGGGCATAATGGAAGGTATCCTACTGATATCACAACATATTTAAGGCATATTAACTTAGGAAACCTGTTCATGACTCATTTGGTTAACCGTTACGCATTTTTCGCGTTCGATGCGGTTTATGTAACTAGTTTGCATAAATTAGCCGAAACGGGTCAAACCTTATCGTTTTTATCTCAAAATCCAGAATGTGTTTAGTTTACCCATATTATACAAGTATACAAACTTGTTGGGTCTAGACCACATTCTAATCCGGTCTTCACTTAATCGTGCGTTTTGAACCGTATGTCTTCCTTTAAAACTAACCGGTCTAAGTTTAAGCTTAATTAAGACCCGTTAAGAATCTAATAGGTTATTAAAACCTTCGTTCCAGATTAGGAGACCAGTAAAATATACTTGAACTCGCTGATTGAGATATATACTTGCTCAGGTAAAAACTTTTAACTTATTTTCCCTATACGGGCTTGGGGTACGGTATATAAAATACCGCTTGGTCGGGCATTGAATTTTTAATCATATAAAGGTTAATTTATTGAGATGACCAGTTTAAATTGTTTTATTTGTTTTAAGCCTTTGGGGGGTTAATGACCATGTCCTGGATATCCTCGGCTCATTCATTGAAATGGCCACGACTTAAGCACGGGGTGTAGGCATACACCTGCCGGTGCGTATGTAAAAATAATATAACCGCCTGTTCGAGAATAACTCGCCGTGGGATATATTATGTGGTGTGTCTATTAATCTTTAACCCGGTATTCAGCCCAGGCTACTGAACGTATAACAAACATGTAATTTTTTACAAGTTTATATATAAATAATTATCCCAAGTTATGAAAGATGATTTTGTGCCTTGTGCATTTAAATAAATTTTCTTAAACATTTTCAAAATGAGTCGGTTAATTGTATTTACCAGTGTAAACTGATGTATTTTCCAAAAGGCTAAAGTGCAGGTACTAGGCGGAATAGGCTAGCTACTCCTGAGTGAATAAATAAGAGTCTTGCAAGCCTTATCACTTAAGATCTGTTGAACAATGTTCCTTTTATATTTGATCCGCCTGTGGATCTTTTTACAGCCGTTGTTGTAATACTTGATATTACTCTTCATCGGTTTGTAATGTTATTATCTTTTGCTTCCGCTGTGTATTAAACTGTGATAATTTGTCTATGATGATATCAACTACGTCACGATACTCCCCACCGGTAATACGTGGAAATATCGGGGTGTGACAATAATATGGTAGGCCCCACTTTTGAAGGTGACATTACCCTCGGCTAAGAAGTTTGAGTCAGCAGGGATACAATCCTAAATAGCCGGGTTAAAGTTTTAATAGTAGCTTACATATGAGGGGATCAAGGAGTTCGAACCCCCGCCATCCAATACCAGTGGGTATTGAAGGAGATCCTACTAAAGTTGACCCAGGTCCTTACAGGATCTATACACTGAACAAGGCAAGACTCTTACCAAACCATTCTCTTAACCCCGACCAGGTAGCCAACATCCCATATAGACCGTGGAGATATGAATGGTGAAAATCTTTTATTTTATATAGACAGTAAAATCACGCCAAGACACCACGAACAAATGATAAGGAAGATTCACCTTCAACATAAGAAACTAGTTATTAAAGTCATTAAAAGATAACCAAATAAAAAGTGCGAAAAGATTAAAAAAAAATTATTACACTAGACACTTGTCTTCACCAAGTGATGTAAGAGACTTTGGCAAACATGGCCTTTGATTGTCAAGAACTCTTACGATCAATCTTGGATCCTGAGACTACTCACACACTCTATGATGGATGATGGATGATGGATGATGGTGGTGGATGTGGGTTGTGATGGTGGTGGTGGGTGGGTGAAGTGTGACAGAGGTGGTTTGCCAAGGGATGGTTTGCAAATGAGCCAAGCACCCCTATTTATAGCCTGCACAGAAGCCCGGACACGGCCACGTGTCCATTGGGCACGGCCCCATGTCCACCCATCTTCTCTTTCTTCATTAAATGCAGTTTGTCTGCATTAGTTGACCACGCCCCCGTGTCTGCTGGGAACGACACCGTGTGCAGAAGCGTATCTGTACTATCAAGATTTTCCTAGATTCTGCGAATCTTAGAGTTGACCATGGCCCCGTGTCCGCTGGGCACGCCCCCGTGGTGGGTGATAGAAGCTTCTACAACTATGTCTTTTCTGCAGACACTTGGGCACGCCCCTGTGCTCATTGAGCACGGGGCATGTTCAGCCTTCTATTCTCTTGTTTTTGCTTGGGAACATGATGTCAGGGGGTCGGGCATGCCACGTTTATTCCTTTTCTTGTATTTATGTTAGATTTAGCTGCCTTTTTGCTTCTTCTGTTCATTTGAGCTCATTTAATCCTGAAAATACAAAAGGAAGACAAAAACACACTTTTTCCAACATTAGTAATAAAAAAGGGTTAGTTTTATGCCACATTTGATGTAATTTATATGTTGTATTTTGCACACATCAGGTTCAATCCCAAAAGAAATGTTATGTTTGATCTCATTATTCATAATGTTACAAGTTGATTAGATCTTAACAATGTTTGAGTTGTATGTTGGTGTTCATAAGATATTGTTTCGAAGCGACTGGCTTCATACGAAGCCAGTCAGAATGATAAGAAATGTTAGATCTTCTAAGTGTTTGGTGTTCTTGATAAACTGAACTTGTAATCTGATTTTTGTTAAGTGTTGCAGATCTCAACAGTGCCCTTGTACAAGCCATTTACGAGCTTCGTACAAAGGCAACTAGGGTGTATAATGAGCAAAATTTTCTAAGTTTTGAGAATTGTTATAATGTGCTGTTATATTTTCTCGACAAACGTGCCATGAATACTAAGTAGTGTATCTTATATGATTACAGGAAAAGAGTAAAAGATTTGACAAAAAGCACAACATCTGTTGTTTGTTAGACAAAAGTTTACCGAGAGTGAAACCGTTTGAGGATGTTCTAGACTTTATGGATCGCAGTCAAATAAAGAAAGCTCTTACTGACAGACATAGGTGCTACAGATCTCACATTGAGATGTTTTGGAACAATGCAAGATTTGATGAGGTAACAAAAGAGATAGTGTCGGTTTTGAAGATAAAAGATGATAAAGGCAAAGACATTGACATAGAAGTGAAGTTTGATGTTGGTGATGTCCGCAGAGTCTTAGATTTCAAAGATGATGATAAAGATCCAATTCAGGTGTCTGAGAAGTTAGTGAAGGGATTCTGGATGAGAATGGGGTATGATGGATACGTTAACGACATCAAAGATCCAAGGGATTCTGCTCCTTTTCGGTGATGAAGTGCATGAATAGTGGAATGCACTAGAAATTTGTAGGGCCTCGAAAACTTTGATTTGTTGTAGGTTGTGTCGTTAATGTATCCATCATACCCCATTCTCATCTAGAATCCCTTCACTAACTTCTCAGACACCTAAATTGGATCTTTGTCATCATCTTTGAAATCTAAGACTCTGGGGACATCACCAACATCAAACTTCACTTCTATGTCATCACCTCAGCATAAAAATTGATAAATATCGAAAGATACAAATCAAGTGCTGTTGTAAAGAAGATCCCTAAGTGGGACACACCTAAAGTCGAGCCATCATCTCTCTGTCTGAACGAAAGTTCTAACCTGAGCTCTCATGGTTTCGCACTACCCCGAGATCAGATATCATTATAGTATATTCACCTGTAAGACTGAATATAGGGAATCTGGATATGAGAGTATATTCTGAGGTGGGACACGCGAATAAGTTATGTGCTTAAAACATTAATTCCATATCCTGAATAAGTTGAACTCTGTGTGAGAATTTAAGTGGATCAGTACATCGACAATCTAGGTGAATTGTTTAAAACTTAATGTGTAATAAGCTCAACGGTGCTAGTGACTCGTTGTTAGCTGATATGTTCCTCTAACACAACTCACAAAAATATGTTTGTAAATAGTTTCATGTTATTTCATTTCAGCTTTAAACCCAAAAACATTTTCAATGTGTTTTGATATAAAGTTTCTAAAATACAAAAAGATTTTATTTCTGCATTATTTTTGACAAACCATTGTGGAGAGCTGATCTTCAGAATCTCAGATGCAGAGAAAGATGCTGAATGACTGGGTGGGAGCTTATCTGAAAGTTGGAATCTTGAAAAGTCAAACAAGTTCATTAATTTGAAACTTGCAATTTCTTGAAAAAAGAAAAAGTTGAACAAAAAGTCAGATGTTTCGAGAATCGGGTCAGCCAAGGTCATTAGCTTGGACTTGGTTGATAAATCGAGTAACCAGTGTCATTAACTTGGACCTGGATACCTATGTGGATTTAAAACTGATATAAAATTGGCAGAGTGTTTGAAATTGAAAAAAATGGAAAATTTGGTCGGTTCGAACGAACGCACAATAGTGGCTTCGAACAAAAGCAGCTTCGAACAAAAGAAGTTTTAAAGGTTCTTCGTGGCTTTGTACGAAGCCACACACTCATATAAATAGCTGTGGATTCGAACGAAACCTCATTATTCTCACAGCACGTTCGAACCAAACTCTCTCAAATCAAGTCGTTACTCTGTCAAATTTTCTTCAAGAATTTCATTGTAGTGTTGGCTTGCACATCACTTACATTGGTGAAGGTAAGTTTTTTTTATCTACACACTTTAAAACGTTCAATTTTGAGTTTATAGAATCGTCGGCTCTTTATCTCTAGATTCGTTCATATTTCATGGTTTGATCTTGAAATTAATGTTGGAAAACTGTTAATCGGCGGTCATTGGATGTTTTAGAATTATCAATTTGTTAATATCTTCTCAGATTTGAAGATTTGATCTTTAGGGTGTTCATCAGTTTATGTTCGAAGGGACTGGCTTTGTACGAAGCCAACCCAGATTCCTTGAATGCTTGATTCTGTTAGGATATTGTTAGGATCTGAGTTTCTTTTGATTGTGTTCATTTGATTAGAATGAATACGAAATAGAGTTAAATGCAGTGGAATTAGATGAAACAAACTTTCAACACACAATCAATGAGAGAATAAGTTTTAGCAAACATGTTTAACTTGAAATCGAATGATTGTATTTTTTACAATAATCAATCACAATGCATGCATGCACTAATCTCCCCCTCAGCCTGAGCTCACTTGATTGTTCGTACAAAATGACTTTGTGTGAAGGAGCTGATAGAACAATATAGAATACTGTTCTATTTATAGTACAGAACAACCACTGAGCATCTTCGGCTGACGTCACCTTGAAAGTGACATCTAACCTCCTAACAACCTCTAAAAACTGTCCTATACAACTACTGATCATAAACCACTTTTTACAATAAACAAATACAATACAAGACTAAACTACTGATTCTTCATTCCACTGTTATCACTCCAGTAGTGCTTTAGCCTTCAGCAGTACTTGAGACATATCAGTAGATTGAGCTTCAGTACTTTGATTTCATCAGTTCTTTAGGACAGCAGCAGTGGTGAAGAGCAGTGCTTTGAGTCATCAGATGTTAGGGCCACTTTCAAGGGGATAGATTAAGTACAAACAACTTCTTATTCTGGATCCACTGATCTGAACTAGTTTTGGCTTTATCAACTATTCCTTTGTATAGGGTTCAATCCCAAAAGATATGTTATGTTTGATCTCATTATTCATAATGTTACAAGTTGATTAGATCTTAACAATGTTTGAGTTGTATGTTGGTGTTCATAAGATATTGGTTCAAAGCGACTGGCTTCGTTCGAAGCCAGTCAGAATGATAAGAAATGTTAGATCTTCTAAGTGTTTGGTGTTCTTGATAAACTGAACTTGTAATCTGATTTTTGTTAAGTGTTGCAGATCTCAACAGTGGCCTTGTACAAGCCATTAACTAGCTTCGTACAAAGGCAACTAGGGTGTATAATGAGCAAAATTTTCTAAGTGTTGAGAATTGTTATAATGTGTTGTTATATTTTCTCGACAAACGTGCTATGAATACTAAGTAGTGTATCTTATAGGATTATAGGCAAAGAGTACAAGATTTGACAAAAAGCACAACATCTGTTGTTTGTTAGACAAAAGTTTACCGAGAATGAAACCGTTTGAGGATGTTTTAGACTTTATGGATCACAGTCGAATAAAGAAAGCTCTTACTGACAGACATAGGTGCTACAGATCTCACATTGAGATGTTTTGGAACAATGCAAGATTTGATGAGGCAACAAAAGAGATAGTGTCGGTTTTGACGATAAAAGATGATAAAGGGAAAGACATTGACATAGAAGTAAAGTTTGATGTTGGTGATGTCCGCAGAGTCTTAGATTTCAAAGATGATGACAAAGATCCAATTCAGGTGTCTGAGAAGTTAGTGAAGGGATTCTAGATGAGAATGGGGTATGATGGATACGTTAACGACATCAAAGATCCAAGGGATTCTGCAAACTATGGCTCAAAGATCCAATTCAGGTGTCTGCAAAGTCTCCTACACCATCTTGTCACCTGATTCCTTGAACCATAGTTTGCAACTATAAGCTCTTCTTTCATTCTTTTCAACATCAGAACCTTTTCAAGTACATTCTTCTTATATTTTGACCAAACTGGAGGAGTTTTTTTTATCATGTTGTCAAGCATCTCTTGAATTCTTGCTATTTCTTCTTTGAGCTCACTTATGGTCCATTCTTTGTACTGATGCTTTTCTGCCTTGTATTTCTTGTATGTCATGATGTGTTCAATGTAATCTTGCTTCATACTTTCATCATCCATTTCTGACAATTTCTGACAAAGATCTTTTGAGAACTGCTCCAAAGTTTTGACTTGTGTAGGCAGATATTGTAGATTCCTTTGAATTTCTTTATCAGTCTTTCCCTTTGTGTCTCTTTTTGATATATCCTCTGCTTGTTTGGCCTTCAGTTGAAGATATTCTTCTATATTTCTTGGCAGAGGATAACCTTGAAGAGATGGGAGATGCCTTTTTTCAGGATCATCTTCAGAGTAGAAGGATTTGATCTCCTCCCTAACTGCTGGAAGATCCGAAGGGTATTTTACTCCCAAGGGAACCAAGTCAGTGTTTGGGTCAGTGGCTTGAACATAAGAAATTGGAATAGGCTTTTGGACAGTGGATAGGACAAGAGGCTGTGAAGAAAATGGAAGTGGAGAAGGTACATTATCATCTTCAAGTATAACATTGGTTATCCTTCTCCTTTTGGGTTTTGGAGTGGTTGGTGGTGTATTTATGGGTTGAGAGGTGGTATTTGAAGTGATGGGTGACTGACTAACAGTTGTTGAAATAACTGTTGTTTCAACCACTGTTGTCACTACAACTGTTGATGTATCAACTGTTGTCTTCTGCTTTATGGCAGGTGGTGGTTTTTGTGAAGGTGGTTTTGTTTGTGGTGTAGCAGTGGATTGAGTAGTGATGGTTGGTGAAGTGATGAGGGGAGTGGTTGACACAACATTTGTTGAAACAACTAAAGTATCAACAACTGTTGATACAGCAGGTGTCTTAACATCTGTTGGTTTGGATGTTGGTTTAGGGGTTTGATGTGAGGAACTTTTGGGGATTTTAGGAAGATGTTTAGTGGTTTTGGGAGGTGTGGTTTTGGGAGGTGTGGTTTTGGGTTGGCTAACCTTTCTGGTAGTCTTTCTTCTGTTTGAAGTACCCTGTGCCTCCTTAGCCATAAAAACTTTATTTTCCTCTTCAAATTTTTTGTCTCCCTTTCTTTCCATTTTCTCTTTTAACTTTGCTTTTTCTTCAGGAAAAGTATTGAGGGTCACATCAACCTTCTTTGACCCATCTGGCTTAGGAATTTCCACAACAGCTTTAGCCATTGGATCTGGTGGTAGGTATAGACCTTCTTTTCCCTTCTTTCCTTTCTCCCCCTTTTTGGCATCATCAGGGTTTTCAACATCGATGTTTGAAGGAGGAGCAGTGCCAGTGGTTTGGAGCAGATGAGCTTTAATGGCTTTGATATCTGCTTGAGTATCTTTGTACCTAGCTTCCATGACATTTCTGAACATTTGAAGTTAAACTTCATGTTGTTGATCAACATTTTTTTTTGTTGATGGAGCAGAGGTTGAAATAGATGCCATAGCTCAGTGGGAGATGAAGCAGATGGTGCAGCAGTGGATGGAGCCTTTTGAGATTGTAACAACTGCTGCAACATATTTTTGATATCTGCACCAGATGTTTCAATTTTATCCACTCTATCCGTCAATTCTTTGTATTTCAAACCATCACCCAAGTGAATGGGATCATCTGATTTCCCACTAGCAGTGGTTGTATCATTAGTTGACTTAGGGAAAGTTTCCCAAAAGTCATCCACTGATGCCCCTTTGTCTTGGTACTGGGGACTTCTTTCCTCAGCATTGGTTACCATTGTAAGCACACCAGTGAATAATGGAAATACACCAGTGGTCACCTTGGTTCCCAAAGAGGAAATTGCCTTCAAGGGAGGCTTACTAATGAAACTACTGTCCAGATGTAAATCAGTGGATTCAACACCTGTAGTAGCTGCTCCACTTGAACTACTGACATGAATTTTACTTGTAATTCCTGCAATGTAACCTCCTCAGCTGTTGATGGGTTAGCAATGGCAGAGGAATCAGACTCAGTCACTTGTTGAGGTATTTTCTCAGTGATGGGTTGTTGAGAAGAAATGATTTGTGTCTGATCCATGTCCAAGGCATTCAACAGAGGTAGAAAAGATGGTGGAATTTATGAAGTAGGGATAGGGGTTGAAAGAGAATTTGCCCCGGGAGCAGGGCTGTGGAAGATGGAGTCAAGTGATTCCAGAGCTTCATAATTTGGTGTCCCTGTGGATACAACCTGATCCTTTTGAGAGGATGCAGGAGGAGTTTTATGCTCAGGTTGAGATCTTTCTACCAACTGCTGTGAGGAAGTAGCAACAGTGGTTTTAAGTGACTTTTGTCTTGTCACAGGAGTTACTTCTGGGATCTCATCTTCCAGAAGATCCTTTTTGGATGGGTTGGTGGGCTTTTTGGTGATTTTCTTTTTGATGGTCTTTTTGGTGGTTTTTGGTGGGGTTTTCACAGCAGTGGTGGTGCTGTTGTGATCACCAAGAGCAGTGGGCTCAACAGTAGGGACCTGAGGAGCATTTTTTGCAGCTAAATTCTGCTCAGGTTCCTCTGTTTGTGTTTTTGAAGGTTTTGACAGCCTTGTGAAGGTTTCAGATGATAGGCTGTTTATTTGAAAAGGATTTCCTTGGATAAGCACATGTGCACTATCCTTTGGAATTTTCTTTTGTAAATAGAAACTCAAAAATCTTGGAAACAATAAAAATGGTTTTTCTTTTCTTTTATATTGGTGACATTTTTTACCATGTCATTGAAAATCTCATGGGAGTTTTTAAAATCAACTTCAGCAATTATAGCATAGCTAGGTATTGGATTTTCAATGGCATTTCATTGAAAGCCGTTGTTTTATTAGACACACACATGAGGAGGGTATGGAATAAAAATCTCATGGGAGGTGGAAAACTCCCCTTTTGTAAAGTGTCTTTTTTCATTTGTTCCTCATACCCCCTCTCAATTAAATCAGTTTGATACTCCTCCTTTGGAAGGAAGTTTTACCTGTATGATCGTTTATTTCAAAAACCTCAGAGATGGTTTGAGGTGTGACAGCAACCTGAATTCCCCCGACTGTTGAAGTAATAGCCCATGGCTTTTTGTCCTGGCTTTCAATTTTTGCATGTTTCCAGAAATCTCGGAGGGTATCTAGGTAGATAGGTGCGTTGCAAGTTAGCAAAGTTTTGTACTTTGACTTGGAAAGAGCATCAATGACGGAGTGAAAGGTTGTGTTTTGACTTGTTTTCTCAAATGTACACAGGTAGTTATGAGGGGTTTTTAGTGCGAGAGCCATGGTGAATCGAAAGTGGTTGAGAGCGAATGAAGAAGATGAGTGATTTGAGAGATTTTTATGGAAACTGCTTTTGAAAGGAATTTTGAATTCGATTCGACAGTGAAAGCCCTGTTTGGGGTTTTAATCAGGGTTTAAAGGGTGAAAAAGTGAATGCTGACGTGGCAGTGGTTACAAAAGATCTGACCGCTTAGTACTGTCCACGTGACAACCTCTGATGAATAATGGATGACATTTGTTTAGGAAACCACTGATGGATCAATATCAGTGGTTTTCAATGGTGAAAATGAAAATAGTGGCTGATTTTAACTATCAGTGGATAGTCTATCAGTGGATTAAAACACTGAGGTTTAACAACAGTGATTAACAAGGAAAATGAGAGAACAGAGGTTGACTTTCAGCAGTGGAAAGAATTCAACAGAATAGATGTTTGAACCAAAATAGTGGTTATGGCAGACTTTTAAGGATTCATGAAAATTTTCATTTTTAACTATTTTTAAGGATGAATTTTTTATTTTCTGAAAACATTTTAATGCTTTTTATTCATAGAAAAACATGATTTTGCCTGTTATTCCATGTTAAGCATGCCAATCGTTGAGATCAAGCTTTCAAAGGTAGATGTGTCTAAAGCCTTTGTTAGCACATCTGCCAACTGATCTTTGGTATGAACATGATGCAGAGAAATCAAACCTTTTTCGTAGCAATCCCTCACAAAGTGATGTCTGATGTCAATGTGTTTCGTGGTTGAATGTGAAACTGGATTTTTGATGATATTTTCTGCTGCCTGACTGTCCAACATGAGAGGTGTCTTTAAGGCAGTGATACCAAAATCCAACAGTTGATTTTGAAGCCATAACAGTTGGGCTGTACAGCTTGCAGCAGCTATATACTCTGCCTCAACAGTAAATGTTGAAATAGTTGCATGCTTTTTTGCTTTGCTAAGATACTAAGCAATCACCTAGAAATTGGCACCCTCCTGATGTGACTTCCTTGTTGCATTACACCCAGCAAAGTCACTGTTTGTGAAACCTGAAAGCTTAATATTCTCATTAGCAGGGTACCAGATACCAAGTGTGGGAGCACTTTTTATGTATCTGAGTATCCTTTTCACAGCTATTAGGTTAGACTTTCTAGGGGCTGATTGGGATCTTGCACAAACACATGTTGCAAACATGATGTCTGGCCTAGATGCAGTTAGGTACAATAAAGACCAAATCATGCTTCTATATAATGTTTGATCCACCAAATCATCCTTTTCATCAGTCATGACTAGCTTGGTGGTTGCCATGGGTGTACTACATGGTTTACAATCATTCATCTCAAATTTGTTTAAAAGTTCTTTAGCATATTTGCTTTGATTAATGAATGTACCATTTTGCAGTTGTTTCACTTGGAGACCAAGGAAACACTGTAGTTCACCCATTGCACTCATCTCAAACTCAGCTGTCATGAGATGTCTGAACTCTTCACACATTTTAGAACATGTGCTTCCAAAAATGATGTCATCCACATAAATCTGGACAATCATCAAGTCTTTCCCTCTCCATTTTAAAAATAGTGTTTTGTCAGTTTTACCTCTTGTGAAACCAATAGAGAGAAGAAAGGTAGAAAGAGTTTCATACCAAGCTCTAGGTGCTTGTTTCAAGCCATACAAAGCTTTGTTTGGCTTGTAGACATGATCTGGATTAAATGGATCCTTAAAACCAGGAGGTTGACAAACATATACCTCTTCTTGAATCTTACCATAGAGGAATGCACATTTGATATCCATTTGAAACACCTTTATGTTGTGGTTGACAGCAAAGGCCAAGAACAGTCTGATAGCTTCCAATCTTGCTACAGGGGCAAAAGTTTCATCATAGCCAATGCCTTCTTCCTGTCTAAAACCCTGAACCACTAGCCTTGCTTTATTCTTGACAACAATGCCCCTTTCATCAGTTTTTTTAAGACCCACTTTGTGCCAATAGGACTCACACCCTCTGGGGAGTGGTACAAGCTCCCATACTTGTTGTCTTTTAAACATTTGGAGCTCTTCTTGCATGGCTGTCTTTCAGTGCCTCTTGGTACATGACAGGTTGATGAAGTGATAGAAAACCAGCAAAAGACATATGTTTTGGGATTAACTTCTTGTGAGCACCCCTTTACTGATGTTGCCAATGATTTGGTTTGGTGGATGAGACTTCAAGAAGATTAGATCTCCTTTGTATGGAACAATGGCATTTAAGGGTGAGGGTTGCAGATGTGAATCATCTAAGCTAACAACTGTTGGTGACTTTGATGATCCAACACTGTCTTGAAATGGAGGTGGAGGAATAGGAGGAATTGGTGTGGAAACATGTTGATTTTTATCCACTGTTTGAGGATTTTTATCAACAGTGTTTGATGATGTGGAAGCAGGGGTTTTAGGGCTACTTTGGTCAACAACTGTTGATGTAGCAGTGGTTGAGCTTTGACAGCTGTTTTGAACATCTGCTGCTCTGGCAATGGATTTGAAATTTTGTTGTGGAATGATCTCTTCATATCCATTGTATAATGGAGGTGGTTGAGATGGAACTGCACTATTAGTCTTGACAGAAACATTTTCAAAGGTGAATTTATCAAGATCAAATAACTCAGCAGGGTTTGCAAGGATTTTCATTGAAGAAAGTTCATTGAACTTTACATTCAAAGGCTCTTCCACTGTCTTAGTCCTAGTGTTAAACACTTTGTAGGCCTTAGCAGTGGTTGAGTATCCCAAATGGTATCCACTGTCTACTTTGGCTGCAAATTTTGAAATTGAATCTTTTAGATTTAAAATGAAACATGGGCAGCCAAATACTTTAAAGTATGAGATCAGTGGTTTGATTTTTTACAGAATTTCATAGGCAGTCTTTTGATGCCTGGGGTTGATTAAAACTCTGTTCTGGACATAGCAGGCAGTATTTACAGCCTCTGCCCAGAAAGTTAATGGCAAACCTGAATCAGCAAGCATGGTTCTGGCAGCCTCAATAAGTGTCCTGTTCTTTCTCTCAACAACCCCATTTTGCTCTGGTGTCCTTGGAATGCTGTACTGCCTTACAATTCCTTTTGACACACAAAACTCATCCAACTCCCTATTTCTGAATTCTATGCCATTGTCACTCCTAAAGACTTTTACTGGCAAGTCAAACTGCTTTTCAACCTGTTTGACAAAGTCTTGCAGAATGCCTGCAGTCTCATCTTTAGAATGTAAGAAATAAGTCCATGTAAACCTAGAAAAGTCATCTACAATTACCAAACAATATATTTTCTTTTTAAGACTCATGACTTTTACTGGGCCAAACAGATCCATGTGCAACATTTGCAAGCACTTGGTTGTTTTGGACTCTTCAATGGACTTAAATGAGCTTTTATGTTGTTTTCCTTTTAAATAAGAAACACAATGCTCAGGACAGGTGAACAGTTTTTGAGAAAGACCTCTTACAAGACCCTGTTTTGACAAAGCAGTGATTGTCTTGAGATTTGTGTGCCCCAATCTCTTGTGCCAAAGTTCTGTCTCTTTGTTAGAGGCAGTTGAGAACAGACTGGCATTAGTCCTGGGGCTCTCTTTTGACAAATCAACTACATAAACATTGCCACTCCTTTGAGCAACAAGTTGGGTTTTTCCATTTTTTATTATTTCTTCAATCTTTTTGACCATTTCTGGCCCAACAATCCTACAACAATCCTTAGTGAAGAATGAGCCAAAACCTTTGTCACGCATTTGTGAGACACTAAGGAGGTTGAATTTTAGATTGTCAATCAGATTGACATTTTCAAACTTAACATTTCCAGACTGTACTGTACCAGAACGCATCACCTTCCCTTTTACTATTATTCCCAAAAGATATATCACCCCCTCCATGAGTTTTGAATTCTTTGAATAGGGCTCTACATCCAGTCATGTGCCTGGAGCCTCTACTATCTACATACCAAAGACTATCTAAGCATGCAAAAGCTCCCAGCACATCAAGTAAATAATTAGTTCAGGAGGGTCTCCAAAGCCAATAAGGATTTGGATGGGGTCTCAACAGTGTCTGTGTTAAGTGCAGATGGATGGACTGTGGTTAGCTCAGGTGTTTGGACAGTTTTTGAAACATTTTTCTCTCACCACTGCTGGGGGTCATGTCCCATCAACTGTTGATAACCAAAGGGATGCCTGTTCACTTTTGGTTTAGAAGGCCTTTTGTAAGCCTGATAAACATGTGTGACCCTTGGGTATGGAGGTTGACCTTTACCTCTTTGGTATTGGTTGGCAGGGGGTGTATCAGTCACTTGAACCTCTCTTTTAACAGAGTTTTGGTTCAGCCGCTTTATAACAGCTGTTTGGACTGGCACAAATAGTGGTTGTTTCTTGACTTGTGGTTTTGATGAACTCATGAGTGTTTTTGAAGTGTACTATTCCTTTTTGACCTCAAAGGATTTTAAATACACACACTCCTGAGTGGAATGGTTTGATTTACCACAGATGGTGCAGCTCTTTGAAAGCACAATGGTACTTGTTTTGTTAAGGTCATAAGCTTTTAAATGAAAACAATCTTTGGTCAAATGATTTTTCTTTTCACAAAAGTCACAAAACAAGTTTTTAATCTTTTCTTTTCTTTTCTTCTTTTAAGACTCCTTTGCAATAGAGTTTTGAACTACTGTTGGGATGTCCTTAAGAGGAATTACCTTGGCCTTAGGAGCTTTGACACCATCCACTGTGGTGAAATCCATGGGTTTAAAATTTTCAAGGATGTCAAACTCATCAGACCAAGTGGGTTTGAATTGGTATATCTCAATCTCCTCAAAAATTGAGGACCCCACTGATCTTTCCAGAGTGATCTTGTTGCCAAGTTTATAAGTTATTTTAACTTCTTGACCATCCTTGTTGGTGGGTATGATTTCAACAGAACCAGATTGATTTGCAGCAGTGTTTTCAACTTGGTCATTTTTCGTAAACCCTATGCCAAATTTTACATTGCTTTCAATATGTTTTTCAAGCATAATCTCATAACTTTTGCAGGATTCCACCCATTTTTCACAATTGATTTGGGTGGATTCCAACTCCTTTTTACATTTCTGATATTTTTCTATCATGGTCTTGAGTTGGTCCTTGGTTATGCCATGCTCATGTTTGAGGCTGCAAATCTCATTTTCTTTTTCAGACAATTTGATTTTCAAGTCTTTTAAAGATTTTTCAAATTGTACTTCATCATTTACCAATCTATCTCTAAGGTTTTCATTCACCTCTTTGATGTTTGCAAATGCTATGATGCATTTGTCTGAACAAAGGTTTTTAAGAACCTGAGGTGATACCTTAGTTGCAGCCATCATGGCACAATCATAGACATGTTCACTCTCTTCTGGCTTCTTCTCTTCCTTTTCTTCTTCAACAGACCATGGGTCGGACAATGGTTCCAACAGGGGTTCTGATTTATCTTCCAACAGTTGTTAACCAACAACAGTAGTAACCACTGCTTCAGCAATTTTATCCACTGTTTCAGCACTGGATGTTCCTTCTTCAGTTTCCAGCCCTTCAGGAATTGACTCTAATTCTACAAAACAAAATTCATTACTAGAAATAGCATCATCAGCATATTGAGCAAAGTTTTCATCTCCTAGTTCCTCAGGCAAACTACTCCAATCAACAAAGCCTTGTGTGAAGAAGCTTTGCTGATCTGCTTGAACAGCTGTTTGTGCAGCTTGTTGAGGTGCAGCTTGTTGCACCTTGTAGGATCGAGATTCGATTAATACAAGTCAATCTGAGTCAAATCTGAGTCGCTAGAAAGGCGGAAACAGACTAGCAACCTTGAATCGGTGTTAGAATAGGAGTAGAAGAGCAGAAATACACTTTAAACAGGTTTTCCATTGATTGATTATAAACGTTTTCGTACGGAGAGAAATGGACAGCACTTCGTTACACCAGATCTCCAGAAGTTACAAATGAAAAACACAAACAGCCTATTTATAGGCAGCTCAGTTCATGCGACCTGGCCCTAACCAACCACTTCGTGCGAACTGGATCAATAATATACAAAACATAACTTTTAAACCTATTACATGCTACTGACACGACTTAGACTGATGACGTAGGCGATAGACATTGTGCACCAACAAACTCCCCCTTGAATATTGCCGCAGTCTTCAGTCAGCCTATCTTCAAACTTTCTTCACAAAGACTTGAAAACCTCCTCTCTTTACTTTGGCTTCTTCAATAAAACTTTCCTTAGCTTTTCATTTTCTTCAACAGCTCTCTTTTCCTCTTCGGCTAACCTTTGCACAACAGTAGCTCGAAGAATCCTATATTTCTCTTCACGCTCTTCTTTCAGCTTCTTTGCTTTCAGAGCTTCTTCTTTTTCAATATCTCTCCATCTCGATGACCACATATTTTCAGAATTTATACCTTTCTGAAAACATATCGTAGCAACTTTCTGGAACTGCAGAGCTTGATCTTTATCTTCAACTTTATACCCAATCTTGTTTACGAACAAACACTCGATATCCTTCGCAGAACAATTCACAATCCATATTGGATCGTACAGATGAATCTATCTGGTTTCATTCCCAACCTTGTAGACAATCACTGCTTCAGTCGTCAAGCAGCTATACACCCAGCAAACAAACCCTTCATGAAAGTTCTGTTCCATCTTCGGCAATGGAATGTTCTTTATAACTCTGGGCTTCTTTATCTGCAGAATTGTTTCTTCAATGCCTGTAACTGGATCCACCTTCTTCAATTTCTTCGGATAATGTGGCTTCCAGTGTTTAAATTCTTTGAAAGCTTCAAACTTCATTAAGCCCCATGTAGGCATATCGTGAACCCTGACTGGATAAGATAATGTTCTGACTTTGGGCAATTCTTCGACATCCCACCAAGGCAGAGACATTATATCTTGAATGTACGCGAAATACTGAATGCCAAACTCTCTTTTGATTGCATAAGCATTCACCTGTGGTAAGTAACCCCAACTTATTATATCTCCCAAAGAAACTTCTCTATCTCTCTTATAATACTTCAGTGGTCTCTTGAATTTTCTTTCAGTATCTTTTCTGAACCACTTCTTTTTCTCTTCTCGACGTTCATCTTTCGACATTTCTT
Source organism: Helianthus tuberosus (assembly GCA_030545235.1). Lineage (NCBI taxonomy): Eukaryota > Viridiplantae > Streptophyta > Magnoliopsida > Asterales > Asteraceae > Helianthus > Helianthus tuberosus. The sequence goes on along the minus strand of CM060357.1, from coordinate 104,306,942 downwards.
GAAAACTTTTATTCTTGACACTTTCTGCAACCTTTCTTCTTAACTCATCTTCATTTGCTTGACTGAAGAATTCAGCAAGCATCGGAAAGCTAGAAGTATCAACGTTCACATTCTCAGACTGATCTTCATCACTCCAATCTTCAACTTCTACTTTGTCATAGTTATCAGCATCTTCAATGTACTTATACTGATATTCAGGCTGCTGATTAATGTCAAACTGATTCAACTCTTCTTCAAAATCAAAGATAAAATCATTATCTTCAATATGCGTCATCTTGATGATCTCATCTCTTGTGTACGTATGTAATATTTCACCTTCTTCTACATCGTGTTCAAGACGTAGAATTAACCTTGTACTTTGATCAGCATTTTCATCATCTTTCTCAGCATCATGCTCCCCCTCACCACTTGCATTTTCAGATTCTTCATTTGCATCATCATGAAGATAATCATCAATTTTCTCTTCATTTGACGCTTCAGTGACTTTTATGCCCGAAGTACCATGATCATCATTATCATCTCCATTATCGTCATCATCACTATGAACAGAATAAACATCATCTGCATCATCTTTTAGAACATCATCATCTTCTTCATCTTCTTCATCTTCTTCATCATCTTCCTGATCAATCAAACCAGCTACTGAAGAAATTGGACAAGGCTCAGGCAAAGCAAGTGCCCTTTCAGTCACTTGAGCTTCACCTTCAAGAACACTTTTGCCTTTATTCTTCATCTTAGCTTCTAGAACAGCTTTACGCTTTGCCCTAACTTCATCAAGCTCTATTTCTTCAAACTTTTGTTCAATTGGATTTCCGATTATATCTTCAATCACTTTCTTCATCATATACGCTTCATGTTCTTTTCTAGCGTTATTGGCTTCCAACTCTTTGTTTTTCAACTTGAAATATTCATTTTGCTCATCTCTACGAGACTTTTCTTCTTCCAATACCGCTACCCGAACTTTCAGAATATCAATTTCAACTTGATCAGTTTCAACTTTCTTTAGCAAATACGAATTTTCAGATTCAACAGTCTTTACACATTCTTCCAACTTCTTTTTCTCACTAGAAACTTCATTCACCTTCTGTTGCAGCTTTCTCACAAGATCATAATTTACGAAATTAAAATCTCCAATCTCGTCAAGAGCTATATTCTCTGGAATATGTGGAAACTCTTTAAATGTAGACGATCCAGGAGTTATTTGAATTGGTGATTGTGTGGTTTGTGGTTTTTGTTGGATGTGAGGTGAAATAATTGGTTGTTCATGAATAGGTGAAGTAATATGATGTGGTGATGGTGTTTGTGGTGGTGGTGATGGTTGTTTTTGTGGTGGTGATGGTGGTTTTTGTGGTTCTTGTGGTGGATTCAGTTTGAACTTTAACTTTTGAGCTGCATGAGTTATCACACGTTTCCTTGAGGTTGACTTCTTTCTGCCTCCTGATGATGGTGGTGAAACAACCTGTACATTTTCTGGTGGAGCATACGTTTCATCTTCATCATCTGAATTCCTCTTTCTTTTCTTCTGTTTCTCTCTATCTCTTGGATCAAGGTTTTCTTAGGTCCATTTATCAACTTGAACATCAATATCAGAATCTTCATCAGATGAACTATCCTCTTCATTATCAACCACTTCCTTACCAGCTGCTTTTTCAACTTCTAAAGAATCATCAATGTTTTTCAATAATTGCTCTGTTTCAGGAGATAATGACTCTTGATTTCTTTCAACATCAGCTTCTGGTTCATCAACCAACTTTGTTTCAACAGATTTCTTTCCACCTCGTTTCTTCTTTTCTTTTTCAGCTTTTGTAAACCACTCATTTCGAGTTTCAGAAAACTCTTCTAACTTTTTCAACTCATCAGCTGCACTCTTTTCTTTCATCTCTGCATCATCCCTCCATTTCAAATGATTCACTGGATCCGGATCTTCATATTTCTCATCTTTGATAAACCTGAAAAACTCAATCTTATTTTTCGGTTCCGGCCAATTCTTGTGATACTTGGATAATCTGATCAACGTTTCATTATCCATACGATTCAACACCATGAGATCATTTTCTTCATCTTTCACCAAATTCGGATAAGCATGATCCAGCATCATTTGTACAAACCTCGGATACATCCAACTTTTACTTCCCGAAGTAATGTTATCTTTCATATAATGGAAAACAATTCGTGAAAAGTTGTACTTCTTGTTCAGAACCAAAGTTGTCACCATACACATCTGATAATCTTTCATGACATCAAAACCACCCTTTCTGTGACAGAGTGCGTGAATCACTGAATGAATGAAAAATTTGTACGGCTTTGTGAAACATGCTTTCAAATAGTTTGCATTATTCAACGGACCAGTGTATCCCATTCTCAGCATACAACCTTTGACCATTCTTTCAGGAAATCCTGTTGGAGAATTTTCATCATCCGGAAAATCTAACACTTCTCGGACAAGTTGTTCAGTGATTATTATCTCTTTATCTTCACCATCAAGACTAACAACTGAATTAATAACATTGTTTTCTTCATCGTACTTTGCATTCTTCCAGAAATGAGCAATATGAGATTTGAAAACTTTATGTTGATTCGTCAACGCCTTTTGAATAGGTAAACGTCTCATAAACGGCAGAATTTCCTTAAACACATCCATCTTTGGTAACGTCTCATCATAGACACAGCAAATGTTGTGTGACGGATCAAATTCCACGTTCGAAGCCTGAAACACAAACAAAAACACAAGTTAAACATTTTGCACTAATTTCAAGACACAACTTCACTTCACACGATCTGGCCTTCATGCGAAGTGATGTTCACACGGTCTGACCATTTCATACGATGTGGAGTTCAAACAAACTGACTAGTTTCACACGATGTGGAATTTCAAACGATTTGGATAATTCACACGATTCAGAACAATAATCAAACTGGCCATCTCGTGCGGAGTGGATTGTCACTTCGTATGAAACACATGAACATGAACAGTAATTTTACAGATTTTAAAACATGTGTTTATACTAAAATTGAAGCCCTAGATCTGATCTACATCAAATTCCGAACACACTGATGTGTTTTTTATTCGATTTGGTCCAATACATAACCCTAAATCTAAGTTTAAAGGTCTTGTTCATCGAAGTTCATGCATGTTCGTTAGATCTGGTTCAAATTAACCATCAATCCTTACCTTTCCCATGATATAAGTTGAGCCAACCAACTTATACAAGGATTACAAACAAAGATTCACAAGATTACGGCTAAAAAACAACGAAACAGATCAAATCGCCTCAGATCGCTCGAAGTGGTATGTGTTTGATGCAGAGTGGAATGTGAAAATGACTTCACGCGGACTGGTCTCCCCCTTAAATAGAGGGTCCAGTTCGCACGAGTTGATTGAGGCGGTGTGGGCCAGCTCGCACGAATTGGAAATTTGGAACAGATTGGCACTAACTGGCCACTTCGTGCAAGTTGGTCACTTCGTGTGAACCAACTTTTTCAAAATTTTTAACTTTTTATTTATTTTTATTTCTTATTAACTATTTATCAACACACTCAGTTAACCAAGTCCAAGTTAATGGCCCTGGTCAACTGTTTAGCCTGCCAAGTCCAAGTTAATGACCTTGGCTGACCAAATTATGATCTCGCTGTCATTTTGAAACAAATTAAGTTCAAATTAATGAACTTTTAAACATTTCGAGAAATTACCAACATTTTTTCTCAAACATTTTCTTTTCCAACCCAAACGATCCAACATGTTTAGCACTGTGAGACTTTGATCATCAGATCCCCAACGTCTGTTGTCGAAAATAAGATGAAATGTCAAATCTTTTTGGATTTTACAACATTTTGCTAAACAAACAGGAAATCTTTTGGAATTAAGAAACTGGAAACTGTACAAACATATTTCTGTGAGCGTGTTAGGGGATCATATCAGCTGCCGACAAGCTACAAGTACCGTTAAGCTTTGATTTCATACTAAGCATTAAACAATTCACAGTGATTGCCGATATACTGATCCAATTTAAATTTTCACACAAATTTCAATCTGTTCAGGATACAAATTAGTGTTTTAAAGACTTAACTTATACATGTGTACCACCTCAGAATATACTCCCGTATCCAGACTACTATATTCAGTCTTACAGGTGAGTGCACACTAATGATATCTGTAATGGGTTAAATGCGAGGCCATGAGAGCTCAGGCTATTGCTTCCGCAAAATCAGAGAGATGTTGGCTCGACTTTAGGTGGGTCCCCCTTGGGGATCTTCTTTACAACAGCACATGATTAGCATTTTTCAATGTTTCATCATTTTTTATGCTGAGGGCGGACTTTATGAATAAAGCAATGCAGAGTATTATACAAGGACAAGGCTATTGCAACCGCAAAATCAGAAGTCCTGGTATAATACCCCAGATATCATCACGTACAAAGATCTAGTATGTCAGAAATAGAGCCTTTCAAACAGGATTTCAGGGGTTACCTATATATCCGAGAGGTGTTCCCCACGTAAAAAGCAAGAAATGATTTAGGTTTATATCCCGAACAAACTTACTAAATGTGTAAAAACCTATCGGCATATCATCAGCGAGACTGCTTAACACTTTTAAACTATACATTTCTTTAGCGTACTGCAATTGTCTAGCTGATGTACTATCATTTCCCATTTTATACACAAACTCTTTTTCCCTTTTTCAATGTTTTTGTATTTTTGACATTTTATCATGTTTTTGTATTTTCTAAAAACTTTCTCCCCCTAAAATCAAAAACATATTTTTGTGTTTTTGGTTTTATCAAAAGCAGTAAAGAAACTGTACAGAAAAACATGAGAACAAAACGCAGATCACTTCTGATCGCCGTCCTCCTCGGCCACACACTCTACCACCCTCCTAGAAAACAAATTCTTTAACCCGTTCAATTTGAAAAGATAATTAAATCTTGTTTTATCAAAGGGTTTTGTGTAAAAATCAGCTCTCTGATCATCAGTGTGAATATAGTTAATTCGAATCAATTTTTTCTCGTAGCAATCACGAATAAAATGATGTCGAATCTCAATATGTTTTGTTTTAGAGGGTTGCACCGGATTTTTACTAATATTAATGGCTGCCTCATTGTCCACAAAGATTGGCGTGTCTAAGAACTGCAAACCATAGTCCCTCATTTGTTGTTTAATCCAGAGAATCTGGGAACAACAGCTGGAAGCTGAAACATATTCAGCCTCACACGTCAAGAGAGCGACTGTGGTTTGTTTCTTGCACTGCCAAGTGATTAGCCGAGTTCCGAAGAACTGGCAACCAGCAGTTGTGGATTTTGCATTCAACTTACAGGACCCAAAGTCAGAGTCAGCATAACCAGTTAGAGAAAAGTCACCGAATCAAGGATACCACAAGCCGGTGCTTGGGCAACCTTTGAGATACCGTAAGATTCTCTTCACTATCTGCATGTGTGATTGTCTGGGACTCGACTGGTACCGGGCACAGAGGCAGGTTGGATACATTATGTCCGGTCGTGACGCTGTCAGATACATTAAAGATCCAATGATTGACCGATACAGCGTTTCATCCACTTTCTCACCACTTTCGTCCGGACATATGCCATGATTTGTAGCCAGGGGGTTGATGTGGGTGATGATTCGGACATGTTGAATTTTTCCAGCACATCATTCACATACTTGGTTTGGTGTATGAAGATTCCATCGGGCAGCTGCTCAACCTGAAGCCCTAGGAAGAACTTCATCTCCCCCATTGAACTCATTTCAAACTTCTTCTTCATGACCTTCTCAAGCTCTTTGCACAACTCATCGTTCGTAGATCCGAAAATTATATCATCCACGTAAATCTGCACGATGAGTAGATGTCCTGCAACCTCTTTTGTGAACAGGGTACTATGGACAGTCCCTCTCGGGGCCTGGTGTAATCCGTATAATGACTTGTCAAGTAGATACACCTTGTTCTTGTGTAACGGATCGGTAAAACCCGGTGGTTGTCCGACGTACACTTCTTCTTTAATCTTTTCGTAAAGGAATGCATATTTGACATCTAGTTGGTAGACCTTGAATCCCTTCCATGACGCGAATGCCAAGAAGATTCTAATTGCCTCGAGTCGAGCAACGGGCGCATATACTTCAGTAAAGTCAATCCCTTCTTGCTGACTAAATCCTTGGACTACCAAACATGCTTTGTTTCTTACAATAACCCCTCTATCATCTCGCTTACACTTGAAGACCCACTTGGTCTTGATCAACTTCTGATCTTCCGGGAGTTCAACCAACCTCCACATTCCAAGCTTTTCAAACTGTTGTACCTCCTCTTGCATTGCATTTACCCAACTCTCGTCGGTCAATGTTTCTTTGTATGTTTTCGGCTCTACTTGCGAGACAAAACATTTTAATGAGAAGTCTACTTGTAAAGGAGCAAAAGATGAGTAAAAATATGTAAGCCCTTTGTTGATTTGATCGCGGGTTTTCACGCCGCTGTGAAGGTCACCAATGATTTGTTCTGATGGATGGTAAGATAATGTTCTTGGCATGACTGTATCAGGTACGCTCACTTCCGATTGCAAATTTGTTATATTCTGATCACCCGTGTGATTATCAGCATTTGTAGTCGCAATATTTGGTTCCTCGTCATAAGTCGAATCGGTTTCCGAATCTGAGTTGTCAGATTGATCAAATATTGGAGTTGTTTCTTCTGGAGTTTCGTGTGCAGTTCCACTAGGACCAGCCTCATGATCATTTGCACCCACGGTGGGCGAGGAAACTACCAACGATCTCGGCACTTGTTCTTGTGAAAGAGATTGTTGTTGTTGGTATAAAAATGCGAATTCCTCTTCACTCGGCTCTGTCGGCAAATGGAATGACTCCCAGAGATTATCGTAATCAAATAGCAACCTGTTTCCGGGAAGTTGTTCCGGAGCAGTAAACCTTTGACAGTCAACGTGTTGAACTTGTATGATCTTCCCCAAACACGGAACAAATACTCTCTTCAACGGACTAGCATAACCTACAAAAAAACCTTCATTAACTTTTGCACCAAATTTACCGTCTGGATCAATGAATGTGCATGGTGATCCAAATGGTTCTAAAAATTTCAGATTTGGTTTATAAAAATGTAGCAGTTCAAAACAAGTTTTCTTGTGCTTCTTCACCGTAAGAACACGATCTAGTGTGTAACATGCCGTAGCAACTGCTTCACTCCAAAAATATATCGGTAACTTCGAATCTGCTAACATAGTGCGAGCCGTTTCGATCAACGTACGATTCTTTCGTTCTGCGACACCGTTTTATTGTGGAGTATACGGTGCGCTGAATTCATGAAGAATACCCTTATCATTGCAGAATTCGAGCATACGATTGTTCTTGAATTCTGTCCCATTGTCGCTTCTAATCCGTCTGATCGGCAGTTTGTAGAGATTCTCCATCTTTTTTAAGAAATCAAACGTTTGATCTTTTCTCTCTAGAAAATTCACCCAGGAAAATATTGTAAAGTCGTCAGTCACAACTAAACAAGAGAGATCTCCACTTATGCTCTTCACATTTACCGGTCCGAAAAGATCCATATGGAGTCTTTCGAGCGGCAGTCTGATGGAGTTCAAAAGCTTTTTTGGGTACGATTTCTTTGTCTGCTTACCTTTCTTGCATTCAACACAATCATCGTTAAGATGGAAGCTTTTCAAGTTAACACCCTCAACAAGATCATTATGAACTAAAAAGTTCATCTTTCTAACATGAATATGCCCCATTTTACGATGCCACATGATGGATTCTTTTTCTGTTGCCTTTGTCTTACTCACAAAACATTGTGCCTTATTATCTGTCGTTGTTGCGGTTCTCATGTCCAGTATATAGAGATCGTGTTCACGAGGAGCACGCATCAACACCATTTCTTTCGGTATCTTAAACCCTGGTTTCAGAATAAGACATTCATCTTTTGTGAAATGAACAGTGAACGACTTGTAACAAATCTACGAGATGCTTAACAGATTGTTTTCTAATTCAGCAATGTAATTCACTTTCTCGAATGACACAACACCGTTTGTAAGAATTCCTTCACCAACTATTCTTCCACCTTGAGTTCCAGCAAACCCGACATAACCTCCATTGATTGATTTGACGTCGTAGAGTAGTCCTAACATTCCTGTCATGTGCCTTGAGGCGCCGCTATCCATTATCCACTTAGAAATTATAGACCTTGGAAGCCCCTGCACACATCACAAAACATTTACTTAAACAACGATACCCAAGATTTTTCAGCATTTGGTATACTACCAAAAACAATATCATGAGCTACTTTGTCAAGGTTTGGCATGTTAAAGACAACATTTGGAACATCAGGTTCTGTTTTTGATTTTAGAGCTCCCTCCTTGATAGGTGGGAATTCTTCAATCAACTTGTCTAACTCAAATTCACTTTTCTTAACAGTGGTTGCACAAATTTTTGGTTCAGATTTTAAAACCTCTTCCATTTTCTTCTCCTCAAAAGATTGTTTAGGTTTCTCCACCCATGATTGACTTTGGAAAGTCTTTGTTTTAGGATAAACCTTTGAAGTCTTTTGTGACTTTGAAGATTCACTAATCTCAAAAGTTGATTTTGGTTTGTCCTCGGACTTCAAAGATTCACCGCGTTTAAGAATACGCATGGGGGATACCATCGGTGATTTTCCTTTAACATCTTTTGAAATGTTTGGTTTTGGTTTTTGGAAAACTGGTTTTATTATCTTTTTGACACATTGTTTGGCCATGTGACCAATTTCATTGCAGCGATAACAGATTCTTTTGTCATATTCAACAAAAGTGGATCTATTGGTCTCATCTCTTATCCTTTTGGCCGCAATAAAATCGTCAATTGCATTCTGACTAAAGATATAATCCTTTTCGACTTCTGTGTTATTACCAACGACAAAAACATCACTCAAATTTTCTTTTGGCTTAACCTCTTTCTTAGCCATTTTCTTCTCAAAACCAACACCTTTCTTTTTGAAATTATTACCATGTCTCTTGTTACCATTGTTACCTACCCATTCATTCTTCTTTCCCGGGTTGTTTGTCGGTTGTTGTTTAACAAAAGACTTTTTCGGTTTTGAAAGAAACGAGTTGTTGTTGACTTCTGAAATATCAATTTCCACGAGTTTGAAAACTTTTTCAACATTTTCCAGTTTTGCATTCTGAATCGGGTACTCAAAATCAGTATATAGTTTGTCACTTCCGGTCATCGTGTAAACCACAATGATCGAATCGTCATCCAAAACTTTATCTGACTTTGGTATGAACTTATCAAGAAAGTTTCCGTCATCTTCCAAATCTGAACTGGAATTCTCAAAATGAGTTTTAACTGTTTCAAAATCAGAGTTACCACTCTCTTCATCCAACACTTGGTCAACAACTATTTTAACCAGTTGTGACTCATTGTCATTGTCAGACGGAGAAAATGTAACATCTATGTTCTCTGGTAATTCATTCTCTATTGTTCTCAATTTAAGATTCAATGCCTCCTCCACCCCATCTGGACATTTCTGAGTATAATGATTCCACATTGGGGGTGGAACACCTTTGAAATCAGCTTGTTGAGGAATGATTTGTTCAATCACATATGAAGATGAAAGATAACTGATCAACTTTTTATCGACCCTTTCTGTCTCAATGCGCATCAATTCAAGTTCCTTTTTAAGAGATGCAATTGTGTCCAGATGTATGATAATCGACATTTGCTTATCCATGACCGTAGCTTTGAGAAAATTAACAACTTTATCATTTTCTTTATTCTCATTGTGAATTGATTTAATTGATCGTGACAAAGTGTCATAAGCTTCTTTAACATCATTAAAATCAAATTTTAATTTGTCATGAAACTTTTTCAACTCGTGAAACTGTTTGTCTTTTTCAAGGCAATCCATGCATGGTTTTAAACAGTTTTTGCATTGCATTTCAGGAATTGGATCAACTTTTTCAAAAACCTTTTCTTGTTTGTCATTTTTACTTTCTGATTTACCAAACTCCCCAGACTCAGACTCAGACTTCTCTCCGGATTCGGACTTCACATTTTCTGATTTGCCATCGGACTCGGACTTCTCTGACACTAACTCCTTTCCAACTGACACTGACTCTTGAGTTGCATCTTTGGTCTCATTGTTATCAGAAGGTGTTTTAGTTTGTTCTACCTCTTGCAACTTAACCATAAGAGCTTTGTCTGCAATTTCTTTCAAGGTCTCTTCATTCATTTCCTTTGAAACATCAATGATTTCTTGAACCGGAGTTTTTTCAACTTCGTATTGTGGGCAAAAACCCGTAGTCGGTTCTCCAAAGAATCCTGCAAAAGAATCAAACACATTAGAAGGCATTATAGATTTAAATGTATTAGCAATAACCTCCTGTTCAGACTGAGAATAGTAGACCGCTGCTGCTGCCTCTTCTAGTTCAGCATAACTTTCTTCAGTCATTACTTCACTAACTTCTTCAACTTCAGAAACATCCGGCTCTTCAGTAATTTCCGCCATCATTGCAAGACCCCCTCCTGGAATGTACTTATCCCAACTGAAGCCTTCTGGAATCTTTTCATCATCTTGATTCACCAAAAGAGCTTTTTCTGTTTTGGATGGACTGTTCTCGATTTGAGGTCTTGGATTGAATGGTGTTTGACTATTTTTATGATAAATGGCTTGTCGGTAATAGTCGTTGGCAAATGGATTCTGATGGTTGTTAACTTCTCTGTTTGGACATTCGCGCTTGAAGTATCCCTTCTCTTTACACTTGAAGCAAGTCACCTTCGATTTGTCGAATCCAAGTTTAGGATCAGGACCTGCAAGACTGATTCGTCCAGTAATTTCCATGAACCTTTGAGCTCTTCTCACAATGCTCGCCATACCCCATTTGATGTCGATGAGTTCCATTTCCTTCGGATCAATTTGGTCGTAATCTTCTTTTGTCATGTCTGGGTTACCAATTTGACCGGCTACTAGACTCTCATAAGATTCAAGTACGGAAGCTAGAAGTGCTATGTGCTGCTTTGCGGCTGTCTCAGTAAAATCTTAACCGTTTTTTATGTTAACAGCAATATTGCACAGTATCCCATGAGCATAACTCTAATTATTTGAACCTGGCGAACTTTGAGGCGAAGCCTGCTCTTGAACCTTAGGATTCGGTTCATAATTTGGAAACGATGAGAAGTTGTTGTTAGACGTGCTTTGAGTTACTCCCGATGAAGAATCTGCACTGAAAGCCGTTTGAATCTTTGGACTCAGAGTAGATATGGCAGATGAGCTTCCTTTGTAGTAAAGTTGAACGTCTTGCTGTACGTTTGCAGATTTCATTTTACTCATCTTTCGCATTTCAAGCTCTTGAGCTTCAAGTCTCTCAATAAACGTACTCATATTGAAACCCACGTATTCCAAGTTGTTCTTCAAAACCATTAAGAATGTACCCCACACTTCTTGTGGTAGTGCGTCAGCCAACTTATCAACCAACTCTTCGTCTGTTTTATCTATACCCAAACGCTTCATCTCCACTACCAAGTGACAATACCTCTCAATCAATTCTTTCGTTGATTCTCCACTGATAGAAGTAAAAATGTCGAATTCTTTTTTCAGTAGTGCCTTTTTGCTTTTGATCATTGCAGCACTTCCAAGAAATTTGACTTTAAGAGAGTTCCAAATAGATTGCGCGTCATTCTGATGCTGTAACAGTACCAAGATATCTTCCTTAATTGCCTGTTGCAATATACTGACCATCTTTTTCTCGGCTTTAAAACTTTCTGCTTCAGCTGGAGTTAACGAGTTAAGTGTTTTCGGAATACCGACATCATTCAGAGGAACTACATATTTCATTTCAACTTTCAACCAACACTCGAGATGATTTGCCTGAACCCACGTGCGAAACCTATCTTGCCACCCCGAATAATCTTCAATGTTAAGCAATTTCGGTGGTTTTTGCATGGTTCCGAGTTCATTCTACAAGTTCACATTCTGGGCTATACTTGCTGGAGTTTGAATACCTCTTCCGAAAAACGCGTTGTAAAACTCTTGGTTGTCCATTTTATACTTTGAAAAATGTTTCGGAAAAATTTTTAAGTTTTGAAAAACTTTACTTTCAAGCGAACTGACTTCCACACGATCTGGACTTTCACATGAACTGAATGATTCAAACGAACTAAACTTGTTTCACACGACCTGACAGTTTCACACGACCTGGACTGCCCAACTCGTGCGAAGTGAAAAAGTTTGTTAAAGAAAAATTCAGTTCGTGCGAGCTGATGAACTCACACGACCTGGATACTCGATTCGTGCGAACTTTTCAAACGAAGTGAACTTTTCACGCGATCTGGTTCAACTCGTGCAAGCTGAACAAGATTTTCAAACGATTTGGTAAAACTCAAACGATCTGGATGATTTCGTACGAACTGAGCATCCTGTTTACACGAAGTGAAGTTTTTTACACTTTTGGATCAGTTTTAGTGTGAATTATGGTCAGTAACTTTGAAGGATTGTTTTAAAATGGTGTTTTACACGTTATATCCAAAATTCAGTCCATTTTGTTCGTGAATTCGTCCAAAAATCCAAGAAAGAGTAGAAGTTTAGAGTTCTAAACCATTCAAAACACTTATTCAACTGATTTGACTCATCCTGAGCTCTGATACCACTTGTAGGATAGAGATTCGATCAATACGAGTCAATCTGAGTCAAATCTGAGTCGCTAGAAAGGCGGAAACAGACTAGCAACCTTGAATCGGTGTTAGAATAGGAGTAGAAGAGCAGAAATACACTTTAAACAAGTTTTCCATTGATTATAAACGTTTTCATACGGAGAGAAATGGACAGCACTTCGTTACACCAGATCTCCAGAAGTTACAAATGAAAAACACAAACAGCCTATTTATAGGCAGCTCAGTTCGCACGAGACAACATGTCCACTTCGCACGAACTGACATCCTCCAGTTCGTGCGACCTGGCCCTAACCAACCACTTCGTGCAAACTGGCTCAATAACATACAAAACATAACTTTTAAACCTATTACACGCTACTGACACGACTTAGACTGATGACGTAGGCGATAGACATTGTGCACCAACACACGTGAACCTGAGGAACTGGGGCTTGGACATACTGTATCTGAGGAACAGTGGTTTCTGTGACATATGTGTATTTTAACCCTTGTACTTTTCCGAACAACTTTGTGTTTAATGAAATATGGTGTTTTAATTTCAATATTTGTTTAATTATTTGTGACATTAGTACGTTTTCAATCATTGTTCAATTAAACCTGTTCTGGAAGTGAAATCATAAACCGTTACGTAAACATAATCAGTTTAACGCGACGTACACCCCGGAACTGTGACATAAGCCAAACATACCCTAAATACCCTTTACGTAACTTAGAAACAAGTTTCGAAGGATTCGGTATGGCAAAAACATGTTTATTCGAACTTTAGAACTATTTGCGACAAAACTGCGTAACGAACGTTGGTGACCGCCCGGATAATATTTAAATCCTAAAAATATTCTGTTATGATTAAAATTTTATTTTTAATCATGTTCGGGTTGAAAAATAAATTAAAACGCTTAAAATGTTATTTTTCAAAGTTTAAGCGACTACCTCGTGTTACTGCGTAACACAGTGCTTCTACAGCAAAACGCAGACAACGCAGCCAATCTCGGCAACTGATATTTATTTCAGTAATATTTTGGCGAGTTTATTTTCTATAGAATAATAAAAATAATTTAAAACACCATAAACCGGGATTTAAACGCTAGATAAAATACCCGGTATCCAGTTAAATACCTGCTTTTAACCAATATGTGTTATATACATATAAAGATACATGTGTATGTGAGTGAGGGTGGAGGTGGCGGCCTCCTCTTGCCACTTCTCTTTCTATTTTGGCCACTTGTAAATGCATGTAATCTCTAGTATATCTTCCATATCTTATTTATATCTTTCCTAATCTTACAAGATCACTTCATATCTTCACAACTTCACTCAATCTCTTCCTCTCTCTCTCTCCCAAACCGTAACCCCCACTGTGACAACTGTGTTCTGTAATCATTGTACAATGAAAAACAATGTTGATTATTAATAAAACAATGTGATTTGGTGTTATGATATGTGTTTTGGTGTTATTATATATGTAATTGTGTTTGGTGATTTTACAATTTGATTCGATTCCAATTTCAAGCTTTAAATTCGCTTTCTGGAAGGTTATACGCAAACTGGTGCATAAACGCAGTCAGTATAACGTGACAAACACTCCGGAATAGTGACATAGGCTTAACATACCTTAAATAACCTCCACATAACTTAGAAATAAGTTTTTGGATGGTTTGGTGTGTTGAAATCAACTTTGTTCAATCGCAGGGACTATTTGTGTCAAACTGCGAAACTATACCGATTTGTATAGTAACGAACACTCTGGAACTTGATCATAAGTTAAACATACCCTAAATATCCTTTACATAGCTTAGAAATACGCTTTGAGGGGTTCAGTATGCTAAAATAAACTTTATTGATCAATAGGGACTAAAAGCGTCAAAAAGTGCACAAGTTTGCATTTTCGCGCATATCTTACGTTATGAATATATCCGGACATCCAAAAATTTATGTAATCATTAAAATATTTTATTTTAGTGATTGGCATGATAAAATTCCATTCGTCGCTTAATTTGGATCGTTTTTGCGTTCGTTACGACTTCCGTCGTAATTAACCGAACAACGCAACCGTACGACCAAACGAACCGACACCTGAGATGTTTTCAAGTATATTTCATGTTCCCTATGTTTTAACATCATTGTGGAGCTTGAAAATGGGTTTGACGGGTGTTAGAAGTGCCGATACGCAACGAAACAAGGTGCAGGGGCTAAACTGTAAATAAGTGAAAATGGCTGGTATGCAGGTCCCTTACGGACCGTATGGACCATAGCTTACGGTCCGTAAGCTTGTGCCAGCACCACAGAATTCAGAAACTTCCATTCCAGCTGTTGCAACTGGTTTTAGACATTGTTTTTGCAATCTATGGACTTGTTTGCTGGTTTTGCTCATTGCCCAATCAATGTATGGTCAAGATTTGAGCTTCACAACACTTGGAATGATCTTAGAACTCCTAACTTACTATAAATAGCAACCCCCCACTTCACTTCATTCTCACACTTGATCTGAAATCAGCTCTAAGTTGGGGTGTTTGCACTTCATACCTGAGCTATTTTAGATCAAACATCTTTCTTGGACCCTTTGTAAGTCCTCTTTTGCTTGTTCTTGTATTTCAAGCATGAAAGTCAAACAAGTTTGACTTTCAGCTTTGACCAGTCAATGGTCAACACAAAGTTCCATTGAACTTTGCAACGTGAGTGTAATGACGATGGTTATAGTCCCTTGTGACTATACCTACTGATTACCACGTTGACTAGGCGTAGTGACGAGTCGTAGTTTCGGCCAAAATACGTGTTTATGCGTATTTTGTAACCAAACTACTCTTGGGTATCAAAACCGTTTGTTTTGATATCGAAACCTGTTTTCTAACTTAACTAAACATGTTTTAGCATGTTTAGCTCGTCACTTTTAGATTAGTGCTTGTGTAGAGTCGTAAGTCAAGCGGACTAAACACCCGCTTAGACTTTCGAACTCGGCCCGTTTGGTCGATCATTAGGATCCGACCAAACATGTTTAGTGACCATAGTTGAATAGGGAATAACCTTCCGATGTTATACCTTATGGTCACTTAGGTTTAATTAGATGTATGATAAGTAGTTTATATGCCTTAGGTAAATGACCAAAATACCCTTTTCATGCATAATTGGTAATTAAGCATATGTAACATAAACTTTTGTCACGTAACTGATTATGCAACATATTTAGACATGTTAAGGCATATAATACTTGTCATAGGACTAGTTAGACGTCTCGAACGCGCTTTTACGCGCACGACGCGTCAAAAGTAGCGTAAGCTACCTTAATGGGTCGCAACGGGTCGAAAGCACTTAGGTTAGGTTCCGATTTAGAATGTAGGCTTTGTTAAACCATATCACATGAGTTCCAACACTCATTTGGTTTACAAGACCTCATTCTGTCCGATCTTCCGATTCAGGCGTCTATTGTTTGACTAGTGATTCGATTACTAGGTGCTGTTTGATTTCTCTGGTTTGCTCGAGTTTATTGAAGTTCTATTGATAGAGGATACTTTGCACTTCATGTGAGTACATAGTTCCCCTATTTTACTGTTTTCAATTGTTTTGGGGTGATTCATATGTGCTAAATGTTTTCAAGGTTTTAATGATGGTTTTCAAAACGATTATCGATATTATAACGATGATTTCAAAAACGATTAAGATGGTTTATACTAAACTAATAACGATTTCAATAAAGTGAATAAACTAGTTGGTTGTAATTACATAACGAATGGCATTCATTAGTATTGACCAGTATTAGGTTATGGTACCATAGGATCTGACAAATCCCGTTATCATACTGTACCCATGGTTATGTGTGGGTTAGGTGGGTAATGACTGAATCTGTGATTATTAATTTACCCTTTGGTGGTTTATTAAAACGAGAAGCGAGGTAGTCGAGTCACGAAGGTTTGAATGTTATTAGCGAGGCGACCATAAATAGGTTTCACAATTAAAACAAGGATGATTTAAACGAATTAACGATTTAGGAACAATTTATACAAGATTAAACGAGTTGGATAAACGATTGGTTCTTGGTTAAGTGTTTAGATAACGGGATGGGTATAATGTGGTGAAGACATGGTAGATACGCCGCTGGTACTTCTTATATATAAGTGTTTTCAACATATTACATACCGTGGAGTTATTTAGTTTACTTGGGTAAACGATTATCAAACAATGTCACTTAACGATGTTTTCGAAAGGATATAAACCATACGAGTTTTATTAACGAATTAATACGAGATGTTTTACAATTTGGTTTACTAAAACAAATGTTTTTGGATTAAGAATCATGGCTACGAGGTTTTCTAAACTATAACCCGCTTGATTTGAGTTGGTTAATTAAGTTGCAATATTATACTCTTTTCAAAACAAAGTTTTTTTTTTAATAAAGTATTGCAACATTTAAACTAGCCATGAATCCGACACTCCTATAAAACCTATGTACTCGCCAGCATTTCTTTGTTGACTTTGTTTTTACATATGTTTCAGGTAATGTTGCTTGATGATGACTACTAGGATGCATGAGTCACATAGGATCTGGACGAGGCCTTAGTGACATAATAACAGTGATAGTCGATATGTAACTTGTTTGTTTTGTGTTAAAACAATGTAAATTACTTAATGAATCAATAAAACGAAACTCTTTTTGTATCCATGGTTGTGAAACAATAATTCTGCCACGACACTCCCCAACGTTTCCGCCGCGGTTTTGTTGTTTTAACGCGGTCGGGGTGTGACAGAAGAGTTGGTATCAGAGCTAATGGTTATAGGGAATTAGGTTATTAGTAATGCTTTGACCTAGACTATAACTTTTAGGACCCCAACAGAAGTTTACTTGTGTTTAGATTTTTAAAACAAAACCGTCACCTACCCTTAGGTGATAACCACAACGAGAACACAAATCCGAATCTGCTTCGAAAATTAATCATCCATTCTAGGATGATTGATTACTAGGTTTTGAACCCTCTATTGTAAGGTTTTGAACCCTTCCAGTTTGAATCATATTTGGCTTAGTGCCTTTTGAGTTTTCAAAATCTCGTCAAAGTTTGGATCTAAATAATGTGAACACGTGCAAACTGGAAGAGTGGATGCCTGTACCCTGAGTTTTCTGTCTAAGGCTAGAGTGTTCGTACAAATCCACATAATCGGACCAGTCACTCTTACCTGGGAACTCTTGGGGTGAGTGTTCACTTATGGGTGAGCATGTCTTCGCGATACATTATTTTGATTCATTTACTTTGATTAGTCACTGCGTGTCGTTTGTTTGTTAGAGGTAACAAACAAATGATCGCCTTCCTTGTGTTTTGTCGATATCTCTTTTGTTTTTTTATCAACCTCACCCATTTCTCATATTTCCTTGTTAGACCATGACTCCTCGACGTGATGCTCAATCTTTTACTGCTGAAGAAGTCGCAGCCCTTGTCTCTCAGCAAATGGCTGCTGTGCTTCCAGGCGTTGTGACCCAAATCCACGAGTTATACAACAACAACAACAACAACAACAACAACAACAACAATAATAACAACAATAATACACAGTGTAATTTCAAGAATTTCAATTCTGCGAAGCCGCTTAAGTTTTCTGGGTCGCAAGGAGCAACTGCACTCCTGCAGTGGTTCGAGAGTATCGAGAGCACATTCAGACATGTGCAGTGTCCGAATGCGCGTAAGGTTGAATTTGCATCAAGCGTGTTTGAGAAGCGTGCTCTTACGTGGTGGAACGGTGTTATGCGCGATAGGGGTGCTGAAGTGGTGTTGGCACAAACATGGGAAGAGCTTCGAGCTCTCATGATGAAAGATTTTTGTCCCCGTCACGAGGTTCGAGCTTTGGAACGAGAGTTTGACGATTTAAAGCAAGATGGGGGTGAACACCGTGCGTATACGGATCGTTTCGAGGAACTCAGTCTGTTGTGTCCCACTATTGTTACCCCGCTGG
Source organism: Helianthus tuberosus (assembly GCA_030545235.1). Lineage (NCBI taxonomy): Eukaryota > Viridiplantae > Streptophyta > Magnoliopsida > Asterales > Asteraceae > Helianthus > Helianthus tuberosus. Next base: position 104,288,372 of record CM060357.1, on the reverse strand, counting down.
AGAAGGTGATAGAGAGGTATATCGATGGTTTACCCGATTCCATACAGGATATTGTGACTGGCATTAATCCTACTACTGTTCGTCACGCGATCGAGTTGTCGGCTACCCTGACTGAGTCGCAAGTCAGGAAGGGTAAACTTACCCGCAAGGGTGATAAGAAGAAGTCGACCGATTCCGTTAAAGACAAGGATAAAGGTAAGGAGAAGAAAGGTGAGTCTTTGAAGAAGTCGAGAAAGCGAAAGGGTGCTCAGAATTTTGCTGTTACAGCACAGAATGCGTAGAATCCTCAGAACCCACCGGTTCAACCGCCTGCGAAGAAAGTATATGTTGGTACCGCACCCCTTTGTGCTCGTTGCAACGGTCATCATGTTGCACAACAAGCTTATAAGCAATGCACAACGTGTGGTAAACTTGGGCATCTGGCCAATGTCTGTCGTTTGGGTCAAAATCAAGCTGCTCAGGTTCAAGCTCCAGCTCAAGGGAATGCTGCTAGATTCCCACCGGGTTCATGTTTCAATTGTGGAGAGTTTGGTCACTTCCGCAACAATTTTCCGAGGTTGGTGGATGCAAATGCAAATGCAAACGCGAATGTCAATGCGAATGTGAATCCCGCTCGTGGACGAGCGTACAACTTGAATGCCAACGAAGCGAGGGCCGACAACGAGGTTGTCAACGGTACGTTACTTGTTAACGATCGACCCACATCTATTCTTTTTGATTCTGGTGCCGATAGAAGTTTTGTTTCGTTATCCTTTGAACCTTTACTTGCGATACCTAGAACTAAACTGAGGAAACCCTTATCTGTTGAAGTTGCTACTGGTAAACCTCTTGTTCTCAATTCTATTATTCGTGGTTGTCAGTTGAACCTAGATAACCATCTTTTTCCTATTGACCTCACACCGATGCAACTTGGGAGTTTCGATATTATCGTGGGGATGGATTGGTTAACCAAACACCACGCTGAGGTGGTTTATTTTGATAAGATTGTTCGTGTTCCTCTTCCGTCTGGCGATGTTCTGGAAGTTCGTGGCGAGAAACCATCAGGTGGATTGAAGCTTATGTCGTGTACAAAGGCCCAAAGTAATTTGCGGAAAGGATATGTTGCTTTTCTTGCACATGTCACCGAGGAGAAAGGCAAGAGCAAGAGTATTCAGGATATTCCAATTGTTCAGGATTATCCAGAGGTGTTTCCCGATGAACTGCCTGGTTTGCCTCCAGTTTGTCAAGTCGAATTTCATATTGACCTTGTACCCAATGCCAACCCGATTGCGAAAGCTCTTTATCGTCTTGCATCGTCGGAGATGCAAGAGTTATCGAAACAGCTTCAAGAGTTATCTGATAAAGGATTCATCCATCCGAGTTATTCACCTTGGGGAGCTCCTGTCCTCTTTGTGAAAAAGAAAGATGGATCTTTTCGAATGTGTATTGATTATCGTGAGCTTAATAAGCTTACCATCAAGAATCGATATCCCCTACCTCGAATTGATGATCTCTTCGACCAGCTGCAAGGTGCTTCGTGTTTTCTAAGATCGATCTGCATTCTGGGTATCATCAACTTCGTGTTCTCGAAGAAGATATTCCCAAAACTGCTTTCCGCACGAGATATGGGCATTACGAGTTCACTGTCATGCCTTTTGGTTTGACAAATGCCCCAGCTATCTTTATGGACTTAATGAATAGGGTCTGTAAACCTTATTTAGACAAGTTCATCATTGTGTTCATCGATGATATTCTCATTTATTCGAAGACTCGAGCCGATCACGAGCAACACCTTCGCTTAACATTGGAACTCCTTAAGAAGGAACAACTTTTTGCTAAATTCTCCAAGTGTGAATTTTGGCTTAAAGAAGTTCAGTTCTTGGGTCATAAAGTCAACGAGCAGGGTATTCATGTGGATCCATCCAAGATTGTTTCTATTAAGGACTGGAGTACACCGACGACACCTACAGAGATTCAATCTTTTCTTGGTCTTGCTGGTTATTATCGTCGATTCATTTCTAATTTCTTGAAGATTGCGGTTCCACTCACTGCTTTGACTCAGAAGAATAAGCCTTTTGAGTGGGGACCCAAGCAAGAAGAAGCGTTCCAAACTCTGAAACAGAAGCTTTGCGATGCTCCTGTTCTATCGTTGCCCGAAGGAAATGATGATTTTGTTGTCTGTTGTGACACATCGAATCTAGGACTTGGTTGCGTTCTTATGCAACGAGGTAAAGTGATAGCTTATACGTCAAGACAGCTGAAAATTCATGAGAAGAACTATACGACTCATGATCTTGAGTTGGGAGCTGTGGTTTTTGCTCTCAAAATCTGGAGACACTACCTCTATGGAATGAAGTATGTGGTTTTCACAGACCACAAAAGTCTCCAGCATATTCTTAATCAGAAAGAGCTGAACATGAGGCAACGACGTTGGATTGAACTCTTGAACGATTACGATTACGAGATTCGCTACCATCCTGGTAAGGCAAATGTCGTAGCCGATGCGCTTAGTCAAAAAGAGAGAGTCAAGCTTCACTCCGTCCAAGCTCTATCCGATATCCAATCTCGTGTTCTTCAAGCTCAGCGATCCTGTGTGATCAAAGGCTTATTGAAATATGAGCTACCGCTTCAACTCGAAAGGAAAGATGATGGTTTACTCTACTTCAAGGATCGTTTGTGGATTCCGAAACAAGACGATCTTCGCGCCTTGGTAATGGACGAATCTCACAAGTCTTGATATTCTATCCATCCTGGTGCTGATAAAATGTACAAGGATCTTCGTACTCAGTACTGGTGGCCTGGTATGAAAAAGGATGTTGCCTTGTATGTATCGAAATGCCTAACTTGTCTCAAAGTCAAGGCTGAACATCAACGACCTTCTGGTTTGCTTGTACAGCCAGAAATACCGGTTTGGAAGTGGGAGAACATTGCTATGGATCTTATCACTAAGTTACCACGTACATCTAATGGTCACGATGCGATTTGGGTTGTTATCGATCGACTAACGAAATCAGCTCATTTTATTCCGATTCACGAGGATCTATCTGCTGATAAACTTTGTAGGATCGTATTCTGACCCGAACGAGTCTATCAGAGGAGTTTTGATCAATTACAGGTGCGGAAAACAAGTAATCAACGTAGAAACAGCTAGATCTTCACTTAAATCACCTTTCTGATTAATATAACAACGTTTACAGCCAAATCTCACACCGGCAGCACCTCGGTATGGATAACAAGAACACGTTACAAATGATTCGCTCCTAGGGTATATATAGGGACTAGGTTTCACTCATATGGACATGTCCATAAAAGCGAAACCCCCCATTGTACATAAAAGCGAAACCATCTTCTAGGTTTCCCACATACAGATATGTTCATAAAAGCGAAACCCCATACTAGGTTTCCCACATACGGAAATATTGTTTCCCACATATGAACATGTGGTTTCCCACATATGGACATGTCTGGAAATCTCGTACAATGTGCCCTAATCTAACATTCTAAGACTAAGACTCGATACAAGACGAAGTCGACAGATGCATGCACTAACAGACTCCCCCTCAGATGTTGACGAGTCTTAAGTGTCGAGTCTTCGCATCTTCAGTCTTGATCTGTCTCTGGGCTTCACTCTCTCAATCTTTTCTCGCAGGTCTTCAGACTCCCCCTTGCGATATGCTGGCATTTCTTCAGTTCATCAGCATCATCAGCTTAAGGATCTTTGTCTGGCTTTCCATCTCACAGCTTCTCAATATCAATCAGCCTGATTCTTCATGTCTCAAGATCATTTCCTGGCTACCTCCAATCAGAGTCCTCAAGTATTGGAACCTGACTTTCATCCAGTTCAGATCTCAGGAACGAATACCCTGGCTCATTCTTTCCTGCAAAAACTCTACCTCAAAGTAAATTTCTCTCATATTTCAAACATATAACCTTGCACTAACTCAGACTCTCTTTCAAAAACAAAATGATTTTCCAATCTGATGAACCACTTGAAGATTTGACAAAAATAATCAGTTTTAAAGACAAACTCCCCCTCAAATTATGTTCATCATGTTTAGCACTCAGAATTTTGAAAATCAGCTTTTCAATATCAGTCGTCAAAAATCTTTTTGGAATTTCTGAAACTTTATGCTAAAACACACTAAAATCTTTTTGGATTTTGAGATATTAAGAAATATGTAATGCAGTAACGAAATATTTACAAACAATATTTTTGTGAGTTCGTGTAAGAGGATCATATCAGTTTTTGAGACAAGTCACCAACACCGTTAAGCTTCATTTCATTTTAAGTTTTAAACAATTCACTTAGATTGTCAGTATATTTGTCCACTTAAATTTTCACACAAAGTTCAATTGATCCGAGATATGATGTTAATGTTTTAAGAGACTTAAACTTATCCGTGTGTCCCACTACTTGAATATACTCCCATATCCAGATCCCAATATTCAGTCTTACAGGTGAGTATACCACAGATGATATCTGTAAGGGAATAATTTATAGTACGAAACCGTGAGAGCTCAGGTCAGAACTTCCGTTCAGCAGAGAGATGACGGCTCGACTTTCGGTGTGTCCCCTTTAGAGGATCTTTTGATTTCAACAGCAGCGACTATCAATTTTATTGTTTCATCAGCATGCTGAGGGCGAAGCTATGTTTCAAGCTTTTGCGGAAAGCATTATCCGGGGACTAGGTCAGTACTTCCATACAGCAGAAGTCCCGGGATAATACCCCAGATATCACTGAGCATAAAGACCTAGTATCTCAGAATAAGGGACCTTTCAAACAAGATTTCAGGGGTTACCTATATATCCAAGCAGTTTTGTTACCCACAAAATAAGCAAGTTTGATTTTTAGGTTTATATCTCGTCACAATCTACTAAATGTGCAAAAACCTACTGGCATATCCGCAGTGAGATTGTTTATCACATTTTAACTTTCCAATTCTTTAGCATGTTGTGACAGCCCACTGATGTACTATCATTTCCTCTTTTCACAACGAAACTCATTTTTTATTTTATCATGTTTTTGGCTTTTTCAAATTTTCTAATGTTTTTGTATTTTCTGAAAATTTCTACTCCCCCTAAAATGCAAACACATTAAAGAAATTTGAAAACTATCTAAGCTCTTGACCCACTTAAAACATAAAATGCAAAACAAACTATACAAAAACACGACAACTGACATCAAATTGCATCAATTCGCCATTCACTAGACATAAACAATCTGAACTCCCCCTTTCACAAACCATTTTCTCATTTAGATTTCAAAACACTTAAGTTTGTTTTAATCAAAATGATTTTTCGGGAAAATGAGTTTGTTTTTACCACTTGTAAGTTTCAGTACGGGGATATGGTTCATCATCTTGTCAGTTTTATCAAATGTAGTAAATCAAGTACAACTTAATGTCCTTGATTCACTATTTGCAATCAAGCAACCTCTAAACCACTTGTAAGAATAACCACTTGTAGATATAACCAATCAATACCAATTGTAGGAATGAGTCATCTACATTTTACCCATCAAAGTGTCGATTCCTGCTTCGCACTTACCAACCAGGAAGCTCCGGCGTAGTCATTCAACCTGTAAAATTTTAACAATTGCAAGCATTTTCAAAACAACTTTATTAAACATGAAAGATGCCGATTCCTGATCCACGATTACAGCCAAATCTCACACCGGCAGCACCTCGGTATGGATAACAAGAACACGTTACAAATGATTCGCTCCTAGGGTATATATAGGGACTAGGTTTCGCTCATATGGACATGTCCATAAAAGCGAAACCCCCCATTGTACATAAAAGCGAAACCATCTTCTAGGTTTCCCACATATGGACATGTTCATAAAAGTGAAACCCCATACTAGGTTTCCCACATACGGACATGTGGTTTCCCACATATGAACATGTGGTTTCCCACATATGAACATGTGGTTTCCCACATATGGACATGTCGGGAAATCTCGTACAATGTGCCATAATCTAACATTCTAAGACTAAGACTCAATACAAGACGAAGTCGACAGATGCATGCACTAACAAACTTGCAAAGATTTATGTTAATGAGATTTTATCACGACATGGTGTTCCTTTGGATATCATTTCCGATCGTGATGCTCGATTTTCATCTCATTTTTGGAAGGCCATGCAATCTGCTTTGGGAACCCAGCTAAATCAACCCAGCTAAATCTAAGCACTGCTTATCATCCCCAAACAGATGGTCAATCTGAAAGGACGATTCAAACTTTGGAGGATATGCTTAGAGCATACGTAATAGACTTTGGTGGTAATTGGGATTCTCATCTTCCATTGATCGAGTTCTCTTACAACAATAGTCATCATACTAGTATTAATATGGCACCATTCGAAGCTCTCTGCGGTCGAAGATGTCGTTCACCTGTCTGTTGGAATGAGACCGGTGAAGCTCAGCTTACTGGACCTGAACTCGTTCTGGAAACAACAGACAAAATCAAGAAAATCCGCGATAATCTTGTGACAGCTCGAAACCGTCAAAAGAGTTATGTGGATTTGCGACGCAAGCCCTTAGAATTTCAAGTCGGAGACCGTGTCCTACTCAAGGTGTCACCTTGGAAAGGAGTCGTGAGATTTGGAAAGAAAGGAAAACTTGCACCTCGATATGTGGGACCATTTAAGATTGTGGAAAGAATTGGGAAGGTTGCCTATCGACTAGAGCTACCTCCAGAGCTTGGAAATATTCATCCGACTTTTCACGTGTCCAATTTGCGAAAGTGTTTAGCTGATGCTGATCTTCACATTCCTCTCGACGAGATTCAAATCGATGAAACGATGCACTTTGTCGAGAAACCCGTGGAGATAGTGGACCGTACATTCAAACAGTTGAAGAACAAACGGATACGATTGGTCAAGATTCGCTGGGAATCCAAACGTGGCCCAGAGTTTACCTGGGAACGTGAGGACCAAATGAAGACGAAATATCCGTATTTTTTTCACAAGCTTCCTCTAGTTAAAATTTCGGGACGAAATTTCCTGAAGTAGGGGAGACTGTGACAACTGTGTTCTGTAATCGTTGTACAATGAAAAACAATGTTGATTATTAATAAAACAATATGCTTTGGTGTTATGATATGTGTTTTGGTGTTATTATATGTGTAATTGTGTTTGGTGATTTTACAATTTGATTCGATTCCAATTTCAAGCTTTAAATTCGCTTTCTGGAAGGTTATACGCAAACTGGTGCGTAAACGCAGTCAGTATAATGCGAAAAACACTCTGGAATAGTGACATAGGCTTAACATACCTTAAATACCTCCACATAACTTAGAAATAAGTTTTTGGATGGTTTGGTGTGTTGAAATCAACTTTGTTCAATCGTAGGGACTATTTGTGTCAAACTGTGAAACTATACCGATTTGTATAGTAACGAACACTCCGAAACTTGATCATAAGTTAAACATACCCTAAATATCCTTTACATAGCTTAGAAATACGCTTTGAGGGGTTCGGTATGCTAAAATAAACTTTATTGATCAATAGGGACTAAAAGCGTCAAAAAGTGCACAAGTTTGCATTTTCGCGCATATCTTACGTTCTGAATATATCCGGACATCCAAAAATTTATGTAATCATTAAAATATTTTATTTTAGTGATTGGCATGATAAAATTCCATTCGTCGCTTAATTTGGATCGTTTTTGCGTTCGTTACGACTTCCGTCGTAATTAACCGAACAACGCAACCGTACGACCAAACGATCCGACACCCGAGATGTTTTCAAGCATATTTCATGTTCCCTATGTTTTAACATCATTGTGGAGCTTGAAAATGGGTTTGACGGGTGTTAGAAGTGCCGATACGCAACGAAACAAGGTGCAGGGGCTAAACTGTAAATAAGTGAAAGTGGCTGGTCTGCAGGTCCCTTACGGACCGTATGGACCATAGCTTACAGTCTGTAAGCTTGTGCCAGCACCACAGAATTCAGAAACTTCCATTCCAGCTGTTGCAACTAGTTTTAGACATTGTTTTTGAAATTTATGGACTTGTTTGCTGGTTTTGCTCATTGCCCAATCAATGTTTAACAAATGTATGGTCAAGATTTGAGCTTCACAACACTTGGAATGATCTTAGAACTCCTAACTTACTATAAATAGCAACCCCCCACTTCACTTCATTCTCACACTTGATCTGAAATCAGCTCTAAGTTGGGGTGTTTGCACTTCATACCTGAGCTATTTTAGATCAAACATCCTTCTTGGACCCTTTGTAAGCCCTCTTCTTGCTTGTTCTTGTATTTCAAGCATGAAAGTCAAACAAGTTTGACTTTCAGCTTTGACCAGTCAATGGTCAACACAAAGTTCCTTTGAACTTTGCAACGTGAGCGTAATCACGATGGTTATAGTCCCTTGTGACTATACCTACTGATTACCACGTTGACTAGGCGTAGTGACGAGTCGTAGTTTCGGCCAAAATACGTGTTTATGCGTATTTTGTTACCAAACTACTGTTGGGTATCAAAACCGTTTGTTTTGATATCGAAACCTGTTTTCTAACTTAACTAAACATGTTTTAGCATGTTTAGCTCGTCACTTTTAGATTAGTGCTTGTGTAGAGTCGTAAGTCAAGCGGACTAAACACCCGCTTAGACTTTTGAACTCGACCCGTTTGGTCGATCATGAGGATCCGACCAAACATGTTTAGTGACCATAGTTGAATAGGGAATAACCTTCCGATGTTATACCTTATGGTCACTTAGGTTTAATTAGATGTATGATAAGTAGTTTATATGCCTTAGGTAAATGACCAAAATACCCTTTTCATGCATAATTGGTAATTAAGCATATGTAACATAAACTTTTGTCACGTAACTGATTATGCAACATATTTAGACATGTTAAGGCATATAATACTTGTCATAGGACTAGTTAGACGTCTCGAACGCGCTTTTACGCGCACGACGCGTCAAAAGTAGCGTAAGCTACCTTAATGGGTCGCAACGGGTCGAAAGCACTTAGGTTAGGTTCCGATTTAGAATGTAGGCTTTGTTAAACCATATCACATGAGTTCCAACACTCATTTGGTTTACAAGACCTCATTCTGTCCGATCTTCCGATTCAGGCGTCTATTGTTTGACTAGTGATTCGATTACTAGGTGCTGTTTGATTTCTCTGGTTTGCTCGAGTTTATTGAAGTTCTATTGATAGAGGATACTTTGCGCTTCATGTGAGTACATAGTTCCCATATTTTACTGTTTTCAATTGTTTTGGGGTGATTCATATGTGCTAAATGTTTTCAAGGTTTTAACGATGGTTTTCAAAACGATTTTCGATGTTATAACGATGATTTCAAAAACGATTAAGATGGTTTATACTAAACTGATAACGATTTCAATAAAGTGAATAAACTAGTTGGTTGTACTTACATAATGAATGGCATTCATTAGTATTGATCAAGCCGACCAGTATTAGGTTATGGTACCATAGGATCTGACAAATTCCGTTATCATACTGTACCCATGGTTATGTGTGGGTTAGGTGGGTAATGACTGAATCTGTGATTATTAATTTACCCTTTGGTGGTTTATTAACGTGAGAAGCGAGGTAGTCGAGTCACGAAGGTTTAATGTTATTAGCGAGGCGACCATAAATAGTTTTCACAATTAAAACGAGGATGATTTAAACGATTTAAACGAATTAACGATTTGGGAACGATTTATACAGGATTAAACGAGTTGGATAAACGATTGGTTTTTGGTTAAGTGTTTAGATAACGGGACGGGTGTAATGTGGTGAAGACATGGTCGATACGCCGCTGGTACTTCTTATATATAAGTGTTTTCAACATATTACATACCGTGGCGTTATTTAGTTTACTTGGGTAAACGATTATCAAACAATGTCACTTAACGATGTTTTCGAAATGATATAAACCATACGAGTTTTATTAACGAATTAATACGAGATGTTTTACAATTTGGTTTACTAAAACAAATGTTTTTGGATTAAGAATCATGGCTACGAGGTTTTCTAAACTATAACCCGCTTGATTTGAGTTGGTTAATTAAGTTGCAATATTATACTCTTTTCAAAACAAAGTTTTTTTTAATAAAGTATTGCAACATTTAAACAAGCCATGAATCCGACACTCCTATAAAACCTATGTACTCGCCAGCATTTTCTTTGCTGACTTTGTTTTTACATATGTTTCAGGTAATGTTGCTTGATGATGACTACTAGGATGCATGAGTCACATAGGATCTGGACGAGGCCTTAGTGACATAATAACCGTGATAGTCGATATGTAACTTGTTTGTTTTGTCTTAAAACAATGTAAATTACTTAATGAATCAATAAAACGAAACTCTTTTTGTATCCATGGTTGTGAAACAATAATTCTGCCACGACACTCACCGACGTTTCCGCCGTGGTTTTGTTGTTTTAACGCGGTCGGGGTGTGACACCCACCACCATCACCATTTTCATTTCTTCAACCTTGTTCTTGAAGATCAAACCCCATTCCAAGCAAATTTCAAGTTGGTGTGAAGATCCAAAGGAGTTTCCAAGGTGTTTTCAAGTGATTCAAGCTCCATATCATCAAAATCTCATCCAAAAACTCACTTGATTCTTGGTTGTTCTTGATGATTGGAAGTTTCTCTTGAATCTTGGAATTTTTCACAAACTTGAAATCTAAAAAGAAATGGGTCTTGATACAAAATAAAAATGGTGGTGTATATGTGTGTACATATAACCGTATATATATATATACAAATATGTTAGAGATATAAAGGGGCGATTGAATCATGAGTTATAATTTGAAATAATGTTAGTATTTTGACCTGTAAATGGCCAAAAATTTATTAGACATATTTGAGAATTTTTAAGTTGTTACATGTTCTTGAGTGATAGTTAAAATGCAAGTGTTTGATGATTTGTGTATGATATGATGAATGTTCAATTAAATCAGTAAATAAACATGAATAAATTACATTTTTGATGAATTTAAATTCATATGAAATGATGATGATATGATAGTGTGCTTTAGACACTTGTACATAAGAATACATGTTGATTTAAAGCTCAAGAAATGATAAAAAAAATGATTGTATGGCACAAATGTTTTAGAACAGATTATAAACACTAAAAATAACACTATTTGGTATATTATAATGGCATGAAACTTTGACATAGGTTTGGTAGCTTTGCATGTTGTACCTATAGCTTAGAAAGTGGTAAAATATGTGAAATTTGCAAGATTTATGTGCTTTATGTGAGACCTGCACTATCATGAGTATAACCACTATTTTATTCAGTAAATAACATGGGTTATGTTAAAATATCAAGTCGTTACGATTTGGGATGGTTATGGTAACGTTTGATGCAAAACTATGCGGTAAAACGGTTAAAAATCGGCTTTTCGGAGGATTTTTATAAAACTGTCTTAGATCAGTAAGTAAACTGATATTTTTGATATAAAAATAAGTATTTTAACTTATATTAAGTTTACTTGGTTTTTGGTTAGTCATACGTGACTTCCGGCGCCCAAAAACGTTACCGAATCGCTAAAATACGTGTTTTTCAACTTGCACTATAATGGGTTGTTCATGGGCAAATTTTATGTGTTACAATGTGTTATGTGTTTTATAATATGTGTGTGATGACATGTTAATACTTGACAAGATTATGTGTATTACATTATTATTTGTATGTCACATTTGAGTATATGTATTACGACGTGCAAATTGTAGATATATTGCTTGTAACGTGATGAGGGTCACCAATAAAATCGTTCAAGTCGCAAAGTTTTTAAAATATATATATATGAACTCATAATATATAAATACACCAACATAATAAAAAATAATAACTTTTCGAGAAAATCTCAAAGTTATGTGAAAATTCTAAGTATCGGAGAAACTTAGGTATTTTGTGAGTTTTGATTATTAAATCGTTCTTATTTAATTTAGGGCGAATAAAAAGTTTGAGGGATTTTGTTAACATATAAAAACGCACCCAAAGGTGAGTACATAGTTCCCCTATTTTACGTTTTTCAAATATTTTGGGGTGAAGCATATGTGCATAACTTTACTTTTCGTTTTCATGACATTATACATGTTTTGTTACATATTACATATAATACATTATTTCAAAGACATTTTTTATGGTATATTGACTTAGTATACCTAACATTTGGTTTCAAAGACATTTTACTTGGCATATTGACTTAGTATGCCTATCACATGGTTTTGCAAAGACATTTTCATGACATGCTTACATTGAAAAAGACATTTGGAATGTTTAACGGAGTAGTACATTCATTAACATTGATCACGCCGCTCGGTAGTATGTAATAGCGCTATAGGACTTGACAAATCTCGTTCCCAATTTCTAGGTATTTCGGAAGGGGAATGACAGAATCCGAATACATTTTTTTTATAAACCTTGATCCTGATAAGGGTTTATCCGACAGTCTCAAGGCTTGAGTGTATGTGATAAACAAACCGTATAAATGTTTATATCAATAAAAGCAAGGGTTTTCAAAACATAACTTTTGTATTAAACTTTTGTTTATTCAAAAACCTTGTTTTGTACATGACAATTTGATTACATAAGACATTTGTTTATACATGACATTATGCATTTGGCTTGAGTAAATACTATTTATTCTCCATACAAGACATGGTTTATACTGGACATTTGACATTGGACATTGACATTATTTCATGGTTATTAATAAGTGATTTAAGTAACGAGACGTGTGTAATGTGATAAAAGCATGGTGGATACGCCGCTGGTACTTCCTATATATAAGTGCTTTTATTGTATTGCATATCGTGGCGTTATCTAAGCCACTTCAACAAAGACAAGACAAGACATGACATATTTTATACATATTATTTTCTTTTGGTTATTTACTTAACCATACATCATTCTTTTATATCATTTGATTTTCATATGATTTTATAAAAGAAAATATTTTATAAGGTTCATGACTACTTTTCGTTAAACATTTCTTTTAACGTTCAAAGTCATGAATCTTCAACACTAAACCTATGTTACTCACATGCATTTTTATGCTGACGTATTTACTTTCACATATGTTTCAGGAGCGAATGTTTGATGTGAGCGAGCTACACTTAGGGCGACTTGGGCCTTAGCAAATCTAAAATTAAGAAAGTTATCATCTTTTATGTTATGTGTTTGTTTGAACTAAGACAATGTAATAATTTAAGCTTGTAAAAATTAACTTTAATTATCATGTGTTTTGAAACAATAATTCTGCCACACGACTCCCCGACGTTTCCGCCGCGGTTTGTTGTTTTACGCGGTCGGGGTGTGATAGAAGAGTTGGTATCAGAGCTCATGGTTATAGGGAATTAGGTTATTAGTAAAATTTTGACCTAGACTATAACCTTTCTAGGACCCTAACACAAGTTACCTTGTGTTTAGATCTTAAAACAATACCATCACCTATCCTTAGGTGATTACCAAAACAAGTACAGAAATCTCAATTCCATTTGAAAATCAATCATCTATCCTTAGATGATTTATTTTTAGGCTTTACGCCTTTAAAGTTTTCAAATCTCGTCAAAGTTTGGGTCTTAATAATGTGAAAACGTGCAATCTGGAAGGGTGGGTGCCTGTACCCTGAGTTTTCTGTCTAAGGCTAGAGTGTTCGTACAAATCCACATAAGCGGACCAGTCACTCTTACCTGGGAACTCTTGGGGTGAGTGTCCACTTATAGGCTAAATCATGTCTTCATTATGCATTATATAGACCCATTTACTTTGATTAGTCAATGTGTGTCGTTTGATTGTTTTAAGTAACGAACAAATGACCACCTTCCTTTGTTTTGTCGATCTTTTCAATACTCCTTTTGATTGTCTTATGTCAATCTCACACATTTCCTTGTGTTCCTTTTCTTTTAGATGCCTCCTCGACGTGATCAAACTCAAGACGCCGCAATGGTAGCCTTGATCGCTCAGCAAATTGCTGCTGTACTCCCGAACCTAGTAACTCAGTTAAACCAAGCAAACAACAATAACAACAAACCTGTTCCATGCAACTTTAAGACTTTCAATTCGGCTAAACCGCTTTAGTTTTCTGTGTCAGAAGGAGCAACTGGGCTCCTACAGTGGTTCGAGAGTCTCGAGAGTACGTTTCGTCACGTTCAATGCCCGAATGAGCGAAAGGTTGAGTTTGCGTCAAGTGTGTTTCAGAAAAGGGCGCTTACTTGGTGGAATGGTGTGATGAGGGACAGAGGTGCCAACGTGGCAATGGCTCAAACATGGGAAGAGCTTCGCGCACTTATGATGAAGGAGTTTTTTCCTCGTCATGAACAGAGGGCACTGGAAAATGAATTCCACGATCTTAAGCAAGATAGTGGAGAGCACCGTGCCTACACGGACCGATACGAAGAACTGAGCCTGCTGTGTCCCACCATGGTCACGCCTTTGGACAAGGTGATTGAAAAGTACATAGATGGTCTTCCTGATCCCGTTCAGGATATTGTCACTGGCAGCAACCCTACCACGGTGAGACAAGCCATTGAGCTAGCTGCGACCTTGACTGAGTCTCAAGTCAAGAAGGGTAAACTCCACCGCAAGGGTGACAAGAAACCATCTGACAAGGAAGAGAAGAAGAAGGGAAAGAAAGCTGAAACCTCGAAGAAATCTAGGAAGCGTAAGGCTTCCCAAAACTTTGCGGTTACTGCACAACCCAACCAGAACACTCAGACCCAGCCAGCACAACCACCTGCCAAGAAACAGTATGTTGGTACTGCACCTCTTTGTAACAAGTGCAATTGTCATCATCAACCACATCTTCAGTGTCGTCTTTGCAACAACTGTGGAAGATATGGCCATTTGGCTAAACATGTCGCTCTCCTCCTGCTCCAAATCAAGCGGCACAAAACCTTGCCCAACAGCCAGCAAATCCTACACGACCTCCTTTTCCGCCTGGGTCTTGCTATAATTGTGGAGATTTGACTCACTACAGGAACAAATGCCCGAAGTTGGCTAATGCAAACCCGGCTCATGGACGAGTAAACAACATCAATGCCAATGAAGCGCGTGCCGACAATGAGGTGGTGAACGGTATGTTCTATGTTAACAACCAACTTGCTTCTATTCTTTTTTATCCGGGTGCCGACAAGAGTTTTGTATCCCTAACCTTTGAACCATTGCTTGCAAAGCCTAGAACAAAACTAGGAAAACCCTTGACATTAGAGTTAGCCAGTGGTGAATCCCTTGTACTCGATTCCGTCATTCAAAATTTCCAGTTGAACCTCAACGATCATCTCTTTCCCATTGATCTCACGCCAATGCAACTTGGGAGTTTTGACGTTATAGTAGGGATGGATTGGTTGACCTAATACCGTGCAGAGGTGGTTTGTTTTGACAAGATTGTTCGTGTGCCTCTTTCGTCTGGTGAAGTCTTAGAAGTTCGTGGAGATAAACCCGCTAGTAGCCTTAAACTGATAACAAGCACCCAAGCCCAGAGATATCTACGAAAGAATTATGTGGCTTTCTTGGCACATGTCGTAGAGGAGAAAGACAAGGGTAAAACTGTACAAGACATCCCTGTCGTTCGGGATTATCCTGAGGTTTTTCCTGAAGAGTTACCTGGTTTACCCCCAGCACGTCAAATCGAGTTCCGTATTGACCTTGTACCTGGTGCTAACCCGATTGCCAAATCTCCATACCGTCTTGCACCATCTAAGATGCAAGAGTTATCAAAGCAGCTACAGGAGTTATCAGACAAAGGATTTATTCGTCCAAGCTTTTCCCCATGGGGCGCGCCAGTTCTTTTTGTAAAGAAGAAGGATGGATCTTTCTGAATGTGTATCGATTACCATGAGCTTAACAAACTCACCATCAAAAATCGATATCCCCTACCTCGCATTGATGATCTCTTTGATTAGCTTCAGGGTGCTACCTGCTTTTCGAAGATTGATCTTCGTTCTGGGTATCATCCACTTCGCGTATCCGAAGAAGACATTCCCAAGACTGCTTTCCGCACACGATACGGCCACTATGAGTTTACTGTTATGCCTTTCGGTTTAACGAATGCTCCTGCCGTCTTCATGGACTTAATGAATAGGGTTTGTAAGCCTTATCTAGATAAGTTCATCATCGTCTTCATTGATGACATCTTGATTTATTCCAAGACACGAGCTGACCACGAACAACATCTCCGTCTAACAATGGAGCTCCTAAAGAAGGAACAACTTTTCGCTAAATTCTCCAAGTGTGAATTTTGGCTTAGGGAAGTTCAATTTTTGGGACATATTGTCAACGAACAAGGTATACATGTAGATCCCGCCAAAATCAGTGCGATTAAGGATTGGGATACACCTACTACTCCTACCAAGGTTCGTTCATTTCTGGGTCTCGCGGGTTATTACCGCCGCTTTATTGTAAACTACTCCAACATTGCGGTTCCTCTCACATTCTTAACTCAAAAGAATAAACCTTTTTAGTGGGGACCCAAACAAGAAGAAGCTTTTCAGACCTTGAAACAAAAACTCTGCGATGCTCCTGTGTTGTCTTTACCTGAGGGAAACGACGACTTTGTCGTATATTGTGACGCATCGAATCTAGGCCTTGGTTGCGTTCTCATGCAGAGAAACAAAGTCATAGCCTACGCGTCAAGACAATTGAAAATCCATGAGAAAAACTACACAACTCATGATCTTGAGTTGGGCGCTGTGGTTTTTGCTCTCAAGATTTGGAGACACTACCTTTACAGAACAAAATGTGTGTTTTTCACAGACCACAAAAGTCTCCAACACATCTTCAATCAGAAAGAACTAAAAATGAGGCAACGACGTTGGGTGGAACTTCTAAAAGACTACGACTGCGAGATTCGCTACCATCCTGGTAAGGCGAATGTCATAGCCGATGCGTTAAGTCGAAAAGAAAGAGTCAAGCTTCATTGTGTTCAAGTTCGAACTGATATTCAAACCCGTATCTTTCAAGCTCAACATACTTGTGTTACACAAGGCTTGATGGGAAAAGAATTACCGTGTCACATTAAACCTGAGCTTGAATTGAGAGACTTTGGGATATTCTATTTCATGGGCCGTTTGTGGGTCCCAAGTATACACAATCTCCGCACCTTGTTGATGGATGAAGCTCATAAGTCTCGTTACTCAATTCATCCTGGTGCAGAAAAAATGTATAAGGATCTTCGAACCCAGTACTGGTGGCCGGGAATGAAGAAGGACATTGCCTTATACATATCAAAATGCCTTACTTGTCTGAAGGTTAAGGCAGAATATCAACATCCCTCTGGATTATTGGAACAACCAGAGATACCGGTTTGGAAATGGGAAAACATTGCCATGGATCTCATTACCAAACTACCGCGCACTAATAGAGGTCATGATGCCATTTGGGTAGTAGTTGATCGTTTGACAAAATCTGCTCACTTCTTGCCGATACTTGAGGATCTCTCTGCTGACAAGCTTGCCAAGATCTATGTGGATGAAATTGTATCCCGACATGGTGTTCCTTTGAACATCATATCTGACCGAGATGCTCGATTCTTATCTCACTTTTGGAGAACCATGCAGTCTGCTATGGGAATCCAACTCAATTTGAGCACAGCTTATCATCCTCAAACGGATGGACAATCCGAAAGAACAATCCAAACATTGGAGGATATGCTTAGAGCTTGTGTGATCGATTTTGGCGGTAGTTGGGATTTGCATCTACCGGTGATCGAATTCTCCTACAACAATAGTTATCCCTCCAGCATCAACATGGCTCCTTTCGAAGCTTATACGGTCGAAAATGTCGTTCACCGGTCTGCTGGAATGAGATTGGTGAAGCTCAACTCACTAGACCTGAACTCATTCTGGAGACTACAGACAAAGTCAAGAAAATTCACGACAACCTCTTAACAGCTAGAAGCTGTCAAAAGAGTTATGCGGACAGACGATGCAAGCCTTTGGAATTCCAAGTTGGTGATCTCGTCCTACTCAAGGTATCTCCTTGGAAAGGTGTAATCAGATTTGGGAAGAAAGGAAAACTTGCACCACGTTATGTTGGACCATTCAAGATCGTTGAAAGAATAAAAATAGTAGCCTACAGACTTGAGCTGCCTCCTGAACTTGGAAATGTTCATCCAACTTTCCACATGTCCAATCTGAAAAAGTGTTTGGCTGATGAAAACCTCCACATCCCCCTTGATGAAATTCGTGTCGACAACACGATGCACTTCGTCGAGAAACCTGTGGAAATATTGGACCATCAAGTCAAGAAGCTCAAGCGCAAGCGCATACGGATAGTCAAAGTTCGCTGGGAATCCAAACGTGGCCCAGAGTTTACTTAGGAATGAGAGGATCAAATGAAGGCGAAATATCCACACCTTTTCCTACAAGTTTCCTCTAATTAAATTTCGAGACGAAATTTCCAAAAGTAGGGGAGACTGTGACATCTGTGTATTTTAACCCTTGTACTTTTCCGAACAACTTTGTGTTTAATGAAATATGGTGTTTTAATTTCAATATTTGTTTAATTATTTGTGACATTAGTACGTTTTCTGTGACAATCCGTATAATTACATGTATTCCGTACAATTTATTAATGATAATTAAAGTGCTTGATGACTATGCTGAATCATTTAACTGCTCTCTGATTTCTGTGTTATACTTACATGTGCTTGTTAACATACTGATACTATACAAAAAAGTTACTAAATAATCCGGTATGTTTTCCTGAGTGTTGAAAATTAAAAACGTTACAAAAAAATATACATAGGACATGTTACGGATTAATTAAGCACTTTAACGGAACAGTGTCAAACCGAACAACCGAACTTTACCCGAAACATAAAAATATTGCCAAACACCTTGTTTTTACCTTTCTGAACTAGTTAGGGTCCCCGAACACCCTAACACACCTTATGTTACATAACACACATTAATACACTAACTAAGCACTTTAGATCCTAACTAAATGGTAACCATTACATTACAACCCAACCCCCCTACCCCCCCCTACCCCACTTCAACGGTCATGAGGGTGGTACACCCTCACCCCTTTCTTTTGATTATTAAAATTGCTATTGTTGGACAATAAGAGACATGATACATGATGGTTAATAAGGAAACTTGGTTTATAAATAAACCTAAAGGACTTGATCATTTCATTTCAAACACCCACCAACACAAGCTTTCTCTCCTTCCTCCTTCCCCCATTCACGGCATCCAACAACCCCACCATACCACCACCATCAAGCTTTGTTCAAGCCATTTTCCATACTCTCAAAGGCGCAAGAGGTTCAACAAACAAGCGTGGTGCACTCGGAAGTTCAAGAACCACTCTAGTTTTCTTTTATCCACCACTTTTACGCCTTGTTTCTTCCCTACCCTTGTGCTAGTAGTAAGTGCTTAAAAACTTCATTTTGTTCTTATTTTTAGTGGTTAATAGATGATTGAATGGTGAAATATTAAGAAACACTAAAGAACATTAACTAAGTCTTGAACATAAAGGGTAAAGAGTGGATAAAGAGAAGATATATGGTTAAATCATGTTGATCTTGTGTTGTTATGATTCTTGTTGATTTCTTGATGATTTACTTGTTAATATTGATGTTTGATGTTGTTGTGATCACTAAACATGTTAACGGAATCAATCGAACACGAATTAGAAAGCTAAAGGCTGAAAAACAGAATCTGTCCAAGCTTTTACAGCCAACTTCAGTTGGCTGTAAACAGGTCATAACTCAACGAAAAACTGATATTTTGAGTCTATAACGTGTTATTATGAAATACGGTTCTAATGGCACCGGAATCATAATTTTGGGACTTCGTTTACTATTTTTAAAGTGTCATTTTGTAACAGCAGCTAGAGCTGCATTTTTTCTGCTGAAAATATGCGTTCTGTTTTCTGTCATAACTTGAGTTCTGTGTAGAGATAGATCATGGAATTTGTACTGTAGATGACCACCGATGCATTTGTAATTCTGTCACTGGAATTTCATAAATCGGACTCTCGATGAATTTTAAATAAATTATTCCGTGGACTGCAGTCAGAAAAAGATAAATCTGAGTTCAGTCTGGAAAATGATCTTTTACAAAATATTGGTAATGAACTGGACCCTGATATTTTTACACAATAATATTTGGATCGTTCACGACATTCTGTAAAAATTTGGGAATTTTTGGAATAAGTTAACTATTTTATTAAAATGTCCGAAAACAGCCCGGTTTTGAATATTAAAGCTGAAATGACATAAGTTGTAATTTGCGTGTCTAAATGTCGAGTATGTTATCTGTGAATGATCTAACATGTTATGTGTCAATAAAAGTGTTTTGTGCAATATCGTATGTTTATTTATGAACGGGAATAGATGGAAAGTTTATATGGGCATAAACCGTTAAAGTAATGCATGTTATGTGATAGATACGTGTAGGAACTTTGTGCTCTATTTGAAAATCACTAAATGACTAACTGGTAATCATATTAGGACGTGATTGACCGACCTTGATTGTTAGCAATATTTGAGAATCTAACCGAGCAAACCGAGGTGAGTTCACACACTTTCTAAGGCATGGGATTCCCGGTGTTTTGGGAATGGGTTAAAGAATTAAAACGGAATCTACATATCTTACTTAGGTAGGATATGTACGGCCATCCTCCTTGGGTAGGATGCCAATATTAATCCTGCGTATTCTCTTTGGGGGAACTACGTACGTTCGTCCTCCTTGGGTAGGACAACAACCTTAAAACTTACTAGACAAAACTCTATCATAAGTCCCTCATTTTATATCGACTTAATCGCCGAGGCCGATGGCGAGCGGTACATTAGTTAATAGCGCTATTAGGTTTAACAAACCTCACACCGTGTCGTTCGAACGGGCGTGTACTAATGGACTAAGGCAAAGGGTTAATGCTGATAGACATTGACTTAGGGCACAACTTACTTTCGTTAGTAGTCGATATCATACCGTCTAGTAGTTCACATGGGGAAGCCCCCACTAATTATGGATATGGATTGGGTAATAAAAAGGAACTGGTTAAACATACTTTCAACTAAGGGGTAACCCCCACAGCAAATAAGCCAACGAAAGTCAAACCACGTTTTTCATAAACAACTTAAAACTAAACAAACCAAACGTGAAATCACTCAACTTTGTTGGTGACTCGTTGTTACATGCCTTACAAGTCGCTAGATGCTTTTGGAGCTTGCACGAGGAGAAGGTTGTTGTGGAATATGTCCCGTGCTAAATATTTAATCCTTATGAACTTATTAAACCTACGTTTTGGGCTTTAAACTTATGAACTATGGACTTATGTTTTGGTTTCACGTTTTATGCTTCCGCTGCTAAAATCTGAACTTGGTTAACTTAAAGTTGGTTTACTTACTTTTGGTCACCAATCGTATTGTGGTTGGTTTTATTTACTTAATTGTGTTGTTGAATATGATTGGTGGCTCGATCCTGGTCACGTCACGCCTCCAAGCGGTGATACTCCGCGTGGTGGATTTTGGGGGTGTGACAGATTGGTATCAGAGCCATTGGTTATAGTGAACTTGGTTTTAAAAAGGGAAAAGCTTTTTGATAAAACCAGACTATAACCTGTACAGTGCTCAACGATCCACAACGACGCTTCGCTCCACGTGCAAGACTCGACACAATAAGTGGAATGATTTATGTTATATTGCCGGTTAGATAGTTCACACTGTGCATTTATTTAACGTGATAATTGCTATTTGAACCTTGTGTGCTTACTCTCTACTGTCGTCCCACACTTACGCACATTCGCGACACTTTTCTCACTTACGTTGCTTCGTTATGAAGATCATGAGCGGACGCGGGGGACGTATCAACCTCACTCAAGCCCAGTTGACGACTTTGATCAATGAACGAGTTGCTGAGGCACTCGCAGCAAATCCAGCAGGAGGTATAACCTGCTATATCAACCCACCTTAGGACGTTTAGATCCTACCTTCGTCAACCAACCCTCGTGCTTAACCTTGTCTTTTATTCTTGCGCAACAGGTCAACATGCTCAGCCTCCTGTGTGCACATTCAAAACATTCATGGACTGCCGACCTACTACTTTCAGTGGCACAGAAGGAGCTGTAGGCCTTCTTCACTGGTTTGAAAAGCTTGAGTCTGTTTTCGAGATGTGCGAATGCCCTGAAGACCGTAGGGTGAAATATGCTACTGGAACGCTTGAAGGTGCTGCGTTAACCTGGTGGAAGGCACAAGTTCAACTACTAGGACTGGCAGTTGCTAATGCCACCCCTTGGAATGGTTTCAAAGAACTGATCAAAGAGGAGTACTGTAGTCGGGATGACATCCACAAGCTAGAGGTGGAATTTTTCAATCTAAAGATGACGGGGTCTGAGATTGAGGCGTATACTAAGAGGTCAAACGAGCTGGCCATCTTGTGTCCAACTATGGTGGACCCTCCCATCAAACGTATTGAGCTGTACCTCAAGGGCCTTGTACCAGAGATTCAAAGTCACGTGACTTCGGATAACCTGGGTACCATTCAGCAAATCATCAAGTTGGCTCACCGTCTCACCGACCAGGCTGTGGAACAAAACAGACTGCCTAAGCGTATTAGTGCTGCTACTACTGACGCTCCCACTGAAAACAAGCGAAAATGGGATGGGAATTCCAGTAAGGGTTCAACTTCAGTTCAGTGTCAGCAGCGAAAAACTGATGACTATCAGAGTCCTGGTCAGCAATCTTTCGGTAATCAAGGACAGGGTGGATACCGAGGGAACCACCCCAAGTGCAACCGGTGCAACAAGCATCACAGCGGGCAGTGCAACAAAGGTCGTTGTCAGAGATGTCACAAGCTGGGTCATGAAGCTAAGGATTGCAGGAGCCCGCGTCCTGCGAATCAGAATCGCCAACAACAACAACAAGCTCCACAGAATCACCAGCAGCAGCAACAGCAGGGCAATAAAGGATGCTTTCAGTGTGGCGCTGAAGGCCACTTTAAGAGGAACTGTCCTCGGCTGAACCAGAATCAGAACAACAACAACCAAGGAAACGGGAACCACAATGGGAACAACAATGGAGGCAACAATGGAGGCAACAACGGGGGTAACAATAATGGCAATGGTGCCAGGGGACGTGTTTTCGTGATTGGTCAGGGTGATGCAAGGAACGATCCCAACGTTGTGATGGGTAAGTTTCTTCTGGATGACTTCTTTGTTACTGTTTTATTCGATTCGGGTGCCGATACTAGTTATGTGTCCTTTAAAGTTAGCCAAATGCTTAAGCGCACTCCAACACTTTTGAACACCAAACACACGGTAGAACTAGCCAACGGTAAAAGTCTTGAAGCCACACACATAATTAATGGTTGTAACCTTGTCTTAGCTGGTCAGACCTTCTCTATCGATCTTATTCCTGTCACACTTGGTAGTTTCGACGTTGTTATCGGGATGGATTGGCTATCTCATCATCAAGCGGAGATTCTTTGCAACGAGAAGATTGTCCGCATTCCTCGTACTGGTGAAGAACCCCTCGTGATTCATGGCGACAAGAGTGGTGCTGTCGTAGGCATTATCTCTTTCCTTAAGGCCCAGAAGTGTTTGCGAAAGGGCCATACTGCCATTCTGGCACTCGTTACGGACACATCAACGGAAGAGAAGAGAATTGAAGACATTCCTATTTTGCGCGATTTTCCTGAGGTATTTCCCGAGGAATTACCTGGTCTTCCACCTCATCGCCAAGTTGAGTTTCAAATCGAGCTAGCCCCTGGAGCAGCACCAGTAGCTCGAGCACCATATCGTCTAGCTCCATCAGAACTCGAAGAACTGTCCACGCAACTACAAGAACTCTTGGAAAAGGGTTTCATACGTCCAAGCTCTTCGCCCTAGGGAGCTCCAGTCTTGTTCGTGAAGAAGAAAGACGGTACCTTTAGAATGTGTATTGACTATCGCGAACTTAAGAAGGTGACCATGAAGAATCGTTATCCTCTTCCATGCATTGACGACTTGTTCGACCAGTTGCAAGGGTCGAGTTATTACTCTAAGATTGATTTGAGGTCGGGATACCATCAGCTTAGAGTCCGAGAGGAGGACGTCTCCAAAACAGTATTCAGAATTCGTTACGGCCATTACGAGTTTCTGGTCATGCCTTTCGGGTTGACGAATGCACCAGCGGTCTTCATTGATCTCATGAACCGAGTATGCAAACCTTACCTGGATAAGTTCGTCATTGTTTTCATCGACGACATCCTGATCTATTCTAAGAGTCAAGAGGAACACGAGCAGCATCTACGACTTATGCTGGAACTTCTTCGAGCAGAGCAACTGTATGCCAAGTTTTCAAAATGCGACTTTTGGCTTCGAGAAGTACATTTCCTAGGCTACGTGGTAAACAAGGATGGGATTCATGTGGATCCATCTAAGGTTGACTCGAACAAGAACTGGCCTGCACCCCATACACCAACAGAAATCCGCCAATTCTTGGGTTTGGCGGGGTATTACAGAAGGTTTATCAAAGATTTCTCCAAGATTGCGCAACCTCTCACTTCACTGACTTAGAAGGGTGTCACCTATCATTGGGGTGATGCACAGGAGTCCGCATTTCAGCACTTAAAAGATAGACTTTGTAGCACGCCTATCCTCTCATTGCCCGAAGGCACAGATGATTTTGTGGTCTATTGTGACGCTTCCATCCAAGGACTTGGTTGCGTGTTGATGCAACGTGACAAGGTCATTGCCTACGCATCGCGCCAACTTAAAGTT
The DNA here is from genome assembly GCA_030545235.1 of Helianthus tuberosus. Taxonomy (NCBI): domain Eukaryota; kingdom Viridiplantae; phylum Streptophyta; class Magnoliopsida; order Asterales; family Asteraceae; genus Helianthus; species Helianthus tuberosus. The sequence goes on along the minus strand of CM060357.1, from coordinate 104,263,699 downwards.
CACAAAAGGAACTACACTACGCACGACTTGGAATTGGGAGCAGTTGTTTTCGCACTTAAGATATGGAGACATTACCTGTACGGTACCAAGTGCACCATTTACACCGATCACAGGAGTTAAACATGCGTCAACGCCGATGGGTCGAGCTCTTGAATGATTACGAATGCGCTATTAAGTACCATTCGGGCAAAGCCAATGTTGTGGCCGACGCCCTCAGCCGAAAGGATACTATACCTAAGTGTGTACGTGCGTTACAACTTACCATCCAATCTAACCTTCCCGCTCAGATTCGCGATGCTCAGGTTGAAGCATTGAAAGCAGAAAACATCAGGGCTGTGTCCCTACGAGGATCGAGACAACGGCTAGAACAAAAGGAAAACGATGCCTACTATGTAAACAGACGCATCTGGGTCCCACTGTATGGAGACCTACGCGAGCTAGTGATGGATGAAGCACATAAGTCTCGTTATTCAGTACATCCGGGTTCGGATAAAATGTACCATGATCTCAAGACTACATACTGGTGGCCTGGTATGAAAGCTCACATAGCAACCTACGTTAGCAAATGTTTGACTTGTGCGAGAGTCAAGACTGAATACCAGAAACCCTCAGGCCTACTTCAACAACCAGAGATACCTAAATGGAAATGGGAGCAAATTTCCATGGATTTTGTTACTGGCCTGCCCAGATCTCAACGCGGAAATGATACCATTTGGGTGATCGTGGATCGACTGACCAAGTCTGCACATTTTCTGGCAATCAAGGAAACGGATAAGTTTTCTACTTTAGCAGACATCTACCTAAAAGAAGTGGTGTCAAGGCACGGAGTGCCAACCTCTATTATATCTGATCGTGACGCGCGTTTTACTTCTGAACTGTGGCAAGCCATGCACAAGTCTTTTGGCTCACGTTTAGATATGAGCACCGCTTATCACCCACAGACGGATGGGCAATCTGAACGCACCATCCAAACCCTTGAAGACATGCTTAGGGCATGTGTAATCGATTTTGGTAATGGCTGGGAAAAGCACCTCCCGCTAGTGGAGTTTTCGTATAACAACAGCTACCACACCAGCATCCAGGCCGCTCCGTTCGAGGCATTGTACGGACGGAAGTGCTGATCGCCTCTTTGTTGGGCAGAAGTTGGTGACAGCCAAATCACAGGCCCAGAACTCATGGTAGACACGACTGAGAGGATTGCTCAGATACGACAGCGAATGGCGGCAGCTCGTTGTCACACCCCGACCGCGTAAAACAACAAATCGCGGCGGAATTGTCGGGGAGTGTTGTAATAGAATCATTGTTTCAAAACACACGGAAATTTGAAGTTTCGTTTTATTAAACATTAAATATTTACATCGTCTGGAAATCTAAATAAACAAGTTTATTAAGTTACTAAGGCCTCGTCCAGTCCTATGTGAGTATGCATCCTAGCATTCAACATCATTCAACAACACCTGAAACATATGTGAAAACAAAGTCAGCAAAGAAATGCTGGCGAGTACATAGGGTTTTGAGAGTGTCGGATTCATGGCTACTTTACATATTGCGATACTCAATTAAAAACCTTGTTTTGAAAAGTATTGTACTGCGGCATAACTAACCAACTCAAATCAAGTTGGTTATAGTGTATAAAATCTCGTAGCCATGATTCTTAACCCAAAACATTTATTTAATAAAATCTCGTTAATAAAACTCGTATAGTTTATATCGTTTCGAAAACCTCGTTTGTGTGACATCGCTTCCAATTGTTTACCCAAGTGAACTAAATAACGCCACGGTATGTAATATAATGAAAACATATATATATATAGGAAGTACCAGAGGCGTATCCACCATGCTTTCATCACATTACACCCATCCCGTTATCTAAACACTAACCGAAAACCAATCGTTTACCCAAATCATTTAATTCGTTAAACATCGCTTTAGTCGTTTAAATCATTCTCGTTTTAGATCGTGAAACTGCTTTTGATTGTCTCGCTAATAACATTCAAACCTTTGTGACTCGTCTATCTCGTCTATCGCTTCTCGCATTAATAAACCACCAAAGGGTAAATTAACAATCATCAGATTCAGTCGTTACCCACCTAACCCACACATAACCATGGGTCCGGTATGATAACGGGATTTGTCGGATCCTATGGTACCATAACCTAATACTGGTCGCGAAATTAATGAATGTCATTCGTTATGTAATTACAACCAACAAGCTTGTTCATATTATCGAAATCGTTATTAGTTTGGTATAAACCATCTTACTCGTTTTGAAACCATCGTTAAAACATCGAAATCGTTTTGATACATATGAATCACCCCAAAACAATCGAAGACAGTAAAAGAGGGGAACTATGTACTCACCTTCGGGTGCGTTTTTAAATGTTAACACAATCCCTCAAATTGTTTATCCGCCCTAAATTAAATAAGAATGATTTTAATAATCAAAACCCACACTTTGGAATGCAATTACTACTTATGTCATTTCTATTTTAATATATATGAAACTGGGATGTTTTCAGACATTTAAATAAAATGGTTAACTTATTCCAAAAATTCCCAAATTTATACAGAACATCTTAAACGATCCAAATATTATTGTGTAAAAATATCGGGGTCTGGTTCATTACCAATATTTAATAAAAATTCATTTTCCGGACTGAAATCAGATTTATCTTTTTCTGACTGCAGTCCACGGAATAATTTATTTAAAATTCATCGAGAGTCCGATTTACAAAATTCTAGTGAGAGAATTACAAATACATCGGTGGTCATTTACAGTACAAATTTCATGATCTAACTCTACACAGAATTCAAGTTATGACGGAAAACAGAATGCATATTTTCAGCAGCAAAAATGCAGCTCTAGCTGCTGTTACGAAATGACACTTTAAAAATAGTAAACGGAGTCCAAAAATTATGATTCCAGTGCCATTAGAACCGTATTTCACAATACTTAAATCTAGACTTCAGAAAATACATTTTTTGTTAAGTTACGGTCTGGTTACAGCCAGTTAAAGTCGGCTGAAAAATGCACATCAGCATGCTTTTTGTAGTATAAGTGCCATTAAAAAGTATACTTACGATTACCATTCATTCTAATAATGATTTATCTCGTAACATAAGTTATTTACAGCAGATTATCACTTATATATCACAGACTTATCATGCATTATCATATTTCATCATCATTTTAACACTACTTTATCATGTGTTGGTTAATGTTCAAGACTTTGTTTAAGTTTCTTTAGAGTTCCAATCTTTTTGATCTTTAAACATCATTAACCACACAACAATCATGTAAAATGTAAGGATCTAAGTGCTTACCACTAGCACAAGGCTAGGGGAGTTAGAGTGTAGAAAAGTGGTGGATAAAAGAAAACGAGAGCGGTCCTTGAGCTTCCGAGTGCACCAAGCTTACTTGTTCGGTCTCTAGCACCTTTGTGTATGTATGGTTTGCTTGAAAAGGCTTGAAGGTGGTGGTATGGTGGTGGGGTTGTGGCTGCCGAACAAGAGAGAAGAGAGGAGGAGAGAGTTGAGTTTGGTGTTGAGTGATGAAGATGAAAGATCAAGCCTTCTTATAGAACATGTTTAGGCTTTATCCTTTGGTCAAAGTGTCCCCTAAGTACAAGCCTAAATCTTACAACAAATCTAAATCATATCCATCAAGATTATTGAAGATTATGGTGATCTTGTAAAGATTATGGTGGAGGCCACCCATAACCGATTACTAGCATGGGGGGGGGGGGTAAAATGTAAAGTTTGATGGTAATAGGTTATCTTATGGCACTAGATCATATCTTAGAGTACATAGCATAATCTAAGGAATCTTCATCAAATCCAAGTAAGGATTATGGAAGATATTTAAAGGATTGTTGTGATCCTTGTGGGGTCATGCTAGTGACCGAAAATCAGCCAATGGGGGGGGGGGGGGGGTTTTAGTGTAAATTTCATTCCCTAAATCCATAAATAAGTAAGCTTTCAAGTGTAAAATTTAAGGATTTAATGTGTTATTGTGTCACAAGGGGTGTTATGGTGTTTAGGAACCATAACTGGCTTAGAAAAATAAAAACAATATATTTGTCAATATTTTTTTGTGTTCCGGGGTAATGTCCGGTTGTTCGGTTAAACACCGTTCCGTTAAAGTGTTTAATTATGTACTGGGTATTTTATCTAGCGTTCAAATCTCGATTTATGGCGTTCTAATTTATTTTTATTATTCTATGAAAATAAACTCGCCAAAATATTACTAAAATAGATTTCAGTTGCCAAAACTGGCTGCGTTTGTCTGCGTTTTGCAGTAGGAGCACTGTGTCGCGCAGAAACACACGGTACGCGCTTAAATTTGAAAAATAACGTTTTTTAGCGTTTTAATTTATTTTTCAACACGAACTTGATTAAAATAAAATTTTAATCATAACAGAATATTTGTGGGATTTAAGTATTATCCGGACGGTCACTAACGTTCGTTTTACAGTTTTGTCGTAATTAGTTCTTTAGTTCAAATAAACATGTTTTCGCCATACCGAATCCTTCGAAACTTATTTCTAAGTTATGTAAAGGATACTTAGGGTATGTTCGGCTTACGTCACAGTTCCGGAGTGTACGTCGCGTTAAACTGATTGCGTTTAAGCACCAGTTTGCATAATACCTTCCAGAAAGTGATTTAAAGCTTGAAGTCGGAATCGAATCAAATTGTAAAATTAATAAACACAATTACACATATAATAACACCAAAACACATAGTTTTATTGATAATCGACATTGTTTTACATTATACGATGCTTACAGAACACAGTTGTCACAGTCTCCCCTACTTTAGGAAATTTCGTCCCGAAATTTTATTTAGAGGAAACTTGTGAAAGCTTGAAACATGAAGTCAAAAAGATAAAACAACACCGGTTAGAGTTCCGAACTTCTAGTAACTTTAAATAACATTATGCTTGCAAGGTAAGAGGGACACTTATATACAAGTATATAAAGCGTCATTGGTGCGTCCACCGTACCTCCATTACATTGTTCACGTTTCGTTATTGTTGTCACTATTGGTTCTTACACATGATAAATCTTACTGTGGTTTCCGTACACTGAATTTTTATAATTATGTACACGTCCATAATTACGTAATTCCTTGCATAGTCCTCACAGTGCATTTAATAATGTGTAGGGGAGAAACCAAATGAATGAACCTGTGATGAGTGCGACTGGACTACCATAGGGTCCTCTCAGCTGTATCATCACATGCCACTCTTAACCAGATTCTGAATCAATCTTTAACTAGACCATTCAAGGGTCTATTTTCGAATCATGGAATGGTACTATATGATCCAAGGGTCTTAACTACCACGTAGAAGCCCATTAAGGATTTAAGATAGTACCTTTTGAATATCCTATTATGAATCCCTCATATGAGGATATGGAAGATTCTATGAGGATTTGGATAACGAAAATCGGGTCACATAATAAAAGAGAACACCTAAACACATAATCGCATTAATCGTTTAACTTGACCTTTAATTTGTTATCTTTGGACACGGGTATTTAAAGCATACCAGGAATCCAATCCGTGGATTTCATTTGGCACTTTAAATATTATCTAGAATCTAACTATAAATATAGGAAGATCATAATAGGAATTTGGTTTGCCCTTATTGAGTTGTAATGTACATATTAAGGTGTACAAGGAATCCAATCAGGGCTCCGATTTTGGCGATAATCACCCACGAGGATTCTTAAAATAGAGCAACCCATCGCCCTTCTGTTTCGAGTTTAAGCTCGTGTTGAAGTAGTAGCTCATATTACAATAAGCCTTCGTTTACACAAAATCGTTGTTCTTGAAGGACACGAGATTGAATATCAGATAGAGTTTGAACAGAATGAAGCTTGACTTGCTCCTTTCGACTAAGCGCATCGGCTACGACATTCACCTTACCAGGATGGTAGCGGATCTCGCAATCATAATCGTTTAAGAGTTCATCCCAACGTCGTTGCCTCATGTTCAGCTCCTTCTGATTGAGAATATGCTGGATACTTTTGTGGTCTGTGAAAACCATGCACTTCGTTCCATAGAGGTAGTGTCTCCAGATTTTTAGCGCAAAAACCACAACTCCTAACTCAAGATCGTGAGTTGTATAGTTCTTCTCATGAATTTTCAATTGTTTAGACGCATAAGCTATGACTTGACCACGTTGCATAAGAACGCAACCAAGTCCTAGATTCGACGCGTCACAATAGACAACAAAATCATCATTTCCCTCAGGTAGAGATAAAATAGGAGCATCACAGAGCTTTCGTTTCAGCGTTTGGAACGCTTCTTCTTGCTTAAGTCCCCACTCAAAAGGCTTATTTTTTCTGAGTCAAAGCAGTGAGTGGAACCGCGATCTTCGAGAAATTAGAAATAAAACCGTCGATAATAACCAGCAAGACCAAGAAAAGAACGAACTTCTGTAGGTGTCGTTGGTGTATTCCAATCCTTAATTGCAACAATCTTGGATGGATCTACATGAATACCCTGCTCATTGATAATATGACCCAAGAACTGAACTTCTTTAAGCCAGAATTCACACTTGGAGAATTTAGCAAAAGTTGTTCCTTCTTTAGAAGTTCCAAGGTCAAACGAAGGTGTTGCTCGTGATCGGCTCGAGACTTAGAATAAATGAGAATATCGTCGATAAACACAATGATGAACTTATCTAAATAAGGTTTACAAACCCTATTCATTAAGTCCATGAAGATAGCTGGGACATTTTGTCAAACCAAAAGGCATGACAGTGAACTCGTAATGCCCATATCTTGTTCAGAAAGTAGTTTTGGGAATATCTTCTTCGAAAATACGAAGTTGATGATACCCCAGAACGCAGATCGATCTTGGAAAAACATGAAGCACCCTGCAGCTGGTCGAAGAGATCATCAATTCTAGGTAGGGGATATCGATTCTTGATGGTAAGCTTATTAAGCTCACGATAGTCGATACACATTCGAAAAGGTCCATCTTTCTTTTTCACAAAGAGATCAGGAGCTCCCCAAAGCGAATAGCTCGGACGGATGAATCCTTTATCAGACAACTCTTGAAGCTGTTTCGATAATTCTTGCATCTCTGACGGTACAAGACCATAAGGTGCTTTCGCAACCGGGTTGGCATTGGGTACAAGGTCAATATGAAACTCGACTTGACGAACTGGAGGCAAACCAGGCAGTTCATCGGGAAACACCTCTGGATAATCCCGAACAATCGGAATATCCTGAATACTTTTGCTCTTGCCTTTCTCCTCGGTGACATGTGCCTGGAAAGCAACATATCCTTTCCGCAAATAACTTTGGGCCTTTGTACACGACATAAGCTTCAATCCACCAGATGGTTTCTCGCCACGAACTCCCAGAACATCGCCAGACGGAAGAGGGATACGGACAATCTTATCGAAACAAACCACCTCAGCATGATGTTTGGTTAATCAATCCATCCTTATGATAATGTCGAAACTCCCAAGTTGCATCGGTGTGAGGTCAAAAGGAAAAGGTGATTATCAAAGCTAAATTGACAGTCGCAAATAACATAATTGAGTACAAAAAGTAACTTTGATAGATAAGGGTTTCCTTAGTTATCTAACCAAGGAATTAAAGTGATTACTCAGATTGCCAATTTCGTTTCTTAGGATGAAATGAGCACTTAGCATCTTCTAGGAAATCATGAGCGATCATATGAACAAGAGAACTACAAATACGGTTCTTTTGGTGTAGGCATCATAGGGTATGCCATACACACATGCAACTATATTTTGTACATCGGAATTGCAAATAAAGATTTATTTATAAACAAAAATCGATTGTTTCCGAGTTCAAAGGAAAACACTAGAAACATAAACATAAGATTCAGATTATTCAAAGCAGCAGCTTATTCTAATCGGCCAAATGCTCATCCATGGGTCGGATTTGCATTGACAAACTTTGGGCATTTGTTCCTGAAATGACCCATTTCGCCACAGTTGTAGCAAGTACCAGGCGGAATACGAGCTCGTGCTGGATTTTCTTGAACAACAGTAGGATCTGCAACAGTTTTATTCTGGATCACAAAACGGCATGTTTTGACCAAATGTCCCCATCGTCCACAGTGGGTTGAAACATGGTGTTTGATCTGGATGATGACCATTGCATTGATTGCACAAGGGAGCAGTTCCCAAGTACGACTTCTTGGCTGGTGGTGCTGCCACCTGGCTAGGTTCTGCTTGTTTTGGTGTAACGGCTACGGGATCCTTTGAAGCTTTACGCTACTTTGACTTTTTCGAAGGCTCGGCTTCTGCTTCCTTTGATGCTTCTTGGGTGGCTTCATTATTGAGACGAGACATGGCGACAGCTAATTCAACAGTCTTCAGGATTACTTCGCCTATCCGCTGGGCAAATTTGGCAGTTTGCTTGGACATCTGAATGTCGTTGCGATGATGAGACATTCTAGAGGAAGTGAAAGACATAGGAGAAAACAAGTGAAATGTTATCGGATAATTAAAACAGAACAACAACGCATAAGAGGTGCGATCATTTCTTCGTTACTTAAGGCAAACAAACGTGACGGTGGTTAATCAAAGTAAACAGGTCATACTAATGTATCGCCGAAGGCATGCTCGCCTATAAATGAACACTCACCTCAAGAGTTCCCAGGTAAGAGTGACTGGTCCGCTACTGCGGATTTGTACGAACACTCTAGCCTTAGACAGAAAACTCAGGGTACATGCATTCACTCTTCCAGTTTGCACGTGTTCACATTATTTAGACCCAAACTTTGACGAGATTTTGAAAACTCAGAAGGCACTAAGCCAAATATGAATCAAACTGGAAGGGTTCAAAACCAAGTAATCAACCATCCTAGAACGGATGATTAATTTTCGAAGCAGATTCGGGTTTTGTGTTCTTGTTGTGGTTGTCACCTAAGGATAAGTGACGGTATTGTTTTAAGATCTAAACACAAGAATCTTGTGTTAGGGTCCTAGGAAGGTTATAGACTAGGTCAAAGTATTACTAATAACCTAATTCCCTATAACCATGAGCTCTGATACCAACTTTTCTGTCACACCCCGACCGCGTAAAACAACAAAACGTGGCGGAATTGTCGGGGAGTGTTGTAACAGAATCATTGTTTCAAAACACACGGAAATTTGAAGTTTCGTTTTATTAAACATTAAATATTTACATCGTCTGGAAATCTAAATAAACAAGTTTATTAAGTTACTAAGGCCTCGTCCAGTCCTATGTGAGTATGCATCCTAGCATTCAACATCATTCAACAACACCTGAAACATATGTGAAAACAAAGTCAGCAAAGAAATGCTGGCGAGTACATAGGGTTTTGAGAACATTGTTTTGAAAAGTATTGTATTGCGGCATAACTAACCAACTCAAATCAAGTTGGTTATAGTGTATAAAATCTCGTAGCCATGATTCTTAACCCAAAACATTTATTTAATCAAATCTCGTTAATAAAACTCGTATAGTTCATATCGTTTCGAAAACCTCGTTTGTGTGACATCGCTTCCAATAGTTTACCCAAGTGAACTAAATAACGCCACGGTATGTAATATAATGAAAACATATATATATAGTAAGTACCAGCGGCGTATCCACCATGTTTTCATCACATTACACCCGTCCCGTTATCTAAACACTAACCGAAAACCAATCGTTTACCCAAATCGTTTAATTCGTTAAACATCGCTTTAGTCGTTTAAATCATTCTCGTTTTAGATCGTGAAACTGCTTTTGATTGTCTCGCTAATAACATTCAAACCTTTGTGACTCGTCTATCTCGTCTATCGCTTCTCGCATTAATAAACCACCAAAGGGTAAATTAACAATCATCAGATTCAGTCATTACCCACCTAACCCACACATAACCATGGGTCCGGTCTGATAACGGGATTTGTCGGATCCTATGGTACCATAACCTAATACTGGTCGGTTTGGCCGAAATTAATGAATGTCATTCATTATGTAATTACAACCAACAAGCTTGTTCATATTATCGAAATCGTTATTAGTTTGATATAAACCATCTTACTCGTTTTCAAACCATCGTTAAAACATCGAAATCGTTTTGATACATATGAATCACCCCAAAACAATCGAAGACAGTAAAAGAGGGGAACTATGTACTCACCTTCGGGTGCGTTTTTAAATGTTAACACAATCCCTCAAATTGTTTATCCGTCCTAAATTAAATAAGAATGATTTTAATAATCAAAACCCACACTTTGGCATGCAATTACTACTTATGTCATTTCTGTTTTAAAATATATGAAACTGGGCTGTTTTCAGACATTTAAATAAAATGGTTAACTTATTCCAAAAATTCCCAAATTTTTACAAAACATCTTAAACGATCCAAATATTATTGTGTAAAAATATCGGGGTCTGGTTCATTACCAATATTTTATAAAAATTCATTTTCCGGACTAAAATCAGATTTATCTTTTTCTGACTGCAGTCCACGGAATAATTTATTTAAAATTCATCGAGAGTCCGATTTACGAAATTCCAGTGAGAGAATTACAAATACATCGGTGATCATTTGCAGTACACATTTCATGATATAACTCTTCACAGAATTAAAGTTATGATGGAAAACAGAATGCATATTTTCAGCAGCAAAAATGCAGCTCTAGCTGCTGTTACGAAATGATACTTTAAAAATAGTAAACGGAGTCCAAAAATTATGATTCCAGTGCCATTAGAACCGTATTTCATAATACTTAAATCTAGACTTCAGAAAATACATTTTTTGTTAAGTTACGGTCTGGTTACAGCCAGTTAAATTCGGCTGAAAATGCACATCAGCATGCTTTTTGTAGTATAAGTGCCATTAAAAAGTATACTTACGATTACCATTCTTTCTAATAATAATTTATCTCGTAACATAAGTTATTTACAGCAGATTATCACTTATATATCACAGACTTATCATGCATTATCATATTTCATCATCATTTTAACACTACTTTATCATGTGTTGGTTAATGTTCAAGACTTTGTTTAAGTTTCTTTAGAGTTCCTATCTTTTTGATCTTTAAACATCATTAACCACACAACAATCATGTAAAATGTAAGGATCTAAGTGCTTACCACTAGCACAAGGCTAGGGGAGTTCGAGTGTAGAAAAGTGGTGGATAAAAGAAAACGAGAGCGGTCCTTGAGCTTCCGAGTGCACCAAGCTTACTTGTTCGGTCTCTAGCACCTTTGTGTATGTATGGTTTGCTTGAAAAGGCATGAAGGTGGTGGTATGGTGGTGGGGTTGTTGCTGCCGAACAAGAGAGAAGAGAGGAGGAGAGAGTTGAGTTTGGTGTTGAGTGATGAAGATGAAAGATCATGCCTTCTTATAGAACATGTTTAGGCTTTATCCTTTGGTCAAAGTGTCCCCTAAGTACAAGCCTAAATCTTACAACAAATCTAAATCATATCCATCAATATTATTGAAGATTATGGTGATCTTGTAAAGATTATGGTGGAGGCCACCCATAACCGATTACTAGCATGGGGGGGGGGGGGGGTAAAATGTAAACTTTGATGGTAATAGGTTATCTTTTGGCACTAGATCATATCTTAGAGTACATAGCATAATCTAAGGAATCTTCATCAAATCCAAGTAAGGATTATGGAAGATATTTAAAGGATTGTTGTGATCCTTGTGGGGTCATGCTAGTGACCGAAAATCAGCCAATGGGGGGGGGGGGGGGTTAGTGTAAATTTCATTCCCTAAATCCATAAATAAGTAAGCTTTCAAGTGTAAAATTTAAGGATTTAATGTGTTATTGTGTCACAAGGGGTGTTATGGTGTTTAGGAACCATAACTGGCTTAGAAAAATAAAAACAATATATTTGTCAATATTTTTTGTGTTCCGGGTAATGTCCGGTTGTTCGGTTAAACACCGTTCCATTAAAGTGTTTAATTATGTACTGGGTATTTTATCTAGCGTTCAAATCTCGATTTATGGCGTTCTAATTTATTTTTATTATTCTATGAAAATAAACTCGCCAAAATATTACTGAAATAGATTTCAGTTGCCAAAACTGGCTGCGTTGTCTGCGTTTTGCAGTAGGAGCACTGTGTCGCCCAGAAACACACGGTACGCGCTTAAATTTGAAAAATAACGTTTTTAGGCGTTTTAATTTATTTTTCAACACGAACCTGATTAAAATAAAATTTTAATCATAACAGAATATTTGTGGGATTTAAGTATTATCCGGACGGTCACTAACGTTCGTTTTGCAGTTTTGTCGTAATTAGTTCTTTAGTTCAATTAAACATGTTTTCGCCATACCGAATCCTTCGAAACTTATTTCTAAGTTATGTAAAGGATATTTAGGGTATGTTCGGCTTACGTCACAGTTCCGGAGTGTACGTCGCGTTAAAATGATTGCGTTTAAGCACCAGTTTGCGTAATACCTTCCAGAAAGTGATTTAAAGCTTGAAGTCGGAATCGAATCAAATTGTAAAATTAATAAACACATATGCACATATAATAACACCAAAAAACATAGTTTTATTGATAATCGACATTGTTTTACATTATACGATGCTTACAGAACACAGTTGTCACACTCGTGACCGTTAGAAAAGCTATGCTGATAAGGGAAGAAAACCACTCGAGTTCCAGGTTGGGGATCGAGTGCTACTCAAAGTCTCACCTTGGAAAGGTGTAGTCCGTTTTGGCAAACGAGGCAAGCTCAATCCGCGTTATGTCGGACCATTCGAAATCATTGAGAAAATTGGCAAAGTCGCTTATAGGTTGAATCTACCTGAAGAACTCAGTGGAGTTCACGACGTATTCCACGTGTCAAAACTGAAGAAGTGACTGTCAGATGAGACCCTCATAGTTCCTCTCAAGGAACTCACTATCGACGACCAGCTTCGATTCGTCGAAGAACCAGTAGAGATTACGGATCGAGATGTTAAGATTCTCAAGCGTACCAGAATACCTCTTGTCCGAGTTCGTTGGGATTCCCGTCGTGGCCCAGAGTACACCAGGAGAAGACCAAATGAAACTCAAGTACCCCCAGCTGTTTAAGAAAAACACAACCACTACTGAGGCTGAAGCTACTGCAGAATTTCGGAACGAAATTCCAAACCAACAGGGGGATGATGTGACACCCCAAGAAAACCAGGAAACCAACGCAACATAACTAGCTTCCTCAGTAACCACGCGCTAAATTTCGGGACGAAATTTTCTTAACAGGGGGGAGAATGTGACAATCCGTATAATTACATGTATTCCGTAAATTTATTAATGATAATTAAAGTGCTTGATGACTGTGCTGAATCATTTAACTGCTCTCTGATTTCTGTGTTATACTTACATGTGCTTGTTAACATACTAATAGTATACAGAAAAGTTACTAAATAATCCGATATGTTTTCCTGAGTGTTGAAAATTAAAAACGTTACAAAAATATATACATAGGACATGTTACGGATTAATTAAGCACTTTAACGGAACAGTGTCAAATCGAACAACCGGACTTTACCCGAAACATAAAAATAGTGCCAAACACCTTGTTTTTACCTTTCTTAACTAGTTAGGGTCCCCGAACACCCTAACACACCTTATGTTACATAACACACATTAATACACTAACTAAGCACTTTAGATCCTAACTAAATTGTAACCATTACATTACAACCCAACCCCCCTACCCCCCTCCCCCCACTTCAACGGTCATGAGGGTGGTACACCCTCACCCCTTTCTTTTGATTATTAAAATTGCTATTGTTGGACAATAAGAGACATGATACATGATGGTTAATAAGGAAACTTGGTTTATAAATAAACCTAAAGGACTTGATCATTTCATTTCAAACACCCACCAACACAAGCTTTCTCTCCTTCCTCCTTCCCCCATTCACGGCAGCCAACAACCCCCACCATACCACCACCATCAAGCTTTGTTCAAGCCATTTTCCATACTCTCAAAGGCGCAAGAGGTTCAACAAACAAGCGTGGTGCACTCGGAAGTTCAAGAACCACTCTAGTTTTCTTTTATCCACCACTTTTACGCCTTGTTTCTTCCCTACCCTTGTGCTAGTAGTAAGTGCTTAAAAACTTCATTTTGTTCTTATTTTTAGTGGTTAATAGATGATTGAATGGTGAAATATTAAGAAACACTAAAGAACATGAACTAAGTCTTGAACATAAAGGGTAAAGAGTGGATAAAGAGAAGATATTTGGTTAAATCATGTTGATCTTGTGTTGTTATGATTCTTGTTGATTTCTTGATGATTTACTTGTTAATATTGATGTTTGATGTTGTTGTGATCACTAAACATGTTAACGGAATCAATCGAACACGAATTAGAATGCTAAAGGCTGAAAAACAGAATCTGTCCAAGCTTTTACAGCCAACTTCAGTTGGCTGTAAACAGGTCATAACTCAACGAAAAACTGATATTTTGAGTCTATAACGTGTTATTATGAAATACGGTTCTAATGGCACTGGAATCATAATTTTTGGACTTCGTTTACTATTTTTAAAGTGTCATTTTGTAACAGCAGCTAGAGCTGCATTTTTTCTGCTGAAAATATGCGTTCTGTTTTCTATCATAACTTGAGTTCTGTGTAGAGATAGATCATGGAATTTGTACTGTAGATGACCACCGATATATTTGTAATTCTCTCACTGGAATTTCGTAAATCGGACTCTCGATGAAATTTAAATAAATTATTCCGTGGACTGCAGTCAGAAAAAGATAAATCTGAGTTCAGTCCGGAAAATGATCTTTTACAAAATATTGGTAATGAACTGGACCCCGATATTTTTACACAATATTATTTGGATCGTTTAAGACATTCTGTAAAAATTTGGGAATTTTTGGAATAAGGTAACTATTTTATTAAAATGTCCGAAAACAGCCCGGTTTTGAATATTAAAGCTGAAATGACATAAGTTGTAATTTGCGTGTCTAAATGTCGAGTATGTTATCTGTGAATGATCTAACATGTTATGTGTCAATAAAAGTGTTATGTGCAATATCGTATGTTTATTTATGAACGGGAATAGATGGGAAGTTTATATGGGCATAAACCGTTAAAGTAATGCATGTTATGTGATAGGTACGTGTAGAAATGTTGTGCTCTATTTGAAAATCACTAAATGACTAACTGGTAATCATATTAGGACGTGATTGACCGACCTTGATTGTTAGCTATATTTGAGAATCTAACCGAGCAAACCGAGGTGAGTTCACACACTTTCTAAGGCATGGGATTCCCGGTGGTTTGGGAATGGGTTAAAGAATTAAAACGGAATCTACATATCTTACTTACGTAGGATATGTACGGCCATCCTCCTTGGGTAGGATGCCAATATTAATCCTGCATATTCTCTTTGGGAGAACTACGTACGTTCGTCCTCCTTGGGTAGGACAACAACCTTAAAACTTACTAGACAAAACTCTATCATAAGTCCCTCATTTTATATCGACTTAATCGCCGAGGCCGATGGCGAGCGAGTCATTAGTTAATAGCGCTATTAGGTTTAACAAACCTCACACCGTGTCATTCGAACGGGCGTGTACTAATGGACTAAGGCAAAGGGTCAATGCTGATAGACATTGACTTAGGGCACAACTTACTTTCGTTAGTAGTCGATAGCATACCGTCTAGTAGTTCACATGGGGAAGCCCCCACTAATTATGGATATGGATTGGGTAATAAAAAGGAACTGGTTAAACATACTTTCAACTAAGGGGTAACCCCCACGGCAAATAAGCCAACGAAAGTCAAACCACGTTTTTCAGAAACAACTTAAAACTAAACAAACCAAATGTGAACTCACTCAACTTTGTTGTTGACTCGTTGTTACATGCCTTACAGGTCGCTAGATGCTTTTGGAGCTTGCACGAGGAGAAGGTTGTTGTGGAATATGTCCCGTGCTAAATATTTAATCCTTATGAACTTATTAAACCTACGTTTTGGACTTTAAACTTATGAACTATGGACTTATGTTTTGGTTTCACGTTTTATGCTTCCGATGTTTAAATCTGAACTTGGTTAACTTAAAGTTGGTTTACTTACTTTTGGTCACCAATCGTATTGTGGTTGGTTTTATTTACTTAATTGTGTTGTTCAATATGATTGGTGGCTCGATCCTGGTCACGTCACGCCTCCAAGCGGTGATACTCCGCGTGGTGGATTTTGGGGGTGTGACATTTTCAATCATTGTTCAATTAAACCTGTTCTGGAAGTGAAATCATAAACCGTTACGTAAACATAATCAGTTTAACGCGACGTACACCCCGGAACTGTGACATAAGCCAAACATACCCTAAATACCCTTTACATAACTTTGAAATAAGTTTCGAATGATTCGGTATGGCAAAACATGTTTATTCGAACTTTAGAACTATTTGCGACAAAACTGCGTAACGAACGTTGGTGACCGCCCGGATAATATTTAAATCCTAAAAATATTCTGTTATGATTAAAATTTTATTTTTAATCATGTTCGCATTGAAAAATAAATTAAAACGTTTAAAAACGTTATTTTTCAAAGTTTAAGCGCGTACCGCGTGTTACTGCGTAACACAGTGCTTCTACAGCAAAACGCAGACAACGCAGCCAATCTCGGCAACTGATATTTATTTCAGTAATATTTTGGTGAATTTACTTTTTATAGAATAATACAAATAATTTAAAACGCCATAAACTCGGATTTAAACGCTAGATAAAATACCCGGTATCCAGTTAAATACCTGCTTTTAACCAATATGTGTTATAAACATATAAAGATGCATGTGTATGTGAGTGAGGGTGGAGGTGGCGGCCTCCTCTTGCCACTTCTCTTTCTATTTTGGCCACTTGTGAATGCATGTAATCTCTAGTATATCTTCCATATCTTATTTATATCTTTCCTAATCTTACAAGATCACTTCATATCTTCACAACTTCACTCAATCTCTTCCTCTCCCTCTCCCAAACCGTAACCCCCACCACCATCACCATCACCATTTTCATTTCTTCAACCTTGTTCTTGAAGATCAAACCCCATTCCAAGCAAATTTCAAGTTGGTGTGAAGATCCAAAGGAGTTTCCAAGGTGTTTTCAAGTGATTCAAGCTCCATATCATCAAAATCTCATCCAAAAACTCACTTGAATCTTGAAGGTATAAAGTTTATGTTTAAATCTTACACTTGATTCTTGGTTGTTCTTGATGAATGGAAGTTTCTCTTGAATCTTGGAATTTTTCACAAACTTGAAATCTAAAAAGAAATGGGTCTTGATACAAAATAAAAATGGTGGTGTATATATATATATATATGTGTGTGTGTGTGTGTGTGTGTGTAGGAGATTTGAATTTGATTTTTAATAAATACTTGTTTAGGATGTTTGCTTGCATGAACAAGATTATGTACAAATATGTTACAGATATAAAAGGGTGATTGAATCATGAGTTATAATTTGAAATAATGTTAGTATTTTGACATGTAAATGGCCAAAAATTTATTAGACATATTTGAGAATTTTTAAGTTGTTACATGTTCTTGAGTGATAGTTAAAATGCAAGTGTTTGATGATTTGTGTATGATATGATGAATGTTCAATTAAATCAGTAAATAAACATGAATAAATTACATTTTTGATGCATTTAAATTCATATGAAATGATGATGATATGATAGTGTGCTTTAGACACTTGTACATAAGAATACATGTTGATTTAAAGCTCAAGAAATGATAAAAAAAATGATTGTATGGCAAAAATGTTTTAGAACAGATTATAAACACTAAAAATAACACTATTTGGTATATTATAATGGCATGAAACTTTGACATAGGTTTGGTAGCTTTGCATGTTGTACCTATAGCTTAGAAAGTGGTAAAATATGTGAAATTTGCATGATTTATGTGCTTTATGTGAGACCTGCACTATCATGAGTATAACCACTATTTTATTCAGTAAATAACATGGGTTATGTTAAAATATCAAGTCGTTACGATTTGGGATGGTTATGGTAACGTTTGATGCAAAACTATGCGGTAAAACGGTTAAAAATCGGCTTTTCGGAGGATTTTTATAAAACTGTCTTAGATCAGTAAGTAAACTGATATTTTTTATATAAAAATAAGTATTTTAACTTATATTAAGTTTACTTGGTGTTTGGTTAGTCATACGTGACTTCCGGCGCCCAAAAACATTACCGAATCGCTAAAATACGTGTTTTTCAACTTGCACTATAATGGGTTGTTCATGGGTAAATTTTATGTGTTACAATGCGTTATGTGTTTTATAGTATGTGTGTGATGACATGTTAATACTTGACAAGATTATGTGTATTACATTATTATTTGTATGTCACATTTGAGTATATGTATTACGACGTGCAAATTGTAGATATATTGCTTCTAACGTGATGAGGGTCACCAATAAAATCGTTCAAGTCGCAAAGTTTTTAAAATATATATATGAACTCATAATATATAAATACACCAACATAATCAAAAATAATAACTTTTCGAGAAAATCTCAAAGTTATGTGAAAATTCTAAGTATCGGAGAAACTTAGGTATTTTGTGAGTTTTTTATTAGTAAATCGTTCTTATTTAATTTAGGGCGAATAAACAATTTGAGGGATTGTGTTAACATATAAAAACGCACCCAAAGGTGAGTATATATGTTAGTGCACTACGTCTATTGACTTCGTCTTGCATCATGTAATAGGATAGGATAGGATAACCAGTGTTCGAGGTTCGAGAAATAGATTTTCAGGATATTGGAGTTGAGTTCGCTTGAAAGGATCAAGGACAAGATCAAGCGAAACCAACAGAGTTGAGTTCGCTTGAACATGCCATGTCCATCTCAAGCGAACCAGCAACACTATAAATAGGGCACTTGTGTTATTCATTTGTAACTTCTGGATCTGAGTAGCGAAGCTCTGCCGGATCATCTCCAGGTTGTAAATCAGTATTATATCAATATAAGAGACGTTTAAATTGAATCGAGTGTCCGTTTCATTGATTCCGCCTCTGATTCGGATATAAAGCTCTTCTGATTGACTAGTTCGGGTCAAACAACGATCCTACAAGTGGTATCAGAGCACAGGAAGAAGAGTTTAGCTCGATTGCATCAGTTTTCTGACTTCTACACCTTCTTTTTCAAATTGGACAAGTTTTACCGGTTAAAATGGATTGAATTTTTCACAGAACGTGCGAAACAGTGTTTTAACAAACCCTTGAGAGTTTCAGATCAAAATTCGAAGTAAAAATAACAAAATTGGACCAAAAACTAGGTTTCGCTTGAACGAACAGTGGTAGTTCGCTTGAAAAGTTTACCTGGATTCGCTTCAAACAGCCATTTCGCTTGAAAATATAGTTGAGTTCGCTTCAAACAGCCATTTCGCTTGAAATATCTTGTTGGGTTCGCTTGAAAAGTACATTTCTTGTGTTCGCTTGAAAATAATGAGTGAGATCGCTTGAAGTGGAGTTCGCTTGAGTTTGTATTACCTGTGTTCGCTTCAATCTGTTCTCGCTTGAAAATTCTTGTGTTCTCTTGAAGCTATTCCGCTTCAAACTGATTTCGCTTGAAGTGTCATTCAAAGAGATTCCGCTTGAAACTCTTAGTTCGCTTGAAAGAGGATTTTTCGCGTCAAGATTATTTCACGTCAACCGAGTATCAGTTTATTTCAATTTGATTGATATTGTTTGTACTGATTGTATTTGTTTGTTTTTCTCCAGCTGATTAAAGATGTCGAACAGTGGTAAAGAATTTTACAACACATTCTACAACGCGTTTACTTCAGAATCGACAGAAAGAAGATCTGATATGAGAGAATATTCGAAAGAGATTTCAGAAAATTTGAAGTACGAGAATATGTATGGAAGCCAACAGAAACCATCGAAGTTAATGAAGATTGAGGATTATAATTGGTGGAAAACCGATTTGAGGGTTGGGTAAAAGCATTTGCTCCTGAGAGTTGGTTAAAATTGAAAAATGGATATACAGAACCAGTAAAAGCAGGAGGAGAGTTATTAGATGAAAAAGAGTTTACAGAAATAGATATAAAAAATGTTGTAGCTGAATACAAAATGATTACATTGATAAAACAGTCAGTGAGAGAAGATATTATTTCGTTACTTGAACAAGAGAAAACATCAAAGAGTTTATGGGAAGCTTTAGAGAGAAAATGTGTAGGAAGTAATGAGATTGTGAAAAACAAAAAGAAATTGTTGCGTAAAGAGTTTGATCTTTTTGGTTGTATGAAAAATGAATCGGTTTGTAAAATAATTGAGAGATTTGGACATCTGAAGATGGAGTTGGCCAGACACAAAATCACATACACTCAAGAGGAGCTGGTTGATAAATTGTTTGACTCGTTGCCAGATGAGATGGATTGGAAATACTTCGCTTTAATGTTGAAAAACACAATCAAGCCTGAAGATTTAACTGTGGATCTGCTCATTGAGAGATTGGAAAGCCATGAGCTGGAAATCAAGAAGTCTAAAATCAACAATCTAGCTTACCAGCAGAATGTGGAGTTGTACTACAGAGGAAATGTACCACAGGCTGGGTCTCCAAGAACAACATTTTCTGTAGAAAGTTCAAATTCTGTAAACAATGAAAGTCCTCACAGTGGTTTTCACAGTGGATTTTTTTCAACAACTTCATGTCAAACTGCTTCAAAGAATTTATTTCAGTGTAATATTGCAGTGGATCTGAAGAATTGTCAGAATTTCAGTGAAGAGTCTGCTAAACAGCAGATGGTTTTCTTGGCATCTGTGCTTGAGTCATACGAAAGTCTTGTTGTAGGGAAGATTGGCAACACCAACCTGACGAAGGAAGACTACGATCAAATAGATCCTGAGGAGATGGAATTGATCGACATAAGGTGGTGTATGGCTAGTGCAGTGAGGAGGGCACAACGTTTTATGGAGATTACTGGAAGAACGTCTATTGGTGGACCTTCTACCAAATTAGGCTTTGACAAATCCAAAGTGACATGTTTTAAATGCAAACAGAAAGGTCATTTTAAACGTGAGTGCATAAATGCTTATGCTGATGATACTGCTAATCCGTTCAAGGAAGATTACTACAAGAAAGCAATCTGTCATCAGAACAAGTCTGAACCTCCCAGAATGAAGCAGGTTGAAGAAAAATCAAGAGCTCTTGTAGTTATTCATGACGATGAAGGTTATGACTGGAGTCAAGTTCTACCTGAAGAAGATGCAGTTGGTTATGCATTTGTAGCTGAGGTTGATCCTGATAAATGGTGGAAAATAGATTATGCAAGATGGGAAATTGAAAAATTCAGAGAATCATTCAAAGAAGCCCAGAGAGCCAAAAGATGGAATGATGAATTGGAATGTTACATGGATCCACGGGGTAATCCAGTTGTTGACCCATCAAAGGTGGATTTTGAAGCTGTAACAAATTTGCTTCCAAGTCAGACTATTTTCAACACAAGAAGGTTATCTGAAAAAGAATATTGGCCAGATTTGGTGAACAAAATCAAAGAAGTTTGTGAAGCAAGTCTACCAAAGGTGGTAGAAATGAAGAAGAGAAAAGAAGAAGAGTTGAAAAAGCTGGTTGAAGAAGTGAAGATTACTTCAAAGCTTGTTGCTGAAGAAGAACAGAAGAGTGAAGAATAACAGAAAGTAGAAGAAGAAGAAGAAGAGAAGAAAGAGGAAGATCAGAAAGTTGAGACAGAAGAACCGGTGCTGAAAAAGACTGAGGTAAATGAATCTTCTGATCTATCGAATGTTGAAATTGTTGATAAAAATGAGAACAAATGCAGGAATTGCATAGAAATGTGCAAAGCCTGTATTGAAAAAGATGAAACAATCAAAACAAAAGATATTGAAACAAGCAAACTTGAAAATGTTTTCAAAATAAAATGTAAAGAAATGATTGAAAAAGAAGAAATTTTGAAACTAAAAGTTGAAAAATTGACACAGAAATGTCAAGGTCTTGAAAAGGATAATGATGTTTATAGACAACTGTGTACAGCAAAATGTGTTGATTGTCTTGAAAAAGAAAATAAATTTCAAGATTTTCAAAAAGAGTATGATTCTTTAAAGTGGTCGAGTCAGAGAGTACAAGAAGCTTATGATACTTTGAAGAGCCAAGTCAAAAGTTTTGATCAAAGATTGTCTGAAACTTTAGTAACTAAAGAAATGTATGAGAGACAGTTTAAAGAAAAGCAACTTGAATTAAACAAGTGTGTTGATGAAATTGCTAATCTCAAACAAGTTTTGGCTGAAAAAGAAAAGGTTGTTACCAAACTTCAAAGTTATCATAACTCTTCGTGCATTCTCGAACGCATTTTCAACATCACACCGGATGACAAAGATACTGACAAGTGTAAAAAAGGTATTGGTTTAGAATTTCATCAGGTACCACCACCGTTTAGAAACAATTATACTTTTTATGATGAGGAAAAAGTGGCTAAAGGTCTGAACATAGTTGACCAATTACCTAAAAGTATCGATGTGACTTACACCAAATCTGATGAAGCTGATGATTCAGAGGTGGTAAGTAAGGTTGTTGATAGCGTTCTGGAAGATGAGTCTACAAAAGGTAAGTCTGAATCACAGGATGAAAATGAAGGTAATTTTCATGATGAGTATCTGAAAAACCTAAAATCTGAGAAAGTTATGAATGATGATTCAAAAGGATTGGTTTACACCATGATTGGATCGGACAAACTATTCTTGATATTGTATTCCCGATTCAGAATGTGATTTCAGAGAAAATTGATAAAGTTTTTAAGATGGTTGAGATTGAAAAGTCAGAAATTTCAAAATTTGCTGGGAAAAACAAGAAAACTTTTTATAACAAACCTGGTTTCAAGAAGAAAAACATGAAGGCTGGGTTGGGTTATAAGAAGAAACAAAGTTGGAAAAGAAATGAAATGCCAAATTCTCAGGCAAAAATGAGTTTTGTTCAAGGAAAAAGTTTTGAAAAAGAGGAAAAACTCAAATTTAGACAACAGTCTATTGAAGAGTTTTGTGCTCAAAAGAAAAAGCAACAACCACAGGTCAAAGATGTGTCCAAGAGAACATGTTTCAAGTGTGATCAAATTGGACATCTTGCACGAAAGTGTCCGAATCTGAAACCTGTGGATGTTGACAAAAAGAAGGTTGAAAATGTGGAAACACAGAAATCTGAGGATGTGAAACAAAGGTCAACTAGATTTGATTCGAAACAAACTTGGAGGTACAACACAAACAAGTTTGCTTCAAATCAAAATTGGAAACCAAAACAGACTAGGTCTGATTCAAGACAAACACAGATTTTTTACACACCCAGAGTCAGAACAACTCAAAGTTGGAAAACATCCGTTGATATGATAAAACCTCAAGAGTTTTGGAAACCAAAAGTTGTTGTTCAAAAACAAAATGTTCAAAAAGATTCACATTTTTACAAAAGAGGTACTCCGAAAGGTCAAAATGGAGTGTTAAGAAACAAGTAACTTTGGTAAATGATGAAAAAGTTGAAGTCAAAGTTGAAAAAGTCTTTGATGACAAAGATTTTCCGAAACTGCATGATACATATTGTGTTGAAATGCCTAAGGTCCAACAGACCTAGGCTAAATTGTTCAAGTAATTGAATGCTTTGAATGTGCATGTGCTCAACAAAACTGATGATTGTGAGAATGAAAGTTGGAGCAGCCTGGCACAGGAAGAGGTTGTTGAACCCTGGTTTGGTTGAAAAGGGAGTTTATTGTTTTCTGTACATAAAAAAAAGTGTGTTGCTTGAATACGCCGAAATCCTCACGGCTGAACAAACATGATTACTTTCGCAAGATTGAAAAATGGTTTTCAAACTGCCGAAAATCAATGGGTTGTAAATCATGGGGGTACTCTATATTAGTTTTTTCTGCAAAACAGAGCATAGTTAGCAGAAAATAGATGGCGAGACAAAGCTATCAGTATTGGTTGTCAAATATTTTTATATGATTTCGCATTTTAGGGGGAGATATATTGTTGTCAGAAAATACAAAAACATTTGAAAATTTTGAAAAAGCCAAAAACATGATAAAATTAGAAATTGAGTTTTTGTGTAAAAAGAGGAAATGATAGTACATCAGTAGACAGTTACAGTATGCTAAAGAAATGTAATGATTTTATAGCGTTAAACAGTCTCACTGATGATATGCCGATAGGTTTTTATACATTTAGTAAACTTTTTCGGGATAAAAACCTAAATTCAAACTTGCTTATTTTGTGGGGAACACTACTTGGATATATAGGTAACCCCTAAAATTTCGTTTGAAAGGTCCCTCTTTCTGAGATACTAGGTCTTTATGCCTAGTGATATCTGGGGTATTATTCCGGGACTTCTGCTGAATGGAAGTTCTGACCTAGTCTCTGAATAATACTTTCCGCATTGCTTGAAAAATAGCTTCACCCTCAGCAAATTGATGAAACAATAAAATTGATAGTCATTGCTGTTGTAATACAAAAGATCCTCTAAAGGGGACACACCAAAAGTCGAGCCGTCATCTCTCTGCTGAACAGAAGTTCTGACCTGAGCTCTCACGGTTTCGTACTATAATTTATTCCCGTACAGATATCATCTAGGTATACTCACCTGTAAGACTGAATATTGGGATCTGGATACGGGAGTATATTCAAGAGGTGGGACACATGAATGGGTTTAAGTTCTTAATACACCTAATTCATATCCTGAATCAGTTGAACTTTGTGTGAAAATTTAAGTGGATCAGTATATCAACAATCTAAGTGAATTGTTTAATTCTTAAGATAAGCTCAACGGTACTTGTGACTTGTCAGAAACTGATATGATCCTCTGACGCATACTCAAACAAAAAATATTGTCTGTAAATATGTTTGTACATATTTCTTTATTGCTTTACATTTTCAGAAAATACAAAAAGATTTTTGATTCTGCTTTATTTTCGGCAACCGATATTTGTGTGCTGAGTTTCAAAATCTGAGTAAGCTGATTGTGTTTCTAAAAATAAAACAAGTTCATTAATTTGAAACTTGAATTTTTAACAAAAATCAAAAACAGTTTGTGATATCTCCAAGGTCATTAGTTTAGACTTGGAAGATAAACTGTGAGGGATTTTGGATACTTGACATTGCTAAATCTGTAAAGATTGTTGATAGGGGAAGTGATTTAGAAAGTTTGAACTGCCACGTTACGAATTCTGGAAGTTTAAAATATTGTTACTTATAAATGGTTGAGTGATTGCAGGTATGATACCAGACTACGATCCCGGAAGCTGAGTCTAAGGGGGAGTCTGAAGATGAGCTCAAAGCTAGGGGAGCTTGTAGCAGGAAAGAAAGGTGTCGATCCCTAAAGCACGGAAGCTTGATGAAAGGGGGAGCCTGAAGAAAGAAAGAGCCAGAGTTAGATCCTGGTACAACATTTCAAAGAAGAGAAAGATTGATAGGATGCTTACAATGATAGACATTTTGGAAAGAGCTTGAAGACTGATCAAGACTGAAGAGGTGTCATGATAGAGATTAGACACTGAAGACTTCGTCAATATCCGAGGGGGAGTATGTTAGTGCACTACGTCTATTGACTTCGTCTTGCATCATGTAATAGGATAGGATAGGATAACCAGTGTTCGAGGTTCGAGAAACAGATTTTCAGGATATTGGAGTTGAGTTCGCTTGAAAGGATCAAGGACAAGTTCAAGCGAAACCAATAGAGTTAAGTTCGCTTGAACATGCCATGTCCATCTCAAGCGAACCAGCAACACTATAAATAGGGCACTTGTGTTATTCATTTGTAACTTCTGGATCTGAGTAGCGAAGCTCTGCCGGATCGTCTCCAGGTTGTAAATCAGTATTATATCAATATAAGAGACGTTTAAATTGAATCGAGTGTCCGTTTCATTGATTCCGCCTCTGATTCGGATATAAAGCTCTTCTGATTGACTAGTTCGGGTCAAACAACGATCCTACAACATAGTTCCCCTATTTTACGTTTTTCAAATATTTTGGGGTGAAGCATATGTGCATAACTTTACTTTTCGTTTTCATGACATTATACATGTTTTGTTACATATTACATATAATACATTATTTCAAAGACATTTTTTATGGTATATTGACTGTATACCTAACATTTGGTTTCAAAGACATTTTACTTGGCATATTGACTTAGTATGCCTATCACATGGTTTTACAAAGACATTTTCATGACATGCTTACATTGAAAAAGACATTTGGTATGTTTAACGGAGTAGTACATTCATTAACATTGATCACGCCGCTCGGTAGTATGTAATAGCGCTATAGGACTTGACAAATCCCGTTCCCGCTTTCTAGGTATTTCGGAAGGGGAATGACAGAATCCGAATACATTTTTTTTTTTTTTGATAAACCTTGATCCTGATAAGGGTTTATCCGACAGTCTCAAGGCTTGAGTGTATGCGATAGACAAATCGTATAAATGTTCATATCAATAAAAGCAATGGTTTTCAAAACATAACTTTTGTATTAAACTTTTTTTTATTCAAAAACCTTGTTTTGTACATGACAATTTGATTACACAAGACATTTGTTTATACATGACATTATGCATTTGGCTTGAGTAAATACTATTTATTCGCCATACAAGACATGGTTTATACTGGACATTTGACATTTGACATTGGACATTGACATTTAAACAAGACATTATTTCATAGTTATTAATAAGTGATTTAAGTAACGAGACATGTGTAATGTGATAAAAGCATGGTGGATACGCCGCTGGTACTTCCTATATATAAGTGCTTTTATTGTATTGCATATCGTGGCGTTATCTAAGCCACTTCACACAAAGACAAGACATGACATATTTTATACATATTATTTTCTTTTGGTTATTTACTTAACCATACATCATTCTTTTATATCATTTGATTTTCATATGATTTTATAAAAGAAAATATTTTATAAGGTTCATGACTACTTTTCGTTAAACATTTCTTTTAACGTTCAAAGTCATGAATCTTCAACACTAAACCTATGTTACTCACATGCATTTTTATGCTGACGTATTTACTTTCACATATGTTCAGGAGCGAATGTTTGATGTGAGCGAGCTACACTTAGGGCGACTTGGGCCTTAGCAAATCTAAAATCAAGAAAGTTATCATCTTTTATGTTATGTGTTTGTTTGAACTAAGACAATGTAATAATTTAAGCTTGTAAAACTTAACTTTAATTATCATGTGTTTTGAAACAATAATTCTGCCACACGACTCCCCGACGTTTCCGCCGCGGTTTGTTGTTTTACGCGGTCGGGGTGTGACAGTTTGGACATAGTGCACAGGAACAGGGGTTGCAGGGTGTGCATAGTGAACAGTGTTTACATGGGCAGCAAGGGCATATTGGGAATACTGCACAGTGGTTTGGTTATTTTGTGGTCTAGGACTAGGGTGTGTGATGATTGGTCCGCTGTTTTGACTCCTACACTCTCTAGCAAAATGACCTAACCTATTACACTTATAGCATTTGATTTTTGATTTATCCAACCCTACTTTTAAATTCCCATGTAACCCTGGAAATTTTCTCCCTGTTCTCTTGTAAAACTTGCTGGTTCTAACACTCAGCAGTGCAAGTTGATGCAAAATATCCATCTCTTCCAGATCAGTTGGATCAAAATGCTGGAGATCATTGAGTTCAAAGCATAGATTGTCAGAATTCTGGTTTTTTCCATTTGCTGTAAAAGCATAATTGGATGAGTGAGAATCAGAGTTGTTAAAAGCTCCACCAGTTGTTATGTCAATGTAATGATCATAACTCTGATCCTTACTACTACCAGATTCTTCCTGACCCAAAAGAGTTGTGTTGCCAAATGAGTAGTCATCTGCAACCTTCCCAGTCTCTTGTAACTTCTTTTTCTGGTTCAACTCCCTTTCATAGGTCAGGAGTCTACTATGAAGTTGGGTCAGGGTCAGATCTTTGAACCCAACTGAATTTCTGGTTACAAAAGAAATTGTGTCCCATTTTTCAGGAAGTGACCTAAGAAACCTACTGTTTTGGGTTGCTTTAGCAAATTCAACCTTAACAAGTTTTAGTTCACTTATGAGACAGCTAAAACGTTCAAACTGTTGTGTTAGTGATTCACCCTTAGTGTGACAAAAGGTTTCATACTGTTGGTTTAAAATTTCCCTGTTATTTTTAATTACTTCTTCAGTCCCACCAAATTGTTCCTTAAGTGCATCCCACGATTCCTTTGCACTGTTATAGTGTAACAGCCCAGCATAAATTTCATTTGGGAGTGCAGATGTAACGATGCTAAATGCCTTGGCATCCAGTTAAAGTTTTTGAAAATCCTGATCAGTATTTTTTCAATTTTCTTAGGTTCAAAAACTTTTGGATCCTCAGCACTCGGCACCATTGGAACATGTGGTCCAAAGACAACCGACTTCCAACATCCGGTATTCTGTTGAGCTAGGATGTGACCCATCCTTCGCTCCCAGATGTTGTACTCAGATTTCACCAACATAGGTGGTTTGAAGAGAGAACTAGTGTTATTAGTGTTATCTTGTGATTGTGTAGCCATTTTGGTTGTTTTACAGGTACTGAATAATCAACTTTTGTAGTGATTAACCCTTACTCTGTTTTTCAACTAAACACGAACAATCGAAAGTATCAACGAAATTGAGCTGAACTTTTACGTCAAAATGATTGTTAGATCAAATTTGACTGCCCTAGCTCTTATACCAATTGTTAGGATCTGAGTTTCTTTTGATTGTGTTCATTTGATTAGAATGAAGATGAAATAGAGTTAAATGCAGCGGAATCTGGATATAGGGAATCTGGATATGAGAGTATATTCCGAGAACAGATATCATTATAGTATATTCACCTGTAAGACTGAATATAGGGAATCTGGATATGAGAGTATATTCTGAGGTGGGATACGTGAATAAGTTATGTGCTTAAAACATTAATTCCATATCCTGAATCAGTTGAACTCTGTGTGAGAATTTAAGTGGATCAGTACATCGACAATCTAGGTGAATTGTTTAAAACTTAATGTGTAATAAGCTCAACGGTGCTACTGACTCGTCGGTAGCTGATATGATCCTTTAACACAACTCACAAAAATATGTTTGTAAATAGTTTCATGTTATTTCATTTCAGCTTTAAACCCAAAAAGATTTTCAGTGTGTTTTGATATAAAGTTTCTAAAATACAAAAAGATTTTATTTCTGCATTATTTTTGACAAACCATTATGGAGAGCTGATCTTCAGAATCTCAGATGCAGAGAAAGATGTTGAATGACTGGGTGGGAGCTTATCTGAAAGTTGGAATCTTGAAAAGTCAAACAAGTTCATTAATTTGAAACTTGCAATTTCTTGAAAAATGAAAAAGTTGAACAAAAAGATGTTTCGAGAATCGGGTCAGCCAAGGTCATTAACTTGGACTTGGTTGATAAATCGAGTAACCAGTGTTATTAACTTGGACCTGGATACCTGTGTGGATTTAAAACTGCCATAAAATTAGCAGAGTGTTTGAAATTGAAAAAATTAGAAATTTTGGCCGGTTTGAACGAACGCACAATAGTGGCTTCGAACAAAAGCAACTTCGAACAAAAGAAGTTTTAAAGGTTCTTCGTGGCTTCGTACGAAGCCACGCACTCATATAAATAGCTGTGGATTCGAACGAAACCTCATTATTCTCACAGCACGTTCGAACCAAACTCTCTCAAATCAAGTCGTTACTCTGTCAAATTTTCTTCAAGAATTTCATTGTAGTGTTGGCTTGCACATCACTTACAATGGTGAAGGTAAGTTTTTTTTTATCTACACACTTTAAAACGTTCAATTTTGAGTTTATAGAATCGTCGGCTCTTTATCTCTAGATTCGTTCATATTTCATGGTTTGATCTTGAAATTAATGTTGGAAAACTGTTAATCGGAGGTCATTGGATGTTTTAGAATTATCAATTTGTTAATATCTTCTCAGATTTGAAGATTTGATCTTTAGGGTGTTCATCAGTTTATGTTCGAAGGGACTGGCTTTGTACGAAGCCAGCCCAGATTCCTTGAATGCTTGATTCTGTTAGGATATTGTTAGGATCTAAGTTTCTTTTGATTGTGTTCGTTTGATTAGAATGAGGACGAAATAGAGTTAAATGCAGCGGAATTAAATGAAACAAACTTTCAACACACAATCAATGAGAGAATAAGTTTTAGCAAACATGTTTAACTTGAAATCGAATAATTGTATTTATTACAATAATCAATCACAATGCATGCATGCACTAATCTCCCCCTCAGCCTGAGCTCACTTGATTGTTCGTACAAAATGACTTTGTGTGAAGGAGCTAATAGAACCGTACAGAATATTGTTCTATTTATAGTACAGAACAACCACTGAGCATCTTCGACTGACGTCACCTTGAAAGTGACATCTAACCTCCTAACAACCTCTAACAATTGTCCTATACAACTACTGATTATAAACCAGTGATTACAATAAACAAATACAATACAAGACTAAACTACCGATTCTTCATTCCACTGTTATCACTCCAGCAGTGCTTTGGCCTTCAGCAGTACTTGAGACATATCAGTAGATTGAGCTTCAGTACTTTCACTTCATCAGTTCTTTAGGACAGCATCAGTTGTGAAGAGCAGTGCTTTGAGTCATCAGATGTTAGGGCCACTTTCAAGGGGAAAGATTAAATACAAACTACTGCTTATTCTGGATCCACTGATCTGAACCAGTTTTGGCTTTATCAACTGTTCCTTTGTATAGGGTTCAATCCCAAAAGATATGTTATGTTTGATCTCATTATTCATAATGTTACAATTTGATTAGATCTTAACAAAGTTTGAGTTGTATGTTGGTGTTCATAAGATATTGGTTCGAAGCGACTGGCTTCGTACGAAGCCAGTCAGAATGATAAGAAATGTTAGATCTTCTAAGTGTTTGGTGTTCTTGATAAACTGAACTTGTAATCTAATTTTTGTTAAGTGTTGCAGATCTCAAAAGTGGCCTTGTAGCCAGTCAGAATGATAAGAAATATTAGATCTTCTAAGTGTTTGGTGTTCTTGATAAACTGAACTTGTAATCTAATTTTTGTTAAGTGTTGCAGATCTCAACAGTGGCCTTGTACAAGCCATTTACTAGCTTCGTACAAAGGCAACTAGGGTGTATAATGAGCAAAATTTTCTAAGTGTTGAGAATTGTTTTAATGTGTTGTTATATTTTCTTGACAAACGTGCCATGAATACTAAGTAGTGTATCTTATATGATTACAGGCAAAGAGTACAAGATTTGACAAAAAGTATAACATCTGTTGTTTGTTAGACAAAAGTTTACCGAGAATGAAACCGTTTGAGGATGTTCTAGACTTTATGGATCGCAGTCGAATAAAGAAAGATCTTACTGACAGACATAGGTGCTACAAATCTCACATTGAGATGTTTTGGAACAATGCAAGATTTGATGGGGCAACAAAAGAGATAGTGTCGGTTTTGAAGATAAAAGATGATAAAGGAAAAGACATTGACATAGAAGTGAAGTTTGATGTTGGTGATGTCCGCAGAGTCTTAGATTTCAAAGATGATGACAAAGATCCAATTCAGGTGTCTGAGAAGTTAGTGAAGGGATTCTGGATGAGAATGGGGTATGATGGATACGTTAACGACACAACCTACAACAAATCAAATTTTTCGAGGCCCTACAAATTTCTAGTGCATTCCACTTTCATGCACTTCATCACCGAAAAGGAGCATTCGATGTTTCATCTGATTTTGTGATGTGTGTTTTAACCTGCTTGGTTCTTAATCGTCCGTTCAATATCTCGCAGGCCATTTTCAACTACATGGTTGATAATATCAATGGTGAGAAATTCCTGCAGTATCCGAGGTTCATACAGATGATCTTGGATGACAAAGTCGAGAATCTGCCAAAGGTTACTACTGATGAGCTGGTATTAGATCATATGGATGTTGAAACACTAAAAAGGCTGAATGTTTATCAAGGTATTGATGAAGACCAAGAACCACCATACAGGAAACCATTTGATGGTATCATAAAGCCTGATTATATAGCTCCACACATTGACAAATGGAGACATGATGATAGTAACTCAGATTCTGAAACAAAGAAAATGGAGCATTTTTCAAACAAGCGAGGAAATTTCTGGAAGAATGATGTAGAGGTCAAGAGGAAAAGAGTTGTAACTCTAAAAGCTGCAAAGTCTCCTACACCAAAACCTGCAGCAAAGAAAGTTTCAAAGAAGAAATATCCACCTCGTTTGGTCGATGAACCAATTGATCTTCCTCCGGAGAATGTTGATGTTACTGTCACAGGTGAACCAGTTCCAGATTATCTAAATGTTCAAGGAAGTATGTCGTTTGATGATTTAGAGAACATTATAGCTGGTGAAAGTCAAGAAAGAGCTACTCAGTTAGTTAAAGAAAAAGCTGCTCAGGCTGCTGCATAAGCTGCTAAGAATGTTGAAGTAGCAACAGGTGGTGAAGCTCTCAAGGAAACTTTTGTTGAAAGTGAATTTCATTCGGATTCAAGCGTAACAGCTTCTGATATAGAGATTACGAAGATGGCACCTACTTCTTATGTGAGTGGGAAGTTCAAGCTGAAAGGGGCGTCAAAGAAAAGGAAAGGTTCGGATGAAGACGATGTACCCTATGTGCCAACGGAAGTTGAAGCAGGAAAAGTTGTGAGAGGCAGAGGTAGAAAGAGAAGTGGAAAGGTTGCTGGTGCATCTCCAAGAAAATCCAAAGTTAGAAAGATTGTGATCAAGCCTCCTAAACAAAAGGTTGTTGAGTCTTCTAAAGAAGTGGAGAAGGTGACTAAGGAGATTCCTTATGTTGAGGTTCGTGTTCCTACTCCTCCAAGATCACCTATTCAAGAATCTTTACCAGATCGAAGTGAA
Organism: Helianthus tuberosus; assembly: GCA_030545235.1. Taxonomy (NCBI): domain Eukaryota; kingdom Viridiplantae; phylum Streptophyta; class Magnoliopsida; order Asterales; family Asteraceae; genus Helianthus; species Helianthus tuberosus. Next base: position 104,230,846 of record CM060357.1, on the reverse strand, counting down.
TTGAGAATGGCAACACCTCCAACTTCTCCGGTACAACAAACTGTTCCAATTCAACCTGAAGTTCATTCTACTCCACCACAGCAAACGATTCGTGTTGAAGAGCCTACTTCTACTTCCAAGAAAGCTACAACTCCAGTTCATCAAAGTTTAAGCTAAAGCTTTCCTAGTATTCCTTCTAATCTTGGTCCTGTTCCTTCATTAGATGATCTTGGTTTCTTCGGAGATGAGAGGGTAGATGGAATTCTGAAAAGAGTTAGCATCTTAGAGAAGGCAAAGGCTGAAGCAGACGAAAAGTTGAAAGCTACAAAGGTTGAGTTGAAAGAAGCGAAAGAAAAGTTGAAGAGTGTGGAAGCAGAGAATGTTGTGTTGAAGAACGAGCTATCAGCTGTGAATGAGAAGGTGTTAGAAGATGAAGCAAGAATAAATGTGCTAAACGAGATGTTCGATGAGATACTGTCTTCTAATACTGATCTGCAAGATGCTAACGCAACGATGAGTCAAGCTAAAGAGATCATGAAGAAAGAACTTGAATATCTGAAAGCTCGTGATGAAAGCAAATCAAAACAACTTAATATGTTATATGCTGTAATTGAAGATTGTTTGGGAATCAATGTACATGCAGCGTATGATGATATAGAAATCCAAAGAGCTGAGGCTCGGAGGATGGAAAGATAGAGATTAGATAAAGAGGAAGCTGCAAGGGCTGCTCTTGATAAAGGTAAGAATATAGCAGAAGAAGAAGTGTTGGAATCCTCATCTCAACAGGAACAGAAACAGCAACAGCCTGAAACTGAAGTTCAAGTTGAAAACATTGAAGCTTATGATGCTGAGATTGAAGTAAATGTTGAAGAAAATCCTCTTGTTCCTGGTATGCTGTTTACTCTCATTGGTGAACCAAAACCGTTAAACTACAGAAGAGAGGATAACTTGAAAAGAATTGAAATTGAGAGATGTCGTCTTGAGGCAAAGAAAGTTAAAGCTGCAGAAATTGTTGACGAAAAAGAAGATGATGAAGATGAAGAGGATGATGACTTCAAAGACATTGATGATTATCACTACGATGGTGATGATGATGATGATGATAACGAAGATGACGATGATCAAGGTGGTGCTGGTGGTGCGTTGATTGTGAGACCACCAGGTGTTGACAACATTGAAGATTATCTAAACGATGAGCAAAACGAAGAACATGAAGAAGCTCAATGTCAGGGGGAGTCTACCTGCGGATCTAAACAGGCAGCTACTCATCAGGTACTCTCCAAAACTCCTAAAGTTATATATTTGACTCATGATGTAGAAGAGGGGGAGTTTGTGGAAAATTGGTCGAGAACAGATATGCTGGATGCTCTTAGTCTGTGGGATGAGAATATTAAGTTTGATATAGAATATGAAATTCCAGAAGTTCCCGATGAAGACTATGTGTTCAAACATGTTGAAGATGCTGATAACTTTGATGATGTAGTAATGGAGGATGATACGTCAGATTCTGATAATGATGTTCCGCCACACTATGAAGGTCTTGATGATGACTTTCCTACATTCACTGAGTTGTTTAGAACTCATAATGAAGATGATCTGAGAAGAAAAGTGGCAGAAAAGATATCAACTGAAGGACCTCCGAAAGTTCTCCTTGAAGAAGAACTGGGAGAAGAAAGAAAAAGGTGGTTCAAGAAGCCTGTAGTTGAACAAAGGAAGTTTAAGAGACCGTTGAAATTCTTTACTCGGCATCCGAATGAATCACTTGGTGATATTCTGTCTTGGGGGTACTTGGAAGATATGTTGGTATACGCTATCAAGCGAGAACATGGTGTTCAGTATTTCAAATTCTTGAAAGACATCAAAACATTACCATGGTGGGACGTGGAAGAATTGGCTAAGACGAAGAATCTGCAACAATGTCTTCACGGTCCTGAAGTAAGATTTTATGAACAACGGCTGTGGAGGTACATCAAGCATCAAGCAACGTTGAACTTTCCTGATTGGAAACCTCACAGGCCTAAGAGTATTGAGAAGATTGATCCAGTTACTGGTGAAAAAGACATCACGCTTCATATACGTAAGCCTCGTTGTATAAATAACATGCTTCTGAAAGCTATGGAGCAAGATTTTTATAAAGATTTCAAGGGGTGGGTTCTGAGTCCGAGAACAGTTGAAGCGATGATTACGTTGTTCTATGGTAAAGAATGGAGATATATTCATGTGCTAGTTCCAATGTGGCTCGTCAACTACTCAAAGAAAGATATTGAGTGTCTTTTCTTCAACAAGATCATGTACTATGAAGCTGGTAAAGAGCAGGCACAGAAATTTCAAAAGCTTGTGAATGTGTGTTTTGAGAAAGATATCAACTCTGGGCGGTACTGAGAATCTAAATGGAGAGACTTAGAGTTGGAGGAGTTTCTGAAAGATGAACGTCGCAATGAAAGGATAAACAAGAAGATGGCTGGTGTTGCGAGACGTGCTCGTTGGAGATTGGAATGGCCCGTGACCGATCAAACACCAATAGAGTCTGAAGAGAGAAAGATACCAAAATGGACAAAGACTATGGATGGGATCAAAGAGAAGCGTGAATGGTGGATCAAGGTTGGAAGTCATAAGCGTCAACAAATGCTGGCTGAACGAGCAGCAGAATGTAAGAGGAAGAACAGGGAGAAGAGAGACAGCAGGAAGCACTGATCAAGACTATACAAGACGACTACAGCTACATCCAAGGGGGAGTCTGTAGATGCAAATGTCTGTAGCCTTCATCGAGTATTGAGTCTTTTATGAAATTATGTTTAAACATGTTTGGTTTGTTTGTGTTTTGTATGCCTTCGTACGAAGGGAGTAGTATAGTGTAGTTTGGTTCGAAGTAAGGACATTGCCTGGCTTCGTACGAAGGCCCTTGAGGTCTATAAATAGGGGCAGTGGGTTCTCACCAATTAAAAACTTTTGGCATTCTGATCCGAAGTGCTGCCAAATTTCTCCTGGCTCTGTATTTTGCTAAATCATCAATGAGAACGTACTTTAACGGTGTGTGCTTGATCTATGTCTACTACACACATGGATTCCGCACGTAGCGTGTAGGTTTACCGAAACCGGTCGGAGCGCATTAGTCAAAAAGCGATCACGGTCCTCACAATCTAGAACTTGCATCACAACATCAATGTTCACCCATTTAACACTCTAATTCCAAGTGTTTATCCTATTGTCTTGAAACCCACTTAGCTAGGTGTGGTAATCCACCCAAACACCTAATCATGACAATTTTACTACAAATCTCTACTTAGGGTTTGTTCCTAAGCAATCATACTTCACTAATTCGGCCATAGCCTCTATGATTCATACTTAAATCACATCTTGTAATGTTAATCAAAATTTCACAACTTCATGAATGTCAAAAATTCTACATACCTTATGATCCTCTTGACTTGATGATCGTTTGTATATATTCAAATCCGAATTTGGCCTTCGGTTGATCCTTCAATTTGAAGATTTGGTTGAGCTAGGGTTTTGAAGAGCACCCTCTTGTGCTCCTGATGTTGTTCGACTAAAAACACACACATAGTGTGTGTTTTGGTTTTTATTTCATTTTAATTGTTTTAGTTATAACACCTTTCATGTTTTACCCCTTTTAGTCCCTCAAGGTTTTAAGTTTATAAAAGGTTTAACTATTTCAAGTTTCCTTTATTATTCTAAAAACACATAACTAACTAGGTTAATATTCCTAGTCACTTAGTGGGTTCGAGGTAGTCATAACCCGTTTCATTTTAATTCACGTTAACTCGGGCCTCTTATGAACTTTGTTTCTTCAAAAGCCTTTATTCTCTTTTATCTAATATTAGGTTTATTTATTTAAATCCTAAGATTTACCAGGTTAATTTTTACCACTAATGGTATTTTACCCGTTCATTAATATTAACGTGGTTTGACTATCAAACCCGTTTTCGGGGTGTTACAAGTCTACCCCCTTAGAGAGGTTTCGTCCCCGAAACCTTATTTACGTAGTTCATTGGTTTAAACAAAAGGAACTTAGTTTCATTTTCAAGGCATTCATTCTTTTTGGTCAATAGTTATCATTCGTATTGACATGTGCATCTTTCACGTGTAAGTCCTTATGAACCGTAACTTTCATCTTATATTTCTTATCTTTGTCGCCTATTTGACTGAGTTGTCACTTGACCACTCAGTCGCGTTAGTTCGTCAACACGTTTACTCCGCGCTTATCTTATATTGACAAGCACTTTGTATTGGTCGTGACATTATCTTGACCTTGAATAGTTTTACCGGCTAGACTAATTAGTCACCGTCACTCCATACCCCGTCACCCGGATATACTACATTGCCGTCTCTTGTCACACCCTGGCTTTGCGGAAGCGTGTTTAATTTGGTGTGACTTCTTAATACCATAGCTTAACCATAACAAAGCTATATGAAGATAAAACCATGCAAGATCATCCATTTAATTAAGTTTTGAAAACCAAATACATCAACATTGTCTTAACAAATCACAAACATCAACATGACATAACTCAGTTTAAGGATTGTGACTTGTCCAGGAAAGAGTCACATTCCCCAAACCCAGATGATCTCGTAACTAGTGCAGCGGGAAAACGTGCCATACCGTGCCAGATCCGTTTATTTCCTGAAATACATGTAAGTTGAAAAATCAACAATAATGTTGAGCGAGTTCATGTGTTTAGTAACCTTTGTAATCATTGCAAGTATGAATGTTTTGTAAACTCTGGTATGAAAGCAAATAAGGAAACATATCAGTTATTGTGTATCCACATGGTCCAACCTGCGGGCGCATGGGAGGGGATAGGACAAGGTCACCACATGGTCCAACCTGCGGGCGCATGGGTGGTGTTACATCAAGGTCACCACATGGTCCAACCTGCGGGCGCATGGGTGGTGTTAAGACGGGGTCACCACATGGTCCAACCTGCGGGCGCATGGGTGGTGTTAAGACAAGGTCACCACATGGTCCAACCTGCGGGCGCATGGGTGGTGTTTGTTATGCTCAAATAGGCCTATCACTCGTATCCCTCGATCGTACTACGAGGACTAAGGTTCTTAAGGTTTCACCTACCCAATCACATAACCTAACAGTTCCTTCCTTAGCTGACCATACCATGTAAGAAACATTCGTAATCATAGTAACATGTATTTCACCCCCGCAGTTAATAAAACTGAAAACAGTTAGAAAAAAGGGGGACATGAACTCACCGTCGATGCGTCTCTACCAAGTATCTCCTGCTCACGCAGCTGTGTGACGACCTACACGTACTAATTCTATTAGACGGACGGCCGTGCCTTAGCTTCATGGTTTATGTTTTTGGGAAATAGTTAGACAACTATTTCGTGTTTACATTTTGTAAATACTTGGTAATTATTTTCCTTCCCAAGGATGGGGGATTCAATACATGTGCGTTCAAATTATATCATGAAGTCTCACTTAATATATGTATATATTTCCAATTTCATATAATTTTTCTCCAATAATACGTTGTTAAAATACGCGTTCATAAATATTTCCGTAAGTGCGTAAGTTACGTTTAACAATCGAGTGGTAATATAATCACCGGTGTAACTTATATATTTATGGTGAAAGCGTTCGTATTATTTTGGAATCGTTAATATTTATTAATATTATTTTTACCCTAAAAATAATATTTACGTAGTTCACAAAATAATCACAAAAATTTACACAAGTGTTGTTATGAAAATATATATTCTAAATATATATTTTAGCAAGTTTTATTTTGTGAAAATCCCACCTCCGACACTTGCTTAATTTGTAATAAAAATCGTGACGAAATTTATTTGGAAAAATAAGTTAAAATATATCCATAACACTTGTGATAAAAATATTTACAAGTGTTAGATTTTTGGAAAAATTTCGCCAGAGTTTCCTCTGTAACTGGAGGTGGCCACGCTTTCAAGCGTATCATTTTCTTTTATAATTCAAATCAACAATGTTCCCAACATTAACAAACGATATATCAACATCAACTAGTCCAAAATAGATATAAATCGCATAACACATGAACTTGTGGTTTGTGTAAGATATGTAGTAACCTTCCCCATATTTTAGTAGATCTTTTATAAATAAACTCGGTTTCTTTGAGAACCTTGTTTTTAAAGAAGATACCTTTCTACAACTTCTTGTCCAAAATTTATAAAAAATAATTCTTTGTTAAAACTTTTTGTTACACAAGTGTCTACACACTTGTGTGTTCACAAAAATCACTTCTGTTTAGGAAGGATCCGGCTTTAAAATTATGATTTCATTTTACACTTGGTCCTTCGAAAATACCACTTGTAGATCCATAGATCTACTAGTTTAGAACTCCATTTTGTAAGAAAAATTGTTTTTACACAAGTTCATGGTTATAAGTAGTAGTGGTCTTCATCTAACCACTTTTCACACTATAACATACACTAGTTCATGTTCCATGAACATGACTTAGTCGGGTTAGATGACGATCCGAACTAACACTAGCATAAAACAACACTAAATAATCATAACAAGACTAGTTTTATAAGTTTTACACCAATATTTACTTATTAACCACCAAGTTCATCACCTTTAGTAGACTTTTAATTTTGTTCTTACATGTTCATGAATTTTAACCGAAAAAAACTCTTATTAACCATTTTAGAATAGATCAAGAAGGCGATTAGAGTCACTTACTACTAGCTCGAGGCTAGGGAAGAAACTAGACGAAAAATAGGCGGTTAATAGCGATGTGAAGAGGTCCTCGCGGTTCCGTAAGCACCGAGCCTCCTTATGCGTGACCCTTCTCCTTTGTATGTAAATAATATGCAAGATGGAAAATTGAAAGTGATGGATGTGGGTGTTGGGTGCTCTCGGCAGTAAGCAAAGAAGGAAAGGGAATAATTTTTTTTTTTGAAGTGTTTGCAATTGAATGATGATTATCCTCTAATTATACTTATAGTCCATATTGTGCTTTTGTCCAACAAATAAAATGCCATCTAGATATAGGACATGGGTTATTAAATTAATCAAAATTGTGGTGGATGTTTCCCTAGGGGGAACCGAATGGTTTGGGGGTTGGGTTTATAGTTCAATTTCAATTTTAAAGTTAGTGATAGTTAGTTAGTTTAAAAACTAATTTAGTGTATTAGTGTGTTGTAATATATAGCGGGTGTTAGGGTACTCGGGGACCCTAACTGGCTCAGAAAAAGAAAAATAGTGTCATTGTCAAAATTTTTATGTCCCGGGTTAAGTCCGGTTGTACGGTTGGATATTACTCCGTTAAAGCGCTAAATAATTATTTAAAGTGTCGTAAATTTTATCTTTAGTGACACCATTTATTCCCGACATTTTGGAAAGTGTCTAGTAATATTTTTCCAACTTTTTGCACTTTACTAGTTTAGGTAAATGCTGAATTTTTATATTAAAGTGCTGAGTTTTTGTAATCAGGGTACGTTTTAGGCACATCCGGTCACTATAATTATCACCTAGTGACGCAGTTCTACAACCCTTATATCCCTACACTCACCACTAGTGTAGCAAAATATTTCTGGCTCATACAGGCCTTAGAGGCAGTGTCTGCCTGATGCTGGCTTATCAGCATGTTTAATAGGTTATCCGTTTATAGTGCTACTGTGCTTTTCGTGCATCATGTTTGTCACTAAGGTTCAACATGTAAATAATGTAGTGACGGTAAGTAAAGTATGATGCAGGTATATGCATGTATCAGAAATCAAGTAGCAGTTCATCAGTAATTTCAAACAAGCACAGTAATTAAGCAGTAATTAATTATTAATTAAGTCGTACGGATACCTGGTTTAGTGAGGGTTGTCACATCTCTGGCCTTATGTGTGTTTACGATTTCTTAAACCACCTCATACTACTTATGTTTGTTAAAACGTTGCTTTTGACTAAAAACTAGATTTTTAGTTTATGTTTTCTCTTTGACTTACGTTTTTTCTCATATCTAGGAATATTACGTCCGAGGATTTATTCATTTCCATTATTATTTAATGCAGGGAATTATAACTAGTTCCCACGCTTAACCCAAGTAACCCGTAGGTTCTTTCACTTAGTCTCGTAGGCTATTCCTCTAGGTTTTCACCCCTTTTTTATGTTTAAGCATCATTTATTTTCATTTTTGGATTCTACCGACTTTGACCGTAGTCTAAAGCTACATTCGTTTTCGTTTGAACTATTCTTCCGACTATATGACTTCTTACGTCATTTACGCACCGGTTTGTCATCTGTTTACCGTTAATCGGTTTACGCCTCTATTTCCTTTCAACCCGTTACCCGGGTTCTTTATCTTTATGTTTTTAGTACTCCTATTTCAATGGTTTCCGTTTTCCTTTCTATACTCTTTTACGACCTATCACATAGGTTCATTCATATTTCGCGCTTCCATTGTTCGGTTTGCGCTTACTTAGACTATTAAGTATTTATACTTTATTTGGCCTGTTTGACATATTCGTGTGAATCCATCACTTATGACAGTCAAACTTTATTCTTTATTTAACTCGTCCAACCTCGAAATAGTTGAACATCCCTATCAAAATTCTGTTTGCGAAATTTTATTATTCTTTTAGTCATTACTCGTAAATCCGAGTCCTTTGACTTTCTAATCCACGTTCCCATCTCTTGGTTTACGCATATACTCAAAATCCAACCCATCTATCGGGTATTTTACCAATGTCTTAATCAAAGCAACCATTTTGGTATGCATTTTAGACTTCGCTTTAATTTGTTTGGTCATCTTAGCGAAATACCTCGCTTTTATTCAACCATGTCCCTTGTTCTTCTTTCAATTCGTTTGACTTGTCCGTGTGAATTTCATCACTTATGACAGTCAAACTTTTTCTCTACGCCTTAGCATTCTTATTAATCGGTTTGTATTTTCATTTACTTTGATTCTTGTCCCTTCCCTCGGGCTCGTCATTCTAGTGCAATACGCTTCCGTTACCCGGCTTGCGTTTACATTTATTATCAGACATTTAACTTATTTGATCCGTTTTGGGTACCTTTTTAATTCGTCCCATTCACCCCATCCTTACTACATCGGACATAAATGTGTCCATCATAAGAAGTTCATGGTATCATGTGTTCACTACTTACTTGGCCAGAGTAACCGATCAACACATGACACACATGACCTTTTTATAATTTTCACATCACGCCCTATGTAAGTAACGCCTCTATTTATTTCTATATCTTTGATTTCATTCCGTAAAACTTTATTTAATTGCTAAACGACAATCATTAGTTTTACTCGTTTTTGTGACAACCCTCACTAAACCAGGTATCCGTACGACTTAATTAATAATTAATTACTGCTTAATTGCTGTGCTTACTTGAACTTGTGGATAAACTGCTACTTGAATACTGATACATGTACTTACTTGCATCATACTTTACTTGCTGTCACACCATGTTTTGCTTACAGCACCTTTGTGACAACCTTGATGCACCAAAAGCACAGTAGCACAATGAACGGATAACCTATTAAACGTGCTGTCATAACTAGCACCAGGCAGGTACTGCCTCTAAGGCCTGTAAGAGCCTGAGATAGTTTGCTACACTAGAGGTGAGTGTAGGGATGTAAGGGTTGTAGAACTGCGTCACTAGGAATGAGATTACAGTGACCGGAAGTGCCTAAAACGTACTTTAAGTACAAAATTCAGCACTTTAACATAAAAATTCAGCATTAAGCTACCTATTAGAGTGCTAAAACATGAGAAAAATATTACTAGACACTTTCCAAAGTGTCGGGAATAAATTGTGTCACTAAAAATAATAATAACGACACTTTAAGCACTTTGACGGATTACTATCCAACCGAACAACCGGACTTTACCCGGAACATAAAAATATTGTCATCAACATTGTTTATCTTTTTCTGAGCCAGATAGGGTCCCTGAATACCCTAACACCCGCTACAATGCATAACATACTAGTAAATGGTTTAATCTCCTAAATACCTAACTAATAGTTATCTATTTAGTTACAATTGAACCAAGGACCCCCCCCTCTAACCGAATTCGGTCCCCAAGGGGACACCCTTGTCCTATTTTGATTTAATTAATCACTTATGCTTAATATCAAGGGAACATATGGACTCTTGGATAATAATCTTATGAAATGCCTATAAGTTCAAGACTTAACACACTAACACTTCACCACAACTCACAACACTTGAGCAAACTCTCTCCCTCTCTTTGGCTCTCAGCCGAACACACACACCCACACCCAACCATTTTTCGGTTTTGATCTTCTCATTCCAAGAGCATACAAGTGTTGAGGATCACATACGAGGAGGCTTGGTGCATTCGGAACGCGAAGGACCTCTTCTCTTTGCTTTTATCCACTCATTTTTCGACTAGAATCTTCCCTAGCCTCGAGCTAGTAGTAAGTGACTCTAAACGCCTTCTTGATCCATCCTAAAGTGGTTAAAACGGTATATGACGGTTAAAATTTATGAACATGCAAAATAATACGAAAAAGTCTACTAAAAATGCTAAAAATGTTGGTTAATAGCACAAGGGTTGTGTACATCTTGTAAGATTTGTTTTGTGTGATTATTTAGTGCCGATCTATGTTGTGGTAGCTCGGATCATCGTTTAACCCGGATTGGTCATGATCATGGATCATGACATAGAGCTTGTTTAAGTGTAACAAGGGTTAAGTGATGAAACTCTACCACACGAGAAACTTGAACTTGTGTAAAAACGATTTTACTTACGAAGTGGTGTTTAAAACTAGTAGATCTATGGATCTACAAGCGGTATTTTCAAAGGACCACGTGTCAAGAGAAAACATACTTTTAAAGACGGATCTTACATAAACAAAAGTGCTTTTGTAAACACACAAGTGTGTAGACACTTGTGTAACACAAAGTTTTGACAAAAGAACTATTTTTGGTAAATGTTGACAAGAAGTTGTGGAAATTTATTTTCTTTAAAAACGATACTTTTACAAAACCGGATTGATTTATACAAAAGATCCACTAAAAGTAATGGGATTTACTTCATATTTTGGATAAATCACAAGTTCATGTAATTTATGCGATTTATATATATTTTGACTAGTTGATGCTTTGAACATTGTTTTGATTGAATGAGAAAATTGTTGGTTTGATTTATAAAAGAAAATGATACGCTTGAAAGCGTGGCCACCTCCAGTTACAGAGGAAACTCTGGCGAAATTTTTCCAAAAACCTAACACTTAGAAATATTTTCACTACAAGTGTTAGAAATACATTTTTTAACGTGTTTTCGAATTATAGATTTCGCCATGACTTTATTACAAGATTTCTAATTATCGGAGGTGGGATTTTCACAAAATAAAAACTTGCTAAGATATATATTTAGTATATATTTAGTAACAACACTTGTGAATTTTTATGATTATTTTGTGAACTATACAAATATTATTTTTAGGGTAAAAATAATATTACCAAATGATAACGATTCCAAATAATACGAACGCACATGTATTAAATCCCCCATCCTTGGGAAGGAGAATAATTACCAAGTATTTACAAAAATATAAACACGAAATAGTTGTCTAACTATTTCCCAAAAACTTAAACCTTAAGCTAAGGCACGGCCGTCCGTCTAATAGACTTAGTACGTGTAGGTCGTCGCACAGCTGCTTGATCAGGAGATATACTTGGTAGAGACGCACCACTGTGAGTTCATGTCCCCCTTTTCTCTAACTGTTTTCAGTTTTCTAAACTGCGGGGGTGAAATACATGTTACTATGATTACGAATAATTCTTACATGGTATGGTTAGCGTAAGGAGGGTTATTATTATTCAGATCATGTGAGTGGGTAGGCAGAAACTTGAGGCCATTAATCCTAAAGGTAGGACCGAGGGGCAGGAGCGGTAGATCTATTTGGGTGTAGCGAGCCCAACCCCAGGCCCAACACAGAACGGACCTCGGGGTGACTTTGTACCCAACGCATAAATCTGCTAGGTTTGAGTCTTCCTACTTGCACTTCACACATATCAATGGCCTTGCAAACCATTGGTGATCTCTTTTTCCTTATTTGCTACATACCAGGATTTTTATACATACACAGGTTTATTTACTCACTTACACATGAACTCGCTCAACATTATTGTTGATTTTTCAACTTACACGTATTTCAGGGAATTAAAGATCTGGCGCGGTATGTTATGTTTTCCCGCTGCATATGGGTTCCGAGGTCATCCCGGTTTAGGAAATGTGACTTTTTCCTGGACGAGTCACAAATCTTAAACTGCGTTTTATTCATGTTGATATTTATGTCTTTCAAAACAATGTTTTATGTTATGGTGTTGTAGTCCCTAAGACAATGTTATGTTACTTCGGTTTTAAAACTTAAATCTATGGATGATCTTGCATGGTTTTTATTTCATATAGCTTGTTATGATTAAGCTATGGTATTAAGAAGTCACACCAAATTAACCACGCTTCCGCAAAGCCAGGGTGTGACAGCTTGGTATCAGAGCTCTGATCATAGCGAACTAGGATTCCTTCTCGAGTCTAGACTATGATCACTAGGGCTCTCACGAAAACATTTTTACTGCATACCACTCAAGTCCAGATCCAAAACTTTTACAAACAAATGTTGAGCACATTTATTTATTATTTATAGGCTCAGTCTGAGAGGCTGAGGCTCGGCCTGGAGGACCGAGGCTCGGTCTAGGAGACCGAGGTAGTTGCCTAGTAGGACTAGGGAGAGCAGTCTGAGAGGCTGGGAGAATAGGCTAGTGGGACTGGGAAGAGCAGTCTGAGAGGCTGGGAGAATTTAGCTAGTGGGACTAGGAAGAGCAGTCTGAGAGGCTGGGAGAATTTGGACTAGGAAGAGCAGTCTGAGAGGCTGGGAGGCTAGTGGGACTAGGAGAATTATTTGATTGCTTACTTGGTGACTAATGTGCTTATCTGATTGTATGATTGATTATTTGTACATATTTGTGTTTGTGTTACAGACACCATGGACTCGCCCGGCACAGGTGATTCGGACACCACAGGCCCTAGACCCATAGTATCAGACGACTTAGAGTCTTCAGAGCACGAGGTCCACACATCAGATGTCACCAGCACAGACGAGGACGACTTTCAACCCTTTGCGCTGCCCGACGCTGTCGATGAGCCCGCTGATGGTCCTTTTGCTGGGTACCTACCACTCGTAGAGGTCCCTGCTCCCATACCTTTGGCCGTTTATCCTGCTTACGATATGCTCCTCGACGCCGACGTTGACGACGACGTCGATCTGTTTGATGATGAGCCCCTGGAGGACGATGTTGAGGGCGAGGCCCTTCTAGCTGACGGTGGTCTTTTGTTACTCGCAGATGCTCCAGCTGAGGAGTCACCTGCACACTCACCCGCTCCAGACTCCTTCGAGTCTGTGGCCTCCGCACCGTCACACACTCGGAGCGCACGGCACTATTCACACGGTTCAGATCCTGACAGGGCATCATCTGCTGCCTCTGCTCCTAGATTTGCTTTCGATCACGACCTCGATGAGGATTCAGACCCTGTTTTTCCCCCTGGATTTGACCCGGACCGGGAGATAGAGTTCATCCACTTGGATCAGCCTATGGTTGACCCAGTAGACCCAGTTGACCCTGCATTCGCTGATCATGCAGATTTTGATATGGAGTTCGTTGATCCCGAGCCTGCCATGGCCCTCGAGCCAGTAGCTGCTCCTGACCAAGTGCTTGAGCATGACCCTGCTCATGCTGGCATACCTATTGATCCTGTGATTGCTGACCCACCCATTGATGATCACCCTGCTGATGCACCACTACTGGAGGGTGACCATGTTATTGCTGCTGATCTTGTTGATCCCCCACTTATCGCTGATATACCTGCTGACCCTCTTGTTGCACCCCATCTTGACCCTATGCCTGTACAGTTTGATCAAGCACTTTTTGAGGCACAGATTGACCCACGAGATGAGCTCGCCCAGCATGGGTGGATTCCTGCGGATGATGAGCTTCCACCTATTCCTCCTCATACCACCGATGCACATCACGTTGATTTCTCTTTTTCATTTGCACAGTACACACCTCCAGCTCGACCTGGAGAGGGATCCTCGGCTCGTCCCTTTGGACATGTGCCGACATATATTCCGGTTATGCCACAGTCTTCATCTGCTATTCCCCCTGTACCACCATTCTTTGTGACACCTTTTGATCCAGCCAGCGAGCCGTTTCTCTAGACGTCACCTTCTGTTATGCCACCGACCGACCCCTACCATTCTTTCCATATGGGGTATTCTATTGAGGACGTTCTGATGTTGTTTGTGGTCCAGCAGGAGGCACTCACGCGGCATATTCAGGAGCTTGAGAGAGCCCAGCCACCGCCGTGCCAGTGTCAGGGTCAGACCCACCCTGCTTCTTCGCAGCACCCTCGACCATTGTTACCTGACTTTGCTGCACGCCTTTTGGCACTTGAGCAGCAGGTTGCTTCTTGGTTGCGTACCCAGAGAGCCATGGAGGAGGACTGGCTCCATTTGCGACGTTTGTTCTACACCCATTTTCCCCCTCCTCCACCACCATCAGTTTAGGGCATCCTTAGTACAGCATGGGTAGACGCTGGTGAGAAGACGGCGATTGTTTTGACTGCACAGCATTTTTGGAGACTGCATTTTGATTCTGACTTTTGTGACATGTATATGGATGTATTGACACTGGTTTGATATTCTTTTGGACTAGGGTGATGTAGCCCTTAGTCGATGATGATGTATGACACTGTTATGTACCTGTACACTTACTATGTGGTCTCGATATATGGCAATCGCAGTATTCTCATCATATGTGATGTTTTGATTGATTATTTATGTTTTATAACATGGGATGTTGTGTGATTGATATGATTATAACATGAGATGTTATGTACTATTACTATCATAATAAAGCGTACGTATTATAACATGGGATCTTTATTTTGGCCTGACCGACGTAAACCCATCTTTTAGAAGATTCCGCCGAGACGTCAAACGCCGATGCCTACCAATGAGGCAGAACTCCAACAAGTTATCGCTGCTGCCATCGTGCAATACGCCGCCTCGCAAGGAGGACCCAGCGGAAGCAGCTCAAACAACAATGGCAACAACAATCCACCTCATGGTAATACTAAGTCATTAAGACATACCATGATCTAATTGGATATCTCTAGCAAGGATGCTAATGCCATTCATATGTTGTAACATATGTGCAGGGTGCACCTACAAGCAGTTTCTAGACTGCAAGCCTGTCAACTTTGATGGCACCGGAGGTGATGTCGCTTTTGTTCGTTGGGCCGAGAAGACTGAATCTGTTCTACGCATGAGCAAATGTGCACCGAACCAGCAAGTCACCTACATTTCTGGGCTATTTCTGGATGGAGCCCTATCTTGGTGGAATTTGCAAGTGCAGACACTTGGTGAAGCTGCTGCCTACGCACTAGCATGGACCGAACTGAAGGAACTAATGCGCAAAAAGTATTGTTCTTGCGCTGAAATCCAAAGATTGGAAACTGAGTTCTGGCATTTGAAGATGGAAGGTCCGAAGATCGCGGAATATGTTCAGAGGTTTCACGACCTATCGCATGTGGTACCCTATATGGTCACTCCAGAATTCAAGCGGATTGAACGCTTCATTTGGGGATTAGCTCCCCAAATCATAAGCATGGTGACCTCCTCCAAGCCTGCAACAATTACTGAGGCAATCGATTTGAGCATAGCTCTCACTGAGGAGGCTATCCGCCTGAACAAGTTTGGTGAGATCGAGACAAAGAAGAAAGAGACTCACGTCGAGTCATCCGGAGGTAACAAACGAAAGTTCTCGAACTTTAAGCAAGGCATTAGTGGTGTTGTTAAGAAAGGAGAGCCAAACGCGCCAGCTCAGGTTACAGCTGGTAGTGGAAAGAAAGGAAATGGATATATGGGCACCCAGCCCAAGTGCAACACCTGCCAGCGTCACCATTCTGGCCGATGTGGTTTGAAAGTATGTGAAGCGTGTGGGAAACCTGGCCACTTGAAGGATTCTTGTTGGGCCACTGTTGGTCAGGGAGGCCAAGGAGGATTTGGAAACAGAAACAATAACCGAGGTGGAATTGGAAATCGCCCACAAGGAAACAATGGAGGTAATGGGAATCGAGGCAACAATGCGAATCAAGCAGGCGTTGTGAATCATAACCAAAGGAATAACCAAGCTGGAAATGGAGGTGGAAACGGGCAAAGACTTGGATGCTTTAACTGCGGTGATATCGGGCACTTTAAGAGGAACTGCCCAGAGTTGAACCAAGCCCGTGGAAGAGTGTTCCATATCGAGGCGAGGGAAGCGCGCCAGGACCCCGATGTCGTTACTGGTACGTTCCCTATAAATCAACGCTATGCATCCGTTTTATTTGATACTGGTGCCGACTATAGCTTCGTTTTGTTAGAATTTAAGAATATGCTTGGGTTAGCCGCTAGTAAGTTAGATATTACCTACTCAATCGAATTGGCTAATGGGAAGTTAGTAGAAGCCAATGAAGTGATCAGAGGTTGTGCAATCGAGTTGGGAGAACGTGAGTTTACTTTGGATCTACTACCAGTCCAGCTGGGGAGCTTTGACGTAGTAGTAGGAATGGATTGGTTATCAAGCAACAAGGCAGAAATTGTTTATCACGAAAAGGTCGTTCGTATCCTGACCGAAGATGGAGAAACAATTGTGGTAGATGGCGAAAAGCGCGATACGCCGTTAAGAATTATC
Organism: Helianthus tuberosus; assembly: GCA_030545235.1. Lineage (NCBI taxonomy): Eukaryota > Viridiplantae > Streptophyta > Magnoliopsida > Asterales > Asteraceae > Helianthus > Helianthus tuberosus. The sequence continues at coordinate 104,214,143 of CM060357.1, read as the reverse complement.
AGCTGCCTCAAAGCGCGAAAGTGTCTACAGAAGGGATGTGCTGCCTTCTTGGCACACATTGTAGACAAGAAAGCTGCAGAACCGAAGATCGAAGACATCCCTGTCGTGAGGGAGTATCCGAAAGTCTTCCCGAAGGACTTGCCTGGACTGCCACCTCAGAGGCAAGTGGAGTTTCACATCGATTTAGTCCCAGGCGCCGCGCCTGTGGCTAAGGCACCTTATAGACTTGCCCCGTCTGAGATGCAAGAATTGTCGACACAACTTCAAGAGTTGTTAGACAAGGGATTTATCCGACCAAGCTTCTCGCCTTGGGGAGCTCCGGTCCTGTTTGTCAAAAAGAAGGACGGTAGTTTTCGAATGTGCATAGACTACCGGGAGCTGAACAAGCTGACGATCAAGAATAGATATCCTCTGCCAAGAATTGATGATCTGTTTGATCAACTGCAAGGTTCAAGGTTTTACTCAAAGATCGATTTGCGATCTGGATACCATCAGTTAAGGATACAAGAGGAGAGTATCCCGAAGACAGCCTTCAGGACTCGTTACGGACACTACGAGTTCCTTGTTATGCCGTTTGGGTTGACAAACGCACCTGCAGTCTTTATGGATTTGATGAATAGAGTTTGCAAGCCGTACTTGGACAAGTTCGTGATTGTGTTTATCGACGACATCTTGATTTATTCAAGGACAAAGGCTGAGCACGAACAGCATCTAAGAGCTATTTTGGAGCTGCTGAAGAAAGAACATCTGTATGCCAAATTCTCTAAGTGTGAATTTTGGCTACGTGAAGTCCAATTTCTTGGACATGTGGTAAATGGAGATGGAATCCATGTGGATCCAACCAAGATTGAGGCGATCAAGAATTGGGAAACGCCAAAGACGCCAACCGAGATTTGACAATTCTTGGGTTTGGCTGGCTACTATCGAAGGTTCATTGAGGATTTTTCGAAGATCGCTCAACCATTGACGCTCCTCACCCAGAAAGATAAGAAGTTTGATTGGGGAATCAAACAGGAAGAAGCGTTTCAGCTGTTGAAGGATAAGCTCTGCAATGCGCCAATTCTAGCACTACCGGAAGGTACTGACGATTTCGTGGTATACTGTGATGCCTCGTGTCAAGGATTGGGTTGCGTGTTGATGCAACGCCAGAAGGTTATTGCTTACGCTTCACGTCAGTTGAAGGTACATGAGAAGATCTGGAGCTAGGCGCAGTGATATTTGCTTTAAAGATCTGGAGACACTACCTATATGGTACGAAATGTACAATTTTTACAGATCATAAGAGCCTACAACACATATTCAACCAGAAGGAGTTGAATATGAGACAAAGACGATGGGTTGAGTTGTTAAATGATTACGATTGCGAGATAAAGTATCATCCAGGGAAGGCGAATGTGGTTGCCGACGCCCTAAGTCGCAAAGAGAGGATCAAGCCCATAAGGGTTAGGGCTTTAGAAATGATTATCCAAACCAATCTTTCCTTGCGCATTCATGCCGCGCAGAAAGAAGCTCTTAAGGAAAGAAATCTTGAAGAAGAATATCTTCTTGGGATGGAGAAGCTATTAGTACCAAACGAGGAAGGAACGTTATGTTTTGAGAAAAGGATTTGGGTTCCTCTGTTTGGTGGTTTAAGGAAAGTTGTTTTTGATGAAGCTCACAAATCGCGGTACTCTATCCATCCAGGAGCGGATAAGAGGTACCAAGATCTCAAGGATTACTATTGGTGGCCTAGGATGAAGGGCGATGTTGCTGTTTATGTGAGCAAGTGTCTAACATGTGCTAAGGTGAAAGCGGAATACCAGAAGCCTTCAGGACTTCTGCAACAACCGGAGATTCCCAAATGAAAATGGGAACAAATCTCCATGGATTTTATTACAAAGTTGCCAAGAACGCCAAGAGGCCATGACACTATTTGGGTAATAGTGGACCGATTAACGAAGTCAGCGCACTTCTTACCTATCAAGGAGAAGGATAATACGAGCAAGTTGGCTGAAATTTACATGCGAGAAATCGTCACGCGCCATGGAGTACCTCTCTCGATCATCTCTGATAGAGATGGACGTTTCATATCAAGGATTTGGCAATCCTTCCAAGAAGCTTTTGGCTCACAATTAAATCTGAGCACTACATTTCACCCTCAGACCGACGGTCAAAGCGAGCGGACTATTCAGACCTTGGAAGATATGCTGAGAGCATGTGTTATGGATTTGGGCGGTAGCTGGGATAAGCATTTGCCACTGGTCGAATTTTCATACAACAACAGCTACCACACCAGTATTGGAGCCACGCCATTCGAAGCTCTTTACGGACGCAAGTGCCGATCACCCCTATGCTGGGCTGACGCAGGTGATAGGCAGCTTGTTGGTCCCGAAATCGTCCAAGAGACGACAGACAAGATTGCGCAGATTCGAAAACGCATCGAAGCAGCTCGCGAAAGACAGAAAGCCTATGCAGATCCAAACCGGAAACATTTGAAATTCCAAGTTGGAGATATGGTTTTATTGAAAGTTTCACCCTGGAAGGGTGTGGCACGCTTCGGAAAGCGTGGGAAGTTAAATCCGCGTTACATTGGCCCTTTCAGAATTTTGGAAAGAATAGGGCTAGTAGCATACAAGCTGGACTTACCTGCTGAGCTGAATGGAGTTCACGATACATTTCATGTATCCAACCTGAAGAAAAGTCCAACTCAAGATACCATTGCCATTCCCACCGACGAGATTCATGTTGACAACACGCTCTATTTCGTTGAAGAACCGGTGGAGGTTACGGATTGGAAAGTAAACAAGACCCGCCGGAGCAGTGTCAAGCTCGTCAAGGTTCGTTGGAATGCCAGACATGGTCCTGAATACACCTGGGAGCGTGAGGACCGGATGAAAGAGAAATACCCCCACCTATTTCCTAAGAACCCTGCATCTACAAGCAGAACTTAAAATTTCGGGACGAAATTTTTCTAACGGGGGGAGAATGTGACAACCCTCACTAAACCAGGTATCCGTACGACTTAATTAATAATTAATTACTGCTTAATTGCTGTGCTTACTTGAACTTGTGGATAAACTGCTACTTGAATACTGATATATGTACTTACTTGCATCATACTTTACTTGCTGTCACTCCATGTTTTGCTTACAGCACCTTTGTGACAACCTTGATGCACCAAAAGCACAGTAGCACAATGAACGGATAACCTATTAAACGTGCTGTCATAACTAGCACCAGGCAGGTACTGCCTCTAAGGCCTGTAAGAGCCTGAGATAGTTTGCTACACTAGAGGTGAGTGTAGGGATGTAAGGGTTGTAGAACTGCGTCACTAGGAATGAGATTACAGTGACCGGATGTGCCTAAAACGTACTTTAAGTACAAAATTCAGCACTTTAACATAAAAATTCAGCATTAAGCTACCTATTAGAGTGCCAAAACATGAGAAAAATATTACTAGACACTTTCCAAAGTGTCGGGAATAAATTGTGTCACTAAAAATAATAATAACGACACTTTAAAGCTTTGTTAAGCACTTTGACGGATTACTATCCAACCGAACAACCGGACTTTACCCGGAACATAAAAATATTGTCATCAACATTGTTTATCTTTTTCTGAGCCAGATAGGGTCCCTGAATACCCTAACACCCGCTACAATGCATAACATACTAGTAAATGGTTTAATCTCCTAAATACCTAACTAATACTTATCTATTTAGTTACAATTGAACCAAGGACCCCCCCCCTCTAACCGAATTCGGTCCCCAAGGGGACACCCTTGTCCTATTTTGATTTAATTAATCACTTATGCTTAATATCAAGGGAACATATGGACTCTTGGATAATAATCTTATGAAATGCCTATAAGTTCAAGACTTAACACACTAACACTTCACCACAACTCACAACACTTGAGCAAACTCTCTCCCTCTCTTTGGCTCTCAGCCGAACACACACACCCACCCCCATCCATTTTTCGGTTTTGATCTTCTCATTCCAAGAGCATACAAGTGTTGAGGATCACATACGAGGAGGCTTGGTGCATTCGGAACGCGAAGGACCTCTTCTCATTGCTTTTATCCACTCATTTTTCGACTAGAATCTTCCCTAGCCTCGAGCTAGTAGTAAGTGACTCTAAACGCCTTCTTGATCCATCCTAAAGTGGTTAAAACGGTATATGACGGTTAAAATTTATGAACATGCAAAATAATACGAAAAAGTCTACTAAAAATGCTAAAAATGTTGGTTAATAGCACAAGGGTTGTGTAAATCTTGTAAGATTTGTTTTGTGTGATTATTTAGTGCCGATCTATGTTGTGGTAGCTCGGATCATCGTTTAACCCGGATTGGTCATGATCATGGATCATGACATAGAGCTTGTTTAAGTGTAACAAGGGTTAAGTGATGAAACTCTACCACACGAGAAACTTGAACTTGTGTAAAAACGATTTTACTTACGAAGTGGTGTTTAAAACTAGTAGATCTATGGATCTACAAGCGGTATTTTCAAAGGACCACGTGTCAAGAGAAAACATACTTTTAAAGACGGATCTTACATAAACAAAAGTGCTTTTGTAAACACACAAGTGTGTAGACACTTGTGTAACACAAAGTTTTGACAAAAGAACTATTTTTGGTAAATGTTGACAAGAAGTTGTGGAAATTTATTTTCTTTAAAAACGAGACTTTTACGAAACCGGATTGATTTATACAAAAGATCCACTAAAAGTAATGGGATTTACTTCATATTTTGGATAAATCACAAGTTCATGTAATTTATGCGATTTATATATATTTTGACTAGTTGATGCTTTGAACATTGTTTTGATTGAATGAGAAAATTGTTGGTTTGATTTATAAAAGAAAATGATACGCTTGAAAGCGTGGCCACCTCCAGTTACAGAGGAAACTCTGGCGAAATTTTTCCAAAAACCTAACACTTAGAAATATTTTCACTACAAGTGTTAGAAATACATTTTTAACGTGTTTTCGAATTATAGATTTCGCCATGACTTTATTACAAGATTTCTAATTATCGGAGGTGGGATTTTCACAAAATAAAAACTTGCTAAGATATATATTTAGTATATATTTAGTAACAACACTTGTGAATTTTTATGATTATTTTGTGAACTATACAAATATTATTTTTAGGGTAAAAATAATATTACCAAATGATAACGATTCCAAATAATACGAACGCACATGTATTAAATCCCCCATCCTTGGGAAGGAGAATAATTACCAAGTATTTACAAAAATATAAACACGAAATAGTTGTCTAACTATTTCCCAAAAACTTAAACCTTAAGCTAAGGCACGGCCGTCCGTCTAATAGACTTAGTACGTGTAGGTCGTCGCACAGCTGCTTGATCAGGAGATATACTTGGTAGAGACGCACCACTGTGAGTTCATGTCCCCCTTTTCTCTAACTGTTTTCAGTTTTCTAAACTGCGGGGGTGAAATACATGTTACTATGATTACGAATAATTCTTACATGGTATGGTTAGCGTAAGGAGGGTTATTATTATTCAGATCATGTGAGTGGGTAGGCAGAAACTTGAGGCCATTAATCCTAAAGGTAGGACCGAGGGGCAGGAGCGGTAGATCTATTTGGGTGTAGCGAGCCCAACCCCAGGCCCAACACAGAACGGACCTCGGGGTGACTTTGTACCCAACGCATAAATCTGCTAGGTTTGAGTCTTCCTACTTGCACTTCACACATATCAATGGCCTTGCAAACCATTGGTGATCTCTTTTTCCTTATTTGCTACATACCAGGATTTTTATACATACACAGGTTTATTTACTCACTTACACATGAACTCGCTCAACATTATTGTTGATTTTTCAACTTACACGTATTTCAGGGAATTAAAGATCTGGCGCGGTATGTTATGTTTTCCCGCTGCATATGGGTTCCGAGGTCATCCCGGTTTAGGAAATGTGACTTTTTCCTGGACGAGTCACAAATCTTAAACTGCGTTTTATTCATGTTGATATTTATGTCTTTCAAAACAATGTTTTATGTTATGGTGTTGTAGTCCCTAAGACAATGTTATGTTACTTCGGTTTTAAAACTTAAATCTATGGATGATCTTGCATGGTTTTTATTTCATATATCTTGTTATGATTAAGCTATGGTATTAAGAAGTCACACCAAATTAACCACGCTTCCGCAAAGCCAGGGTGTGACAGTTTTGCCCTTAAACATATAAAATGTTTTCTTTTTATCAAACTATTATGTAATCACATTCGTTAATCTGATCGTTACTTTTCTCAATAGTATTATATTGAGAATTATTCACTTAGATAATTACTCCCGTCCAAGTTTCCATATGAACTAATCCTGTTATTGCTTTGTGATTCACAATCGTGAATAACACATGTCTCTATTTGATTTCTCTTGGAAACATCATCCTGAATAGGTATCCTATTCAGGTTTTTCCAAGTTTTATTCTGCATATGCAACAGTCATTCTCTACGTGTTTGTTGCATATTACTATCTGTGCGGTTAAATTTAAAACGTGCACATGGTAATGCTTGCCCTAACGGGCTTTCCATGCCATTAACCGTGTTCGTGATCGTTACGTGATTTAGTTCCTCGGTGAGTATGCTCTGCTTGTCATACTTTGGACCGTTCCTTCGTCAAATCCGCACTTTGTTAAACTCCCGCTATCTTAGGATGCGAGTTTCCTTCTACTAAAACATTTATAAAAGCTAGTAATTTGACATTAATGAACGCCCGTATTATAATACAAGGCTTTTCTACTATACGTGTCAACACACGTAATTTCATTGACTATATTGATCCTTTATCGACTTGATTGGTGTAACGTGTATTACACGATAACCCCATGTGTTGTTTACAGCACTTTAAAATGCTAAACCATTAATATACATATAACTTGCCGGATTATGCGATCAAGTCTCGAACCGAACACAAGTTACTCATTAACCATGAGCTCTGATTACTTACTTGTAAGACCCTTACTATTATTTAACGGTTTTCGTATAAATTTCGACTTGAAATGTGTATTTGATATTACACATACATATGAAAATACGGGTTTATTAAAACTTTTACAATTTAAAAATAATACAACATATTGCAATTAAGTTCGTTGTTTAAAAATCTATTGGAATCTATTGGAATCTATTGGAGTCTATTGGAGTCTATTGGAGTCTATTGGAATCTATTGGAATCTATTTTGAATCTATTGGAATCTATGTGAATCTATTGGGTTAATCTATGTGAATCTACCGGGTTAATCTACATGTGTATGATGATGATGGGTGTATTGTTATGTTTGGCAATTGCGACACGTAACATGACACCGAGTACGAGGCGGAAGCGATGTGCCCGAAGCGTGGTGGATACGCCGCTGGTACTTCCTATATATAAGCGTTTCTGACATGTTGCCAAACTTCGTACAATGTGCCATGCTAAGGTCGTGGGTTTGCGGTGTCTAATCTATCGAAATCTATGTGAAACTTGTTGAAATTATAAATATGTAATCTATGTGGATCTTGTTGGATCTTGTTGAACCTCGAGTCTTTCATCTATCGTGTGTGAATCTATACTCTGAGACCTTATGAATCTAGACTAATACGATCCTCTTGTTGGATCTTTAGATTTCTTTTCGTAAGCTATCCGACACTCTCAAGAGATCCAAGGAAAAGTCTCAGAAAAAAGATGATGTCCTTCATGGCCGACCAGATTGCTTGAGTCATGCCAAAGATCATCTCTGAGATCCAAGGATCAAACACTCCTCCATCCTCTGTGGACTCGAAGGCCGAGAAGCCAAAGCCCACAAAGTTCAGCTACAAACATTTCATCTCTTGCAACCCTAAGCCTTTCACGGGCAGTGATGGGGTGACTGCTATGCTCGAGTGGTTTGACAGCATCGAGGTTACCTTCATTAACAGCGAGTGCCCAGATCATCTAAAGACTAGGAGTGCAACGGGAATGTTTCAAGGAAGAGCGTTGGAGTGGTGGTCAAACGAGAGAAACATCCGCTCGAACGAAGAAGCCTATGCTCTTCCATGGACCGAGGTGCGTGAACTGATTATGCTTGAGTTATGCCCTCCCCATGAACAATTGAAGCTTAAAGAAGAGTTCTGGCACTTGAAGCAGATTGGTGATGATAATCTGGCTTATACTACTCGATTCAAGTAGCTTAGCTTGATCGTTCCTCACTTGGTTTCTACTCCTAAGCGCATGATAACCAAGTATATCAATGGTCTACCTCCTGCTATGTGTGATTCTATTGAAGCAGCTCAACTCAATACTATTGAAGAAGTCTACCATCTTCCAGCTAGTCTCAACAACAACCGCGTTCGTGATAAGCAGTTTGCTACTTCTGCTCCCTCCAAATCTGCACATCAAGTTACCCAGCAGCCAAGTGGCAGCAAGAACAAGAGGCGAAAGTCTCAGGGTTCAGGATGCAATGCTATTGTTCCTACTACAAACCCTACCGCGAAACCTGCTCCTGCTGCTGCTGCTTAGAACCCTGCTGCTCCTGAAGTCAAGAGACAGTACACTGGGCCTCACCCAAGTGTACCACTTGCAACTTTCATCATCCTGCTAACTCTGCATGTTGTTTGTGTACCAATTGAAATCGCTATAGTCACATGACTCCCTATTGTCGTCAAGCTAACCCTGCCCAACCAGCTCAGCAAGCCCCAGCTCAGGCAGCCCTACCAGCTCTTCCAGCTCCTTAGCAGAATCCTAGGCCAGTCAACGTTGTTCGTGCATGCTACAAGTGTGGAGATACTACTCACCTCCGTAATCAGTGTCCTCAGCTAAACCAGGACCAACAGCCAGTCGCTCGTGGACGAGCCTTCAATCTTAATGCTAATCAGGCTCGTAACGACAATGACGTTGTTAATGGTACGTTTCTTGTAAACAATCTTTACGCTTCGATACTATTTGATACTGGTGCCGATAGAAGCTTTGTGTCCGTAGAATTTGAATCTTTGTTAAATTGTGCACGCTCTGTGTTACCTAAGTCGTTTTCGGTGGAGATTGTCGATGGTAAATCGATTCTAGTTGATTCTATTCTTTGTGGTTGTTCCTTGACTCTTAACGACCACGTGTTTACTATTGACCTGATACCCATGCAATTGGGTAGTTTTGATGTCATTATCGGCATGGATTGGTTGCGTAAGAATCATGCTGAGATTGCTTGTCACGAGAAGTTTGTTCGTCTACCTCTTCCGTCCGGAGATATCTTGCATGTCTATGGAGACTGACATTCGAAAGGACTGAAGTTGATGTCATGCACTCAAGCAAACAGATGCTTACATAAACAGAACTTTGCCTTCTTGGCTCACGTGGTGGAACAAAAGGGCAAGGGGAAGAACATAAGTGACGTTCCAGTAGTGTGTGATTTCCCTGATGTCTTTCCTGAAGATCTTCCTAGTCTTCCTTCTCCTAGATCCGTTGATTTTCGTATTGATCTCGTACCTGGTGCGACTCCTGTCGCCAAGGCCCCTTATCGACTTGCACCTTCCGAGATGCAAGAGCTATCCAGTCAACTTCAAGAACTGCTTAATAAGGGATTCATTCGTCCAAGTACCTCTCCGTGGGGTGCTCCTGTACTATTCGTCAAGAAGAAAGATGGTTCGTTTTGTATGTGTATCGACTACCGTGAACTTAATAAGCTTACCATTAAGAATCGTTATCATCTTCCTCGTATTGATGATCTATTTGACCAACTACAAGGTGCATCCTGTTTCTCGAAGATTGACCTACATTCTGGTTATCATCAGCTTCGTGTACTCGAGGATGATGTACCCAAAACTGCTTTTCGCACTCGTTATGGGCACTACGAGTTCGTGGTCATGCCTTTTGGATTGACCAACGCACCCGCTGTATTCATGGATCTCATGAATTGTGTTTGTAAAACGTATCTTGATCGTTTTGTGATAGTCTTTATTGATGATATTCTCATTTACTCAAAATCTGAAGCTGATCATGCTCGTCATTTACGCTTGACGCTCGAACTTTTACGTGGTGAACGCTTGTATGCTAAATTTTCTAAGTTTGAGTTTTGGATTGACGAAGTGCAATTTCTCGGTCATGTCGTTAGTAAGCAAGGTATTCATGTTGACCCGTCTAAAATCGAAGCACTGAAGAATTGGAGTACGCCTAAATCTGCATCTGAGATTCGTTGCTTTCTAGAATTGGCGAGTTATTACCGCCGATTCATTTCGGACTTCTCTAAGATCGATGTACCTCTCACTTCATTGACTTAGAAAAAGAAACCTTTTGCTTGGGGTCCCGAGCAAGAGGAAACTTTTCAGACTCTTAAGACCCTTTTGGGTAACGCTCCTGTTTTGACTCTCCCTGATGGGAACGACGATTTCGTAGTATACTGTGATGCCTCGAACCGTGGCTTGGGCTGTGTGCTCATGCAGTGGGACAAGGTCATTGCTTATGCCTCTCGTCAACTCAAGGTGCATGAGAAAAACTATACTACTCACGATCTGGAGCTTGGTGCAGTTGTGTTTGCGTTAAAGATCTGGCGACACTACCTGTATGGTACTAAGTGTGTGGTTTTCACCGACCATAAGAGCCTTCAACATATCTTTGACCAAAAGGAACTGAACATGCGATAGAGACGTTGGGTGGAATTGCTTAACGACTACGATTGTGAAATTCGCTATCATCCTGGTAAGGCGAATGTAGTGGCCGACGCTCTTAGTCGTAAAACTCATGTCAAGGTTATTTGTGTCTCTAGTGATCTCCATGCGTGTATTCGTGAAGCTTAGTATTCGTCAGCTAATGAAGGGAATCTATTTGTGGAAATTTGTGGCGCTACTGTGGATCAACTCGAAACTAAGTCTGATGGACTTCAATACTATCTCAATCGCATCTGGGTGCCAGATCGCGATAGCCTCCGTGAGCTCATCATGAATGAGGCTCACAAGTCCCGTTACTCTATTCATCCAGGTGCTGATAAGATGTACCATGATTTGCGTATGACTTATTGGTGGCCTGGTATGAAGAAGGATATTGTTGCTTACGTCTCGAAATGCCTTACTTGCACAAAGGTAAAAGCTGAACATCAACTTCCTTCTGGACTTTTAAAACAACCCGAAATCCCTGTTTGGAAATGGGATAGTATCGCTATGGACTTTATTACTAAACTACCCCGTACACCTTCTGGTCATGATAGTATCTGGGTGATCGTTGATCATTTAACCAAATCAGCCCACTTTCTCCCTATTCGTGAGGATTATAAAGTGCAGAAACTTGCTCAAATCTATACCGATGAGATTATATGCCATCATGGCATACCTCTCGACATAATCTCTGACTGTGATGGTCGTTTTACTTCACGTCTTTGGCAAACCTTTCAGTCCGCTATGGGTTCTCATTTGAATCTTAGCACGGCCTTTCATCCTCAAACGGATGGACAGACCGAGCGTACTATTCAAACCCTATGTGACAACTGTGACTCCGTGACCATCAAACAAATACCAAATCAATGAGATATTGTGTTTCATACTTGGTATTTGTAAAAAAAAATATGTGTATCGTTTTCACATATCATTCTTGTTCGATTTCGGGCTTTAAATCGCTTTCTGGAAGGTTATACGCGATCTGATGCGTAAATATAACCAGTTTAATGCAACGAATACTCTGGAATAGTGAAATAGTCTTAACATACCTTAAATAACCTTTACATAACTTAGAAGTAAGTTTTGGATGGTTTGGTATGCCAAAATCAAGTTAATTCGCTTACAGGGACTAAATTTGACAAACTGCGAAAGTATGCCAATTTGAACTGTAACAGACATTCCAGAACATGACCATAAGTTAAACATACCCTAAATATCCTTTACATAGCTTAGAAATAGGCTTTGAGGGGTTCGGTGTGCTAAAATAAACTTTTGGGTCATTCAGGGACTAAAAGCGTCAAAAAGTGCATAAGTTTGCATTTTCGCGCATAACTTACGTTCTGAATACATCCGGACATCCAAAAATTTATGTAAGCACTAAAATATTTTATTTTAGTGTTTGGCATAAGAAAAATCCATTCGTCATGCAATTTGGATCGTTTTTCGCGCTTATGCGCATTCCGTCGTAATTAAGCGAACATCGCGATCGTACGACCAAACGAACCAACATCCGGCATATTTTTTTAGCATGTTTCATGTCCACAATGTTTAGGCATCATTTTAGGGCCTTAAAGTTGGCCTAACGGGCCTTAAACGTGTCGAAATGAGCTTTAAACACCAACAGGGACTGAAACTGTCAATATTGCAAAGTTGTTTCTGATCAGAAGGGCTAGGCGGCCTGCCTAAGCTCCTGGTGTCTTCTTACGCGGCCCGTGTCAGCCTCCCAGATCAGAATAATCAGTTTTAACAGCTGTTTACAGCTATTAACCACTCAAAACTCACCCACACTTGCCTCTTCCTGATAATGGGGGCCAATTTGAGTTACCATAGGGTTGCAACAAGTGTAGGGACAAGATCAAAGCACGGTATTCGAGGAACGATCCTAACGGTGGTCCAAATCCTATAAATACCCCTTTGATTCACTTGCAAAACCCACTTGAATTATGAGTTTTTCTCTAAGTGGTTGTGCTTATACACTTCCTACCTGAGATTACTTGGAAGATCAAACTTGCGGGGACCCTTTGTAAGTGTTCTTTCGTTCTTTTCTTTCGTTTTAGCGTTAAAGTCAAACTTTGTTTGACTTTCTGCATTGACCAGTTTATGGTCAATGCGAAGTTCGTTTGAACTTCATAACGTGAGTGTAATCACGATGGTTATAGTCCCTAATGACTATACCTACTGATTACCACGTTATCTAGGCTCAGTGACGAGTCGTAGTTTCGGCCAAAATGCGTATTCTTGTGTATTTTGTAACCAAACTACTCTTAGGTATCAAAACCGTTTGTTTGGATACCAAACCCGTTTTCTAAACTTAGTTAAGCATGTTTTAACATGCTTAGCTCGTCACTTTTAGTTTTGTGCTTGTCTAGGGTCGTAAAGGTAAGCGATATAATAAATCGCTTATACTTTCGAACCCGACCCGTTTGGTCGATCATTAGGATCCGACCAAACACATTAGGTGACCATAGTTGTATAGGGAATAACCTTCCGAGGTTATACCTTATGGTCATGACGTTTAGTTAGTTGTATGATAGGTAGTATATATCCCTTAGGTAAATTACCAAAATACCCCTTTGACGCCAAAATTCATTTTAAACATATGTAACATAACTTTTAACATCTAAACTGATTTGGCAACAATATTAGACATGTTAAGGCATATTTTACTTATCATAGGACTAGTTAGGCGTTCCGAACGCGTTTCACGCGAACGACGCGTTAAAGTAGCATAAGCTACCTAAACGGGTCGTAATGGGTCGTAAGCACTTAGGTTAGGTTTCACTTTAGAATGAAGTCTTTGTTAAACCATACTACATGAGTTTCCATACTCGTTTGGTTTACGAACCCTCATTCTATCCAATCCTCTGATTTAGGTCCGGTATATTAACATAGTTACCTATATTAGGTGCCGTTTGATATCCGTGATCTCTAGCATTGTTTGGTTGTTACTCAAGGACTACTAAGCAATCTCAAGTGAGTACATAGACCCCTCTTTTACCGTTTTCAAACTGTTTTGGGGTAAAACACATGTGCCTACTTGTTAGTTTCATGTTTTCCATGTTTTCACATCATATACTTGCTATGTTCATTAGTACATTTATAGTACATGATTTACATTACATTTCATGCTATGTATGTCCATTGTGTGCATACTTAGTACATTGTTTTACATTACATTTCATGCTATGTATGTCCATTGTGTGCATACTTAGTACATTGTTTTACATTACATTTCATGCTATGTATGTCCATTGTGTGCATACTTAGTACATTGTTTTACATTACATTTCATGCTATGTATGTCCATTGTGTGCATACTTAGTAAATTGTTCTACATTACAATTTGTTGCATATACTCATCCAGCATATGAACACATTATATTACATTATGTGAACCATTTGTATCTATTGAACCATGTGAACCATTTGACAATAGACATTTGACTATACCTAAACATTTCTACAATTGTTAAACATTACATCTTGATGGTTTGGTTTGAGTAAGTGATTTAAGTAACGAGGCGTGTGTAATATGATACAAGCATGGTGGATACGCCGCTGGTACTTCCTATATATAAGTGTTTGTATGGTATTACCTATCGTAGCGTTATTTGAATCATTTCAATTTGAGACATATAACATTTTATACAAATAACATACTTTTCACAAGACATTGTTTTACAAACAACTTATCTTATACAAACTCATTTTACTTGGTTATTCATTTAACCATACATTATTCTCTTATTTATACATATCATCTGGTCTTATTGCTTTTCAAATGATTTAAAAAAACAAATCAATTTACAAGGTCCATGGCTAAATTTTATTAAACATTTTCTTAAACTTAAGTCATGAATCTTATTTTCACAAAACCTATGTATCTCACAGGCATTTTATGCTGACGTACCTATTTTCACATGTGTTTTCAGGAATTGATGCATAGGATTGATCAAGATACACCTAGGCAGACTTGTGCCTTAGTGACTTAAAACAAAGCAAGAACTAGTTAATTTGTGTTATGCACTCTTTGTTTCTTGTTTAAAATGATGTAAACTCTCTTGTTTGATTAATAAAACGAAACTTTAATTGCCATGGATTTGAAACAATTAATTCTGTTACAACACTCCCCGACGTTTCCGCCACGTTTCGTTGTCTCACGTGGTCGGGGTGTGACAGAAAAGTTGGTATCAGAGCCAATGGTTATAGGTAATTAGGTTATTAGTAATGCTTTGACCTAGACTATAACCTTTCTAGGACCCCAACGCAAGTTATCTTGTGTTTAGATCTTAAAACATGCACGTCACCTATCCTTAGGTGATTACCACGACGAGAACATCAATTCCGAATCCGCTTTGAAAATTAATCATCTGTTTTTGGATGATTGATTACTAGGTTTTGAACCCTCTATTGTAAGGTTTTGAACCCTCTATTGTAAGGTTTTGAACCCTCTATTGTAAGGTTTTGAACCCTCTGTTATAAGGTTTTGAACCCCTTCGAGTTTTCAAAATCTCGTCAAAGTTTTGGGTCCTAAATAGTGTGAACACGTGCAAACTGGAAGAGTGAATGCATGTACCCTGAGTTTTCTGTCTAAGGCTAGAGTGTTCGTACATATCCACATAATCGGACCAGTCACTCTAACCTGGGAACTCTTGGGGTGAGTGTCCACTTATAGGCGAGCATGTCTTCGCGATACATTATAAGGATCTATTTACTTTGATTTAGCCTTTGTGTGTCGTTTGTTTGCTTCATGGTTCAAACAAATGACCATCACCCATGATTTTGGTCGGTAATTGTAACATCCTATTCTTACCCAATGCCATTTCATTTGTTTTCTCTCTTGTTTCCCTTTTTAGAATGCCTCCACGACGCGAAAATCAGGTATCTATTGAAGAGCTGGCAGCCGTCATTACACAGCAAATGACTGCTGCAATCCCGAACATCGTTGCTCAATGTAACCAAGCCCTCAACAACAATAATGCCCCCTGCAACTTCAAGACGTTCAACTCGGCTAAGCCATCAAAGTTTTCTGGGTCTCAAGGAGCGACTGCACTTCTGCAATGGTTCGAGAGTTTAGAGAGCACCTTCAGACATGTTCAATGTCCAAACGAGCGAAAGGTAGATTTCGCATCTAGTGTCTTTGAGAAACGAGCTTTGACGTGGTGGAATGGTGTGATGAGAGATAGGGGTGCCAATGTGGCACTGGCCCAAACGTGGGAAGAGCTTCGAGCTCTGATGATGAAGGAATTCTGCCCTCGTCACGAGATCAGGGCCTTAGAAAGGGAATTCGACGATCTTAAGCAAGACAGCGGTGAACATTGAGCATACACTGATCGATATGAGGAGCTGAGCCTGTTGTGTCCTACCATGGTTACGCCTTTGGATAAGGCGATCGAAAAATACATTGATGGTCTCCCTGACTCAGTTTAGGACATTGTTACTGGTAGTAACCCCAGTACGGTTAGGCAGGCCATTGAGCTATCTGCTACCTTGACTGAATCTCAAATCAGGAAAGGTAAACTTTTCCGAAAAGATGATAAGAAACCAATCGAGGAATCAAAGACCATGGATGAACAGACTGGATCCCCTAAGAGGTCAAAGAAGCGAAAGGCTTCTCAGAACTTCGTCGTGGTCGCTCACAATGGTCAAGCCGTCCCCAACCAACCAGCTCAACCCACTGCTAGGAAGCCATACAATGGAACTTCACCCTTGTGCAACCAATGTAACCTTCATCATCATGCTAGTGTGAAGTGCCGCGAATGCCAAATTTGTGGACTTAAAGGTCATACAGCAAAAGTTTGTCGAGCAGCAGTTGCACCAAATCAAGCTGACAACAATCCTGCTCAAGCTCGCTTTCCACCAGGTTCTTGCTACAATTGTGGCGAGATGGGTCATTTCCGAAGAAATTGCCCAAAGCTTGCTAATGCAAATCCAGCATAGGGATGAGCATCTGACCGACTAGAAGACGACACCCTTTAGAAATAATCACGTCTTATGTATTATTTTCTTTTGTTGTCAAGGTCCATGAAACAGCCGTTATCATTGTTTATAAATAAATCTTTTATTTACATTGCAATGTATTTATGTGGTTATATGTATAAACAGCATATCCCCTACAATACCGACAATCAAGGAATCGTATTCCTTGAAAAGCAAACTACCCCCCAAATTTTTTTTTCCATTTTATGATATCTTGCGTTTCCACGAAATTCCTAAGTACCCGTTTCTTCTAAGGAAAAACGAAGTACAAGGCGCAAGTTACAACAATGGACGAATACCCAAAGTACCACTATAAATCCTTAATAGGGTACCTAAGGGTATTTCCGTAAATCCTAAAATTGTTGTGTTCCTTAAATTCGAATATTACGTTTCTTTGAAAACAAAATTGAAATTTTGGGAGATCATCCTATCTTTTCAGATAGATCCTAGAGGACATTGAAGCCCATCTACTGGTTTCCTGGTGTACCTTGAATATCCATATTCAATCGATAACAAGTTAATAACAAATTAATAACCAAGTTAATCAACTATGTGATTATGTGCTTATGTGTTTCCTTTTATGTTTTTGTGTAATCCAAGTTTTGTTATCCAAATCCTCGTAGAATCTTCCATATCTTCGTATAAGGGATTCATAGTAGGATATCCAAAGGTACTATATTAAATCCTCAATGAGCTTTTACGTAATAGTAAAGACCCTTGGATTATATTGTACTATTCCATAATTAGACCCCTTGAGTGGTCTAGTTAAACAGATTGATCCAAAAATCTGGTTAGGAATATCATGTGATGAAATAGCTGAAAAGACTCCTTGGTGGTCTAATTAAAAGAGATCATTTGTCGATCTAATTAAAAGGACCCTATGATAGTCTAGTCACACTCATCACAGGTTAAATTTTTCTTCCCCTTCACATTACAAAACAAATTGTGCGGACTGTGCAAGGAATTGCGTAATTATGGATGCATACATAATTATGGAATTTAGTGCACAGAAACCACAGCAAGTTTGGTCGTGTGTCTAGAGTTGACTCAGTGCATTTTCGTTTCTGAAGAAATTGTGGAAAATGACTCATTCCGTTCATTTTCGTTTCTGAAGAAATTGTGGAAAATGACTCATTCCGTGCATTTTCGTTTCTGAAGAAATTGTGGAAAATGACTCATTCCGTGCATTTTCGTTTCTAAAGAAATTGTGGAAAATGACTCATTCCGTTCATTTTCGTTTCTGAAGAATACCCATTAAGGAAAATGACTCATTCCGTGCATTTTCGTTTCTAAAGAAATTGTGGAAAATGACTCATTCCGTTCATTTTCGTTTCTGAAGAATACCCATTAAGGAAAATGACTCATTCCGTGCATTTTCGTTTCTAAGGAAATTGTGGAAAATGACTCATTCCGTGCATTTTCATTTCTGAAGAAATTGTGGAAAATGACTCATTCCGTTCATTTTCGTTTCTGAAGAAATTGTGGAAAATGACTCATTCCGTTCATTTTCGTTTCTGAAGAATACCCATTAAGGAAAATGACTCATTCCGTGCATTTTCGTTTCTGAAAGATACCCGGTAAGGAAAAAAGACTCATTCCGTGCATTTTTCGTTTCTGAAAAATGTCCGTTAAAGAGGAATATCAGGTTTATGCCTTATCCTTGATGGTTATTTAACACAAAGTCACAGACAGGCTCCAACAAATAAATTTCGGGATGAAATTTCCTAAAGTAGGGGAGACTGTGACAACTGTGCCTCCGTGACCATCAAAAAAATACCAAATCAATGAGATATTGTGTTTCATACTTGGGATTTGTAAAAAAATATGTGTATCGTTTTCACATATCATTCTTGTTCGATTTCGGGCTTTAAATCGCTTTCTGGAAGGTTATACGCGATCTGATGCGTAAATATAACCAGTTTAATGCAACGAACACTTTGGAATAGTGAAATAGGCTTAACATACCTTAAATAACCTTTACATAACTTAGAAGTAAGTTTTGGATGGTTTGGTATGCCGAAATCAAGTTAATTCGCTTACAGGGACTAGATTTGACAAACTACGAAAGTATGCCAATTTGAACTGTAACAGACATTCCGGAACATGAGCATAAGTTAAACATACCCTAAATATCCTTTACATAGCTTAGAAATAGACTTTGAGGGGTTCGGTGTGCTAAAATAAACTTTTGGGTCATTCAGGGACTAAAAGCGTCAAAAAGTGCATAAGTTTGCATTTTCGCGCATAACTTACGTTCTGAATACATCCGGACATCCAAAAATTTATGTAAGCACTAAAATATTTTATTTTAGTGTTTGGCATAAGAAAAATCCACTCGTCACGCAATTTGGATCGTTTTTCGCGTTTATGCGCATTCCGTCGTAATTAAGCGAACATCGCGATCGTACGACCAAACGAACCAACATCCGGCATATTTTTTTAGCATGTTTCATGTCCACAATGTTTAGCCATCATTTTAGGGCCTTAAAGTTGGCTTAACGGGCCTTATACGTGTCGAAATGAGCTTTAAACACCAACAGGGACTGAAACTGTCAATATTGCAAAGTTGTTTCTGATCAGAAGGGCTAGGCGGCCCGCGTAAGCTCCTGGTGTCTTCTTACGCAGCCCGTGTCAGCCTCCCAGATCAGAATAATCAGTTTTAACAGCTATTTACAGCTGTTAACCACTCAAAACTCACCCACACTTGCCTCTTCCTGATAATGGGGGGCCAATTTGAGTTACCTTAGGGTTGCAACAAGTGTAGGGACAAGATCAAAGCACGGTATTCGAGGAACGATCCTAACGGTGGTCCAAATCCTATAAATACCCCTTTGATTCACTTGCAAAACCCACTTGAATTCTGAGTTTTTCTCTAAGTGGTTGTGCTTATACACTTCCTACCTGAGATTACTTGGAAGATCAAACTTGCGGGGACCCTTTGTAAGTGTTCTTTCGTTTTAGCGTTAAAGTCAAACTTTGTTTGACTTTCTGCATTGACCAGTTTATGGTCAATGCGAAGTTCGTTTGAACTTCATAACGTGAGTGTAATCACGATGGTTATAGTCCCTAATGACTATACCTACTGATTACCACGTTATCTAGGCTCAGTGACGAGTCGTAGTTTCGGCCAAAATGCGTATTCTTGTGTATTTTGTAACCAAACTACTCTTAGGTATCAAAACCGTTTGTTTGGATACCAAACCCGTTTTCTAAACTTAGTTAAGCATGTTTTAACATGCTTAGCTCGTCACTTTTAGTTTTGTGCTTGTCTAGGGTCGTAAAGGTAAGCGATATAATAAATCGCTTATACTTTCGAACCCGACCCGTTTGGTCGATCATTAGGATCCGACCAAACACATTAGGTGACCATAGTTGTATAGGGAATAACCTTCCGAGGTTATACCTTATGGTCATGACGTTTAGTTAGTTGTATGATAGGTAGTATATATCCCTTAGGTAAATTACCAAAATACCCCTTTGACGCCAAAATTCATTTTAAACATATGTAACATAACTTTTAACATCTAAACTGATTTGGCAACAATATTAGACATGTTAAGGCATATTTTACTTATCATAGGACTAGTTAGGCGTTCCGAACGCGTTTCACGCGAACGACGCGTTAAAGTAGCATAAGCTACCTAAACGGGTCGTAATGGGTCGTAAGCACTTAGGTTAGGTTTCACTTTAGAATGAAGTCTTTGTTAAACCATACTACATGAGTTTCCATACTCGTTTGGTTTACGAACCCTCATTCTATCCAATCCTCTGATTTAGGTCCGGTATATTAACATAGTTACCTATATTAGGTGCCGTTTGATATCCGTGATCTCTAGCATTGTTTGGTTGTTACTCAAGGACTACTAAGCAATCTCAAGTGAGTACATAGACCCCTCTTTTACCGTTTTCAAACTGTTTTGGGGTAAAACACATGTGCCTACTTGTTAGTTTCATGCTTTCCATGTTTTCACATCATATACTTGCTATGTTCATTAGTACATTTATAGTACATGATTTACATTACATTTCATGCTATGTATGTCCATTGTGTGCATACTTAGTACATTGTTTTACATTACATTTCATGCTATGTATGTCCATTGTGTGCATACTTAGTACATTGTTTTACATTACATTTCATGCTATGTATGTCCATTGTGTGCATACTTAGTAAATTGTTCTACATTACAATTTGTTGCATATACTCATCCAGCATATGAACACATTATATTACATTATGTGAACCATTTGTATCTATTGAACCATGTGAACCATTTGACAATAGACATTTGACTATACCTAAACATTTCTACAATTGTTAAACATTACATCTTGATGGTTTGGTTTGAGTAAGTGATTTAAGTAACGAGGCGTGTGTAATATGATACAAGCATGGTGGATACGCCGCTGGTACTTCCTATATATAAGTGTTTGTATGGTATTACCTATCGTAGCGTTATTTGAATCATTTCAATTTGAGACATATAACATTTTATACAAATAACATACTTTTCACAAGACATTGTTTTACAAACAACTTATCTTATACAAACTCATTTTACTTGGTTATTCATTTAACCATACATTATTCTCTTATTTATACATATCATCTGGTCTTATTGCTTTTCAAATGATTTAAAAAAACAAATCAATTTACAAGGTCCATGGCTAAATTTTATTAAACATTTTCTTAAACTTAAGTCATGAATCTTATTTTCACAAAACCTATGTATCTCACAGGCATTTTATGCTGACGTACCTATTTTCACATGTGTTTTCAGGAATTGATGCATAGGATTGATCAAGATACACCTAGGCAGACTTGTGCCTTAGTGACTTAAAACAAAGCAAGAACTAGTTAATTTGTGTTATGCACTCTTTGTTTCTTGTTTAAAATGATGTAAACTCTCTTGTTTGATTAATAAAACGAAACTTTAATTGCCATGGATTTGAAACAATTAATTCTGTTACAACACTCCCCGACGTTTCCGCCACGTTTCGTTGTCTCACGTGGTCGGGGTGTGACAGAAAAGTTGGTATCAGAGCCAATGGTTATAGGTAATTAGGTTATTAGTAATGCTTTGACCTAGACTATAACCTTTCTAGGACCCCAACGCAAGTTATCTTGTGTTTAGATCTTAAAACATGCACGTCACCTATCCTTAGGTGATTACCACGACGAGAACATCAATTCCGAATCCGCTTTGAAAATTAATCATCTGTTTTTGGATGATTGATTACTAGGTTTTGAACCCTCTATTGTAAGGTTTTGAACCCTCTATTGTAAGGTTTTGAACCCTCTATTGTAAGGTTTTGAACCCTCTGTTATAAGGTTTTGAACCCCTTCGAGTTTTCAAAATCTCGTCAAAGTTTTGGGTCCTAAATAGTGTGAACACGTGCAAACTGGAAGAGTGAATGCCTGTACCCTGAGTTTTCTGTCTAAGGCTAGAGTGTTCGTACATATCCACATAATCGGACCAGTCACTCTAAATTGTGCACGCTCTGTGTTACCAAAGTCGTTTTCGGTGGAGATTGTCGATGGTAAATCGATTCTAGTTGATTCTATTCTTTGTGGTTGTTCCTTGACTCTTAACGACCACGTGTTTACTATTGACCTGATACCCATGCAATTGGGTAGTTTTGATGTCATTATCGGCATGGATTGGTTGCGTAAGAATCATGCTGAGATTGCTTGTCACGAGAAGTTTGTTCGTCTACCTCTTCCGTCCGGAGATATCTTGCATGTCTATGGAGACTGACCTTCGAAAGGACTGAAGTTGATGTCATGCACTCAAGCAAACAGATGCTTACATAAACAGAACTTTACCTTCTTGGCTCACGTGGTGGAACAAAAGGGCAAGGGGAAGAACATAAGTGACGTTCCAGTAGTGTGTGATTTCCCTGATGTCTTTCCTGAAGATCTTCCTAGTCTTCCTCCTCCTAGATCCGTTGATTTTCGTATTGATCTCGTACCTGGTGCGACTCCTGTCGCCAAGGCCCCTTATCGACTTGCACCTTCCGAGATGCAAGAGCTATCCAGTCAACTTCAAGAACTGCTTAATAAGGGATTCATTCGTCCAAGTACCTCTCCGTGGGGTGCTCCTGTACTATTCGTCAAGAAGAAAGATGGTTCGTTTTGTATGTGTATCGACTATCGTGAACTTAATAAGCTTACCATTAAGAATCGTTATTATCTTCCTCGTATTGATGATCTATTTGACCAACTACAAGGCGCATCCTGTTTCTCGAAGATTGACCTACATTCTGGTTATCATCAGCTTCGTGTACTCGAGGATGATGTACCCAAAACTGCTTTTCGCACTCGTTATGGGCACTACGAGTTCGTGGTCATGCCTTTTGGATTGACCAACGCACCCGCTGTATTCATGGATCTCATGAATTGTGTTTGTAAAACGTATCTTGATCGTTTTGTGATAGTCTTTATTGATGATATTCTCATTTACTCAAAATCTGAAGCTGATCATGCTCGTCATTTACGCTTGACGCTCGAACTTTTACGTGGTGAACGCTTGTATGCTAAATTTTCTAAGTTTGAGTTTTGGATTGACGAAGTGCAATTTCTCGGTCATGTCGTTAGTAAGCAAGGTATTCATGTTGACCCGTCTAAAATCGAAGCACTGAAGAATTGGAGTACGCCTAAATCTGCATCTGAGATTCGTTGCTTTCTAGAATTGGCGAGTTATTACCGCCGATTCATTTCGGACTTCTCTAAGATCGATGTACCTCTCACTTCATTGACTTAGAAAAAGAAACCTTTTGCTTGGGGTCCCGAGCAAGAGGAAACTTTTCAGACTCTTAAGACCCTTTTGGGTAACGCTCCTGTTTTGACTCTCCCTGATGGGAACGACGATTTCGTAGTATACTGTGATGCCTCGAACCGTGGCTTGGGCTGTGTGCTCATGCAGTGGGACAAGGTCATTGCTTATGCCTCTCGTCAACTCAAGGTGCATGAGAAAAACTATACTACTCACGATCTGGAGCTTGGTGCAGTTGTGTTTGCGTTAAAGATCTGGCGACACTACCTGTATGGTACTAAGTGTGTGGTTTTCACCGACCATAAGAGCCTTCAACATATCTTTGACCAAAAGGAACTGAACATGCGATAGAGACGTTGGGTGGAATTGCTTAATGACTACGATTGTGAAATTCGCTATCATCCTGGTAAGGCGAATGTAGTGGCCGACGCTCTTAGTCGTAAAACTCATGTCAAGGCTATTTGTGTCTCTAGTGATCTCCATGCGTGTATTCGTGAAGCTTAGTATTCGTCAGCTAATGAAGGGAATCTATTTGTGGAAATTCGTGGCGCTACTGTGGATCAACTCGAAACTAAGTCTGATGGACTTCAATACTATCTCAATCGCATCTGGGTGCCAGATCGCGATAGCCTCCATGAGCTCATCATGAATGAGGCTCACAAGTCCCGTTACTCTATTCATCCAGGTGCTGATAAGATGTACCATGATTTGCGTATGACTTATTGGTGGCCTGGTATGAAGAAGGATATTGTTGCTTACGTCTCGAAATGCCTTACTTGCACAAAGGTAAAAGCTGAACATCAACTTCCTTCTGGACTTTTAAAACAACCCGAAATCCCTGTTTGGAAATGGGATAGTATCGCTATGGACTTTATTACTAAACTACCCCGTACACCTTCTGGTCATGATAGTATCTGGGTGATCGTTGATCATTTAACCAAATCAGCCCACTTTCTCCCTATTCGTGAGGATTATAAAGTGCAGAAACTTGCTCAAATCTATACCGATGAGATTATATGCCATCATGGCATACCTCTCGACATAATCTCTGACTGTGATGGTCGTTTTACTTCACGTCTTTGGCAAACCTTTCAGTCCGCTATGGGTTCTCATTTGAATCTTAGCACGGCCTTTCATCCTCAAACGGATGGACAGACCGAGCGTACTATTCAAACCCTATGTGACAACTGTGACTCCGTGACCATCAAACAAATACCAAATCAATGAGATATTTTGTTTCATACTTGGTATTTGTAAAAAAAAATATGTGTATCGTTTTCACATATCATTCTTGTTCGATTTCGGGCTTTAAATCGCTTTCTGGAAGGTTATACGCGATCTGATGCGTAAATATAACCAGTTTAATGCAACGAATACTCTGGAATAGTGAAATAGTCTTAACATACCTTAAATAACCTTTACATAACTTAGAAGTAAGTTTTGGATGGTTTGGTATGCCAAAATCAAGTTAATTCGCTTACAGGGACTAAATTTGACAAACTGCGAAAGTATGCCAATTTGAACTGTAACAGACATTCCAGAACATGACCATAAGTTAAACATACCCTAAATATCCTTTACATAGCTTAGAAATAGGCTTTGAGGGGTTCGGTGTGCTAAAATAAACTTTTGGGTCATTCAGGGACTAAAAGCGTCAAAAAGTGCATAAGTTTGCATTTTCGCGCATAACTTACGTTCTGAATACATCCGGACATCCAAAAATTTATGTAAGCACTAAAATATTTTATTTTAGTGTTTGGCATAAGAAAAATCCATTCGTCATGCAATTTGGATCGTTTTTCGCGCTTATGCGCATTCCGTCGTAATTAAGCGAACATCGCGATCGTACGACCAAACGAACCAACATCCGGCATATTTTTTTAGCATGTTTCATGTCCACAATGTTTAGGCATCATTTTAGGGCCTTAAAGTTGGCCTAACGGGCCTTAAACGTGTCGAAATGAGCTTTAAACACCAACAGGGACTGAAACTGTCAATATTACAAAGTTGTTTCTGATCAGAAGGGCTAGGCGGCCTGCCTAAGCTCCTGGTGTCTTCTTACGCGGCCCGTGTCAGCCTCCCAGATCAGAATAATCAGTTTTAACAGCTGTTTACAGCTATTAACCACTCAAAACTCACCCACACTTGCCTCTTCCTGATAATGGGGGCCAATTTGAGTTACCATAGGGTTGCAACAAGTGTAGGGACAAGATCAAAGCACGGTATTCGAGGAACGATCCTAACGGTGGTCCAAATCCTATAAATACCCCTTTGATTCACTTGCAAAACCCACTTGAATTCTGAGTTTTTCTCTAAGTGGTTGTGCTTATACACTTCCTACCTGAGATTACTTGGAAGATCAAACTTGCGGGGACCCTTTGTAAGTGTTCTTTCGTTCTTTTCTTTCGTTTTAGCGTTAAAGTCAAACTTTGTTTGACTTTCTGCATTGACCAGTTTATGGTCAATGCGAAGTTCGTTTGAACTTCATAACGTGAGTGTAATCACGATGGTTATAGTCCCTAATGACTATACCTACTGATTACCACGTTATCTAGGCTCAGTGACGAGTCGTAGTTTCGGCCAAAATGCGTATTCTTGTGTATTTTGTAACCAAACTACTCTTAGGTATCAAAACCGTTTGTTTGGATACCAAACCCGTTTTCTAAACTTAGTTAAGCATGTTTTAACATGCTTAGCTCGTCACTTTTAGTTTTGTGCTTGTCTAGGGTCGTAAAGGTAAGCGATATAATAAATCGCTTATACTTTCGAACCCGACCCGTTTGGTCGATCATTAGGATCCGACCAAACACATTAGGTGACCATAGTTGTATAGGGAATAACCTTCCGAGGTTATACCTTATGGTCATGACGTTTAGTTAGTTGTATGATAGGTAGTATATATCCCTTAGGTAAATTACCAAAATACCCCTTTGACGCCAAAATTCATTTTAAACATATGTAACATAACTTTTAACATCTAAACTGATTTGGCAACAATATTAGACATGTTAAGGCATATTTTACTTATCATAGGACTAGTTAGGCGTTCCGAACGCGTTTCACGCGAACGACGCGTTAAAGTAGCATAAGCTACCTAAACGGGTCGTAATGGGTCGTAAGCACTTAGGTTAGGTTTCACTTTAGAATGAAGTCTTTGTTAAACCATACTACATGAGTTTCCATACTCGTTTGGTTTACGAACCCTCATTCTATCCAATCCTCTGATTTAGGTCCGGTATATTAACATAGTTACCTATATTAGGTGCCGTTTGATATCCGTGATCTCTAGCATTGTTTGGTTGTTACTCAAGGACTACTAAGCAATCTCAAGTGAGTACATAGACCCCTCTTTTACCGTTTTCAAACTGTTTTGGGGTAAAACACATGTGCCTACTTGTTAGTTTCATGCTTTCCATGTTTTCACATCATATACTTGCTATGTTCATTAGTACATTTATAGTACATGATTTACATTACATTTCATGCTATGTATGTCCATTGTGTGCATACTTAGTACATTGTTTTACATTACATTTCATGCTATGTATGTCCATTGTGTGCATACTTAGTACATTGTTTTACATTACATTTCATGCTATGTATGTCCATTGTGTGCATACTTAGTAAATTGTTCTACATTACAATTTGTTGCATATACTCATCCAGCATATGAACACATTATATTACATTATGTGAACCATTTGTATCTATTGAACCATGTGAACCATTTGACAATAGACATTTGACTATACCTAAACATTTCTACAATTGTTAAACATTACATCTTGATGGTTTGGTTTGAGTAAGTGATTTAAGTAACGAGGCGTGTGTAATATGATACAAGCATGGTGGATACGCCGCTGGTACTTCCTATATATAAGTGTTTGTATGGTATTACCTATCGTAGCGTTATTTGAATCATTTCAATTTGAGACATATAACATTTTATACAAATAACATACTTTTCACAAGACATTGTTTTACAAACAACTTATCTTATACAAACTCATTTTACTTGGTTATTCATTTAACCATACATTATTCTCTTATTTATACATATCATCTGGTCTTATTGCTTTTCAAATGATTTAAAAAAACAAATCAATTTACAAGGTCCATGGCTAAATTTTATTAAACATTTTCTTAAACTTAAGTCATGAATCTTATTTTCACAAAACCTATGTATCTCACAGGCATTTTATGCTGACGTACCTATTTTCACATGTGTTTTCAGGAATTGATGCATAGGATTGATCAAGATACACCTAGGCAGACTTGTGCCTTAGTGACTTAAAACAAAGCAAGAACTAGTTAATTTGTGTTATGCACTCTTTGTTTCTTGTTTAAAATGATGTAAACTCTCTTGTTTGATTAATAAAACGAAACTTTAATTGCCATGGATTTGAAACAATTAATTCTGTTACAACACTCCCCGACGTTTCCGCCACGTTTCGTTGTCTCACGTGGTCGGGGTGTGACAGAAAAGTTGGTATCAGAGCCAATGGTTATAGGTAATTAGGTTATTAGTAATGCTTTGACCTAGACTATAACCTTTCTAGGACCCCAACGCAAGTTATCTTGTGTTTAGATCTTAAAACATGCACGTCACCTATCCTTAGGTGATTACCACGACGAGAACATCAATTCCGAATCCGCTTTGAAAATTAATCATCTGTTTTTGGATGATTGATTACTAGGTTTTGAACCCTCTATTGTAAGGTTTTGAACCCTCTATTGTAAGGTTTTGAACCCTCTATTGTAAGGTTTTGAACCCTCTGTTATAAGGTTTTGAACCCCTTCGAGTTTTCAAAATCTCGTCAAAGTTTTGGGTCCTAAATAGTGTGAACACGTGCAAACTGGAAGAGTGAATGCATGTACCCTGAGTTTTCTGTCTAAGGCTAGAGTGTTCGTACATATCCACATAATCGGACCAGTCACTCTAACCTGGGAACTCTTGGGGTGAGTGTCCACTTATAGGCGAGCATGTCTTCGCGATACATTATAAGGATCTATTTACTTTGATTTAGCCTTTGTGTGTCGTTTGTTTGCTTCATGGTTCAAACAAATGACCATCACCCATGATTTTGGTCGGTAATTGTAACATCCTATTCTTACCCAATGCCATTTCATTTGTTTTCTCTCTTGTTTCCCTTTTTAGAATGCCTCCACGACGCGAAAATCAGGTATCTATTGAAGAGCTGGCAGCCGTCATTACACAGCAAATGACTGCTGCAATCCCGAACATCGTTGCTCAATGTAACCAAGCCCTCAACAACAATAATGCCCCCTGCAACTTCAAGACGTTCAACTCGGCTAAGCCATCAAAGTTTTCTGGGTCTCAAGGAGCGACTGCACTTCTGCAATGGTTCGAGAGTTTAGAGAGCACCTTCAGACATGTTCAATGTCCAAACGAGCGAAAGGTAGATTTCGCATCTAGTGTCTTTGAGAAACGAGCTTTGACGTGGTGGAATGGTGTGATGAGAGATAGGGGTGCCAATGTGGCACTGGCCCAAACGTGGGAAGAGCTTCGAGCTCTGATGATGAAGGAATTCTGCCCTCGTCACGAGATCAGGGCCTTAGAAAGGGAATTCGACGATCTTAAGCAAGACAGCGGTGAACATTGAGCATACACTGATCGATATGAGGAGCTGAGCCTGTTGTGTCCTACCATGGTTACGCCTTTGGATAAGGCGATCGAAAAATACATTGATGGTCTCCCTGACTCAGTTTAGGACATTGTTACTGGTAGTAACCCCAGTACGGTTAGGCAGGCCATTGAGCTATCTGCTACCTTGACTGAATCTCAAATCAGGAAAGGTAAACTTTTCCGAAAAGATGATAAGAAACCAATCGAGGAATCAAAGACCATGGATGAACAGACTGGATCCCCTAAGAGGTCAAAGAAGCGAAAGGCTTCTCAGAACTTCGTCGTGGTCGCTCACAATGGTCAAGCCGTCCCCAACCAACCAGCTCAACCCACTGCTAGGAAGCCATACAATGGAACTTCACCCTTGTGCAACCAATGTAACCTTCATCATCATGCTAGTGTGAAGTGCCGCGAATGCCAAATTTGTGGACTTAAAGGTCATACAGCAAAAGTTTGTCGAGCAGCAGTTGCACCAAATCAAGCTGACAACAATCCTGCTCAAGCTCGCTTTCCACCAGGTTCTTGCTACAATTGTGGCGAGATGGGTCATTTCCGAAGAAATTGCCCAAAGCTTGCTAATGCAAATCCAGCACAGGGATGAGCATCTGACCGACTAGAAGACGACACCCTTTAGAAATAATCACGTCTTATGTATTATTTTCTTTTGTTGTCAAGGTCCATGAAACAGCCGTTATCATTGTTTATAAATAAATCTTTTATTTACATTGCAATGTATTTATGTGGTTATATGTATAAACAGCATATCCCCTACAATACCGACAATCAAGGAATCGTATTCCTTGAAAAGCAAACTACCCCCCAAATTTTTTTTTCCATTTTATGATATCTTGCGTTTCCACGAAATTCCTAAGTACCCGTTTCTTCTAAGGAAAAACGAAGTACAAGGCGCAAGTTACAACAATGGACGAATACCCAAAGTACCACTATAAATCCTTAATAGGGTACCTAAGGGTATTTCCGTAAATCCTAAAATTGTTGTGTTCCTTAAATTCGAATATTACGTTTCTTTGAAAACAAAATCGAAATTTTGGGAGATCATCCTATCTTTTCAGATAGATCCTAGAGGACATTGAAGCCCATCTACTGGTTTCCTGGTGTACCTTGAATATCCATATTCAATCGATAACAAGTTAATAACAAATTAATAACCAAGTTAATCAACTATGTGATTATGTGCTTATGTGTTTCCTTTTATGTTTTTGTGTAATCCAAGTTTTGTTATCCAAATCCTCGTAGAATCTTCCATATCTTCGTATAAGGGATTCATAGTAGGATATCCAAAGGTACTATATTAAATCCTCAATGAGCTTTTACGTAATAGTAAAGACCCTTGGATTATATTGTACTATTCCATAATTAGACCCCTTGAGTGGTCTAGTTAAACAGATTGATCCAAAAATCTGGTTAGGAATATCATGTGATGAAATAGCTGAAAAGACTCCTTGGTGGTCTAATTAAAAGAGATCATTTGTCGATCTAATTAAAAGGACCCTATGATAGTCTAGTCACACTCATCACAGGTTAAATTTTTCTTCCCCTTCACATTACAAAACAAATTGTGCGGACTGTGCAAGGAATTGCGTAATTATGGATGCATACATAATTATGGAATTTAGTGCACAGAAACCACAGCAAGTTTGGTCGTGTGTCTAGAGTTGACTCAGTGCATTTTCGTTTCTGAAGAAATTGTGGAAAATGACTCATTCCGTTCATTTTCGTTTCTGAAGAAATTATGGAAAATGACTCATTCCGTGCATTTTCGTTTCTGAAGAAATTGTGGAAAATGACTCATTCCGTGCATTTTCGTTTCTAAAGAAATTGTGGAAAATGACTCATTCCGTTCATTTTCGTTTCTGAAGAATACCCATTAAGGAAAATGACTCATTCCGTGCATTTTCGTTTCTAAAGAAATTGTGGAAAATGACTCATTCCGTTCATTTTCGTTTCTGAAGAATACCCATTAAGGAAAATGACTCATTCCGTGCATTTTCGTTTCTAAGGAAATTGTGGAAAATGACTCATTCCGTGCATTTTGATTTCTGAAGAAATTGTGGAAAATGACTCATTCCGTTCATTTTCGTTTCTGAAGAAATTGTGGAAAATGACTCATTCCGTTCATTTTCGTTTCTGAAGAATACCCATTAAGGAAAATGACTCATTCCGTGCATTTTCGTTTCTGAAAGATACCCGGTAAGGAAAAAAGACTCATTCCGTGCATTTTTCGTTTCTGAAAAATGTCCGTTAAAGAGGAATATCAGGTTTATGCCTTATCCTTGATGGTTATTTAACACAAAGTCACAGACAGGCTCCAACAAATAAATTTCGGGACGAAATTTCCTAAAGTAGGGGAGACTGTGACAACTGTGCCTCCGTGACCATCAAAAAAATACCAAATCAATGAGATATTGTGTTTCATACTTGGGATTTGTAAAAAAAATATGTGTATCGTTTTCACATATCATTCTTGTTCGATTTCGGGCTTTAAATCGCTTTCTGGAAGGTTATACGCGATCTGATGCGTAAATATAACCAGTTTAATGCAACGAACACTCTGGAATAGTGAAATAGGCTTAACATACCTTAAATAACCTTTACATAACTTAGAAGTAAGTTTTGGATGGTTTGGTATGCCGAAATCAAGTTAATTCGCTTACAGGGACTAGATTTGACAAACTACGAAAGTATGCCAATTTGAACTGTAACAGACATTCCGGAACATGAGCATAAGTTAAACATACCCTAAATATCCTTTACATAGCTTAGAAATAGACTTTGAGGGGTTCGGTGTGCTAAAATAAACTTTTGGGTCATTCAGGGACTAAAAGCGTCAAAAAGTGTATAAGTTTGCATTTTCGCGCATAACTTACGTTCTGAATACATCCGGACATCCAAAAATTTATGTAAGCACTAAAATATTTTATTTTAGTGTTTGGCATAAGAAAAATCCACTCGTCACGCAATTTGGATCGTTTTTCGCGTTTATGCGCATTCCGTCGTAATTAAGCGAACATCGCGATCGTACGACCAAACGAACCAACATCCGGCATATTTTTTTAGCATGTTTCATGTCCACAATGTTTAGGCATCATTTTAGGGCCTTAAAGTTGGCTTAACAGGCCTTATACGTGTCGAAATGAGCTTTAAACACCAACAGGGACTGAAACTGTCAATATTGCAAAGTTGTTTCTGATCAGAAGGGCTAGGCGGCCCGCGTAAGCTCCTGGTGTCTTCTTACGCAGCCCGTGTCAGCCTCCCAGATCAGAATAATCAGTTTTAACAGCTATTTACAGCTGTTAACCACTCAAAACTCACCCACACTTGCCTCTTCCTGATAATGGGGGGCCAATTTGAGTTACCTTAGGGTTGCAACAAGTGTAGGGACAAGATCAAAGCACGGTATTCGAGGAACGATCCTAACGGTGGTCCAAATCCTATAAATACCCCTTTGATTCACTTGCAAAACCCACTTGAATTCTGAGTTTTTCTCTAAGTGGTTGTGCTTATACACTTCCTACCTGAGATTACTTGGAAGATCAAACTTGCGGGGACCCTTTGTAAGTGTTCTTTCGTTCTTTTCTTTCGTTTTAGCGTTAAAGTCAAACTTTGTTTGACTTTCTGCATTGACCAGTTTATGGTCAATGCGAAGTTCGTTTGAACTTCATAACGTGAGTGTAATCACGATGGTTATAGTCCCTAATGACTATACCTACTGATTACCACGTTATCTAGGCTCAGTGACGAGTCGTAGTTTCGGCCAAAATGCGTATTCTTGTGTATTTTGTAACCAAACTACTCTTAGGTATCAAAACCGTTTGTTTGGATACCAAACCCGTTTTCTAAACTTAGTTAAGCATGTTTTAACATGCTTAGCTCGTCACTTTTAGTTTTGTGCTTGTCTAGGGTCGTAAAGGTAAGCGATATAATAAATCGCTTATACTTTCGAACCCGACCCGTTTGGTCGATCATTAGGATCCGACCAAACACATTAGGTGACCATAGTTGTATAGGGAATAACCTTCCGAGGTTATACCTTATGGTCATGACGTTTAGTTAGTTGTATGATAGGTAGTATATATCCCTTAGGTAAATTACCAAAATACCCCTTTGACGCCAAAATTCATTTTAAACATATGTAACATAACTTTTAACATCTAAACTGATTTGGCAACAATATTAGACATGTTAAGGCATATTTTACTTATCATAGGACTAGTTAGGCGTTCCGAACGCGTTTCACGCGAACGACGCGTTAAAGTAGCATAAGCTACCTAAACGGGTCGTAATGGGTCGTAAGCACATAGGTTAGGTTTCACTTTAGAATGAAGTCTTTGTTAAACCATACTACATGAGTTTCCATACTCGTTTGGTTTACGAACCCTCATTCTATCCAATCCTCTGATTTAGGTCCGGTATATTAACATAGTTACCTATATTAGGTGCCGTTTGATATCCGTGATCTCTAGCATTGTTTGGTTGTTACTCAAGGACTACTAAGCAATCTCAAGTGAGTACATAGACCCCTCTTTTACCGTTTTCAAACTGTTTTGGGGTAAAACACATGTGCCTACTTGTTAGTTTCATGCTTTCCATGTTTTCACATCATATACTTGCTATGTTCATTAGTACATTTATAGTACATGATTTACATTACATTTCATGCTATGTATGTCCATTGTGTGCATACTTAGTACATTGTTTTACATTACATTTCATGCTATGTATGTCCATTGTGTGCATACTTAGTACATTGTTTTACATTACATTTCATGCTATGTATGTCCATTGTATGCATACTTAGTACATTGTTTTACATTACATTTCATGCTATGTATGTCCATTGTGTGCATACTTAGTACATTGTTCTACATTACAATTTGTTGCATATACTCATCCAGCATATGAACACATTATATTACATTATGTGAACCATTTGTATCTATTGAACCATGTGAACCATTTGACAATAGACATTTGACTATACCTAAACATTTCTACAATTGTTAAACATTACATCTTGATGGTTTGGTTTGAGTAAGTGATTTAAGTAACGAGGCGTGTGTAATATGATACAAGCATGGTGGATACGCCGCTGGTACTTCCTATATATAAGTGTTTGTATGGTATTACCTATCGTAGCGTTATTTGAATCATTTCAATTTGAGACATATAACATTTTATACAAATAACATACTTTTCACAAGACATTGTTTTACAAACAACTTATCTTATACAAACTCATTTTACTTGGTTATTCATTTAACCATACATTATTCTCTTATTTATACATATCATCTGGTCTTATTGCTTTTCAAATGATTTAAAAAAACAAATCAATTTACAAGGTCCATGGCTAAATTTTATTAAACATTTTCTTAAACTTAAGTCATGAATCTTATTTTCACAAAACCTATGTATCTCACAGGAATTTTATGCTGACGTACCTATTTTCACATGTGTTTTCAGGAATTGATGCATAGGATTGATCAAGATACACCTAGGCAGACTTGTGCCTTAGTGACTTAAAACAAAGCAAGAACTAGTTAATTTGTGTTATGTACTCTTTGTTTCTTGTTTAAAACGATGTAAACTCTCTTGTTTGATTAATAAAACGAAACTTTAATTGCCATGGATTTGAAACAATTAATTCTGTTACAACACTCCCCGACGTTTCCGCCACATTTTGTTGTCTCACGTGGTCGGGGTGTGACACCCTAGAGGATATGCTCCGTTCTTGTGTCATCGACTTTGGTGGTAACTGGGATGTACATTTACCATTGATTGAGTTCTCGTACAACAACAGCTATCATTCCAGTATTCAGATGGCTCCTTTCGAAGCTTTGTATGGTCACAAGTGCCGATCTCCTCTTAGCTGGCATGAGGTCGGTGACAAGAAATTTACTGGCCCTGAAATTATTCAAGAGACAACGGATAAGATTCTTCAGATCCGTGATAACTTGATCAAGGCTAGGAGCAGACAAAAGAGCTATGCTGATAACAAGCACAAGCCTCTGGAATTTGATGTTGGTGACCGAGTTCTTCTCAAGGTATCTCCCTGGAAGGGAGTAGTTCGTTTTGGTAAGAAGGGAAAGCTCACTCCTCGCTATGTGGGTCCTTTCACGATACTCGAAAGGATTGGCAAGGTAGCGTACAGACTCGACCTGCCACAGGAACTAAACAACGTGCATCCAGTGTTCCACGTATCTAACCTACGTAAATGCCTAGCCGACGAGGAACTGCAGGTTCCCCTCGAAGACTTGCAAATAAATGAAGAGGTACACTTTGTGGAGAAACCGGTCGAAATCATGGATCAAGGTGTCAAGCGACTGAGGCGCAGCAAAATTCCCATAGTCAAGGTTCGATGGGAAGGAAAGCGTGGCGTCGAATTCACTTGGGAACTTAAAAGTGAGATGAAGACCAAGTATCCGCAGCTCTTCGAGCAGTCTTCTTCCTAGATTTCGGGGACGAAATCTCCTAAAGGAGGGGAGACTGTAACACCTGCGTCCCTAGACTTTTAGCTATTGTCAATTTTAGTCCCTAAACTATGTGATTCTTGACACTTTTGACACTTGTGATGCTTAAACCTAGATTCTTGATTCTTAATACTATAATGCTTGATTCTTGATTCTAGAAACTTGATTCTTGATGTTTAACGCTATGAGACTTGATTCTTGATACTTGATTCTTGAGGCTTAATTCTTGATACTTGATACTTTGGTGCTTGACTCTTGAGACTCGTGAAACTTGAGACTTGGTTGAACGAGAGACTGGAGTCTTGTCACTGGCGGAAAGTATGAAACTCGGAAACTAATGTGTTAATCTAGTTATGTGATACTATTACCCAATAATACGCAACGCAACGCTTAATCTAACTCGCGAAACGCAACAAAAACGGGAACACGGAAAGGATGGGATTGACCGAATGGCAATCCGATCGGATGACCATCCGATCGGAAGGCCATTCGATCGAAGTGCCATCTGATCCACAGCCACACCGCCTTAACTCCTCCTTGCACTATAAATAGGAGCTGTCACATCATTTCTCACTGATGAGACAGCCTCCTTCGAACCAGACGCACGCACTCCTCTTTTCTTCCATTTCTCAGCGATTTTGGTATGTTTTACATTAAATTCTTGTACATCTTTGATCACTACACTACTCTCTACGAGATTCTCCTTTGAAATCTCACTTTTCACCGTGAAATCTCTGAGATTTGAGCTTTTGAGGGTGACGTCACCATGGCGGTTTGTACAAACTGTTGAGTGACGTCATTCCGTTCAAGATCTAGCTCAGATCTAAGGAATTTCGGGTACTTTTACAGCGAATCTTGACAAATCTAGACTTTTTCATGCTAAAACTTATGTTTTCTTCATCTTCTCTTAAGACTTTACTTGAAACGGTGGAATCCGGACCCAAACGGACTATAGACTTGATGATTAGTCTGAAGTTGGTTTGGAAATGGATTGTTGCCGGAGAAGATGACTGGAGTACGGATTCCGACATAAGCACCGTCACAGACGACTGATTGGACTGGGGTGATTCCCATCCGATCAGACAGGTTGGATGTTAATATGCTTACCGTTGTCTCAAGACGTACCGTGTCGTCACCATTAAACCAGAAACTTAGAAACCTTACAAGAGTGTGAACGGGACAAGGCCTCCCAATCAAATGGCAATCCAATTGGACTGTCGTCCGATCGAACGACCATCCAATCGGGGTGGTATATGTATATTGACCCTTAAACACTTAGAATCTTTTGGAAACTTTAGGAGCAAGGTCACAACGATCGAATGGCAGTCCGATCGGACTGCCGTCCAATCGAACGGCCATCCGATCGAAGTGACATGTGCCCTGAAACCTTTCAGCACTTAGAAACTTTTTCAGAAACTTGAAACTTTGGGAACTTCAATGATCGAAAGGCAATCCGATCGAACTGTCGTCCGATCGGATGCCCATCTGATCGGAGTGACCTGCGCTGAACATTTGACATAACTTTTTGGAATCTCACACTTGGATCGAATGGCCATCCAATCAGATGGCAATCCTGTAACAACCCGCACTTTTGTGCGTTGTTACTACTCGTTATACTCGTTACGCCTAGCACCAGAGATTCGGATCATAATGTAGCTATATCGTATATATCGTTATTCGAAGGATAATCGCATATTTTCGAAATACAATATCACTATACTACACTATTATCACACTAACACTCACGGAGGCATTGAGTGAGGACCTATTCTACCCTCCTCAGTGGCCGTGATGTGTCGAACGTAAACAATTAACGCTAACAAGGACCCTCGGGTGAGTGTTGTAGCTCCAGTCGTCATGACGATGATGACAATACGAGTAAACGGTACCCCGTCAGTCTTTGTGACACTACACGAAATAACGTTCACGATGACATCAAGAAAGGACCTACACTACCCTCATTGATGGCCGTGCAACGTCGATAATAATCGCATACTCGAATCGGAAACCCGCTGTTAATTATCGAAACTTTGGATTTTGGATACGTAAATACGACCCCTAGTGATATATATATGTAATAATAACAATATATTGATAATATAAACTAATTATGGACGTACGCGCTTCGAAAAAATATCAAAACGATAAAAAACGGAGAAGTCCAAGCGTCAGGATAGCTATCCGGACGGATGGACATGCGCACGGATGGCCATCCGCACGCATGGGCCATCCGCACGGATGGGCCGCCCGCACGGATGGACTATCCGGGCCTGATCTCTTCCCCTCTCCTCTGTTGCCTATAAATACCATGTCACATCACTTGAACAGTGATGTGACAGCTCCTATTCAACCAAACGCGCACCAAGACCCTTTCCTCTCGATTTCCTCGCGATTCCGGTAAGATTTCAACCTAAAACTTGTACTTCTACAATCTACACTCGAATCTACATCATTCTATCTTTCAAAACTCAAATTCTAACCGTGAAATCTGCGGATTTGAGGCGTTTTGAGGTGATGTCACCAAGAGTTCTTATGAACTTCAAGTTGGGGTCTCATTTCACTATAAACTACTCAGATCCGGGTGATTTCCACATGTTTTTATGACAAATCTCACCTAAATCTGTGCGATTTCGAGTTAACCATGAAGAACCACCATGAACGGCCAGATCTGCCGGAACGGGGTGATTCCCGGCCGTTAGAATGAGTCGGAATTGACGGAACTTCAAGTGTTAGTGCGAAATTACACTACCCTAGTGAAAACGAACGTTTTCCTTCCGTTAAACACTCGAAAACAGTGCGAAACAGACATGACAGCCGCACGGGCAACAGGTCAGTCTGCACGGATGACACAAGTCCGCACGGATGACATGTCAGTCCGCACGAATGACATGTCACCCGCACGGATGGGATGTCATCCGCACGCACCAGTCACCCGCACGGATGGGATGTCATCCGCACGCACCAGTCAACCGCACGGATGAGATGTCACCCGCGCGCACACTCATCCGCGCGCACACTACCGTCCGCACGTACCACTATCTCAACCGCACGGACAACCTGTTATCCGCACGGATAACATGTCATCCGGACGGATGACCTGTCATCCGGACGTATAACATGTCCAATCCGCACGGATGAGGACCATTCAACCAAATGAGCAACTTTTCAAGATAATCTCGCTTAACCGTACATCGTTTACTCTATTTCTTCAAGGATCATTACAGACATACTCGCAACCGACTCAATCAATTTGTAATCTCGCTAAATACGCACTGTGAGTATACTTGACCCCTTTTTAATCGAATTTTGGGTGTAACATACGTTTCTAACAAATCGAACTGATCAAACGAAATATTCAATCAATCGACTATCACTTGCGAATAACTGTTATGCATAGATATACGTGATGCTAGTTACATATGTGCTAGGGCTTATACTCGCGACGTCCCACCAAGACTAGTATAGTA
The DNA here is from genome assembly GCA_030545235.1 of Helianthus tuberosus. Taxonomy (NCBI): domain Eukaryota; kingdom Viridiplantae; phylum Streptophyta; class Magnoliopsida; order Asterales; family Asteraceae; genus Helianthus; species Helianthus tuberosus. Next base: position 104,175,172 of record CM060357.1, on the reverse strand, counting down.
CTATTGCGCCCGACGGGGTCTAGTTATGCCATCGTACATTTGAGCATCGAGGACTTAGTTGGTAGTATCAGTTTTGTGAGTATATATGTCGTGTATTACGTTTATGCATGTGGAAATTCGCAGCACTTTTAATCTATTATGCTATACTTATCAAACCTGTATACTCGCCAATACTTTTGTATTGACAAATATTTTAACGTATGTTGCAGGTTAGATCGCAGACTATATCAAATCAAGCTAGGGAGTCTAGAAAATCCACAAAAATCTAGGTTGTCGGATTTGTATTGTTCGAGAGGACAAGAAATCTGTGATAACTTATGTGATTGTATTATTTGTTAGTATGGGATAACGAATGTATTAAATATTATCGCAATATAGTTGTTATGGATTCTCTTGAGCAATCTGATTCGCCTAGTGCCGCGCCCCGATGATTCCGCCATCGGTTGGGGTGTGACAGATTGGTATCAGAGCCATAACTATAGGGAATTAGGTCAGACTCGACCTAGTCCGGGTCGACGTCTTAGAAATCGACCTAGTCTATAGTCTAAGTACCAACAGGCCGACTCGTACGAACCCAGTGGGGTTTGTATTGGGCTTACTTGATACTCTCGATCGAAATTGCTAAAAGCTACAACTTCGTGTGAACACCGCATACTACAGCTTCACACGAAGGAGCCTTTCCTAAGGCTGAAATACTACTTAGCCTTTCCTAAGGCCGACACAATACACGTGTTTTCGAAAATATTCGCATAACAAAACCGAGCGATCCAGTCGAGATCAGGTGTGAAAACCAAGAACTCTCGATAGGATTGCTCACTCAGCGCATTTTTCTAGCACGAGAACTCTTCATCGAGTTAGGAGTGACATCCACATCTCGACAAAGGTCTCCATTTCGAAATCTAGTGGAACTCACGAATTTATTCGAAGAGCATAACCACAACCAGGAACGGAACTGTTAAGACAGGGGTGAAACCCGTACCTTAATAAGTCGTTCCACTCTCTATAAACTGGTTTTCAAAAGCTCTCACCAAGGACTCGACTATTGCAATAACTCGAGCCACGCGATGACTAGGAAGACGAACTTGTTAAATATAGTTGGGTTACCTTGGGTAGTCGACGCCTAAACACCCAAGGCACTCATATCATACGACCTGCCAATCTTACAACTGGTTGGAAACTTATTTACGTTTTGAAACTTTACGCTTTATCGATTTCTCGATGTAACGATTTTCACTCCCTACTTTATAAACGCACGATTCGCACAGCCATCGCAATCTAAAACGAAATCCGAATGTTCGCAACAAAACTAATGCATAATCTATCGCATTCGCTCTCGTTTTCTCACTTCAACGCGACCTCGCTTATTCTAAATCGACCTGTATGTGCATGATTACAAATTACATCTATATAAATATATATATATATATATACGTATAAACAAACAAGTCATTGTGTGAGAACTTAGGAATTTCGTGTTTCCTCTGTGGCTCCTATGTGATTCGTATTACTACTATACTATCGCACCAAGTTTTGAACGCGCTCAATCGCAACGCAAAACTCAAAAATCATTATGATCGAATCTCACTCCAAGTCTCTTCCTGTCTAGATGCCTTCCAACAACTCTACCTCGAGACGAGTAGCTAAGAGGAAAGCCAAACGAAGCGCCGAGGAGAGGATTGCTTCACTTGTGATTAAGGAAGTGAGTAAGCTTAGTCCTCGAATTGCCGCTCAAGTGCACTCTCTCAGCAACTCTCGAGCCTCGGAAGACTCCAAGACGGAAGCGCCGCAATCTACTTTCCTCTACAAGCACTTCAAAGCATGTGACCCGATGGAGTTCACAGGTGAAGGAGGTGCGACTCAACTACTCCAGTGGTTCGATTCTATCGAAGTTACCCTTCGTCAAAGTGGGTGTCCCGATAGTCTCCGTACTACTTGCGCCACCGGAGTATTTCAATCGCGAGCACTCGACTGGTGGACCGCCGAACGTAACAAACGTGGGATCTCCGCAGCTTACGCTCTCTCGTGGAATGAGCTAAAAGAGCTCATGGAGAAAGAGTACTGTCCTCCTCACGAGATTCAGAAGCTGGAAAACGAATTTTGGGAAATCAAGCAAGCCGAAGGTGACAATGCTGGCTACACCGCAAGGTTCAAACAGCTTAGCATAATCTGCCCAAGTCAAGTCAACACTCCAGGGAAGGCCATCGCGAAGTACATTCGTGGCTTGCCCGAGTGCGTGGGTGATTTTGTCGAAGCTGCAAGGCCTGCTACCATCGAAGAAACCTACCGCTTAGCCGCAGAAATCAACAACAAACGACTCGTGGAAGGGTTATTCTCAAGAAATCATGTCAAGCAAGCTCATCAAGCAATCGCTAGTAATCCTTCAGGCGAACATGCTGACGAATCTTCTGATGAATCTACTGACAAATCTTCAGACAAATCTACTGGCGATTCTTCTAATGAATCAGCTAACGATTCTTCTGACGGATCTGCTAACGATTCCTCGGACGAATCTGCTGCCGATTCTTCTGACAAATCTGCCGACGGATCTTCCGACAAATCAGCCAAAGACTCCGCAAGCGAGTCTTCAGACGAATCCCTCAACGACGACACTTCTTCGCAAGACACCGACAAACCCAGCCGCAAGCGAAAGACTTCAAGCCCGAACTCATCAACAACCGAACTACTGCAACAAGAACCTCTTCGAACAGTTCCGATGTTTCAAAAACGAGCCTACACTGGAGCTCATCCTCAGTGTTAATCGTGTACCTATCATCATCCCGTTGGGGCTAACTGTCGCTATTGCAATAACTGCAACCGTTACGGTCACTTTACCCGCAACTGCCGCATCGAACCGTGAACTTGAGTACAACAACAACAGCTCCAGCAAAAGTCTTCAAACATCAGACATCTAGCAAGTGTAGGATAAAGTTGTAATGATACGATTCTCGACGTTAATTTCTAAGTTTTGAACCTACTATCTTATTCGAAGACACCACTCTATGTAGCATTAACTCTCGTTTTCGTTTTCTCTTCCGCTCTCAAATCATCGCACTTAGACTAGATTCACACACATACCACATACTATATACTATATCACGAAATAATGTGTTTTACCCTCACTACACTCTTAGAACGAGGTACGATAAACGTGCAAGGAACGAATAATCGCGGGTGCACACGGGATTATTTGGGTCAGTGCACGGTGATCGTAGTGAATTCTAAAGGTGCCATAACGTTTTGACAAAAAGTGACACCAAGGCACGGGATGAAAGTAGCAGGGGTCGGGCAAGGTGTGCTTTATCATACTACCGAAGTTCCGTGAAGAAAGTGCCACGTGAAGTTGAACGTTATTAGACCTATATACTATTGTGATTATTTTCAACACACTACACTCAATCGCAAGGCGTAACAACCGAAATTGCATCATCGCAAGTCTTGTCGTAAGTCTGCAAATGTAATGCAATCGCCTCATCGATGGACTCTGGGGAGTCTACCTCGCAGGACAATTGCATCAACGCAAGACTGGTCGTAAGTCTATAGCAATCAATCTCATCAAACACACTAACGCTCACAATATTATCGGGTGAGGACCTATTCTACCCTTCTCGATAGCCGTGATGCGTCGCAATGTAACGTTAAGTTTACTCAAAACAAAACCCGACTAATCGCAATCATTTATTATGTGTATCTCGAAATCTCTATCGCTTATTATGTGAATCTCTATCGTCAGCTGTGTATCAATCTATCGCTATACCGTTATCCGTGATATTCGTGTTAAGTTAGCACATGACCTCGCTTCACGAGATGGAGCTCATATGGTTAAGGCAGGGTGTTTTAGCCATATCAGCGACCTATCGTGGAAAAAGGCCATGTGGGGTCTAATGCTAGTCCAACTCTGTGGTGTTAATCAATCCAAATGAACCGCGTAAATCGAATCGCATTCCATCATCGCTTGCACGCAACAACTACCGATTATCGTAATTCGTTTATCCTCACCGTCATCACAAGTGTTTCGTGTTTATTCGTTTAATCACCCAATCGCTGATTGCCTATCGTGTATAATCTACCACCTAACGCTCGTATGGTATTAAGTACACATGACACCGCTTCACGAGGCAAAGCTAACCTGGTTAAGCACGGTGCTTCGCCATGTTAGTAAACCCCCGTGGAAACATGCCATGTGGGTGTAATGTGGAATCTAATAAAAAACGCGCTATTCGCTCTTGCTTATCAACTCGCTGGATTAATCTATTCGAACCTACCTTATGCTCGGTCCGACTTTCTATCGATTGGGCCGAGTAAACGCAAATCCTATCCAAGTCATATCGGCACACCTGACACTGCCTCACGAAACGGAGGTAATATGGGCAAAACACGGTGGATACGCCGCTGGTAATTCCTATATATAAGTGTTTTAAACATATTAACGAACTTCCGTGGGAAGGTGCCAAGTGGGGCTTGATGCCAAATTATTCTTTTCAAAAGGTTAAAACTGATTTTTATAAAACTTTTACTAAAACCATGGAACAAATGAAATTCCTCACAATGTGGAGGTAACATCGAATCAGCTTAACTCCATATTCAAAGGGAGCTTCATGAGTTCAAATTTTCCTTAAAACCTTTTTCAAAGATCAAAAACAAGATTTCCTTGAGATGTTGGTTCAACATCGAGTTCAATTGAAGCCCATATCATAGGAGAATCTACGTAACCCTTGTTTTCATTTTCGAATTCCTTAGAATGTTAGAAACTTAAACTTCCTGGCAACGTCGGTTAACATCGACTCTGTTGACCGCACGTTAAAAGGAAGATTTTCAAAGATTTTCATCCTAAATCCCTTTTAATATCTAAAACGAACGCTACTTGTAACGATGGTTAACGATCGACTCAGTTAACTCTACGTCATGAGAAACCTTTCAAATTACAATCGCATCGAACTAACGAACTCTACACAAGACAAGGTACTTTGGAATGCCAACTCGTGGGATTAATACTTTCGTCTTTACGTCGCCTTCTCGCTAATCGCAGTCGAACTCTCTTATCCGAAACATTCTCGCTGTCAACTTACGGTCAAATCACTCGCTACTTATACAAGATCAACTCTAAGAAGTCTACCTATTGGATTAATTTCGGGACGAAATTTCCTAAAGTAGGGGATACTGTAACAACCCGCACTTTTGTGCGTTGTTACTACTCGTTATACTCGTTACGCCTAGCACCAGAGATTCGGATCATAATGTAGCTATATCGTATATATCGCTATTCGAAGGATAATCGCATATTTTCGAAATACAATATCACTATACTACACTATTATCACACTAACACTCATGGAGGCATTGAGTGAGGACCTATTCTACCCTCCTCAGTGGCCGTGATGTGTCGAACGTAAACAATTAACGCTAACAAGGACCCTCGGGTGAGTGTTGTAGCTCCAGTCGTCATGACGATGATGACAATACGAGTAAACGGTACCCCGTCAGTCTTTGTGACACTACACGAAATAACGTTCACGATGACATCAAGAAAGGACCTACACTACCCTCATTGATGGCCGTGCAACGTCGATAATAATCGCATACTCGAATCGGAAACCCGCTGTTAATTATCGAAACATTGGATTTTGGATACGTAAATACGACCCCTAGTGATATATATATGTAATAATAACAATATATTGATAATATAAACTAATTATGGACGTACGCGCTTCGAAAAAATATCAAAACGATCAAAAACGGAGAAGTCCAAGCGTCAGGATAGCTATCCGGACGGATGGACATGCGCACGGATGGCCATCCGCACGCATGGGCCATCCGCACGGATGGGCCGCCCGCACGGATGGGCTATCCGGGCCTGATCTCTTCCCCTCTCCTCTGTTGCCTATAAATACCATGTCACATCACTTGAACAGTGATGTGACAGCTCCTATTCAACCAAACGCGCACCAAGACCCTTTCCTCTCGATTTCCTCGCGATTCCGGTAAGATTTCAACCTAAAACTTGTACTTCTACAATCTACACTCGAATCTACATCATTCTATCTTTCAAAACTCAAATTCTAACCGTGAAATCTGCGGATTTGAGGCGTTTTGAGGTGATGTCACCAAGAGTTCTTATGAACTTCAAGTTGGGGTCTCATTTCACTATAAACTACTCAGATCCGGGTGATTTCCACATGTTTTTATGACAAATCTCACCTAAATCTGTGCGATTTCGAGTTAACCATGAAGAACCACCATGAACGGCCAGATCTGCCGGAACGGGGTGATTCCCGGCCGTTAGAATGAGTCGGAATTGACGGAACTTCAAGTGTTAGTGCGAAATTACACTACCCTAGTGAAAACGAACGTTTTCCTTCCGTTAAACACTCGAAAACAGTGCGAAACAGACATGACAGCCGCATGGGTAACAGGTCAGTCCGCACGGATGGGATGTCATCCGCACGCACCAGTCAACCGCACGGATGAGATGTCACCCGCGCGCACACTACCGTCCGCACGTACCACTATCTCAACCGCACGGACAACCTGTTATCCGCACGGATAACATGTCATCCGGACGGATGACCTGTCATCCGGACGTATAACATGTCCAATCCGCACGGATGAGGACCATTCAACCAAATGAGCAATTTTTCAAGATAATCTCGCTTAACCGTACATCGTTTACTCTATTTCTTCAAGGATCATTACAGACATACTCGCAACCGACTCAATCAATTTGTAATCTCGCTAAATACGCACTGTGAGTATACTTGACCCCTTTTTAATCGAATTTTGGGTGTAACATACGTTTCTAACAAATCGAACTGATCAAACGAAATATTCAATCAATCGACTATCACTTGAGAATAACTGTTATGCATAGATATACGTGATGCTAGTTACATATGTGCTAGGGCTTATACTCGCGGCGTCCCACCAAGACTAGTATAGTACTATTGCGCCCGACGGGGTCTAGTTATGCCATCGTACATTCGAGCATCGAGGACTTAGTTGGTAGTATCAGTTTTGTGAGTATATATGTCGTGTATTACGTTTATGCATGTGGAAATTCGCAGCACTTTTAATCTATTATGCTATACTTATCAAACCTGTATACTCGCCAATACTTTTGTATTGACGAATATTTTAACGTATGTTGCAGGTTAGATCGCAGACTATATCAAATCAAGCTAGGGAGTCTAGAAAATCCACAAAAATCTAGGTTGTCGGATTTGTATTGTTTGAGAGGACAAGAAATCTGTGATAACTTATGTGATTGTATTATTTGTTAGTATGGGATAACGAATGTATTAAATATTATCGCAATATAGTTGTTATGGATTCTCTTGAGCAATCTGATTCGCCTAGTGCCGCGCCCCAATGATTCCGCCATCGGTTGGGGTGTGACAAATCCGTCCCCCACTCACAACAGTCCTCCCAATCGAATGGCAATCCGATCGGAGTGCCGTCCGATCGAACAGCCATCCGATCACGATGACTGATCCGACACTTTGCTTGAATCTCGCTATTCTGCTCGACACTTATCGGTTGTAATCTAATCAGGCTAAACCTAAAAAGCTCCCTTTGATCCAATAACAGTTAACCTGTTAAGCAATCACTGTGAGTATACTCGATCCCTTTTTGTTTTAAACTTTGGGATGCAACATGTATTCTATTAAACTATGAAACTTGATACTTTTGAATCTAAACTCTATCCTATGTGTATGTGAAACTTGTGATTCTTGATTCTTGATTCTTTATGCTATGTGACCGTTTAATCCAGAGTGTGTAGTTCCGCCTTAACAATAGTAGCGCTATAGGAGATGCACCTCCCCATTATTCTCGGGGGTATTATTAGGAGGATTCTAGTTTTCCTTGAGTCTTGGGAAAACACTAAAGCATCGAGACACTTGGGCTATCACTTGGACTGCGAACACTAGCATGGCTGAAACTATTTTGTTATCATTTACATTATGGATATGAGTTCTTTTAATCTATATGCTATATACTCAAACTTGTATACTCGCCAGTACGTTTTGTACTGACTTTATTTTAATACATATTGCAGGCTGACAGGATGCTGGGATTCTTGAAACAAGCTAGGTTGAAGCCTAGAAACTACATTTAGTTAATCTAGAAACTTTTGAAACTATGTTGATGTTTTGATAATTTGTGACCGTGGATTGATGTTGTTTAGACAATTTTTGCATGAATCAATTTAAATACTATTGAAACTATTAGTGTTATGGAAACTCATGAGCAATCTGAACGCTTAGACTGAAGGGAGTGGGGCGTCCTCAAAAGAGGGCGTCTTGCGACACGTGGCGTTTGGGGGCGGTTTGGGGCGTCCTCAAAAAAGGGGGCGTGGTGTTCATGGCAACTTGGGGCAACTTGTTTGAAAAAGCAAGGTTTTTTATTGGTTGAGAGGGGGGGGAGTTCTTGGAATTTTGTGCCAAAAAGTTGAATTGTGTGAGAGGAGGGGCGACGAGAAGAGGACAGGCAAAGGGGGGGATGCCCTTGGGGACGCCTCTGGGGGCGGTGTTCATGGCAACCTTGGGCGACTTGGGGGTGGGAGTCGCCCCACTCCCTTCAGTCTTAGTGCCGCGCCCCGATGTTTCCACCATCGGTTGGGGTGTGACACCTCCCTCCTCAACCGCCATCCTTCACAACCAGTCACCCCCTTCACAGCCAGCCGCCCCCTTCAAATCCAACCTTCAAAGCCAAAAATCGACACAATTCTGATATGTTTTATGATTATTTGAAGTTTGATTTCAGATTATTTGTTGTTGGTTTTAAGATTATTTGAAGTTTTATGGTTATTTGTTTTCACAATTCTGATATGGTATGTTTTATGATTATTTGAAGTTTGTTTTCAGATTAAACCCAAAACAAACAGTCTTCTTTTTGCAGACTGCAGACATTTGGTCCACCTCTTCTGCTACAGATGTCTGCAGATGTGGTTCACAGACTGCAGACATTTTACCTCTGAAAAAACAAACATCACCTAAATGTTAACTCTAAAAAGAAAGTTATCATTTAACTTTAAAAATAATACATATAAATTAAGTAGTTTTAAAAAATTAGTTAGTTAAAAAATTTTAAATATGTTTAAAGGAACATAAAATTTAACCATGAAGAATAAAAAAATGTTAATACAAAAATTAACAAAAACATTAAAAAAAGTAAACTACTAAAATTGTCCCTAAGATTTGACACTTGTCAGATCCATCAAAAATACCAATCATTTAACTTTAGTTTTTCATGGTGTTAGAAAAATAAATGAATTTGACAATTTTTGTGAAACCTGAGTGGCGAGTGGTTTAGTTGAGACAGAAAAACTTTTTAGACGGATCTAATAAAAATGCTCAAACCTCAAGAATAATTTTGACAATTTACTGTCATAGAAAAAATCAATGGTTATTTATGCAAATTTAAATGGTATAATAGGAGTTGATATAATTTTCCTAATAAAAAGGGACATTTTTGGGCTTATTTCCCATATTTTACCAATGGCTTATTCTATTTCCATATTTCTTTTTCACTCTATTTTATATATATATATATATATATATATATATATATATATAACCTCCAGTTATGAGAACCATGAGAACCACTTTATAGCCTTTAGATCAACTTGATGGATGGATGAGATTAAAAGTAACAAAAACTAATATTAAATAAAATTTGTCTTATTATGTCTTTTATATTTTAATCAAAAAGGGTAGATTGGTAAAATAACTCTTTTTTGTCTTTTTCACTTTATTATTTTTTAATTACTTTTTGTTTTATTATATTACTTTTTAGTTTTATTATATTACTTTTTATTTTTTAAAAAGATTTCTTTATTAAACAAAAATTTTGAAAATCAGATTTTTTATATAAAAAAAATTTATGCGCGTTTTTTTACCACCCGTTTTTTACGCGCGTTTTTTTACGACTCGTTTTACGCTCCGTTTTTTCACGCCGATTTCGCCCCATTATTTACGTCACGTTTTTTGCCGCGCCGTTTTTAGCGTCACGTTTTTTTACAAGCCGTCCCGTTTTTGCCGTCCCATTTTAGCCGTCCCGTTTTTTGCCGTCCCGTTTTAGCCGTCCCGTTTTTTTCCGCGCCGTTTTTTACGTCACATTTTTTTACAAGCCGTCCTGTTTTTTGCGCCCCATTTTTTACGTCCCGTTTTTATGTCCCGTTTTTACGCGCCGTTTATACGGCTCGTTTTACGCGCCGTTTTTCTACGCCGTGTTTTTTCATGCCGTTTTTTTGCGACCGGGTTTTTAAGTGCGGTTTTTTATTCCCGGTTTTACGCGCCGTTTTTGCACTTTTTACGTTTTACGTTAACCTTTTTAGACTTTTTACATTTTAAGTTTTACGTTAAAATTTTTACGTTTTAAGTTAAAATTTTTACGTTTTACGTTAAAACTTTTTACTTTTTACGTTTTACGTTAAAATTTTTACGTTTTACGTTTTTTGCCGTCCCGTTTTAGCCGTCCCGTTTTTTGCCGTCCCGTTTTTTGCCGTCCCGTTTTCTGCCGTCCCGTTTTAGCCGTCCCGTTTTTTTACAAGCCGTCCCGTTTTACGCCCTGTTTTTTTACGTTTTACGCGTCGGTTTTTTACGTTTTACGCGCCGATTTTTTCACGTAACACTTTTAACGTCTTACGCGCCGATTTTTTCACGTAACACTTTTTACTTTTTACGTAACACTTTTTACGTTTTACGCGCCGGTTTTTTACGTTAACGTTTTTTTTACGTTTTACGCGCCGGTTTTTTACGTTAATGTTTTTTTACGTTTTACGCGCCGGTTTTTTACGTTAATGTTTTTTTACGTTTTACGCGTCTGTTTTTTACGTTAACATTTTTACGTTTACGTTTTACGAAAAACCTTTTACGTTTTACGTAAAAACCTTTTTACATTTTACGTAAAACCCTTTATGTTTTACTCGCCGGTTTTTTACGTTAACGTTTTTACGTTTTTACATTTTACGCACCGGGTTTTTTACGTTAACGTTTTTTTTTCGTTTTAGTAAAAAAAAATTTACGTTTTACGTTTTACGTAGAACTTTTTACTTTTTACGTTTTACGTAAAACTTTTTACGATTTACGTTTTACGTAAAACTCGGGAGGTGTCTCAGATATATTGTTATCATCATCGACGCCTCAAAAAAAATATAAAAACCCAACAAACATAAAAAACAAAGGGTATCTCGAAAAAAAATACGGGGTTTGGCTCAGATTATCCGATAATCAAGAGGCTGCAAAAGTGGGGTTGCAGGATCAAAAACCCTACCCTCCGCCGTCCTTGCCGCGCCATCGTCATCAAAATCTACGGTTTTTTTTTTTTTTTTTTTTTTGCATCATCGCCACCCCGTCGATCGTATCAAAACCCACAGATTTAAATATCACAAATCAAAACCCACAGATCAACATGAACAACATTCAAACCCAGATTCAACATGAACAACATTCAAACCCAGATTCAACATGAACATCATTCAAAAAACAGAATATCATTCAAACGCAGATTCAACAGGATCAAAAAAGGTCCCAATAAACATCATTCAAACCCATATTTAAGTATCACAAATCAAAACCCACAGATTCAACATGAACATCAGCCACCGCCGCCGGCCCTCTCCACCCACCCACCATCCCCAACGCCACCCGCCACCGCCTCCAACACCACCGCACCCACTGCCACACCACCAAAAAAATCAAAACCCACCAGATTTTTACAAACCCACCAAAATCATCAAACCCACCAAAATAATCAAAACCCACCAGAAAATCAAAGGCTTAAATTCTTACCAATTTAGTAAAGAAAACCCATCATTTTTAGCTAAAACACCCAATCATCTCACCGACACCGGCCGTCGTCGATATTCACCGGTACCCGGCTCCGATCAACTGTAAAATCGGACAAGACAGAGTGTGTTGGAGAGAGAGTGGGGTTCTGAGTGTGAGAAAGGTAGGAGGAGTTCCAGGCGGGGGGTGTGGGTGACGGCCATGAAGATGCCGGAGACGATGCCGGTGGTGTTCATAAGCTGTCGATGATGATGGTGGTGTTCATAACCCTGAAGATGATGGAGATGATGATCTTCATCTTCATCAGAGGATAAAAGAGAGAGAGAGAGTGTTTCAAAAAACAAAAATGAAGAGAGAGAGTCTGCAACTTTAAAATAAAGGAGAGAGGAAAGAGGTGAGAGGATGTGAATTAAATGAAGAGAGAGGGGTGAGATTAGACATTTAGGGTAAATGACCAAACTACCCTTTTTGTTGGCTGATTATGATTGGTGGAGCGTGGTTCTCATGGTTCTCATAACTGGAGGTGGTTCTCATTCTAGCGGCTCCCTGTATATATATATATATATATATATATATAAAATAGAGGGGAGTGATGTATGAATATTATGAACCTTTACCAATTCACCCAAGACTATTCAAGTAACTTCTTATTCTGAGATACGGGTTGGTTGATATGATTTTCCGTGATAAAAAGGGACATTTTTTTGACTTCTTTCCCAATTTTCCCTAATTAAAAGGGACATTTTGACTTATTTTCGATATTTTACCAATTCACCCAAGACTATTCAAGTAACTTCTTATTCTAACATTATATAATTAGTGAACTTTGTTGACTACCAATAACGTTAGCATTAACAATTAGTGAACTTTGTTGAATGCCAATTGTAAGATAGTTATTGTTATTTATTTATTATTATTTCTTTTTGAAAAGTTAGTTATTGTTACTTGACACCGAGAATCAAATGATATGATATGCTCATTTTTTTTTCTAATATTATTGGTTTAATTAGACGATGAAGAAACAATATGTGTTTGTGAAATTGATTATTTTTATAAATAAGTTCTGAATATATGATTTATTATTAAACTAAGTGTTGCTCGATACGGCAAGAAACATAACATATTAGCACAATGTTAATTGTTGAATTATCATATATATGTGTGGAAAATGAATATATATGAAACCATAAAAAAAAAAAAAACCTTTCAAAAAAAAAAAAAATGAAACCATCTAAACAACATAGTTTTGAATAAATTTAACTGAAAACAAATTAAATATCTAAGTACCTATTCTCTCCATTAATTTTGCATCCATGATTAAGTCCTCTACTATTGATAATCTACTAGACGTTGTTCCTCAATCATCCATCACAACAACCGGTGAATCAGATAGATAAATTCTATTTCTTTGTTGCAAATTGATAAGCCCATCGTAAATAATTCTTCATCAATCAGAATTTTGAAATAACTTTGTTCTATTTTATTTTTTATTCTCAATAATTTTTTATCGATGCTTCGTCATTCTATAAATCAATATACTGAAAGAGACATGTGTGATTAAAACCAGGCAAATAAAACGACTTCATCATTCTCCAAATGAATCTAAAAGAAGAAATGATCATTAAGTGTGATTTCTCATACTCAATATTTTAGTTGTATATTATTTTATATTATTCGTTTTGATTTGAAATATTACTTCCATAGACCTGTAGAATGTAGAATGTAATAAGAAACAAAAATTATCCATTGCAGCTGAAGCTCGTGATCAGTTTATTCAAGTTGGAGGATGATCCTTTGATTAATTAATTACGGAACTGATGGATCTATGGAGGGAAAAGAGACACCAAAACAAAAGTAAATTAAATTAAATTTTAATTGATTTAAATCAAAACAACGTAGTTTGGTTGGTTTCGCATTTAAAAGTTTATAAAGTAAAAATAAATATGAAATCTGTAACAATAAAAGCGCCTTTTAGATTTTAGTTAAACATGAAATCAATTGTTTATGTAATTAGACTAGCAAATTATCGTTAAAACGTAAATAAACTGAAAATGTACATTAAAACGTAAATAAATAAATTTACGTTAAAACGTAAATAAACTGGAAATGTACATAAAACTAAACATGAAACAGTATTATATTTGACCTGATTCATTTCCCAAAAAAATAGTCAAAAAGTAGATCAATCGCATATGTATATAAGAATAAGAACATATTATATTTGACCCGACTTATTTTCGGGAAAAATTTACGTCGAAATGTAAATCAAATTGAATTTTTATACCCACATATACATAAAATAAACACGTAAACTCGGTTACAAAGTCTGTAGAAAGTGAAGCGGTTCTAAGTGTTGAAACTGAAAGTCGAAGGGAAAAAGTTTAAAAAGCGGTTCTAAATGTTGATACTGAAAGTCGAAGGGAAAAAGTTAAAAAAAATACAAAAAGACAAAAAAAAGGCAAAACAAAAAATAAAACTTAAATCACTATTCACACAAGGTAATTGTAATATATATAATTTTTAAAGAATTTATAATTATATAATTCCTATTTTTTATATATAATTGTATAATATATATATAATTGTATTACACGGATTAAATAAATGTAATTTTATATATTAAATAATAAAAAGTTATATCTTTATGAAACTCGCATATTCTATGGGTTAAATAAATGTAATTTTATATATCAAATAATAAAAAAATGTTATATCTTTAAAAACCATATGTATTACACAGATTAAATAAATGTAATTTTGTAGACTAAATACTAAAAACGTCGTATCTTTAAAAAAGCCGTGTATAATCGGGTTGAATAAATCTACCAAATGATAAAAAAAAAATTACATCCTTAAAAACCCCGTATACTACACGTGTTGAATAGATCTAAAAAAAGAGTTATATCTTTAAAAACCATGTGTATTACACAGATTAAATAAATGTAATTTTGTATATTAAATACTAAAAACGTCGTATCTTTAAAAAACCCATGTATAGTCGGGTTGAAAAATCGACCAAAAATAATAAAAAATTATATCCTTAAAACCCCGTGTATTACACATGTTGAATAAATCTAATTTTACATAGCAAATGATAAAAAAATTATATCTTTAAAAACTTCGTGTATTACACGGGTTATATAAATATATCTTTGTATAGTAAATAATAAAAGTTAAATTTTTAAAACCCCCGCGTTTTACACGAGTTGAATAAATATAATTTTTGTATACCAAATAATAAAAAGTTATATTTTTAATAAATTGGGATAACATTTAATATTAATTTATTAATTTATTATTTATATATTTAATATAAGATAAATAGGAAAGAGAGGTATTTGTTTTAAAAATATATTAAATTAACAATTTAGATTTGAGGATAATATTTTATTAAATTAACAATTATTTATTTAGTTAATATAAGATAAGTATATATTTAGGGATGCTTTCAATAAATGACACGTGTCCAAAAGTTGGTTTCTTTTATTATAGTAGATATATATATATATAGGTAGAGGATCCTGTAAAAAAGGCCCAAAGTGTGAGAAAGGTAAGAAAGAATCTCAACCATTAGATCTTTTGATCTAATGGTTAAGATCATTAGGGACCAAATTGTAAAATATTTTTAATAATTTGGACTAAATTGAAATATCTAGGGGTAATTGTGTCTTTTTATCCCCATTTTGTAAATCAAAATCCCTAAAATTTCTCTCTCTCTCTCTCCAGATCTCTCTCTATCATACGTTCAGAATTTCTCTCTCCAAGACCAATCGGAAGATCAAAACGACAACGGCCAATCGGAAGATCAAAACGACAGCGGCAGCGGCGGCGGTGGTGGTACGAGCGGCAGCGGCGGTGGTGCTGGTGCGAGTGGGCAGCGGCGGTGGTAAAACCAAAACCCCAAATCCAATCTCCATAATCGCCGGCGATCGATTCAACGATGACGGTGAGCGTGAGCTTCGCCGTCGACGTAATCGCCGTTCTGATGCTCTTACACGCTGCTTATCAACTATTTAATGTAACTAACTCACTTTCATCTCTAATATTTATTGTTATTATATTCAATCGTAGATTAAAAACTCAAAAGCTTTATATTTAGTTCTGAATGGTGTTATAGGGTGTTATATTCTTGTACTGAATGGTGTTTTTTTCTTTTTCTTAATGGTGTTTTTTTTTCTGAATGGTGTTATATTGTTTACTGAATGGTGTTATTTTTCTTAATGGTGTTATTTTGTTTCTGAATGGTGTTCTTTTTCTTAATGGTGTTATTTTGTTTCTGAATGGTGTTATATTGTTTACTGAATGGTGTTATTTTGTTACTGAATGGTGTTATTTTTTGTTTACTGGATGGTGTTATTTGTTTCTGAATGGTGTTATTTTGTTTCTGAATGGTGTTATATTTTTGTTTACTAAATCGTGTTATTTTATGTACTGACGGTTATAAGTCCTTAAATCAAGGATTTTCTCTCTCTCCAAATCCTTAAATCAAGGATTACCATATTTGAATTTTTAATGCATTTACAATCATACCCTTTTCAATTAATTTAGATCTAATGGTTGAGATTTTTTCTTACCTTTCTCACACTTTTAGTCTTTTTTACAAGAGTTAATTACATAGTTAGTCCCTGTGGTTTGCACAAAATAACAAGCTTAGGTACTAATAGTTTCTGATAACATTCTAGGGTATTAACTTTTCATTTTGTAACGTTTGAGGGTATTAAGCTTATTTGTAGGCTTAAAATCACATTTTGTTAGTACCTAAGTATGTTATTTTGTGCAAACCACAGGGACTACCTATGTTATTACCTTAGAAGTTAATACCTCCAAACGTTACAAAATGAAAAGTTAATACCCTAGAAGGTGATTTTAAACTATTAGTACCTAAGTTTGTTATTTTGTGCAAACCACAGGGACTAACTATGTAATTAACTCTTTTTACAATAACTCCACCCTATATATATATATAGGGGAAGTTTCAAATGAAAACCACTTTTATTGTGAAAATTCGAAAACTAACTAAAAAAAAGCCTAAAAAACACACCAAATTTTTTTTTTTTGCATTCCAATTTTCGCCATTTTATATATATAAAAAAAATTTAAAAAAAAATTTTGTAGTGCACATGTGTAATACTACAATGTGTATGTGTACTACACATGTGTATTATTACACATGTGTACTACAAATAATTTTTTTTTGAAAAAAAAATTTATATAAAAAAAGCTGTGATTTTTATAAAAAATTGAAAAAAAAAATTTGGTGTGTTTTCGGCTTTTTTTAATTAGTTTTTGAGTTTTCACAATAAAAATGGTTTTCATTTGAACCTTCCCCTGTATATATATATTGTGGAGGGTTCAAATGAGAAGAAATTCTTTGTAAGAAGAAAAAAGAAGAAATTTCAACCAATAGGAATGCTTCATTAGATTTCATTTAATATTTGTACTTAATGTAACTATAAGGGTATATTAGTAAACTTACATACATCATTAATTGGTAGTTTCATCTTTAATAACTAACTATATTAAATTTGTAACTTATTTTTAAGATATATATTTTTCACAAAAAATAAAAATAAAAATTCATTTAAAGTGTAGGATACGAGGCGTGTAGGATAAATTACGAGTTGTGTAGGATAAATTTCAATATGTTTAGGATAAATTTCGAAATGTGTAGGATAACTTTTGATGTGTGTAGGCAAAAATATTTAGTGTGGAGGATTATAGTCTTAATGACTAATTAATTAGTCAAACATAATAATAAATGAGATGAGAAAAAAAAAACTATTTAATGTTTTACAATTATACCCTTTTATTCTTTTTCTTCTCAATAAAATTTTCTTCTCAAATGAACATTCCCCTATATATATATATATATATATATATATAATTCCTAAAGGATTTACGTTAATTTAATTTAATACATAAGATATTGATTAGGTGTCATCATAACTAATATTATTTGTGTATCGTTAGTCTAATTTAATTTTGACTTAATTTGTTTCTAGAAGAATTATCCAATTCCATAAAAACTTCAAATATAATAGAACAAACATTTGCGGACTTCTTTATCATAGTTTCTTTATTTTCTTACTCTGACCACTTTTAACGTGAAAACTCGAAAACTAATTAAAAATCCTAAAAAACACACAAAAATTTTCTTTTTTTTTTTACAACTTTTTTATATAAAAAAACTTTTTTTTCAAAAAAAAATTTTGTAGTGCACATGTGTTAAACACATGTGCACTACAAATTTTTTTTTATATACATAAAATAGCGAAAATTGGTAAAAAAAAATTGCTATATTTTTAGGCTTTTTTAGTTAGTTTTCGAGTTTTCGCGTTAACTAGTGGTTTTCATTTGAACCTCACTCAATATATATATATATAGGGAGAAGATCATGCGAGAACCACCTCTTATTGCGAGAACCGCGAGAACCAATGTGAACACACCAAAAATGCCTAAAAATAGCTAAAAATCACACAAAATTTTTTTTTTTGATTTTTTTAATATTTTAAGGTTAAAATCGCTACTTTTCGCACCCAAAAAAAATTTTTTTTTTTTTTTTGGCTTCTAAAAGTAGCGATTTTAACCTAAAAAAAATCAAAAAAAAATTTTTGGATTTTTTTTTTATTTTTTTAGATTTTTTTTAGATTTTTTTAGGTTTTTGGGGGGTTTAGTTTTTAGCATTTTAGCTTGGGGGGGTGGGGGGGGGGGGGTTTAGGTTTTTTTTTTTGGGGGGGGTGGAGTTAGGTTTTTTTAGGTTTTTTTTAGCTTGGGGGGGGGGGGGTTGGGTTTTTTTTAGGGGGGGGGTGGGGGGTTTAGGTTTTTGGGTGGGGGGGGGGTGGGGGTTAGGTTTTTTTAGGGTTTTTTTAGGTTTTTTTAGCTATTTTAGGTTGTGTTCACATTGGTTCTCAAGGTTCTCACAATAAGGGTGGTTCTCGCATGAGCCCCTCCCTATATATATGTATGTATACGGTAAGGATCATTTCAGAACCATAAATATTTACAGAACTTACAGAACTCCTAATAAACAATCTTTTTATTTATATATTTTTATATTTAGGATAATTTTATCATTTATTATGTGTATTTTTATGATTACATACATTTTAAGAATAATTTTATCATTTTTTATATGTAATTTTATAATTACACATATGTAAACTAGTTTTTTTTACATATATGTAATTAATTATGACACATATATAATTTGGCTATTATACATATGTAAACTACTTTTAACATGTATGTAATCAAATAAATACATATAATAGATGATAAAAAGATCCTAAATACAAAAAAATATATATAAAATGATTGTTTATTAGGAGTTCTGAAAGTTCTGTAGTTATTTAGAATTCTTAAATGAACCATAGTGTTTTTGTGAACAAAAAGAACAATCTGGGCCATTGATTTTGTAGATTTTGAGATTTTAATCAATGGTAAAATTGTAATTATATTATGTATTTAGAGAATATAATTAATTAAAATGGGGGTATATGTATAATTTTGGGTCTATGATATTCTTATTTTGGGAAATTGTCGCTCCCATTTTGGATTATGATTCCTCAAAATTAGCAAAAATCAGTTTCTTCATATCCATATACACACGACATCATCTCTCTGGAACCCAAAATCTCGCTCACGTTCTCTTTCCGAAGGTCGTTTCCTCGTCGACGTTTTTCGACGATCATTCCTGCAAGCATCTTTAAAACGGCATTCTCAAGCATTCCAGCGAGTTGTTGAAGGTATTAATTATTTTTTTTCTCTTCTACTTTATCTGCCATTATATAATCCCAACATTGAAAGCTAGGTTTTAAGTAGATTCATCCTCTAAAATGTTTGTTTTGGTCGATAAAGGTTGTTTTATTTAGTGGTTGAAGATTTAAATTTTGGTATTTTGTTTGATTTGCATCGGTTTTGTCTAGCCGATGTGTGTAGTTTAGGATTTTTGCAACTATATGTGTGTATCTTTTGTAATGTATAATTTATACTAATCTGAAGTGAAGCATTCTTCATATAATTTAATACACGTATGTATAATGCAGTTGTACATATGTGTATAATTCGTTTGTATATGAGCAATCTTCATATATTCAAGTTTCTGAACGTATATGTATACTAGTATCTAAATTGAATACTCATCTGAAACAAAATGCTAGTGTATACACATATGTAGAACGCATTTGTACATATGTGTATTATAAGCAGTTGTACATGTGTGTATAATATGCTTGTAAAAACACACTTATAAATCGTCTAATCCTTAAGTTATATAATGCATCCGCAGGCACATGTAAACGTGGATGAGAGTAACAAAGGAAAAATGACAATGGGTTTCTGATGTGCTGAATTATGGTCTAATAAAAACTAACCTAATCTAGACACCCTAGTTTTAAATTTATAAACTAGACTCTCTAAACGCTAGACCACTGACAGGCAAGTGTACCTATCGTACGTAGTAAAGCCTAATGAAGTCCGAGTATCGAACCCACGAGACACTAGCGACGCTAACTAGACTCTGACTCAACTAAATACTTAACTCGTTTATTTGGTTTTGATTTGAGGTTTTAACTAATTAAACTAATATCCTAAATTAACTAAGAGAACTAAGCTATCAAGACACAACTAGGGTATGTAGGGTGGAATCAAGGATGAGGAAGTACTACCCAGGTTTGGAATCCTATTCGTGACTATCGGTTTTCTCTCGGCAATGGTAACTATGATGGAACCATATTCTACTAATACGACACTCTAAGACTAAAGATAAGTTGAATCTCCTCCCGGTCTCATCAACTTCTCCTAAGGTCCTAAAGGTCAAATAAAGCTCACTGGTATATGTTGGATCACCTCCCGGTCTCTCCAACAATACTAAAGTACCCAAAGACTAGATCTCCTCTCGGTCTCACTAATCACAATACACCCTAGAGTGCACGGGGTAACCTAAAAACTCTTGACAAAACTTAGGAAAACAAATAATACTAGGGAACTTAGACAGATCTCCTCCCGGTCTCACTGCACCTAAATACCTAGCACCAAAGACAATCCCAACTATCTATCTCCTCCCGGTCTCAAGAATAGGTAGAACACTAAACTCCTCTAAATTATCAAACAACGTTCCTATGGAATACGTGCACCAAAAACCATAAACTAGTTACAAACACAAAGTAGGTAACCTAACATGCATCTATACATGAAAGACATTCACAAAGACACACGAGGAACAATGGTAAGATAATAAATTAGAATAAAGTATGCACACACATCAAGCCAAAAATAATTAGGTCTCTTACTTTAATATTTATCCATCACAAAATTACCAAAAGCCGACAAATTACCAATTGACACGAATAATCATCACAAACCCGGGTAGAAAAATAACTAGCCAATAATCATAGTCAAGAACGATAAATAGGTCTCAAACAGTAATGAAAACATGTTCATAGAGTCTAATAACACAAAGTAAATTAAACCGAACTAACACGTTTACGAACTGAACTGGGATCCTGTTCCTTAGCCTTGAATCTTGAACTAAGCTTTTTTTCCTCCTTGAAAACCTTCTGCCGTCGAACTCCCCAGCAAAGTCTGGGGTCTCCTCTTCCAAACTCCAAAGTATATGTTTGGCGGCCCTCCAAATAAAATATATATCTTTGTATTGCCGCCCAATTTTCCGTCTGATATGATCTGTATGCGACCCTTCCTATAGGGTTTTTTTTTCTTTAGCGGCCCACTCATCAAAATCGTCCAACTGCTTGTTCGTTTATTGGGCTTGAAGTCCAAATCTCATGTGGTTAGAATTAATTCCACCTATATAAAAGCTTGAACTCTTCATGTTGTTGCCACTGTTGTATCGTACAACCCAAAAAAAAATAGAATAATTAACTTTGATGACCATTAAATACATTCATTTAGTAACCTTTAAACTCTACTTATATCAATAGCATTCAACAACTTCCTTTTAACACAAACTTTAGTACATTTGTTAATTTACTTCTATAAATTTATCTTTTTGCCCTAAGCTCTCTTGAACTTTTAAAATTCAAATATGAACCAATTAAGAATAATATTCAATAAGAACCACCCTTAAACTACCCAAAAGTGCAAGAAATATTGATATAAAATATGTATATTTCAGAGCGTATCAAATATCCCCACACTTAAAGCTTTTTCGTCCCTGAAAAAGAATGTATGCATACGGAATCAGAGATGAATAAATACTCGGGTCAAAAACTTATTTATACTTGTTAAGATCAAAACTTGTGTTAGCCGCGATTGCAAATATGTTTGTCCCTTTAAACCCAAAGTCAGTTCTAAGCCCCTTATCATGCAAATTTAGTTCAAGTGCGGTCAATCTACCTAGGGTCTCACGCTAGAAGCTACGGTCCACCTAATCCCGCCTCAAGCTTATAGAACAAAAGGAACGGTCACTGGACCAATTCCCAACCGTCTTATATCAAAACCAAGAGAATTTAAAATCAATTTTTTTTCACTTTTCTTTTTTTTCAACATTTTTCTTTCTTTTCATTTTTTTTAATGAGCGTAGACGTTGCTTTCCCTGACCCAGAGGCATTCCGGCTGTAGAGTCGCTATCCCCAACTCGGATTACTTAGGCTTCGGTACTTTTCCTTTCTTTGCAAGTTCGATTTCACACATCCTAGAGGTATTCCGGTTGTAAAGTCACTATCCCCAACCAAGATTACGTAGGCCTGCGCTACTTTCATTCAGTTTCTAGCTCATTTTTTTTTCTATTTTTTTCATGATTACAAATTCTAACGGTTTTAACTTATAACGATATCCCTTATACTCTTATTGGCGGTTTCAATTTCCCATATTTCCCAGATGAGTACCCACTAGTAGACCGACAATTAAGTTAATATTAAATCAAAGGGACTTAAAACCAAACCCGGGCCTATTCACATATCCCTAACTAGACACAAGCTCGGTTTGTTTAATCTCATATTATCATTATTTGAACCCGAACAAAAACCCATCTTTTCTATCATTTTCCGTATTAATTTTGCAAACTTCTTTATTCAAAAGACATTTTTTGATTTTTTTAATTTTTTTTTCAAATTTTATGACTCAACGCTCTACTAACTAAGACACTAAACGATAGTTTCCCATCCCCACACTTAAACTCTACATTGTCCTCAATGCAGGATGGAAACCGACTCAAAAGACTAAAAATAAATAAGAAATAAAAAGACTAAGGGCAAATTGGAAAGGACTTAGCTGGTTTTATAACACGTAAGCTCCAAAACTCTCGTCCAATCCAGCTCGATCGTATAGCATTTCGGTCGCGATCGGCTTTGACTCTGACTAGTACACTTGATAAATGCCTGATATTCGAAAAACAGCTCCAAAATCACCCGAATGGAGATTGAGTACGGGTGGTACATATTCAAACCTGCATAAACAAAAACAAGAAAAACCAAAGCAGTACCGACTCTAAAAATACAACTCAAACCGACTAATTACCAAAAATACAGCGACTATATAAAATTACAAAACTCTACAAAACCTCCCCACACTTGAACTTAATCAGGAGGTTTTTCTTTTATCCAACCCCGGTCTAACCCATTTAATTCTAATTGTTCATCATTATTTATTAAAAATTTAACGATAAAACTAGAAAATATTTTTGGACATTCAAACGGGTCAACCCACCAAAATTTAAATTTACCTGGACCAAACCTGATACGATGCATGTAATGAGGAAGATGGTTGTCGCTGCACTTCAGTTTCTCATTTTGCTTCTTTTTATACCATCTTCTGACCCTCACAATGCGTTGATCCAAGCGTTTTCTTCGCGCCTTCTCCCGTGATTTTATTGGTGTGATTGGCAATCTAACTACAAACTTCTCTACGGGCCGACTATTCAACCCTTCACCCACTTTCTCTTCTTCTATGTTTGGTGTTTGTTTGATCTCCATGGTCGGCTTCTCTTTAAGTAATGTCTCTAGATATGCTAGATCACCATCCGGGTCAAATTCTTCATCTATAAGTGTTGGTAAACCAACCAACTCATCACCAAACTCATCCTCCCAAGATGGTATATGCATCCCTCTCTCATTTTCCATCTTGTCAAGTGGCTCATCCATGTCTTCCCCCTCATCATCATTCCAGAAGTCGTCATCAGTGGGTTCAGGACCGTAATACCATGGCGTGGAATACCCATTAGGCGTCACGTCCTGTTGAACCGGAGGTGGGACTGAATCGTCCGTTGTCGTCTCCAATTCTACATCTGACAACTCTGGATCACCGGGAAGCTCTTCTTTAACATGTTCTTCCTCAACTTCTTCTTCTTTCACTCCGTCATAGCTCTCAAAGTCAATATGATCATCATAGTAATCATCGCATGTAAATCGTATTGTACTTTGATTTTTCTTCTGATTCATGTAAACCGGACAATCTTCATACCAGTGCGGTCCACCACAGTCCTGACACCTTGGATGTACGTGCTGATTCATGCTTTCCTTAATCATTTGACTCAGTGTCTCGATCATTCGCTCAAGAATGGTGAACAATTCGGGAAACCTCGGATCTCCTTGGTCTTGTGCTGTTGTCGTTATCTGAGCGAATATTTGACATGATTCCACGAATGCCCAAACATAGGGAGGGTACTCGCTATGATAACCTGCCATGAAGAGAGTAGCAAAACAGCACAAAGTAGAGAGAGGAAAGAAAAAAAAAACTAACTAATAAAAAAAATATTTACAAAAATAAAGACTCGACACACTACTACTAGACCCAAACTTTAAGACTCAAACCCTAAGACTCAAATTACAAATAAGACCAATTAAACAAATAAGATCAGTCAAAGCTAATAACGCAATCGCCTAAGTGTCCCCGGCAGCGGCGCCAAAAACTTGATGTGCTGAATTATGGTCTAATAAAAACTAACCTAATCTAGACACCCTAGTTTTAAATTTATAAACTAGACTCTCTAAACGCTAGACCACTGACAGGCAAGTGTACCTATCGTACGTAGTAAATCCTAATGAAGTCCGAGTATCGAACCCACGAGACACTAGCGACGCTAACTAGACTCTGACTCAACTAAATACTTAACTCGTTTATTTGGTTTTGATTTGAGGTTTTAACTAATTAAACTAATATCCTAAATTAACTAAGAGAACTAAGCTATCAAGACACAACTAGGGTATGTAGGGTGGAATCAAGGATGAGGAAGTACTACCCAGGTTTGGAATCCTATTCGTGACTATCGGTTTTCTCTCGGCAATGGTAACTATGATGGAACCATATTCTAATAATACGACACTCTAAGACTAAAGATAAGTTGAATCTCCTCCCGATCTCATCAACTTCTCCTAAGGTCCTAAAGGTCAAATTGTAGGATCGTTTGCACGACCAAACGAGTCGTTCAGAAGAGATCTCGTCCAATACGAGAGGCGGAATCAAACGTATCGGATTTATTTCAGCTACAAACACACGAGAATCACTTTAACTATCTCTTGTATTGATTTGATGACGATTACAGACCTGGAGATACTTCGGCAGAGCTTCGCTACCGGAATCGAACAAGTTACAAATGAAAAACACAAGTCACCTATTTATACTATTTCCACTTCGTTTGAACAAACAACTCCAGTTCGTTTGAACTGTCCAGTTCGTTTGAACTGGCCACTTCGTTTGAACTGACCACTTTGTTTGAACTGGCTTGTTCACCTCTGTATCCTGTTAATCTTGAACTGTATGACTTGTTTCATCTATTCTATTACACGACTCGATACAAGACGAAGTCGACAGACGTATGCACCAACAGACTCCCCCTCGGATGTTGACGAGTCTTCGGTATGTCTTCAGAACATCTTCAGTCTTGATCAGTCTTCAAGCTCCCTCCAAAGTATCTGACAATGTAATCAGAAACCTTGCTTTTCCATATTCAGACTCCCCCTTTCAATCAACTAGGGATCGTAGTCTGGCTAACCTGCACATTCTCTACCTCAAAGTAAATTTCACAAATTTAGAGTTTAACGAATTTAATCTCACTTGCAGGTTTTTAAACAATCAATAAATGATTTTTACAATGTTAATCTTTGATAAACCACTTGAAGAAATATCATTTTTCTTTTCAAACAAATTCAAACAAACTTTCCCAAACCTGTTCGTCATGTTTAGCACTCGAAATTTTGAAAATCAGCTTTTCAACATCAGTTGTCTAAAATCTTTTTGGAATTTTTCAAAAATTTATGCTAAAACACACCGAAAATCTTTTTGAATTTTGAAATAAAAAAAATGCAGTAAAGAAATATTTACACACACTATTTTTGTGAGTTTGTGTAAGAGGATCATATCAGTTTTTGAGACAAATCACCAACACCGTTAAGCTTTAAACATTTTAAGTTCTAAACGATTCACTTAGATTGTCAGTATACTGATCCACTTAAATTTTCACACAAAGTTCAATTGTTTCGAGATATGAGATTAATGTTTTAGAGACTTAAACTTATTCGCGTGTCCCACCTCAGAATATATTCCCGTATCCAGATCCCAATATTCAGTCTTACAGGTAAGTATGACACAAATGATATCTGTAGGGGAATAAATTATGATCGAAATCGTGAGAGCTCAGGTCAGAACTACCGTTCAGCAGAGAGATCACGAATCGACTTTTGGGTGTGTCCCCTTTAGAGGATCTTTTTTACAACAGCATTGCTAAGCAATTTTATTGTCTTATCATATATGCTGAGGGAGATGCTATGTTTCAAGCATTGCGGAAAGTATTATCCAAGGACTAGGTCAGAACCACCGTTCAGCAGAAGTCCCGGAATAATACCCCAGACATCATTGAGTATAAAAACCTAGTATATCAGATTATGAGACCTTTCAAACGAGATTTCGGGGGTTACCCATATATCCGAGAGATGTTTCCCCACGATATAAGCAAGTTTGAAATTTAGATTTATATCTCGTCACAATTTACTAAATGTGCAAAAACCTACTGACACATCATCAGTGAGACCGTTTATCACTTTTTATCTTACCAATTCTTTAGCATGCCGTGATCGTCCACTGATGTACTATCATTTCCTCTTTTATACAACAAAACTCATTTTCATTTTATCATGTTTTTGTCTTTTTCAAATTTTCAAATGTTTTTGGATTTTCTGAAAAATTTTACTCCCCCTAAAATGCAAACACATTTTAGGAAATTTGAAAATAAACTGTACAAACAACGTGACAACCAATATCGAATTGCTTCAATTCGCCATCCACTTGGCATAAACAATCAGAACTTCCCCTTACAACAAACTATTTTCTCATTTAGATTTCAAAACACTTAAGTTTGTTTTAATCAAAATGATTTTTTCGGAAAATAAGTTTGGTTTTACCACTTGTAGGGGCATGATTCATCATATTGTTATTCAATCACTTGTAGTAGATCAAGTACAACTTAATGTCCCTGATTTACCACTTGCAAGTATGCAACCTCTGTACCTCTTGTAAAAATATTCACAGCATACAAACCTATGTAGGAATAAACCTCTACACAAACCATTTTACCAATCAAAATGCCGATTCCTGCTTCACACTTACCAACCTGGAAGCTCCGGCAAGTCACACTCATCCTGTACAAATTAAACACATTTAAAAATCTTTCACAAAATCTATCTTAACAAGAATGATGCCGATTCCTGATCCACGATTACAAACTTGGGATCTCCGGCAAGTCAAGTGTTTACTCAAACATTATATCTACCCAAGCCTGACCAGCCTTGGGTGATTTTGGTTCACATCTGTCCCACCAACATTTTGATTTATAAAACTCTTTGGCACCTTTTACCTTTCTGTCAACCATCTTACCAAAAATATGCTTGACTTTTTCATTGAAAGTCTTCTCAACATCAAATTCTCCCTTATCAACGAAGAATTGATTTGAGATCTCTACCTTTCCCACTTTCTTCATCAAATTTTCCTTTGACAATGGAGGAAAATCGTCATCGTTCACCTCTGGAACGGAATTCACAACCTTTTTCTCAACCAAAGACTCCTCTGATTTTATGGAATCAGATTCATTGTCAGAACAACTATCTGTTTTAACAACCCACTTTTGTTTACTCAAATCACCTTTTCTTTTGTAAAACCGTTTTGAACTTTCTCCTTCCTCAGAAGTAGAATTTTCAAACTTTTTAACATTTTTCACAAATTGTTCTTTCTTATCAACACAAGTTTTTCTCAGAACAGAGTTAGAAGAAATTTCCTGTTTTTGGTAGTTGGTCTTGGGGCAATTCCAAGCTATATGTCCAACTTATTGGCATTTGAAACAGGTTCTTCTGTCAACTCTTGAAGCAAACTTTCTCACATTCTTCTTTACTTCAGCAAGAAACTCTTGATTCGACTGCTTCCAGAACGGTTTCTTCTGTTCATCCTCTGAACTTCCTCCTGAAACAAATTTTGTTTTTGGTTTATAAGTTTTCTGATTTTTATAATTTTCTGAAGAATTGAAACCAAGACCTTTCTTTTTGAGATTACCATTATGGTTTGGATTCTTTTGAAAACCATAACCACAATTATAACCCTTTTTCTTGTTCAATCTCTGTTGAAACCTTGAAGTGTACTTTTTAGGTTTTTCATGAAGATTAAAATCTTTTATTTCAGAAATATTAATTTCTGTTAATTTGAAAACCTGTTTGATCATTTCAGTTTTGACACTTCTTATTGGAAATTCCTCATCAGAATATAATTTGTCTGAATCATTCAAAGTATAAGCCACTTTGACTGATCCATCATTCAAATTAGATTTTGATAACAAGAATTCTTTATTGTAAACCCTTTTAACCGGTGAACTCGGACTCTTCTCAGATGAACTCGAACTATCTGACTTAGACTCCGACTTTGACTCTTCATCCGTATCTAACACCTGATCAACAACTTTCTTTACTAACTCAGACTCATGATCAGTGTCAGACGCTGTGAATGTAACATCAATATTGTCTGGTAATTCATCAATGATTTCAGACTTTAACTTGATGTTTAGAGCCTTGTCTACTCGTTCCTCATTTGGCTTTCTGGGAGAATAAGTTTCATGGATCGGGGGTGGACATCTGTTATACTTGACACTTGGTTTCTTACCAGTATCAGTATCTTCAGTCTTTTTATCCATGAATGCTTCCAGACCTGCAACAGTAGGATAAACACGATCAATCAAATAATCACAAGTAGTATAACTCAACAGTAAGCGTTTAATCCTTTCACTTTCAATCTTCTCAAGTTCTACTTCTTTCTTCAATTTAGCACAGTCTTCAATATAATCATTGATGACGCTCTGCTTTGTCATTAAAGTTGCACTCATTTTATCCATCGCCTTTTCAATCTCTGTATTCGTCTTTTTCAGACTATCCACAGTCCTGTTCAGCACATCATACGACTCCTTTACATACTTTACATCAGACAGTAAATCTTCCTTAATTTTCTCTAATTCAGCAATCTTTTTGTCTTTCTCCTCACAATCTTTGCAAGATTCTGAACATTTTAAACATGGTTTTTCAACTTCAACCACTTTTTCAACTTCAACTATCTTTTCAACAATTTTTTCTATTTCGACAATCTTCTCTACTTCAACTATTTTCTCTACCACTTTCTCCACTTCAACAATCTTTTCTATTGCATTCTCAGTTACTGCTTCAACTTTTGTTTTTCCAGTTTCTGTCTTTGCCTTTTCATCAGCGAGTAACTTTGCTGCTTCCAGTTCCCTCTTCAAACGGGCAATCTTCTTCTGATTCAGCATCTCAACTTTATCTGCATAGAAAAAATTAAAACTGTCAGGATCAATGCTTTTTCTACATTTGTTAAGATACTCTTCCTCATCATCCGTATCAACATCACTTCCAAGATCTGGAAAAATCGGGATTCTTTTCTGATGAACATTGTAGAATTCCTCAGCCATGATTCAATAATCAGGTGATACTTCGGGAAATACCTGGAGATACACGAAAACAACTAATCAGTTTAAACGAACTGAATCCTGGTGAAAACAATCTAAGACTCGTGTCAAAGATTTGCGGACTCGTTGAACTCTCTGAAAGAATGAATTTAATCGAGTAAACTATGTAAAATGAGCTTTGAATGGACACAACTTTATACTTCAATTATTAATTGGGCTTCTCGATTGGGCCTTTGAAATATAATTGAACCGAGCTCCAATGGTGATTAATGATGTCGACACACTTGATGTTACCAAATAAATTCTATTGACCGAGACACTTTAATGAAAGCTGCCACTATGGATTCAAACTATTTTGCCGATGACATAGACCAATCACATGAGCTGCATTAATAAGACTGATCTCATGCACAAGGACACTTAAAATAACTAGTCGACAACTTCAAAGTCTTTCACAATTCTAATAGGACCTCAAAATTTAGTGGCCGACACTTTTGTTTATCAAGTCAATTTACTTGAGCTGCCAATATAATCTGTCAAACTAATATGATTGGACGGACTGCAAATCTCTTTAATCACTTCACATGCAATATTGATATTATCTTGAATGATGAGCCGAGAGTTGCAGGATCACATGGACTGATGTAAACAGATTACTACCTCTTATTCTATTGGACCAACACATATAGTGAACTGAAATTATCACATGTAATGATGTTATGTGGCCGACAACCTTTTTTTTTATTCAATA
Organism: Helianthus tuberosus; assembly: GCA_030545235.1. Taxonomy (NCBI): domain Eukaryota; kingdom Viridiplantae; phylum Streptophyta; class Magnoliopsida; order Asterales; family Asteraceae; genus Helianthus; species Helianthus tuberosus. The sequence goes on along the minus strand of CM060357.1, from coordinate 104,144,730 downwards.
GAACCTTTCAAACGAACTAAACAACCTCAGACGAACTGTGATTATATAAACGACCTGGTCAACTGTTTCAGACGACCTGAACGAAGAACAAACGAACTGAATCTGAAAAGCTTTCAAACGGACTGACGATTTCAGACGAACTGTGATTCAGACGACTTCGTATGACTTTCAGACGAACTGGATGCACATTCTCAAACGAACTGAATATTTTCAAACGACCTGAATCCACTACGTGCGAACTGGGGTCAAAATCTCAAACGACCTGGGTAATCTCAAACAACCTGGGTAATCACTTCATACGATCTGACCTTTATGATGAACTTACGGACAGATTTTGGTAAAAATGATACTCTAGGATTGTTCTTTAATACATTTCGATCATAATGAGATGTTTTCCGTTCAATATCGTCCACAAAATCGTTCTAGATCTAGGATCGAAGTTCCGGTTTGTGTAATATGTATCTGAAATGAACTGAATATTCTTTCAAACGATCTGATGAGATTTTTATGAAATTGATCACTTTTTAGTTTGTTATAAGATCTGAAACTTTCACAAATTGTCTAAACCACAGTTTCGCACAAAATACTTGAAAATTAAGTCATTTTATCCAGAAAATCTAGGTTAATTTTGAAAAACGTGACAGAATGGAGTAGAAATCAGAATTTAACGGTGAATATTGGCTGAAATAGCAAGAGCTCCTCCTCCTGAGCTCTGATACCACTTGTAGGATCGTTTGCACGACCAAACGAGTCGTTCAGAAGAGATCTCGTCCAATACGAGAGGCGGAATCAAACGTATCGGATTTATTTCAGCTACAAACACACGAGAATCACTTTAACTATCTCTTGTATTGATTTGATGACGATTACAGACCTGGAGATACTTCGGCAGAGCTTCGCTACCGGAATCGAACAAGTTACAAATGAAAAACACAAGTCACCTATTTATACTATTTCCACTTCGTTTGAACAAACAACTCCAGTTCGTTTGAACTGTCCAGTTCGTTTGAACTGGCCACTTCGTTTGAACTGACCACTTTGTTTGAACTGGCTTGTTCACCTCTGTATCCTGTTAATCTCGAACTGTATGACTTGTTTCATCTATTCTATTACACGACTCGATACAAGACGAAGTCGACAGACGTATGCACCAACACAAATAAAGCTCACTGGTATATGTTGGATCACCTCCCGGTCTCTCCAACAATACTAAAGTACCAAAAGACTAGATCTCCTCTCGGTCTCACTAATCACAATACACCCTAGAGTGCACGGGGTAACCTAAAAACTCTTGACAAAACTTAGGAAAACAAATAATACTAGGGAACTTAGACAGATCTCCTCCCGGTCTCACTGCACCTAAATACCTAGCACCAAAGACAATCCCAATTATCTATCTCCTCCCGGTCTCAAGAATAGGTAGAACACTAAACTCCTCTAAATTATCAAACAACGTTCCTATGGAATACGTGCACCAAAAACCATAAACTAGTTACAAACACAAAGTAGGTAACCTAACATGCATCTATACATGAAAGACATTCACAAAGACACACGAGGAACAATGGTAAGATAATAAATTAGAATAAAGTATGCACACACATCAAGCCAAAAATAATTAGGTCTCTTACTTTAATATTTATCCATCACAAAATCACCAAAAGCCGACAAATTACCAATTGACACGAATAATCATCACAAACCTGGGTAGAAAAATAACTAGCCAATAATCATAGTCAAGAACGATAAATAGGTCTCAAACAGTAATGAAAACATGTTCATAGAGTCTAATAACACAAAGTAAATTAAACCGAACTAACACGTTTACGAACTGAACTGGGATCCTGTTCCTTAGCCTTGAATCTTGAACTAAGCTTTTTTTTCCTCCTTGAAAACCTTCTGCCGTCGAACTCCCCAGCAAAGTCCAAGGTATATGTTTGGCGGCCCTCCAAATAAAATATATATCTTTGTATTGCCGCCCAATTTTCCGTCTGATATGATCTGTATGCGACCCTTCCTATAGGATTTTTTTTTCTTTAGCGGCCCACTCATCAAAATCGTCCAACTGCTTGTTCGTTTATTGGGCTTGAAGTCCAAATCTCATGTGGTTAGAATTAATTCCACCTATATAAAAGCTTGAACTCTTCATGTTGTTGCCACTGTTGTATCGTACAACCTAAAAAAAAAATAGAATAATTAACTTTGATGACCATTACAACAACAACAACAACAACAAGGAGTGGCTAGTATATCGGAGAAGATTAAGGAGGGGAGATTGAGATGGTTTGGGCATGTGAAGCGGAGGGAAGCGACAGCACCGGTTAGAGTAGTGGAAACTCTTACTGTGGAGGGGAGGAGAGGAAGAGGCAGACCCAAACTGACATGGGATGAGCAGATTAGGCATGATTTACTAGAGTTGCATCTTTCTGAGGACATGGTCCACGATAGGACTTCGTGGAGGCGTAGGATTAGGGTTAAGGACTTCTAGAGGGTATTGTAGAAAGGTCTTAGGTGTTTTTCATGGACGTAGGCTTTTCCTTTTCTTTAAGGGACTTTTCCGATGATTGCCTTCTTGTGTCTATGATGTTATATGCTATTATACATGATTTACATTATGTGTACGCCCAAAATGATGTTACATGCCATTATACATGATTCACATTATATTGTCCCACTCTTATCACTTTCTTAGTATGGCCGACTTCTTATTTCTGTATTCTTTGACTTGGTATGTTGGTTTGCTGTTCGCTTTCGAGCCGAGGGTCTCTCTGGAAGCAGCCTCTCTATCCCTATGGATAGAGGCAAGGTCTGTCTACATCCCACCCTCCCCAGACCCTACAAATAGCTCTGCTATCTGTGGGATATACTGGGTATGGTTGTTGTTGTTGTTGTTTAGTACATTTGTTAATTTACTTCTATAAAGTTATCTTTTTGCCCAAAGCTCTCTTGAACTTTTAAAATTCAAATATGAACCAATTAAGAATAATATTCAATAAGAACCACCCTTAAACTACTCAAAAGTGCAAGAAATATTGATATAAAATATGTATATTTCAGAGCGTATCAGTTTCCTCTAACAAAAATGGAAAAGAAAGTCAAACTGACTCTCTTACAGAAAATATATGCAGTGCGGCAAACATACACCGTGAAGAATCTTGAAAGAAGCGAACGAATATGAAAAGCGAAGAAGTCTTTTGTTTTATAATTATATCATAATAGTTAATAACATGTTATGCTTTTGCTTATCTACTGTACGATTTTTATTTTTGGAAACATATTATACATTTGGGTCTGTAGTAATTAAGTTTTTTTGTTTAAATCGATGTTCCACAATAAGTGTATTGTGGTTTTTGTTTTTTAGCATCGGTATGTTTATTTAGTTAGATATACATGTGTATTATTTGACGTATTTATAGGTGTTTGCTAGAATGTGATACAATTAAAATATAATGTTCTTATAAGGTCTACAAAGTTGTAAATGAATAAGAATGTTACACTGAAGTTATATCATGTCTAGAATGTGTCATAACTTATCCATATCTGTATATTACGATTATACATATATGTATATTTCCAATGTACATATGTGTATTATTACAAAAGTAAACTGTACACATATGTAGCTATGTTGTTGGTAAGACTGCACATATATGTAGAATGTGTAATCAATAAACAATCAAATATAATAAACTATTGTACATGTATGTAGGATAGTAAAATGAACATAATCAATGGATAACCAAACATAGTAAACTATTATACATATATGTAGAATAGTAAGATACATCATGTCAACACCTTCTTGTCCACATTTATGTATTTTTTCCTTTCATCGCTGGCGCTTTTCCAATCAGAAATTAAACTACCTGGTCACCAACAAACAAAGGCATATAACTCCATCATAACAACTTCCAACAATCATGAAACTTTTACACTAATTGGTACCTATAAGCTTGTACTTCTATCCGCACATGTGAAAGGCCTTCCTCTCATCAGTCGTTAATACTTTACCCCATAATATTGTGAATTCAACCATTCAAAGAACATGTAACCAATAAATGGACGGAAAAAATAACCCATACATGCCATCCTTGTGACCAACATTCTTATCGCTTTTCTATTTTGGTATATCAACCCTGTACAAAATACCAATTTAAGTATACATTTAAAACAAACAATTGTCCAGTACTAATACATATGTGTATAATAACATATTCTACAATCAATGTGTGTACACATCCAAGTTCAACAACAGAGTATAATCGAATGACCACAACAACACAAAACACATATGTGTATGAACCCTAACTTAAACCCATCCCCGTCACAAAACCTTACTACCCATCGATTTCTTTATACACTTTGTTACAGAAACAAAAGGTTTAAGAACACATTATTCTTAACTAATAGACGTAACCTAACTAATAAAACGTCTAATTGGCTGAATCGACAAAAATCAATCACAAACTCACATATAAAATGTGCAACTAAAAATATTTTTGTAAATAAGAAAAGCTATTTTATGACATCAACTATAACCCTAGCTTTTAAATCAACATCATAGTTATACACATTCGTATAAAATTCAAAAATATAGGAAATTAATAGATGGTGTTGATCCTAGATAGAGATACCTAAATACTTAATATGGCAAGTGATTTCAACAAATATGATAATATTATGCAGAACTAGAAATCAAACTTTCAAGAAACAACTTACAGAAATTTTTCAAGTGTATTAATGACTTTGTAAAACAAAGTTATTGGATATTACAAAATGAATACTTAAAGAATTATGTGCGAAGGGTAATGGAGTTTGTGGTGTGTGTATTGAATGCTTAGCTCAACTCATTTAACCTTCTGGGTTGACATCTCTATTTATAGAGAGTCTAGATCTGAATAAACATTTGTTTATTCATTACCTGCTCTGCACAAAGTGACTTTTTGGCATATTCATTGAATCGGTTATTGCCAACTTGCTACTTTTTGGATTGTGTCAGGGCTTATCTCTTAAGAAAAGTTGGTCCACCAGAGTTTCTGGTGACCAGCTTACCAGAATTCTGATGAACTTGATCATCAGAAATATGACTTACCAGATTTTGATGATAAATACCAGATTTATCATCGGACTTCATCAGAATGGTCTTTCCTTATTATCTTCTTGTCTTTATCTTTTCCTGATGCTTAGTTGAAGATGTATCTTTCATTTCTTCTTGCCACGTTATCATGTAGGCACCTTTTTAATGATACTCCTTGACTGTATCTTCAGCTTTTGATCAGGTTGACCGTCTTTTGTAAGAAAAATGAACTATCTTATGACAAATGATCATACAAAAAAAAAATTCCAAAATAGTGGAAACAGAATTTGCAAATCACAAAATACTTCTGTTTGAAAACAAATTACAAGACATAATTAACATGAAAATTAACAAGTGTTTTCAAACTAATTTTGGACGTTTGTGCACATCTCCTTTCTTCAGCTGTTTCTTGTAATGGATGTACTTCTTGTAGACGTCATACATTCCCTTGTACCATATTCTTGCTTGCACCCATTCATCAATCATTTGTTCTATCTCCAGTCTCTCTTTTTCTTTGTTTCTCCCCTTCTTTTGAAGTTGCTCCTGCTTTTTGTTCATGCACTCCTTGATGAATTTCAGTGTTTGGTTGGAGTACTTGCAGATGTCAACACTTCTGAAAAGAGCCTTGTTATCTTCAATATCTCTGAAGACAACACAGAGATTATGTCTTCCTTTAATTCTAGGTAGCTCAAAGATATCTCCAGTTCTAGCATGATCTTGTAGCTCTAAGGGGATTGATGTGTCAGGTGGAGGGACGTGGACCTTTTTCTGATGTACATAGTCATAGTTTATGCATAAATCAAAATCAACAAAAGCTATTCTTTCAAATAGCTTTATTCCTGCTTTTGATATGCTTTTTAGTGCTCTTCTAACAAAGTGGTTGTTGCCTCTTTCAGCTTCATAATGATTCTTCAGAAACATAATATCCAGAGGATGTAGTTGATCAGCCAGGTCTCCATCTGTTATCTTCTGTTCTGTCCCATCTTGTCTGAGAAGAGTGTACCCTATTTTGTACATAATGTCCTCCTATGCCATCTACACCCATCTTTTGTTCATCCACTTTCACAACTCTTTTTATTGGGTTGTAATTTACATAGTGGATGCTTCCTCTACCTCTTTCTAGTCTTTCTTCCCTTGTGCCCTTGCTCATTGGACTTTCTGGTCTTTTCAACTCATCTTTCTCTGTCCAGTAGTATTCATTCAGGTTGTATTCAAGGAACATCATAGAATCTTTGTCAATTTCTTGAACTAACACTGTTCCACCATCAGGTGTCTTTCTCTTTACAATCTGTGGCTGTTTTAAAGATGTAGCTGTATCTTCCCATCTTTTTATAGCTTGCAGGGTTATGTCTTTACTTAAGACAGTATCGCCTGATGAAGTTTGTCTTGGACCAGACTGAGGGATTTTAACATTTAAATCAGAGATAACTACAGGTGAAGTTGCATACCTTTTCATCATCTCTTTCTTTGAAATTGGTGGAGATGGACCCATTGAAGTGGTTCCAGCTTGAGTGACAGGAGTGACAGTTGGTTGCAGCCCGATGGTCTTAGGGACCTCCAGATGAGAGGCTTCTTTGGGACTGGGTTTCATGATCTCCTTCTGGTCAACATTAACTAGTCTGGCAATGTTGAAGTGCATTCTCTTCATGAGAGATTGCACTTCTCCCACAAGTTTGGCATTGTTGATTTCATTTTCCTACACTTTTGCAAATTCTGCTTGATTTTGCTCCTGCAGTGCAGCCCATTCTTTGATCAGATTCTCAAGGGAATCTGTGATGGTATTGTTGTTGGCCCTCAGAATTGTGATCTCCTCCAAAACCTTGTTGGAGCTGCTTGATGTTCTTGACTCCATAACATCTTTGACTTGTGTTTTAATCTTCTCCATTTCTATGAAGATTTTCTGAATTTCTGATGAAGAGATGCTGGTTTCTAGTGTCTTTTCTTGCTGTCTTTGCAGAGCTTTGAAAGCTTCAGTGTTCCTATCAGATTGAGTCTTGATGAGTTCCACTGATTCTGTCAGGGTCTTCAATTCAGCTCTTTGACCCTTCACTTCTGACAGCAGTTGATCAAGCTTCTCCTCAACTGGATTTTTCTTGCAGACATTGAGTACATCATCCAGGGCTTTCTAAAGTTGTTCAGGTGTCATAGATGGTGTTTCAGGGATATTTGGAACAACAGATATTCCTTCTAACTCACCAGCTGTAAACACATTTGCAACTGTTTTGGAAATTTCTGGTGCAACCTTGGATTTACCAGAATCTGGTGCATCCTTAGGTATGCCAGAATCATTTCCACCAGATGTGAAAAACAAATTTTCACCCTCGATTTCCTTATTTCCTTGAATCATTCCCATGAATGATTCTCCATAAGTTGTTGAGATAAACAAATTATCTCCACCCGGATTTCCTTGATCAGTTTCCTGATCTCTATCCGTTGTGATCTCAATCTCCTCTTCATTATCTGATTCGGAGTTGAGATGGAGTGAACTAGATACCTCCTCATTAACAACAATTTTTCTATGTTCAACTTTATAAGATGCTGTAATTGATTCTTCAGAATTTGACTTATTTACAGAAGTATCAATTAAAACTGTGTTTAAGGGTGAACCTGTTCCAGCAACATGTGACTCTGCATAGTGTAGGATTTCTGTGTCTTGATGGGGTTCATCTTCAAAGTGGAATCCAGCATCAGGATTCTGATGGCTTTCCTCATATTCTGGTGCTTCCTTGTTTTCTGGTGAATTTCTGATCAATGGATTGAGGTTTCCTTCTGCTTCTCCTGATTCTGATGACCATGACTTTTGAACTTTCTCTTCAGCAGAAGAAGAACAGTTGTAAACATCAATAGTGGGTGTTTCTTCAGGTGTGTTTGGTCTGTTCAGGATATCTTCATGAAAGTAATATAATGATCAGAAAGTTTTAGTCTGTTCAGGATATCTTCATGAAAGTAATATAATGATCAGAAAGTTTTAGTAGTTCCAATAGGACAGCCTCAAGGTAATATAATGATCGGAAAGTTTTAGTAGTTCCTGTGTTATGATATAATCGAGGAGTAATCTTGATTTTTCATTAACCTTGTGAACAGTGCATGGATGTACATACACAAAAATTCAAGGGTTGTAACCCACGATCATTTACTGGTGCTGAAGGACCTCTTGATATCACTAGATGGATCAAGAAGATGGAGTCTGTTATGCCAATCAGCGGTTGTGCTGCCGATCAAAGGGTTAGGTATGCTTCTTGTTCATTTCTTGACGAAGCTTTATCCTGGTGGAATGCACAAGTTCAGATATTGGGTGAAGATGCTGCTTACAGTCTTACCTGGAATGAACTGAAATGGATGCTTCTGAAGGAATACTGCCCGCGTAGTGAGATACAGAAGATGGAGACTGACTTCTGGAATCTGACCATGGAAGGCTTGAATGTCAGAGCTTATACATCTCAGTTCAATGATCTGGCTAGGTTGGTTCCTCGGATGGTCACTCCTGATTACGTTAAGATAGAAAGGTATATTTGGGGGCTAGCGCCACAGATTCGCAGTATGGTCCCATCAGCGAAACCCACTACCTATCTGGAAGCTACTACTCTGGCAAAATCTTTAGCTGATGATGCTTCTCGCAGAAGTAGTCTTAACAAAAAGGATGAGACTGGGAAGTTTTTATAGGATCGTTTTCACGACCAAACGAGTCGATCAGAAGAGTTCTTAGACATAATCAGAGGCAGAATTAATTGATTTAGTCTTCGTTCAGCTTGTATTGCACTAGAATATCATTAATCTGTCTTGTTTATTGATAATCACAACGTTTACAGGCTAGAGACACTTCGACAGTACTTCGGCGTCGGAAACAAGAAGCATCCAAATGAAATGACATCATCGGTATATATAGGCAGTTGATTTCGTACGAAATAGACACATACTATTTCGTGCGAAATGATCATTGTTCATTTCGTACGAAATAGCCTAATCCATTTCGTGCGAAATGACTAGATTTACCTAAATATCCTATTTTCTCGTACAACATGTCCTGATCTATCATTTCTAGTACAAGACTCGAACGAAGACGAAGTCGACCGACGTATACACCAACAGACTCCCCCTCGGATGTTGACGAAGTCTTCGGTACGAGTCTTCAGCATGTCAACTCTTCAGTCTTGATCGGTCTTCTCAACTTCAGGAACTTCTCCTGGCTTTCCGTAGCAACAGGATCAGGAACCTGGCTTCTTTGTCTTCAGACTCCCCCTTTCACTCAGCTGGGATCGCAGTCTGGAACTCTTTAATTGTAGCTTAGAATCGAAAACCTGGAATTAGTCATCAGGAATTGAAACCTAGCTCTTTCAACATTTCCTGCACAAATTTTCTACTCAAAACATAAGTTTTTACTTAAATCAATAAGAAAAACTTACTGGTAAAAACCACTCAATCATTAATTATTCAAACAAACAACCCAATCCAAAATTCATCATGTTTAGCACTTGGAATTTCGAAAATCAGCTTTCCAACAACAGTTGTCGAAAATCTTTTTGTATTTTTCAAAATTTTATGCTAAAACACACTAAAATCTTTTTGGATTTTTGTTTTTAATGGAAAGCAGTAAAGAAATATAAACAAAAAATATTTTGTGAGTTTGTGCAAGAGGATCATATCAGTTTTTGAGACAAATCACAAACACCGTTGAGCTTTAAACACTTTAAATTCTAAACGATTCACGTAGATTGACGATATTGTTGTCCTCTTAAACTCAATCTAAAACTTTCGAAATGCTTACCGATACATTAATGTATATTAATTTTGCACTAAGTTCTTATGGACCCCACGATCTCAGCATATCCCCTCATCATGCAATACACTAACTCAAGTATTGCCTTTAAACTTTCATCAACTGTGATATGTGCGAAAAACAAAGCAGAATGTTTAAACATTAACAATCAGGTCGATACTTCCGTATACGCAGAGAAAGTCCAATGTTTAAACAAAATAAAAAATAAAAACAAGCTGAAAGTGTTTAGGCTTTAACCACCAGTTCGATACTCCCGTATACGCAGAGGTGATCCAAAGCTTAAACGAAACACCAAAGAAAATAAAGCAGAACGTTTAGGCACTAACATCTAGGTCGATACTCACGTATACGCAGAGGATGTCCAATGCTTAAACAAAATAAATAAAGAAATAAAACAAGTTTAAATCTTTGCAAAATGAAATGCACAATCACAGTGACTTTTCAGAAAGTTGTGAAAGTTCACAAACTGACCGGTTTTTATGCTCTTTTAGCATTCAGTGATTACTGAGTAGGTACACAATCAAGAAGGACAAAACTAAGTACTATGCTTTCAACCATGTTTCCCACTAGAACTAGGCTTTTTCATTTAAGTTTGTATCGTTATCGCAAATCTACTAGTCTAGCTGAGCCTATCGTCACATCTTTAGTGAGACTGTTTATCACATTTGACATTCCATTTCTTTAGCGTGCTGTGAAAGTCCACTGATTTACTATCATTTCCTCTTATTCACAACAAAACTCATTTTTGCTTTTTCAATGTTTTTGACATTTTCAAATTTTCAATTTTTTTTTAAATTTTTACTCCCCCTAAAATCAAAATATGTTTCAATTTTGATTTTCTGGGAAAATTTGAAACACTATACAAAGTAAAATGACAACCTGTTATCGAATTGCTTCAATTCGCCATCCATTGCATAAACAATCAGAACTCCCCCTCATAACAAACTATTTTCCCATTATGATTTCAAAACACTTAAGTTTGTTTTAATTAAAATGGTTTTTTTGGAAAAATTAGTTTTGTTGTTTTTCACAAACCACATGTAGGTTAGGGGATAAACTCATCACTTTGTTTTTCAAAATACCACTTTAAAAATTTAACATTTTTAGGTTCTATCAACAACATCACTTGTAGGAAAGATAAATCAAGTACAACTTAATGTCCCTGATTAATCTTGTAGCTCGAAATATCACCGAAGTGAATTTCTCAAGAAAGATGTTGATTCCTACTCCCCAATTACCAACTTGGGAGTTCCGGCAAGTCAGGGTTTTTATTTGAAAAGATCTACCCAAGCCTGACCATTCTTGGGTTTTCCAACTTTTTGTTCTAAATTTCCGTTTGACAATGATGGAAAGTTTGCATCATCCATTGTCTTAACAGAAATATCACCTTTTATCTCAACAAATGGCTCTTCTGGCTTTGACGAACCAGATTCATCGCCAGATTGTGGCTTGTCTGACTTTGAAGAGTTAGATTCATTGCCAAAACGTGGCTCCTTTGTTTCTGAAGAAACAAATTCATTGCCAGAAAGTGAAAATTTCACTTTCTTTGGTTTGTTAATCACTTGATTAACTGCTTTTTCTTTCTTTAATATCCCTTTCATACTCAGATTTGTATCTGATGAATTCGTTTTACTTGACTGATCAGTCTTTGGAGAGCAAAACGATTTATCAGAACTTTTATCTGCTTTTTCGGTTGCATCCGAAGACAAAATCCTTTCGAGATATTCCCTCGCTTTCTTCCTTTTCTACCTCAGTCTGTCTTTCTGCCCTTGTGAAAGTTTCACTTTCTGTTCTAGAACTTTCTGTTCTTTGGGCTTTTCTTTGACTTTGACTGATTTCTTAGTTTTATTCTGAGATTCAGCCCTCGATCTTTCCTTTGATCTCATTGGGCAATCTCTGGCAATGTGACCTTTGATATGGCATTCAAAGCATCTTCTTGTCTCAAAACTCTGACTTTGGCAGTTAACAGCAATGTGTCCTTGATAGCCACATTTGTAACACACTTTGTTATCGTACCATTCACCACCTTCAAACCAAACACGAAGATCGTGACATTGCTTGGCCTTGTGGTAGTCATTTCTCCTCTTGTAAGCTGGATTTGTCCTTTGAGCACTGTGGTCAAACCTGCACCACTTATTACCAACTTTTTGTGAGTTTTGATTTTCAAATTTTTGTGATTTTTATCACGATTGGATGATTGAACTGATGACCTTTTATTTTCGAAGAATTTTTGAATTTTTAAATTTTTCACATTTTGTTTTTGTTCTGCATTCTTCTTCAAAGGTTTTTGCGTTGAGCATTCACCTTTTTCTGTAGATTGCAAAACAGTTTCTTGAAATTTTTCTCTTAAATTCAAAAATATTTTCTTTTTCTCATTTTTTTCATTTTCATCATCAGATTTATCATCACAATCTTCAATTATGACTTTGTCATAATTTGTGACATTGTCACTTATTGGAATTGCATTGATCGGTTTTGGACACATATGATCTTGTATAACAGATGAAGTCTCAAAACCTTTCAATTTCTTTTTTTAACTCATCAATTTTATTTTTAGCACATTCAACTTCATTTTCAAGTCGAATGATTTTCTGAAGATGAGAGTTTATTGCAATTTGCTTTTCAATATTATTTTTACTAAAAATAGATTTTTCATTTTCTAGAGTTTTTATTTTATTCTGAAAATCTTTTTCTTTTTCTTTTAAACTTTTGTTTTCCAATGTCAAACTGTCCACATCACTCAACAGTTTGACATTTTCAGATTTTGAATTTTCACATTTCGAGCACATTTCAAGAATCTGTTTATCATCAGCGTTCTTCTCGACCATCAAAGCTGGAATTTTTTCATCCTGTTTCTTCTCCACTTGAACACTTTCATCATCTGATGAATGATCAAAGATAGGGGCTTTTTCTGCAACCTCTTTCTTTGACACTGGTTTAGGATTCGAAGATCCAAGCTTCTCAGATTCTTCATTCTTTGAAATTTGCTCTGTCTCTGTCTCTGTCTTGTATGTGCCTGCACAAAAAATTTTAACAAAATCAAGAGGATTCATATTTTCATCAATATAACATCCCCTTTTAATGTCATATTTCATGACATTCTTTGCAGCAAGACACACATAGACTCTTTTATCTATTTCAACAATCACATCCAAACTCAGTTTATCTAGATTCTCTTCCATTCCTTTGATCAGATTTTCCTTTTTCTTAAAATTTTCATAGTTATGTGTCTCAAGTTTATTGATGAACTCATTTAGAGATAATTTTGAGAACCTATAATCCTTTTTCAGATTTTTCTACAAATTCATCCCATTCTGCAGGTAATGCATCTGCAAATTTTGATATCTTTTCAACATTTGTCATTTCTATCTCAAACCTTTTTAAGTAATCAAGTAAAATTCCATATCGTTTTTTTCAACTCATTCACTGTTTCATTTTTATTACACAAGAAACTTTCAAGTCTTTTAACCCAACCCTTCTCATACACATCTTGATAACTACTACTCAAATACCCTCGATACCAATTGTTTAAATTTTCAAGATCATGGTTTTCCTCTTCATCAAACATTTTAGTCATGCTTCAAAACAACCTGATGTGATGATCACACAAACCGTACAACCTGAAATACTTTTCAAGCAAAATGACAAATTTCACACAAAATGAAACTTTCAAACGAAATGAACAGTTTGATGCAAAATAGTAACTTCAAACGAAATGACCACTTCAAACGGAATGAATACTGTAATTTGATTTCGTGCGAAATCAAATATATGCTTCACACGAAATGAAAATTTTCAAACGGAAACACACTTTGGTTCGAAATGAATGCTGGTTTCGTGCGAAATAAAGTGATTTCGTACGAAATAAATGGTTTTGTGCGAAATGAAATGCAATTTCACAGGAAATGAGCTATTTCGTGCGAAATGAAACCAAATCAGTGCTATTCTGTGCGAAATAAAGGTCTGATTCACATGAAATGGACTATTTCATACGAAATACTGCTGATGTCACCTGTTCGATCGGTTTTTGTCAAAATTGATCAAGTTCTAGGTCGATTTTAGATCGGATTCTTTCCAGGATTGATTAAAACACAGTTTCGCTTGTTATGTGTAAAAATCAGTTTATTTTAACCGTGAAAACTCAATTAATTTTGAAAAATGTGATGAAGAAGGTGTAGAAATCAGAATTTTCCAGCGAAAACAAGCTAAATGGTAAGAACTCTTCCTCCTGAGCTCTGATACCACTTGTAGGATCGTTTTCACAACTAAACGAGTCGATCAGAAGAGTTCTTAGACAGAATCAGAGGCGGAATTCATTGATTTAGTCTTCGTTCAGCTTGTATTGCACTAGAATATCATTAATCTGTCTTGTTTATTGATAATCACAACGTTTACAGGCTAGAGACACTTCGACAGCACTTCGGCGTCGGAAACATGAAGCATCCAAACGAAATGACATCACAGGTATATATAGGCAGTTGATTTCGTACGAAATAGACACATGCTATTTCGTGCGAAATGATCATTGTTCATTTCGTACGAAATAGCCTAATCCATTTCGTGAAAATTGACTAGATTTACCTAAATATCCTATTTTCTCACATAACATGTCCTGATCTATCATTTCTAGTACAAGACTCGAACGAAGAGGAAGTCGACAGACGTATGCACCAACAGTCGTCGAGAAAAGCCAAGGCAGACATGAAATCTGATCGATCGGAGCGTTCTGAGCCTAGATTTGGGGATTCGCAAAAGCGAAAGTCTGAGAGCTCAAAAAAGGATTTCGATGAGAAGCGTGAGAAGAAACGTGGTTCGGGGAAAGCATATATGGCTAATTCTAGTGGTTCAGGAAAGGATATGGCCAAGGATGGCAAGGGTGGTTCAATGAAAAGAGCTCATCGCGGAATTTTCGAAGATCGCGCAGCTCTAAACCTCTTTAGCATAGTAGGGTGCTGTGTATTCGTGGGAGACAAAAACAGGGTGCTGTGATCTAGTGGTATACCATGATAGTTCGAATCAAGTCCCAGTTACACACCGATGCAACACGAGAAGGTGATGGCTTACAAGAAGAATGGCACGAGTCACAACCTGCGGTGGAAGCCATGGCCTTTGGATTTAAGTTGGAGGCATTACTTGGACGGTACCGAATGCACTACTTAGATCGATCACAAGGGCCTCCCATGTACCCTTGTTTCGAAAGAGCTAAACAAGTGATGGCGTCGCTAGATGGAACTCTCGAACGATTACAACTATGAAACCTAAAACGCATATGAGCTTGTAGCTCACCATCGACTCTAGCCTACCCAATCAGATTCGCCCTGTTCGAACTGAAGCACTGAAGGAAGAGAATTTTCAGGTTGGGACCATGTGGGGCATGGCAGAGCAACTTTTGGTAAGATGAACGATATTCACTACGTCCTTGAACGAATATGGATCCCACTATACGGCAACCGTAGGGGAACTTGGGTTGAGCAAAGCACACCAGCCTTGATATTCTAGTTGTCTGGGTTTTGATAGGAGATATTAGGATTTATAAATCCTGTACTGATGACCGGGTATGAAGGCCCACATAGCAATATATGTGAATGATGTTTGACTTGAGCGAAAGTCAAGGTGGAATATCAGAAACCTTCTAGTTTTGTCAGCAACCAGAAACACCCGTATGGAAATGAGAACAGACTGCCATGGATTTTGTCAGTAGTCTACTTACAACCTGAAATGGAGATAATAACACCTGGGTGATCGTTGATTATCTCACATAAACAGCACACTTTCTTGCAATCAAGGAAACTGACGAGTCTTCACAGCTTGTGAATGTTCCTCTAAGAGAGGCGGTTATTAGGCATGAGGTGCCAACTCCCGTTACCTCTGATTTTGATCTATACCTGATTTATGACAGGCAGTACACGACGCCCTTGGCTCACGTCTAGGCATGAGCATTGCCTATCACCGTAGGACAAACGGCCAGAGTAAACGAACCATCCTGACACGTAGACATGCTGCGAGCATGTGAGTGATTGACTTTAGTAAAAGTTGGAAGGACATTTACTTTTGGATTGAGTTTTACTCCAGCAGTTACCATTATTGTATTCAGACAGCTCTGTTTGAGACATTGCATGGGCGATAATGCTAACTTCCTTGTTGGACTAAGGTGGGTGACGACCTAATCACAGGTCCAGGACTTGTACTCGAAACTCTTGGGAAGATTGTTTAGATTGGAAATCGTTTAGCGGTAACGTGTGACCGCTAGGAAAGCTGATAAACTTAAGAAACACTGTGAGTTCACTGCAGGCGAACGTGTCATGTTGAAAGTCTCACCCTGGGAGGGTGCGGTGCGCTTTGGGAAGCGTGGCAAGCTTAATTTACCCCATGAATTGGGTAATATGCACAATGTCATTTATTGTGACAACTCGTATTTCAGAACCTATCTTTGTACTTAGTGTAACATGTTTGAATGCTACGTGATTATATGATTCATTGATTTAATGGTATGTTATGTTTTATTTTGTGATAAGTGTTATGAGATTTTAGTGTGTTATGTACATACGTGTAACATATGTGGATCGCACAATGTATAACCGATTGCACAATACACCCCCGTGTCGCACAACACTCTTTCAATTATCTTGGGCTAGCCCTCGGCCCAAACGAAACCCGAGAATTGGGCTCGGCTCACATCCAGTGTATATACACTTGGTTTGTGAAAACCCCCTCTCATTAAGATAGTATTTGTCATAACCACAAAACCCTAAACTTCTCTCCTCTCCTATTGCAAACCGACGGCTGCCTCCTATCACTCGAAGCCCTCTTCGTTTCATCATCCAATCTGGTTAGTATCTTGTGAAAATATTTAGTAGGTTGTTACACATGACTTTGATAGATGATTGATACTTGAAGCATGTGCTCGTTTTTGAAAAGTAGGTTGCATATAAAATTGTTTCTTACATGATAATCGATACTTGAGGCATGTAATTGTTTCTTGCATGTTGTATATTAAATACGTTGTATATTAATGATTTTAAAAGGTTAGTGGTTCTTATCATTACATTCATAGTGGTGGGATATTACTTATATGTAGGAGAATCGAATCTGATTGAAACAATCATTATTTCATAGCATGAGAGTATAGCATGTGATCTACTGCCTAGCATGTGAATCCCTTAATATTGAAAGAATGGAAAACATTTTTTGAATGCTTTCTATTGGACCGATCATAGTAGAATAATGCATGTTTGGGGTTGGGTACTTGCTGATTGTATTGACTATGTGTATGTGTTGTATATATGATGTTGATAGAATGATGATCATGTTATATTAATTTGATGTGAAACTTGATGTTTTGTCATATATGGATGCTATCTCATTTGATTATTTAATGCAATCACAATACACAATGAGTATAACTCACATGGGTCGGTGGTGATAGTTGGACCGTAGCTGCTAAATTGGACCCTACATGCATTTGTATGTTAGATCACACACTTACTCGGTGGGATTAATTATGGGTTGTACAATAATAGCCGGGTAATGTGTCTAAGGGAATTAAATATGGGCGGCGAAACTTGATTTAATTGGGCCATACACACATTGATGCTAGGTTTGTTATGTTGTTGGACCGTGAAGCCCAACTCAATCGCACAAGACAACTTGAATCTCACAAGCTCCTATGGACCGCACAAGCTGATTTCGGTGTAATTGTTTGGGCCGTGTTTCTATTGGGTTACTTATGATTGTTGGGCCGGGAAAGTTTTGAATTGCACAACCTATTGTGGGTCGCACAAGTTGTGCTGGACGCACAACAGGTTGGGCCAGGTATTTTTGGGCTTCAACTATTGAAGTGTACAAGACAGTTGGGCCACTTTACTTGTGCGAGCTCAATCCCTTGGATCGTACATGTTCAGATATGATATTTATACTTGACTGTTAATATGTTAACATGTGTTATGTGTTTGCCATGATCTATACGTGTTCGTAATCTGTTAGTTATGTGTAAACATACGTGCACTACTTGAACCTAGACCTGACTTGTATGGTAACCATGTTAGGACGTGGTTGACCTCTAGCAGCTCGATTGACCTTTCGTTTATCTGCCGAGCTAACCTAAGGTGAGTTCACACTTTCTCCAAAGCATGGGATTCCCAGGGGTTGGGAATGGGTTTAAGGAACAGGGATTCCTCGTCCTTTCTTGGGTAGGACAGTACTGGTTCAGGAATGTAATTCCTCGTCCTCTTGGACAGTTTTCACTAGACCAAAACTCTATCACGAAGTCCCTCCTTTTTATATCGACTTAATCGCCGGGCCAATGGCGAGCGGGTCATTAGTTAGATAGCGCTATTTAGGTCTGACAAGCCTCACACCGTGCCGCAGAGGACGGGCGTGAACTAATGGATCTGGGCACGTCAATGATGATAGACATTGACAGTTCAGGGCACATAAACATGACTACAGTCAGCAGTCGATATGGTAACGAGTCTAGTAGTATACATGGGGTAGCCCCCACGGCCGAAAAGCCAGATAACTAAACATGGGGTAGCCCCCACGGCTGGATTGCCAGAGTAAATGGGTTAAACAAATCACGTTTTCAACTATGGGGTAACCCCCACGGCAGGGATGCCAGTTAAAGGAAACTGTTTTCGATACAACTTAAAACAAACACCCAACTGTGAACTCGCTCAACATTATTGTTGACTCGTTACTACATGCTTTGCAGGTCAATAGGTACTTAGCTGGAGCTTGCATGGGGAAGAGTCGTTGTGGGACATGGACAGCTGTGTGCCATGTTAAAGTTTGAAACATTTAAACTTATATTTTGGTTTTGGATTTAATCGTTATGCTTCCGCTTGCAACTTAAACTATGTTTTGTTTGGACACCAATTGTATTGGTTGGATTTTTATATTTACTTAAATGCTTGTTCAATATGATTGGTGGCTGGATCCTGGCCAGTCACGCCTCCAAGCGGTGATACTCCGCAGGTGGATTTTGGGGGTGTGACAGATTGGTATCAGAGCCATTGGTTATAGCGAACTTGGTTTTAATAAGGGAAAAAGTTTTGTTAAAACCAGACTATAACCTGTACAGTGCTCAACGATCCACAACGACGCTTCTCTCCACGTGCAAGGCTCGACATTCTAGGTGATATGGTTTATGTTTTATTGCCTACTTGCTAGATTACATAGAACTATGCTCATGGTATGCTTAGATAAACGTAGCAACTATAGTTTGAAAACACATGTGTGCTTGCTTCCTTCTGTCACTCCACATTTACACACATTCGCGACACCTTTCCTATTTGTGTTTCCTTCAATGTGAAGATCATGAGGGAACGTGTGAACCTAACTCAAGCCAGCTGACGGCTCTTATCAACGAACAAGTTACGGCAGCACTCGCAGCCGCTCTGGCAGGAGGTATAACCTGCTATTCCGAACCTATCCTAGGATGTTAGATCCTACTCTCATGACCCAACTCTCGCGCTTAACCCGGTCTTTCTTCCTCGCACAACAAGGTCAGAACGCTCAGCCACCTGTGTGCACATTCAAAACTTTTATGGACTGTCGACCTACTACTTTTAGCGGCACTGAAGGAGCTGTAGGTCTCCTCCACTGGTTTGAAAAGCTCGAATCTGTGTTCAAGATGTGTGAATGCCCTGAGGCTCGCAGGGTGAAGTATGCTACCGGTACTCTCGAGGGTTTAGCGCTCACGTGGTGGAACGCTCAGGTCCAAACGCTGGGGTTGGTTGCTGCTAACGCCACTCCATGGAACAACTTTAAGGAAATGATCAAAGAGGAGTATTGCAATCGTGATGAAATTCACAAACTGGAAGTCGAGTTCTTCAACCTCAAGATGACAGGGTCAGAAATTGAAGCGTACACGAAACGATCGAATGAGCTTGCTATTCTGTGTCCTACTATGGTGGATCCTCCCATCAAACGCATCGAACTATACCTCAAGGGCTTAGTGCCAGAGATCCAAAGTCATGTGACTTCGGCTAACCTCGCCACCATTCAGCAAGTTGTTCAATTGGCTCACCGTCTCACTGATCAGGCGGTGGAGCAGAACAGGTTACCAAAGCGCATTAGTGCTACAACTACTTCTGCTATTTCCTGTGATAACAAACGAAAGTGGGATGGAACCTCCAGCAAGGGTTCGACTACGGTTCAGTCCCAGGCACAACAGCGAAAGATCGATGACTACCAGAGTCCTGGTCAGCAATCTTCTGGTAGTCAAGGGCAGGGTGGAATCGATGTACTTTGCACCACAGCGGGCCGTGCAACAAAGATCGTTGTCAGAGATGCAACAAGCTTGGTCATGAAGCTAAAGATTGTAGAAGCTCACGTCCTGCAAACAAGAACCGACAACAACAGCCACAAGCTCCACAAAATCAGCAGCAACATCAGGGTAACAAGGGATGCCATCAGTGTGGTGTTGAAGGTCACTTCAAGAGACACTGTCCACAGTTGAACCAGAACCAGAACCAGAACCAGAATCAGAACCACAACCAAGGAAACGGGAACAATAATGAAGGCAACAACGGAGGTAATAACGACGACAATGGTGCCAGGGGTCGAGTGTTCGTGGTTGGTCAGGGTGATGCTAGGAATGACCCCAACGTTGTGATGGTTTCGACATCGATATTGGTATGAATTGGCTACCTCAACATCGAGCAGAGATTCTTTGCAACGAGAAGATTGTCCGTATTCCTCGTTCAGATAATGAACCACTCATGATTCGTGGCGACAAGAGGGGTGCTGTTGAGAGCATAATCTCTTTCCTTAAGGCCCAGAAGTGTTTGCGAAAGGGCCACACTGCTATTTTGGCTCTCGTTACTGACACCTCGAAGAAAGTGAAGAAGATAGAAGATTTTCCGACTGTACGTGACTATCCTGAGGTATTTCCTGAGGAACTACCTGGCCTTCCGCCTCATCGTCAAGTCGAGTTTCAAATCGAGCTAGCTCCTGGAGCAGCACCTATAGCTCGTGCACCTTATCGCCTAGCTCCATCAGAGTTGGAGGAACTCTCTACGCAACTACAAGAACTCTTGGATAAGGGTTTTATTCGTTCTAGCTCTTCGCCCTGGGGAGCTCCAGTGCTATTCGTGAAGAAGAAAGACGGTACCTTCAGAATGTGCATTGACTACCGTGAACTTAACAAGGTAACTGTGAAGAATCGCTATCCTCTTCCACGCATCGACGACCTATTCGACCAGTTGCAAGGGTCGAGCTTCTACTCGAAGATTGATTTGAGATCAGGATATCACCAGCTGAGAGTCCGAGAAGAGGACGTCTCCAAAACAGCCTTTAGAACCCGTTATGGACACTATGAGTTTTTGGTCATGCCTTTTGGGTTGACAAACGCACCTGCGGTCTTCATGGACTTGATGAATCGAGTGTGCAAGCCTTACCTGGACAAGTTCGTTATAGTTTTCATCGACGACATCCTGATCTATTCGAAGAGTCAGGAGGAACACGAGCAGCATTCACGACTCATTTTGGAACTCCTTCGAGCAGAACAACTGTACGCCAAGTTTTCCAAATGCGACTTCTGGCTTCGTGAAGTCCATTTCTTAGGCCATGTGGTAAACAAGGATGGGATTCATGTTGATCCATCCAAGGTAGACTCGATTAAGAACTGGCCTGCACCTCGCACACCAACGGAAATTCGCCAATTCTTGGGCTTGGCAGGTTACTACAGAAGGTTCATTAAGGATTTTTCCAAGATTGCACAGCCTCTCACCTCACTAACACAGAAAGGCGTTGTTTATCGATGGGGAAATGCACATGAATTAGCATTTCAGCACTTAAAGGATAGACTCTGCAGTGCACCTATCCTTTCATTGCCAGAGGGCACAGACGACTTTGTGGTTTACTGCGACGCATCAATTCAGGGTCTTGGTTGTGTATTGATGCAATGGGATAAAGTTATAGCTTACGCCTCACGCCAACTTAAAGTTCATGAAAGGAACTACACTACACACGATTTAGAGCTGGGAGCTGTTGTTTTTGCACTTAAGATATGGAGACACTACCTGTACGGTACCAAGTGCGCCATCTACACCGATCACAGGAGTCTCGAGCATATCTTCAAACAGAAGGAACTGAATATGCGACAACGATGATGGGTCGAGCTATTGAATGACTACGAATGCTCGATCAGGTACCACCCAGGCAAAGCCAATGTTGTGGCTGACGCCCTCAGTCGAAAGGACACTACGTCTAAGCGCGTACGAGCTTTACAACTCACTATACAGTCTAGTCCTCCTTCCCAGATATGAGATGCTCAGGTAGAAGCATTGAAACCAGAAAACATCAGGGCTGAAGCCCTACGCGGCTCAAGGCAACGATTAGAACAAAAGGCAGACGGCGTCTACTACGTAACAGGACACATTTAGGTCCCACTCTATGGCAACCTACGAGAGTTTGTGATGGATGAGGCACCCAAGTCCTGCTACTCAGTACATACTGGTTCGGATAAGATGTACCACGATATCTAAACTACGTATTGGTGGCCTAGCATGAAGGCCCACATAGCAACTTACGTCAGCAAGTGTTTGACTTGTGCGAGAGTCAAAGTCGAATACCAGAAACCTTCAGGCCTACTCCAACAACCAGAGATACCACAATGGAAATGGGAGCAAATTTCAATGGATTTTGTTACTGGCCTGCCTAGATCTCAACGGGGTAACGATACTATTTGGGTGATCGTGGATCGACTCACAAAGTCTGCACACTTCTTGGCTATCAAGGAAACGGATAAGTTCTCCACTTTAGCAGACGTATATCTTAAGGAAGTTGTCTCGAGGCACGGGGTGCCCACCTCTATTATCTCTGATCGTGACGCACGTTTCGCTTCAGAACTTTGGCAAGCGATGCACAAATCCTTTGGCTCACGTTTAGATATGAGCACAGCTTATCACCCGCAAACGGATGGGCAGTCTGAACGCACCATCCAGACCCTTGAAGACATGCTTAGGGCATGAGTAATTGACTTTGGCAACGGCTGGGAAAAGCATCTGCCACTTGTGGAATTTTCGTACAATAACAGCTACCACACCAGCATTTAAGCTGCTCCGTTTGAGGCATTGTACGGGCGTAAATGCCGGTCACCTCGTTGTTGGGCAGAGGTGGGGGATAGTCAGATATCTGGCCCAGAACTTGTGGTAGACACAACAGAACGAATTGCTCAAATACGACAACGAATGGCGGCAGCTCGCGACCGTCAGAAAAGCTACGCCGATAAGGGCAGGAAACCACTCAAGCTCCAGGTTGGAGAGCGAGTGCTACTCAAAGTTTCACCCTGGAAGGGTGTGGTTCGTTTTTGTAAACGAGGCAAACTTAACCCACGATACGTTGGACCGTTCGAAATCATTGAGAAAATAGGCAAGGTGGCCTACAAACTGAACTTACCAGCAGAACTCAGTGCAGTTCACAACGTTTTCCACGTGTCGAATCTGAAGAAGTGTCTGTCAGATGAGACCCTCATAGTTCCTTTAAAGGAGCTCACTATCGATGAGCAGTTGCGATTCGTCGAGGAACCAGTCGAAATCACGGACCGGGATGTTAAGGTCCTCAAGCGCACTAGAATACCTCTCGTTCGAGTTCGTTGGAACTCACGTCGCGGCCCAGAGTTCACCTGGGAACGCGAAGATCAAATGAAACAAAAGTATCCCCAACTATTCGCAAACAGTACAACCACTACTGAGGCTGAAGCTACGGAATTTCGGGACGAAATTCCAGATCAACGAGGGGAGGATGTGGCACCCCAGGAAAACCATGCAACTTAACTAGCTTCCTCAGTGAGTACATACCAAATTTCGGGACGAAATTTCTTTCAACTTGGGGATAATGTGACAACTCCTATTTCAGAACCTATCTTTGTACTTAGTGTAACATGTTTGAATGCTACGTGATTATATGATTCATTGATTTAATGGTATGTTATGTTAAATGTTATGTTTTATTATGTGATAAGTGTTATGAGATTTTAGTGTGTTATGTATATACGTGTAACATAGGTGGATCGCACAATGTATAACCGATTGCACAATACACCCCCGTGTCGCACAACACTCTTTCAATTATCTTGGGCTAGCCCTCGGCCCAAACGAAACCCGAGAATTGGGCTCGGCTCACATCCAGCGAATATACACTTGGTTTGTGAAAACCCCGTCTCATTAAGATAGTATTTGTCCTAACCACAAAACCCTAAACTTCTCTTCTCTCCAATTGCAAACCGACGGCTGCCTCCTGTCACTCGAAGCCCTCTTCGTTTCATCATCCAATCTGGTTAGTATCTTGTGAAAATATTTAGTAGGTTGTTACACATGACTTTGATAGATGATTGATACTTGAAGCATGTGCTCGTTTTTGATAAGTAGGTTGCATATTAAATTGTTTCTTGCATGATAATCGATACTTGAGGCATGTAATTGTTTCTTGCATGTTGTATATTAAATACGTTGTATATTAATGATTTTAAAAGGTTAGTGGTTCTTATCATTACATTCATAGTGGTGGGATATTACTCATATGTAGGAGAATCGAATCTGATTGAAACAATCATTATTTCATAGCATGAGAGTATAGCATGTGATCTACTGCCTAGCATGTGAATCCCTTAATATTGAAAGAATGGAAAACATTTTTTTAATGCTTTCTATTGGACCGATCATAGTAGAATAATGCATGTTTGGGGTTAGGTACTTGCTGATTGTATTGACTATGTGTATGTGTCGTATACATGATGTTGATAGAATGATGATCATGTTATATTAATTTGATGTGAAACTTGATGTTTTGTCATATATGGATGCTATCTCATTTGATTATTTAATGCAATCACAATACACAATGAGTATAACTCACATGGGTCGGTGGTGATAACTGGACCGTAGCTGCTAAATTGGACCCTACATGCATTTGTATGTTAGATCACACACTTAGTCGGTGGGATTAATTATGGGTTGTACAATAATAGCCGGGTAATGTGTCTAAGGGAATTAAATATGGGCGGCGAAACTTGATTTAATTGGGCCATACACACATTGATGCTAGGTTTGTTATGTTGTTGGACCGTGAAGCCCAACTCAATCGCACAAGACAACTTGAATCTCACAAGCTCCTATGGACCGCACAAGCTGATTTCGGTGTAATTGTTTGGGCCATGTTTTTGTTGGGTTACTTATGATTGTTGGGCCGGGAAAGTTTTGAATTGCACAACCTATTGTGGGTCGCACAAGTTGTGCTGGACGCACAACAGGTTGGGCCAGGTATTTTTGGGCTTCAACTATTGAAGTGTACAAGACAGTTGGGCCACTTTACTTGTGCGAGCCCAATCCCTTGGATCGTACATGTTCAGATATGATATTTATACTTGACTGTTAATATGTTAACATGTGTTATGTGTTTGCCATGATCTATACGTGTTCGTAATCTGTTAGTTATGTGTAAACATACGTGCACTACTTGAACCTAGACCTAACTTGTATGGTAACCATGTTAGGACGTGGTTGACCTCTAGCAGCTTGATTGACCTTTCGTTTATCTGCCGAGCTAACCTAAGGTGAGTTCACACTTTCTCCAAAGCATGGGATTCCCAGGGGTTGGGAATGGGTTTAAGGAACAGGGATTCCTCGTCCTTTCTTGGGCAGGACAGTACTGGTTCAGGAATGTAATTCCTCGTCCTCTTGGACAGTTTTCACTAGACCAAAACTCTATCACGAAGTCCCTCCTTTTTATATCGACTTAATCGTCGGGCCAATGGCGAGCGGGTCATTAGTTAGATAGCGCTATTTAGGTCTGACAAGCCACACACCGTGCCGCAGAGGATGGGCGTGAACTAATGGATCTGGGCACGTCAATGATGATAGACATTGACAGTTCAGGGCACATAAACATGACTACAGTCAGCAGTCGATATGGTAACGAGTCTAGTAGTATACATGGGGTAGCCCCCACGGCCGAAAAGCCAGATAACTAAACATGGGGTAGCCCCCACGGCTGGATTGCCAGAGTAAATGGGTTAAACAAATCACGTTTTCAACTATAGGGTAACCCCCACGACAGGGATGCCAGTTAAAGGAAACTGTTTTCGATACAGCTTAAAACAAACACCCAACTGTGAACTCGCTCAACATTATTGTTGACTCGTTACTACATGCTTTGCAAGTCAATAGGTACTTAGCTGGAGCTTGCATGGGGAAGAGTCGTTGTGGGACATGGACAGCTGTGTGCCATGTTAAACTTTGAAACATTTAAACTTATATTTTGGTTTTGGATTTAATCGTTATGCTTCCGCTTGCAACTTAAACTATGTTTTGTTTGGACACCAATTGTATTGGTTGGATTTTTATATTTACTTAAATGCTTGTTCAATATGATTGGTGGCTGGATCCTGGTCAGTCACGCCTCCAAGCGGTGATACTCCGCAGGTGGATTTTGGGGGTGTGACATTTATGTCTCGAACCTAAAGAAGTGTTTGTTTGATGGAACACTTGTGATACCCTTGCTAGAGCCTAAGATTAACAACAAGTTGCAGTTTGTCGAGTAATCCATTGAAAACATGGACCAGGAAGTCAAGGTCCGTAAGCATAGTCGAATCCCGACAGTGAGAGTTCGTTGGGACTCAAAAACGTAGACCGGAGTTTACGTGGGAACGCGGGAATCAGATGAGGCTCAAGTATCCGTAACTGTTCAAAAGTGCGGAATCCATTTCTGTTGCGACTGGTGAATTTCGGGACGAAATTCCCTTTCAAGTTGGGGATGATGTGGCACCTGAGGAAATCCACAGTCATACTAGTCTGTCACTTCACTTTCATGAGACTGCTTACCAAATTTCGGGACAAAATTTCTTTCAAGTTGGGGATGATGTGACAACTCGTAAATTCAAGAGTCCTTTCATTGTGCTGATTCCTGGTATCGCCTTATGTTTAACACAAGTTTCGTATACGTTACCTGAATAATTGTTATGTTGGATTTTAAGTGGATAGTTTTAAGTTTATGCATTAGGCAAATGTTATGAACATATATGTATGTGTGATATCTGGTCGCACACCATGCATCAAATCGCATACCTCTCTCTCCTTTGTTTGGCTAACTGGACTCTCGGCCCTAAACCCCATGCCCAACTGGGCCTGGTTCATTTAAGATGGACGCATACACACATGGTTATGTGTGGCGTTCATATTGTTGCAAACACAAACATAATCTCAAACCCTAGCTCTCCTCTTCTCCTGTGCATACCCGACGGCAGCCCTTTGAACCCGACGAAGCCCTCATTTTGAAGCATTCTTCTCCCCTGCTCTAACACATCTCTCACGATCTCCTGGTTAGTGTTCATATTTATTTTGATTTCTGTTAATCATTCTCGGCTATATGTGATTTGATGTGAATTGATCATGATCTTGATGCCTATGTGATAACATGAAAGATTAGAATGATTAGGGATGCATGATAGTGATTGATGAATCTGTGGTGATAATTAATGGAATGATGTAGGGCTGTTGGTACATAAAATAATGATGATTAACGAGAACAGATCAATAGTGATTATTTGATCGATGCATGAGAGCTTGATGGATTAATGATTGAGTGCTTATAATAATTGTGATTGATGATTTATATGTCTGATATAATCTGAGCTGGGAATGTTATGATATCAACTGATGTTGACCGATAGCATGGAGTTGTAGGATATAGTTGGTGATTGTTGATAAATTTATAAGATGAATTTGATTATGTGATTAATATAAGGGCCTTGTAAACTGTGATGCTTATCTTGAGCAAATTGATGTTGTTATCGATGGGTGTGCACGAAGACTAGGAATAATGATGATGGGATTGGCATAATTATCATAGTATTTGATTTGGATAATGATCAGTGATAGAAAAATTGTTTAAATCATTAAAGTTGTGGGTTTAATGGGTATAACTGATTGGCTGGGTTAGTGGGGTGGTTTTACGAGAAAGATGGAAGTGTTTGACCAAGTCAGTCGCACAACTTAACGTCGATCGCACAAGGTTGCCGAATCGCACAAGAGGGCCCCCAATCGCACATCTCCTAATTTGGGCTGGTTATGATGGGCTGCATATCTTAGAGGTTAGGTAAAACAGGTGGGCCGCACAAGATGGGCCGAATCATGTCGAGTTGCACAAGCCAACCAAATCGCACAAGTGCAACTTAGTCGCACAAGTCCTCTAAACGCACAAGGCCTTGGGCTGTAGAGTAGTTGGGCCTGAATGATTGGACCGCACACCGGTACACTTGGTGATTGAACTATTAAGTGATACGTGTTCATGAACCTGCATGTTAGTCTGTACGTTATTGCATGATTCTGTGATGCTATGTGTTGTTGTTACTTTGTTAAGTGACGTTACTTGTTATATACGTGGCTCACTAGTAAACGGAAACTAATTAATATTGATAACCATGCTAGGACGTGGTTGGTAGATCAATTGTAAATGAGTAATTTGCATTATCGAGCAATCCAAGGTGAGTTCATTCCTTTTGAGCATGCGTCCCGGTGGTTGGGACAGTCATTGGGTATCCCTGAGAGGGATAGGTTTTTGCATAAATCAAAGGGGTATTCTTGAGAGGAATACGTCTTGTGGGTAAAATCTGGAATGTTGGATAATATACTCAATCCCTATCACCTTTAAGTCCCATCTTGTTTGTTACCTGAGAGGTAACGAGGTATTAGTTGGTAGCGCTATCTAGGTTTGGCACCCTCACCCCGTACCTGAGAGGACGAGTGTGAACTAATGACCTAGTCATGCCCAATGGTTTGATAGGAGCATTGGGGAAAGGGCAAAATAATCTGGAGCCGTCTTGTACTCGAGTTCTTATCAACATTGTAATCAATGAACTGAACTAAACACTTGGTAACTAACGTTTTCGTAAAACTTTGAACTCACCAGCGTTGTCTGATACACCTTTCTGCATGCTTGCAGGTCTATAGGTACATATCATTGGAACTTGCTGTCTGGGATGCTGGAGTGGTCATGGGTCGAGTTACATGGAATCATGAAACGAGTCTATTGGTTTTATTCACTTGGGTTATGATATTTTTAACTATTGTATTATGCTTCCGCTGAACAATAAAAATGTTTTGTACGATTTATTTTAATAAATGGAAGTTTTACCTGAAATCTTGTTATGAGTTCAATGTGATTGGTGGCTAGATCCTGGTACATCACACGTCTCGCGGGAGTTTCCGCATGTGGTATTTTGGGGGTGTGACAAAACCTACCTTAGTTGACTGGAGATCCCAAGATCTAAGTTCAATAGGACAACGAATTCATATGCCTAAGGGTGGTCACTATGGGGGCATAACTGATATGCATAAGCTAGTATATATGGTCATATATACCTCCTAAACGATAAAAGGGTGTTTAAATACGTCCTAGTTCATTCCTATGAAATTCAGTGACAAATTGTGAGGCTAAGCATATTATGTGGTAAATGATTTTGCGTATCATAGTAACCACGATGCTTTTAATGATTTAATAGAATCACCTATGTTAGAGAGAAGTAGGGTCACTTCGAATGGAATTGGGGGCACAATTCCTAGAGCTCTTGTAGAACCAGGAAAGTGTTCCACGACCATAATTGGACACGACTATGAGGGGATGACCCGGCTAAGGAGCGTATTGTGTGAAGTGTATTGTCGTCTACACAAATGGGGGTTGGTTCAAGGACATCGCGTCTACACACCGCTAGGAGACTAAGTATGCTTCACAAAGGAAGGTTCAAAGCTAATACCTACCTATCCTGCAATACTCAACTGTCGATGTTGCATTCGGATTTTTGTGTGTTTTGATCAATCTTCATTCATGTGGGGGATTGTTGGAAAATTAGAATAATGTGAATGGAAATTAATTTAGTGATAATTAATGGACTTTTCATGGTGACTAACTCTTGAGTAGAGTTTTTATGTCACTTGATTAGCTTTTATTAGAGTTTTTATGTCTCTAATTAAATCACTAATTAAGTGAAACTTTATTAGAGTTTTATGTCTCTAATAAATCACCAATTAAGAGTAACTCTTCACCACCCACATCTCTTGTAAAAAAAATGGTAGGTTATGTGCCTCATTGGAAGTATGAGAAAACTACAAGGAAAAAAAAATATGCATGAAGAATTCTTGGAGAAGTGGTGAAGACTTGAAGACCCATGTGTTGGGTACTTAGAGAGATATGTTTTCTCTATTCATTTTCATCACCTTCATATTATTATTTTCCACAAGTTCTAACACTATAATTTTATCCGGTGTAACCTCGGGCACTTGGCCATTTTCGGCAGTACATACTGCTTCGGCTGCTGTACCCTAGGAAACAGACGTGTCATCTTTAGTAGAGGCGCGAAATCTGTTTTAAGGGAAGCGGGTTGAACACGTGCCTCAGCCACAACCGTCAATATCAGTTTGTTCATTTTTGCAGCCAAGAAGGATTACACAAGGAGACGCAGTTCAAGTTCTCGTAGCAGAAATTGTACAAGAAGACGCTTCTAAAGCTCTTGTCAAAGACAATGATTTGAATCGATTCATTTAAATATGTTGTATTTCATATTTAATTTTGTATGGATTTGTATACGTTACGGGTACTACAATTTCCCAAAAATTATATAAAGAGAGTATCTTTACAATTTTATATTTATTTATATAATTTTTATTATAATTGTGACCCATTTCCTACAAATTGTTGAATTATTATATATATGTGTGGAGAATGAATATGGTGTTGTTAAGCATCTAGCCTTACATACGAAACCATCAAAATAACATAGTTTTGAATAAATTTAACTGAAAATAAATTAAATATCCAAGTACCTATTCTCTCCATTAATTTTTCATCCATGATTAAGTCCTCTACTATTGATAATCTACTTGACGTTGTTCCTCAATCATCGATCACAACAATCTATGAATCAGATAGATAAATTGTATTTCTTTATTGCAAATTGATAACCCCATCGTAAATAATTCATCCATCAGAATTTTGAAATAACCTTGTTCTATTTTATTTTTTATTCCCTGTAAGTTTTTATCGATGCTTCGTCATTCTCCAAATCAATATACCGAAAGAGACATGTGTGATTAAAACCAGGCAAATAAAACGACTTCATCATTCTCCAAATGAATCTAAAAGAAGAAATGATCATTAAGTGTGATTTCTCATACTCAATATTTTAGTTGTATATTATTTTATATTATTCGTTTTGATTTGAAATATTACTTCCATAGACCTGTAGAATGTAGAATGTAATAAGAAACAAAAATTATCCATTGCAGCTGAAGCTCGTGATCAGTTATTCAAGTTGGAGGATGATCCTTTGATTAATTAATTGCGGAACTGATGGATCTACGGAGGGAAAAGAGAGACCAAAACAAAAGTAAATTAATTTAAATTTTAATCGATTTAAATCAAAACAATGTAGTTTGGTTGGTTTCGCATGTAAAAGTTTATACAGTAAAAATAAATATGAAATCTGTAACAATAAAAGAGCCTTTTAGATTTTAGTTAAACATGAAATCAATTGTTTATGTAATTAGACTAGCAAATTATCGTTAAAACGTAAATAAATAAATAAATTTACGTTAAAACGTAAATAAACTGGAAATGTACATAAAACTAAGCACGAAAGAGTATTATATTTGACCTGATTCATTTCCAAAAAAAAAATAAGTCAAATCGTAGATCAATCGCAAATATATATAAGAATAAGAACATATTATATTTGACCTGACTTATTTTCGGGAAAAAATTATGTCGAATGTAATTCAAATTGAATTAATACCCACATATACATAAAAGAAACACGTAAACTCGGTTACAAAGTCAACTCACTTTGAAACCATAGAACTTTCTGCTCAAATTTCAAAGAATTTAGAGGATTCTTGAGAGTATTTGTAGTGTTTAAGAGATTTGGAAAGTGAAAATGAGAGTGGGAATGGGTCTATATATAGTTGGGGATTAGGGTTAGGTTTTTTTTTTGGGTAAAGGGTTACCCCGGTGATTCTATATATTCACAACCAAACAAAAAAAGTAGTGTAGAGAGCCTACACTAGTTCAATCATGAGACATTCCCCATGAAAGTGAAACAAAGAAAACAAACCAAATCCACAAAACAAACCACCCTAGACTACAATCTAGAACAACCGAAATAAAAAAAAACACGAAACAAATCAGCCACCATCATCGTTGATGTCATTGCCGTTAATCTTCCACTCCCCAAGAAGCCTGTGCACACTAGCGGTGTTCCTTAGCTTCGCTCCTAATAGCTTGTAACGTACCGTGTCAAGAATAGTTTTGCTTACCACTTCCAGAGGTCTCATTTGATTCTTGAAAATTCTAGCATTACGTTCCTGCCAGATAATATAAGCAGTAGCCGCAACCAGAAGACGTGCAACATAATTAGCAGCTGACTTTGACCGAGCACGAAGAACCAACCAATCAACAATATCCGCCCACTTTGGATGAACAGACTCCATACCCACCTTTTGTCTAATCGAAATCCAAACTTGCGAAGAGTATTTACACTCAAAAAACAAATGACTATGAGAATCATTATCCGCATAACATAATAAACAGCACATCATGTTCATATTCTTCTTCCGTGCCAAATCCCATTACAAGATCTTATCCTGAGTCAGCAATTTACCTCTCATGATCAACCACATCAGAAAAGAATGCCTTGGAATACATTGCGCAAACCAAACAATACTACTCCACTCCACTTCCGGCTCTCTGTAACGAATCGAATGCCACACACCCGAAGCTGAAATCTCACTTAGATCATCGCCGCCTCTCCATAAGAACCTTTCATGTTTGTTCGGATTAATGTGTATATGGTCAAGCTGATTAAGGACTGGGAACAAATCTCTCCAAGCCACAGGCCAAATCCAGCTCCCATTAGACTGTATATCGGCAACTTTAGCATTAGGGTTAGGTGTTAGAAGTGTAATTAAATGAGTTAGGTGGGAAACAAGAGCCAAAAATGGACCAATGCGCGAACCAGAATGGTCTAGCTGCGGATCGATACATGTCGCGGGTCGGGGCAGATGTTTGGATCACGTGTCGCGGCGCAAGTCAGCCGCACATCTTTCAATTTTTTTTTATCACTTTAAGTCCCTAATGTTTGATTATTTGGCTTATATTATGGTATATTATGTAAATAAAACATGTAATTAAGTATTAAACAAGTGTATAAACATGAATCTAAAAGAAAAAAATGATCATTAAGTTTGATTTCTCATACTCAAGTTGAAGGATGATCCTTTGATTAATTAATTGCGGAACTGATGGATCTACGAAGGGAAAAGAGAGACCAAAACAAAAGTAAATTAAATTAAATTTTAATTGATTTAAATCAAAATAACGTAGTTTGGTTGGTTTCGCATGTAAAAGTTTATAAAATAAAAATAAATATGAAATCTGTAACAATAAAAGCGCCTTTTATATTTTAGTTAAACTTGAGATCAATTTTTTATGCAATTAGAATAGCAAATTGTCTCACGCGTTACTTCGTTGTTTCGAAAAAAAATTACGTTAAAACGTAAATAAACTGAAAATGTACATAAAACCAAGCACGAAAAAGTATTATATTTGACCTGATTCATTTCACAAAAAAATTAAGTCAAAACGTAGATCAATCGCAAATGTATATAAGCATAAGAACATATTATATTTGAACCGACTTATTTTCGGGAAAAATTTACGTCGAAACGTAAATCAACTTGAATTTATACCCACATATACATAAAAGAAAAACGTAAACTCGGTTACAAAGTCTTTAGAAAGTGAAGCGGTTCTAAGTGTTGATACTGAAAGTCGAAGGGGAAAAGTTTTAAAAAATACAAAAAGACAAAAAAAGGCAAAACAAAAAATAAAACTTAAATCATTATTCACACAAGGTAATTGCAATCATGGTCGGCCCTGGGGTGAAGAAAGGAGAGAGATCAGAATGTAAAGTATGGAAGAGAGAGAAAACAGATCTGTTAAAGTACTCTGATTTCTCGATGAGAGAGAAAAAGACGTATGTCAGTTGTGTGAGTAAATTACAAATATACCCTTGAAAAAAGACATGTGTGTATATGAAATGGCATCTTCTTATTGGTCCATAACAGTTATGTGGGTTCTTGCAACTGGGGATGGTTTTCATTTGAACCGATCCCTATATATATATATATATATATAGGGTCAAGATTTAGAGAAAACAGTGAAAAGTGTGAGAACGGTGAGAACGCTTATGGATCGTCCGATCAAAACAATCCATGGACTAGATTGCGCAGTGGCGTTTTCGTAAATAACATCAATTTTATTATGTGGGACGCGCTTCATTAAGGGTAAAAGAGTCTTTTACCGCTCATATTTAAAACGCCGTACAAAAAAATAAAACACCATTAAAAACAAAACACCAAAAATTAAAAATAAAACGCGTTGAATATTACAGGAAGATGAAACAACACAAATAACTGAATTACAGTTATTAACATTTATTAGAAGAAATTCCCTCCTAAATTACGCGCCAAAAACACCATTATATAAACAAACGTAAAAACATAGCTTTCATAATCACTTCAATCTATCCATTTCCTGCAAAAAAACATCTTCAACCAAAAACGCCAAAATAAACAAAACGCCAAAAATGGCAACAATCGTTTCGTGGAGATACACTCTGGGAATCAGGCGATACGTCCTCCAGTTTGACAACAGAAGGAGGGTGTATGTTAAGACGGTCAGGGCTATTCTGAAGATGGAAGAAGAGATACAGAGGCAAATCCTATCCATTGGCATCGCTCTAGACAACGAATATCATGAAACGCATATGCTTATGAAAGCATTAACCAGCAAATTTGGACCAATCAAAGGAAATGTGAAGCCAGAACCTATCATGACATCATGGCGTTTTGATGATGAAACAGACATGGTGACGATTGCATACGACAGCGGAGAGCAGGAAGTCTACTAGCTAGAGAACATCATGACAAAGCAGCGACTGGGTTTCATGGAAGAATTGCATAACGCCACTTGTACCAACCCAGAAATAGACTAAAAATTCGAGTTAATGCAAGACATATTCAGGTGGAGGCTTCAGAATCTTCAGAAACAAGAAGCTGATGAAGGTGAATATGATGACATGGATGAAGACTCCGAGGAGGAAGAAGATGACACAACTGATGGATACTATTCAGATAAAGTACCTTCTGACGAAGGATTTTAATTTTTTTTCGTCTTTTTTTTTCTTCTATGTAATCTTTTTCTTTTTTTTAAGATAATTAAATGATATATTTCTATCTTTATTAGCAAAACGCCAAAATAATACTAAAAATGGTTAACCCTAACAAAACGCCAAAAATAACAAAAAATATTTTTCTTGCTTAATATTTTATTTACTCCGTTATTGTATTTTGACATGTTGGTCTGCATAAGGCCATTTAAAAAAAAACGCCAAACTTAGAAGATGGGATGTCTATAACCTATAAAACTGATAAAAGCTAATCAACTCAGTAAATACAAAAAACAGAAACTGAAAAGACAGTTACTTTATTACTATCATTTATTACAATAAAAAGTCCCGCCTAAACTACGCGCCAAAAAAACTCCTATAAGAGAAGGGTCTATACACAATGAAATTAAACACACCCAGAAAAACACAAAAACGCCATACCCTCTAGAAACCACTCCCTTTAAAACGCCACAGATGGCAAAGCTTTCACTGAAATGCATCCTTTTTCTGAGGGGGTTAACTCAATAATATTTTGCTGAATGAGATGGACAAATATTCAAGAAAAAGAGACTGATGACCGTGATATGCCATCATGTAAGCTTTGTTCTTGATGATTATTTGAATGTAATAAAGAGATCAACACAAGGGTAAAATGCTATTTTGGACTCCATTATTACAAATAGCATCAAGCAAGAGTTGATCTTTAATGACATGCCACCAAACATGAATATCACACCAAAAAACAGGTTGCCATTAAGCAGCTTCTACTAAAAAAACGGGGTTTATGAAGGAAAGTTGGCATCTATCTAAAGTATTCAAAAAAGGTTCAAAACGCCAAAAACAAATTCAAGAAAAGAAGAGGCTGATACATTGAAGATTCGAAAAACAAATTAGATTACCATTTTATATTATTTTTGTTTTCATTTTGTATTGTTTTGATATCAAGTTATATGTTGTTTTGTTAACTAATTCTCTATAAATAAAATACATTATTATATAAAACGCCAAAAACTACAAACACCAAAACGCCGGTAGTATGAAAACTGGGAGAACAGCTGCTGGCAAAGCACCTTGTAAAAAGGGGTATTAAACGCCAAAAAATCCACTAAACGCCAAAAAAAATTGGCCTTATTGTAATCTTATGCAAATATTAGTGACTCGTAGTGAATTATTATACAAAACGCCACAAACGCCAAAAAAATTAACCAGAAAACGCTATAACGCCAAAAAATTATACATGTGACACAAAAACAATCAATTCAACGCCAAAAAGTTTAATAAATACAATTAATGCCAAAAAAACTTAAACGCCATAAAATATTATATCGCGTTGGGAAAATAAAAGAAGAATGAAAAGACAAAAAAGCCCCTCCGCCCTTCTCTATGTCACGGGACACGTGTTGGGCCAGGATGCGTTCTCATCGTTCTCACAATTTTGAGCGTTTTCTCCTGATCCCGTTTCTATATATATATATATAGAGAGAGAGAGAGAAAAAGTATATCGTACATTACGGCTTAACGTACTTCACGTACAACAACGTGCGTGATTTGTTCTATAACATGCGTGATTAATGTTTTCAATATGCGTGATTATTGTGTTTCAACATGCGTGATTTTGGATTTTTGAGTTATAACGTGCGTGATTTTAAAATGAACGTGCGTAATTACCTGTCGTACGTGATGTACGTTAAGCCGTATTGTACATTAACCTTCCTCTCTATATATATATAGGGTCAGGATTTAAAGAGAACGGTGTTAAGTGTGAGAACGATGAGAACGATTTTGGTGGTGATATGTGGCATTGATGCTAAATTACACTAAGGGGTAATATTGTCAAAAAAAACTCACTCACATGAACTGGGTGTTCAAATAAAACGCCATAAAAACACCCAATTCAGAAAAACGCCATGAAAATACCCAGTTAAAAACGCCATAAAACACCCAGTTCAGAAAAACGTAATGAAAAATCTCAGTTGAAAACGCCATAAAACACTCAGTTCAGAAAAACACCCTGAAAATAACTAGTTAAAACGCCATAAAAACACCCAGTTCAGAAAAACGCCATAAAACCCAATTTTTTTTTTTTCGAAAAGTGTATCAATAGTACACTCGTTGGAAAGATAAAAAAACGTTGAGTTTTATGGTGTAATTTTTTTTTAAAAAATAATCACGTATAAAAAAGTTATTGCCGTTTAAATATGATGTGGGAAAATGGCATGTGATTAGCATGTGCACCTATTATTTACAAAAATACCACCGCATAAATCTCAGCCACAAACTACTAAGATCTTGTGACTGAGAATCATTCTCACTGTTCTCACACTTTGAGGTATATATATAGGGGACCGTTAAAATGAAAACCATCTCCAGTTGCGAAAACCGTGGGAACCACTTTCCAACCATTAGATCTTAGAGATAGATGGATGAGATTAAAATCAGATTTTTTGATAAAAAAAAATTTCAAGATTTTTTTACCAAAAAACGTTTTTACGAGTCGTTTTTTACGCCCCTGTTTTACGCGCGGTTTTTTAAAGGCCCGTTTTACGCCCCGTTTTTTCGCCTGTTTTTTTTTACGCGCCGTTTTTTTAACGCGCCATTTTTACGCCCCGTTTTTACGCGCCGTTTTCTACGCGATGTTTTTACGCCCGTATTTTACGCGCCGTTTTTTTACACACACGTTTTTAAACTTTTTTTTACGAAAACTTTTTTTTGCGGTTTTAAACTTTTTTTTTTTACAAAAAACTTTTTACAATTTTTTCTTTTACAAAAACTTTTTTACAAAGAACAAAAATTTATATGAAAACTTTTTTACGGTTTTAACCTTTTTTTAACAAAAAACTTTTTTTTACATACATGTTTTTTAAACTTTTTTACGGTTTTAAAACTTTTTTTCACAAAAAAATTTTTACAATTTTTTTTTGCAAAAACTTTTTTACAAAGAACAAAAAATTTATACGAAAACTTTTTTACGGTTTTAACCTTTTTTTACAAAATCTTTTTTTACACACACGTTTTTAAACTTTTTTACGTTTTTTATGAAAAAAAATTTACGGTTTTAAACTTTTTTTATACAAAAACTTTTTACAATTTTTTTTTACAAAAAAACTTTTTTACAAAGAACAAAAATTTATACGAACATTTTTTTACGGTTTTAACTTTTTTTTTTTTAAAAAAAACTTTTTTTTCAATTTTTTTTTACGAAAACTTTTTTACAGTTTTAAACTTTTTTTTACAAAAAACGTTTTTACACAAAACGAACGCACCCAGAAATCACAACTCGGTAGGTGTCTCAGATAGATTGAACTTATCATCATCGACTGCGAAAAAAAATATAAAAAACCCAACAACAAAAATCAAAACAAATGTGTGGATCTTTAAAAAAACGGGGTTTGGCTCAAAGTTTCCAATAATCAAGGCTGCAAAGTGGGGTTCCAGGTTCAAAAACCTACCCTCCACCAGCCTCGTCGCGCCATAGTCATCAATTTGTCGGAAAAATTGTTTCAGACTATCACTACCAATCTCAACCCCCCAATATCAAAAACACAAATCAATCACCGGAGAATCCCACCAGAATTACTTTATGCAAACACAAAACCGACAGGATCAAAAACACAAATAAAATATTGTTTCAAAAACAAAAACAAAAAACTATCACTGCCAATCTCAACCCCCCCCCCCCCCAATATCAAAAACACAAATCAATCACCGGCTCCACCGACATCGACGGCACACCACCTTCAATCACCGGCTCCACCG
Source organism: Helianthus tuberosus (assembly GCA_030545235.1). Classification (NCBI taxonomy): domain Eukaryota; kingdom Viridiplantae; phylum Streptophyta; class Magnoliopsida; order Asterales; family Asteraceae; genus Helianthus; species Helianthus tuberosus. Next base: position 104,105,901 of record CM060357.1, on the reverse strand, counting down.
GCATCGACGGGCACCACCGGCAATCAAACGAATTAATGTTGCAAAACAAAAATCAAACATTCAAAACAACCTAGCTACCAGCTACAGTGAATAGTGCGGCATAAGGGTGATTAGTTTAATGAAAACTATTTTCCAAAAGTATTAACTTTAAATATTTGGGTGAAAAGCGATTTGGTCAAAAGTCAAAACTTTCCCAAACCCACTTTCAAGATCGCAGCTGCAACTAACACATTTCTTAATTGTTAATTAGTTGGTGTGCTGCTCACCAAATTATAACAACCCTCCAAATTTTTTTCCGACACTCTTAATATATTTAGAATGTCCCTATACGTCCTAAAATACACCTCGTATATGAAAACCGAGCCCAAAATACCTTTATATAATTAAAAATAAAATAAAAACAATTTTAATGGTTCCTAGCGGGCTGCGAAGACCCTTAAGGAGTCCTACGCGGGCCGCGACAGCTCAAGGTCAGGGCGACACCCTAGCATGCCACGTGTCAGCATCTTGTCGAGTCTACAACTGGCAAATCAGCAACCCTAGCCCCTATAACCCTACGTCGCGGGCCGCGAAGGCTAAGCCTTCGGCTTACGCGGGGCGCGACGAAGTGTCTGATCAGCCCTATAAATGGATTCGATCAGCCTCAGTCCCAACTCGCTTAACTTTTCAATCTCTCTCTCAATTTCTATATAGTATACACTATACCCGGGCACAATACCCCCCCAAATAACGAAGTTTTGCCTCGTTGTAAGTATTATAACCCCTGGTTATGTATTAGATGCGCTGCCCGATTGATTTAGGATTCCGTAACGGCTGTCGAGGTTCTGCCTGACGTAGTCGTTGGAATTATGTCTCGGGGAGGGTATTACTAATGTAAATATTGGGTTATTATACTAACGCGTGTGCATTGTGTAAATTAATAGATAATCTCCAGGAAATCAGAAAGGAAAACCCTAAGATAGCAATGTGAGTAATCCTCCTTTTTGCAAACTGTATTTACAAAACCTCAAATGTTTTACATTATATTAAACAGTGATTGAGTATTTGTATTATACAATTATCGTCGGTATGTTGGGGTTTTGTATACAAAATTTGTTACTACACTGTGAGTAGTAACATGACCACAAGTCGGGTTGACAGTACCGTGGGTGATAATTAAAGTAGAAATATAAACAAATGTAATTGCGCGACCGCCCTCAATGCTGTAAACGGTTTTACCTGTATTGATTAAACTGGGATTCACTCACCAGTATTTCCCATTGACAAAATGTTTTAAACGCGTTTCAGGTAACAAAATGTGAAAGCCAAATAGAAGTCAGCTGGACAGCACTGAAGGCTTGGAAAAGTGGCTATAAAAGTTACCTAAATAAAGAGATGTTTTTATTTAAATAAAATAGGGTTTATCCCTATGAAAATGTGTGTACTGAAACTTGGGAATTTCCCACGTGTTTAAAATATTTCCTAACCACGTGGTATTTTACTCTGATAAAATATTTCCTAACTACGGTCCTGATGTAATTTCCCCGGCCAAACTGATAAACACCGATACCACTGAAACTGGTCGTGGCCGCCCGTACCCGGGTAAACAGGGGACGGGGGTTGCGACAGAAGGTGGTATCAGAGCTAAGCCACTGATTCAGCCACAGAAGTGTTCCGCTGACACCAAGATATTATTCAATTTGTTAGGAAATTAATTACGGAACTACGTGCTTATTTTATTGTTTTGTGTTATTTGACTATTTGTTAGTTTACAGTATGTGCGACCAAGGACCTTCAGACGCTTACCGTCAGTTGTCCAACTCACCTAGGGACGAAGGCACCTCTTCACAGCCTACCCTCTCAGGGTATTCGGCTGACACTGAAGATGGGATTTTCGTGTTCAAAACACAATCTGAAGAGCCATTCCCTCCCAAGAAGAGAGGATGGTTCAGCAGAGGAGCCCATGAACGTAGAAAAAGAATGAGAAAACTTCAGCAGCAGCGTGCTTTAGCAGCCGCAAATAGAGAAACGAATGCTCACACTCAAGATATGCTCAATAGGAGTCTAGCAAATTTTCATATCTTAGCAACTACAGCTGTAGACCCTAATCTGGAACAACTTATAGCACCCCAACCATTACCACTATTTCCCACACAACCCATGGATTTGGAACCAAACCCTGTAGACCAAATTCCAACGCATTATTTTGACCCAGCAGAAATACCTAGAGTACCAGCACCCCATCCCCCAGACTATGACCCATGGTTTGATGACTGTCACACCCCCAAAATCCACTTGCGGAGTATCACCGCTTGGAGGCGTGACATGACCAGGATCAAGCCACAAATCATATTGAACAATGCAATTAAGTAATCAAAACCAAACCCAATATAATTGGTGTTTCAAAATAAACCAAACATGTTTAAGAAATCAGCGGAAGCATAGTAATGTTTACATAACCAAAACATAGTTTAGAGTTCAAATGTTAAGCACAGGAAATAACAGTCCATATCCCACAACGACCTTTCCTCCTCGTGCAAGCTCCATAAGCATCTAACGACCTGCAAGGCATGTAACAACAAGTCAACAACAAAGTTGAGCGAGTTCACAGTTGGTTGTTTAGTTTTAGTGTTTGTCTCGAAAACCATATGTTGTTTCATAAACCACAAGTTAACCAATATCCTTGTTTCCCAAACCATATCCATAACCAGTGGGGGCTTCCCCATGTGAACCACTAAACCGTTACCATATCGACAACTGACGAACAATAGTTGTGCCCTACGTCAATGTCTATCATCATTGACTAAGTGCCCAGATCCATTAGTACACGCCCGTCCTACCGGCACGGTGTGAGGCTTGTCAACCCTAATAGCGCTATTAACTAATGACCCGCTCGCCATTGGCCCGGCGATTAAGTCGATATAAAAATGAGGGACTTCATGATAGAGTTTTGTCTAGTAAGTTAATGTTTTCGTCCTTCCTATGGAGGAGCGGAGGTACGTAATCTACCCAAGGAGATTACGCAAGTTCAAGGTTGTCGTCCTTCCTATGGAGGAGCGGAGGTACGTAATCTACCCAAGGAGATTACGCAGTTTCAAGGTTGTCGTCCTTCCTCTGGAGGAGCGGAGGTACGTAATCTACCCAAGGAGAATATGCAGATTCTCTTTAATCTCTTTACCCATTCCCTAACCACCGGGAATCCCATGCCTTGTAGAAAGTGTGAACTCACCTCGGTTTGCTCGGTATGCTTTACTACACGTTCAATTTATTCAGTCAAAGCCTATAGTGTACACGTATAGATACAATCAGTTTAAGTTCGTAACTATCCACATGCAATTCTATGTCACAAAGTGTGCTTAGGCAATCATTATCAAGTAACACATAACAGTTATCTCATGTTGATATAATTCGTGTTTCACATAGTTGAGTTTTCAGTCTATTCTTAACATGGGTTATTAGTTAACAGACTTAACAGAGTTAACATACTAACAGAGTTATCATGCTAACAGAGTTATCACACTAACAGAGTTATCACACTAACAGAGTTATCACACTAACAGAGTTAACATACTTAACTACTGTTACTTATAAGTTTCACGAGGAACCTTAAGTACTTACAAGTTTCACGAGGAACCTTAACCTTCCTCACGAGGAACCTTAACCTTCCTCAACTGAAGGTTCCCCAGGTAAGCATGATCATCGTCATCAGTTACAGAACACAGGAACCCTAATACATTCTAACAGTTACGACAGCTACAACAACCATTTGCTCAATCATAACAATTCATACAATCACTTTTAATTATTCAATTAACAGTTCGCATCATCAATCATAACATCAACTTAACCACGAATTATACTACCCTAGATCACCCACACATACCAAACAGTAATACAAAATCCTTCGACACCCAAACAATATGAGCATCAAGCATTAACTAATGCATTAACAGTGGCCTAAACAACAGCTTTCGTAACATAAGATCTGTTCTACATGATTCATGACAGAAACATCAAACCATTTAAATGCGAAACCGTATTCGATAACCTAGTATCACAGAGTCATGATTTAAAACACACAATTCGATAACCTAGTATCACAGAGTCATGATTTAAATGTAATTGGGCCGGCTGAACAGTCTTGGGCCAAAGCCCGTGCCCGACGAAGGTTTCAAGTTCGCCGAGTATGTGGATGGGGAAGGTTAAGCTTCGTCAAGTATGAGGGTGACGAAGGTTTAGCTTCAGGTGTCTTCAGTTTCGAGGAAGGTTAACCTTCCTCGAGTGGTTGTTGTGGCGAAGCTTTCAAGCTTCGTCATGTGTGTGTGGGTGGTGAAGGTTAATAATTTCTATCACATATTCAAAATTTATTTATTAACTAACACACAACACATAGTTCACAATTCAATATTTAAAATAATCACATCCACATATGCCAGACATGAGCAAGTTGTAGTGCAATGAATTACAAAAATAAATCACGATAGGAGTAATGTGTCAAGTAAAGACCTTGGAAACTCGGGTTGTCACATTATCCCCAACTTGAAAGAAATTTCGTCCCGAAATTTAGCACGTGGTTACTGAGGGAGCTAGTTGTGTTGAGTTGTTTCCTGGTTTTCCTGGGGTGTCACATCATCCCCCCGTTGGTTTGGAATTTCGTCCCGAAATTCCGCAGTAGCTTCAGCCTCAGTAGTGGTTGCACTGTTTCTGAACAACTGGGGATACTTGAGTTTCATTTGATCTTCTCGTTCCCAGGTAAACTCTGGGCATGACGGGAGTTCCAACGAACTCGAACAAGAGGTATTCTGGTGTGCTTGAGAACCTTAACGTCCCGGTCTGTGATTTCAACTGGTTCCTCGATGAATCGCAACTGATCGTCGATAGTGAGCTCCTTCAAAGGAACTATGAGGGTCTCATCTGACAGACACTTCTTCAGATTCGACACGTGAAATACGTTGTGAACTCCACTGAGTTCTGCTGGTAGGTTTAGTTTGTAGGCCACTTTGCTTATTTTCTCTATGATTTCGAAAGGTCCAACGTATCGCGGGTTAAGTTTGCCTCGTTTGCCAAAACGAACTACACCTTTCCAAGGTGAGACTTTGAGTAGCACCCGATCCCCAACCTGGAACTCGAGTGGTTTCCTGCGCTTATCAGCGTAGCTTTTCTGACGGTCACAAGCTGCCGCCATTCGTTGTCGTATCTGAGCAATTCTTTCCGTTGTGTCTACTACAAGTTCTGGACCAGTGATTTGACTGTCACCAACTTCTGCCCAACAAAGAGGTGATCGGCATTTACGTCCGTACAATGCCTCAAACGGAGCGGCCTGAATACTGGTGTGGTAGCTATTATTATACGAAAATTCCATTAACGGTAGATGCTTTTCCCAACCATTGCCAAAATCAATTACACATGCCCTAAGCATGTCTTTAAGGGTTTGGATGGTGTGCTCAGACTGCCCATCCGTCTGTGGATGATAAGCGGTGCTCATGTCCAAACGTGAGCCAAAGGACTTGTGCATTGCTTGCCACAGTTCAGAAGTAAAGCGTGCATCACAATCGGAAATAATGGAGGTTGGCACCCCGTGCCTCGAAACCACTTCCTTTAAGAAACGCCTGCTAAAGTAGAAAACTTGTCTGTTTCTCTGATAGCCAAAAAGTGTGCAGACTTAGTCAATCGATCCACTATCACCCAAATAGTGTCATTTTCGCATTGAGATCTAGGCAGGCCAGTAACGAAATCCATGGAAATTTGCTCCCATTTCCATTTCAGGATCTCTGGTTGTTGGAGTAGGCCCGATGGTTTCTGATACTCAGTCTTGACTCTCGCACAAGTCAAACATTTGCTGACATAAGTTGCTATGTGGGCTTTCATGCTAGGCCACCAGTATGTAGTCTTTAAGTCGTGGTACATCTTATCCGAACCAGGATGTACTGAGTAACGAGACTTATGTGCTTCATCCATCACAAGCTCGCGTAAGTTTCCATAGTGTGGAACCCAGATGCGCCCTGTTACATAGTAGGCGCCGTCTTCCTTTTGTTCTAACCATTTCCTCGATCCTCGTAGGGACTCCGCCCTAATGTTCTCTGCTTTCAATGCTTCAACCTGAGCATCTCGTATCTGAGTAGGAAGATTAGATTGGATGGTAAGTTGTAATGCACGCACGCGTTTAGGTGTAGTATCCTTTCGACTGAGGGCGTCAGCCACAACATTGGCTTTGCCCGGATGGTACTTGATCGCGCATTCGTAATCATTCAAGAGCTCGACCCATCGACGTTGTCGCATGTATAATTCCTTCTGCTTGAAGATATTCTCGAGACTCCTGTGATCGGTGTAAATGGTGCACTTGGTATCGTATAGGTAATGTCTCCATATCTTAAGAGCAAAAGCCACTGCTCCTAATTCCAAGTCGTGCGTAGTGTAGTTCCTTTCGTGAACTTTAAGTTGGCGCGATGCGTAGGTAATGACCTTGTCACGTTGCATCAACACGCAACCAAGTCCTTGGATGGAAGCATCGCAAAAAACCACAAAATCATCTGTGTCTTCAGGCAATGAGAGGATAGGCGCGATACAAAGTCTATCTTTTAAGTGCTGAAAAGCAGATTCCTGTGCATCACCCCAACGATAGGTGACACCCTTCTGAGTTAGTGAGGTGAGAGGTTGCGCAATCTTGGAGAAATCCTTGATAAACCTTCTGTAGTAGCCCGCCAAACCCAAGAATTGGCGGATCTCTGTTGGTGTACGAGGTGCAGGTCAGTTCTTGATCGAGTCTACCTTGGATGGATCAACATGAATCCCATCCTTGTTCACCACGTGGCCTAAAAAGTGGACTTCGCGAAGCCAAAAGTCGCATTTCGAAAACTTAGCGTACAACTGTTCTGTTCGGAGGAGTTCCAAGATAAGTCTCAGGTGATGCTCGTGTTCCTCCTGACTCTTCGAATAGATCAGGATGTCGTCGATGAAAACAATAACGAACTTATCCAGGTAAGGCTTGCACACTCTGTTCATAAGATCCATGAAGACCGCAGGTGCGTTTGTCAGCCCGAAGGGCATGACCAAAAACTCGTAGTGCCCATAACGAGTTCTAAATGCTGTTTTGGAGACGTCCTCATCTCGGACTCTCAGCTGGTGATATCCCGATCTCAGATCAATCTTTGAGTAATAGCTCGACCCTTGCAGCTGGTCGAACAGGTCATCAATGCGTGGAAGAGGATAGCGATTCTTCACAGTTACCTTGTTGAGTTCGCGATAGTCAATACACATACGGAAGGTACCATCCTTCTTCTTCACAAAAAATACTGGAGCTCCCCAAGGCGAAGAGCTAGGACGAATAAAACCCTTATCCAAGAGCTCTTGTAGTTGCGTGGACAGTTCTTCAAGTTCTGATGGAGCTAAACGATAAGGTGCACGAGCTATGGGCGCTGCTCCAGGAGCTAGCTCGATCTGAAATTCAACCTGACGTGAGGCGGAAGACCAGGTAATTCCTCAGGGAATACCTCAGGAAAGTCACGTACGACCGGAATATCTTCAATCTTCTTTTCTTTCTTTGAGGTGTCAGTCACGAGGGCTAAAATAGCAGTGTGGCCCTTTCGCACCCACTTATGGGCCTTAAGGAAAGAAATGATGCCCACCACAACACCACTCTTGTCGCCATGAATCACTAAAGGTTCTCCGTTTGAACGAGGAATACGGATGATCTTCTCCTTGCAAAGGATCTCTGCTCGATGTTGAGATAACCAATCCATACGAATAACAATGTCGAAACTACCCAGAACGATAGGAATGAGGTCGATAGAGAAGGTCTGACCAACTAAGATGAGATTACAACCCTTAACTACGTGTGTGGCCTCTAGACTTTTGCCATTAGCTAGCTCTACCATGTGCTTGGTGTTCAAAAGTGTTGGGGCACGTTTAAGCATTTGACTAACTTTTAGGGACACATAACTAGTATCGGCACCCGAATCAAATAAAACATTAACGTAAAAGTCGTCTAGTAGAAACTTACCCATCACGATGTTGGGATCATTCCTTGCATCACCCTGACCAATCACAAAAGGTCGTCCCCTGGCACCATTGCCTCCATTGTTTCCCCCGTTGTTACCCCCATTGTTGTTTCTGTTTCCCTGATTGTTGTTGTTATTCTGATTCTGGTTCAACTAGGGGCAATTTCTCTTGAAGTGACCTTCAGCACCACACTGAAAGCATCCCTTGTTACCCTGCTGTTGCTGCGCCTGATTCTGTGGAGCCTGTTGCTGCTGACGATTTTGATTTGCAGGATATGGGCTCCTGCATTCCTTTGCTGCGTGACCAAGCTTGTTACATCGATGGCAGCGACCTTTGTTGCACTGCCCACTGTGGTGCAGGTTACATCGACTGCACTTAGGGTGGTTTCCCTTATACACACTTTGACTCTGATTCTGACTGCTTGCGAATTGCTGACTAGGACTCCTGAAGTCGTCAGTCTTTTGCTGCTGGGACTGGGACTGAACAGAAGTAGAACCCTTGCTTGAATTTCCATCCCACTTGCGCTTGTTATCACTGGGAGCATCAGTAGTAGTAGCGCTAATACGCTTAGGCAGCTTGTTCTGCTCAACTGCCTGATCAGTGAGACGATGAGCCAACTTGATGATTTGCTGAATGGTGCCAATATTAGCTGAAGTCACATGGCTCTGAATTTCTGGCACTAAACCCTTGAGATACAGCTCGATACGTTTGATGGGAGGGTCTACCATAGTAGGACACAAGATAGCCAGCTCGTTTGATCTTTTCGTATACGCTTCGATTTCCGACCCTGTCATCTTAAAATTGAAAAATTCCACCTCTAGTTTGTGGATGTCATCCCGACTACAGTACTCCTCTTTGATCAGCTCCTTGAAGTCGTTCCATGGGGTGGCACTAGCAACTGCCAGCCCCAACAGCTGAACCTGCGCCTTCCACCACGTTAACGCAGCACCCTCGAGTGTTCCAGCAGCAAACTTTACCCTACGAGCCTCAGGGCATTCACACATCTCGAAGACAGATTCGAGCTTCTCAAACCAGTGGAGGAGACCTACAGCTCCTTCTGTACCACTGAAGGTACTAGGTCTACAGTCCATAAAAGTTTTGAAGGTACATGCAGGAGGCTGAGCAGGTTGACCTGTCGTGTGTGTAAGAAGAGACAAAGTTAAGCACAAGTGTTGGTTTACGAGAGTAGGATCTAAAGATCCTAGAGTAAGTTGCAATGGCAGGTTATACCTCCTGCCTGAGCAGCTGCGAGTGCTGCAGTAACGTGTTCATTGATCAAAGCCGTCAGCTGGGCTTGAGTTAGGTTAACACGTCCACCCATGATCTTCACATCAAAGGAAACATGAGTGAGAAAGGTGTCGCGAAAGTGCGATGACAGAAGAGAGTAAGCACACATGTGTTTCAAACAATCGTTGCTACGTTTATCTAAGCATATCATGAGCAATGTACTATGTGACTAACAAGTAGGCAATATAAACATAAATCATATCACCTATAGTGTTGAGCCTTGCACGTGGAGCGAAGCGTCGTTGTGGATCGTTGAGCACTGTACAGGTTATAGTCTGGTTTTAACAAAATTCTTTTCCCCCTTTTTAAAACCAAGTTCACTATAACCAATGGCTCTGATACCAATCTGTCACACCCCCAAAATCCACATGCGGAGTATCACCGCTTGGAGGCGTGACATGACCAGGATCAAGCCACCAATCATATTGAACAATGCAATTAAGTAATCAAAACCACACCCAATATAATTGGTGTTTCAAAATAAACCAAACATGTTTAAGAAATCAGCGGAAGCATAGTAATGTTTACATAACCAAAACATAGTTTAGAGTTCAAATGTTAAGCACAGGACATAAAAGTCCATATCCCACAACGACCTTACCTCCTCGTGCAAGCTCCATAAGCATCTAACGACCTGCAAGGCATGTAACAACAAATCAACAACAAAGTTGAGCGAGTTCACAGTTGGTTGTTTAGTTTTAGTGTTTGTCTCGAAAACCATACGTTGTTTCATAAACCACAAGTTAACCAATATCCTTGTTTCCCAAACCATATCCATAACCAGTGGGGGCTTCCCCATGTGAACCACTAGACCGTTACCATATCGACAACTGACGAACAATAGTTATGCCCTACGTCAATGTCTATCATCATTGACTAAGTGCCCAGATCCATTAGTACATGCCCGTCCTACCGGCACGGTGTGAGGCTTGTCAACCCTAATAGCGCTATTAACTAATGACCCGCTCGCCATTGGCCCGGCGATTAAGTCGATATAAAAATGAGGAACTTCATGATAGAGTTTTGTCTAGTAAGTTAATGTTGTCGTCCTTCCTATGGAGGAGCGGAGGTACGTAATCTACCCAAGGAGATTACGCAAGTTCAAGGTTGTCGTCCTTCCTATGGAGGAGCGGAGGTACGTAATCTACCCAAGGAGATTACACAGGTTCAAGGTTATCGTCCTTCCTATGGAGGAGCGGAGCTACGTAATCTACCCAAGGAGAATATGCAGATTCTCTTTAATCTCTTTACCCATTCCCTAACCACCGGGAATCCCATGCCTTGTCGAAAGTGTGAACTCACCTCGGTTTGCTCGGTATGCTTAACTACACGTTCAATTTATTCAGTCAAAGCCTATAGTGTACACGTATAGATACAATCAGTTTAAGCTCGTAACTATCCACATGCAATTCAATGTCGCAAAGTGTGCTTAAGCAATCATTATCAAGTAACACATAACAGTTATCTCATGTTGATATAATTCGTGTTTCACATAGTTGAGTTTTCAGTCTATTCTTAACATGGGTTATTAGTTAACAGACTTAACAGAGTTAACATACTAACAGAGTTATCATGCTAACAGAGTTATCACACTAACAGAGTTATCACACTAACAGAGTTATCACACTAACAGAGTTAACATACTTAACTACTGTTACTTATAAGTTTCACGAGGAACCTTAAGTACTTACAAGTTTCACGAGGAACTTTAACCTTCCTCACGAGGAACCTTAACCTTCCTCACGAGGAACCTTAACCTTCCTCACGAGGAACCTTAACCTTCCTCACGAGGAACCTTAACCTTCCTCAACTGAAGGTTCCCCAGGTAAGCATGATCATCGTCATCAGTTACAGAACACAGGAACCCTAATACATTCTAACAGTTACGACAGCTACAACAACCATTTGCTCAATCATAACAATTCATACAATCACTTTTAATTATTCAATTAACAGTTCGCATCATCAATCATAACATCAACTTAACCACGAATTATACTACCCCAGATCACCCACACATACCAAACAGTAATACAAAATCCTTCGACACCCAAACAATATGAGCATCAAGCATTAACTAATGCATGAACAGTGGCCTAAACAACAGCTTTCGTAACATAAGATCTGTTCTACATGATTCATGACAGAAACATCAAACCATTTACATGCGGAACCGTATTCGATAACCTAGTATCACAGAGTCATGATTTAAAACACACAATTAACGATAATATCAAACAATCAATCATGTGCGGATTAAACACTAACCGGAAAAGAAAAACTAATGGATTGATCGTGAAGAAAGGCTCCAATGTTGTAGTTGCCATCGCACAGGAGAAGAGTAGTTTAGGGTTTTCTAAAAGTGTTCTACCCTAAGCGATCTCACAAGATATAACGTAAATGTAATTGGGTCGGCCAAACAGTCTTGGGCCAAAGCCCGTGCCCGACGAAGGTTTCAAGTTCGCCGAGTATGTGGATGGGGAAGGTTAAGCTTCGTCATGTATGAGGGTGACGAAGGTTTAGCTTCAGGTGTCTTCACTTTCGAGGAAGGTTAACCTTCCTCGAGTGGTTGTTGTGGCGAAGCTTTCAAGCTTCGTCATGTGTGTGTGGGTGGTGAAGGTTAATAATTTCTATCACATATTCAAAATTTATTTATTAACTAACACACAACACATAGTTCACAATTCAATATTTAAAATAATCACATCCACATATGCCAGACATGAGCAAGTTGTAGTGCAATGAATTACAAAAATAAATCACGATACGAGTAGTGAGAGGATGAGACAAATAGGGGAACGACTCGTCTAGAAATATGACGAGCGTAATATGGACTTCTGGATGAACCCCTATCAGTAGTAATAATAATATATATATATATAATATGTGTGTATGTTTGAAAAAAATGTAATATCTAGATAGCAGCTACAGATTCATACTAGTATTGTATTTTCAATTCCAGTTGTATTTGTAATAGACATAGATGCATAATATAAAATAGAGTAAAGGTCGCAATGTTCGACGATTTTGCTCAATATGCTTGTTGTGTGATTGTTTGCATTAAATATTATCTCGTGATATTAATATTTGATAAATGTTTAAAATTCATATGGACAACGAAGTGAACTAGGAAAACCAGAATAACGATAACTAGAACAACAATATTAATGGAAACCAAGTGGATAATAGTGCAATCCAACACATAGTGGCACAAGGAATTATAGATGCGATGCCATATATTATCAAAACGGTTAAGAAAGCAGATAATAAAAGTAACAATGGCAGTAAGCGACCTACTGAACCAGAACACAGCGTAAACAATGGACCAATACTTCAAGTACCCATTCCCAAAAGAAGAAGAACCATGTCTTATGGTTGTTCTTATAAAGAATTCTGGTCTTGTAAACCAATAGAATTCTTGGGCAATGAAGGACCCATTGCAACTCTACGCTGGATAGAAAAGACTGAGGCAGTCTTAAAAATAAGCAAATGCGCAGAACAGGATAAGATAATGTTTGCCTCCAATTTGTTTATTAACTCAGCCTTAGAATGGTGGAACATGTAACACCCCAAAAATGGGTTTGGTAATCAAACCACGTTAACATTAACGACGGGTAAAATACCGCTAGTGGTGAAAATTTACCCGGTAAATAATAAAATTTAAATAAATAAACCTAGTATTAAACAAAAAGAAGAATAAATGCTTTGAGAAAACAAAGTTTATAAGATTCCCGAGTTAACGGGACTTAAAAATAAAATGGGTTAGGACTTCCATGAACCCACTAAGTAACTAGGAATGATTAACCTAGTTAGTTAATTGTTTTAAAACAATAAAGAAGTATGAACTAGTAACCTTTTTATAAAATTGAAACTAGAGGGACTAAAAGTGGCAAAAGTGAATGAAGTTTATTTAAAAAAAAACAAACACCAAAACACACACATATGTGTGTGTGTTTGGTCGACGTATACAGGGGGAGAAAAAGGGGTTTCTCTTCAAGAACCCTAAACATATGAAATTCTACAAAATCAAAGAGAAATCGAGCCGGGAAATTGGGGCTTTAACTAAATTCGTGATCACCTAAGCTAGGAGATCGCAAGGTATGTCAAATTTTGTAATTCGGAGATATCTTGAATCTATGATGAACACCCAAAATCAAAAATTCTGTGATGAATGTTGTATATATGAATGATATTGGATTGAATCTATGTCTAGGAACAAACCCTAGATGCAAACTTGTAGAATTGTGCCATAAACTAGTGATTAGTCAAATAATCAAGTATGAACTAATTGGGTTTTGACTAAATAACTAAACATGATGATACACATGTGCTTAGAATCATCATATTTGATAGTTGGAGCAGAATACTTGAACAATTTATAAGTTCGAGTGAATGCTCATACATGACTTGAAATGGGTTTTCTATGTTATGACGAAATTGGTGATTTTGTTCATGTAACTAGGTGTTGGAATCATGATGTCTACAAATTAATATGTAGAACTTGATTATATTAGATGTTCGGATGAATGTCTAATGCTATGATGAAACGGGTTTTACATGTAGATGAAAACCTTTAGTTCTTGCTTAACAAATGAATAATTGGCTTTGATAATCAAGAGTTGAGTTAAATTGGTGTTAATAATAGCATGAACTTAGACTTGAAAAGTAGTTAAAATGGTGGCGTAAGAATAATGCCTATCAGATACTTAACAAAGTGCTTAAATGAATTGTCGAGTTTCATAGTATTATCACTTATGCTAATAGGCAGTTTGACCTTAAAAAGTCAAACTGACCAAAATGAAATCAAATGGTAAATTTTGATGTAAATCCGTAAGACGGAATAGTCATAATTAATGATGACTAATCTAACCGTCTTACGAATTATGATGGTAGTTCGACGCTTGACAAGCTAGATGGAGGCTTGGAAAGGAAGCGGGTCAAACGAATCAAGTGTGAAGGAAAAGCGTGTTTCGGATGCAAGGTAAATAAAAGCTTACACCCTTTTATGGTATACATCACTTGTGTGTATTGAAAATGAATAGAGAAAAATCCGTAATTGAATTTTGATGTTCCGACGTGAATAATATGGGTCGGAACAAGTGAAAGTGATGAAAACCATGATGGTTGTAAAAAAGGGTAAAATAGTAAATTAGTCACGAGTTTTGACACGATATTTGACCAGAAGTTGGTTTAAAACATAAAGGATGTTTATTAATTTTTATAGATTTTTATAAAGTTGTTTGACGAGGTTTTCGCGGATGTTTTGTCAATAAATTAGTTGTTGACAGCAACAGTTCCGCTACTTGCAGAAATTAATTTGAGGTCTTAACCATCGAGTTTTGACACGATATTTGACTAGAAGTTGGCTTACAACATAACGTATGTTTAGTAATTTTTATAGATTTTTATAAAGTTGTTTGACGAGGTTTTCGCGGATATTTTGTCAATAAATTAGTTGTTGACAGTAACAGTTCCGCTACTTGCGGAAATTATTTCGAGGTCTTAACCATCGAGTTTTGACACGATATTTGACCATAAGTTGGTTTACAACATAAAGGATGTTTAGTAATTTTTATAGATTTTTAAAAAGTTGTTTGACGAGGTTTTCGCGGATGTTTTGTCAATAAATTAGTTGTTGACAGCAACAGTTCCGCTACTTGCAGAAATTATTTCGAGGTCTTAACCATAGAGTTTTGACACGATATTTGACCAGAAGTTGGTTTACAACATAAAGGATGTTTAGTAATTTTTATAGATTTTTATAAAATTGTTTGACGAGGTTTTCGCGTATGTTTTGTCAATAAATTAGTTGTTGACAGCAACAGTTCCGCTATTTGCAGAAATTATTTCGAGGTCTTAACCATCAAGTTTTGCACATTATTTGACCAGAAGTTGGTTTACAACACAAAGGATGTTTAGTAATTTTTATAAATATTTTTAAAGTTGTTCGACGAGATTTTCGCGGTTCTTTTGTCAATAAATTAGTTGTTGACAGCAACAGTTCCGTTACATGCAGAAATTTTTTCGATGTCTTAACTATCGAGTTTTGATATGATATTTGGCCAGAAGTTGTTTAACAACATAAATAAGGTTTGGTTAGTTTTATACATTTTAGACATAAGCCTTTTTGGGTCAAGTGCCTATAAACGGGTCTTTTCCGTAAAACAACCAACCGAAGTGTAGAATCCGGGAAAATCGGTCAAATATACTAAATCCACCACGAGTATAGTTGTGGTGAAATGTAAGTAGATAATTCAAATTTGGGAAAATGATGGGCGAAAAGAATGAGCGAAATTTAAACTTAAAAGTTTAAATTCTCTAAACGGGTCAAAACGAATTACGCGCATAACTTGGGTATTGGTTGCGTAATTCACAAAAGTTAAAAATCTGAAATAGAGATTTTGAGTTAAATACTTTGGTGTTTGATTTATGATTAACTAGAAACAAGTGTGTGATGTTATAGTCAAACGGGTCGAATAATCATATAAAGGATTTATAAGCCAATAGCTTATAATTCAGATTTTTATGCAAACCGAGGTGATAAACGGATCCGTAATTTAATTACTTGTATTCCGTACAATTGATTAATGACAATTAAAGTGCTTGACGACTGTGTGGAATTACGTAACTGCTCTCTTATATCTGTGTTATACTTACATGGACATGTTAACACACTGGTAGTGTACAGAAAAGTCATTAAATACTCTGTTATGACTTTCTGAGTGTTAAAAATAAAAAACGTTGCAAAAATATATATGTAGGACGCTTTACGGATTAATTAAGCAGTTTAACGGAACAATGTCGAACCGAACAACCGGACTTTACCCGGAACCTAAAAATATTGACATGACATTGTTTTTCTTTTTCTGAGCCAGTTAGGGTCCCCGAATACCCTAACACCCGTTATATTACATAACACACTTATAACTTGTTTAAAGTGCATGACTAAACTAACTAGCTTGTAACCATTCCATCAAAATCCAACCATATAACCTTTCCCCCCATCCGATCGGTTGCCTATATGGGGACACCTTTCACCATTTTTGATTATTATATTGGGGATGTTTAGTATCAAGGTAACATATTAACTAGAGGTTAAAGACCTAAACTAGTTTATAAATAAACACATGGGATTACAATCTTCATTTCATCAACACCAACCAAATTTGCATCTCTCTCTCCCTCCCCTTCTTTGTTCTCGGCAGCCCCATCATCACCACACCACCATCATTACTTGATCACTTTCAAGCATTTCACAAGCACACAAAGGTGTTAGAAGGTCGACAACGAAGCTCGGTGTGTTCGGAAGTTGAAGGACCTCTCTCGTTTTCTTTTAACCACCACTTTTCCACACTTGAACTCCCCTAGCCTTGTGCTAGTAGTAAGTTTCTTAAATCTTCATCTTGTTCATGTATTTTATGGTTAATAGATGATTAATGGTTAAAAACTTATGAAACTCTAAAAGAACTTACATTAGTCTTGGATAAAAGATGAATAAGATGAATAAAGAGAAGATAGGTGTGTAAATCATGTAGATCTTGTGTGATTATGATTATTGGTTGATTATCTGATGTTTTGCTGATTAATATTGATGTGTGATGTTGTTGTGGTCACTAAACATGATTAACGGAATCAATCAAACACAAGTTAGTAAGTTAGAGAGTGAAAACAGAATCTGTCCCGGTTTTACAGCCAACTTCAGTTGGCTGTAAACAGGTCATAAACTCAACAGAAAACTGATATTTTGAGTCTAAAACGTGTTATTATGAAATACGGTTCTAATGGCACCGGAATCATAATTTTTGGACTTCGTTTACTATTTTTAAAGTGTCGATTTGTAACAACAACTTAAGCTGAATTTTGACAGCAATAAATGGGTGTTATACTTTCAGTCATAACCTGAGTTTTGTGATGAATCGGACCATGAAATTTGTACAGTAGATGACAACCGATGCATTTGTAATTACCCCGCTTGAATTTCATAAATCGGACACTCGATGAATTTTAAATAAATTATCCCGTGGACTGTAGTCAGAAAAATATAAATCTGAGTTCAGCCCGGAAAATGAATTTTTATAAAATATTGGTAAGGAACCGGACCCCCATATTTTTACACAATAAAATTTGGAACGTTTAAGACATTCTGTAAAAATTTGGGAATTTTTGGAATAATTTAACTATTTTATTAAAATGTTCGAAAACAGCCCGGTTTTGAATATTAATGCGGAAATGACATAAGTTGTGACTTGCGCATCTAAATGTCGAGTCTGCTATCTGTGAATGATCTAACAAGTTATATGTGTTACGTGCATTATCGTATGTTTGCCTATGAGTGGGGGAATGGATGGGAAGGATATATATGGGCATAAACAGTTAAAGTAATGCATGCTATGTGATAGATACGTGTAGGAACTTTGTGCTCTAATTGAAAATCACTAAATGACTAACTGGTAAATCATACTAGGACGTGATTGACCGACCTTGACTGTTAGCTATATTTGAGAATCTAACCGAGCAAACCGAGGTGAGTTCACACACTTTCTAAGGCATGGGATTCCCGGTGGTTTGGGAATGGGTTAAAGAATTTAAAACTAAATCTACATATCCTCCTTGGGTAGGATATTTACGGCCATCCTCCATAGATTGGATTCCATTATTAATCCTACGAATTCTCCTGGTGCAGAATACGTACGCTCGTCCTCCTTGGGTATGACAACAACCTTAAAACTAGCTAGACAAAACTCTATCATGAAGTCCCTCAATTTATATCGACTTAATCGCCGAGGCCAATGGCGAGCGGGTCATTAGTTAATAGCGCTATTAGGTTTAACAAACCTCACACAGTGCCGTTCGGACGGGCGTGTACTAATGGACTATGGCAAACTGTCAGTGATGATAGACACTGATGTAGGGCACAACTATTGTTCGTCAGTTGTCGATATGTACGGTCTAGTAGTTCACACGGGGAAAGCCCCCACTGATTATGGTTATGGTTTGGGTAATGAAAAAAAGGGAACTGGTTAAACATACTTTCAACTACGGGGTAACCCCCACGGCAATTAAGCCAACGAAAGTCAAACCACGTTTTTCAGAAACAACTTAAAAGCTAAACAACCAAACGTGAACTCACTCAACTTTGTTGTTGACTCGTTGTTACATGCCTTACAGGTCGCTAGATGCTTTTGGAGCTTGCATGGGGAGAAGGTTGTTGTGGAATATGGGTTGTTACACCCCATACCTAATAATTGAACTTTATAAACCTATGGAACTTATGTTTGAGACTTTAAACTTATGAACTGTGAACTTAGGTTTGGAACCTACGTTTTATGCTTCCGCTGTTATCTTAAAATCAGTTACCTTCTTTAGGTCACCAATCGTATTGTAGTTGGTTTCATTTACTTAATTGTGTTGTTCAATATGATTGGTGGCTCGATCCTGGTCACGTCACGCCTCCAAGCGGTGGTACTCCGCATGGTGGATTTTGGGGGTGTGACAGATTGGTATCAGAGCCATTGGTTATAGTGAACTTGGTTTTTAAAAAGGGAAAAGTTTTTGATAAAACCAGACTATAACCAGTACAGTGCTCAACGATCCAAAACGACGCTTCGCTCCACGTGCAAGACTCGACACCATAAGTGGTATGAATTATGTTATATTGTTGGTTAGATAGTTCTCACTGTGCATTAGGTAAGGTGGTAATTTGCTATTTGAACCTTGTGTGCTTACTCTCTATTGTCGTCCCATGCTTATGCACTTTCGCGACACTTTTCTCACTTACGTTGCTTCATTATGAAGATCATGAGCGGACGCGGAGGACGTATCAACCTCGCTCAAGCCCAGTTGACGGCTTTGATCAACGAACGAGTTGCTGAGGCACTCGCAGCGAATCCAGCAGGAGGTATAACCTGCTATATCAACTCATCTTAGGACGTTTAGATCCTACCTTCACAAACCAACCCTCGTGCTTAACCTTGTCTATTATCCTCGCGCAACAGGTCAACATGCTCAACCTCCTGTGTGCACGTTCAAGACGTTCATGGACTACCGACCTACCACTTTCAGTGGCACAGAAAGAGCAGTGGGCCTTCTTCACTGGTTTGAAAAGCTTGAGTCAGTTTTCAAGATGAGCGAATTCCCCGAAGACCGTAGGGTGAAATATGCTACCGGAACACTTGAAGGAGCTGCGTTAACCTGGTGGAAGGCACAGGTTCAACTACTAGGACTGGCAGTTGCTAATGCCACACCCTGGAATGGTTTCAAAGAGCTGATCAAGGAGGAGTACTGCAGTCGGGATGACATCCACAAGCTAGAAGTGGAATTTTACAATTTGAAGATGACGGGGTCTGAGATTGAGGCGTATACTAAGAGGTCAAACGAGCTGGCCATCCTGTGTCCAACTATGGTGGACCCTCCCACCAAACGTATTGAGCTGTACCTCAAGGGCCTTGTACCAGAGATTCAAAGTCACGTAAGTTCAGCCAACCTGGGTACCATTCAGCAAATTATCAAGTTGGCTCATCGTCACACCGACCAGGCGGTGGAGCAAAACAGGCTACCCAAACGTATCAGTGCCACAACTACTTCTGATGCACCTACCGACAACAAGCGAACATGGGATGGGAACTCTGGAAAGGGTTCTACTTCAGTTCAGTCTCAGCATCGAAAGACTGATGACTACCAGAGTCCTGGTCAGCAATCTTCTGGTAACCAAGGACAGGGTGGATACCGAGGGAACCACCCCAAGTGCAACCGGTGCAACAAACATCACAGCGGGCAATGCAACAAAGGTCGTTGCCTGAGGTGTAACAAGTTTGGTCATGAAGCAAAGGATTGCAGGAGCGCCCGACCAGCAAATCAGAATCGCCAACAACAACAACAAGCCCCACAGAACCACCAGCAGCAACATCAGCAGGGAAATAAAGGATGCTTTCAGTGTGGCGCTGAAGGCCACTTTAAGAGGAACTGCCCCTAGCTGAACCAAAACCAGAACAATAACCAAGGAAATGGAACCACAATGGGGAGAACAATGGCGGCAACAATGAAGGCGGCAATGGGGGAAACAACAATGGCAATGGGGCAAGGGGTCGTGTGTTCGTGATTGGTCAGGGAGAAGCAAGGAACGATCCCAATGTTGTGATGGGTAAGTTTCTTCTGGATGACTTCTTTGTTACTATTTTATTCGATTCGGGTGCCGATACTAGTTATGTGTCCTTAAAAGTTAGCCAAATGATTAAGCGCACTCCAACACTTTTGAACACCAAACACACGATAGAGCTAGCAAATGGTAAAAGTCTTGAAGCCACACACGTAGTTAAAGGTTGTAACCTCGTCTTAGCTGGTCAGACTTTCTCTATCGATCTTGTTCCTATCACACTTGGTAGTTTCGACGTTGTTATTGGGATGGATTGGCTATCTCATCATCAAGCGGAGATTGTTTGCAAGGAGAAAATCGTCCGCATTCCTCGTTCTGATAAAGAACCCCTCATGATTCGTGGTGACAAGAGTGGTGCTGTCGAAGGCATCATCTCTTTCCTTAAGGCCCAGAAATGTTTGCGAAAGGGCCACACTGCCATTCTGGCACTCGTTACTGACACATCCACGGAAGAGAAGAGAATTGAAGACATTCCTATAGTGCGCGACTTTCCTGAGGTATTTCCTGAGGTATTTCCTAAGGAATTACCTGGTCTTCCGCCTCATCGCCAAGTTGAATTTCAAATCGAGCTAGCTCCTGGAGCAGCGCCAGTAGCTCTAGCACCATATCGCCTAGCTCCATCAGAACTCGAAGAACTGTCCACACAACTACAAGAACTCTTGGAAAAGGGTTTTATACGTCCTAGCTCTTCGCCCTGGGGAGCTCCAGTCTTGTTCGTAAAGAAGAAAGATGGTACTTTCAGAATGTGTATTGACTATCGCGAGCTTAACAAGGTGACTGTGAAGAATCGTTATCCTCTTCCACGTATTGACGACCTATTCAACCAGCTGCAAGGGTCGAGCTATTACTCCAAGATTGACTTGAGATCGGGATACCATCAGCTGAGGGTCCGAGATGAGGACGTCTCCAAAACAGCATTCAGAACTCGTTACGGCCATTACGAGTTTCTGGTTATGCCATTCGGGCTGACGAATGCACCAGCGGTCTTCATGGATCTCATGAACCGAGTGTGCAAGCCTTACCTGGATAAGTTCGTTATTATGTTCATCGACGATATCCTGATCTATTCTAAGAGTCAGGAGGAGCACGAGAAGCATCTACGACTTATGCTGGAACTTCTTCGAAAAGAGCAGTTGTATGCCAAGTTTTCGAAATGTGACTTCTGGCTTCGCGAAGTCCACTTTCTAGGCCATGTGGTAAACAAGGATGGAATTCATGTGGATCCATCTAAGGTTGAATCGATCAAGAACTGGCCTGCACCCCGCACACCAACAAAAATCCGCCAATTCTTGGGTTTGGCAGGATATTATAGAAGGTTTATCAAGGATTTCTCCAAGATTGCGCAACCTCTCACTTCACTGACTCAGAAGGGTGTCACCTATCGTTGGGGTGATGCACAGGAGTCCGCATTTCAGCACTTGAAGGATAGACTTTGTAGCGCGCCTATCCTCTCATTGCCTGAGGGCACAGACGATTTTGTGGTTTACTGCGATGCTTCCATCCAAGGACTTGGTTGCGTGTTGATGCAACGTGACAAGGTCATTGCCTACGCATCACGCCAACTTAAGGTTCACGAAAGAAATTACACTACTCACGATCTGGAGCTGGGAGCAGTTTTTTTCGCGCTTAAGATATGGAGACATTACCTGTACGGTACCAAGTGCACCATTTACACCGATCACAGGAGTCTTGAGCATATCTTCAAGCAAAAGGAGTTAAACATGCGACAACGCCGATGGGTCGAACTCTTGAATGATTACGAATGCGCTATCAAGTATCATCTAGGCAAAGCCAATGTTGTGGCTGACGCCCTCAGTCGAAAGGATACTTTACCTAAGCGTGTACGTGCATTACAGCTTACCATTCACTCTAGCCTTCCCGCTCAAATTCGTGATGCTCAAGTTGAAGCATTGAAGGCAGAGAACATCAGGGCTGAGTCCCTACGAGGATCGAGGCAGCGGCTAGAACAAAAGGAAGACGACGCTTACTATCTAACAGGGCGCATCTGGGTTCCACTTTATGGAAACTTACGCGAGCTTGTGATGGACGAAGCGTACAAGTCTCGTTATTCAGTACACCCTGGTTCGGATAAAATGTACCACGACCTCAAGACTACGTATTGGTGGCCTGGCATGAAAGCCCACATAGCGACCTACGTCAGTAAGTGCTTGACTTGTGCGAGAGTCAATACTGAATATCAGAAACCATCAGGCCTACTTCAACAACCAGAGATACCTAAATGGAAATGGGAGCAAATTTCCATGGATTTTGTTACTGGTCTACCCAGATCTCAACGCGAAAACGATACCATTTGGGTGATCGTAGATCGACTGACCAAGTCTGCACATTTTCTGGCGATCAAAGAAACGGATAAGTTTTCTACTCTTGCAGACATTTACCTAAAGGAAGTGGTATCAAGGCACGGAGTGCCAACCTCTATTATATCTGATCGTGACACGCGTTTTACTTCTGAACTGTGGCAAGCAATGCACAAGTCCTTTGGCTCACGTTTAGATATGAGCACCGCTTATCACCCACAGACGGATGGGCAATCTGAATGCACCATCCAAACCCTTGAAGACATGCTTAGGGCATGTGTAATCGATTTTGGTAATGGCTGGGAAAATCACCTCCCGCTAGCGGAGTTCTCATATAACAACAGCTACCACACCAGCATCCAGGCTGCTCCGTTTGAGGCATTGTACGGACGCAAATGCCGATCACCTCTCTGTTGGGCAGAAGTTGGTGACAGCCAAATCACTGGCCCAGAACTTGTGGTAGATACCACTGAGAGAATTGCTCAGATACAACAGCGAATGGCGGCAGCTCGTGACCGTCAGAAAAGCTATGCTGATAAGGGAAGAAAACCACTCGAGCTCCAGGTTGGGGATCGAGTGCTACTCAAAGTCTCACCTTGGAAAGGTGTAGTCCGCTTTGGAAAACGAGGGAAACTCAATCCGCGTTATGTCGGACCATTCGAAGTCACCGAGAAAATTGGCAAAGTCGCCTACAGGTTGAACCTACCTGAAGAACTCAGCGGAGTTCACAACGTTTTCCATGTGTCGAATCTGAAGAAGTGTCTGTCAGATGAGACCCTCATAGTTCCTCTTAAGGAACTCACAATCGATGACCAGCTACGATTCGTCGAGGAACCAGTAGAGATTACGGATCGAGACGTTAAGATCCTCAAGCATACCAGGATACCTATGGTCCGAGTTCGTTGGAATGCTCGTCGTGGCCCAGAGTATACCTGGGAACGAGAAGACCAAATGAAACTCAAGTATCCCCAACTGTTTAAGAAAAACGCAACCACTACGGAGGCTGAAGCTACTGCAGAATTTCGGGACGAAATTTCAAATCAACGGGGGGATGATGTGACACCCCAGGAAAATCAGGAAAACAACGCAACTTAGCTAGCTTCCTCAGTAACCACGCGCTAAATTTCGGGACGAAATTCTCTTAACAGGGGGAGAATGTGACAACCCTCAAATTTACATGTATTCCGTACAATTGATTAATGACAATTAAAGTGCTTGACGACTGTGTGGAATTACGTAACTGCTCTCTGATATCTATGTTATACTTACATGGGCATGTTAACACACTGGTAGTGTACAGAAAAGTCATTAAATAGTCTGTTATGACTTTCTGAGTGTTAAAAATTAAAAACGTTGCAAAAATATATATGTAGGACGCTTTACGGATTAATTAAGCAGTTTAACGGAACAATGTCGAACCGAACAACCGGACTTTACCCGGAACCTAAAAATATTGACATGGCATTGTTTTTCTTTTTCTGAGCCAGTTAGGGTCCCCGAATACCCTAACACCCGTTATATTACATAACACACTTATAACTTGTTTAAAGTGCATGACTAAACTAACTAGCTTGTAACCATTCCATCAAAATCTAACCATATAACCTTTCCCCCCATCCGATCGGTTGCCTATATGGGGACACCTTTCACCATTTTTGATTATTATATTGGGGATGTTTAGTATCAAGGTAACATATTAACTAGAGGTTAAAGACCTAAACTAGTTTATAAATAAACACATGGGATTACAATCTTCATTTCATCAACACCAACCAAATTTGCATCTCTCTCTCCCTCCCCTTCTTTGTTCTCGGCAGCCCCATCATCACCACACCACCATCATTACTTGATCACTTTCAAGCATTTCACAAGCACACAAAGGTGTTAGAAGGTCGACAACGAAGCTCGGTGTGTTCGGAAGTTGAAGGACCTCTCTCGTTTTCTTTTAACCACCACTTTTCCACACTTGAACTCCCCTATCCTTGTGCTAGTAGTAAGTTTCTTAAATCTTCATCTTATTCATGTATTTTATGGTTAATAGATGATTAATGGTTAAAAACTTATGAAACTCTAAAAGAACTTACATTAGTCTTGGATAAAAGATGAATAAGATGAATAAAGAGAAGATAGGTGTGTAAATCATGTAGATCTTGTGTGATTATGATTATTGGTTGATTATCTGATGTTTTGCTGATTAATATTGATGTGTGATGTTGTTGTGGTCACTAAACAAGATTAACGGAATCAATCAAACACAAGTTAGTAAGTTAGAGAGTGAAAACAGAATCTGTCCCGGTTTTACAGCCAACTTCAGTTGGCTGTAAACAGGTCATAAACTCAACAGAAAACTGATATTTTGAGTCTAAAACGTGTTATTATGAAATACGGTTCTAATGGCACCGGAATCATAATTTTGGGACTTCGGTTACTATTTTTAAAGTGTCGATTTGTAACAACAACTTAAGCTGAATTTTGACAGCAATAAATGGGTGTTATACTTTCAGTCATAACCTGAGTTTTGTGATCAATCGGACCATGAAATTTGTACAGTAGATGACAACCGATGCATTTGTAATTACCCCACTGGAATTTCGTAAATCGGACACTCGATGAATTTTAAATAAATTATCCCGTGGACTGTAGTCAGAAAAATATAAATCTGAGTTCAGCCCGGAAAATGAATTTTTATAAAATATTGGTAAGGAACTGGACCCCCATATTTTTACACAATAAAATTTGGAACGTTTAAGATATTCTGTAAAAATTTGGGAATTTTTGGAATAATTTAACTATTTTATTAAAATGTTCGAAAACAGCCCGGTTTTGAATATTAATGCGGAAATGACATAAGTTGTGACTTGCGCATCTAAATGTCGAGTCTGCTATCTGTGAATGATCTAACAAGTTATATGTGTTACGTGCATTATCGTATGTTTGCCTATGAGTGGGGGAATGGATGGGAAGTATATATGGGCATAAACAGTTAAAGTAATGCATGCTATGTGATAGATACGTGTAGGAACTTTGTGCTCTAATTGAAAATCACTAAATGAATAACTGGTAAATCATACTAGGACGTGATTGACCGACCTTGACTGTTAGCTATATTTGAGAATCTAACCGAGCAAACCGAGGTGAGTTCACACACTTTCTAAGGCATGGGATTCCCGGTGGTTAGGGAATGGGTTAAAGAATTTAAAACTAAATCTACATATCCTCCTTGGGTAGGATATGTACGGCCATCCTCCATAGATTGGATGCCATTATTAATCCTACGAATTCTCCTGGTGCAGAATACGTACGCTCGTCCTCCTTGGGTAGGACAACAACCTTAAAACTAGCTAAGACAAAACTCTATCATGAAGTCCCTCAATTTATATCGACTTAATCGCCGAGGCCAATGGCGAGCGGGTCATTAGTTAATAGCGCTATTAGGTTTAACAAACCTCACACCGTGCCGTTCGGACGGGCGTGTACTAATGGACTATGGCAAACTGTCAGTGATGATAGACACTGATGTAGGGCACAACTATTGTTCGTCAGTTGTCGATATGTACGGTCTAGTAGTTCACACGGGGAAAGCCCCCACTGATTATGGTTATGGTTTGGGTAATGAAAAAAAGGGAACTGGTTAAACATACTTTCAACTACGGGGTAACCCCCACGGCAATTAAGCCAACGAAAGTCAAACCACGTTTTTCAGAAACAACTTAAAAGCTAAACAACCAAACGTGAACTCACTCAACTTTGTTGTTGACTCGTTGTTACATGCCTTACAAGTCGCTAGATGCTTTTGGAGCTTGCATGGGGAGAAGGTTGTTGTGGAATATGGGTTGTTACACCCCATACCTAATAATTGAACTTTATAAACCTATGGAACTTATGTTTGAGACTTTAAACTTATGAACTGTGAACTTAGGTTTTGAACCTACGTTTTATGCTTCCGCTGTTATCTTAAAATCAGTTACCTTCTTTAGGTCACCAATCGTATTGTAGTTGGTTTCATTTACTTAATTGTGTTGTTCAATATGATTGGTGGCTCGATCCTGGTCACGTCACGCCTCCAAGCGGTGGTACTCCGCATGGTGGATTTTGGGGGTGTGACAATTACGGACGCGTGGGAAAAAGAATCACGCAAAATGGACTTGTAGATAAAAAGTTATGGCAATTCGAAGTTTGTTATTTTTGTAAAAATGGAGCTGGGCAAATATGCAGGTCCAGAGAATGGACCCTCTGAAAAACAGACTTCCCCGCAGCACGCGAGGGGATGAGTGAATGCTGGCGCGACACGCGGGGCCTGTCGCGGCCCGCGAACGAATTAAAGAAATCTCTCGCGTGGCGCGAGAGATTTAGATCTAAATTTTTATTTTTGATTTCGTTTATTTGATATTGAAACTTGTTTATTCTTGTTTCTATGATTATCAAAACTAACTTTTAAGTTGGTTTTGACATTAGGTGAATGTCGTTACCATCCGGATGCCGATCAAGCAACGAAGTGAACCGAACACATACTTAATGAAGCTTCTGCGATATCTTTCTTTTGTTTAGTTTAAAAATGAAAGTTGTAAACACTTGATACTATATTTTGAATACTCTAATTCTGTATGAACGTTAACTTGTCAAAGTTTTTGAAAGGTCGCATTTTTACATAAAATGCGTATTTAATATTATAATTGTATTAAAATGAGACGGGTCTTACAAGTTGGTAATCAGAGCTCATGGTTAAAGAATAAAGTGTGTTCGGTTCGAGACTTGATCGCAAATCCCGTCAGTATATTTATATTAATGGTTTAGCATGTTAGATTGTTGTAAACAACACATAGGGTCATCGTGTAATACACATTACCCCAATTAAAATGATTGGTATAGTTAACGAAATCACGTGCGTTAACACATGTAGTAAAAAGCCTCGTATTATAATACGGGCAATTATTGATGTCGACATTACTAATTGTGTGAATATTTTAGGTGAAGGATACTCGCATCTGAAGATGTCGCGTAATGATCGCGAACAAGGTTAACGGCATGGAAAGTCCGTTAGGGCAAGCATTACCAGGTGCACGTTTTAAATTAATCGCACAAATAGTAATATGCAACAAACACGTAGAGAATGACGGTTGCATATATAGGATAAAACTTGGAAAACCTGAATAGGATATCTATTAAAGATGATGTTTCCAAGAGAAAAATTTAGTAGAAAAATGTGTTATTCACGATTGTGAATAACGAAACAACAATAGAGTTAGTTTATGTGGAAACTTGGACGGGAGTAATTATCCAAGTGAATAATTCTCAATATTATACTAATGAGAAAAGTAGAGATCACATTAACGAATGTGATTACATAATAGTTTGATAGAAAGAAAACATTATATACGTTCAAGGGGAAAACAAGTAAAACTAATAATTGTCCTTTAGCAATTAAATAAATTTTTATAGAATGAAATCATAGATATAGAAATAAACAGAGACGTTACTTACATAGGGCGTGATGTGAAAATTATGAAAAGGTCATGCGTGTCATGTGTTGACCGCTTACTCTGGCCAAGTAAGTAGTGAACACATGATACCATGAACTTCTTATGATGGACACATTTACGTCCGATGTAATAAGGACGGGGTGAATGGGACAATTTAAAAAGGTTACCCAAATGAATCAAATAAGTAAGATGTTTGATAGTAAACGTAAACGCAAGTCGGATGGCGGAAGCATATTACGTTCGAATAACGAGCCCGGGAGAAGGGACAAAGATTAAAGTAAATGAAAATAAAAACTAACTAATAAGAATGCTAAGGCACAGGGAATAAAGTTTGACTGTCATAAGTGATGAAATTCACACAGACAAGTCAAGGGGGTAGAATAAAGAATAAAAGAATTGGTCGAATAAAAGCAATGAAATTCGCTAAGACGACCAAATAAATCAAAACGAAGTCTTAATGCATACCGGAGGGGTTGCAATAATAGTGACTTCGGTAAAATACCCAATTGATGGGTAGGGATTCAGAAGTACACGTAAACCAAGAGATGGGAACGCGAATTAAAGGTCAAAAGACTCGGATTGAGAGTTATGACTAAAAGACGACAAGATTTTGCAAACATAAATTTTGAAAATTTCGTTCGACTATTTTAAGGTTGAACGGGTAGAATAAAGAATGAAGTTTGACATTTCTAAGTGAGGAAATTTCACACGAACAAGTCAAATGTGTTAAATAAAGAATAATGCTTGCTAATGTAAGTAAGCGCAAACCGAATAAATGAAAACGCGAAATATTAATAAACTTATGCAATGGGTTATGGGCGCTAAAAACGTTAAGATGGAAGAACCCGAGTAATGGGTTGTAAAGAGGTATAAGTATGGACCGAGAAACGGTAAATGTAAGAACAAACCAACGTGTAAATAACGTAAGGAGTCATAAAGTCAGAAGATTAGTCTGAAAGTAAACGAATGTAGCCTTAGACTACGGTCAATAATTCTGAATATATAAAGGGGTGCCTTGACACCATATATGTACATTTGAATAAAGACACGAATAAAAGATGATCTACGGGATCATCCTAACCTACGAGATTAAAAGTAGTGTTAAGGTCTACGGGACTAAGAAGACCTTTGGGTAAAAAAAAAAACGAATTGTTGGGTCTCACCTTAAAAAGGGGGAAATCTAAAGAGATAGTCTACGAGACTAAGAGAAAGAATCTACGAGTTATTTGGGTTAAGCATGGGAACTAGTTATGATTCCCCGCATTAAATAATAATGGAAAGCAACAAATCTTCGAAAGTAACATCCCTAGATATGAGAGAAAGACGTAAAACAAAGAGAAAGCTTAAACTAAAATTTAGTTTTAGTCAAAAGCAATGTTTTAACAAACATAAGTAGTATGAGGTGATTTAGAAAATCTTAAACACACATAAGGCCGGAGATGGCAAAGTAGTATACCCGGTTGACAAGGTATGAAGCGACGGCGATTAATTAGTCTAGCCGGTAAAACTATTCAAAGTCAAGATAATGTCATGACAAATACAAAGCGCTTGTTAATATAAGACAAGAGCGGAATAAACATGTTAACAGACTAACGTGACTGAGTGGTCAAGTGACAACTCGGTCAAATTGGTGACAAAGATAAGAAATATAAGATGAAAGATACTGTTCGTAAGGACTTACACATGAAAGACACACATGTCAATACGAATGATAAATATTGACCAAAAAGAATGAATGCATTAAAAACGAAAACTAGGTTCGTTTAGTCTAAATTAATGAACTACGTAAATAAGGTTTCGGGGACGAAACCTCTTTAAGGGGGGTAGACTTGTAACACCCCAAAAATGGGCTTGGTAATCAAACCACGTTAACATTAACGACGGGTAAAATACCGCTAGTGGTGAAAATTTACCCGGTAAATAATAAAATTTAAATAAATAAACCTAGTATTAAACAAAAAAAAAAGAATAAACGCTTTGAGAAAACAAAGTTTATAAGATGCCCGAGTTAACGGGACTTAAAAATAAAACGGGTTAGGACTTCCATGAACCCACTAAGTAACTAGGAATGATTAATCTAGTTAGTTAATTGTTTTAAAACAATAAAGAAGCATGAACGAATAACCTTTTTATAAAATTGAAACTAGATGGACTAAAAGTGGCAAAAGTGAATGAAGTTTATTTAAAAAAACAAACACCAAAACACACACACATGTGTGTGATTGGTCGACGTATACAGGGGGAGAAAAAGGGGTTTCTCTTCAAGAACCCTAAACATATGAAATTCTACAAAATCAAAGAGAAATCGAGCCGGGAAATTGGGGCTTTAACTAAATTCGTGATCACCTAAGCTATGAGATCGCAAGGTATGTCAAATTTTGTAATTCGGAGATATCTTGAATCTATGATGAACACATAAAATCGAAAATTATGTGATGAATGTTGTATATATGAATGATATTGGATTGAATCTATGTCTAGGAACAAACCCTAGATGCAAACTTGTAGAATTGTGCCATAAACTAGTGATTCGTCAAATAATCAAGTATGAACTAAGTGGGTTTTGACTAAATAACTAAATATGATGATACGCATGTGCTTAGAATCATCATATTTGATAGTTAGAGCATAATACTTGAACAATTTATAAGTTCGAGTGAATGCTCATACATGACTTGAAATGGGTTTTGTATGTTATGACGAAATTGGTGATTTTGTTCATGTAACTAGGTGTTGGAGTCATGATGTCTACAAATTAATATGTAGAACTTGATTATATCAGATGTTCGGATGAATGTCTAATGCTATGATGAAACGGGTTTTAAATGTAGATGAAAACCTTTAGTTCTTGCTTAACAAATGAATAATTGGCTTTGATAATCAAGAGCTAAGTGAAATTGGTGTTAATAATATCATGAACTTAGACTTGAAAAGTAGTTAAAACGGTGGCGTATGAATAATGCCTATCGGATACTTAACAAAGGGCTTAAATGAATTGTCGAGTTTCAAATTATTATCACTTATGCTAATAGGCAGTTTGACCTTTAAAAGTCAAACTGACCAAAATGAAATCAAATGGTAAATTTTGATGTAAATCCGTAAGATGGAATAGTCATAATTAATGATGACTAATCTAACCGTCTTACGAATTATAATGGTAGTTCGACGCTTGACAAGCTAGATGGAGGCTTGGAAAGGAAGCGGGTCAAACGAATCAAGTGTGAAGGAAAAGCGTGTTTCGGATGCAAGGTAAGTAAAAGCTTACACCCTTTTATAGTATACATCAGTTGTGTGTATTGAAAATGAATAGAGAAAAATCCGTAATTGAATTTTGATGTTCCGACGTGAATAATATGGGTCGGAACAAGTGAAAGCGACGAAAACAATGATGGTTGCAAGAAAAGGGTAAAATAGTAAATTAGTCACGAGTTTTGACACGATATTTGACCAGAAGTTGGTTTACAACATAAAGAATGTTTATTAATTTTTATAGATTTTTATAAAGTTGTTTGACGAGGTTTTCGCGGATGTTTTGTCAATAAATTAGTTGTTGACAGCAAAAGTTCCGCTACTTGCAGAAATTATTTCGAGGTCTTAACCATCGAGTTTTGACACGATATTTGACCAGAAGTTGGTTTAAAACATAAAGGATGTTTAATAATTTTTATAGATTTTTATAAAGTTGTTTGACGAGATTTTCGCGGATGTTTTGTCAATAAATTAGTTGTTGACAGCAACAGTTCCGCTACTTGCAGAAATTATTTCGAGGTCTTAACCATCTAGTTTTGACACGATATTTGACCAGAAGTTGGTTTACAAAATAAATGATGTTTAGTAATTTTTATAGATTTTTATAAAGTTGTTTGACGAGGTTTTCGCGGATGTTTTGTAAATAAATTAGTTGTTGACAGCAACAGTTCCGTTACTTGCAGAAATTATTTCGAGGTCTTAACCATCGAGTTTTGACACGATATTTGACCAGAAGTTGGTTTACAACATAAAGGATGGTTAGTAATTTTTATAGATTTTTATAAAGTTGTTTGACGAGGTTTTCGTGGATGTTTTGTCAATAAATTAGTTGTTGACAGCAACAGTTCCGCTACTTGCAGAAATTATTTCGAGGTCTTAACCATCAAGTTTTAACACGATATTTGACCAGAAGTTGGTTTACAACATAAAGGATGTTTAGTAATTTTTATAGATTTTTATAAAGTTGTTTGACGAGGTTTTCGCGGATGTTTTGTCAATAAATTAGTTGTTGACAGCAACAGTTCCGCTACTTGCAGAAATTATTTCGAGGTCTTAACCATCGAGTTTTGACACGATATTTGACAAGAAGTTGGTTTACAACATAAAGGATGTTTAGTAATTTTTATACATTTTTATAAAGTTGTTTGACGAGGTTTTCGCGGATGTTTTGTCAATAAATTAGTTGTTGACAGCAACAGTTCCGCTACTTACAGAAATTATTTCGAGGTCTTAACCATAGAGTTTTGACACGATATTTAACCAGAAGTTGGTTTACGACATAAAGGATGTTTAGTAATTTTTATAGATTTTTTAAAAGTTGTTCGACGAGATTTTCACGGATGTTTTGTCAATAAATTAGTTGTTGACAGCAACAGTTCCGTTACTTGCAGAAATTATTTCGATGTCTTAACTATCGAGTTTTGACATGATATTTGGCCAGAAGTTGTTTAACAACATAAATAATGTTTGGTAAGTTTTATACATTTTAGACATAAGCCTTTTTGGGTCAAGTGCCTATAAACGGGTATTTTCCGTAAAACAACCAACCGAAGTGTAGAATCTGGGAAAATTGGTCAAATATACTAAATCCACCACGAGTATAGTTGTGGTGAAATGTAAGTAGATAATTCAAATTTGGGAAAATGATGGGTGTAACACCTGTCTTTTAAAAGCATTATTTAATCGTAAGAAATGCGGAATTTGCAAAAAGAAGGTTTATAGTTAACAAAAAAACTTAGTTGGTAAACTAAGTCGTACTTCGTAGTACTATTTAACATAGTCGAATAACAGAAATAAACCATTGATTATTCAGTAGTATTTACAAACAACATAGTTTAATAGATTATATTAGTGCGGAAGCGTCCAAAATGTGTGTTCGGTTCTTGAAGCATTGGCTTGATCATCATCCGCATCCTTGCAATATCTAAAAAAACTGGAAATTTTGGCAAATATTAGTACTAGGGTTTTTATTAAATCGACATAATCGAAACTACGCTAAAAAACGGATTCGATTAACAAGTATATGCATAATTTAACACATAGGTCAGGGCTCTACCGTAACTTACGCTAGCCACCGTAAGTTACGGTAGACACTGTTTCACTTTGGTCTGCCGTAAGGCAGTATAGAACTGTCGTAATTGTTTTGTTCTCTAACGTAAGTTACGGTGGAGACCGTAACTTACGGTAGCTCCTGCAACTTCCTATTTTGACTATTTTGTTGATTTCACCCGAATCCACATGTCGTTTTAGGTGATTCCTTTCCTATATGTCTGTAAATTCATTACGGACATGCTCATTACAACTATCATACCAAGAATTTGATTTACATGTCATACGTCTAAAAGTCACTATACCATCATTCGATTCATTCTAACCTCACCCATTTTATTACCGGTTCGCTAGCAAGCCTATGGCGTCTTATATCCACCATCCGGGCATATCATCACCTGCATTTCCTTACCAATACCGTGGCTTAATGCTCTTGTGATTGTTATCACCATTGCTAACTACTAAGAGCGCTTGTACTACAATTTACACCATTATTCGACCCGTTGGCTCATCTTGTGGAAATCCTCCATTTTGATGGCTACCAAACGGTTTCTTACCAATTCTAATCTTATTGATTTAAGTAATGATTATGGTCACTAAAATCATCACAACTTCTATTCTACAATACGACTATACATAATTTAACAACGATTCACTTAACGTAACGGGTCAAGTTACATACCTTTAGTGCACGCCCTTCAAACGCAAATCGCCACCGGCTTGTCCACTCGACGCTCCGGTATCTTTTCCTATAGAGTTCAATCACGATTCGTTTAGAACTCCTTTTCATTCATATATCGCATAATTTGTCAAATTATCACAATCATGCGTTTTAACTTTAAACTTCAAATTCGCGCCTTCTTTGGGGCATTTTTTACAAACACTTAACGGGCAGAATTTTACATCTTTTATTTTCTAATTCATGGCTTGCTACTTAGCCTTGATTAACATCAATTGAGCTATTACATATAGAATTACACATCATATTTTTAGAAATCAGTTTCTATGCATCAATTTACACTAGATTAGCATTCTACACCCTAGTGTTCATCATTTTCTCACAAAACCCATGAATGACCTTCAATGTACTCATGAAATTTCCAGAATTTAGGCATGATTTCACATGGTATTGTCTAGGTTTTACTCCTAGACACTATATCATCCCTATTCTATCCAGACAGCAAACATGCAACATCAAATTTCGGATTTCCCAAATTCATGAGAATTTCAAACAGAGAATTAACATCAAATTTTACATACCTTACAACCCCCTTGCAATGGGGATCAGTAATCTATGCTCGATTCTCGTTTTGGACTTGATTTGATCCTTTAATTTTTTTTTGGAAAACTAGGGAAAACCCCCAGGCAAACCTTTTATTAATAATGTTCAAAAACGAGAATACAAACAAAGAGCATTTGGCCACGGCAACTCGCCTAAAAACCAAACCTCAACAAAAGAACACAAAACGAGAAACCAACATACAAAGAACACCAAGTAAAAAATGAAAAAGAAGCTAAACTCCACGAGCGATGTCTCTAGCCGACTCATCCGTCTCGGATTCAACCTCTACTTCATCTTCAACATTTGTTTCAACCATGGCTTCCTTTACCGGATCAAACTTTGTGAGCATCACGTAGTAGGCCTTCAATTTTTCCGACCATGAAGAGAATATATCGTCCGGCGGTTGCGTATTTGTCTCATAGAACTTACGTACCATTAACATTTCTTTTTCCCACAACCCGTGCTCGGTATCAAAACAATCTTCTTCATTTTGAAGTGTGTCAAATGAATTTTTTGTTTCAAGCGTTGAGCTTTGATATGAACTAGGGTTTTGGGGAGCTGCAGGTCGCCCCTTCCTTCTGGTCGATCCCAACAACACAAAATAAATGTGTTGTGAGTTTTTAATTTTTGTTTTATTATTATTGGTTTTCACTTAAACACCTTTAGTCCCTCAATTTTTGTTAACTTTATAATTTAGACCTTTTTTTTCAATCCCTTCATGTGTTACTATAAGGCAACTAGCTAACTAGGTTATTTATTTCCTAATTAGCTTATTCTCATTTATTTAGTACTTTAAAATTCTAATATAAAGTTTTATAAATTTCGGGATGTTACAAGTCCACCCCCCTTAAAAGGGTTTCGTCCCCGAAACCTTCTTTAAGGAGTCCTTTGGTCTAGACCTAACTATCTTTGTTGCCTTCTTGACCGGGCTGTGTTTTGACCATCCAGTCAATGAGTCCGTCGACATACTTATTTCACGCTAGTCTTATATTGACAAGCGTTCTATATAGGTCACCACATTATTTTGACTACAACTTGTTTATTGTCTAGACTAATTGGTCCTCATCTTACCTCATACCTCGTCATTCGGGTATACCATATTACCGTCATCAGCCCTTTGCGTGTTTATAATTTCATATCTAGTGACTCATATTACAACGTGGCTGTACTCTGTGTCCCATCATGCCATGTTTAGGTTTTCGTCAGCTTTTCATTATTATGAATCTTCTCTCGAATGCGTCGTCTTACACCTATCGGTGTTAAGACTTATATCCTTTAGTATTAACCATTTTCTGACTTCCCTCATAATATTCATATTTGTTTGAACGTTGTTTCTTTACTAAAACTGAATTTTAGTTTAATGTTCTTCTCTTTAATACATATTGATTAGTCATATCCAGAAATTGACGACAAGAATTATTCTTCTCCGTTATCATTTTACGCGAGAAATCATAACTGGTTCCCATGCTTTATATTATCGACCCAATGGTCATTTCGGTTCCGTAGACCTTTATTTTGTTTATAACCTGAAGCTTATGGTGATCCCATGGATCATCTTCTATTCATATCTTTATTTAATTGCATAAGTATACATATGGCGTCAAAGCATCCCCTTTTTATATTTCGAATAAATGACTTTTGTTTTCAAATTTCATTTGACCTTAACCGTAGTCTAAGGCTACACTCATTTTCTTTCAGATTATCCTTTCAACTCTATGACTTCTTACGTCACTTTTGCATTGGTTTATTTTACTTATTTCATTATTTGGTTTATGCCTCTAATTCCTTTCAACCCGTTACCCGGGTTCTTTATCTTACTTAATGTTTTTAACACTTCAGTTTCATTGGTTTGCATTTTCCTTTCCATACTCTTTTACGACCTATCACATAGATTCAGTAATATTTCGCACTTTCACTATTCGGTTTGCGCTTACTTGGAATATCAAGTATTTTACTTTATTCAGCCCGTTCAACATTTGAAATAGTTGAACATAACTATCAAAATTTCAGTTTTTGCGAAGTTTTATTGTCCTTTAGTCATATCTCTTAATCCAAGTCTTTTGACTTTTAAATATGCGTTACTTTCCCTTGGTTTACGCATATATCCGTATTCCTACCCATCAATCGGGTATTTTACCGAATTCATTATTAAAGTAGCCATTCCGGCATGCATTAAGACTTCGTTTGATCTATTCAGTAGTATTAGCGTATTCCATCTCCCTTATTCCCCAACATTCTTGTTTATTGTTTTATATTTTTATTTACCTTGATTCCTATCCCTTCCCTTGGGCTTATTACCTTAATGTAACACGCTCCCGTCATCCGGCTTCCTTTTACCTTTATTATCCAGCATTTTGCTTATTTGATCCGAACGCCACCTTTCTGTTGTTAACGACCCTTGGGTCTGTTTCTTTTACTAATGTTCCTAAAGCCCATTTCTTAAGTCTTATCTAGTAAAACCACTGTTGTGGTTATACGGCTTTTGGGGATTCCCGTTCTTATTCTAACACTTTCATAAGGTTTATTTTACTAGGCTTTTATATAATCACATCCATCACTGCAATCATCGTTCTTTCTCATGAAGATTTGATTAATAATGTATTACTTGGATGGTTACCCATACCCAAGTTTCTACATTTGCATTTATTGATACTTTATTATTCATAGTAGCGAATAATACGTATCATTCATTTAACTTCTTTTTCGCAGATATTCTCGGTCCGAATTTTAATTTCTTATCCTTAACCTTAATCCTATTGAAACAATAACAGAATTAATTCATTTACTTTTATTATTGTTTATCGTTGCATGAAATTTATCTACATCGTCTGTTGATGTAAATGACGCTCCTACGCGTTTTATTTAGTTCGGCCAAGTCTATAACCTTGTCTTCGCTATTTATTATTATTGCAATTTCCGGGTTCGAGTGTACACGCACTCCTTCCCATTGCAATATCTATCGAGATTACTTTTACCTCGATGCTCAATGTACAGTTTCAGCACCTCTTATAAACAATAGAACTTTTTTTTTTGGGTAAAGGGGTTACCCCGGTGAATTTTATTGATAAATAATAAAGAATCACACAAGTGTACCAAAGCAGCACACTAGAGCTAGACTTGGCATACCAAGACTAGCACAACCAAACAAAACAAAACCAACAACCAAACCAAACGGACAACACAAAACCGACCCAAAACAAAACAACCAGAAGCCGAAACAATGGCAGCTAACAAAAATACTTAAAGCAAAAAACCTCTAGCCCGGATCAATGCTTAAAGTCTTCACTTGGAACTTCCATTTCTCTAACAGCAGCGGGTGCTTCGAACCTTTCCCAGCCTTGAACGTCATTAACTTCAGCCGAACCGTATGAAGAACACTATTAGCAATCATAGTAGCACTTCGCTGATTAGTAGAAAATAGCCTGTTGTTTCTTTCTTGCCATATGAAATATGTAGAAGCCGCAACCACCAACTTACTTACAATACTCTCCGCTGAATTACCATTACCATGTTGAGTAAGACACGTTATAATGGCGTCCCAATTTTCATCAACAGAATCCATATAAGCCATTTCTTTAACCAAGTCCCAAACTTGCAAGCTATAAGAACACCGAAAAAATAAATGATCTCGAGAGTCTTTACCATGCTTACACAGTGGACAACACATGAGATTTAGGTTGGTAGCACTTCCCGCATCCCAAACTCCCATCCGGTCCTGTGTTTTCAGCTTATTCTTAATAACTAACCACAAATGGAACGAGTGCCTAGGGATACACTGGCTAAACCACACCACATCAACCCAATCAACCTCCTCTCCACGCAATCGGATGTTCTCCCATACCTCCCTAGCGCTGTAATCCGAAATGTTACCATGTCTATCCTTCCAAGTGAGCTTATCTGGAACATTATGAACAAGAATCGGTGGTGTCAAGTTAATCAGGACCGGATAAAGGTCATTCCAAGAAACCGGCCACTTCCAATCATTATACTGATCAATAAGATCCGACACTGAGGTTTGCATGTTAAACCCGGCCCCATGTATACGTCTCGGAGTTATAAAGTCACGCAACGGACTGTGAAGACACCAATTATCATTCCACGCACTTGCTTTCCTTCCATCACAAATAGAATACCAAACAAACGGACGAATAAGAGACCGAATAGACAAGATTTTCCTCCACCCCCAAGTCATATTACCTCGAAAAGGAATATCCCAAAAATTCTTTCCCTTTATCCTATATGAATGAATCCATTTAACCCAAAGAGACTCTCTTTTACTAAGAATACTCCAAATATGGTTAGTGAGAAGCGCTTTATTCGTATCATGAATTCTTCTAATTCCCAAACCACCTTCCGATTTTGGAAGACAAACGTTTTTCCAAGCCACTTTAGGAGTAGCAACTTTAACCAAACCACCACTCCATAGAAAGTTTCTCATACGTTTCTCAATATCACCTATAATGCGGGCTGGAAGCATAAAGACCGATACCCAATAAATGTGCATGGCCGAGATGACCGATGAAATTAATTGAAGCCTACCCGCAAAAGAAAGAGACTTATTCATCCAGTGATCAATCTTTTTATCAACTCGGTCTACCAGAATTTTGCAGTCTTTGTACATGAGCTTAGTCGAGATCAACGGAACTCCCAAGTACCTAACCGGAAGCTGACCCTCTTGAAACGGGAGAAGCGAACAAATATCTTGCTTTATCGGAGGCGCAACATTACTAAAAAACACCGTGCTCTTAGCTAGATTCGGAACTAAACCCGATATCCTAGTGAACAAGTCCAAAGTATCCCTCACAACTCTAATAGAAACCATATCCGGATTAACAAACAGGAACAAGTCATCAGCAAAAGACACGTTGATTATCTTCTGAAGTTTGCACTTATCATGATATCTAAAAGAAGGATGTTCATCAGTTGCGTTATGCAATAATAAAGATAGCACCTCCATGACTAAAGTGAACAAATAAGGAGAAATAGGATCTCCCTGTCTAAGCCCCCTCTTACCCTTGAAAAAACCACAAAGGTTCCCATTAATGCTAATAGAAAAAGACACGGTAGAAATACACGTCATAATCCAACCGACCATTTTGTGAGGAAATCCGAACCTGGTGAGGATAGATTTAAGAAAAGACCAGCTAACTGTGTCATACGCTTTCTGAATATCGATTTTGAAAGCACATCTCGGTCTTCCTTTATTTAGATGATAATTATGCATAAGTTCCTGCGTAAGCAGAATGTTGTCTGAGATTCTTCGACCAGGAATAAACGCAGATTGACTGATATCTACCAAGCTACCAAGACTGCCTTTTATTCTATCCGAAAAAATTTTGCTAATGCATTTAAGAATGACATTGCAGCATGAAATCGGCCTATACTCCAACACCGAGGAAGGAGTGGATACTTTGGGAACAAGAGCAATTATTATATGGTTAACTTGCTGAAGTAATTTACCATTCTCAAAAAATTGAATAATTGCACCCGAAACTTCATCACCAACTATATCCCAAGCTTTCTTGAAAAATGCCGAAGTATAACCATCAGGACCAGGGGCTTTGTTATCGGCAATACTAAACATAGCTTCCTTGACTTCATCACCCGTGACCGGCCTTGTCATCTGATCAGCCGCTTCCGGACTAACGGTATTGAAGAAAATATCATCCATATTTAACTCCTCCACCTCTGACTCGATGCCCAAAAAATTGACATAATGATCCACTAAAGCTTGTTCTACACCCACTCCCTCATACTGAATACCCTTAGCATCTTTAATCGAGTGAATTTTATTCCAAGCATTCCTGTTCTTAACAAAATTATGAAAATAGGACGTGTTACCATCTCCAGCACTTAACCAATCCAGCTTGGCCTTCTGCTTTAAAAAGGATTCCTCATCGTAAACGGCACTATGGAACTTCTTTATGAGATCAGTTTCCTTAACCCGAAGAGTAGCATCACACGGGTTCAGATCTATCTGTCTATGAATCTCATCCAGATGTAATCTAAGATCATTGACTTTAACATGTAAATTACCTTGTTTTTGGAGAAGCTTCCTCAGCGGAGATTTCAGATTTCGAAGTTTTTTTACCACTGAAAGCATCGGGATTCCCTCAATAATTCTACTCCACTCAGTCACAACACATTCCTTGAACCCATCTTTATTGGCTAAAAAATTAGGAAATTTGAACGGCTTAGGCTTAGGCCGAAAAACACTAGCCATTTTAAGAATACACGGCGTGTGATCCGACACCCTGTAAGGGTGGTAGAGCACATGAGCATTAGGAAAAACATCCATGAAACTAACATTACCCATAACCCTGTCAATCTTCTTCATAATACCAATCCCATCTCTTGGCTTTTGATTCCAAGTGAAGTGTAGCCCATGCCCTGGAATATCTAACAGCTCATTGTGTTGAACACAATCAAAAAAATCCTTCATTCCTATCGTCGGGGTAGAAGAGCCATGCAGAATATCATCCATATATAGGGCCGAGTTGAAATCTCCCATGACTATCCACGGCTGGCTATTAATCACCATCTTATGTTTACTCAGATCTTTCCATAACTCCCTTCGTTCCTGATAAGTATTTCTTGCATAGACGAAAGAAACAAACAACCGAATGTCATCATTTTTTGGTTTAATACAGACATGCACATCCTGATCAGTTTGAGCTAAAACCATAAGGTCTAACTTATCTTCATTCCGTCCTATTATGATTCTTGTACCTCTGTCACAAACCCCACCGTTAGACGTCCACTCCCATTTTTTAAAAACCCTATTACAAATCTTTGAAAGTTTTGAAACCTCCACATGAGATTCCGGGATGGCACAAACACTTAAATGATTATCTTTCACTATTTGTTGAATCTCTCTTTGTTTCAGGGGCCGATTCAATCCCCTTATATTCCAGGCAACAATACTATCCATAAAAACCCATGTCATCGGGAGTGCTTGCCCCCTCAGAGTTCTTGTTCTTCTTATTCGCTGACATAAAAGTCGACATTTCCGAATGGAACGAATCTATGAAACCTTCCTGACCTTCCAAGTTAGGATACTGATTTTTAGAAGTTTTAATTTCTAGAATATTTTTGTCCAACTTTTCACTAACTTGATCCGAAGAGTTCAGCTCATTTAAACTTCCTAATTTCAA
Organism: Helianthus tuberosus; assembly: GCA_030545235.1. Taxonomy (NCBI): domain Eukaryota; kingdom Viridiplantae; phylum Streptophyta; class Magnoliopsida; order Asterales; family Asteraceae; genus Helianthus; species Helianthus tuberosus. The sequence goes on along the minus strand of CM060357.1, from coordinate 104,063,953 downwards.
AGAATCCTCCCCTAGCAACTCGAATTTGTTATGTAAGTTCACAACCGGTTTTTCTCCCTTTGCACCCTCTTGAGTTTTAGTACCCGACGTACTGGCTCCAGTTGAGGTAGACTTAGGCTTATAAATAAATTTCGTCTTTTGTTTCTTTTGAGGAAAACCATGTTTAGCAGTCTTCCTTTTATCCGTTATGAATCCCTCTTCATCTATAATAATCTGTTTTGATTTTTCCTTGGGAGCCCTTGGGCATGTTGAAATATTATGGCCAAATAAACAACAAGTTTCACAGCGATGAGGTTTCCACTCATATTCTACTTTAACTCTTTCCATCACAAATCCTTCTTCATCCATTTTAGGAATAGCAACCACTACATGGGATTTGAGTTTGTTATCAACATTTATCTCAACCATAGCACGAGCATAACTAGTTCTACCCCAATTCTCTATACACATGTCAGCCGTATAACTGTCCAACCTTTTCGGAATACCCACCTTCGATGCTAATAGACTTAGACCATCATCTGTGTAGACTGCCAAAGGAACATTATGTAACCTGATCCAAACTGGAACCGATTTGATACCCTCCTTCTTTAAACTGACTGTCGGGCCCCAAATATTCAGAAAAAGAGGCATCTTCCTGATCAACCATGGACCGTTTTCAAGAACCTTAAGCATACCCTCCTCCGATTCAAATTTGAAAAAGAAAAAACCATCTGAGTTCATCATAAGTTTAAGGAAACCAAATTTTGCCCAGACATTCTTTACGTAATACTCAACAACGGGGAAAGGAAATCGGTCACCTAAAAAATTACCATAAAGAACATTCTCAAATTTCTTTTGTACCTGACGAACTGCTTCCTTAGGAATGACAACATCTGCTTCTTCTACAGTCTCCGAAGACTCAAGAAGTCTGAAATTTACCTCCCTCTTCACTTTTGTATTGATCTTTACTCTATCCGCATATGAATCTTGGGAACCCTTTATATTCTCTCCCTCATCAGGATTCTGATTCTTCTGAGAACTAACCAGATCCACAGGCTCAGTGATTTTCGTAAGTTCATCAATGATGGTAATAGGTTTCGGATCAGGTTGTGCCTTTTGAAAGTTACCCCGGCGTGGAGCCAATGTATTTCCATCAATAGCCACTACTCGGCTAGCAATACCCTTAACCACTAACGGCGGCTTACCTCGATCATCCTTTGGAATATTATCAGCTTTGTTACGTTCATCGTGAACAGGAATGTTACTGGACTCCATAATTCTAAACTCAGCACACCATGCAAAGAAAACAAACGAACAGAAGAAAGACAAGACCGACGGCAACAATAGCAAACAGAAAACCCTAAAATAAAGAAACGAAAACCCTAATCTCAACTTCAAAAGATTAGAAATCAAGGTAAAGTCTAGAAACCTTACTCAGAAGGCACGACAACACCCCTTTCCCTAACCCAAATCGATCGAAATTAAGGTTGAACATCAAGAACTATGGTTTCCTAGATGAATCGCCAAAGCCGCCAGAGAGAAGCCATTTCACTCATCCCCTTCAGGGAGTGTCCCTGTTAGAACAAACAATAGAACTTTTATTATTACCTATTTCTATTTCTCAAAGCATAGGTAATTTCGTTAACGCGAATGTAGGATGTTGAATTAATCGATATAAAACAAGCGATTTAATTGCACTCGTAATAATTAAAAATTTATGTTGAAATTTAATTTGCAAAAGTATACCTGAAGCGACATCAGGTTCAGCTTTAGCCTCTGTGGCTGTTATATAAAACAACTTTGTCCTTGATTTCTGGGCATCAGACTTTGTGTCGGTTGTGTCCTTGGTTCCAAGCTTCTCTGGATATTTAGACTTCTTATGTCTTGGCCTACCACATGTGCCCTTGTGAATTTTTCCACAAAATTTACACTGATGTACTACACTTTTTGTAACTCCTTTCTTGGGAGCTTTATTAGACTTGGATCTCTTTATGGGACTTGGATTCATATCCAACACCCTCCTTTCTTCTATTTCTTGTAATATGCTGTCTTTCAATTCAGCCATCATATCGTCCACCACCGGCACGATTGTGGTTTGTAATCTATCAATATACTGCGATAGACTATTTTCTAGAGCTTTTCCGACTGCCTCGGAAATCTCAGCTTCCATTTGTTCAGTCAATTGAGATGTCGAATCATCTCCGGTTACTCCAGACATTTCTTTAACTGAAACATCCATAATGGTTGATCAATACTTATTTAATTCATTTCCATCTTATTATACGGAAATTTGTATCATACTCACTTAATCATAAGTAATGTGTTATTCCTTTTCGGTTTGGTCAAGTACATATCTTGCCTTACCTTTCTTACTTAGTGTATTTCCCAGGTTCGAGCGTATTTATACACTCCTTCCATACACTTTTCACATATTTCATATCGTTTAATTTTATCTAAACTCAATTATAAGTAACTCTTACCGGATGTCTTGAAACTGAAATGTTTATATCGATTATTAAACATCTCTTTTATAACATAACTTTGTTTGCTTTGGTTTAGCCAAGTTCGTAACTTGCTTTGACCATTCTCATTTAGTGCACTTTCCGGGCTTGAGTGTATTAACGCACTCTTCCCATGCACATTAATTTCCTTTTTCTAATATTCAAATAGAATCTACTAAATGACTAATTCTTACCGGACGATCGATCAAGCTTGAACCGAACACTTTGTTGACAACCTTAAGCTCTGATTACCAACTTGTAACACCCGTCTTTTAAAAGCATTATTTAATCGTAAGAAATGCGGAATTTGCAAAAAGAAGGTTTATAGTTAACAAAAAAAACTTAGTTGGTAAACTAAGTCATACTTCGTAGTACTATTTAACATAGTCGAATAAAAGAAATAAACCATTGATCATTCAGTAGTATTTACAAACAACATAGTTTAATAGATTATATTAGTGCGGAAGCGTCCAAAATGTGTGTTCCGTTCTTGAAGCATTGGCTTGATCATCATCCGCATCCTTGTAATATCTACAAAAACTGGAAATTTTGGCAAATATTAGTACTAGGGTTTTTATTAAATCGACATAATCGAAACTACGCTAAAAAACGGATTCGATTAACAAGTATATGCATAATTTAACACATAGGTCAGGGCTCTACCGTAACTTACGGTAGCCACCGTAAGTTACGGTGGCTACCGTAAGTTACGGTAGACACTGTTTCACTTTGGTCTGCCGTAAGGCAGTATAGAACTGTCGTAATTGTTTTGTTCTCTACCGTAAGTTACGGGGGAGACCGTAACTTACGATAGCTCCTGCAACTTCCTATTTTGACTATTTTGTTGATTTCATCCGAATCCACATGTCGTTTTAGGTGATTCCTTTCCTATATGTCTGTAAATTCATTACGGACATGCTCATTACAACTATCATACCAAGAATTTGATTTACATGTCATACGTCTAAAAGTCACTATACCATCATTCGATTCATTCTAACCTCACCCATTTTATTACCGGTTCGCTAGCAAGCCTATGGCGTCTTATATCCACCATCCGGGCATATCATCACCTGCATTTCCTTACCAATACCGTGGCTTAATGCTCTTGTGATTGTTATCACCATTGCTAACTACTAAGAGCGCTTGTACTACAATTTACACCATTATTCGACCCGTTGGCTCATCTTGTGGAAATCCTCCATTTTGATGGCTACCAAACGGTTTCTTACCAATTCTAATCTTATTGATTCAAGTAATGATTATCGTCACTAAAATCATCACAACTTCTATTCTACAATACGACTATACATAATTTAACAACGATTCACTTAACGTAACGGGTCAAGTTACATACCTTTAGTGCACGCCCTTCAAACGCAAATCGCCACCGGCTTGTCCACTCGACGCTCCGGTATCTTTTCCTATAGAGTTCAATCACGATTCGTTTAGAACTCCTTTTCATTCATATATCAGATAATTTGTCAAATTATCACAATCATGCGTTTTAACTTTAAACTTCAAATTCGCGCCTTCTTTGGGGCATTTTTTACAAACACTTAACGGGCAGAATTTTACATCTTTATTTTCTAATTCATGGCTTGCTACTTAGCCTTGATTAACATCAATTGAGCTATTACATATAGAATTACACATCATATTTTCATAAATCAGTTTCTATGCATCAATTTACACTAGATTAGCATTCTACACCCTAGTGTTCATCATTTTTTCACAAAACCCATGAATGACCTTCAATGTACTCATGAAATTTCCAGAATTTAGGCATGATTTCACATGGTATTGTCTAGGTTTTACTCCTAGACACTATATCATCCCTATTCTATCCAAATAGCAAACATGCAACATCAAATTTCGGATTTCCCAAATTCAGGAGAATTTCAAACAGAGAATTAACATCAAATTTTACATACCTTACAACCCCCTTGCAATGGGGATCAGTAATCTATGCTCGATTCTCGTTTTGGACTTGATTTGATCCTTTAATTGGAGGTGTTTGATATGAACTAGGGTTTTGGGGAGCTGCAGGTCGCCCCCTGCCTTCTGGTCGATCCCAACAACACAAAATAAATGTGTTGTGAGTTTTTAATTTTTGTTTTATTATTATTGGTTTTCACTTAAACACCTTTAGTCCCCCAATTTTTGTTAACTTTATAATTTAGACCTTTTTTTTCAATCCCTTCATGTGTTACTATAAGGCAACTAGCTAACTAGGTTATTTATTTCCTAATTACCTTATTCTCATTTATTTAGTACTTTAAAATTCTAATATAAAGTTTTATAAATTTCGGGATGTTACAATGGGTGAAAAGATTGAGCGAAATTTAAACTTAAAAGTTTAAATTCTCTAAACGGGTCAAAACGAATTACGCGCATTACTTGGGTATTGGTTGCGTAATTCACAAAAGTTAAAAATCTGAAATAAAGATTTTGAGTTCAATACTTTGGTGTATGATTTATGATTAACTAGAAACAAGTGTGTGATGTTATAGTCAAATGGGTCGAATAATCATATAAAGGATTTATAAGCCAATAGCTTATAATTCAGATTTTTATGCAAACCGAGGTGATAAACGGATCCATAATTTAATTACGGACGCGTGGGAAAAAGAATCATGTAAAACGGACTTGTAGATAAAAAGTTATGGCAATTTGAAGTTTGTTATTTTTGTAAAAATGGAGCTGGGCAAATATGCAGGTCCAGAGAATGGACCCATCTGGAAAACAGACTTCCCCGCGGCACGCGAGGGGATGAGTGAATGCTGGCGCGACACGCGGGGCCTGTCACGGCCCGCGAACGAATTAAAGAAATCTCTCACGTGGCGCGAGAGACTTAGATCTGAATTTTTATTTTTGATTTCGTTTATTTGATGTTGGAACTTGTTTATTCTTGTTTTTATGATTATCAAAACTAACTTTTAAGTTGGTTTTGACATTAGGTGAATGTCGTTACCATCCGGATGCCGATCAAGCAACAAAGTGAACCGAACACATACTTAATGAAGCTTCCGCGATATCTTTCTTTTCTTTAGTTTAAAAATGAAAGTTGTAAACACTTGATACTATATTTTGAATACTCTAATTCCGTATGAACGTTAACTTGTCAAAGTTTTTGAAAGGTCGCATTTTTACATAAAATGCGTATTTAATATTATAATTGTATTAAAATGAGACGGGTCTTACAGAACACTATCCTCCAGTCTAGGGGAAGTGACAGGGTTTACAATATGGAATGGGAGGAATTTAAGAACATGGTGGAAAGGTAATTCTGCCCTCACAATGAAAAAGAACTGATAGCAAATAAGTTCTTAAACCCTAGAATGATTGGAGTAGATAGTATGGGTTATACTACTACATTCTTTGAATATGCTAGAATAGTGTCAACCCTTGCATCACCAAAACCAGTATTAATCTCCCGTTACATATGGGGATTAATCAGTGAGATTAGGCATGTAGTCAAGGCAGCTAGACCTCAAACCATAGAAGAAGTTGTAGAACTAGCAAATACCTTGACTGATGAATTAGTGCGTACACGAGAAGAGGATCAGAGGAGGAACCTAGCTCAAAGGCTTACCCAGGAATTTCGTTATGGAAATTCCAACCGTGGGAAAAATATAGGTTCTACATCTGCACCTTACTGTAAGGCCTGCTAGAAGAAGCATTCAGGAAGATGCTCCACTTACTGCAACTTCTGCAAGATACCAGGACACAAGGAAAAAGATTGTAGGAAGAAACCTAGTAATGGAGTGTGCTTCAACTGTGGAGAAAAAGGGCACATCAAGCCACACTGCCCGAAACTAGCTCTAGCCATGAACAACAAGACCACTAAAAATGCTAGAGCATTTGTGCTGACCGCAGAAGAAGCAAAGATGATCCCGGACGTGATTGCCGGTACGTTTTTAGTTAATGACGTTTTTGCTAAAGTATTATTTGACTCTGGTGCAAACCAAAGTTTTATTAATACTTCGTTTTGCAAACTTCTCAATCAACCATTAGCTAAACTCCCACAAGAATGTCTAGTAGAAACAGCAAATGGGGAAACCGTTAAGATTACCAAAATCTTGCAGGGAGCAAGTATAGAATTTTTAAATCAAAGTTTTATTGCAAACCTTTACCCAATGAATCTGGCAGGATTTGATGTTGTATTAGGAATGGATTGGTTAATAGCCAATAAAGCCAGTATTCTATGTGATCAAAAGTCAATCCAAGTAAATTCACCAAAGGGTGAAAAGATCACAATTAAAGGAGATAAACCCTCTAGATCCACGAAATTCATCTCTGTAATGAAAACAACCAGTTATGTAAGAAAAGAATCATTAGTATATTTGATTTCCATAATCACTAACACTAAAGGCAAACAATTGAAAGATATCCCAGTAGTATCTCAGCTTCCAGATGTGTTTCCAGAAGAACTACCAGGACTACCGCCGGACAGGGAAGTTGAATTCCGAATTCATCTACTACCAGGAACAACACCAATTGCCAAGGCACCCTATCGTTTGGCACCAGTAGAAATGCAAGAGTTAAAGAAACAGTTAGACGAATTGCTGGAAAAAGGATTTATACAGCCGAGCTCATCACCATGGGGAGCTCCGATCTTATTCGTCAAAAAGAAAGACGGGTCAATGCGAATGTGCATTGATTACCGTGAATTAAACAAAGTCATGATTAAAAACCGGTACCCATTACCGAGAATCGATGATTTGTTTGATCAACTGCAAGGAGCTCGATTTTTCTCTAAGATCGATTTACGATCAGGATATCATCAATTAAAGGTACAGGAAGAGGACATTCCTAAGACCGCTTTCAAAACAAGGTATGGCCATTATGAATTTACTGTCATGCCATTTCGTTTAACCAATGCCCCAGCCGCATTTATGGACATGATGAACCGAATATGTAAGCCATATTTGGATAAATTCATAATTGTCTTTATAGATGATATTCTCATCTACTCTAAGAGCAAAGAAGAATATGCAAAGCATTTGCACGCACTTCTAAGTTTATTAAGAAAAGAAAAGCTTTATGCAAAGTTTTCGAAGTGTGAATTTTGGTTAGAAGAAGTACAATTCCTTGGGCATTTAGTCAACCATGAAGGAATTCATGTGGATCCTACAAAGATTGAGGCAATTACCAAATGGAAAACCCCTGAATCACCAACCGAGGTTAGAAGTTCCAAGGATTAGCTGGTTATTATAGAAGATTTATCTGAAATTTTTCTAGAATAGCCATTCCCTTAACTAAGCTAACCTGTAAATATGTTAAGTTTGAATGGGGACCAAAACAAGAAGAAGCCTTTAGAATTCTTAAGCAAAGATTAACCAACGCACCCATATTAGTGTTACCAGAAGGAACTGAAGACTTTGTTGTCTATTGTGACGCTTCTAAGTTAGGTTATTGATGTGTGTTGATGCAACGTCAAAAGGTTATAGCCAATGCCTCCACTACTAGAAAACTGCTATTATTCCTACCAAAATTTCCTACATATTTCCTACGAACGAAATTACCGACACTTTTCCCACGAAATTCCGACGAACAAGAAAGGGTCTTAGTTTTGTGACAAAAAAAGTGACGAAAAAGCCACAAATTGTTATGCGTAGGAAAAGTGTCAGAAATTTCCTACCCATTTCCGACGGAATTCATTTTCATTTAAATTATTAGTCGGAAATTTGTAGGAATCGGTATGCGTAAGAAATGTGTCGGAAATTTTCGACGGAATTCCGACGGAATTCGTTTTCATTTTAATCATTAGTAGGAAATGCGTAGGAATCCAATTTATCCTAAAAAAATATTCATAATAATTAAAATTAATGATATTAAAATATAAAGTTTTATTATTTTTAAAAATATATGTTATGTTTAAATTAATTTATTTCTATCCGTAGGAAGTGTGTCGGAAATTCTTACAAATTACTCACGGAATGGATAAAAAAAATTGTAATACATTTTATATATTATTTTCAAAACAAATTTATTAATATCCGTAGGAAATTTGTCGGAAATACCGACGCATTTCCTACGGAATGGTTTTAAATTAATATCCGTAGGAAATGTGTAGGAAAATACCGACGCAATTTCTACGAAAACGTTTCATTTTAACAATTCGTTAGAAATTCGTAGGAAGATATTGAATTTAATAGTTCCGTGGAAAAAGCGCAGGAATCTATAATGCATGTCTTAATACGGTCTATTAGAGCATATATGACTTGTATTCTTAGTTACGATATATTTGCACTCAATACAACGTGATGGAACCCTTTAACATCGAATTTTACACAATACAGATCTTAACGGGATGTAACCCTTTAATATCAAATGTTACAAAATAAAGATGTTAACGAGCCATAATGATATATCGAGGCTTAACATAGTCTACTAGGGCATGTATGACTTGTAATTGTTGATTACGATACAATATCACTCAGTACAACATGATGTAACTCTCCAATATCAAGGTCCAACACGGTCTATCAGGGCATATATGACTTGTAATTCTTTGTTAGAATATAATAGCACCCAATACAATGTGATGTAACCCTTCAACATCGAATTTTACATATAAAGGTCTTAACGGGCCTTTAAGATATATCAAGGCCCAACATGGTCTATTATGGCATGTGTGACTTGTAATTATTTGTTACAATATAATAGCACTCAATACAATGTGATGTAACCCTTCAACATTGAATGTTACATAATAAAGGCGTTAATGAGCCATTAAGATATATGAAGGCCCGCACATCGTTTAAGATACATCACTTAATACACGTGATATAACCCTTCACCATGTTGCCTTTTATTCTACGATTGCAAGCTTTATTTTATTCTTTACTTTTAGAAAACGCTATAAAAGTTAATAAACTGATTTATTTGTATGAAAACACATGGTAATACTAAAATCTATAAGTTTGTTTAAGTGTATTAAAAGAGTCAAATATCTAAGTTACATAACTTAATAAATAGAAGCTTAATATCAAGTTGTGTTAATTTCTTTTTCACTTATCCCTAGCCCAAGTTGCTGCCATATCCCTCATCTTTATGACAGAGAGCATATCTCTCCACCCTCTGGCACCCACAACCACCACCTCGCCTGCAACTCCGTTCAGGTCACTACACCACAACCGCTCTACCTTCTCCACCCCTTCAATTATCTTCCCTCGCTTCTGGTGTAGATCTCCTCCACATAAGACAACGACGACGACAATGGTGTTTATATCTGGCCACCATCTGTGTGTGTGTGTCTCTCTCTCTCTTTCTCTCTAATGTCCAAAACCCATCTTTGGTCAGCGATGCAAGGTTGTTTGGGTTTGCGATTATGTTAACTGTTGAGTGGTGTTTTTTGGTCACCGGAGGTAGGCAGTGTTGGTGGTCGAAGATACAATAGAGAAGTATTACAAATTTTTATATGTTTTTAAGTTATTTACAAAAATTTTTTATATATATAATTGGTAAAATGTCTAATTTACCCTTATATGGGGTCCACTTGATCAAATTTAACAATGAAAATAAGCCGGGTTTAGGGTAAAGGACGAACCGCGCAAGGGTTTGCAAACATAAAGTAGGTTTACTGTAATTATTGAAGACAAATGACACACTTTGCAATCCGATACAAAGATAAAGGACGACTTTCGTAATTTACTCAAAAATCAACAACTACATAACCACCAGACAAATTTGATTAAAATATTCAATGAAATTCAAAATAACTTCGTCTTTTACTTAAACATCGTCTTATACTTAGACTATGGGGTATGGGGCGGGGGTTGGGGTTGGGGCGGGGGTTGGCTGAAAACGCCCAAGCCACCACCCCGGGAGGGCTTGGGTTTGGGCGTGGCCCCTTGGGAGGGAGTTTAAGACCGGGCGTTGGGCATGCCTAGCGGTCCTACGCATGAGGAAGAGCTAGCCCTTGTCACGAGCGTCGTGGACGCGATGAAGGGTCGCCAACCCGGTGAGACCCGTTACTAGCCGGAAGCTTTTGCTAGCTACCGGCATAACGTGGGAAACGACCGTCACAATTTAAACGCGTGCCAACACAAATGGCGCAAGCTACGACCAAAGCTCGATCGTTTCAAAGCCTACTACGACAACGTCCCGGGCGGTGAGATAAGTCACGAAGACCGGGTGGCGGTGGCTAACATCGAGTTACGGGGCAAGGAGCAGAAGCCGTTTGATAAGCTCGCCCTTTTCGAAATATACCTAACGCTTTAGTTTTTTTTTTGTAATCTTTTTTTTCTGTAAAATTTTGTAATTTTTAGGAAATTTTAATAAAATTTTAGGCTTCTTTTTTTAAATGTTGGGTGTATTTTTTTAATTTTTTAAATAAAGTTGGCCAAGCCACGCGGGCTAGCCACGCCCCGCCATACCCCACGGACACGTCACTCACCAGCGGGGGGCTCGAACTCCACATGTCAACCCATGCCCTAAACCCCGCCCCACCATACCCCACAGGTCTTATATGAATATAAACACCTTTTAGACGGGGTTGTCATTAAACCACGTCTTATATATACTATATAATAAAACAATGTTGTAAAAGTCGGATTCCAAGGCCGAGTACTCGGCGAGTACTCGGCGAGTACTCGGTCATCGGAACCCCTCCGAGGCGACTTCCTCCTAAGCGGACTCAATTAGTCGGCCTCGGTCAAACTCGGCGCCTAGTCAGCCTAGTCGGCGCCTAGTCGGACGTAGTCGGAAAGAGTCGGGCTAGTCGGTCTAGGCGGTCAACGTGGTTTGTTGACTTTTAATTAGTCAAAATCGGTCAAAATCGGCCTACTCGGCCTTGTACTCGGACTACTCGGCCTTGTACTCGGACTTTTATTCAGAATATTTGAACTTTAAACATGTTTCATTTTAAATTATACTCAGTTGACATGAATTATGCTTATTTTAACATATGTATAATATATAACAATTAATTTTATTTATAGTTACCATGTCCGCGTACTCCCCGAGTACTCTCCGAGTACTCCGATTACTCCCAACTCCCAGTCGGCCGACTAGAGACCGCCTAGCGACTTTTACAACACTGTAATAAAATAATAATAATTTTCATCTAATTTTGCTATTCTTGTATAAACCATTTCCACTCAAATTTTTTGATTTCCCCCCAAGGCCCATATTATCTTTTTTCCCTTTGAGACTTCCCCCCAAATTTCATTTCCACTATCCCCAATTATTGTCATGTTCCTGCTCCTTCTCTAACCCTAAATCAATTACTCCCTAACTATAGTTGAATGGCCAAAGAACAACAATTGCAGCACCTGCCTTCTTTTTTCTTGTTGTTGAGTTGGGTTCCATCTTCGTTCCACTCGGTCTTTTCTCTCAACCTCTATCAATCACAGGTAAATAAGGATGTTCCACTCTAATTCGTTATTGTCATTCGTAGGTTTCTTAAAACGGACTCAAGCATCCGGTTCGCAAGTTTGGTTTTGCATTCTCTAGCCGCGATGACTCAAAAGAAGGGCGAGACAGTGGTGAAATGATTCAATTAATGGTGAGTTACATGGTATGGTTCTCGATTTGTTACCCATTTTTTTCACTTATTATGAAGATATTTTCACAAGATTTTGTTGCACACCAACTGTTTGTGAAAATGTCTACAACAACCTTTGAGTTGTCAAGACGAAAATGAACTGTTTGAACCCTCTGACGCTCAAGTCAGCATATGAGCGTTGTAGATCTACAAGCATGTGCATATATGTATGGGTATATGAGGGAAATCGAGGAATGCTAGAGATTAGAGAGAGAGAGAAGAGATGGAAATGAGCTGGTTTGTAATAGTCAGGTAATTAACAATTTTTACAATTACTCCCTTCCTATGATTATTAGAAATGATGGTTGAGGCATTCAGGTGAACTACTACATGTGCCATTGGTTTTCTTTGAAATGGATTACGTGTCATGTTCTAGGGGTATGCTATATTAGATTTCAAAAATGGATTGATCATGATGAATTTATGTTATTACCACCTAAAGACACTTGCTATTATAGATAAAGAAAAATGGATAATAGCCTTGGTCGATATGGATTTGCGAAGATGGTAATTTTGATTCAGAAGTGATAATTTCACCGCATGTTTTTCCTTTTTTATGGCAATTGTCTTTTACTATTTGTTGGATGAGATATGTTGTTTGTGCTAAAACTTAGAACATATACCACCTACATAACATGTTCATGTGGTTTGGGAATGGTCTAAGAAAGTGATGAACTGGTTATCTTTTGGAATTGAAGGTTGGATCACCCGAGATGATGTAAGGCTTGCATTGGGGATATTAGGGGCACTTTGTGAGCAGGTGGAATATGATAGCAAAAACACTTTATCGCAGACATATTTGAGATCCTTTACACGTTCACCGTAATGATTATCTCTTAAATGTGTTTTATTTGATGACTATTTGTGCATCCAGTTGTCCGACGGATTCATCTTAGAGAAGATGTCGTCTCCCTTGGGTGTTCTTTTTGTTATCTTTGACTCTTGGCCTGAGCCTCTAGTTCAGGTATAGTGAAAAAATATTTTTCTTAATTTATCATGCAATTCTAAAATCTTTTTTTTAACTAAACAGATTGCATCATTAGCCATTAAAACTGGAAATGGGCTCCTACTGAATGGAGGAAAGGAAGGAAACCGCTCTAACGCAATCTTGCACAAGGTCAACATTTTTAAATAAATTTGTTGATACAACTGGATATCTCATTTTATTGATATTATGTTGCTACATATTTTTTTTTCCAAAATTTTAGATTATTACTTCATGCATAAAGAGTTGGTAAAGGGTTAATTGGCCTTGTTACTTCCAGAGACGAGATTCCCGAATTGCTCAAGGTTAGTTATGTAGAATTCCGTTCTCTACGATATAATAGTCTCAAGTATTTTTTTTTAATATGTAACTACATTTCTGCTGCTGCTTGATGATTTAACTACATTTTTGATGCAGCTTGTAATAACTCTTTTTGTTTACTCTTATTTGTAGATGTGGCACGACACAAGAGAAGCTACGGATAATGATATAGATTTTTTGTTGATGATGATGCCGAAATTTTTCTAGTGAGTTAGGTATTTCGTTAGTTTAGCTTATATAAGATTATATGTAGTTTATTTATGGAATTTAATGTAGTTTGTTATGCATTCAACAAAGGATTGTAATTTGACGCGTTTGTTTTCGAATTGAATGTGTATTGGGTAGATTAGAAAATGTTCTATTGGTGTATATAAGCTTGATGTGTATTTCCGAAAAGCCTTTTCACTACAAAATTATTTTATTTTCCGGTGTAAGAAATGAGTAAGAAAAAAAGATACATTTTGTTGGAATTGCGTAAGAAAAAAACTTAATTTCGTAGGAATTACGTAGGAAAAATATATACGTTCCGTTGGAATTGTGTAGGGAAAATAGTAATTTTGTAGGAATTGCGTAGGAAAAAAGAATACAGTCCGTTAGAATTGTGTAGGAATTTTTTTTTTCGTAGGAACTTTGTAGGAAAAACGAGTACATTCCGTTGTAATTGTGTAGGAAGAAATAAAAAGATTCGTAGGAATTGTGTAAGAAAATTAAAATATATAAATATTATATAATAAATATAAATATAATTGTTTTAAGCACAAAATTTTAAAAAATAAATATTCCGTGGGAAATGCGTCGGAAAGTTAAGAAAATTAATTCCGTGAGAAATAAGTAGGAGAATTCTAACGAAACATTTGTGTGGGAAAGGAGTAGGAAATTCCGTAGGAAATGCGTCAGAAAAAAATTACCCACGAGCAAAATTCCCACAGCCCATTTTCGTGGGAAATCCGTGGGTAAACGCAGTTACCCACGGATTTCCCACGGAAATTGACGTGGGAATAGTAGCAGTTTTCTAGTAGTGCTCTAGACAACTTAAGAATCATGAAGAAAATTATTCAACCCATGATTTGGAATTAGGAGCCATAATTTTTGCCCTTAAGATTTGGAGGCATTACCTTTACGGTTGTAAGTTTACCATTTTCACCGATCATAAGAGTTTAAGGTATGTTTTCGGGAAAAAAGAGCTAAATATGAGGCAAAGACGCTGGATGGAGATACTTAGTGATTATGATTGTAATATCTAGTATCATACAGGAAAAGCTAATGTAGTAGCCGATGCGCTAAGTCGAAAGTATCATGAAAAGCCAAAAAGAGTACGCTCTCTTAAGTTAAATCTACAAGTAGATTTAAATGACCAGATTAGAGAAGCACAAGAATCAGTAATCAAGGATGATACTGAGAAGTTAAAAGGAATGATTAAGGAACTAGAACAAGGAACAGATGGAATTTGGAGATTTCATAAGAAAAGGATATGGATACCCAAATTAGGAAACCTACGCCACCGAATATTAGAAGAAGCTCATAAGTCTAAGTATAAGATGCATCCTGGAAGTGATAAGATGTATCAGGACTTAAGGAAAAATTTCTGGTGGATAGGAATGAAAAAGGACATAGCAGCTTATGTTTCTAAGTGTTTAACCTGTTCACAAAGTTAAAGCTGAACACCAGAAACCCTCAGGTTTATTACAGCAGTTAGAAATACCAGTTTGGAAATGGGAATTGATAACAATGGATTTTGTTACCAAATTACCCAAAACAAGGAAAGGTAATGATACAATCTGGGTGATTGTAGATAGGCTAACTAAGTCAGCTCATTTCCTACCAATGAAGTAAACCTTCAGTATGGAACAATTAGCTAAGTCGTATGTAAATGAAATAGTTTCATTACATGGAATTACTTTATCAATTGTTTCTGATAGAGATAGCCGTTTTACCTCTCATTTTTGGACAATTTTCCAAAAAGCAATGGGAACCAAGCTAAATCTAAGCACCGCTTATCATCCTCAAGCGGACGGATAAAGCGAAAGGACAATTCAGACAATGGAAGATATGCTTAGAGCTTGTGTAATTGATTTCGGAGTTAATTGGGACAATCACTTACCGTTGATAGAATTCTCTTACAACAACAGCTATCATACAAGTATTAATGCTGCACCATTCGAAGCACTTTATGGACGAAAGTGCCGAACTCCAGTCTGTTCGGCAGAAATTGGAGAAAAGCAACTATCTGGACCTGAGATAGTACAAGAAACAACCGACAAGATTGTTCAAGTTAAGGAACGACTGAAAGCAGCACGTGATCGACAAAAGCGTTATGCTGATAACAGGCGAAAACCGTTGGAATTTCAAGTAGGAGACAAGGTGTTAATGAAAATTTCTCCTTGGAAAGAAGTGGTAAGATTCATCAAAAGGGGAAAGCTAAGCCCCAGGTATGTTGTACCTTTTGAGATTATTAGAAGAATAGGACATGTAGCTTATCAGCTACAACTGCCAGCTGAAATGGCAGGAATACATGATGTATTTCATGCATCTAATCTCAAAAAGTGCTTAGTCGATGAATCACTAGTAGTGCCTCTTAAGGATATAGAGGTAAATGAGAAGCTTAAGTTTGTAGAGAAGCCTCTACAAATTGAAGACAGAAAGGTCAGGAATCTCAAAGACAAGAGATTAGTTCTGGTCAAAGTAAAATGGGATTCCAAGAGAGGACCAGAGTACACTTGGGAGCTTGAATCAGAGATGTAAAGGAAATATCCACACCTATTTCAGTAGACCTCGAGGACGAGTTCTAAAACAAGGTGGGGATGATATAAAAACCCTCTAAAAAATTTCCCGACACCCTTAATATATTTAGAATGTCCCTATACGTCCTAAAATACACCTCGTATATGAAAACCGAGCCCAAAATACCTTTATATAACTAAAAATAAAATAAAAACAGTTTTAGTGGTTCCTGGCGGGCCGCGAAGACCCTTAAGGAGTCTTGCGCGGGCCGCGACAGCTCAAGGTCAGGGCAACACCCTAGCGTGCCACGTGTCAGCATCGTGTCGAGTCTACAACTGGAGAACCAGCAACCCTAGCCCCTATAACCCTACGTCGCGGGCCGCGAAGGTTAAGCCTTCGGCTTACGCGGGGCACGACGAAGTGTCTGATCAGCCCTATAAATGGATTCGATCAGCCTCAGTCCCAACTCGCTCAACTTTTCAATCTCTCTCTCAATTTCTATATAGTATACACTATACCCAGGCATAATACCCCCCTAAATAATGAAGTTCTGCCTCGTTGATGTATTAGATGCGCTGCCCGATTGATTTAGGATTCCGTAACGGCTGTCGAGGTTCTGCCCGACGTAGTCGTTGGAATTATGTATCGGGGAGGGTATTACTAATGTAAATATTGGGTTATTATACTAACGCATGTGCATTGTGTAAATTAATAGATAATCTCCAGGAAATCACAAAGGAAAACCCTAAGATAGCAATGTGAGTAATCCTCCTTTTTGCAAACTGTTTTTACAAAACCTCAAATGTTTTACATTATATTAAACAGTGATTGAGTATTTGTATTCTACAATTATCGTCAGTATGTTGGGGTTTTGTATACAAAATTTGTTACTACACTATGAGGAGTAACATGACCACAAGTCGGGTTGACAGTACCGTGGGTGATAATTAAAGTAGAAATATAAACAAATGTAATTGCGCGGCCGCCCTCAATGCTGTAAACGGTTTTACCTGTATTGATTAAACTGGGATTCACTCACCAGTATTTCCCATTGACAAAATGTTTTAAACGCGTTTCAGGTAACAAAATGTGAAAGCCAAATAGAAGCCAACTGGACAGCACTGAAGGCTTGGAAAAGTGGCTATAAAAGTTACCTAAATAAAGAGATGTTTTTATTTAAATAAAATAGGGTTTATCCCTATGAAAATGTGTGTATTGAAACTTGGGAATTTCCCACGTGTTTAATATTATAAAAGTGTGGTATTTTACTGTTAGGACCGGTTTTGACTCCGAAACGATTGCGAACCAAACGTGTGACGTGCGGAATCTGTACATGAACGTGACCGAACACACGAGACGTAATATAATCTATGATTCTATTCAATTATCTGAAAACGTACAGCACCTGAATCACGTACACAGAACTTTCTCTCTCTAGACTTTCTCTCTCTAGCTTTAGATCTCCAAAGCTCCAAATGTGCAAAAGTGTCAAAAGTCCTAAACTCTAACCCTAACTCATCTATTTATAGGCCAAGGCTTATAAGAAAGTTCTCCTTATTTACAATATTGCCACCTTGCCTTTTCTATCTAATTATAACAATATAAGGCTAGAATTAAACTGTTTCAGCTACGATCTGAATTGACGGAGGCGATAGACATAAATGCACCAACAGACTCCCCCTTGGATATTGCCGTAGTCAATCCTTAGTCAAACTCGTAGCGACTTGTCTTTCTCTCTCTCTCTCTCTCTCTCTCTCTCTCTGAGTCCTCTTGAAGCTTTAACACGTTTTCATCAACGTAGACTCCCTCTTGCTCGAACAGAATCCCCGTGGATCTGTCATCATCTTCAGCTTCCTCTTTCAGTAGACTCTTCCTTCAGGCTCCCCCTTTCGTCAAGCTTCCGTGCTTTGGGATCGACACCTGGCTTTCCGGTTACAAGCTCTTCCGGGAACGTTACGTGGCTCCTTGAATGCACGCTTCCCCTTGCGTTGAGCTCGTCTTAAGACTCCCCCTTAGACTCGGCTATCGGGATCGTAATTTGGATTAGTATCTGCAACTCTCAAACATTTATAAGTACAAACATTTTGAACATTCAATTGTCCAGGAATCGTAACCTGGCTCTATTAAACTTTCTAAATCAAGATCCTGGCTCTAATATATAATAATATGAATATATCCAGGTTTAACTTGATTCTCACTCTCTATCAACAATCTTCATAGATTTGGCAGTATTAAGTATCCAAAAACGGAAAGTGGCTCTTTTACAAATTTTAACAATATACGCATCCAAATCCCTCACAGTTAATCATCCAAGTCCAATTTAATGACCTTGGAGATATCACAAACTGTTTTTGATTTTTGTCTTTTTAAAAACTTCAAGTTTCAAATTAATGAACTTGTTTTATTTTCAGAAACACGATCAGCGTACTTAGATTTTGAAACTCAGCTTCTCAGACATCGGTTGTCGAAAATAAAATGAAATCAAAATCTTTTTGTATTTTTCTGAAACATGAAACAGTAAAAAAATATTTACAAACATATTTACAGACAATATTTTTGATTAAGTTCGCGTCAGAGGATCATATCAGTTTATAACAAAGCACTAGTACCGTTGAGCTTTAAACACATTAAGTTCTAAACGATTCACTTAGATTGTCAGTATACTGATCCACTTAAATTTTCACACAAAGTTCAATTGATTCGAGATACGGATTAGTGTTTTAAGGACTTAAACTTATTCGTGTGTACCACCTCAGAATATACTCCCGTATCCAGACTTCTATATTCAGTCTTACAGGTGAGTGCACACTAATGATATCTGTAAGGGGTGAATGCGAGGCCATGAGAGCTCAGGCTATTGCTTCCGCAAAATCAGAGAGATGATGGCTCGACTTTAGGTGGGTCCCCCTTGGGGATCTTCTTTTCAACAGCACATGATTAGCATTTTTTAATGTTTCATCATTTTTTATGCTGAGGGTGGGGTTTATGATTAAAGCAGTGCAGAGTATTATACGAAGACTTGGCTATTGCTCCCGCAAAATCAGAAGTCCTGGTATAATACCCCAGATATCATCACATACAAAGACCTAGTATGTCAGAAATAGAAAGCCCAGTATGTCAGAAATAGAAAGCCCTTCAAACAAGATTTCGGGGGTTACCCATATATCCGAGAGATGTTCCCCACGAGATAAGTAAGTTTATGATATTTAGGTTTATATCTCGAAAACAATCTACTAAGCGTGTAAAAACCTACTGGCATATCATCAGTGAGACCATTTATCACATTTTAACATTCCATTTCTTTAGCGTACTGTGATTGTCTACTGATGTACTATCATTTCCTCTTTTTACACAAAAACTCAATTTCGAATTTTATCATGTTTTTGGCTTTTTCAAATTTTCAAATGTTTTTGGATTTTCTGACATTTTCTTACTCCCCCTAAAATTCAAAACCGTTTAAAGAAAATTTGACAAACCGACACTGATAGCTTTGTCTTGCCATCCATTTTCTACATCTCATGCTCTGTTTTGTAGAAAATATAATGTACCCCCATGATTTACAACCCATTGATTTTCGACAGTTTGAAAACCGTTTTTCAATCTTGTGAAAGTAATCATGTTTGTTCCGTTGTGAGGGTTTCGGCATATTCACTCAACATATTTTTGAAATTTTTGAATTTTTGAGAAATTTAAAAACAAACATATTTTTGATTTTTCAAAATTTTTGACAAAATAAAAACATATTTTTAATTTTTCAAATTTTTCAATTTTTAGGGTTTTTTGAAATATTGTTTATTTATTTACAGAAACAAACAAACTCCCTGTTCAACAATCGCAGGTACCAGCAGCCTTCTCATCTCGTGCCAGGCTGCTCCGACACTCCTCTTGTTGACATTCAGAATTCTTCAGAAGCACCTGCACATTCAAATTACTCAATTACTTGAACAATTTAGCCCAGGTCTGTTTGTGTAACACCCCGTCCCGGAAGGGCCGAAGTGTCACAATAACGGTGGTCAGATCAAAAACATAATTCCATTTATACTTAAATGTATTACAAGGCTTTACAGCTTAATGAAGGATATCAAATCCATTACAATTATTTCTACCGTCTTTTCTAAACACTCGAGCACTCTTCCATATTCCGTCCCAGCTTGTCCTGATAACCTGACGTAAAGAAGAAAACACAACAAAGAAAAACGTACGTCTGAGCAAAATTTTGAAAAGTTTTGCCCAGTGTGCGGATAACGGAAGATTAAAGCTTATTTTATTTAATATCCGGAGTTAACTTTTTGTGAAAACGTTACGATGCATAAACATAATCATAATCATATCTTACGGATATACCCATGAGCAAACTGAAAACGTGACAATACACAGGTAGCTACTCCTGCATACTTATCACACGAAATGGTGAGTTGGCATACCCTCTATCCATTTCCTTATAACTTAAAATCCTAGGATCGATCCATACGCCTCCTAGTAGCTTTGTACCACACTTGTACCTAGGGACGCTGTGAACTAATCTCTCCGTCACAGATGGAGCACATGCTGTTGATGCCGCAACAACATGCTCGTGGGACACTCCACGAGAAGCGATACTCAGGGTAACAGAGTACAAATGGTCTTATTCACATAACTTATAAAACTTATTTTCAGAACAGAACAGAACTTATTTTCATAACAAAACAGAACTTATAAACTTATATTCAGAACAGAACGGAACATATATTGGAACATGCGATAATGAGTACAACTTAACAGAAAAACTATCGCATGACATGAAAACTAAAATCAAGGAATTCAACGGACTGTCAAATGAATCAATAATCAAAGACGTGAGGAGTTTTAAAAACAAGACATAGTAATTTAAAACAATTTGACTTGAGTAACATAATACTTATATATCATATTAAACTTGTAACTTATTTACTTATAACTTATAAGTCTTAATCTTGTAACTTTGTAAAATACGAATCTTTGGCGAGATTGAAAATATAAGAGTGGAACCAGTCATCAAGGTATGGTTATCAATCCTATCTTGACAATTTCGTCCCCAAAATGTGGTTTATTAAACGAACAAGATAAAACCTTGACTCGTTAATAAGGAACCACTAGAGTTGAAAATGAAACTCGTATAAAGTAAAACAAAACCTTTTCAGAATGTTTGGAACTTATTTCCTAACTTAATCTTAATACGGAACTTGTATTCATAAATCAAAATAAAGGATTTTATCCGTACTCAACGGACATAAATCTAAAGAAAGGAATCTACCCGTACGATATATCAGAATTGACAGAAATCGAAAGAAAGGAATCTACCCGTACGGAACTTATAACTTATACTTAGATCTTAATACGGACTTTAAAATCAGAAATGATATACTTGTATCAAATGAAGTAAATTGAAAGAAAGGAACCTATCCGTACTAAACTTATAACTTATAACTTAGATCTTAATACGGACTTTAAAATCAGAATGATATGACGCAAATCGAAAGAAAGGAGTCTATCCGTACTGAACTTATACTGATATTAAATGACACAAATCAAAAGACAAGAGTCTATCCGTACCCAACGGACATAAAATTTGAAAGGATTCTATACGTACGGAACTTATAACTTATTTCTTAACTAAATCTTAATACGGAATTTAAAATCAAGAATGATATGACGTAAATCGAAGGAAAGGAGGCTATCCGTACTGAACTGATCAAAAAGGACATAAATCGAAAGAAAAGAAGCTATCCGTACCTTAAATTTTCCAAGTGATGCTACCTTGTTTTCAATTGTAGATTTATACGGGCAGAGTTTAGCCTACTGATTATTCTCTTAACCTAATTTGCTCACAAACTAGGTATTTAACTTAATACAGCATTTACGATAACTCACGAGATCAAATTCTCACAATGAATGACAAAATGCAATACTTTGCCCATCGAATTAACGATGATCCGTTGAATTAACAACGAACGACAAGGTATAATACTTTACCCATCGAATTAACGATGATCCGTTGAATTAACAACGAACGATAAAGTATAATACTTTACCTATCGAATTAGCGACAATCCGTCAAATTAATGACGAACGATAAAGTATAACCCTAATGTGGGCGGCACTTAAACATTCATTAGATATTTGAATCAATCGGACAATGAATCGTAGCAGCGATTGAGTTAATACCCTGTTCTGCAGCACCCCGCTATGCTTAATTTGTGTTTTGTGTGTGTTTGGAGAGTAATCGGACGAAATCTCAGCGTAATTTTGGAGTTTGTTCGACGTTTTTGTGTCCAGAATCGAATGCCAAGGTCCTGTATTTATAGCTGAAATTTGGTCACCCATACGCATCGTAGGCCTAACATACCCTACGCATCGTATGGAAAGCATACGCACCGTAGGCCTTACTTCTCTACGCATCGTATGCGTTTTAACTAGCCTGCGCATCGTAGGCCATACTTTGATACGATGCGTAAGAGGTTGAAAGTCGGTTATAGAGTAGCCACGTGTGGGACTAGGCCTGATGACTTGACAAACTCGAATTCTCATATATTGACAGCAATTTAAGTGGATAATCATCCACTGGGGTTTACCCCCCCTGAGTTTTAGGGGTCCTAATCCTGATTTTGAAAATTCTGAAGATCTTAGGGTTTGTACAGAATTACTTGGGTGTCTTAATTAAGGTTTCCTATTGGACTATAATTCATAAGAATTGTTACATTTTATGTTTTAAAATTTTCGGGTGTTACAAATCTACCCCTCTTAAAAAAAAAATTTCGTCCTCGAAATTATGACATGCATATATATATATATTAATAATCATACTTGAATACTACCTACTATAATTAATAGTCATACTTGAAATAAAGCTAGAGTAAAAACAATAAAGATGACGAAATACTTATGTTCGAGACTATCATGAAGTGAAAAGAAAAGTTACTAACCGATGTAACGACTGATTGGACATCGAAATCCTAACCCAATGTCTACCCATTACCTCACAGGTCTTAACTTATGTTTAAGTTTTCTACAGGAAAGAGCCTTTGCTCTGATACCATAGCTGTAACACCCCGTCCCGGAAGGGCCGAAGTGTCACAATAACGGTGGTCAGATCAAAAACATAATTCCATTTATACTTAAATGTATTACAAGGCTTTACAGCTTAATGAAGGATATCAAATCCATTACAATTATTTCTACCGTCTTTTCTAAACACTCGAGCACTCTTCCATATTCCGTCCCAGCTTGTCCTGATAACCTGACGTAAAGAAGAAAACACAACAAAGAAAAACGTACGTCTGAGCAAAATTTTGAAAAGTTTTGCCCAGTGTGCGGATAACGGAAGATAAAAGCTTATTTTATTTAATATCCGGAGTTAACTTTTTGTGAAAACGTTACGATGCATAAACATAATCATAATCATATCTTACGGATATACCCATGAGCAAACTGAAAACGTGACAATACACAGGTAGCTACTCCTGCATACTTATCACACGAAATGGTGAGTTGGCATACCCTCTATCCATTTCCTTATAACTTAAAATCCTAGGATCGATCCATACGCCTCCTAGTAGCTTTGTACCACACTTGTACCTAGGGACGCTGTGAACTAATCTCTCCGTCACAGATGGAGCACATGCTGTTGATGCCGCAACAACATGCTCGTGGGACACTCCACGAGAAGCGATACTCAGGGTAACAGAGTACAAATGGTCTTATTCACATAACTTATAAAACTTATTTTCAGAACAGAACAGAACTTATTTTCATAACAAAACAGAACTTATAAACTTATATTCAGAACAGAACGGAACATATATTGGAACATGCGATAATGAGTACAACTTAACAGAAAAACTATCGCATGACATGAAAACTAAAATCAAGGAATTCAACGGACTGTCAAATGAATCAATAATCAAAGACGTGAGGAGTTTTAAAAACAAGACATAGTAATTTAAAACAATTTGACTTGAGTAACATAATACTTATATATCATATTAAACTTGTAACTTATTTACTTATAACTTATAAGTCTTAATCTTGTAACTTTGTAAAATACGAATCTTTGGCGAGATTGAAAATATAAGAGTGGAACCAGTCATCAAGGTATGGTTATCAATCCTATCTTGACAATTTCGTCCCCAAAATGTGGTTTATTAAACGAACAAGATAAAACCTTGACTCGTTAATAAGGAACCACTAGAGTTGAAAATGAAACTCGTATAAAGTAAAACAAAACCTTTTCAGAATGTTTGGAACTTATTTCCTAACTTAATCTTAATACGGAACTTGTATTCATAAATCAAAATAAAGGATTTTATCCGTACTCAACGGACATAAATCTAAAGAAAGGAATCTACCCGTACGATATATCAGAATTGACAGAAATCGAAAGAAAGGAATCTACCCGTACGGAACTTATAACTTATACTTAGATCTTAATACGGACTTTAAAATCAGAAATGATATACTTGTATCAAATGAAGTAAATTGAAAGAAAGGAAC
Organism: Helianthus tuberosus; assembly: GCA_030545235.1. Taxonomy (NCBI): domain Eukaryota; kingdom Viridiplantae; phylum Streptophyta; class Magnoliopsida; order Asterales; family Asteraceae; genus Helianthus; species Helianthus tuberosus. The sequence goes on along the minus strand of CM060357.1, from coordinate 104,039,385 downwards.
CTATCCGTACTAAACTTATAACTTATAACTTAGATCTTAATACGGACTTTAAAATCAGAATGATATGACGCAAATCGAAAGAAAGGAGTCTATCCGTACTGAACTTATACTGATATTAAATGACACAAATCAAAAGACAAGAGTCTATCCGTACCCAACGGACATAAAATTTGAAAGGATTCTATACGTACGGAACTTATAACTTATTTCTTAACTAAATCTTAATACGGAATTTAAAATCAAGAATGATATGACGTAAATCGAAGGAAAGGAGGCTATCCGTACTGAACTGATCAAAAAGGACATAAATCGAAAGAAAAGAAGCTATCCGTACCTTAAATTTTCCAAGTGATGCTACCTTGTTTTCAATTGTAGATTTATACGGGCAGAGTTTAGCCTACTGATTATTCTCTTAACCTAATTTGCTCACAAACTAGGTATTTAACTTAATACAGCATTTACGATAACTCACGAGATCAAATTCTCACAATGAATGACAAAATGCAATACTTTGCCCATCGAATTAACGATGATCCGTTGAATTAACAACGAACGACAAGGTATAATACTTTACCCATCGAATTAACGATGATCCGTTGAATTAACAACGAACGATAAAGTATAATACTTTACCTATCGAATTAGCGACAATCCGTCAAATTAATGACGAACGATAAAGTATAACCCTAATGTGGGCGGCACTTAAACATTCATTAGATATTTGAATCAATCGGACAATGAATCGTAGCAGCGATTGAGTTAATACCCTGTTCTGCAGCACCCCGCTATGCTTAATTTGTGTTTTGTGTGTGTTTGGAGAGTAATCGGACGAAATCTCAGCGTAATTTTGGAGTTTGTTCGACGTTTTTGTGTCCAGAATCGAATGCCAAGGTCCTGTATTTATAGCTGAAATTTGGTCACCCATACGCATCGTAGGCCTAACATACCCTACGCATCGTATGGAAAGCATACGCACCGTAGGCCTTACTTCTCTACGCATCGTATGCGTTTTAACTAGCCTGCGCATCGTAGGCCATACTTTGATACGATGCGTAAGAGGTTGAAAGTCGGTTATAGAGTAGCCACGTGTGGGACTAGGCCTGATGACTTGACAAACTCGAATTCTCATATATTGACAGCAATTTAAGTGGATAATCATCCACTGGGGTTTACCCCCCCTGAGTTTTAGGGGTCCTAATCCTGATTTTGAAAATTCTGAAGATCTTAGGGTTTGTACAGAATTACTTGGGTGTCTTAATTAAGGTTTCCTATTGGACTATAATTCATAAGAATTGTTACATTTTATGTTTTAAAATTTTCGGGTGTTACAGTTTGACCTTAGGCATTTCAACACAATATACTTCATTCAACTTCGGAAAATCTTTGTCATTTTGTACAAAGACTTTGTCAATTTTAACCTCATCTTTTTCTTCATTTACCGAAGTCATTTGTTTCTTAACACTCTATGTTTGACCTTTAGGAGTACCTCGTTTGTAAAAATGTGACTCCTTTTGAACATTTTGATTTTGAACAACAACTTTTGGTTTCCAAAACTGATTTGGTTTTGTTGCGTCAACTGTTGTTTTCAAACTTTGTGTTGTTCTAAGTCTGGGTGTCACTGATTTCCATGTTTGTTGTGAGTCAGCCTTTGACATTTTCGGCTTCCAAGTTTGCTTTGAATCAAAATTGGTTGACTTCTGATTCACAACATCAGACTTCTTTTTCTTCTCAACATCAACAGGTTTCAGATTTGGACACTTGCGAGCAAGATGTCCAGTTTGATCACATTTGAAACATGTTCTCTTGGACACATCTTTGACCTGTTGTTGTTTCCTTTTCTGAGCATAGAACTCTTCATTAGACTGTCGTCTAAATTGGAGTTCTTTCTCTTCTTCTGAACTTGTTCCGTGAACAAAGTTCATCTTTTGTTGATAATTTGGCGTTTCATTTTTATTCCAAATTTGTTTCTTCTTATAACCCAACCCAGCCTTCATGTTTTTCTTCTTGTAACCAGGTTTGTTATAAAAAGTTTTGTGACACTTTCCAGCAAACTTTGGAATCTCAGATTTTTCAATGTCAACCATTTTGAAAACTGTCACTCTTTTCTGAAATCACATTCTGAATCGGGAATACAATATCTAAGAATAATTTGTCCGATCCAATCATGGTATAAACCAATCCTTTTGAATCATCATTCAAATTTTTCTCGGATTTTGAGTTTTTCAGATAACCTTCATGAAAACTACCTTCATTTTCATCCTGTGATCCAGATTTACCTGTTTCAACCGACTCTTCTTTCAACACACTTTCAACGACCTTACCTACCACATCTGAATCACTTGAATCATCAGATTTGGAATAGGTTACGTCAATGTTATCTGGAAATTGATAGACCATGTTGAAAGCTTTTTCGACCTTCTCATCATCATAAAATGCGAACTTTTCCGGTGGTGGAACTTGATGAAACTCTGAGACAATACCTTTCTTGTTTTGCTCAGAATCTTTACCATCCGGTTTTAGATTGAAAATTCATTCAAGCACATATGATGATGCATGATAACTATGTAACTTGTTATCCTGTTCTAAATCAGCTATTTGACACTTTAGCTTAGCAACATCCTCAATGTAAGAATTGACAACTTGTTGCTTTATTGAATACTGTCGCTTAAGCGTATCAGTTGTTTCAGAACAGTATCTCAATCTAGATTGAACAAGTTTCATTTGGCTTTCACATCTTCATATGACTCTTTTGTAATGTGATAGGCCAATTTTATTGAATCATACTCTTTCTTCATTTCTTGACATGCATTTTCTTTTTGTAAACACTCTTCTGTCATTTTCAAAACCTTTTCTTTTAAATTTTCATTTTCTTTTTCTAAATTTTTACATTTTTGAGAAAGCTTTTCGTCATTATCTTTTAAAACCTTTTCATTTTCTAGCATTTCTTTGCATTTTTCTTTGAAAACATTTTCGATTTTATTGAATTCTAGATCTCTTGTTCTGGACTTTTCGTCTTTTTCAGTACAAGCTCTGCATGTCTCCATGCATTTCTTGCACTGTTCAACAGTTTTTAAGATTTCAGATTCAGTTTTTACCTCAGTGATTGGCACTTCGGCTTTCGCTTCCGTCTGTGCCTGGTCAGCTTCATCTTTCTTCTGATCCTCACAATCACCAGCATTATCAACAACATCATTCAAACCTCATTCTTTACCTATTCTTCTTCTTTCTTCATCATCTCTTCTTGACCAACCTGCTGTTCTTCAGTAACAGCTTCTTTCACAACTTCTTCATTCACAACAACTTTTTCTTCAAGTTTCTCTTCTTTTTCTTTCACTTCTTCAACCTTCAGTTTCGACTTTAACTTCTTCAGCAACTTTCTTCAGATCATCAACCAAATTTTCAACATTCTTCTTCATTCTTTCTTCATCCCTCTTTCTCAGACTTGATGTCATCGCATCTCTGATAATTTTATTCACCTTTTTCTCATAATTCTTGTCTTTTTCACGATTTGAATAAAACTCGCCCGACAGAGGAATTACTAGAAGAACATCATCATGAACTATGTCCCTCCTGTGGACGAAAGGTTCACCATCTCTGTTGGCATAACACTCTCGTTTTTTGTCCCATCTTTTATTGCTTACAGCATTTTCATACTCTTCCTGCATTTTCTCCATTCTACACCCAACAATGAATCTTTCTCTTTCAGTCTTCTCTTTTAGAATTTCTTCTCTCGTTTTCACTTTCATTTCAGCCATGATTTTATTTCCTCGATATTCACACCTCGTAAATCACAGCACAAGAAACAATCAAATAACAATGATTAGTTACAACAAAAATATCAAACACTTGGATTGGATGGGCCAAAAATACACTTCGAACGAATGGGCTTGAGCTGTCCGAGCGGATGGACCTTGAGCTGCTCGATCGGATGAGCTTGGCTTGTTCGACCGGATGGGAATGCTGTCCGACCGGATGGGTTATGTGCTGTCCGACCGGATGAGAATTAAAGTTGTCCGACCGGATGAGAATAAAAGCTGTTCGAGCGGATTACTTGCTGTTCGACCGAGTAGCACTGTTGTCCGATATGAGTGAGTTGTCCGACCGGATTACTTGTTGACTTCTTTGACCTCAACGAGTGAGCTTTTGAATATCAACGCAAAGGCTGATTCTAAACACCCCCCTCCTGATTATACCCCCATTTATGAGAGGAAAACTGCCGGTCCCACGCAGTCCCCACCTGTAAGTATGTGAGAGGAATGGGGTGTAAAAAGTAATTACGGGGTGTAGAAAGTAGCACCCCAATGCAAAATCACATGCAAACAATTAATGATATCACATGAATTTTTAATGACCGTCAATCAATGATCCTGACAAACTTTATTCATTTTCACATGCAATCTATTATAGTGGCCGACAAGTATTATGATATAAAAAGTGATTGGACCGTGCAAAAATATGATGTCACTTTAGCTCACACTAAATCCCAAATGTTCACGAGTTCACTGAATGCAATTAATGATTTATATGAAACTTTGATAAAGTTGACTAACAATACAAAATATGTTGACAAAAGTGGCCCGAACTAGTTGTAATGCTATGACACGGATTGCTGTCCGGTCGGATAGGTCAACAAGTCAGCACTAAATGAAATGAAATGATGACACTTGAGTCGGATGGTTATCCGGTCGGATTGCCATCCGACTGGTGATCAGTCAACATGGTCAACACTTTTAATGAAATGCAATGAGTGAATTTGAGTCGGATGGTCATCCGGTCGAATTGCCATCCGACCGGTGAACACCAAGAACACATGTAACAGCAACAGTTAGCATTTTCACGACTTTTCGACCACAAAAATCAAGATTTCTCACAAATGGCTTAGAATTAGCTTCTGAAAATTTGAAGGCTTGTAGATCAAGTGTTTTCGCATATAATATCCAAAAATCAGCAATTTTTAACCGTAAAATCCTGTTTAATTTTGCGTTTTTCAGTAAGAAACGTGACGAATATGAAAAAGATGAAGAAATTGATCAAATCTGGATGAAATTGACTCTGAATTTGATGATCTTTCATGTGGATTTGTGTGTTTGATCCGTGCAATCGAGCTCCTGCTCTGATACCACTTGTTAGGACCGGTTTTGACTCTGAAACGATTGCGAACCGAACGTGTGACGTGCGGAATCCGTACACGAACGTGACCGAACACACAAGACGTAATATAATCTGTGATTCTATTCAATTATCTGAAAACGTACAGCACCTGAATCACGTACACGGAACTTTCTCTCTCTAGTTTTAGATCTCCAAAGCTCCAAGTGTGCAAAAGTGTCAAAAGTCCTAAACTCTAACCCTAACTCATCTATTTATAGGCCAAGGCTTATAAGGAAGTTCTCCTTATTTACAATATTGCCACCTTGCCTTTTTGTCACGGCCCCCGACCCGGTTTGACCCGTTTCAGGAGCCGCGGGACAGAAATACTGCGGTATTGATTTAATTGAGTTTAACAGCGGAAACAGGATCGCTTAAAGCTAAAATTTTCCCCGATTATTTTATTTCACAATTCGGGATAAAACCCCGATTATTTACAATAGTATGTTTTTACTATAAAAGCGTGATATTACAAAAGTATTTATTTATTTTATATTGAGCCACTATCAGTCAGCTTGAAATGCTTCCCAGCACTTTTCCTGATTTACAATAGATCACCTGAAACATGTTTGAAAAAGGTTTTGTCAGCGGGAAATACTGAGTGAATCATTCTATTTACTAAAATGACACATTTGTTATAATTTACAGTATTAAGAGCGATTACAATGTTTCTGATATCAAGCCAATTACCCACAGTATTTGTCACTCGAATCTTTACGGTGACTGTGGTCATATCACCATTGGCTGCCCCAATGAATGACGAATATCACTAAATTTAGGTTCGCCCACCTAAAGTGATAAAACTGTAATACTGTGCACAATACCCCACATACCGGCTGTAATTTGGTGATTACAAAGACTTAATCCCCGTAATTATAACTTTGAAATAAAACACTTTTGTAAATAGATTTGATAAAAAGAGAGAATGACTCACATTGCTGATTTAATATGGTCAGAGTCTAATCTATGATTTAGCCTTGTTAACCTAATATAGATAATGCACACAAAACTGGGTTAGTAATCAATCCAGCAATTACGATAATTTACGAAATCAAACTATCACAATGAATGTCAAAATGCAATACTTTGTCCATCGAATTAACGATGATCCATTGAATTAACAATGAATGACAATGTATAATACTTTACCCATCGAATTAACGATGATCCGTTGAATTAACAACGAACGATAAAGTATAATACTTTACCTATCGAATTAACGACAATCCGTCAAATTAATGACGAACGATAAAGTATAACCCTAATGTGGGCGGCATTTAAACATGCATTGGATATCTTGATCTTCGGATAAATGAATCGTAGCAGCGATTGTGCTAATACCCTGTTTTGTAGCAGAATTTCGATACCCGGGGGTATAATTTCGGAATAACAGAATGTAAGCAGTGTATTTGTGAGAATTATTTCGACGTAATATGATCAGAAATCGAGTGCCAATGTCTGCTATTTATAGGTGAAATTTGGCTAGCTTACGGACCGTAAGCTTGTCAACGTTGAGGTCCGTAAGGCATCATACGGACCGTAAGGTTGAGAGTGTTGCGGTCCGTATGGAATCAAAATAGGCTATAGGGTAGCCACGACTGAAACTAGCTTTGCTGAGTTAAAATTTTCGAAATTCAGTAATTTGACAACGAATTTTGAAGATAATTATCAACTAGGGTTTACCCCCTTTGAGTTTTAGGGGCCCTAATCCTGATTCTGAAAATTATGAAATTTTCAGGGTTTGTTCAGAATCACTTGGGTCTCTCAATTAGGTTTTCCTTTTTGACTAATTAATACTTTAAATAGTACTTTTGATGAGAGTTGTTACATTCTACCCACCTTAAGAAAAATCTCGTCCTCGAGATTTACTGGAATAAGTGTGGATACTTCTTCTTCATTTCTGACTCTAATTCCCAAGTGTATTCAGCTCCCCTCTTTGAATCCCACTTGACTTTGACTAAAACTAGTCGTTTGTGTTTGAGAAACTTGATCTTTCGATCCTCAATTTGAAGAGGTTTCTCAACAAATTTCAACTTTTCGTTTACCTCTATATCTCGAAGAGGTACTACCAGAGATTCATCTGATAAGCATTTCTTGAGATTGGATACATGAAATACATTATGTACTCCAGATAATTCTTCTGGTAATTGTAAACGATAAGCTACTGGTCCTATACGTTGGATCACTGGGAATGGTCCTACGTACCTGGGACTTAGCTTTCCTTTCTTTCCAAATCTGACTACTCCTTTCCAAGGAGAAACTTTCAATAGTACTCTGTCTCCGACTTGGAATTCTAACGGCTTGCTTCTATTATCTGCATAACTCTTCTGACGATCTCGAGCCGTCTTCAGTCTTTCCTTGATTTGAGTAATCTTATCAGTTGTTTCTTGCACTATTTCAGGTCCTGATAACTGACTTTCTCCTATTTCTGCCCAACAAACTGGGGTTCTGCACTTTCTTCCATACAGTGCCTCGAATGGAGCGGTTTCAATGCTTGAATGATAACTATTGTTATAGGAGAATTCAATTAATGGTAAGTGATCATCCCAACTTCCACCAAAGTCTATTACACATGCTCGGAGCATGTCTTCTAGAGTTTGGATCGTCCTTTCACTTTGTCCGTCTGTTTGTGGATGATATGCAGTGCTCAGGTTTAGTCGAGTTCCCATAGCTTGCTGGAAACTTTTCCAGAAATGGGAAGTAAAACGACTATCTCTATCCGAAACAATGGAGAGTGGAACTCCATGTAATGATACAACTTCATCTACATACAATTTAGCCAGTCTTTCCATGCTAAAGGTTTCTTTCATAGGTAGAAAGTGAGCAGATTTGGTTAATCGATCCACAATTACCCAAATCGCATCATTACCTTTTCTGGTTTTGGGTAACTTAGTAACAAAATCCATTGTTATAAGTTCCCATTTCCACACTGGCATTTCTAACTGTTGTAGTAATCCTGAAGGTTTCTGATGTTCTGCCTTAACTTGTGAACAAGTAAGACATTTAGAAACATAACTGGCTATGTCTCTTTTCATTCCTATCCACCAGAAATTCTTTCTTAAATCTTAGTACATCTTATTGTTTCCTGGGTGCATAGTGTACCTAGATTTATGAGCTTCTTCTAAAATCTTAAATCTTAAGTCACCCTGCTTAGGTACCCAAATTCTACTTTTATGGAATCTCCAAATTCCATCTGCTCCTTGCTCTAATTCCTTGATTCGTCCTTTCATCCCTTCAGCATCATCCTTGATTGCTATTGTTTGAACATTCTTCAATTGTTCCATTAAATCTATTTGTAGATTTAATCTGAGAGCACGAACCCTTCGTTGTTTCTCATAATACTTACGACTTAAGGCATCTGCAACTACATTTGCCTTTCCTTCGTGATACTGAATATCACAGTCGTAATCACTTAAAATTTCCATCCATCTTCTTTGCCTCATGTTTAACTCTTTTTGCCCAAATATGTATTTTAAACTTTTGTGGTCTGTGTAGACAGTAAATTTACTTCCGTAAAGATAGTGTCTCCAAATCTTAAGGGCAAAAATTACGGCTCCTAATTCTAAATCATGAGTCGTATAATTCTCTTCGTGCTTTTTCAACTGCCTTGATGCATACGCAATTACCTTCTTGCGTTGCATAAGCACACATCCATATCCTAATTTTGAAGCATCACAATATACTTCAAAATCTTCAGTTCCTTCTGGTAAGGCTAAGATTGGTGCATGGGTTAGTTTCTGTTTTAAAATCCTAAAGGCTTCTTCCTGTTTAGGTCCCCATTCAAATTTAGTGGCTTTACAGGTTAACTTAGTTAATGGTACGGCTATCTTGGAAAAATCCTTAATAAACCGTCTATAGTACCCAGCTAAACCTATAAAACTTCTAATTTCCATTGCTGTTTGTGGAACCTTCCATTTGGTAATTGCCTCTATCTTAGCAGGATCTACATGAATACCTTCATGATTCACCATGTGTCCTAAAAATTGCACTTCCTTTAGCCAAAATTCGCACTTCGAGAATTTGGCGTACAACTTTTCTTTTCTTAACAAAGTTAAGAGTGCATGAAGATGTTCACAATGCTCGGTTTGACTTTTGGAATAAATAAGTATATCGTCTATGAAAACAATTACAAATTTATCCAAGTACGGTTTACAGATCCTATTCATCATGTCCATGAATGCTGCAGGTGCATTCGTTAACCCAAATGGCATGACTGTAAACTCGTAATGACCATACCTAGTTCTAAAAGCAGTCTTAGGTATGTCTTCTTCTTGTACCTTCAATTGATGATATCCAGAGCGTAAATCTATCTTAGAAAAATATCTAGCCCCCTGAAGTTGATCAAAAAGATCATCAATCCTAGGTAATGGATATCGATTCTTAATTGTAACTTTATTCAATTCCCTGTAATCGATACACATTCTCATTGAACCATCATTTTTCTTTACAAACAACACTGGCGCTCCCCAAGGGGATGAGCTAGGTTGTATGAATCCTTTACTTAGTAATTCATCTAATTGCTTTTTCAATTCTAACATTTCTGTGGGTGCTAACCGATAAGGTGATTTGGCTATCGGTGTAGTTCCTGGAATTAAATGAATTCTAAATTCTACTTCCCTATCTGGAGGTAACCCTGGTAAATCTTCTGGAAATATATCAGAGTATTCCGATACTACTGGTATTTCCTTTAGATCTTTTCCCTTAGTGCTAATGATTACTGAAATCATATACACTATTCCTTGTTTTCGTTCATAATTAGCAACTTTCATTACTGATATGAACTTCATGGGTTTCCGTGGTTTATCTCCTGTAATCCTAATCACTTCTCCGGTAGGTGATTGAATTTCTATGGAATTCTGATCACAAAGGATTCTAGCATGGTTGGCTATTAACCAATCCATTCCTAATAAAACATCAAATTCAGCTAAATTCATCGGCAATAGTATTGCAGAGAATTTATGTCCTAAAAGTTCTATGTTTCCTTCTTGCAACACTTTATCTATTTTAACTGAATTTCCGTCTGCTGTTTCAACAGTAAAAATCTGCCTAATAGTGGTTAAAGGTAAACTAAGAGCTTGACAGAATGAAGTATTTATAAAACTTTGGTTTGCACCAGAGTCAAATAATACTTTTGCATACACGTTGTGGACTAGGAACGTACCCGCTATCACATCTGAAATGAGTTCTGCTTCTTGGGTGGTCAGCTGAAATGCCCTAGCATTCTTCTTAGTAGTTCCTTCGGTCGTCTTGGGTTTATTATCTACTGGTTTGACCAATTTAGGACATTCTGTTTTATAATGCCCCGCTTCTCCACAGTTAAAACAGATGACTGTTTTCTTTTTACAGTTCTCTTCACGATGTCCTACAGCTTTGCAAAAATTGCAAGTAATATTGCATCTTCCAAAATGCTTCGTTTTGCATTTCCTGCAGAATGACGGACCTGAAGATTGCCCTGTCCCTTTTCTCTTGAAGCTGTTATTATTACCCACACGAAATCCTTGGGTAATTTTCTGAGCTAGTGCCTTCTTCCTATCTTCATCTCTTGTGCGCACCAATTCATCGGTCAGAGTGTTGGCTAATTCTACCGCATCATCAATAGTGCGAGGTCTCGCAGCTTTAACAATATTGCGGATTTCGCTAATTAGCCCCCAAATATAGCGAGAAATAAGTACCGGTTCTGGCGAAGCCAATGTTGGTACCACTCTAGCATATTCGAAGAATGTCGAGGTATAACCGCGACAGTCCACACTCATCATCCGATGATTTAGAAATTTATTCGCCATCTGTTCCTTCTCATACTCAGGACAGAATTTTCTTTCCACCAAACCCTTAAATTCTTCCCAAGTCATAGCATAAGCTATTGCTCTTCCTTTTGATTGTAACACCGTATTCCACCATTCGAGTGCTCCTTCTTTAAACAGATTGGATGAATACATGACCTGGTCATCTTTACCACATTTACTTATTGCAATGACTGCTTCGGTTTTCTCTAACCAACGCAGTGATGCAGTTGCTCCTTCATTGCCTGCAAATTCAGTGGGTTTACAAGCAAGGAATTCTTTGAAAGTGCAACCAGGCGTTGCAGTTTTCATTTTCTTGGTTAATGGAGCTTGATGTGGTTCCTTATTCTGATTAACATGATTATTGCCTCCATTTACACTATTACTGAAGTTATCTTCAGTAATCTGTTTGCTCGGAACAAGTTGTTGTGGTTCGGGTGGATTCTTGATAGCAGCGACGAATGCTGGAATAGCATTGGCTATCCCTTGAGCCACAATGTTTTCGATATCTTGCCGAGTCATATATTGATCTCTGGAATGTTGTTCAGAATGATTAACTTCATTAATAGGTTCATTACCACTGTTTGCCATCTGATAATGTATATATATATAAATTTTATTAGTAACTGACAAATAATAATTAGATACAAACAATCAGAAAATGGTATAATACAGATATAGTCAAAATAATCGATCTTTCGATTTATATATCTATTATGCATCATTACTCACAGATATCATACAAAGTTTTATTGACTATTTACAGACTAACTTGATTAGTACTATTATACAACTACCATTTTATCTCTCGTCACTTGCTGTTAAAAACGCATTTCTCTCTCGTCGTACTTCCAAGCAATCTGTCCACCTATCTCCCTCATTCTATTCCCCATATCATATAACTCTTCGCCAAAGTGGCGGAGTTCAGCCATATTTTCCGTGCTCATGGGTGGATTAGGTAATGGTTCTGGATCGAATTGTGGAAGAAAAGAGTATGGATCGTTGACAATATTTTGAAATTGCCAATCGTTTGTCCACCATTCGTCCATTCCTATGGGTTGGGAATGAACTATTGGATCAGGAATTGCTGCTGGTTCCCAATTCATAGGGAATTGGTTTTCAATAGGATAAGTAAAAAGATTTGTTTGGACAGGCTGAATCGTCTCACAGTTTTCCAACAGAAAATCTATCTCATCTTGAAAAGTTCTTTCCTGGATTGGATTGGAACTCTCCCCGATTTCTCTCTGAGCTGGTATAGACCCTTGCCCAACTTCCATTATTACTTCTTTAGTAATCTCCTCCATTTGTATTTCTATTTCCTTACCCTTCTTTTTATCTCCAGTTTCAATTTCTTGTGGTTTGGAATTCTCTCTGGTTATGACTTCTTTTCCCTTTAAAGGATTATTTATTTTGGGCAGTTTCTTAGCTGGCTTCTTCTTACGGATTTTCCTCCATCCTACATAAGTTCTTTTCTTCTGTTTAGGTTTGCACAGGGGTGGAACCTTGAATTCTACTGGTTGTTCAATATCAGGATAGTAGCTAATATATTCTTTGGAAGCTTCAACAGTTACGGGATACAAATTAAGATTCTGGAAATCTTCGGTTATCTCACTCATGCTGATGTAGCATATATGCAAAATGCATAAAATACTAAGTTAAAATTTACAAATAAACTTTTGTAATTTTATTTCATACTGTGTACTAGTTGATTTACAAAGATAACTGACAAACACACTCAGGTTTCAAGTTTTATTTATCACACAAGGTTTCTAGATTTATGAGAGTAGGGTGCTAATCTTTAAAGATTTATATTTTCTGCTACGGTGGCTAGCATATATAAATTAGCCCATTTCTCATCTAGTTTATCTTCCCAAGGTGATTTATCAATTAATTCTTGAGTTTCCCGTTTAATCCTCTTTTCTCGGATTTTCTCTTTACTTTTCTTAATAATCATTTCTCTCCTTTGAGGAGAAAGTGATTCCTCGTATTGTGCCTTACGCACGAATATTCCTTCTTCAGGAATTTCCGACTGACTCGAGGATTTGGTTCGGGATGAACTTCCTTTTTCATTAGATGATTTCTCTAATTTAAGATAAATGCTTGACAGCTTTTTCTTACCCATACTGTAACTAACAAATAATCACATAGTTAGTTAATAATACAAATAATCACATAATAGTAATCAGGAAAAATTTAAGTATTTCCAAATACTTAATCAGCTTAACCCAGTGGCTGTAATCAGGAAAAATGGAGCATTTCTAAATACTTAGTCAGCTTAACCCAGTGGCTGTAATCAGGAAAAATGGAGCATTTCTAAATACTTAGTCAGCTTAACCCAGTGGCTCTGATACCACCTTTTTCTGTCACGGCCCCCGACCCGGTTTGACCCGTTTCAGGAGCCGCGGGACAGAAATACTGCGGTATTGATTTAATTGAGTTTAACAGCGGAAACAGGATCGCTTAAAGCTAAAATTTTCCCCGATTATTTTATTTCACAATTCGGGATAAAACCCCGATTATTTACAATAGTATGTTTTTACTATAAAAGCGTGATATTACAAAAGTATTTATTTATTTTATATTGAGCCACTATCAGTCAGCTTGAAATGCTTCCCAGCACTTTTCCTGATTTACAATAGATCACCTGAAACATGTTTGAAAAAGGTTTTGTCAGCGGGAAATACTGAGTGAATCATTCTATTTACTAAAATGACACATTTGTTATAATTTACAGTATTAAGAGCGATTACAATGTTTCTGATATCAAGCCAATTACCCACAGTATTTGTCACTCGAATCTTTACGGTGACTGTGGTCATATCACCATTGGCTGCCCCAATGAATGACGAATATCACTAAATTTAGGTTCGCCCACCTAAAGTGATAAAACTGTAATACTGTGCACAATACCCCACATACCGGCTGTAATTTGGTGATTACAAAGACTTAATCCCCGTAATTATAACTTTGAAATAAAACACTTTTGTAAATAGATTTGATAAAAAGAGAGAATGACTCACATTGCTGATTTAATATGGTCAGAGTCTAATCTATGATTTAGCCTTGTTAACCTAATATAGATAATGCACACAAAACTGGGTTAGTAATCAATCCAGCAATTACGATAATTTACGAAATCAAACTATCACAATGAATGTCAAAATGCAATACTTTGTCCATCGAATTAACGATGATCCATTGAATTAACAATGAATGACAATGTATAATACTTTACCCATCGAATTAACGATGATCCGTTGAATTAACAACGAACGATAAAGTATAATACTTTACCTATCGAATTAACGACAATCCGTCAAATTAATGACGAACGATAAAGTATAACCCTAATGTGGGCGGCATTTAAACATGCATTGGATATCTTGATCTTCGGATAAATGAATCGTAGCAGCGATTGTGCTAATACCCTGTTTTGTAGCAGAATTTCGATACCCGGGGGTATAATTTCGGAATAACAGAATGTAAGCAGTGTATTTGTGAGAATTATTTCGACGTAATATGATCAGAAATCGAGTGCCAATGTCTGCTATTTATAGGTGAAATTTGGCTAGCTTACGGACCGTAAGCTTGTCAACGTTGAGGTCCGTAAGGCATCATACGGACCGTAAGGTTGAGAGTGTAGCGGTCCGTATGGAATCAAAATAGGCTATAGGGTAGCCACGACTGAAACTAGCTTTGCTGAGTTAAAATTTTCGAAATTCAGTAATTTGACAACGAATTTTGAAGATAATTATCAACTAGGGTTTACCCCCTTTGAGTTTTAGGGGCCCTAATCCTGATTCTGAAAATTATGAAATTTTCAGGGTTTGTTCAGAATCACTTGGGTCTCTCAATTAGGTTTTCCTTTTTGACTAATTAATACTTTAAATAGTACTTTTGATGAGAGTTGTTACACTTTTCTATCTAATTATAACAATATAAGGCTAGAATTAAACTGTTTCAGCTACGATCTGAATTGACGGAGGCGATAGACATAAATGCACCAACATTTACTTTGATAAAATATTTTCTAACTACGGTCCTGATATAATTTCCGTTGCCAAACTGATAAACACCGATACCACTGAAACTGGCTGTGGCCGCCCGTTCCTAGGTAAACAGGGGACGGGGGTTGCGACACAAATCATTCCCTAAATCTCACCCATTTCAATCCCCTTAACATCAGTTCTTCTATCTTCGAAAAAATCTAATCGAAATCATGGGTAACACATCCTCAATGCTCACTCAATACGACATCGAAGAAGTTCAAGAACAATGCAACAACACCTGTAAGTGCTTTACTTGTCTTCTTGTTTCAAAATCACAAGCCAACTGTATAAAAGTCTTCTTGTTTCACAATCACAAGCCAACTGCAAAACGAAGATTCAAACTAATCACCCTTATGCCGCACAAAGATTCAAACATTCAAAACAAAGATTCAAACAGGGGGGGGGGGGGAGGGGGTGCGGCATAAACCAATCACCAACACTATTCACTGTAGCCGGGGTAGCTGGTGGACATCTTTGTCGCCGGCAGCCGCTACAAACACAGAAGAGATGGTGATCAAGATGAGGGATGATGGTGGTGAACGGAGTTTGAGAGAGAGAGAGAGAGAGAAATGGGGGATTCAATTTTTTGGGAATGGTGATAAAATGTCTGTGAATCAAACTAAAAAGACAAAAGAGATGAGATGGCTTGACAGGCTTTTAAGTAAATGACCAAAATACCCTTTGAGGTATAAAATAATAGTGCACAAGTGGCAAATTCTGATTGGTGGAGAGTGGTTCTCGCGGTTGTGGTTCTCGCGGTTTTCGAACCGCGAGAACCACTCTCCACCAATCAGATAATGACAATCAAAAGTGTAATATAGTCATTTAATCAAAACCATCAAATCATATCTCTTCTTATTAAAGTCTCTTTTTAAAGTTTTTTCAATTTCTCTCTCCTCTTTTTGTTATTTTGTAAAAAAAAAGTTTAAAACCGTAGAAAAGGTTTTCGTAAAAAAGGTAAAAAAGTTTAAAAACGTGTGTGTAAAAAAAAGGTTTTTGTAAAACAAGGTTAAACCGTAAAAAAGTTTTCGTATAAATTTTTGTCTTTTGTAAAAAAAGTTTTTATGAAAAAAAATTTCGAAAAAAAATTTTTGGTAAAATTTTTTTGTAAAAAAAAGTTTAAAACCGTAAAAAGCGTTTTCGTAAAAAAACGTAAAAAAGTTAAAAACACGTGTGTGTAAAAAATGTTTTGTAAAAAAAAGGTTAAAACCGTAAACAAAATTTCGTATAAATTTTTGTTCTTTATTATAAAGTTTTGTAAAAAAATGTGTAAAAGAGTTTTTTTGTAAAAAAGTTTTTTGTAAAAAGAAAGTTTAAAACCGTAAAAAATATTCGTAAAAAAAGTTTAAAACCGTAAAAAAAAGTTTAAAAACGTGTGTGTAAGAAAACGGCGCGTAAATACGGGGCGAAAAAACGGGGTGTAAAAAACTGTAAAAGAAAGTTTAAAAATGTGTGTGTAAAAAAACGACACGTAAATACGGGGCGTAAAAAACGGCTCATAAAAAAACTGGGTGATAAAACGACGCGTAAATACGGGGGTGTAAAACGGCGCGTAAAATCGGGCGTAAAAAAACGGCGCGTAAAACCGTAGCGTAAAAAACGGCTCGTAAAAAAACCGGTTCGTAAAAACGTTTTTTTTGTAAAAAGAAATCCTGACAAAAATTATTTTTTTTAATCAGATTTTTGAATGTTTTTAATTTAAAAATCTTATTTTAATAAAAAACAATTAATTTAATAAGACAAAAAAAGTAATAAAAAACAATATATACAATAAGACAAAATAAGCAAATTTACTAAACTGCCCTTTTGACATTAAAATATTAAAAACATAATAAAACAAAAAGAATTTAATATTGTTTTTTTAACTTTTAATCTTATCCATCCATTTTCAAAGATCAATGGTTGAAAAGTGGTTCTCGTGGTTCTCCTAGCTGGTGGTGGTTTTCATTTTAGCAGCCCCATATATATAGGGAGAGGATCTTGAGAAAACTACATATATAAATGAGAAAACTAGAAAACTAACTAAAAAAAGCTAAAAAACATACCAATTTTTTTTTTACAATTTTTTATAAAAAAATCGCTAGTTTTTATATATAAAAACAACTTTCAAAAAAAAAAAATTTGTTGTACTGCACATGTGCATTATATGTGTACTACACATGTGCACTATATCCGTAATAGTGCACGTGTGCAATACAAAAAAAAAATTTATTTTTTTCCATAAATAAAAACCTGCAATTTTTTTATAAAAATTAAAAAAAAAATTGGTATGTTTTTTAGGCTTTTTTAGTTAGTTTTTTGGTTTTCTCATTTAAACTAGTTTTCTCATGATCCATCCCCTATATATATAGGAATGGGTTAAAATGAAAACCACCCCCAGTTGCGAAAACCATAGGAACCGGTTTTCCACCATTGATATTTTGAGATTGATGGTTGAGATTAAAAGTGATTAAAACAAATATTTAATTCATTTTGTCTTATTATATTTTTAATATTTTATTGTTATAAGGGTAATTTGGTCAATTTGCTATTTTTGTCTTATTTGGTTATTAATATTTTAATACTTTACAAATCAAATATTTTTGTCTTATTTGGTTATTAATATTTAACAAATCAGATTTTTTTTTACAAAAAAAAAAACAATTTTTTTATAGATTTTTTACAAAGCAAATTTTTACGCCCCGGTTTTAAAAATTTTTACGCCCGGGTTTTAAACTTTTTTTACGCCGCTGGTTTAAAAACTTTTTTTCACCCCCGTTTAAAAACCTTTTTTACGCCCCGGTTTTAAAACATTTTTTTACGGGTTTAAATTTTTTTACGGTTTTAAAACATTTTTTAATTTTTTTACACCAAAACATTTTTTTACGCCCCGATTTTAAATTTTTTTTATTTTAAACCTTTTTTACGCCCTAGTTTTAATCCTTTTTTTACGCCCCAGTTTAAAACTTTTTTTACGCCCCGTTTTTTAATTTTTTATGCCAAAATTTTAAACTTTTTTTACCCCCGGTTTTAATAACTTTTTTACGCCCCGGTTATAAACTTTTTTTACACCCCGGTTGTAAAATTTACGTCTCGGTTATAAACTCTTTTTACACCCCGGTTGTAAATTTTACACCAAACTCTTTTTACACTCCGTATAAAACCATTTCGATTAGGGGGATGGTTTTTGTCGAATGTGAACGGTTTTTTTTTTAAATGCTGAATATAAACTCCCATTAAAAATGTTTTTTTTTTTTGAAAATGCCGACCCCACCCCTTTCTGTCATTTTTTGAAAATGTTTTGTTGGATGTTTATTTATTTTTTTGTAAAATATAAAAATTAGGGAAAAATAAATATGAGAATAAAGTAATATTTTAATGTAAAAGAAAAAGAGAGAGAAAAAAATAAAGAAAATTGATTTAACTTTTGAAAAGAAGAGAGAGAAAAATGATGTGACATAAATAGTAAAAGACTAAATTGCCTCTTTGATTTAATTTAAAATAGGTGATGTGTTAAAATCCTATTGGATGATAGGAGTTCTCACGGTTCTCGGAACTGGGGATGGTTTTCATTTGAACCGATTTGGTCAGGATTTAGGGAAAACGGTAAGAAGTGTGAGAATAGTGAGAACAGTGAGAACGGTTATGGAACATCAGATCAAAACAATTTATGGCTGAGATTGCACGGTGGCGTTTTCGTAAATAACATAAACGTTTTAAAGTGTACGCGCTTCAATAAGGGCAAAGAGGTAAATGTACATCTACAAAAACACATCAAACGTGACCGAAACATATATACTTCCCCAGGGAAACCTCCTCGACTCCTACGGAAAACGTGAAAACCCTAGAAAACGTGAAACAACAAATATTATGGCGTCGAAAGATCAAACTAGATCCAAAGGCAAAAAAATAGTGAGTTAACTTCGATTTACATTGTGCTAGTTTATGATGTTTTTGATGTTCTAATTTTAACAATAAATTTGCAGTTTCTATGAGTGTGGAAAGGGAAGGTTCATCTGCTCCGAAACGGAAAAGACCCACGAGCAACGAAAGAAGACAACAAGAGAACATGGTACAGATTGCTACTTTTTATGATGTTGTAATACACTTTGATACTTTGTTACTAAACGCCAAAATTTTTATTGTTTGTTTAATATTGTTTAAATGTATGAGAACGAAACTTTACATATATCATTTGTGTTATTAAACGCCATTTATCATCTGTGATT
Organism: Helianthus tuberosus; assembly: GCA_030545235.1. Taxonomy (NCBI): domain Eukaryota; kingdom Viridiplantae; phylum Streptophyta; class Magnoliopsida; order Asterales; family Asteraceae; genus Helianthus; species Helianthus tuberosus. Next base: position 104,020,200 of record CM060357.1, on the reverse strand, counting down.
GTCTTATTGAAAAACATATATCATTCGTGTGTTATTAAACACCAAAACATGTATCATTTGATAGATTTGTTACTAAACGCCAAAACATGTATGATCTGTGTTATAAACGTCATGTATCATCTGTTATTGTCTTATTCAACGACATGTATCATCTGTGATTGACTTATGAAAAACATGTATCATTTATTTGGTTTAAACGCCATAAAATAAAACGCCATGAATATTTATCATGTTTTATAGGCGATGAGAGGTTGAGAATGAGAATAAATGTGCACACAGGCAAGGCCTAGAACGCCAATAAGAGGAAGGCCTTAAGTCAGGATGTTGATGTTGAGGAAGAACCATATTATGAGTTCAGTGGGGCTAGGGTTTTGTCAAGAGTATAACCTACAAACTTGACTGGTTGGTTTATAAATCTAAACCAAAATCAAAGATAGGCAGTAGAGCAATTGGGGTTTGGTGATGTGTCACACCCCGACCGCATAAAACAACAAACCGCGGTGGAAACGTCGGGGAGTGGAGCGACAGAATTATTGTTTCACAACCATGGTAAATTAAAGTTCGATTTTATTAGAAATTAAGAGGTTACATTGTCTTAAACAAAGAAAACATAACATAAATTAAACTAATCTTGCATCTTTTATTGTCACTAAGGCCCGAGTCCGCCTATGTGTGTCACGATCAACCCTATGCATCAGCTCCTGAAAACACATGTGAAAATAGGTACGTCAGCATAAAAATGCCTGTGAGATACATAGGTTTCATTGATGAAGGATTCATGACTTCTAGTTGACAAAAAAAGTAATAAAAAACAATATATACAATAAGACAAAATAAGCAAATTTACTAAACTGCCCTTTTGACATTAAAATATTAAAAACATAATAAAACAAAAAGAATTTAATATTGTTTTTTTAACTTTTAATCTTATCCATCCATTTTCAAAGATCAATGGTTGAAAAGTGGTTCTCGTGGTTCTCTTAGCTGGTGGTGGTTTTCATTTTAGCAGCCCCATATATATAGGGAGAGGATCTTGAGAAAACTACATATATAAATGAGAAAACTAGAAAACTAACTAAAAAAACCTAAAAAAAAGCTAAAAAACATACCAATTTTTTTTTTACAATTTTTTATAAAAAAATCGCTAGTTTTATATATAAAAACAACTTTCAAAATTTTTTTTTTGTTGTACTGCACATGTGCATTATATGTGTACTACACATGTGCACTATATCCGTAATAGTGCACGTGTGCAATACAAAAAAAAAAATTATTTTTTTCCATAAATAAAAACCTGCAATTTTTTTATAAAAATTAAAAAAAAAAATTGGTATGTTTTTTAGGCTTTTTTAGTTAGTTTTTTGGTTTTCTCATTTAAACTAGTTTTCTCATGATCCATCCCCTATATATATAGGAATGGGTTAAAATGAAAACCACCCCCAGTTGCGAAAACCATAGGAACCGGTTTTCCACCATTGATATTTTGAGATTGATGGTTGAGATTAAAAGTGATTAAAACAAATATTTAATTCATTTTGTCTTATTATATTTTTAATATTTTATTGTTATAAGGGTAATTTGGTCAATTTGCTATTTTTGTCTTATTTGGTAATTAATATTTTAATACTTTACAAATCAAATATTTTTGTCTTATTTGGTTATTAATATTTAACAAATCAGATTTTTTTTTACAAAAAAAAAACAATTTTTTATAGATTTTTTACAAAGCAAATTTTGACGCCCCGGTTTTAAAAATTTTTACCCACGGGTTTTAAACTTTTTTGACGCCGCTGGTTTAAAAACTTTTTTTCACCCCCGTTTAAAAACCTTTTTTACGCCCCGGTTTTAAAACATTTTTTTACGGGTTTAAATTTTTTTACGGTTTTAAAACATTTTTTAATTTTTTTACACCAAAACATTTTTTTACGCCCCGATTTTAAATTTTTTTTATTTTAAACCTTTTTTACGCCCCAGTTTTAATCCTTTTTTTACGCCCCAGTTTAAAACTTTTTTTACGCCCCGTTTTTTAATTTTTTATGCCAAAATTTTAAACTTTTTTTACCCCCGGTTTTAATAACTTTTTTACGCCCCGGTTATAAACTTTTTTTACACCCCGGTTGTAAAATTTACGTCTCGGTTATAAACTCTTTTTACACCCCGGTTGTAAATTTTACACCAAACTCTTTTTACACTCCGTATAAAACCATTTCGATTAGGGGGATGGTTTTTGTCGAATGTGAACGGTTTTTTTTTTTTAAATGCTGAATATAAACTCCCATTAAAAATGTTTTTTTTTTAAAATGCCGACCCCACCCCTTTCTGTCATTTTTTGAAAATGTTTTGTTGGATGTTTATTTATTTTTTTGTAAAATATAAAAATTAGGGAAAAATAAATATGAGAATAAAGTAATATTTTAATGTAAAAGAAAAAGAGAGAGAAAAAAATAAAGAAAATTGATTTAACTTTTGAAAAGAAGAGAGAGAAAAATGATGTGACATAAATAGTAAAAGACTAAATTGCCTCTTTGATTTAATTTAAAATAGGTGATGTGTTAAAATCCTATTGGATGATAGGAGTTCTCACGGTTCTCGGAACTGGGGATGGTTTTCATTTGAACCGATTTGGTCAGGATTTAGGGAAAACGGTAAGAAGTGTGAGAATAGTGAGAACAGTGAGAACGGTTATGGAACATCAGATCAAAACAATTTATGGCTGAGATTGCACGGTGGCGTTTTCGTAAATAACATAAACGTTTTAAAGTGTACGCGCTTCAATAAGGGCAAAGAGGTAAATGTACATCTACAAAAACACATCAAACGTGACCGAAACATATATACTTCCCCAGGGAAACCTCCTCGACTCCTACGGAAAACGTGAAAACCCTAGAAAACGTGAAACAACAAATATTATGGCGTCGAAAGATCAAACTAGATCCAAAGGCAAAAAAATAGTGAGTTAACTTCGATTTACATTGTGCTAGTTTATGATGTTTTTGATGTTCTAATTTTAACAATAAATTTGCAGTTTCTATGAGTGTGGAAAGGGAAGGTTCATCTGCTCCGAAACGGAAAAGACCCACGAGCAACGAAAGAAGACAACAAGAGAACATGGTACAGATTGCTACTTTTTATGATGTTGTAATACACTTTGATACTTTGTTACTAAACGCCAAAATTTTTATTGTTTGTTTAATATTGTTTAAATGTATGAGAACGAAACTTTACATATATCATTTGTGTTATTAAACGCCATTTATCATCTGTGATTGTCTTATTGAAAAACATATATCATTCGTGTGTTATTAAACACCAAAACATGTATCATTTGATAGATTTGTTACTAAACGCCAAAACATGTATGATCTGTGTTATAAACGTCATGTATCATCTGTTATTGTCTTATTCAACGACATGTATCATCTGTGATTGACTTATGAAAAACATGTATCATTTATTTGGTTTAAACGCCATAAAATAAAACGCCATGAATATTTATCATGTTTTATAGGCGATGAGAGGTTGAGAATGAGAATAAATGTGCACACAGGCAAGGCCTAGAACGCCAATAAGAGGAAGGCCTTAAGTCAGGATGTTGATGTTGAGGAAGAACCATATTATGAGTTCAGTGGGGCTAGGGTTTTGTCAAGAGTATAACCTACAAACTTGACTGGTTGGTTTATAAATCTAAACCAAAATCAAAGATAGGAAGTAGAGCAATTGGGGTTTGGTGATGTGTCACACCCCGACCGCATAAAACAACAAACCGCGGTGGAAACGTCGGGGAGTGGAGCGACAGAATTATTGTTTCACAACCATGGTAAATTAAAGTTCGATTTTATTAGAAATTAAGAGGTTACATTGTCTTAAACAAAGAAAACATAACATAAATTAAACTAATCTTGCATCTTTTATTGTCACTAAGGCCCGAGTCCGCCTATGTGTGTCACGATCAACCCTATGCATCAGCTCCTGAAAACACATGTGAAAATAGGTACGTCAGCATAAAAATGCCTGTGAGATACATAGGTTTCATTGATGAAGGATTCATGACTTCTAGTTGACAAAAAAAGTAATAAAAAACAATATATACAATAAGACAAAATAAGCAAATTTACTAAACTGCCCTTTTGACATTAAAATATTAAAAACATAATAAAACAAAAAGAATTTAATATTGTTTTTTTAACTTTTAATCTTATCCATCCATTTTCAAAGATCAATGGTTGAAAAGTGGTTCTCGTGGTTCTCTTAGCTGGTGGTGGTTTTCATTTTAGCAGCCCCATATATATAGGGAGAGGATCTTGAGAAAACTACATATATAAATGAGAAAACTAGAAAACTAACTAAAAAACCTAAAAAAAAGCTAAAAAACATACCAATTTTTTTTTTTACAATTTTTTATAAAAAAATTGCTAGTTTTTATATATAAAAACAACTTTCAAAATTTTTTTTTGTTGTACTGCACATGTGCATTATATGTGTACTACACATGTGCACTATATCCGTAATAGTGCACGTGTGCAATACAAAAAAAAATTTATTTTTTTCCATAAATAAAAACCTGCAATTTTTTTATAAAAATTAAAAAAAAATTGGTATGTTTTTTAGGCTTTTTTAGTTAGTTTTTTGGTTTTCTCATTTAAACTAGTTTTCTCATGATCCATCCCCTATATATATAGGAATGGGTTAAAATGAAAACCACCCCCAGTTGCGAAAACCATAGGAACCGGTTTTCCACCATTGATATTTTGAGATTGATGGTTGAGATTAAAAGTGATTAAAACAAATATTTAATTCATTTTGTCTTATTATATTTTTAATATTTTATTGTTATAAGGGTAATTTGGTCAATTTGCTATTTTTGTCTTATTTGGTAATTAATATTTTAATACTTTACAAATCAAATATTTTTGTCTTATTTGGTTATTAATATTTAACAAATCAGATTTTTTTTTACAAAAAAAAAACAATTTTTTATAGATTTTTTACAAAGCAAATTTTGACGCCCCGGTTTTAAAAATTTTTACGCCCGGGTTTTAAACTTTTTTTACGCCGCTGGTTTAAAAACTTTTTTTCACCCCCGTTTAAAAACCTTTTTTACGCCCCGGTTTTAAAACATTTTTTTACGGGTTTAAATTTTTTTACGGTTTTAAAACATTTTTTAATTTTTTTACACCAAAACATTTTTTTACGCCCCGATTTTAAATTTTTTTTATTTTAAACCTTTTTTACGCCCCAGTTTTAATCCTTTTTTTACGCCCCAGTTTAAAACTTTTTTTACGCCCCGTTTTTTAATTTTTTATGCCAAAATTTTAAACTTTTTTTACCCCCGGTTTTAATAACTTTTTTACGCCCCGGTTATAAACTTTTTTTACACCCCGGTTGTAAAATTTACGTCTCGGTTATAAACTCTTTTTACACCCCGGTTGTAAATTTTACACCAAACTCTTTTTACACTCCGTATAAAACCATTTCGATTAGGGGGATGGTTTTTGTCGAATGTGAACGGTTTTTTTTTTAAATGCTGAATATAAACTCCCATTAAAAATGTTTTTTTTTTGAAAATGCCGACCCCTCCCCTTTCTGTCATTTTTTGAAAATGTTTTGTTGGATGTTTATTTATTTTTTTGTAAAATATAAAAATTAGGGAAAAATAAATATGAGAATAAAGTAATATTTTAATGTAAAAGAAAAAGAGAGAGAAAAAAATAAAGAAAATTGATTTAACTTTTGAAAAGAAGAGAGAGAAAAATGATGTGACATAAATAGTAAAAGACTAAATTGCCTCTTTGATTTAATTTAAAATAGGTGATGTGTTAAAATCCTATTGGATGATAGGAGTTCTCACGGTTCTCGGAACTGGGGATGGTTTTCATTTGAACCGATTTGGTCAGGATTTAGGGAAAACGGTAAGAAGTGTGAGAATAGTGAGAACAGTGAGAACGGTTATGGAACATCAGATCAAAACAATTTATGGCTGAGATTGCACGGTGGCGTTTTCGTAAATAACATAAACGTTTTAAAGTGTACGCGCTTCAATAAGGGCAAAGAGGTAAATGTACATCTACAAAAACACATCAAACGTGACCGAAACATATATACTTCCCCAGGGAAACCTCCTCGACTCCTACGGAAAACGTGAAAACCCTAGAAAACGTGAAACAACAAATATTATGGCGTCGAAAGATCAAACTAGATCCAAAGGCAAAAAAATAGTGAGTTAACTTCGATTTACATTGTGCTAGTTTATGATGTTTTTGATGTTCTAATTTTAACAATAAATTTGCAGTTTCTATGAGTGTGGAAAGGGAAGGTTCATCTGCTCCGAAACGGAAAAGACCCACGAGCAACGAAAGAAGACAACAAGAGAACATGGTACAGATTGCTACTTTTTATGATGTTGTAATACACTTTGATACTTTGTTACTAAACGCCAAAATTTTTATTGTTTGTTTAATATTGTTTAAATGTATGAGAACGAAACTTTACATATATCATTTGTGTTATTAAACGCCATTTATCATCTGTGATTGTCTTATTGAAAAACATATATCATTCGTGTGTTATTAAACACCAAAACATGTATCATTTGATAGATTTGTTACTAAACGCCAAAACATGTATGATCTGTGTTATAAACGTCATGTATCATCTGTTATTGTCTTATTCAACGACATGTATCATCTGTGATTGACTTATGAAAAACATGTATCATTTATTTGGTTTAAACGCCATAAAATAAAACGCCATGAATATTTATCATGTTTTATAGGCGATGAGAGGTTGAGAATGAGAATAAATGTGCACACAGGCAAGGCCTAGAACGCCAATAAGAGGAAGGCCTTAAGTCAGGATGTTGATGTTGAGGAAGAACCATATTATGAGTTCAGTGGGGCTAGGGTTTTGTCAAGAGTATAACCTACAAACTTGACTGGTTGGTTTATAAATCTAAACCAAAATCAAAGATAGGCAGTAGAGCAATTGGGGTTTGGTGATGTGTCACACCCCGACCGCATAAAACAACAAACCGCGGTGGAAACGTCGGGGAGTGGAGCGACAGAATTATTGTTTCACAACCATGGTAAATTAAAGTTCGATTTTATTAGAAATTAAGAGGTTACATTGTCTTAAACAAAGAAAACATAACATAAATTAAACTAATCTTGCATCTTTTATTGTCACTAAGGCCCGAGTCCGCCTATGTGTGTCACGATCAACCCTATGCATCAGCTCCTGAAAACACATGTGAAAATAGGTACGTCAGCATAAAAATGCCTGTGAGATACATAGGTTTCATTGATGAAGGATTCATGACTTCTAGTTGACAAAAAAAGTAATAAAAAACAATATATACAATAAGACAAAATAAGCAAATTTACTAAACTGCCCTTTTGACATTAAAATATTAAAAACATAATAAAACAAAAAGAATTTAATATTGTTTTTTTAACTTTTAATCTTATCCATCCATTTTCAAAGATCAATGGTTGAAAAGTGGTTCTCGTGGTTCTCTTAGCTGGTGGTGGTTTTCATTTTAGCAGCCCCATATATATAGGGAGAGGATCTTGAGAAAACTACATATATAAATGAGAAAACTAGAAAACTAACTAAAAAAACCTAAAAAAAAGCTAAAAAACATACCAATTTTTTTTTACAATTTTTTATAAAAAAATCGCTAGTTTTTATATATAAAAACAACTTTCAAATTTTTTTTTTGTTGTACTGCACATGTGCATTATATGTGTACTACACATGTGCACTATATCCGTAATAGTGCACGTGTGCAATACAAAAAAAAATTTATTTTTTTCCATAAATAAAAACCTGCAATTTTTTTATAAAAATTAAAAAAAAAATTGGTATGTTTTTTAGGCTTTTTTAGTTAGTTTTTTGGTTTTCTCATTTAAACTAGTTTTCTCATGATCCATCCCCTATATATATAGGAATGGGTTAAAATGAAAACCACCCCCAGTTGCGAAAACCATAGGAACCGGTTTTCCACCATTGATATTTTGAGATTGATGGTTGAGATTAAAAGTGATTAAAACAAATATTTAATTCATTTTGTCTTATTATATTTTTAATATTTTATTGTTATAAGGGTAATTTGGTCAATTTGCTATTTTTGTCTTATTTGGTTATTAATATTTTAATACTTTACAAATCAAATATCTTTGTCTTATTTGGTTATTAATATTTATCAAATCAGATTTTTTTTTTACAAAAAAAAAACAATTTTTTATAGATTTTTTACAAAGCAAATTTTTACGCCCCGGTTTTAAAAAATTTTACGCCCGGGTTTTAAACTTTTTTTACGCCGCTGGTTTAAAAACTTTTTTTCACCCCCGTTTAAAAACCTTTTTTACGCCCCGGTTTTAAAACATTTTTTTTACGGGTTTAAATTTTTTTACGGTTTTAAAACATTTTTTAATTTTTTTACACCAAAACATTTTTTTACGCCCCGATTTTAAATTTTTTTTATTTTAAACCTTTTTTACGCCCCAGTTTTAATCCTTTTTTTACGCCCCAGTTTAAAACTTTTTTTACGCCCCGTTTTTTAATTTTTTATGCCAAAATTTTAAACTTTTTTTACCCCCGGTTTTAATAACTTTTTTACGCCCCGGTTATAAACTTTTTTTACACCCCGGTTGTAAAATTTACGTCTCGGTTATAAACTCTTTTTACACCCCGGTTGTAAATTTTACACCAAACTCTTTTTACACTCCGTATAAAACCATTTCGATTAGGGGGATGGTTTTTGTCGAATGTGAACGGTTTTTTTTTAAATGCTGAATATAAACTCCCATTAAAAATGTTTTTTTTTGAAAATGCCGACCCCACCCCTTTCTGTCATTTTTTGAAAATGTTTTGTTGGATGTTTATTTATTTTTTTGTAAAATATAAAAATTAGGGAAAAATAAATATGAGAATAAAGTAATATTTTAATTTAAAAGAAAAAGAGAGAGAAAAAAATAAAGAAAATTGATTTAACTTTTGAAAAGAAGAGAGAGAAAAATGATGTGACATAAATAGTAAAAGACTAAATTGCCTCTTTGATTTAATTTAAAATAGGTGATGTGTTAAAATCCTATTGGATGATAGGAGTTCTCACGGTTCTCGGAACTGGGGATGGTTTTCATTTGAACCGATTTGGTCAGGATTTAGGGAAAACGGTAAGAAGTGTGAGAATAGTGAGAACAGTGAAAACGGTTATGGAACATCAGATCAAAACAATTTATGGCTGAGATTGCACGGTGGCGTTTTCGTAAATAACATAAACGTTTTAAAGTGTACGCGCTTCAATAAGGGCAAAGAGGTAAATGTACATCTACAAAAACACATCAAACGTGACCGAAACATATATACTTCCCCAGGGAAACCTCCTCGACTCCTACGGAAAACGTGAAAACCATAGAAAACGTGAAACAACAAATATTATGGCGTCGAAAGATCAAACTAGATCCAAAGGCAAAAAAATAGTGAGTTAACTTCGATTTACATTGTGCTAGTTTATGATGTTTTTGATGTTCTAATTTTAACAATAAATTTGCAGTTTCTATGAGTGTGGAAAGGGAAGGTTCATCTGCTCCGAAACGGAAAAGACCCACGAGCAACGAAAGAAGACAACAAGAGAACATGGTACAGATTGCTACTTTTTATGATGTTGTAATACACTTTGATACTTTGTTACTAAACGCCAAAATTTTTATTGTTTGTTTAATATTGTTTAAATGTATGAGAACGAAACTTTACATATATCATTTGTGTTATTAAACGCCATTTATCATCTGTGATTGTCTTATTGAAAAACATATATCATTCGTGTGTTATTAAACACCAAAACATGTATCATTTGATAGATTTGTTACTAAACGCCAAAACATGTATGATCTGTGTTATAAACGTCATGTATCATCTGTTATTGTCTTATTCAACGACATGTATCATCTGTGATTGACTTATGAAAAACATGTATCATTTATTTGGTTTAAACGCCATAAAATAAAACGCCATGAATATTTATCATGTTTTATAGGCGATGAGAGGTTGAGAATGAGAATAAATGTGCACACAGGCAAGGCCTAGAACGCCAATAAGAGGAAGGCCTTAAGTCAGGATGTTGATGTTGAGGAAGAACCATATTATGAGTTCAGTGGGGCTAGGGTTTTGTCAAGAGTATAACCTACAAACTTGACTGGTTGGTTTATAAATCTAAACCAAAATCAAAGATAGGCAGTAGAGCAATTGGGGTTTGGTGATGTGTCACACCCCGACCGCATAAAACAACAAACCGCGGTGGAAACGTCGGGGAGTGGAGCGACAGAATTATTGTTTCACAACCATGGTAAATTAAAGTTCGATTTTATTAGAAATTAAGAGGTTACATTGTCTTAAACAAAGAAAACATAACATAAATTAAACTAATCTTGCATCTTTTATTGTCACTAAGGCCCGAGTCCGCCTATGTGTGTCACGATCAACCCTATGCATCAGCTCCTGAAAACACATGTGAAAATAGGTACGTCAGCATAAAAATGCCTGTGAGATACATAGGTTTCATTGATGAAGGATTCATGACTTCTAGTTGAAAGAAATGTTTAACAAAAAGTTAGTCATGAATCTTATTAAAAATGTTTTCTTTTATAATTCATACGAAAATTTGATAAGGAAATCAAGTATTATAAAAGAAAGGTGTAAGGTTAAGTGAATAACCAAGTAAAATGAGTTTGCATAAAATATATTGTTTGTAAATCAATGTCTTGTGAAAATATGTCTTTTGTATAAATTGTAACATGTCTTTTGTCGAAATGATTTAGATAACGCCACGATATGTAACATCATAAGAGCACTTATATATAGGAAGTACCAACGGCGTATCCACCATGCTTCTATCATATTTCACACGTCTCATTACATAAATCACTTATCAATAATCACCAAAATGACTTGTTTAAACCAATGTCAAAATGTTTATGTGTAAACAATGTCTAATGTCAAATATAAGTCATGTCTTGTATAATTAAATGCTATATATGACAAGTAAAAAGTATCTACTCAAGCCATATGTATAATGTTAATGCGTAATCAAATGTAATGTATGGTGAATAAAAGTATTTACTCAACCCCATAGGTAAAATGTACAAAACAATGTATTTGATATAAATCATAGTTTAAGTCAAAAGTTATGTTTTGCAAAATCAATGCTTTACTAATACAAACATTTATGCGGTAATGTTAAACGCATACATTCAAGCCTTGAGACTGTAGGATAAACCTTTAAACAAATCAAAGGTTTATTAAAAATGTTTTCGGATTCTGTCATTCCTTACGTCCAAACAAACCTAAGATTCCAGGAATGGGAGTTGTCAATTCCTATGGTACCACTACATACTACCGAGCGGCGTGATCAGTGTTAATGAACGTATATTAGTTTCGTTAAACAAACCAAATGTCATACCAAATGTAAGCATGTTTTGTGAAAATAATGTACTAAGTATGCTACGTAAACATACGAAGCAGGAATATCATGTAAATCAATGTGCTAGCATGCTCAGTAAACATACATAGCAGAAATGTAATGTAAAATCAATGTATTCATATACTAAGTAAACATATGTAATAAAAATGTTTATGAAATCAATGTGCTAGCATGCTCAGTCAACATACATAGCAAAGCATAAATGAAATCATGTACTATATGCGTACTAATGAACATAGCAAGTATATGTCATGAAAGCACGAAAAAGCACGAAAGTAACAAGTAGGCACATGTGTATCACCCCAAAATATTTGAAAACAGTAAAAGATGGGACTATGTACTCACTTGATATTGCATATAAGTCTTGAAATAACAATCAAACAATGCTTGAAGGATCACGGAATCAATCGGCACCTAATATAGGTAACTACGTTAATAAACCAGACCTAAATCGGAAGATCGGATAAAATGAGGTTTCGTAAACCAAATGAGTATTGGAACTCATATGATATGGTTTAACAAAGCCTACATTCTAAATCGGAACCTATCGTAAGTGCTTATGACCCGTTATGACTCGTTAAGGTAGTTTACGCTACTTTAACGGGTCATCCGCATAAAACGCGTTCGGACCGCCTCACTAGTCCTATGACAAGTATTATATGCCTTAACATGTCTAATAACATTGCATAATCAGTTTAGATGTCAAAATTTAGGTTACATATGCTTAAAATGAAATTATGCGTAAAAAGGGCATTTTGGTCATTTTCCTAAGGCATATAAACTACCTCTAATACAACTAACTAAACGAAGTGATCATAAGGTATAATATCAGAAGGTTATTCCCTATACAACTATGGTCACAAAATATGTTTGGTCGGATCCTAATGATCCACCAAACGGGTCGGGTTCGAAAGTCTAAGCGGTTGTTTAGACCGCTTAACATACGACCCTATATAAGCACTAGACTAAAAGTGACGAGTTAAACATGTTAAAACATGTTTAACTAAGTTAGCAAACAAGTTTGATATCAAAACAAAGGGTTTTGATACCCGAAAATAGCTTCGTTGCAAAATACGCATAAATACGTATTTTGACCGAAACTTTGACTAGTCACTACGCCTAATTAACGTGGTAATCAGTATGTATAGTCACAAGGGACTATTACCATCATGATTACGCTCACATTGCAAAGTTCAAATGAACTTTGTGTTGACCAATTGATGGTCAAAGCAGAAAGTCAAACACTGTTTGACTTTCATGCTTGAAATGCATAACCAAGCATGAAGGAGACTTACAAAGGGTCCAAGCTTAGATCAAGAAAAAGAAAACTAGAAGAAAGGAGCCTTCAACCAGAAGGGATGTAGGATCATTTTGTGATCCAAACGAGTCGTTCAGAAGTGTTCTTATCAATTCAAGAGGCGGAAACAGATGAATTGACTTGGAAAACAGCTTGTTTCACACTTAATTGTCTTGTTTTATTGATATAACAAGTTTTCAGATCAGTAGACACGTCGGCAGCACTTCGGTACCGGAATTACGAAAGTTACAAATGAAATCAGCACTAGGGTATTTATAGTGGAGGTGATTTCGCATGAAAGTGGCACTGGCCATTTCAAGCGAAATTACAATGTCTAATTTCGTTTGAAATAGCCAGTGACTATTTCATGCGAAATTACACACTTACACACAAACCCTAGTTTCTCGAACAACGTGCCCTGATCTAACATTCTTAATACAAGACTCGATACAAGACGAAGTCGACAGACGTATGCACCAACAGACTCCCCCTCGGATGTTTACGAGTCTTAAGTGTTGAGTCTTCACAGTCTTCAGTCTTTATCAGTCTTTGGGCTCTTCTCAAAGGATCTGACAGAGTAATCATCCTCAATCTTTTCATCTTCAGGATCTCCACTTGGCTCTTTCCTTACTCTAAATCTCTTGATCAGATCTCTTGATTCCTTAAGTTCATCAGCATCAGCAACTTGTGAACTTCAGGATCTGACACTGGCTCTAGCATCTACAGACTCCTCTCAATTAACAGACTCCCCCTTAAGTAGTTCCGGGATCGAAAACCTGGCTCACCTTCTGCTCAGGTTTATACACGGAGTCCTGCACAAATCTCTACTTCAAAGTAAATTTCACAAATTAAAGATTTTGACAAATTTAAAATTTCTGCTTACCACTTGAAGGATTAAATTCAAAATATCAAATAATGATATAACAATTTAATTTCTGATGACCACTTGTAAACAAAACATTTTTCTCACAACACTTTCCCAAACCAGTTCGTCATGTTCAGCACTTGGAATTTTGAAAATCAGCTCTCCAAACAACAGTTGTCGAAAATCTTTTTGCATTTTTCAAAATTTATGCTAAAACACTCCGAAAATCTTTTTGGATTTTTTAAAAATGAAATGCAGTAAAGAAATATTTACAGACACTATTTTTGTGAGTTTGTGTAAGAGGATCATATCAGTTTTTGAGACAAATCACCAACACCATTAAGCTTTAAACATTTTAAGTTCTAAACGATTCACTTAGATTGTCAGTATACTGATCCACTTAAATTTTCACACAAAGTTCAACTAATTCGAGATACGAGATTAATGTTTTAGAGACTTAAACTTATTCGCGTGTCCCACCTCAGAATATACTCCCGTATCCAGATACCAATATTCAGTCTTACAGGTGAGTATACCTAGATGATATCTGTAAAGGATTAAATGCGAGGGCCGTGAGAGCTCAGGCTATTGCCTCCGCAAAATCAGAGAGATGACAGCTTCGACTTTTGGTGGGTCCCCTTTAGAGGATCTTTTTTACAACAGCACATGATTAGCATTTTTCAATGTTTCATCATTTTTATGCTGAGGGTGGGCTATATTTCAAGCAAGCGTAAAGTATTCTCCGGGGACTAGGCCATTGCTTCCGCAAAATCAGAAGTCCCGGGATAATACCCCAGATATCACTAAGCATAAAGACCTAGTATCTCAGAAAGAGGGACCTTTTAAACAAGATTTCGGGGGTTACCCATATATCCAAGAGATGTTACCCACGAGATAAGCAAGTTTGAAATTTAGGTTTATATCTCGACACAATCTACTAAATGTGCAAAAACCTACTGGCATATCATCAGTAAGACCGTTTATCACATTTATCTTTCCAATTCTTTAGCATGTTGTGATCGTCTACTGATGTACTATCATTTCCTCTTTTTACAACAAAACTCATTTTGAATTTTATCATGTTTTTGACTTTTTCAAATTTCCTAATGTTTTTGGATTTTCTGAAATTTCTTACTCCCCCTAAAATTCAAAACCATTTAAAGGAAATTTGAAAACAAACTGTACAAATAAAATGACAACTGATTTTCGAGCTTCAAATCGCCATTCACTTGGCATAAACAATCAGAACTCCCCCGGACAACAAACTATTTTCCTATTATGATTTCAAAACACTTAAGTTTGTTTTAATCAAAAATGGTTTTTTCGGAAAATAAGTTTTGTTGATTTTATAAAACGACTTGTAGGTTAGGGGATCTCATCACATTGTTCTTTCATTTTCAACCTTTTGAAAAATATAACAATTTTAAGTTCAAATCAACAAACACCACTTGTAGAAAATCAAGTACAACTTAATGTCCCTGATTTACCACTTGTAAGTCAAAATATCACAAACGTGAATTTCTCAAAAAAGATGTTGATTCCTGCCCCACGCTTACCAACCTGGGAGCTCCGGCAAGTCAGGTTTTTAGTTTGAAAATCTTGTCACCCAAGCCTGACCAGCCTTGGGTGATTTTGGTAGACATCTATCCCACCATCTTTTCGATTGATAAAATTCTTTGGCACCTTTAACCTTCCCATCAACCATCTTCCCAAAAATGTGTTTGACTTTCCCATTGAAAGCCTTTTCAGCATCAAATTCTCCTTTACCAGTAAAGAATTGATCTGAAATTTCAACTTTACCAACTTTCAATTTTAAGTTTTCTTTTGACAACGGTGGAAAGTTTTCATCGTTCAACTCTGGAACGGAATTCTCATTCTTTTTCTCAACAGATGACTCCTCTGATTTTATGGAATCAGATTCATTGTTAGAACTACTCTCAGATTTTTCAACCCATCTTTGTTTGTTCAAATCAACTTTTCTTTTGTAAAAACGTTTCGAACTTTCACCAGTTTCGAAATTTGTTGGTTGTTTCTTTTCATCAATATGTATTTCTTCCAATCTTGAGTTAAAAGAAACTCCCTGTTTTGTGTTGTTGGACTGTTGGCAATTCCAAGCAATGTGTCCAATCTTGTGACATTTGAAACACGTTCTTTTCTCAACTCTTTGTTCAGTTCTCATCATCATATTCTTTCTCTTCTCAGCAAGAAACTCTTGATTTGACTGTTTCCAGAATTGTTTCTTCTCTTCTTCCACTGAACTTGTACCTGAAACAAATTTAGTTTTTGATTTATAATTTTTCTCATTTTTATGATTTTCCGGGGAAATGAAACCTAATCCTTGCTTGTTGAAATTACCGTTATGGTTTGGTTTCTTTCGATAACCTGAACCAGAACTGTAACCCTTTTTCTTGTTCAATCTTTGTTGAACTCTTGAAGTGTACTTTTTAGGTTTTTCATGAAGATTTAAATCTTTTATTTCAGAAATATTAATTTCTGTTAATTTGAAAACCTGTTTGATCATTTCAGTTTTGACACTTCTTATTGGAAATTCCTCATCAGAATATAATTTGTCTGAATCATTCAAAGTATATGCAACTTTGATTGATCCATCATTCAAATTAGATTTTGATAACATGAATTCTTTATTGTAAACCCGTTTGACCGGTGAACTCGGACTCTTTTCTGACGAACTCGAACTTTCAGATTTAGACTCCGACTTTGACTCTTCATCCATATCCAACACCTGATCGACCACTTTCTTTAACAACTCAGACTCATGATCAGTGTCAGACGCTGTGAATGTGACATCAATATTATCTGGTAACTCATCAATGGTTTCAGACTTTAACTTTATGTTGAGAGCCTCATTTAAACATTCCTCATTTGGCTTTCTGGGAGAATAACTATTCCACATCGGGGGCGGACACTTGTTATACTTGACACTTTGTTTCTTACCAGTATCCGTATCTTCTATCCTTTTCTCTTGAAACGCTTCAAGACCTGCAACAGTAGGATAAACTCGATCAATCAAATAATCACAAGTTGTATAACTCAACAACAATCTCTTGATTCTTTCACTTTCTATCTTTTCGAGTTCCAAATCCTGCTTCAATTTTGCACAGTCTTCAATATACTCATTGATGACCTTCTGCTTTGACATTAATGTTGAACTCATTTTTGTCATAGCAATCTCAACTTTTGAATTTGTCTTTTTCAGACCATTTACTGTTCTGTTCAGCACATCGTATGACTCTTTCACATACTTCACATCAGACAACAAATTTTATTTCAACTCTTCTAGTTCACTAATCTTCTTGTCTTTCTCTTCACAATGTTTGCAGGACTCCAAACATTTCAGAAAAGGTTTAATGACCTCAACTATCTTTTCAACCTCGACAATCTTCTCAATTTCAACAATTTTTTCTACCTCAACGACTTTCTCAACTTCAACGAGTTTTTCAACTTCGACAATTTTCTCAATTATTTTTTCAACTTCAACAATTTTTTCAACTACTTTTTCTTCATCAACTTCTGTTTTTATCTCACACTCTTCATTTTCAACTTTCTTTGTTGAAATTTCTTCAACTTCAGCTTTCTCGGCTTCTAGTTTTTCTTTTTCTTCAACAATTCTTTTTGCTTCCAATTCTCTATTCAATCTTGCAGTCTTTTTCTCATTCAGCATCTCGGTCTTATCTGCAAAAAAACAAATTAAAACTAAATGAGTCTAAACTTTTTCTTCCATTATTAATGTACTCTTCCTCGTCATCAGTATCATCATCACTTTCTGATGATCTAAAGATCTTTGTTCTATTGATTCCTTGTTCTTCTAAGATTCTAGCAACAAGTCCTGAACCCAGTGGAATGTATTTATCCCAGCTAAATCCTTCAGCAACCTTTTCATCATCTTGGTCAATTATACCATAACAAGCTCTTTTCTCTTCAATGGTACGTGCATGTACAATTTGTGGTTGTTGAGCAATCTGATGAAAAATTGATTTTTGATAATAATTGTTTTTTCCAGATTGATCTTGTCTTCCATTTGCTTTTTTGTTTTTGCACTCACGCTTAAAATGACCTTTTTCTTTGCAACGAAAACAAGTGACCTTTGATTTGTCAAACCCTATCGGAGATGCACTCATTTCTCGAAAATCATCAATTCCGGTGACTTGTGTAAATTTTTCTGCTCTTCTAACTGCACTGGCTAGACACCACTTGATGTCCATCAACTCAAGTTCCTCCGTATCAATTTGGTCATAATCCTCTTTGGTAAGCATCGGATTTCCAATTCTGCCAGCAATCAAACTTTCATATGATTCCAACATAGCAACGAGTGATGCCATGTGTTGCTTAGCTATTTTCGGAGAAAGATTTTGACCATTTTGAATGTTTAAGGTAACATTGCACTGCAGATTTGTAGAATTCTTTTGTTGAGGACTTGGTGTTGTAAAATTTGGATCAAAGCTTGAATATGAAGACGAAGATCCACCACTTTGAGTCACAGTACTTCCCTTTGTTCCAGAAGAACTATCAGCACTAAAACCAGTTTGAATCTTTGGGCTTGGAGTAACTTCAAATTTGTTTCCTCTGTAGTATAAACTCACATCTTGTTAAGCATTTGGATTAGACATAATAGCAGTTTTCTGGATATCTAACTCATGCTCTTCAATCTTCTGAATAAACTGTGCCAGATTCATATTTTCAGATTTTCTCATGTGTTTCATAATCAACAAATAAGTTCCCCATTTCTGCTGTGGTAATGCATCGGCTAGTTTATCAACCCATTCATCGTCGTCTTTCTTTATGTCCAATCTTCCCATTTCCAAAACCAAATGACAATATCTATCAATGGTCTTTTTTGTTGTTTCACCTTCTAAGGCTACAAACATATCAAATGATTTCTTCAGTAAAGCCCTTTTGTTCTTTATCATATCTGCACTTCCTTTAAACTTTTGAATCAATGCAGTCCAAATTGATCTTGCAGTACCCTCATGTTGAAGTAAAACAAAGATATCTTCTTTAATCGCTTGTTAAAGAATGCTGATCATCATTTTTCACTTGTATATTTCAATTTATCATTCTCTGAAAAGTCACAAAAAGCTTTTTCAAGCCCTAGTTCATTTTTGGTTTCTCGTAATCTTTCTCTAATGAACACCATGCGTCAAACTTATAAGCTTGCACCCAGTTCTCAAATCGATTTTGCCATCCTTTAAAATCTTCAATATACATAAGCTTCGGCGGTTTTTGATGAGTTCCTGTCTCATTCTCACTGTAAAGAGTTTCGGCAGCTGTAACTGGTGCAACCGGTGTAGCAAACGCATTATAAAATTCCTCTTCCATAATTCGGAAAATTGTTTCTCAAAAAAAAATTCAAGTTTCACACGAAATAAATATTCAAACGGAATCAACTCTTGAACGAAATCACTTTTGAAGCGGAATACCCCTTTGATGCGAAATAACACTTTTGGTGCGAAATCCGATTTCGTGTGAAATAGCACACTTTCAAACGGAATACCAATTTGGAACGAAATTATCTAATTTCGTGTGGAATTTTCAAACGAAATAACATCCTGAAGCGAAATTAACTATTTTGAACGAAATTAGGTAATTTCGTGTGAAATCAAGTGTATCTATCAAGCGAAATAGCAATTTCAAGCGAAATCAATTGCTAATTTCGTGCGAAATACTGCTGACATCATCATGACTGATCTGTGTTTCAAGCGGAATTACAAATTTTACCAATTTTAGATCGAATTAAGGTCCAATTCTTTCAAGGATTCGTTAAGACACTGTTTCGCACTATATATGTGAAATTCAAGTCATTTTGACCGTAAAATCTTGTGAATTTTGTAAAAGAAGGTGTAGAAGTCAGAAATTATGGCTGTTTTGGTAAGAACTCTTCTTCCTGAGCTCTGTTACCACTTGTAGGATCGTTTTGTGACCCAAAAGAGTCGTTCAAAAGATTTCTTATCAATTCAAGAGGCGGAAATAGATGAATTGACTTGGAAAACAACTTGTTTCACACTTAATTGTCTTGTTTTATTGATATAACAATTTTTCAGATCAGTAGACACGTCGGCAGCACTTCGGTACCGGAATTACAAAAGTTACAAATGAAATCAGCACTAGGGTATTTATAGTGGAGGTGATTTCGCATGAAAGTGGCACTGGCCATTTCAAGCGAAATTACAATGTCTAATTTCGTTTGAAATAGCCAGTGACTATTTCATGCGAAATTACACACTTACACACAAACCCTAGTTTCTTGAACTACGTGCCCTGATCTAACATTCTTAATACAAGACTCGATTCAAGACGAAGTCGATAGACGTATGCACCAACAAGGGATAGCCCCAAAGATCAGATGGAGAAGGAAATTCTGAATAAGCAATTGAAAAGTGAAGATTTGGTGGGTTTATATAGGAATTCATGAATCGTTAAGATCTTTCCAAGTGTTTTGAGCTTTGATCTTGGCCCTACATGTGTGGCACATGGTTTTAAATACCGTGGGAGTCCAAAAACCAGCCTAAAGTATTGAGAAACCATGTGTAAAAACCCAAGGAACAGCTGCTGTTTGAGAAAACAAGTTTCTGCATAAATGGGGGTCTATCGCGCCCCGCGTAAGACTCAGCTAGAGTCTACGCGCCCTGCGAGCGAGCTACGGTTCTGCAACAGTTTGGTTATTTATAGTTTGGTTATTTACAGTTTTGGTCCCTGCATGCTTTTAAGGCCATTTTTGACACGTTTAAACCCCGTTAACCCATTTTCAAGGCTCAAAAATGATTTCAAGGTTTAGGAAACATGAAATATGCTTGCAAACATCTTACATGTCGGTTCGTTTGGCTGTACGGTCACGTTATTCGGTTAATTACGACGAAACACGAACGGACGCGAAAAACGATCCAAATTATGCGACGAATGAAATTTTCGCATTCATATCACTAAAATAAAATATTTTAATGATTACAAAAATTTTTGGATGTTCGGGTATGTTTAGAACGTAAGATATGCGCGTAAATGCAAACATATGCACTTTTTGACGCTTTTAGTCCCTGTTTGATCAAATAAGCATATTTTTGCATAACGAACCCCTCAAAGCCAATTTCTAAGCTATGTGAAGGATATTTAGGGTATGTTTAGCTTATGATCAAGTTCCGGAATGTACATTACTATACGAATCGGCAAACTTTCACAGTTTGTCGCAAATAGTCCCTGTAGTCGAATAAACTTGATTTTGCCATACCAAACCCTTTAAAACTTATTTCTAAGTTATGTAAAGGTTATTTAAGGTATGTTAAGCATATGTTGATGTTCCACAGTGTTTATCGCGTTAAACTGATTACGTTTACGCATCAGTTTGCGTATAACTTTCCAGAAAACGATATAGAGTTTGAAATCGAACAAAATCAAAACGTGCAAAATGTCAAACATAAATAAACAAATATTGGGGTCAAATCACATTGTTTTATTGATAATTGAACTGTTCAGAGTTTGTATAATGATTACAAGCACAGATGTCACAGTCTCCCCTACTTTAGGAAATTTCGTCCCGAAATTTATTTAGAGGAAACTTGTGAGAATAGATATGGATATTTCGCCTTCATTTGATCTTCACGTTCCCAAGTAAATTCTGGTCCACGTTTAGATTTCCATCGAACTTTGATGATAGGTATGCGCTTGCATTTGAGTTTCTTGACTTCATGATCCATTATTTCCACAGGCTTCTCGACAAAGTGCATCGTGTCATCAACATGAATTTCATCAAGCGGTATGTGGAGGTTCTCATCAGCTAAACACTTTTTGAGATTGGACACGTGGAAAGTTGGATGAACATTTCCAAGTTCAGGAGGTAACTCTAATCTGTAGGCCACTTTTCCGATTCTTTCAACGATCTTGAATGGTCCAACATATCTAGGTGCAAGTTTTCCTTTCTTTCCAAATCTGATTACACCTTTCCAAGGTGAAACCTTAAGTAGGACGTGATCACCGACTTGAAATTCCAAGGACTTGCGTCGTCTATCCGCGTAACTCTTTTGACGGCTTCGAGCTGTCTGAAGATTATCGCGAACTTTCTTGACCTTATCGCGAACTTTCTTGACCTTTCTTGACCTTATCTGGTGAACGACATTTTCGACCGTATAAAGCCTCGAAAGGAGCCATATTGATGCTGGAGTGATAAGTATTGTTGTAGGAGAATTCAATCAACGGAAGATACGAATCCCAACTACCACCAAAATCGATCACACAAGCTCTAAGTATATCCTCCAATGTCTGGATTGTTCTTTCAGATTGACCATCTGATTGCGGATGATAAGTTGTGCTCAAATTAAGTTGGGTTCCCATTACAGATTGCATGGTTCTCTAGAAATGAGAGGAAAATCGAGCATCTCTATCAGATATAATGTTCAAAGGAACACCATGTCGGGATACAATCTCATCCACATAGATTTTTGCAATTTTGTCAGCAGATAGATCCTCACGGATCGGCAAGAAATGTGCTGACTTTGTAAGACGATCAACAATTACCCAAATGGCATCATGACCTTTCTTAGTGCGTGACAACTTTGTAATGAGATCCATAGCAATGTTTTCCCATTTCCAAACTAGAATCTCTGGTTGCTCCAATAATCCAGAGGGATGTTGATGTTCAGCCTTAACCTTAAGACAAGTAAGGCATTCGGATACATACAAGGCAATGTCTTTCTTCATACCCGGCCACCAATACTGGGTTCGAAGATCCTTATACATTTTGTCTGCCCTAGGATGAATAGAATAACGAGACTTATGAGTTTCATCCATCAACAAGGTGTGAAGATTATCTTGACTTGGGACCTACAAACGGTCCATGAAATAATACAATCCATTGTCCTTTAGTTCAAGATCATGCTTGATATGATATGGTAATTCCTTACCCATCAAGTCTTGCGAGACACAAGCATGTTGAGCCTGAGAAATGCGGGTTTGAATATCAGATCGAACCTGAACACAATGAAGCTTGACTCGTTCTTTACGACTCAATGCGTCAGCCACAACATTCGCCTTACCAGGATGGTAGCGAATTTCGCAATCGTAGTCGTTTAGAAGTTCAACCCAACGTCGTTGCCTCATATTAAGTTCTTTCTGATTGAAAATATGTTGAAGACTTTTGTGGTCAGTGAAAACCACACATTTTGTACCATACAGGTAGTGTCTCCAGATTTTGAGAGCAAAAACTACTGCACCTAACTCAAGATCATGAGTCGTGTAGTTTTTCTCGTGTATCTTCAACTGTCTCGATGCGTAGGCTATAACTTTGTTTCTTTGCATGAGAATGCAGCCAAGGCCTAAGTTGGATGCATCACAATACACGACAAAATCGTCGTTGCCCTCAGGTAAAGACAGAATAGGTGCATCGCAGAGTTTCTGTTTCAAGGTCTGAAATGCTTCTTCCTGTTTGGATCCCCATTGAAAAGGTTTATTCTTCTGAGTTAGAGCAGTGAGAGGAACTGCAATCTTGGATAAGTTTTCGATAAAGTGGCGGTAATAACCAGCGAGACCAAGAAATGAACGAACCTCGGTTGGAGTAGTAGGTGTATCCCAATCCTTAATCGCACTGATCTTGGAGGGGTCTTCCGTAAGCCAAAATTCGCAATGAACGAACCTCGGTTGAATACCTTGTTCGTTGACAATATGTCCCAAAAATTGAACTTCCTTAAGCCAAAATTCGCACTTGGAGAATTTGGCGAAAAGTTGTTCTTTCTTTAGGAGTTCCATAGTAAGACGGAGATGTTGTTCATGATCGGCTCGTGTCTTAGAATAAATCAAGATATCATCAATGAAAACGATGATGAATTTGTCAAAATAAGGCTTACAAACCCTATTCATCAAGTCCATGAAAACAGCAGGAGCATTAGTCAAACCGAATGGCATAACAGTGAACTCATAATGACCATATCTTGTGCAGAAAGCTGTCTTGGGAATATCTTCCTCGAGCACTCGAAGCTGATGATACCCAGAACGTAGATCAATCTTTGAAAAACAAGTAGCACCCTGTAACTGATCAAAGAGATCATCAATGTGAGGTAGGAGATATCGATTCTTGATGGTAAGCTTGTTAAGCTCACGATAATCGATGCACATCCTGAAAGAGCCATCTTTCTTCTTAACAAAAAGAACAGGAGCAACCCATGGTGAAAATCTAGGACGAATGAAACCTTTGTCAGAAAGCTCCTGAAGTTGTTTAGATAGCTCTTGCATCTCAGACGGTGCAAGACGATACGGAGATTTAGTAATAGGATTAGCACCAGGTATAAGATCAATACGAAACTCAACTTGGCGTGCTGGGGGTAAACCAGGTAATTCTTCAAGAAACACTTCAGGATAATCCCGAACAACAGGGATATCTTGAATAGACTTACCTTTGTCTTTCTCCTCTACGACATGTGCCAAGAAGGCAACATAGTTCTTACGCAGGTACTTTTGAGCTTGAGTACATGACATGAGTTTAACACCACTAGCAGATTTCTCACCATGAACCTCTAGGATTTCACCAGTCGAAAGTGGCACACGAACAATCTTTTCAAAACAAACTACCTCAGCGTGGTACTTGGCTAACCAATCCATTCCCACTATAATGTCGAAACTTCCAAGTTGCATTGGTGTGAGGTCGATAGGAAAAAGATGGTTATTAAGGTTCAACTGGCAATTTCGAAGAACAGAATCGAGAACAACGGGTTCACCACTAGCTACCTCTACTGTCAAGGGCTTTCCTAGTTTTGTTCTAGTCATGCAAAGAAAAGGTTCAAAGGATAATGACACAAAACTCTTATCAGCACCCGAATAAAAAAGAACAGAAGCAGGTTGATTGTTAACAAAGAACGTACCATTGACCACCTCGTTGTCTGCACGTGCCTTGTTTGCATTCATGTTAAAGACTCGTCCACGAGCCTGGGCCTGATTCGTATTAGCAACCTCGGACACTGATTTCTGTAGTGGGTCGAATCTCCACAATTGTAGCAAGAACCAGGCGGGTAGTGAGGTCGTGCAGCTTGTGCTGGTTGTTGAGCAGGCTGTTGGGCAGGTTGCTGAGCAGGGTTTTGAGCTGCTTGATTTTGGTTAGGAGGAAGACGACATGTGTTGGCAAGATGACCAGATCTCCCACAGTTGGTACAATAACGACATTGAACGTGCGGTTAACGGTGGCTGTTACACCTGTTGCACAGAGGTGCATTGCCAATGTACTGTTTCTTGGCAGGTGGTTGCGCGGGCTGATTTGGAGCAGCTTGGTTTGCCTGCGCTGTAACAGCAAAGTTCCTGGAAGCCTTGTGCTTCCTTGACCTCCTTGAAGACTCAGTTTTCTTACCCTTCTTATTCTCACTCTTATCGGACTGATTCTGTTTCTTGTCACACTTCATGTGGAGTTTACCCTTCCTGATTTGCGACTCGGTCAAGGTCGCAGCTAACTCGATGGCCTGGCGAACTGTGGTAGGGTTGCTACCAGTAACGATATCTTGCACAGGATTAGGTAAACCATCGACATACCTCTCGATAGCTTTATCAAGTGGGGTAACCATTGTGGGACAAAGTAAACTCAATTCCTCATATCTGTTGGTATAAGAATGGTGTTCACCACTGTCCTGTTTCAGATCATCAAATTCCCTTTCTAATGCCCCTTGTTCATGACGAGGACAGAATTCCCTCATCATAAGAGCCCTAAGCTCTTCCCAGGTTTGCCCCAAAGCAATCTCAGCACCACGATCTCTCATTAACCCATTCCACCAAGTAAGAGCCCTCTTTTGTAACACGCTAGAAGAAAACTCGACTTTACGATTATTAGGACACTGAACATGACGAAAAGTACTCTCAATGCTCTCTAACCATTGTAGGAGCCCAGTTACTCCTTCAAAACCACTGAACTTGAGCGGTTTAGCCGAATTAAACTGTTTGAAGTTGCACGGAGCAGGTGCATTATTGTTATTGTTTGCTTGGTTAATTTGAGCGATGAGATTTGGGAGTGTAGCAGCCATTTGCTGCACAATGATAGCCGTCAGTTCGGCATTAGGTGGTTGTGCATCACGTCGAGGAGGCATTGCTAAAAGAGGAAAACATGAGAGAAACGAGTGAGATGACATTGGATAAGAATAGAATGTTACAAATATCGACCAAGGCAAGGATAGTGGTCATTCGTTCGTTACCACAAAGCAAACAAACGACACACAGTGACTAATCAAAGTAAATGGGTCACAATAATGTATCGCGAAGACATGCTTTAGCCTATAAGTGGAGACTCACCCCAAGAGTTCCCAGGTAAGAGTGACTGGTCCGATTATGTGGATTTGTATGAACACTCTAGCCTAGACAGAAAACTCGAGGTACAGGCATCCACCCTTCCAGATTGCATGTGTTCACATTATTTAGACCCAAACTTTGACGAGATTTTGAAAATTTGGAAGGCATTAAGCTAAAAACGAATCGTCCAAAGGGTGGGTGATTATTTTCAAAATCGTTTTGGAATTTTGGAGGGTTCAAAACCTTATAACAAATCATCTAAGAATAGATGATTAATTTTCAAAAATCGTTTTGGGAAATTGTGTTCTCGTTTTGGGTAATCACCTAAAGATAGGCGACGGTAATGTTTTAAGATCTAAACACAAGATAACTTGTGTTGGGGTCCTAGAAAAGTTATAGTCTATGTCAAAGCATTACTAATAACCTAATTCCTTATAACCATTGGCTCTGATACCAACTCTTCTGTCACGCCCCGACCGTGTAAAACAACAAACCGCGGCGGAAACGTCGGGGAGTGGAGTGACAGAATTATTGTTCCACAACCATGGTAAATTAAAGTTCGATTTTATTGGAAATTAAGAGGTTACATTGTCTTAAACAAAGAAAACATAACATAAATTAAACTAATCTTGCATCTTTTATTGTCACTAAGGCCCGAGTCCGCCTATGTGTATCACGATCAACCCTATGCATCAGCTCCTGAAAATACATGTGAAAATAGGTACGTCAGCATAAAAATGCCTGTGAGATACATAGGTTTCATTGAAGAAGGATTCATGACTTGTAGTTGAAAGAAATGTTTAACAAAAAGTTAGTCATGAATCTTAGTAAAAGTGTTTTCTTTTATAATTCATACGAAATTTTGATAAGGAAATCAAGTATTATAAAAGAAAGGTGTAAGGTTAAGTGAATAACCAAGTAAAATGAGTTTGCATAAAATATATCGTTTGTAAATCAGTGTCTTGTGAAAATATGTCTTTTGTATAAATTGTAACATGTCTTTTCTCGAAATGATTTAGATAACGCCACGATATGTAACACCATAAGAGCACTTATATATAGGAAGTACCAGCGGCGTATCCACCATGCTTCTATCATATTACACACGTCTCGTTACGTAAATCACTTATCAATAATCACCAAAATGACTTGTTGAAACCAATGTCAAAATGTTTATGTGTAAACAATGTCTAATGTCAAATATAAGTCATGTCTTGTATAATCAAATGTTATGTATGGCAAGTAAAAAGTATCTACTCAAACCATATGTATAATGTTAATGCGTAATCAAATGTAATGTATGGTGAATAAAAGTATTTACTCAACCCCATAGGTAAAATGTACAAAACAATGTATTTGATATAAATCATAGTTTAAGTCAAAAGTTATGTTTTGCAAAATTAATGCTTTACTGATACAAACATTTATGCGGTAATGTTAAACACATACATTCAAGCCTTGAGACTGTAGGATAAACCTTTAAACAAATCAAACGTTTATTAAAAATGTTTTCGGATTCTGTCATTCCTTACGTCCAAACAAACCTACGATTCCAGGAATGGGAGTTGCCAATTCCTATGGTACCACTACATACTACCGAGCGGCGTGATCAGTGTTAATGAACGTATTTTAGTTTTGTTAAACAAACCAAATGTAAGCATGTTATGTGAAAATAATGTACTAAGTATGCTAAGTAAACATACGAAGCAGAAATATCATGTAAATCAATGTGCTAGCATGCTCAGTAAACATACATAGCAGAAATGTAATGTAAAATCAATGTATTCATATACTAAGTAAATATATGTAACAGAAATGTTTATGAAATCAATGTGCTAGCATGCTCAGTCAACATACATAGCAAAGCATAAATGAAATCATGTACTATATGCGTACTAATGAACATAGCAAGTATATGTCATGAAAGCACGAAAAGCACGAAAGTAACAAGTAGGCACATGTGTATCACCCCAAAATATTTGAAAACAGAAAAAGAGGGGACTATGTACTCACTTGAAATTGCTTATAAGTCTTGAAATAACAATCAAACAATGCTTGAAGGATCACAGAATCAATCGGCACCTAATATAGGTAACTACGTTAATAAAGCGGACCTAAATCGGAAGATCGGATAAAATGAGGTTTCGTAAACCAAATGATTATTGGAACTCATATGATATGGTTTAACAAAGCCTACATTCTAAATCGGAACCTATGCTAAGTGCTTATGACCCGTTATGACTCGTTAAGGTAGTTTACGCTACTTTAACGGGTCGTCCGCGTAAAACGCGTTCGGACCACCTAACTAGTCCTATGACAAGTATTATATGCCTTAACATGTCTAATAACATTGCATAATCAGTTTAGATGTCAAAATTTAGGTTACATATGCTTAAAATGAAATTATGCGTAAAAAGGGCATTTTGGTCATTTTCCTAAGGCATATAAACTACCTCTCATACAACTAACTAAACGAAGTGACCATAAGGTATAACCTTGGAAGGTTATTCCCTATATAACTATGGTCACGAAATATGTTTGGTCGGATCCTAATGATCGACCAAACGGGTCGGGTTGTTTAGACCGCTTAACTTACGACCCTATATAAGCACTAGACTAAAAGTGACGAGTTAAACATGTTAAAACATGTTTAACTAAGTTAGAAAACAAGTTTGATATCAAAACAAAGGGTTTTGATACCTGAAAATAGCTTCGTTGCAAAATACGCATAAATACGTATTTTGACCGAAACTTTGACTCGTCATTACGCCTAATCAACGTGGTAATCAGTAGGTATATAGGAATTAACAAGTGAAGATTTGGTGGGTTTATATAGGAATTCATGAACCGTTAAGATCTTTCCAAGTGTTTTGAGCTTTGATCTTGGCCCTACATGTGTGGCACGTGGTTTTAAATACCATGGGAGTCCAAAAACCAGCCTAATGTATTGAGAAACCATGTGTAAAAACCCAAGGAACAACTGTTGTTTGAGAAAACAAGTTTCTGCACAGATGGGGGTCTGTCTTGCCCCGCGTAAGACTCAGCTAGAGTCTACGCGCCCCGCGAGCGAGCTACGGTTCTGCAACAGTTTGGTTATTTACAGTTTTGGTCCCTGCATGCTTTTAAGGCCATTTTTGACACGTTTAAACCCTGTTAACCCATTTTCAAGGCTCAAAAATGATGTCAAGGTATAGGGAACATGAAATATGCTTGAAAACATCTCGGATGTCGGTTCGTTTGGCCGTACAGTTGTGACAACTGCCACTTTCGGGTAATTTATTTACATTTAAAACGATGATTTACATTATACAAGTATGGGTTTTGAATATTCGGACTGCATGATTACATGATATACATCTTAGAAAACTCATGGAATATTCGTTTATTATTACACATGATTCACTTTTATTGGGTACATTTGAAATAGTGCAAACAATTCACCGAAACAACTAGAGTAGTGCCTAGTGAACTAGAGTGCTGACGAAAACTCCGGATCTGCAGAAAACATCTAAAATGACATCTTTAGGACTCGGATGAGAGTCCAATATCAATTATATATTAAACCCTATATGGGAATACAAGAGTTTGGTTAATATTTTACCAATGCCCGGTAGCACTAAAAACTGTCCGAAATGCGCTAAAAGTGACCATTTCATGAATTTTCCGCAAAATTCAGCAATTGTATTTTATTACAAGATGCAAAAATTGATGTTTAGGCACCAATTTCATATAAGAATACTTATGGAATATCAATTATACACATAACGGAAATTTTCCCTACAACTTCCTTAAGCGTACCTTTCGACTATTTACTTGCGAAACGAGCGCTAAACATCTAGCCGAACTATATTTTGGCACATGTAGCGAACTAGTGGTTATTTTTTTTAGTCTTGTAAAGCTAGTTTATGATCATTTTAGGTCAAGAAACATCTCGGAAAATTGCATAACCTAAACACCTAAATACTTACATCTTATACTTCATATGAAACCTTAAAAATAACTAAGTTATTTTTACCACATAAGACCCCCCCCCCCCACCCCCACCTTATGACCGTGAACAAGGGGTCCCACCCCCTTGTTTATTATGGTAAATATCTAGATATTATTTACCTAGTTACTAGTGGATGAAATGGATGATTAATATTAACACTTAACCCTTAAGTCTTACTACCACTTCACACCATATCTTACACACACATAAGAAAACTCTCTCATCATCTTCATCTTCCATCAAGAACACCTTCAAAAACCCATTTATTTTTATCATCTCCTTCATGATCAACATGGATTTCCAAGTAACATAAGGTGATCTAAAGCTTTTGGAAGTAAAAGGAAGGGTTTTCATCCATACAAAAGTATTCTACCAACAAGATCATCATCTTCTTAGTCTTAATAATCTTCTAAGATCATCCCTAGCCTAGTGCTAGAAGTAAGCTTCTATATCTATTTTTTTTATGCAAATATATTAAGTTTATGATTGTTATTATTACTAATAATAACCAAGTAATCATACATTTTAAGCATGAAGAAAATACAAAGAAGCAAAGAATAAAAATCATGATATAATTATGATTGTTTATATTGTGATCTAAGACTTGATATATGCTTATTTAGTCTTGTTATGATGTTTATGATGCAAATAAATTGTTAGAAGATGTTTTAAGATATGATCTAAAAATTATGCATGTTTATGTTAAAGGGTTTTTAACATCAATGATTAAATGGATGATCATAACTATTGATCTTGTGAAAGTATTAAGGGTTTTTAATTAAAAACAAGACTTTTACAAGATTATAAAAAGTAACATACAACTAGAGATTTTTATAAAAGTTGTTAAAACTAAAATGTAACTTGGTTTTTGAACTTGTTAGCATATGAAATGATCATGGTTAAAACCCTACATGATTTGGATATCATCTTGATAATTTCATGTTATAAAAGTCTCATATGTTTAGTTATGATGTTGAGTAAATTGGTGGTGATTTGATAAAGAAAAAGATATGTTTATGAAACATGGTTAAGATAAAAATACAAAGGTTATATAGCCATTTTTCATAAAAACTTTATCTTATAAAGTAACCATTTTTTTTGGGTAAATCTCTACAAAAATAAAAAGGTTGTTAAAGAAAGTTTTTATAAAATAAAAGACAAGAAAAATATATATTTTTTTTAAAATATATATTTGTATACTTTAACAATTTTTGTGACATGTATTACTTGATGTATTAGTTATATATATCAAAGTAGGAAATTGTATCTAATGTCACATTTAAACTCAAAACACTTTATAACAAAAGTCCTACAAGACTTCACATGATAACGCCTTAAAACGAGTTACGGACGATTCTAATAATCGGACACCAATTATGGTCAAAATGGACAAACGGACGAATCCTTAAACGAGTCACCAATCCGGGGAGTTACTACGACGTTTAGACGATCTTTCGACACGAAATATAAATATGTCATCGATAACAAATGTCGGATGTTTAGAAACTTATAAAAACTAGTATGTTTTTATTTACTAACATCTATACTTAGTAAATTTTTATAAAAAGGGTTTTTATAAAAATGAAAGGCTTACATGTACTAGTGGGCTATTTTTCTACAAATGGGCTTATTATACTTAATGGGCTATTTTTATAACAAATGGGCTAGTTTAAGTAATGGGCTATTGTTTTACAAATGGGCTTATTTTTCATAATGGGCTTAACATAAATTAGTGGGCTAAGCCCAAACACCAAACCTATGGGCCAAAGCCCAACACTATTCAAGCCCAACACTATTCAAGCCCAACACTATTTGAGGCCCAACACTATTTGAGGCCCAACACTATTTGAGGCCCAACACTATTTGAGGCCCAACACTATTGAGGCCCAACACTATTTGAGGCCCAACACTATTTGAGGCCCAACACTATTGAGGCCCAACACTATTTAAGCCCAATAACTTGAAAACATGGGCTTGGCCCAATGATACCATTTTTGTGAACACAACTATACAATGGATACATATAAGACACGAAATTCAGCGGACTAGATCCGACTATACAACTCACAAGATACAAGATAACATTTATATATATATATTTGGTGGAAAATATATATAGAACATTTGAACAACTCATTCATCGAATACACAGTTAACGAACAGTAAAGACATACAAGTCATACACATATTGAAGACACAAGACTTGTACTCAAGTTCTTTACAAAGACCGAAGTGTCTAACAAAAATAAGAACATTTGTAGGTCGCAACGCTATTCAGGACGACCGCACGTGAGATCTTATTTACATCTATTCACAGGACGCGATACTGTGAGTTCATGTTCCCCTATTCATTTAAATGTTTTACAACTTTACAACTATCGGGGAAGATACATGTTCAATCGTATGTTAAAGTTAGGGAATGAAACACCTTAGATCATGTGCGAACTAGGGTTATACATATAAGCACCATTAATCCAGTTTGGACCTAGGTACAAGTGGTTGGATCTAATGGGTTTTGGCGAGCCCCACTCTTGGTCGTGGACCCATACAGAAGAGTGCGTTTGTGTCCCAGTCGATAGGAGTCGACATAAAATCGTCTAGGGTTGGATTGCTTCCTTTTTCGTCACACATATTAATGTCCTTGCAAAACATTAATGATCAACGATTTCATTGACGCTTTACATACTACAACTCACATTTTAAATACATCGTTTACAACTAAATTGCATGAATTCACCAACTTTTGTTGATGTTTTCCAAACTTAACATGTATTTCAGGGAATTAAAGGACCATGTCGGATTTCCCAGTCAAGATAACAAGTACCGGAACTCCATGCCATCTTTTGGAGGGTTTAACTATTATATTCCGCCTCTTTGAGGAAATATGATGGCTTAACCTTTACTAGTTTATTTCATGATAATGTATGAAACAATAACACTTTGCTTTTATGTTAATGGTTTGTAACCGACACACTAAACTTATGTTGTAATCTTTTGGAACACTTATGTAATGGCAATGGAGTATGTTTTATTCATATAGTTTGTTCATGTACATCGATATTTATGCAATGAAAACCATACAGATCACACCTTGTGTTTCCGCTACGAGCGGGTGTGATAGTTTGGTATCAGAGCATCGATTGTAGTGAACCAGGATTCTTTACCGAGTCTAAGTCTACAATCACTAGGGATCTCTCACAAAAACCATTTAAATACAAACAAATGTTTTCATTTGCATAAACATTTTTCATGGTCCACTTTCAACAAGAATTCATCTCATACAAATCAAGCAAGGACATTAGTGTCTTAGTCATCTAAATGGTAGACATGCAACTTTAAGTTAATCCACACAACTCAAGTAGGATAACTTAAAATGAACTCTATGTGAAAAATACATTTCGTGTATATATGTAAAATAACAAATGCTCATACGTGTCGAACAACTTATTTCTCAGGATATCATGTCTTCCTCTGAAGGAAGCAACATATACGACGACGTAGACCCGATGGAGCTATCCTCCGACGACGAGTATGTACCGGCAGTCCAGGTCATTACGTCCGACAGCGAGTCGGCATCTGACGATGATTTGGATGACTTTCAGCCGTTCGCGATTGTTGATGACATTATCGACGCAGACGGGTTAGGAGACATTATTGATGATGATGTGCTAGTTATGCCCCCTCTACTTAACGAGATAGTTATCATGGGTCACCCGGAGGGTGAACATGTGGTCGAGGTTATACCATGGGATGTCCTTCCTCTTGCTATTATGCCTTTTATTGACGAGCTCGACGAGGATGACGACGCTGTAGTTCCTGTGATCCCAGTGGAGCATTTAGGTGCTGAGTTGGGAGACGGGGATGTTCATGACGTGGTTATTTTGGAGGTCGCTGCACCGGTAGTCCCGGTTATTGTCATTTCTTCTGACTCCGATACCGATTCAGATGCTTCATCTTATGCATCTGTTACTTCATCTGCACTGCAGGCCGTTGGCCTACAGCGCAATGCAGACATTGAGATGGATGATGTCCTACCAGACGAGCCAGTTGTCCCTGCACATGATCATATTGCCCCTATTCTACCCCATATAGACCATACTGACGAGGCAGGACCCTCTGGACATGCTCATGTACCACCCGGAGACATGGATCTATACCCACATGATATGCCCATCACAGACCCATACCACCCTTTGCATTACCTAGTTGCTACTACCGAGTTACCGGCTCGTGTGCTCACACTTGAGCATCAGATAGACTTTATTATCCGTCGAGTTAGTTGTCACACCCCGACCACGTAGGACAACCAAACGTGGCGGAAACGTCGGGGAGTGTTGTAACAGAATTAATTGTTTCAAATCCATGGCAATTGAAGTTTCGTTTTATTGATTAAAAGTGTTACAATGTCTTAACAAACAAAGAAATACAACATAATTAACTAGTCTTGCATCTTTTATTGTCACTAAAGCCCAAGTCGGCCTATGTGTATCTTGATCATCTTATGCAACAGCTCCTGAAAAACACATGTGAAAATAGGTACGTCAGCATAAAAATGCCTGTGAGATACATAGGTTTTGTGAAAATGAGATTCATGACTTATGTTTAAGAAAATGTTTAGTCATGAACCTTTTTAGTTTGCTTTGTCTTTATAAATCATTTGAAAATAATAAGATCAGATGATATGTATAAGTAAATGTCAGGTTAAATAAATGACCATGTAAAAATGTGTTTGTATAAGATAAGTTGTTTGTAAATCAATGTCTTGTGAAAAATATGTTATTTATATAAAATGTTCTATGTCTCAATATTGAAATGATTCAAATAACGTTACGCCATGTAATACCATACAAACACTTATATATAGGAAGTACCAGCGGCGTATCCACGATGCTTGTATCATATTACACATGCATCGTTAACTTAATCACTTAATCAAACCAAACCAATGTAATAAGTCTATGTTTAAACGAATTGTCAAATGTATTGAATAATATGTCAAAGTGTTCATGTCAAGATGTAAATTATGTCAAAATGTCTATGTCAAATATCCATGTCAAATGTCTATGCCAAATATCCATATCAAATGTCTATGTCAAATATCCATGTCAAATGTCTGTGTCAAATATCCATGTCAAATGTCTATGTCAAATATCCATGTCAAATGTCTATGTCAAAATGTCATGTATGGCAAGTGAAATGTCTCAACTAAACCATATGCACAAAAACAAAGTATTGAAGTAAAACTTGGTTTAAATCAAAGCTATGTTTTGTGTAAATGCATGCAACTATTTAATATGAACATCTATGCGGTATTGTGAAAATGCATACATCCAAGCCTTGCGACTGTGGTGATAAACCCTTTAAACAAATTAAAGGTCTATCTGTCTTATATCAACGAATTCGGTCATTCCTTTCATCCCCTTTCCCTGGGACGTCCGGAACGGGAGTTGTCAATTCCTATGGTACCACTACCTACTAACGAACGGCATGATCGATGTTAATGAATGTATTGTCCCATGTAAACAAACCAAATGTCATACCAAAATGTATGCATGTGATGAAAACAATGTACTAAGTATGCACGCAATGGACATACATAGCATGAAATGTAAATGTAAAACGATGTACTAAGTATGAGCTAAATGGACATACATAGCATAAAACACAATGAGATCATGTACTATAAGTGTACTATTGAACATAGCAGGTATATGATGTGAAAACAGGAAAGCATGAAAGTAACGAGTAGGCACATGTGTTCCACCCCAAAACAGTTTGGAAAACAGTAAAAGAGGGGTCTATGTACTCACTTGAGATTGCTCAGAAGTCCTAGGATAAGCACCAAGCAAAGCTAGAGATCACGGAATCAAACGGCACCTAATATAGGTAACTATGTTAATTAACCGGACCTAGATCGGAAGATCGGGTAGCATTAGGGTTTGTAAACCAAACGAGTGTAGAGACTCGTGTCATTTGGTTTAACAAAGCCTACATACTAAATGAAACCTAACATAATTGTATACGACCCATTACGACCCGTTTAGGAAGCTTATGCTACTTTAACGCGTCGTGCGCGTGAAACGCGTTCGGACCGCCTAACTAGTCCTATGACAAGTGTTATATGCCTAAACATGTTACATAATCAGTTATGTGACAAAAGTTTAGGTTACATATGCTTAATTACCAATTATACATGAAAAGGGTATTCTGGTAATTTACCTAAGGCATATAAACTACCTATCATACAACTACTTAAACGATGTGACCATAGGGTATAACCTTGGAAGGTTATGCCCTATACTAGGGTCACCTAATGTATTTGGTCGGATCCTAATGATCGACCAAACTGGGTCGGGTTCGAGGTATAAGCGATTTATTAGATCGCTTACCCTACGACCCTAGACAACGTGGTAATCAGTAGGCATAGTCCCAAGGGACTATGACCATCGTGATTACAATCACGTTGCGAAGTTCAAACGAACTTCGCATTGACCATTACTGGTCAACGCTGAAAGTCAAACAAAGTTTGACTTTCTGACTCGAAAATTAGTAAAATAAGGAAAAGAACGAAAGAATACTTACGAAGGGTCCCCGAATGCTAATCCCGATCCAAGAACTCAGGTATGAAACAATGGTTTCAACTTAGAGCTCTCAAATCAGAATTCTTGTGCTTTAAAATAATGAAAGGCATGGGGTATATATAGTTTTCGGTGAACCGTTGAGATCGTTTCATGGAAACCGTGATTCGATCCCATCCGTACACTTGTTGAAAGGTTATGGAAGCCACATATGCTCCTTATCTTAGTGACTAAGCAACTTAGAACATGTGGTGAAGGATCAATCAGCTGGGACCCGCTGTTAAAAACATGGAATCTGGTCCAGAGGGGG
Source organism: Helianthus tuberosus (assembly GCA_030545235.1). NCBI lineage: Eukaryota > Viridiplantae > Streptophyta > Magnoliopsida > Asterales > Asteraceae > Helianthus > Helianthus tuberosus. The sequence goes on along the minus strand of CM060357.1, from coordinate 103,983,416 downwards.
GCTCGCGTGACGCTAAGGCCCGTCGCGTCACGCTAGGCCCCTGTTTTGGCAGATTTTACAGAAATGGTCCCTGCAGCCCGTTTAAGCGATTTTCGATGCGTTTGAACCCCGTTAACCTCATTTCAAGGCTCTAAAATGAAGTTAAAGTATAGGGAACTCAAAACATGCTCAAAAATATGCCGGAGGTTGGTTCGTTTGGCCGTACGAATGCGATGTTCGCTTAATTACGGCGGAATGCGCATAAGCGCGAAAAACGATCCAAATGACGCGACGCATGGATTTTTCTTAAAGCGAACACTAAAATATAATGTAGTCATGCTTACATAAATTTTTGGATGTCCAGATGTATTCAGAACGTAAGTTATGCGCGAAAATGCAAACTTGTGCACTTTTTGACACTTTTAGTCCCTGAATGACACAAAAGTTTATTTTAGCACACCGAACCCCTCAAAGCCTATTTCTAAGCTATGTAAAGGATATTTATGGTATGTTTAACTTATGTTCATGTTCCGGAATGTCTGTTACAGTTCAAATTGGCATGCTTTCGCAGTTTGTCATATTTAGTCCCTGTAAGCGATATAACTTTGATTTCACCACACCAAACCTTCCAAAACTTATATCTAAGTCATGTAAAGGTTATTTAAGGTATGTTAAGCCTATTTCACTATTCCGGAGTGTTCGTTGCATTAAACTGGTTATATTTACACATCGGTGCGCGTATAACCTTCCAGAAAGCGATTTAGAGTTTGAAAATTGAACGAGAATTGATATGTGCAAATGATACACATATTTTTACAAATCCCAAGTATGAATTATAATATTTCATTGGTTTGGTATTTGTTTGATGGCCGTGAAGGCACAGGTGTTACAGTCTCCCCTACTTTAGGAAATTTCGTCCCGAAATTTATTTAGAGGAAACTTGTGAGAGCTTGAAAGCATGAAGTTTGAAAAGATCAAACAACATTGGTTAGGGTTCTGAACTTCTAGTAACTTTAATAACATCATGATTGCAATGTAAGAGGGATACTTATATACAAGTATATGAAGCGTCATTGGTGCGTCCACCGTACCTCCATTACATCGTTCTTATTTCGTTATTGTTGTCACTATCGGTTCTTACACATAACAAATCTTACTGGGTTTCTGTGCACTAAATTTCATAATTATGTACGCGTCCATAATTAGACAATTCCTTGCATAGTCCACTCAGTCCATTTTATAATGTGCAGGGGAAAACCAAATGAACAATCCTGTGATGAGTGTGACTAGACCGCCTTAGAGTCCTTTTAATTAAATCAATAAATGATCTAAATAGACTATCAAGGAGTCTGTTCAGCTACATCACTAGGTGTCGTTCTTTAACCAAATTGTGACTCAATCTTTTTGACTAGACCACTAAAGGGTTTCTTATGAAACATGGAATGGTACTATATAACCCAAGGGTCTTAACTATTACATAGAAGCCCATCAAGGATTGAAGGTAGTACCTTTTGAATATCCTGCTACGAATCTCTCATATGAAGATATGAAAGATCCTGCGAGGATTTGGATAACGAATATCCAGAGTATTAAAAACACAAAAATGCATAAATGAAAACACCAAATATGTAAACACATAATCACATAACCACAAAATTGTTTGTTAATTTGTCTTGTAAATTGCGTACATGCATTTAAAGTACACTTGGAATCCATTCCGTGGATTTCATTTGGTACTTTAAACATTATCAAGAATCCCACTATAAAGATAGAAAGATTCTAAAAGAAAATTCGATTTCGATTACTAGGAACCGAAGTGTTCGAATTAAGGTACATAAGGAATCCAATTAAGGACTCTGATTTGAACGATGATCATCCACAAGGGTCTAATTGTGGAGATAAAAAGATCCCATATGGATTTTAGAAGTTGAAGATGTTTTGAAATCTTGCACGGGATGTGCTTAAGTCAAAACATGAAGTTGAAATGCTTATGAAGTTGAGATGCTAGCTATGCCAAGGCGACATATGAAGCAGAATTGGAAGGTTAAATCACTGTATGAGGAAAATATATTTGGAAAACTATGCATGGGGTTCTTTTAAGAAAAATGTGTTTAACGTTTTTGAAACCTTATATATAATACTTTTTGAAATCATAAAGTAGGTGTATTAGGTAGATATATTTACAAAAATGTTTTAAAATCATGCGAGATGAATTTTGAAATTATGTATAAGGTTTTTGAAAGACATGAATGATGCTTTTCGAAATCATGCACTTGATGAGAAAATGTACTGTGTTAATATTGTTTTCAGACTATATGAAATATTTTGAAATTAGGAAGGTTGGTTTTGATAACATGGCCAATGTTTTTGAAATAACATAGACAATGCATCTAAAAAAAATTGTTTTCAAACTATATGAAATGTTTTGAGATCATGAAGATTGTTTTGAAATACTGGTACTGTGTATGTTGAAAAATCAAAACGTAATGGGTATGAGATTTGAAAATATCCTTAGTTATTTAACCAAGGATTTCAAAGGTACTGATGTGCAAAAAGCACGATTACACATAATTTCACTCTATTTCATGTACTTCGTTTCTTAGAATGAAACGAGTACTTAGAACTTTCGAGGAAATTATGAGCGATCACTTGAAAGGGAGAAATCACAAGAGTAATTTGTAAGGAACATAGTTCCTTAATGCAGGTATCATAGGAAAAGTCATACACACATGTAACTATACTTGTATATCAGAATTTGTGAACAACGATTTTTATTTATGAACAAGACATATTGTTTCACAATACCCGAAACAAAAGAAACAAAGACATAAGACAGCAACATCCTTTGTTCAGCCAAATGCTCATCCGAGGGTTGGATTTGCACTGACTATCTTCGGGCAGTTGTTCCTGAAATGGCTCGTATCGCCACAGTTGTAGCAAGTACCACGCGGGAAACGAGCTTGAGTAGGGTTGACTTGGAGTTGGGTAGCAGCAAGATTTGCAACAGCTTTGTTCTGGATAGCAAAGCGGCATTTGTTGACCAAATGTCCCCGCCGTCCACAGTAGGTACATTTCCAGCAGGGTACGAGGTTTGAATGATGACCGTTGCATCGCTTGCACCTAGGAGCAGTTCCTAAGTACGGCTTCCTAGTTGGTGGCCTTGCCACTTGGCTAGGTCCAGCTTGATTAGGTGTAACCGCTGCGGGTTTCCTTGAAGCCTTACGCTTCCTTGATGTTGTTGCAAGCCTGACTACTGCTTCCTTTGGTGTCTCTTGAGTGGCTTCATTGTCGAGACGAGAGGCTTCATTGTTAAGACGAGCCATGGCAATACCTAAATCCACAGTCCTCTGAATCACTTCGCCAATTTGCTGGACAAATTTGGCTGTTCGCTCGGGCATTTGACTAGTGCCAAGAGGAAGAGACATTCTAGAAGAAAATGAAAGACATAGGAAGAAGCAAGCGAAAGGTTATTGGATAATCAATACAGAATGGTAACGAATGAAAATTGTGATCATTTGTTTGTTACCTAAGGCAAACAAATGAGATGGTGACAAATCAAAGTAAATAGGTCAAAAATAATGTATCGCGAAGACATGCTCGCCTATAAGTGAACACTCATCCCAAGAATTCCCAGGTAAGCACAACTGGTCTCGCGTCTGATGAGATGTATACGAAGTGCTTGCCTAGACAGAAAACCCAGAATACAGGCATTCACCCTTCCAGTTTGCACGTGTTCACATTATTTAAAACCCAAAACTTTGACGAAGTTTTGAAAACTCAAAGGGGTTCAAAACCATATAATAGAGAGTTCAAAACCTTACAATAGAGGGTTCAAAACCTAGTAATCAATCATCCTAGAACAGATGATTAGTTTTCAAAGCGGTTTTGAAATTTATGTTTTTGTTGTGGTCGTCGCCTAAGGATAGGTGACGGTATTGTTTTATGACTAAACGCAAGTAAACTCGCGTTAGGGTCCTAAGAAGGTTATAGACTAGGTCAAAGCATTACTAATAACCTAATTCCCTATAACCATTGGCTCTGATACCATCTTTTCTGTCACACCCCGACCACGTAGGACAACCAAACGTGGCGGAAACGTCGGGGAGTGTTGTAACAGAATTAATTGTTTCAAATCCATGGCAATTGAAGTTTCGTTTTATTGATTAAAAGTGTTACAATGTCTTAACAAACAAAGAAATACAACATAATTAACTAGTCTTGCATCTTTTATTGTCACTAAAGCCCAAGTCTGCCTATGTGTATCTTGATCATCTTATGCAACAGCTCCTGAAAAACACATGTGAAAATAGGTACGTCAGCATAAAAATGCCTGTGAGATACATAGGTTTTGTGAAAATGAGATTCATGACTTATGTTTAAGAAAATGTTTAGTCATGAACCTTTTTAGTTTGCTTTGTCTTTATAAATCATTTGAAAATAATAAGATCAGATGATATGTATAAGTAAATGTCAGGTTAAATAAATGACCATGTAAAAATGTGTTTGTATAAGATAAGTTGTTTGTAAATCAATGTCTTGTGAAAAATATGTTATTTATATAAAATGTTCTATGTCTCAATATTGAAATGATTCAAATAACGTTACGCCATGTAATACCATACAAACACTTATATATAGGAAGTACCAGCGGCGTATCCACCATGCTTGTATCATATTACACATGCATCGTTAACTTAATCACTTAATCAAACCAAACCAATGTAATAAGTATATGTTTAAACGAATTGTCAAATGTATTGAATAATATGTCAAAGTGTTCATGTCAAGATGTAAATTATGTCAAAATGTCTATGTCAAATATCCATGTCAAATGTCTATGCCAAATATCCATATCAAATGTCTATGTCAAATATCCATGTCAAATGTCTATGTCAAATATCCATGTCAAATGTCTATGTCAAATATCCATGTCAAATGTCTATGTCAAAATGTCATGTATGGCAAGTGAAATGTCTCAACTAAACCATATGCACAAAAACAAAGTATTGAAGTAAAACTTGGTTTAAATCAAAGCTATGTTTTGTGTAAATGCATGCAACTATTTAATATGAACATCTATGCGGTATTGTGAAAATGCATACATCCAAGCCTTGCGACTGTGGTGATAAACCCTTTAAACAAATTAAAGGTCTATCTGTCTTATATCAACGAATTCGGTCATTCCTTTCATCCCCTTTCCCTGGGACGTCCGGAACGGGAGTTGTCAATTCCTATGGTACCACTACCTACTAACGAACGGCATGATCGGTGTTAATGAATGTATTGTCCCATGTAAACAAACCAAATGTCATACCAAAATGTAAGCATGTGATGAAAACAATGTACTAAGTATGCACGCAATGGACATACATAGCATGAAATGTAAATGTAAAACGATGTACTAAGTATGAGCTAAATGGACATACATAGCATAAAACACAATGAGATCATGTACTATAAGTGTACTATTGAACATAGCAGGTATATGATGTGAAAACAGGAAAGCATGAAAGTAACGAGTAGGCACATGTGTTCCACCCCAAAACAGTTTGGAAAACAGTAAAAGAGGGGTCTATGTACTCACTTGAGATTGCTCAGAAGTCCTAGGATAACCACCAAGCAAAGCTAGAGATCACGGAATCAAACGGCACCTAATATAGGTAACTATGTTAATTAACCGGACCTAGATCGGAAGATCGGGTAGCATTAGGGTTTGTAAACCAAACGAGTGTAGAGACTCGTGTCATTTGGTTTAACAAAGCCTACATACTAAATGAAACCTAACATAATTGTATACGACCCATTACGACCCGTTTAGGAAGCTTATGCTACTTTAACGCGTCGTGCGCGTGAAACGCGTTCGGACCGCCTAACTAGTCCTATGACAAGTGTTATATGCCTAAACATGTTACATAATCAGTTATGTGACAAAAGTTTAGGTTACATATGCTTAATTACCAATTATACATGAAAAGGGTATTCTGGTAATTTACCTAAGGCATATAAACTACCTATCATACAACTACTTAAACGATGTGACCATAGGGTATAACCTTGGAAGGTTATGCCCTATACTAGGGTCACCTAATGTATTTGGTCGGATCCTAATGATCGACCAAACTGGGTCGGGTTCGAGGTATAAGCGATTTATTAGATCGCTTACCCTACGACCCTAGACAACGTGGTAATCAGTAGGCATAGTCCCAAGGGACTATGACCATCGTGATTACAATCACGTTGCGAAGTTCAAACGAACTTCGCATTGACCATTACTGGTCAACGCTGAAAGTCAAACAAAGTTTGACTTTCTGACTCGAAAAGCAGTAAAATAAGGAACAGAATGAAAGAATACTTACGAAGGGTCCCCGAATGCTAATCCCGATCCAAGAACTCAGGTATGAAACAATGGTTTCAACTTAGAGCTCTCAAATCAGAATTCTTGTGCTTTAAAACAATGAAAGGCATGGGGTATATATAGTTTTCGGTGAACCGTTGAGATCGTTTCATGGAAACCGTGATTCGATCCCATCCGTACACTTGTTGAAAGGTTATGGAAGCCACATATGCTCCTTATCTTAGTGACTAAGCAACTTAGAACATGTGGTGAAGGATCAATCAGCTGGGACCCGCTGTTAAAAACATGGAATCTGGTCCAGAGGGGGGCTCGCGTGACGCTAAGGCCCGTCGCGTCACGCTAGGCCCCTGTTTTGGCAGATTTTACAGAAATGGTCCCTGCAGCCCGTTTAAGCGATTTTCGATGCGTTTGAACCCCGTTAACCTCATTTCAAGGCTCTAAAATGAAGTTAAAGTATAGGGAACTCAAAACATGCTCAAAAATATGCCGGAGGTTGGTTCGTTTGGCCGTACGAACGCGATGTTCGCTTAATTACGGCGGAATGCGCATAAGCGCGAAAAACGATCCAAATGACGCGACGCATGGATTTTTCTTAAGGCGAACACTAAAATATAATGTAGTCATGCTTACATAAATTTTTGGATGTCCAGATGTATTCAGAACGTAAGTTATGCGCGAAAATGCAAACTTGTGCACTTTTTGACACTTTTAGTCCCTGAATGACACAAAAGTTTATTTTAGCACACCGAACCCCTCAAAGCCTATTTCTAAGCTATGTAAAGGATATTTATGGTATGTTTAACTTATGGTCATGTTCCGGAATGTCTTTTACAGTTCAAATTGGCATACTTTCGCAGTTTGTCATATTTAGTCCCTGTAAGCGATATAACTTTGATTTCACCACACCAAACCTTCCAAAACTTATATCTAAGTCATGTAAAGGTTATTTAAGGTATGTTAAGCCTATTTCACTATTCCGGAGTGTTCGTTGCATTAAAATGGTTATATTTACGCATCGGTGCGCGTATAACCTTCCAGAAAGCGATTTAGAGTTTGAAAATTGAACGAGAATTGATATGTGCAAATGATACACATATTTTTACAAATCCCAAGTATGAATTATAATCTTTCATTGGTTTGGTATTTGTTTGATGGCCGTGAAGGCACAGGTGTTACATTAGTGAACTCGAGGATGAGCTTACTCACCTGCTTGGTTTGGTACTTCTGGCACCACCACCACCAGGGTCACCACCATTACCCCCACTACCACCTCAGATGCCACCAGCGGATCTACCGCCAGTGGATTTACCTACTCGTGTACTGACGCTCGAGCAGCATATTGTATTCCTGAACCGTTTGGTTCTAGATTTGGAGGGTAGGGTTTCTGATGTTCACAGGTTGTTGTTCCCGATTCCACCACCAGTTTTTCCCCCACCATAGACTATGTTTACCGGTAGTACACTTTTGGGACGGGTATTTATAGTCGTTTTGTGTACATATTGACGCTACACCAAGTTTTGAAGACAACCGACATACAGCAGATCACACAGTTGGAAGGAAGATTTTGTTATCTCTTTTGTTGTACTAGACTAGTATGACCGGGATATGTAGCCCGAGTCTAGTTTTGTTTCCTTTCAAACGATTATGTAACCGGTTGACTTTATATATATAAAAACTTGGTGTTATCTATTAAATGCATCTGAGTGGTCTGGTTGGACATATCTTATTGTTTATGTTAACTTATTTACTCGCATTATATATTTGGTGGTGATATTGCTATTAATGTTATGAATATTTCTTTTTGAACAAACAAAATCAACGTCTAATCTTTATCCTATTTCTCCTTTGGAAGAATCATGCCACCGAGGAGAGGCTTACGTTCACGAACTAATCCACCCCCACCCCCACAAATGCCTACGATCGAGGCGGAACTGAATGCACTTATAGAACAGAGAATCGCTCAAGCTATCGCACTGTATGAGGCATCCCGTGTCGAACAAAGTGGTGGCACCGGCGGATCGGGAGGCCAGGGTCCAAGCGGTCCTTCAGGTGGAACAAATATTCCGGGGTGCACATTCAAGCAGTTTCTGGACTGCAAGCCACTTAACTACGATGGCACAGGCGGTGCTGTGGCTTATGTGAGATGGACTGAGAAAACGGATTCCACTATCAGAATGAGCAGATGTTCTGCTAATCAGCAAGTCACTTTCGTTACTGGCTTGTTTCTCAACGAGGCCCTTACCTGGTGGAACTTACAAGTGCAAACTTTGGGTGATAACGCTGCTTATGCGTTGACTTGGGATGAACTGAAGGAACGTATGAGGGATAAGTACTGTTCTCGTGCTGAACTCCAGAAGTTGGAGAACGAGTTTTGGAACCTTACCATGGTCGGAGCTGATATCACGGGATATACGCAAAGATTTCACGATCTGTCCCGCATGATTCCTTACCTTGTAACACCAGAATACAAGCGTATTGAACGCTACATCTGGGGACTTTCTGACAAGATTCGAAGTCTGGTTACTGCAGCTAAACCCACGACTATTACTCAGGCTGTGACTATAGCCGTGAGTCTTACTGAAGACGGGGTCAGGATGAAGATATTCACTGAGAAAGGTGATGACAAGAAGGAAACACATGTTGAGTCTTCCAACCGTGGGAAGAGGAGTTACTCGAATTTCAAGAAGGGAACCCGCGGTAATAACAACAACAACAGTAACAACAATCACAACAACAATAACAATAACCCCAACAACAACAACAACAGGCGACAGAATAACTCGCAAAAGGATGCAAAGGCGTTTGTAGCCACAAACGACACTGGTCCTAAGAAGTACGCTGGTACTTTACCTAAGTGTGAGTGATGCAAATTTCATCACTTGGGTGATTGTCGGGTTGTCAAGTGTGACAAGTGTGGCAAGACTGGCCACCGTAGTGAATCATGTTGGGGAACGGGACATAATACTGGATCAGGAAGTGGTTTTGGTAACAAGAATGGGAACGGGAATGGTCGTGGTCAAGGATGCTTTGGATGCGGAAGCAAAGATCACTACAAGAAAGACTGTCCTAAAGAAATTCAAGCTCATGGTCGATCTTTTGTGATTGGGGCCAAGGATGCGTGCCAAGACCCTAATGTGGTCACTGGTACGTTTCTCCTCAATGATCATTTCGCATCCATATTATTTGATACCGGAGCCGATTTTAGTTTTATTTCTATAGAATTTAAAAATATTCTGGGCTTGGAACCTAGTAAACTAGATGTTCCATATTCTATAGAATTGGCTAACGGTAAACTAATAGAGATGAGAGAAGTTGTTAAGGAGTGTACCTTAGAACTTGGCGAACAAAAATTCAATATCGATCTCTTACCCGTTGAATTGGGTAGTTTCGACGTAGTGGTTGGCATGGATTGGCTATCCAACAATCGAGCCGAAGTCGTTTGCCACGAGAAGATCATCCGCCTACCACTACCGAACAAAGAAACACTTGTTATACATGGAGAGAAGCGTGACACCCCATTGCGGATCATCAATTGCATGAAAGCACAGAAATACTTACGAAAAGGTTATATTGCCTTTCTAGCGCATGTTGTAGACAAGAAGGCCGATGGGCCGAAGTTGACAGATATTCCGGTAGTAAAAGAATTTCCTGAAGTCTTTCCTGAAGACTTGCCAGGACTACCGCCTTATCGACAAGTCGAATTTCACATCGACTTGGTACCAGGAGCCGCACCCGTAGCTAAATCTCCATATCGATTAGCACCTTCTGAAATGCAGGAATTGTCCACACAACTTCAAGAGTTGTTGGATAAGGGATTCATCAGACCGAGTTTCTCGCCTTGGGGAGCTCCAGTTCTTTTTGTGAAAAAGAAGGACGGGACATTCAGAATGTGTATCGACTACAGAGAGTTGAATAAACTCACCATCAAGAATCGGTATCCACTACCGAGGATTGATGACTTATTCGATCAACTTCAAGGGTCGAGTTTTTACTCAAAGGTAGACTTACGATCGGGGTATCATCAGTTACGGATTCAAGAAGAAAGCATACCGAAAACGGCTTTTCGGACTCGTTACGGTCATTACGAGTTTCTCGTTATGCCTTTTGGTTTAACGAACGCACCGGCGGTCTTCATGGATTTAATGAACCGCGTGTGCAAGCCGTATCTCGACAAATTCGTCATAGTGTTCATTGACGACATCTTGATATACTCACGATCGGCAGCCGAGCATGAACAACATTTGAGAACCATCTTAGAACTACTCAAAAAGGAGAATTTATACGCGAAGTTTTCCAAATGTGAGTTTTGGATTCGTGAAGTACAATTTCTCGGGCATATAGTGAACGAGAAGGGTATTCAAGTAGACCCGTCGAAGATTGAATCGATTAAGAATTGGGAAGCGCCCAAGACTCCTACTGAAGTGCGACAATTTTTGGGCTTAGCGGGATATTATCGGAGATTTATTGAGAATTTTTCAAAAATTGCTCAACCGCTAACTTCTCTTACATAGAAAGACAGGAAATTCGATTGGGGAGAGAAACAAGAAGCAGCATTTCAACATCTTAAAGACAAGTTGTGCATTGCACCAATCTTATCATTACCCGACGGTACCGATGACTTTGTGGTATACTGTGATGCTTCGCATCAAGGTTTCGGTTGTGTACTCATGCAACGTAAAAAGGTTATCGCGTACGCGTCCCGCCAACTGAAAGTTCACGAGAAGAACTATACCACTCACGACCTAGAGCTAGGCGCGGTGGTATTTGCTTTGAAAATTTGGCGGCATTACTTATATGGTACACAGTGCACTATTTTCACAGATCATAGGAGTCTACAACACATATTCAACCAAAAAGAATTAAATATGCGTCAGCGACGTTGGGTTGAATTATTAAACGACTATGATTGTGAAATCAAGTATCATCCGGGCAAGGCGAACGTTGTAGCAGACGCCTTGAGCCGCAAGGAACGAGTTAAAACGCTAAGAGTGCGAGCACTAGAGATGACGATTCACACAGATCTTACCGCACGAATTCGAAATGCACAACAAGAAGCGCTCAAGGAGGAGCATATTCTAGAAGAATCACTTCGAGGAATGGAAAAACAGTTAGTACCAAAGGAGGATGGAACTTTGTACTTTGCGGGTAGAATTTGGGTTCCATTCTTTGGAGGTCTCCGAGATCTCATTTTTGAGGAAGCACATAGGTCAAAGTACTCGATCCATCCTGGATCAGATAAGATGTACCAAGACTTAAAAGAGTACTATTGGTGGCCTAACCTCAAAAAGGATATTGCTAGCTATGTTGGAAAATGCTTGACCTGCGCGAAGGTCAAGGCAGAGTATCAGAAACCATCAGGTTTATTACAACAACCCAAGATTCCCGCTTGGAAATGGGAACAAATATCTATGGACTTCATTACGAAGTTACCCAGGACCTCGAAAGGTCATGACATGATATGGGTAATCGTCGATAGATTGACAAAGTCCGCACACTTCTTACCGATTCGGGAGAAGGATAGTACTGAGAAACTAGCGGAAATATATCTCAAAGAAATAGTGGCTCGTCATGGAGTGCCTATTTCAATCATTTCGGACCGAGACGGTCGTTTTGTTTCAAGAATATGGAAATCATTTCAACAGGCCTTTGGATCTCAACTGAATCTAAGTACGGCCTTTCATCCACAAACTGACGGCCAGAGCGAACGGACAATCCAAACACTCGAAGATATGCTTCGTGCATGTGTTATGGATTTAGGTGGCAATTGGGATAATCATCTACCTCTAGTTGAGTTTTCCTACAATAACAGCTACCATACAAGTATACGAGCTGCACCGTTTGAAGCTCTTTATGGTCGAAAGTGTCGCTCTCCGCTATGTTGGGCGGAAACAGGCGATAGTCAATTAATTGGTCCGGAACTAGTCCAAGATACTACGGATAAAATTTTTCAGATCCGAGACCGTATCAAGGCGGCTCGCGATCGACAAAAGCTCTACGCTGATGGAAAACGAAAACAAGCATCTTTCGAGGTTGGAGAGAAAGTTTTGTTGAAAGTCTCACCTTGGAAAGGCGTAGTGAGGTTCGGTAAACGTGGAAAGCTTAACCCGCGTTACATCGGACCATTTGAAATCTTAGAAAAGATTGGCACTGTTGCCTACAAGTTGAAGTTACCAGATGAACTTAGCAGTGTACATCACACGTTTCATGTGTCGAATCTTAAAAAGAGTCCAATACAAGTAACCGTTACCATTCCTGTGGATGAAATTCACATTGATGACAAACTCCATTTCACTGAAGAACCTGTTGAGGTCACGGACTGGAAGGTCAATAAAACACGGAGAAGTCGTATCAAGTTAGTAAAAGTTCGTTGGAACTCTCGTCACGGGCCCGAGTATACTTGGGAACGTGAAGACCGAATGAAGGCAAAATATCCCCACCTATTTCCGAAGACTCCTGCAAAGAATAACAAAGCAAGAATTTCGGGACGAAATTCTAAATAACAAGGGGAGAATGTGACAACTGCCACTTTCGGGTAATTTATTTACATTTAAAACGATGATTTACATTATACAAGTATGGGTTTTGAATATTCGGACTGCATGATTACATGATATACATCTTAGAAAACTCATGGAATATTCGTGTATTATTACACATGATTCACTTTTATTGGGTACATTTGAAATAGTGCAAACAATTCACCGAAACAACTAGAGTAGTGCCTAGTGAACTAGAGTGCTGACGAAAACTCCGGATCTGCAGAAAACATCTAAAATGACATCTTTAGGACTCGGATGAGAGTCCAATATCAATTATATATTAAACCCTATATGGGAATACAAGAGTTTGGTTAATATTTTACCAATGCCCGGTAGCACTAAAAACTGTCCGAAATGCGCTAAAAGTGACCATTTCATGAATTTTCCGCAAAATTCAACAATTGTATTTTATTACAAGATGCAAAAATTGATGTTTAGGCACCAATTTCATATAAGAATACTTATGGAATATCAATTATACACATAACGGAAATTTTCCCTACAACTTCCTTAAGCGTACCTTTCGACTATTTACTTGCGAAACGAGCGCTAAACATCTAGCCGAACTATATTTTGGCACATGTAGCGAACTAGTGGTTATTTTTTTTAGTCTTGTAAAGCTAGTTTATGATCATTTTAGGTCAAGAAACATCTCGGAAAATTGCATAACCTAAACACCTAAATACTTACATCTTATACTTCATATGAAACCTTAAAAATAACTAAGTTATTTTTACCACATAAGACCCCCCCCCCCCACCCCCACCTCATGACCGTGAACAAGGGGTCCCACCCCCTTGTTTATTATGGTAAATATCTAGATATTATTTACCTAGTTACTAGTGGATGAAATGGATGATTAATATTAACACTTAACCCTTAAGTCTTACTACCACTTCACACCATATCTTACACACACATAAGAAAACTCTCTCATCATCTTCATCTTCCATCAAGAACACCTTCAAAAACCCATTTATTTTTATCATCTCCTTGATGATCAACATGGATTTCCAAGTAACATAAGGTGATCTAAAGCTTTTGGAAGTAAAAGGAAGGGTTTTCATCCATACAAAAGTATTCTACCAACAAGATCATCATCTTCTTAGTCTTAATAATCTTCTAAGATCATCCCTAGCCTAGTGCTAGAAGTAAGCTTCTATATCTATTTTTTTTTTATGCAAATATATTAAGTTTATGATTGTTATTATTACTAATAATAACCAAGTAATCATACATTTTAAGCATGAAGAAAATACAAAGAAGCAAAGAATAAAAATCATGATATAATTATGATTGTTTATATTGTGATCTAAGACTTGATATATGCTTATTTAGTCTTGTTATGATGTTTATGATGCAAATAAATTGTTAGAAGATGTTTTAAGATATGATCTAAAAATTATGCATGTTTATGTTAAAGGGTTTTTAACATCAATGATTAAATGGATGATCATAACTATTGATCTTGTGAAAGTATTAAGGGTTTTTAATTAAAAACAAGACTTTTACAAGATTATAAAAAGTAACATACAACTAGAGATTTTTATAAAAGTTGTTAAAACTAAAATGTAACTTGGTTTTTGAACTTGTTAGCATATGAAATGATCATAGTTAAAACCCTACATGATTTGGATATCATCTTGATAATTTCATGTTATAAAAGTCTCATATGTTTAGTTATGATGTTGAGTAAATTGGTGGTGATTTGATAAAGAAAAAGATATGTTTATGAAACATGGTTAAGATAAAAATACAAAGGTTATATAGCCATTTTTCATAAAAACTTTATCTTATAAAGTAACCATTTTTTTTTGGGTAAATCTCTACAAAAATAAAAAGGTTGTTAAAGAAAGTTTTTATAAAATAAAAGACAAGAAAAATATATATTTTTTTTAAAATATATATTTGTATACTTTAACAATTTTTGTGACATGTATTACTTGATGTATTAGTTATATATATCAAAGTAGGAAATTGTATCTAATGTCACATTTAAACTCAAAACACTTTATAACAAAAGTCCTACAAGACTTCACATGATAACGCCTTAAAACGAGTTACGGACGATTCTAATAATCGGACACCAATTATGGTCAAAATGGACAAACGGACGAATCCTTAAACGAGTCACCAATCCGGGGAGTTACTACGACGTTTAGACGATCTTTCGACACGAAATATAAATATGTCATCGATAACAAATGTCGGATGTTTAGAAACTTATAAAAACTAGTATGTTTTTATTTACTAACATCTATACTTAGTAAATTTTTATAAAAAGGGTTTTTATAAAAATGAAAGGCTTACATGTACTAGTGGGCTATTTTTCTACAAATGGGCTTATTATACTTAATGGGCTATTTTTTATAACAAATGGGCTAGTTTAAGTAATGGGCTATTGTTTTACAAATGGGCTTATTTTTCATAATGGGCTTAACATAAATTAGTGGGCTAAGCCCAAACACCAAACATATGGGCCAAAGCCCAACACTATTCAAGCCCAACACTATTCAAGCCCAACACTATTCAAGCCCAACACTATTTGAGGCCCAACACTATTTGAGGCCCAACACTATTTGAGGCCCAACACTATTTGAGGCCCAACACTATTGAGGCCCAACACTATTTGAGGCCCAACACTATTTGAGGCCCAACACTATTGAGGCCCAACACTATTTAAGGCCCAGCACTATTTAAGCCCAATAACTTGAAAACATGGGCTTGGCCCAATGATACCATTTTTGTGAACACAACTATACAATCGATACATATAAGACACGAAATTCAGTGGACTAGATCCGACTATACAACTCACAAGATACAAGATAACATTTATATATATATATTTGGTGGAAAATATATATAGAACATTTGAACAACTCATTCATCGAATACACAGTTAACGAACAGTAAAGACATACAAGTCATACACATATTGAAGACACAAGACTTGTACTCAAGTTCTTTACAAAGACCGAAGTGTCTAACAAAAATAAGAACATTTGTGTCGCAACGCTATTCAGGACGACCGCACGTGAGATCTTATTTACATCTATTCACAGGACGCGATACTGTGAGTTCATGTTCCCCTATTCATTTAAATGTTTTACAACTTTACAACTATCGGGGAAGATACATGTTCAATCGTATGTTAAAGTTAGGGAATGAAACACCTTAGATCATGTGCGAACTAGGGTTATACATATAAGCACCATTAATCCAGTTTGGACCTAGGTACAAGTGGTTGGATCTAATGGGTTTTGGCGAGCCCCACTCTTGGTCGTGGACCCATACAGAAGAGTGCGTTTGTGTCCCAGTCGATAGGAGTCGACATAAAATCGTCTAGGGTTGGATTGCTTCCTTTTTCGTCACACATATTAATGTCCTTGCAAAACATTAATGATCAACGATTTCATTGACGCTTTACATACTACAACTCACATTTTAAATACATCGTTTACAACTAAATTGCATGAATTCACCAACTTTTGTTGATGTTTTCCAAACTTAACATGTATTTCAGGGAATTAAAGGACCATGTCGGATTTCCCAGTCAAGATAACAAGTACCGGAACTCCATGCCATCTTTTGGAGGGTTTAACTATTATATTCCGCCTCTTTGAGGAAATATGATGGCTTAACCTTTACTAGTTTATTTCATGATAATGTATGAAACAATAACACTTTGCTTTTATGTTAATGGTTTGTAACCGACACACTAAACTTATGTTGTAATCTTTTGGAACACTTATGTAATGGCAATGGAGTATGTTTTATTCATATAGTTTGTTCATGTACATCGATATTTATGCAATGAAAACCATACAGATCACACCTTGTGTTTCCGCTACGAGCGGGTGTGACAACAGTCACGTTATTCGGTTAATTACGACGAAACACGAACGGACGTGAAAAACGACCCAAATTACGTGACGAATGAAATTTTCGCATTCCTATCACTAAAATAAAATATTTTAATGATTACAAAAATTTTTGGATGTCTGGGTATGTTTAGAACGTAAGATATGCGCGTAAATGCAAACTTATGCACTTTTTGAAGCTTTTAGTCCCTGTTTGATCAAATAAGCATATTTTTGCATAACGAACCCCTCAAAGCCTATTCTTAAGCTATGTGAAGGAAGTTCCGGAATGTACGTTACTATACGAATCGGCAGACTTTCACAGTTTGTCGCAAATAGTCCCTGTAGTCGAATAAACTTGATTTTGACATACCAAATCCTTTAAAACTTATCTATACTATCTATTAAGGGAGATTAGAGGATGATGTAACTTTGCATATGTGTCAAGTATCTAGACATGCCATGTAGGTTTTGCTAATGTAATAAATAACAAATTAAAATGTTTTAGAGATAATTGATATTGGGGGGAAATTTGAACTGCCAAATCTATACTTTAAATACCTCTCTTTAAAATTTTGAATTCATTTACTCTTCACCTTCTTTCATTATAACTGCAGAGAGAGAGAGAGAGAGAGAGAAATTCGTATCTACGTTTTCTTTCACTAAACCCTAGCCACCTCTCCTTCATTGCTAAATCCTGGATCTAAGAAGAATTTGAAGGCATTTCAAGATTTAAGAACAGGGATGATATTATGTTCGATCATCATCATTATCATCATAAGATTAGCCCTAAGATGGGCTCAAGTTCGAGTATGAAGTCATATGTTGGAAAGCCTTTCTTAAAGCGACACTTCTCTTTTGTTTCGAAAGGCAGTCGGTCCATGTCAGACAACAATTTCGCCCGCAAAAAAGGGTTTTTCTGGGCAAGATCGAGCAAGGAGTGACCTTATGTTGCTCTAAAAGGTATCATATAAGGATCTAATTTGTATATGTTTATATGTTGTGCTATTTTTTTCATTCTAACAATGGTTTTTTGGTAAATGATGACAGTTGTAGGCGGATCGGACGGTTGGTCTCTCTGGAAATCTTGATCTACGGCGGGGTTTCATTTCGTCTTTAAAGATCTCGGGTATGACTAGGATTAGCTCTCCTCAAGATACTGTAAAGCAGGGTTTGAATAACACATATTCATTGATAATCTTGATGAATATGGTATAATATATAAGTGGGGAGAAAATCAAAGTAATTGGATGAATTAGTTTCAAGTTTGTGTTCTGTAAATCTAAATTTATTTTTGTTTCTTTTTAAATTTTGTTGGCTTTCACATTTGCTTTGCTAACAATAATACCAGTAGTTGCCAAAGTTTCATGATTTTTTCATTTGCATATATTTATTACTCATAGATTTATGTACTTAAATCTGGATTTTATTTGTATGTTATTAATTGATACAATGATTCGATTCTTATAATATAACAGCAATAGTTATCAATAATAACTCGCATGTGTAGGGGTGTAAACAAGCACAAGCCTGATGTAATCTAGCAGAGCCAAACAGGTTTGAATAACAGACAGTTAATGATAATGTTGATCAATATGGCATAATATATATGTGGCGAGAGATCAAAGGAATTGAATAGATTAGTTTCAAGGTCTGTGTTCGGTAGATCGAATTATGTTATATCATATATATGTATTTGAAAATCTGGTTTGTCTCACAGATTTGTACTGTAGACAAGCTCACATTTCATACAGAAACAGCAAGCTCACACTACTCTTTAGTATATAATGCAAGAAATTAGGTAGTTCTTGATAGAACATCGATTTTGATTGGGTTTATCTAGACTCTTTAAGTACAAATTGCAGTTTCTTTGATTGGGTTTATCTAGCATGCTCACACTACTCCTTTGAGTTGAGGTACAAATTGCAGTTTCTTTCCTTATTCTTGCATTAATTCTAGACTCTTTAGGTTTGAGTTGATTTGTTAAAACCAAGTCAATGCTATATTATGACAGGCAAATGAAAGGAGAAGATCTCCAGGGACTTAACCTCAAAGATCTAAACAAATTAGAGGGCATTATTGAATCTGGATTGGCTGCAGTAGTCAAAACAAAGGTAAGGTACTGTGTAGGCCTCTTTTTCAGTTAACTGGTTAGTTGTTATCACAAAAATGTTGCAAACTTTTTCGTTCAATGCACTCTTTCAGGGTGAAAGAATGTGGGAAGAGATCAGCACTCTCAAGGAGAAGGTCATGAAGCTAAACCTTTATGTCCTTTTAATTCAAGTTCTATATTAATATATAGTACTTATGAAGGGATCGCATAAGTTTAAGGTGTTGGGAACTTAAAATACTAATTAATCAATACAAAAAAACTTGAGTGATTCATATAAGTATCGAAGATTTGTGTTATAGGTTGAATGATTAAATATATCCTAATTGTATAACTTCGATATTCAGGAAGCTCAATTGCTGGAAGAGAACACGCGCTTGAAACAACAATTGTTGGTAAAAGCATCTACATTTATTTGATTATCTTTCTAGTTTTTTTTTCTTGCAGCAGAATTACTATATGCTCAAACTTGTGAATCAGATTATGGACACAGGTTTTGGTGAAACGGATACTCATGATCACCGGAGCCATCACCATTCATTAACGTTAACAATTAGCAACCTGAGCTCAAGGGATCCTTCTCACAGCAAAAATTTCAGCAACTCAGATACCTGCCTTAAACTTGGGTAAGAAAATCAATTCCCAACAATCCAAGTGTAGTATGTTTTATAAAAAGAAACAATAAAGGGCGATTTAATTTTAATCTTCTCAACCTATGAGTTTTAAACCCATTTCAGGTTACCTTTTTCTAATTGAATCGAAGAAGAGAAATCGGATGAATTCAAAGATATTCATCATGTGACCCAAGGTATTGGCCGGCTGATGTTTGCTTTTATATAATCTCTCATAGATTCTTGTATTTGATGAAAATACAGCCCAAATAGTCTAAGATGGACTCTCATAGATTCTTGTATTTAATGAAAATACAACCAAAATAGTCTAAACATATGTTTTTTAGTATTTGATTTCGATCGTTATTAAACATACCCAAGATTCCATGATCGCCATTACCGCGACCAGAAGCAGCAGTAGCAACGATGGCAGATTTATCAGCTGGTGAAAATGGAATCGTAAGCCTTGCATTTGGTGAGTTTTCATTTCGGGCCATTTACGTATAACTTATTCTGTATGTTAATCATGGTGTTCTATGTGGTATATGCTGGGAATTATAGGTGGAAAGCTTCGCGGGTTGGGTAACTTGTAAAAACGGGCTTACGGGTCAGGTTGACCAATATTCTTTTCTTTGAGTTTTAAAAATTGTTATAGAAGTGTATTATTGTATTATTACTCCAATAATATGTTTTTTTTGTGATATATCAGTTTTGGCGGCTGTATGACTTGTGACCCATTCATTTTTTTAAACTTTACATATTATTCTATTCAGGTTTTATCCATATCATTACACACCATTGGCTTATGATGTAAGAATGACCACAATGAAACATTTAAAAAGTAGCAAAGGTATATCCTTAGAAGGAAGATCATTTTTTTTAACAGCATCTCGGTCAGGGCTATACATGAGCAAAGCTCGGTCGAAGTGGGATTCGAACTTGAGCACTCCCGGGCAGGAACCCACAAGGTGGTAAACCTTCCCACCTTCATTGCAACCACTGGGCTACAACATCATTTCCAGCAGGATCATTTAAAAACCGACCTCTAAAACATTTAAAAAGTAGCATAGGTATATCCTTAGAAGCTGCTCCGCTTTTAGCTTGTGAAATTCTTTTGTTTTATTTTGTCTTTTGGTCTTCTGGCCAACAATTCTAGGGAAGATCATGTTGAATATGGCTGGTGGTTTTATTGTACTGGGGGAAGAAACAAGGCAAGATACAGAGGAACATTCCTGATGAACCGTTTGCTGTCAAATGTGATGGACTAGCGGTTCATTTTATCTAAAGTGGAACTTCAAAGACTCATTTTCAAGTGGGTCCGATTTTATGATCATATATAACTCCTTTTCTATTTATGAACTTTCTTAAAAAGTTTGGCCTTTATTCAGACATGATCCGTGTCAACTTGAACTGACTCTAGGCTTAGACCAGATCAACGACACTTGATCAATGGTGAATATGAGCTGGCAAATAAAGAGAAACTAAGACCTGAGCAGTTACAAAGACAGGTTTGGATTTAGTTTTTTGAAGTTAGGGGTGTGTATACCATTGTCCAAAACGTTAAAACTAGCTAGACCAAACTGAACCGGTTATGCATGGTCTGGTTCTGGCTTTCTCAGTTCATGGCATGATAAAAATTCCATTTTTTGTTCCATAGTGGTTCAGTTAAATTAAATATTTGTTTTTATTTCAATGAAATGGCGTGCTAGCAACTGCTTGGTGAAAGCACATATATAAACAAGTCATTATCATATGCACTACAATTAAATTTGTTAAGTTTTACATTACTGAAAAATAATGTATGAGTATATATGTCATTCGCAACAGTGTTTTAATCCGAGAAAAAGTGAAACCACTATTTTGGGTTAAAACAGTGTTTTGAAACCACTGTTTTGGGTTAAAACAGTGTTTTGAAACCACTGTTTTGGGTTAAAACAGTGTTTTGAAACCACTTTTGGGTTAAAACAGTGTCTGAAACCACTGTTGGGTTAAATCAGTGTTGTTAAAACAGTGTTTTGAAACCACTTTTGGGTTAACAGTGTTTGAAACCACTGTTGGGTTAAAACAGTATTTGAAACCACTGTTTTAACCCAAAAGTGGTTTCAAAACACTGTTTTAACCCAACAGTGGTTTCAAAACACTGTTTTTACCCAACAGTGGTATTTGTGCATATATATTAATGAAATTGCAGTTCTTTTACGCTATTTACATAGTAATCTTTAGATTTGCTTAATTCATGTTTTCATTTATAAATTATGCATAAGTGCTCTAATGTGCGGCTTAAGGACAACTTTTTAACAATTTCAGGTATTTTTCATGTTCTTGCAGCCACGGAAGGTGAAGGTGTTATTCAAATGACATTAGTGGTTGTACAAGTTGAAGAGAATAAAAGTGCCAAAGAGAAGAATGAGATGAGTTCTGCTGTGAATGAAGTTACAGATATTAAAGGAGTTATGAATATGAATAAAAAACTTGATGCACGTATCGTGCCACCTCCGGTTATAGGTTAGGCTACTGTCCATTAATGTTGATATATATGCTAATTTCACTTGATCTACCTATGTGTTTATTTTTCCGTCTTTGATTTAACAGGCGCCTGGACTCGAATTCCTTGGCCGGGCAAGTGCCTGAGGAGCTAACGAATC
This sequence comes from Helianthus tuberosus, assembly GCA_030545235.1. Taxonomy (NCBI): domain Eukaryota; kingdom Viridiplantae; phylum Streptophyta; class Magnoliopsida; order Asterales; family Asteraceae; genus Helianthus; species Helianthus tuberosus. Next base: position 103,961,314 of record CM060357.1, on the reverse strand, counting down.
TCAAAAGTCTTAGTGAGTTGTAAGTAATGAAAGAATATAAACCAAGTTTCTGTAGTTTTTTATGCTAATAATTTGTTCCTTTTGAGGTATTTGTCAAACAATAACTTGATCCGATCTGTTCCAGATCTCTTAGGAATGAAGATCGAATACAACGTATTAAATTCTGAAGCACTTTAAATGACTTTGAATGTCAATATATATCGAATCCCCGACAATCTAAATGAACCGATAATTACTTACTAATTAATATAATAAAACGTTACTAAAACTACCCATGTTTTAAATGATATATTATAATATGTTATAAAGTATTTCATTTCGATCGTTATTAAACCTACCCGTGTGTTCACACGGGTCTTACTACTAGTTTCTAATTATGTAAAGGTTATTTAAGGTATGTTAAGCATATGTTGATGTTCCGGAGTGTTTGTCGCGTTAAACTGATTACGTTTACGCATCAGTTTGCGTATAACTTTCCAGAAAGCGATATAGAGTTTGAAATCGAACAAAATCAAAACGTGCAAAATGTCAAACATAAATAAGGCTCTAACTATCTGCACACCCTGTTTGCCTATCTGCACACTTAGGGTTTACCTACGTTGCGTATAGACCTATACTCAGCGTATATAAACCATGGATTTCAGAGCCTTATCAGCAATCATTGCACAGAAAATAAGGGTTTATATACGCTGCATAGGGACCTATACGCAGCGTATATAAAGCTCAATTTTTGTATTTTTTTTATGTATTCCTTTGTTTATTTATAAAAAAAAAGAAAATTATTTATAAAAAAACAATATTATTGGTAAATAATACAAATATAAATTATAAAAATTAAAAATAATACAACTATTATGAATTATAAAAATTAAAAAAGAAAATTATTTATAAAAAACAATATTATTGGTAAATAATACAAATACAAATTATAAAAATTAAAAATAATACAACTATTATGAATTATAAAATTTAAAAAAGAAAATTATTTATAAAAAACAATATTATTGGTAAATAATACAAATATAAATTATAAAAATTAAAAATAATACAACTATTATGAATTATAAAAATTAAAAAAGAAAATTATTTATAAAAAACAATACTATTGGTAAATAATACAAATATATTATACGATACGATGCAACACGATACGCTACTACACTATACGATACGATGCAACACGATACGTGTAGGATCGGTTTTGACACCGTACGATTGCATAACGAACGTTCGACGTGCGGAATCCGTGAACGTGCGTGACCGAACACACAAGAACGTACTAATAACGTGATTCTATTGAATAAGATGACGTGTACAAAGCCGAGAATCACGTGAGAGAAGTCTCTCTAGACTTTCTCTCTCTAAGATTATCTCCCTAAGTCTCCAAATGAGCAAAAGTCTTAAACTCTAACACTAACTCCTCTATTTATAGGCTAAGGGATATAAGGATTTCTCCTTATTTACAAGTTTGCTACCTTGCCCTTTTTAACTAGATATTACAATAAAATGCTAGAATTCTTCTGTTTCTGCTACGGACTAGATTGACGGAGGTGATAGACATGTAACGCCCGGCTCTTTTGTACTTTCCGTTTATAGAAAGATTCGTTCATATTTCTATTTTTGGAAATCTTGTATTCTTGTAATCGACTTTTCGTAGTAATTGTTGTAAAATCTAATACTTGGATCATAAACAAAATTCGTATTTCTTTTCACATTCTACATATTCATACATCCTCATACGATCGAATTCATTGTACATCGAATCCTTATTCGTAATTCATACGCATACGGTACTTATTTGTGATACATGTCCATGCTTGTCCTTAAATTGTTGACACTTAAACCCCCCCCCCCCCAATAATATGCGTATTTACACAACGATTAATCATCTAATATGTGACATATCCTTGTCATTTACAAACATATTACATACTTATACATCACACTTTTTACCTAGTTAAATCATGTTTTATTTCATATTATACCTTGTTACAAGTTAGGGGAAACATTGTTGCATATAGTTACACAACTTAATTAACAAAATTACTCATTATAATGTTTAAAAGAAAAAAAAATAAAGAAATATGGCAGCCCAAATCAACAAAAATTCAGCCCCATATGATTGGGTTTTGTGGGCTTGTTTAATGGGTTAACCCCTTTTAAACACTTCCAAAGCCCAACCCATTGAAACCCTAATCATTCCCTATAAATACCAACTTATGTCCAGCCTCTCTACCATTTTTACAACCCTTAAATACTTCAAAAACATCTCAAAACCGTAGCTGAGTTTCCATGTTCGGCCAGATTCAGCAAGCTTCACGAAAATGGGCATAACTTCTTCATTTCTTATCCGTTTTGGTCCATTCTTTTTCCTATGTGCTTGGATTTTCCTTACCTTCGATTCCATGGGTTTTTCACAGTAAATAAGTCCCTGGAACTCTGGCAGAAAGGCTCCAAAGTCCACTGATTTTTTTGTGCTTTCATGAAATCTTTGTTAAACTTAACCAAACTTGAGTTTTCTCATCTCAAACCTATGTCCTAATGCTTATAACCTCATCTATGGTTAGTTAAGCTTAAAAACAAGGTTGAGACATGTTAAATCAGAGGTTAAAACCTCAAATACTTTCTGTTTTGTTAGGGCATTTCACCCACAAGTCATGTTCAAGCTTAGTTCTTGGTGTAGAGTGATTTTGGAACGACTTGGGTTCTTCCAACATAAAATCCTCACATGATTTGATGATTTCTCTTAGATTAGATTGTTTACATACTTGTACTAATCCTAGTTCGTGACCCTCCTTGGTTGTTTTTACATCAAGAGAAGTGGTGAACATTCAAGGGGTTCCTAAATGGAAGCATGTTCTTCCTACCCCATACATGACATCTATGATACACGAGGTGCCTAAATGGAGATCCTAATCTTCTACCTCCTACTTGAATTATTGGACTAAATAATATGTAATACTTAACCTAGATATATATATACACTCATTCGAACCTTTGATGTTGAACTTGTGTTTATATGTTAAAGTAGTAGAACGTCATCTAAGACCTAAACCTTGTTGTGATTCTTATGGGTGTGCAACTCATGAAAACATTATCATAACCCTTGTGGTTACCAAGTGTCATACAAGTTTTAGGTGTTGAAGATGATTATTTTCACATGTTATTCTCATATCTTACTTTTATGTTGTTTTAAATACCGAATCTCGACTCTAAGCATACTTGAACTTTAACCCTTACACATTCAATCTTTTAACCTCATCAACTCGTCAATAATTGGATAATTGGAAAGCATATGCAAACTTTGTGAGTATACTCGTATTTCCCCCTTTTACTTTTACCACTTTTGGGGTGTAACATGTTTACTTATCAACAACTTACACATGAACATTTTGCTTAAACACATGAACATTCCTATTAACATGCTTGTATACGTGATGGCTTGATACTTTAAACTTGGGTGATTCTTATGTGTTGAAGTTATCATTAACTTCGTACGAGCCAAACCGTGACATATGTAGCGCTATAGGATTAACGACCCGCCGCCCGTAACTTGTGGTTATGTCATGAGCATGTTGCGTTTCCTTGGTTTGATCTGTTAGACACATGCCAAATTTATTGTTTATCTTGAATCACATGCTTGCTATGAGGAATTGTTCGAAACTTATCTCTTGCTATGTATGTACCAAACTTGTATACTCGCCTTTGCTTTTGCATTGAACTTTATTTTAAACATGTTACAGGTTGAGGATGATGATGCTATGAAATGAAGTAGCGTTGATGCCTAGATACACACATAGACGTTTAGGTCAAATACATTGTATAAATGTCATATTTGTTGTCGTATTGTTTTCTTGTATTTAACATGTTGTATTTCAAATTTCATGTATTGTTACATTTATTTATGAAAGAAATCAATTTATCTTTAATTCTATTGTCACAATTTAGCGTTATGATGTCTCGAGCAATCTTCACACTTCATCTCATCCCGATGTTTCCGCCATTGGTTGGGGTGTGACATATTGGTATCAGAGCCATAACTATAGGGAATTAGGAAAAGTAGGAATGCTTTAACCTAGTCTATAGTTTTAGAGCCTTATTCGTATGTTTGCTTGAACTACTACATGATACCTTATTTGTTTCTTATTTATACTCTTTTAAAACATGTATGTCACTCATGTGTAATATTTGGCATGATATTCTTATGCAATAATGCTTGTCTTATTATGTGTTAATACTTGTTTCATCGTTCGATTCTTTATGTGTTACTCTAAACATATTTCTCTATGTGTTAATACATGTTTTATCATTTCGTCATCCAAGCACCATTCTTGATATGCTTTCTTATGTGTTTATACTTGTTTATGTATTTCCTTGACATACACTTCCCTCATGCATTTTATTCGATTATTCTAAATCCGACAACACTCATATTACAAACATGAGATGACTTCACCAAAATAGACGTGAAACCCACAATTTGGTGAATGACTCTCGATCCTTCTACTTTTCTTTTCTTACACGAAATTCACCACCAAGTTAGGAGTGAAATCCTCACCTTGATGGAGAAATTCGAATTTCAAATTCTAGTGGACCCTCGTCAAAGTGTCAAAATTAACTTTTGACCCGACGAGTACCAACCACACTTAGGATACTAAATCGCCAAGTTAGGGGTGAAACCCGCACCTTGTCGACTAGTTCCATTCTTTGATTTTCATTAATCCCGCCAAGTCTCGAAATTTCAATTGAATTGGGGACATGTAGTAACTGGAAGGGTAAATACTGTCAACCGACTTGTCGGCGAGAGTATTTCACCTATTAGGCCAAAGCATGCTCCTCAAGTTCGAAAGACTTTTCGACCACTTTGGTTAGTCAAAAGTTCCGTTTTGGAACCATCCGAATTTTAATCAAACGTGTGTTTCTATTATTTATTTTATATGATGCAATCTTTCAAATTCGAATTTACTTTCGATATTTTCTTCTCACACACACAACATATTGAATCTTTTCCATACATTTATACATATGCATGATTTCATGTAATTTAAATTCATATTCCTTGTAACGACAAGTGGAGACATATCCTCGAGATAGGAGTGATTTCCTTACCTTGACGATTAACTCCACTCCCCTTTTCTTAAAACGACCTTACCAACAAGTTCGGGGTGATTCCCTTACCTAGGTGATCGTTACCAAAACGCCTCTTCAAAATATCTTATTATGCAAACTCGATCATGTTTATATCTAAATTATTGATCATTATTCAAAATACATACGTGTACGATTTCAAAATACATTGTTTTGTCAAGCATACTTTCTATCCTACAACCTATTTTTACCTAACTCACATACACGGATTCTTAACTTAACTTAAACGTTTTACTACACAAATTTCCAAACCTTACGAAATGCTACCTATCACTTAAATCGGTCAAACAAATCTCGCCCATGAACTTCATATTCGACTTAATCACTAAAACGCACTCATGATATATATCACCAAACTAAATACTTTCATTCTCAATCGGAGGATCAAACCAACCTTTCTTTTACACCTACAAGATCTTATGGATGCTATATGATCGTTTTACCAAAGATTCTTTTCACATCAACAAATCATTTGTTAGAACTTCTAACAATCTCAAAGTCCTTTTGCTAAAATTCTTTTCTAAGAATCCTCGTTTTCATAAGAACCTCCTGAATTCATAACTTCTTGTTTGATGAAATGAAATTACTTTTGATTGAAAACCTTTCTACACCAATTTACAAAACACGTGGACAAGAAGACTTCTTGGAGACCGACCACCCTTGGATTTCGTAAACCTTTTTAAAACAAAAGTAGCATTTCCATTTATTACAAAATGCATTGGGCTTAACCAATGAGTACCTTATGTCCTTTTACATATGCAACTACATTCTACCTTTCAAACCAAGCTCAATCTAATTTTGATACGATAAACTCAACGTTTCATTTAAACAACTATACCCACGTATCGTCCTACACATTTTAGTCGTTTCAACGCAACAATTCACTTATAATCATTCGTATTTACATACTTAACCTTTTGGACGATTTTATACACCTAAATCCGTGATATTCCAACGTACACTACACACGTAAATTTAAATATTCATACCTACACTTACATTCATACGTTTTATGCCTATACTTATAATCGTATTCATACTTATACTCATACGTTTCATGTTTTCACTTATACTCATACGTTGCGTGCTTATACATACACACATACTACTAGTACGTGTTATGTTGATACACATACTTGCGTGCTTATTCATACCTAAACTTATACTTATGCTCATACTTTCATTTATACATACTTAAGCATGGACTTGCTTACATACTTTATCCTTATACGCACACATTCTTTTTTTTAGTAGACCTGCCCAAATTCATACACAACTAGTACAAGCTACGCGGATCATGCGACGATCAATATAATCACGGGTGCACACGGGATTATAGTGATATGCGTATGAGAACCATAGAGTGTACTACTGTGTATGGTAAGACACGGAACGTAACATGGCACCGAATACGGAACGGACGTAATGTGGTTAAAACATGGTGGATACGCCGCTGGTACTTCCTATATATAAGTGGTTTCACCATATTACCAAATTTCGTAAAACGTGCCATGAGAAATTCAGTGTTTTGCAGACCTTTTGGACCTTATACAACTTCACACAACTCACAAACGCATTATATCCGATTATCCATGACGAGACTTCATCCTTAACACACTACGTTCATCTATCCAACACTTATGCTATTCTCATACTTGTACTCTTTAAGAGTCATTCGTTCATTCTATACTCGTATTATTCTCCTTATCCTTTTAGTTCATACAAACCTCGTTCGCAATTAAGCTTGTTTAAACATTCGAGTTCTAACTTACCTATAAAATAGTCTTCCTATTCCGGATTCTTGTGTAACTGTACTTAGTATACCTTTAAAGCTTTATTTAAAGTGACAAGCCTTCTCGTTTCACTCAATAAACAATCTCCTACAAATGTGAATCGTTACCACGTCCCATCAAAATACAAACCGTTTGTCAACATCTTCTTTCTTAATACGTCACCTTTTTAAATACGTCGCCAATTTAAGTTACTCAAGGTTGTTAGACTCACTTCGCCTGTATACGCACCTACATGTTTTCAACTATGTCAGACACCTCAAATTATTTTAGGCAATAAACTCACTCACAAATTTAACTTGTTGTTCTCCAAAGTTTTGTGCCTTTCAAAATATTTCAAAATTTTCAAGTCTCAAATTTTTACTAAAACTCTTCAAGTCTACCTCTTGAATAAATTTCGGGACGAAATTTCCTAAAGGAGGGGAGACTGTAACGCCCGGCTCTTTTGTACTTTCCGTTTATAGAAAGATTCGTTCATATTTCTATTTTTGGAAATCTTGTATTCTTGTAATCGACTTTTCGTAGTAATTGTTGTAAAATCTAATACTTGGATCATAAATAAAATTCGTATTTCTTTTCACATTCTACATATTCATACATCCTCATACGATCGAATTCATTGTACATCGAATCCTTATTCGTAATTCATACGCATACGGTACTTATTTGTGATACATGTCCATGTTTGTCCTTAAATTGTTGACACTTAAAAACCCCCCCAATAATATGCGTATTTACACAACGATTAATCATCTAATATGTGACATATCCTTGTCACTTACAAACATATTACATACTTATACATCACACTTTTTACCTAGTTAAATCATGTTTTATTTCATATTATACCTTGTTACAAGTTAGGGGAAACATTGTTGCATATAATTACACAACTTAATTAACAAAATTACTCATTATAATGTTTAAAAGAAAAAAAAATAAAGAAATATGGCAGCCCAAATCAACAAAAATTCAGCCCCATATGATTGGGTTTTGTGGGCTTGTTTAATGGGTTAACCCCTTCTAAACACTTCCAAAGCCCAACCCATTGAAACCCTAATCATTCCCTATAAATACCAACTTATGTCCAGCCTCTCTACCATTTTTACAACCCTTAAACACTTCAAAAACATCTCAAAACCGTAGCTGAGTTTCCATGTTCGGCCAGATTCAGCAAGCTTCACGAAAATGGGCATAACTTCTTCATTTATTATCCGTTTTGGTCCATTCTTTTTCCTATGTGCTTGGATTTTCCTTACCTTCGATTCCATGGGTTTTTCACAGTAAATAAGTCCCTGGAACTCTGGCAAAAAGGCTCCAAAGTCCACTGATTTTTTTGTGCTTTCATGAAATCTTTGTTAAACTTAACCAAACTTGAGTTTTCTCATCTCAAACCTATATCCTAATGCTTATAACCTCATCTATGGTTAGTTAAGCTTAAAAACAAGGTTGAGACATGTTAAATCAGAGGTTAAAATCTCAAATACTTTCTATTTTGTTAGGGTATTTCACCCACAAGTCATGTTCAAGCTTAGTTCTTGGTGTAGAGTGATTTTGGAACGACTTGGGTTCTTCCAACATAAAATCCTCACATGATTTGATGATTTCTCTTAGATTAGATTGTTTACATACTTGTACTAATCCTAGTTCGTGACCCTCCTTGGTTGTTTTTACATCAAGAGAAGTGGTGAACATTCAAGGGGTTCCTAAATGGAAGCATGTTCTTCCTACCCCATACATGACATCTATGATACACGAGGTGCCTAAATGGAGATCCTAATCTTCTACCTCCTACTTGAATTATTGGACTAAATAATATGTAATACTTAACCTAGATATATATATATACACTCATTCGAACCTTTGATGTTGAACTTGTGTTTATATGTTAAAGTAGTAGAACGTCATCTAAGACCTAAACCTTGTTGTGATTCTTATGGGTGTGCAACTCATGAAAACATTATCATAACCCTTGTGGTTACCAAGTGTCATACAAGTGTTAGGTGTTGAAGATGATTATTTTCACATGTTATTCTCATATCTTACTTTTATGTTGTTTTAAATACCGAATCTCGACTCTAAGCATACTTGAACTTTAACCCTTACACATTCAATCTTTTAACCTCATCAACTCGTCAATAATTGGATAATTGGAAAGCATATGCAAACTTTGTGAGTATACTCGTATTTCCCCCTTTTACTTTTACCACTTTTGGGGTGTAACATGTTTACTTATCAACAACTTACACATGAACATTTTGCTTAAACACATGAACATTCCTATTAACATGCTTGTATACGTGATGGCTTGATACTTTAAACTTGGGTGATTCTTATGTGTTGAAGTTATCATTAACTTCGTACGAGCCAAACCGTGACATATGTAGCGCTATAGGATTAACGACCCGCCGCCCGTAACTTGTGGTTATGTCATGAGCATGTTGCGTTTCCTTGGTTTGATCTGTTAGACACATGCCAAATTTATTGTTTATCTTGAATCACATGCTTGCTATGAGGAATTGTTCGAAACTTATCTCTTGCTATGTATGTACCAAACTTGTATACTCGCCTTTGCTTTTGCATTGAACTTTATTTTAAACATGTTACAGGTTGAGGATGATGATGCTATGAAATGAAGTAGCGTTGATGCCTAGATACACACATAGACGTTTAGGTCAAATACATTGTATAAATGTCATATTTGTTGTCGTATTGTTTTCTTGTATTTAACATGTTGTATTTCAAATTTCATGTATTGTTACATTTATTTATGAAAGAAATCAATTTATCTTTAATTCTATTGTCACAATTTAGCGTTATGATGTCTCGAGCAATCTTCACACTTCGTCTCATCCCGATGTTTCCGCCATTGGTTGGGGTGTGAAAAGACACATAATGCACTAACAGACTCCCCCTTGGATATTGCCGTAGTCAATATCGTAGCGTCTTGTCTTTTCTCTTTCACGAACAGAATCCCCGTGGATCTGTCTTCGAGCTTCCGTTGCTCCCCTTCTTCTTAGACTCTTTTTCCTTCAGGCTCCCCCTTTCGTCAAGCTTCCGTGCTTTTGGGATTGACACCAGGATTTCCGAATACAAGCTCCTTCAGGATAGTTATCTGGCTCTTTGAATCCACGCTTCCTCTTGCGTTGAGCTCGTCTTCAGACTCCCCCTTAGACTCAGTTGTCGGGATCGTAGTCTGGCTTTCACAAGTTCACAAATTCAGGATCAATTCCTGGCTCTATTCTGCATATGTTCAGGATTTGAAACCTGGTTAACCTGCAAATCCTCTACCAATAACATAAGTTTCACAAATTTATAACACTTATATTTAAGAAACTTACTTGGTAGAAATCATTCATTCATCAATCTGTATAGTTACATCAAGTTCAAGTGAATGACCTTGATTAACTAATCACACAATCTTTCAAAACATTTGTATATAACATTCAAATTTTCAACATATTCTCCTAACCCAATTCATCATGTCCTTAGCACTTGGAATTTGAAAATCCGCTTTCCAACATCAGTTGTCAAAAATCTTTTTGTATTTTCAAAAATCTATACTAAAACACAATATTTTTGGATTTTTTATTTTAAAGAAATGTTGTAAAGAAATATCTACAAACAATATTTTTGTGAGTTTGTGTAAGAGGATCATATCAGTTTTTTAGACAAATCACTAGCACCATTAAGCTTTAATCATTTTAAGTTCTAAACGATTCACATAGATTGACGATATAGTTGTCCTCTTAAACTCAATCTAAAAACTTTCGAAATGCTTACCGATACGATTAAGGTATATTAATTTTGCACTAAATTCTTATGGACCCCACAATCTCAGCATATCCCCTCATCATGCAATACACTAACTCAAGTAATGCCTTTAAACTTTCATCAACTGTGATATGTGCAAAAATAAAGCAGAATGTTTAAACATTAACAATCAGGTCGATACTTCCGTATACGCAGAGAAAGTCCAATGTTTAAACAAAATAAGAAAATAAAAATAAGTTGAAGTTGTTTAGGCTTTAACCACCAGGTCGATACTCCCGTATACGCAGAGGTGATCCAAAGCTTAAACGAAACACCAAAGAAAATAAAGCAGAACGTTTAGGCAATAACATCCAGTTCGATACTCACGTATACGCAGAGGATGTCCAATGCTTAAACAAAATAAAGAAATAAAACAAGTTTAAATCTTTGCAAAATAAAATGCACAATCACAACGATTTTTTCAGCAAGTTGTAAAAGTTCACAAACTAACCGGTTTTTATGCTCTTTTAGCATTCAGCGATTACTGAGTAGGTACACAATCACGAAGGACAAAACTAAGTACTATGCTTTCAACCATGTTTCCCACTAGAACTAGGCTTTTTCATTTATGTTTGTATCGTTATCGCAAATCTACTAGTCTAGCTGAGCCTATCGTCACATCCTTAGTAAGATCGTTTATCACATTTGACATTACATTTCTTTAGCATGCTGTGATAGTCCACTGATTTACTATCATTTCCTCTTATTCACAACAAAACTCATTTTTGCTTTTTCAATGTTTTTGGCTTTTTCAAATTTTCTAATTTTTTAAAAAATTTTCTCCCCCTAAAATCAAAATATGTTTCAATTTTGATTTTCAAAGGAAAAATTGAAAACAAACTATACAAGGAAAGTGACAAACTGATATCGAATCGCTTCAATTCGCCATTCACTCGGCTTAACAATCAGAACTCCCCCTGACAACAAACTATTTTCCCATTATGATTTCAAAACACTTAAGTTTGTTTTAATCAAAATGGTTTTTCCAGAAAACTAGTTTTGTTTGTCTTTTCACAAATTCGGGGTTTCATCACATTGTTCTTCTTTAATCACTCATCGGAAAGATAAATCAAGTACAATTTAATGTCCTTGATTAGTCTTTTGTGATTCAAAATATCACAGTTACCAACCTGTGAATTTCTCAAGAAATATGCCGATTCCTGTTCCACACTTACCAACCTGGGAACTCCGGCAAGTCAGGTTTTTCATTTGAAAAGATCTACCCAAGCCTGACCATTCTTGGGTTTGACAGTTTTTACCTCAACAGATGGCTCTTCTGGTTATGACAAACCCGAATCATTGCCTGAACGTGGCTCCTCTAACTTTGACAAGTCAGAATCATTGCCAGAATGTTGCTCTTTTGACTTTGACAAGTCAAATTCATCGTCAACATGTTGCTCCTTTGTTTCTGAAGAAACAAATTCATGGCTAACAACTTTCTTTTTCTTCTCTTTTGTCCTCAGATTTGTATCTGATGAATTCGTTTTGCTTGCCTTTTCAGTTGAGGAAAGCGATTCATCAGAACTTTTTCTCGGATTACCAGTTGTATCCGAGGACAAAATTTTCTCCAAGTATTCTCTTGCCTTCTTTCTTTTCTTCCTCAGTCTGTCTTTCTGCCCCTGTGAAAGCTTCACTTTCTGTTCGTGAACTTTAGGTTCTTGAACTTTTTGTGCTTTGGGCTTGACATTGACTGGTTTCTTTGCCATTTTCTGAGATTCAGCCCTCGATCTTCCCTTTGATCTCATTGGGCAATCTCTGGCAATGTGTCCTCTGATGTGGCATTCATAGCACCTTCTTGTTTCAAATCTCTGACTTTGGCATTTAACAGCAATGTGTCCTTGATAGCCACAAGTGTAACACACTCTGTTATCATACCTCTCACTACTTTCATACCAAACACCGTCTTCATACCACACACTTAGATCAAAGCATTGATTTGCCTTGTGGTACTCATGTCTCCTCTTGTATCCTTGATTTGGCATTTGAGCACTGTGGTCAAACCTGCACCACTGGTTACCAACTTTTTGTGAGTTTTGATTTTTAAATTTTTGTGATTTTTCATAATGATTGGATGACTGAACTGATGAGCTTTTATTTTCATTTTTAAAATTTTTCAAATTTTTAACTTTTTGATTCTGTTCTACAATCTTCTTAACAGGTTTTTGCTTTGAGCATTCACCTATTTCAGTAGATTGCAAAACAGTATTTTGAAATTTTTCTTGTAATTCTAAAAATATTTTTCGTTTCTTTTCCTTTTCTTTTTCATCATCAGCTTTATCATCACAATCTTCAATTTTGACTTTGTCAAAATTTGTGACATTGTCAGTTATTGGAACAAAATTGATCGGTTTTGGACAAACATATGATGTAGAATTCACAAAACCTTTCAATTTATTCTCTAAATCTTTGATTTTCTTTCTATCACATTCAACTTCTTTTTCAAGTCGAATAATCATCTGACGATGGGAATTTATTACCTTTTGCTTTTCAATATTATTCCTGCTAAAAACAGATCTCCCATCTTCAAGAATCTTTATTTGACTTTGAAATTCTTTTCCAATTTTTAATTTTTCATTTTCAAAACTATTTTCTTTTTCTTTAAAATTTTTGTTTTCTAATAACAAACTCTCAACATTCTTCAAAAGTTTGTCATTTTCAGATTTTAGTTTTTCGCAGTTCAAGCGCAACTCCAAAATCTGTTCATCATCAGCTTTCTTCTCGTCTTTCAAAGCTTTGTTTTCCAATGTCAAATTCTCCACATCTTTCAAGAGATTGACATTTTCTGCTTCGAATTTTTTGCATTTTGAACATACAACTTCACATTTTGAAGTTTCATCTTTTTCTTTTTCTTTTTCTTTTTCTTTCTCTTCTTTCTTTTTCTCTTCTTCTTCTTCTTCTTCTTTCGCAATATATTCAGCAAGAGTTTCCTCACAAAGAGTTTCCGGATCAATAGCAATATTTCCTTCAGGATCACGATAACATTTTTTACTAGCATCCCATCTATTTGCTTTCTTAGCTTCATGGTAAACACGTGAAATCAGTATCATTCTCCAATGAGCTCTCTGTTTTATGTATGCTAGCTTTTGTTCTGCTGTCCTTATATTTTTGAAAGGTTTTATTTCATCCATGATTTTATATCCTTGAATTACCTCAGAATCTTCTGCAAACAAACAAACAAATGATCAGTTCAAACAGACTGAATATGTAACAGTGTGTTTGTGAAATCAATCTAAGACTCGTTGTCGAAGATTCGCGGATTCGATCCAACGTTGTTCGGGTGAAATCACTAAATGAATGGGCCTGATCGGATCTAAATGGATTCAGTTGGACCAATTACTATCAATGAATGGTTTTTCACAAGTGAACCTTGGGCCGACAACTTAATTCAATACATCTCACATGCTCATATAAGCCGACAAATCAGTTAATTCATCATATATCTAATTGGGCCTCTCAACTTTAAGTCATTTATGATCTCATGGCTATACCCGACAACAATTTTAATATGTGGATTTTAATTGGGCCGTTAACGTGTATTGTGGGCTGATACTTCTCGATGACAATTAATATCCGATAACTATTATATGAAACTAGAATCTGATTGGGCCAATTTCTTTGAATCACATGAACTGACACACGCAGTTATGATTTCACACAAGATATGTCTGCTCAAGCGAAATCAGACAATAAAGTTCGAGCGTTACGATTCGTCCCGGACCAGGATGTTGTGCAAGATATGACGAGCAGTTACGATTCGTCCCGGACCAGGATGTTAAGGTCCTCAAGCGTACCAGAATACCTCTCGTTCGAGTTCGATGGAACTCACGTCGCGGCCCAGAGTTCACCTGGGAACGCGAAGATCAGATGAAACAAAAGTATCCCCAGCTTTTCGCACACGGTACAACCACTACTGAGGCTGAAGCTACGGAATTTCGGGACGAAATTCAAGATCAACGGGGGGAGGATGTGACACCCCAGGAAAACCATACAACTTAACTAGCTTCCTTAGTGAGTACGTGCTAAATTTCGGGACGAAATTTCTTTCAACTTGGGGATAATGTGACAACTCGTATTTCAGAACCCTTCTTTATACTTTCATGTAACGTATGTAAACACTGTGTGATTATATGAACCTTGTGATTGATTAAATGTTATGTGGTTATGATTATGTGATGATGTGTATTGTATAGTATTAAGCCGATCGTACAACGCTATTCGAATCGCACAAGCCATTGGGCTTAACTACTCTCGGCCCACTTCTCTTGAACTTGAACCGAATGGGCAGCCCATACAAGGGTTCGGCCCAACACCCTCTTTTCTATGTATACGTGAACATGTAGGCATATTCCACAACTCCTTGCCATATTGTAAACTCTAGAAATTATTTTCCCCTCACTTGATGTGCAACGGCAGTGGACACCCCCTTTTCGAGGACATCATCCCAGTTTATTGATTGTGGTTAGTAAATTCGTGCTTTGATTCTTGTGTATATGTGACTGATTCTCGTTTATAATGATCCTTAATTGTTGACCTTGTGTACGTAAAATCTGATGAAACGAGTTATGTATATATGGACGTATGATGATGCCATGTGCTTGTTATGTGCTTGTATTGTGAAGGTAATAATGAGAATAGATCTGATGTGTTCGACTATTTTGCTCATAATCGAAGCATGACTGATATACATAATAATAGATAAACTGTTGAGATCTAAGAGCTTGTATAGTGATTTGATAATAATATTATGTATGTTAGTGGCAAATAACGAGAATTGATTAAGAGGGTTTGATAAACTAATCATCCTAATAAATATAAATGCTATGTGAAACTGGAAGTTGTTATTATGATGAATAGGTGATGATCAGTTAACATGCTAATGATTAGAATTATTACATATGATTGTGATTATATGTGAATGATTGTTAATGGCAAAATAGTGATTAATCGGATATAAATGCATGAGTAGAAGGAATTGAGTTAATGGGTAGTAACTTGTGGAAACAATCAAAGTCCCATTTGTAGTGTCAGTGCATTTAAGTTTTGCAGTCAAACAATTGAGTTGAACTTTATAAAAAGGTGAACCCATGTAAGTTGGTATGCACTAATTAGAGTTGGTCCAATCAAACTCTAGTATTAATCGGTCCAATAATCCTTGAGTTGATTAAATGGTGGTCGGCCATTGTTGTTTATTTTGATGATGATCATGTGTGGTTGTTCATAATTATGATGATAAGGTCATGTGAAACAATTATTAAAAGTAATGATTTGATCGATTATTATTGATATGAAAACTGTTGGAAATTTGTTAATTGATATGTTCACAAAAGGAAATAATATAACTGCTTTGCATGAAATCCGGACATTTAATCTGAGTCGCACTAGACATCTCAGTCGCACAAGAATTAATGAACCGCACAAGTTGTCATGTTACTTAACTGTTGGGCCGGGTATAGGTTTGGGCCGGATTAGCTTCAATCGCACAAGGGTTCACGGATCGCACAAGGGATCCGTGATTATAGTGTTGGGCTGGTTACTTATTTAACCACTTATGTTATGTTGGGCTTCTTGATATTTTGGGCCGGGTGTTTATCGGAGTCGCACAACATGTTGTGGATCGCACAAGGTCGTGCTGAACGCACAACATGTTGGGCCGATTGTTTTTGGGCCATATCTTTCGGATCGTACAAGATTAGACACAAGGAGTACTTGACTGTTACTGTTAAGGTGTTAACGTGTATTATGTGTTTGCCATGATCCGTATGTGTTTCTTACATGCTATCTTACGTGATACTTATGTGCACTCTGTGAAATCAAAACCTGACTTGTATTGGTAACCCTGATAGGACGTGATTGACCACTAGCCTTTAGACTTGACCTTTCTGTGTTATCTGCCGAGCAAACCAAGGTGAGTTCACACTCTACAAAGCATGGGATTCCCAGGGGTTGGGAATGGGGATTAAGGAATATGGATTCCTCGTCCTTTCTTGGGTAGGACAGTGCTGGTTCAGGAATGTAATTCCTCGTCCTCACGGACAGATAACTTTACTAGACTAAAACTCTCTATCACGAAGTCCCTCCTATTTTATATCGACTTAATCGTCGGGCCAATGGCGAGCGGGTCATTAGTTAGATAGCGCTATTTAGGTCTGACAAGCCTCACACCGTGCCGCAGAGGACGGGCGTGAACTAATGGATCTGGGCACGTCAATGATGATAGACATTGACAGTTCAGGGCACTTAAACATGACTTTTCGTCAGTAGTCGATATGGTAACGAGTCTAGTGGATACACGGGGTAGCCCCCACGGCCGAAATGCCAGATAACTATCATGGGGTAGCCCCCACGGCAGGATTGCCAGAGTAAATGGGATAAACAAAGGGTTAAACAAATCACGTTTTCAACTATGGGGTAACCCCCACGGCAGGATGCCAGTTAAAGGAAACTGTTTTTGGAACAACTTAAAACGAACACCCAACCGTGAACTCACTCAACTTGTTGTTGACTCGTTACTACATGCTTTGCAGGTCTATAGGTACTTAGCTGGAGCTTGCACAAGGGAGAGTCGTTGTGGGACATGGACAGCTGTGTGCCATGTTAAACATTTGGATATTTGAACTCTTGATTTGGTTTTAAACATTATGCTTCCGCTCATAACTTAACTAGGTTTGTTTTGGACATCAATCGTGTTGGTTGGACTTTTACATTAAATATTTACTTGTTCCATATGATTAGTGGTTTGATCCTGGTCAGTCACGCCTCCAAGCGGTGATACTCCGCATTGTGGATTTTGGGGGTGTGACAGATTGGTATCAGAGCCATTGGTTATAGAGAACTTGGTTTTAATAAGGGAAAACGTTTTTGTTAAAACCAGACTATAACCTGTACAGTGCTCTACGATCCACAACGACGCTTCACTCCACGTGCAAGGCTCGACATTCTAGGTGGTATGAATTATGTTTATATTGCCTACTTGCTAGATTGCATAGAACTTTGCTCATGGTATGCTTAGATAAACGTAGCAACTATAGTTTGAAGACACATTTGTGCTTGCTCCCTACTGTCACTCCACACTTACACACATTCGCGACACCTTTCCTATTTGTGTTTCCTTCGATGTGAGATCATGAGGGAACGTGTGAACCTAACTCAAGCCAGCTGACGGCTCTTATCAACGAACAAGTTACGGCAGCACTCGCAGCCGCTCAGGCAGGAGGTATAACCTGCTATTCCGAACCTAACCTAGGATGATAGATCCTACTCTCATGACCCAACTCTCGCGCTTAACCCTGTCGTTTCTTCCTCGCGCAACAAGGTCAGAACGCTCAGCCGCCTGTATGCACATTTAAGACGTTCATGGACTGTCGTCCTAGTACTTTCGATGGCACTAAAGGAGCTGTTGGACTCCTCCATTGTGTTGAAAAGCTCGAGTCTGTCTTAGAGATGTGTGAAATATGCCACTGGTACTCTCGAAGGCACTACGCTAACTTGGTGGAACGCGCAAGTTCAGATGCTGGGGCTGGCGGCTGCTAATGCCACCCCATGGAATGATTCTTAAGGAACTAATCAAACGTGAATGCTGTAGTCATGATGACATCCACAAGCTGGAAGTGGAGTTCTTTAACCTGGAGATGACGGGGTCAGAGATAGAAGCGTACACGAAACGACCCAACGAACTGGCAGTGTTATGTCCAACTATAGTGGACCCTCCCATCAAGCGCATTGAGTTGTACCTCAAAGGCTTAGTACCAGAGATTCAAAGCCATGTGACTGCTGCTAACCTTGCAATCATCCAGGATGTTACTCATTTTGCTCATCGTCTCATAGACCAGGCAGTGGAACAGAACAAGTTGCCTAAGCGTATTGGTGTTACTACTACTACTTCTGCTACTCCCAGTGACAACAAACGAAAGTGGGATGGAACCTCCAGCAAGGGTTCGACTACGGTTCAGTCCCAGGCACAACAGCGAAAGATCGATGATTACCAGAGTCCTGGTCAGCAATCTTCTGGTAGTCAAGGGCAGGGTGGATATCGAGAAAACCACCCAAAGTGCAACAGATGCAACAGGCACCACAGTGGTCAGTGCAACAGGGGTCGTTGCCAGAGGTGGCACAAGATGGGTCATGAAGCTAAAGATTGTAGAAGCTCACGTCCTGCAAACCAGAACCGACAACAGCAGCCACAAGCTCCACAGAATCAGTAGCAACAGCAGGGTATCAAGGGATGCTATCAGGGTGGTGCTGAAGGTCACTTCAAGAGACACTGCCCACAGTTGAACCAGAACCAGAATCAGAACCACAACCAAGGGAACGGGAACAATAGTGGGACAACAACGGGGGTAATAACGACGGCAATGGTGCCAGGAGTCGAGTGTTCGTGATTAGTCAGAATGATGCTAAGAATGACCCCAACGTTGTGATGATTTCGACATCGTTATTGGTATGGATTGGCTACCTCAACATCAAGCAGAGATTCTTTGTAATGAAAAGATCGTCCGTATTCCTCGCCCAGGTGATGAACCGCTCATAATTAGTGGCGACAAGAGTGGTGCTGTTGTGAGCATCATCTCTTTCCTTAAGGCCCAGAAATATTGGAGAAAGGGCCACACTGTCATTTTGGCTCTCGTTACTGACACCTCGAAGAAAGAGAAAAAGATAGAAGACTTTCCGATTGTACGTGATTATCCTGAGGTGTTTCCTGAGGAACTACCTGGCCTCCCGCCTCATCGTCAGGTCGAGTTTCAAATCGAGTTAGCTCCTGGAGCGGCACCCATAGCTCGTGCACCGTATCGTTTGGCTCCATCAGAGTTGAAAGAGCTATCTACGCAACTACAAGAACTCTTAGATAAGGGTTTTATTCGTCCTAGCTCTTCGCCCTGGGGAGCTCCAGTGCTATTTGTGAAGAAGAAAGACGGTACGTTCAGAATGTGCATCGACTACCGTGAACTGAACAAGGTGACTGTGAAGAATCGCTACCCTCTTCCACGTATTGACGACCTGTTCGACCAGCTGCAAGGGTCGAGCTACTATCCAAAGATTGATTTGAGATCAGGGTATCACCAGCTGGGAGTCCGAGAAGAGGACGTCTCTAAAACAGCCTTTAGAACCCGTTATGGACACTACGAGTTTTTGGTCATGCCTTTTGGGATGACAAACGCACCGGCGGTCTTCATGGACTTGATGAATCGAGTGTGCAAGCCCTACTTAGACAAATTCGTTATTGTCTTCATTGATGACAATCTGATCTATTCAAAGAGTCAGGAGGAACACGAGCAACATTTACGACTTATTTTGGAACTCCTTCGAAAAGAACAGTTGTACGCCAAGTTTTCAAAATGTGACTTCTGGCTTCGTGAAGTCCATTTCTTAGGCCATGTAGTGAACAAGGATGGGATTCACGTTGATCCATCCAAGGTAGAGTCAATCAAGAGCTGGCCTGCACCTCGTACGCCAACAGAAATTCGCCAATTCTTGGGATTGGCAGGTTACTACAGAAGGTTTATTAAGGATTTTTCCAAGATTGCACAACCTCTTACTTCACTAACGCAGAAGGGCGTTGTTTATCATTGGGGAAACGTGCAGGAGTTAGCGTTTCAGCACTTAAAGGATAGACTTTGTAGTGCACCTATCCTTTCATTGCCAGAGGGCACAGACGACTTCGTGGTCTACTGCGACGCATCTATTCAGGGTCTTGGTTTTGTTTTGATGCAGTGGGATAAAGTTATAGCATACGCTTCACGCCAACTCAAGGTTCATGAGAATAACTACACTACACACGATCTAGAGCTCGGAGCGGTTGTTTTTGCACTTAAGATATGGCGACACTACTTGTATGGCACCAAGTGTGCTATCTACACTGATCACAGAAGCCTCGAGCACATCTTTAAACAGAAGGAACTCAATATGCGACAACGACGATGGGTCGAACTGCTGAACGATTACGAATGCTCGATCAGGTACCACCCAGGCAAGGCCAATGTTGTGGCCGACGCCCTCAGTCGAAAGGACACTGCGCCTAAGCGCGTACGAGCTTTACAACTTACTATACAGTCTAACCTTCCTTCTCAAATACTAAATGCTCAGGTAGAAGCATTGAAACCAGAGAATGTCAGGGCTGAAGCCCTACGCGGCTCAAGGCAACGCTTAGAACAGAAGGAAGACGGCGCTTACTACGTCACGGGACGCATTTGGGTCCCACTTTATGGCAACCTACGAGAGCTTGTGATGGATGAGGCACACAAGTCTCGCTACTCGGTACACCCTGGTTCGGATAAAATGTACCACGATATCAAAACCACATATTGGTGGCTTAGCATGAAGGCCCACATAGCAACTTACGTAAGCAAGTGCTTGACTTGTGCGAGAGTCAAGGCGGAATACAAGAAACCTTCAGGCCCACTTCAACAACCAGAGATACCCCAATGGAAATGGGAACAGATTTCCATGGATTTTGTTACTGGCCTGCCTAGATCACAACGTGGTAACGATACTATTTGGGTGATCGTGGATCGACTCACAGAGTCTGCTCACTTCCTGGCTATTAAAGAAACGGACAAGTTCTCTACCCTAGCAGAAGTATATCTCAAGGAAGTTGTCTCGAGGCACGGGGTGCCCATCTCTATCATCTCGGATCGAGATGCACGATTTACATCAGAACTGTGGCAAGCAATGCACAAGTCCTTGGGCTTAAGGCTAGATATGAGCACAGCTTATCACCCACAAACGGATGGGCAGTCAGAACGTACCATCCAGACTCTCGAAGACATGCTTAGGGCATGTGTGATTGACTTTGGCAACGGCTGGGAAAAGCACCTGCCACTTGTGGAATTTTCGTACAACAATAGCTACCACACCAGCATTAAAGCTGCTCCGTTTGAGGCATTGTACGGGCGTAAATGTCGGACACCTCTTTGTTGGGCAGAGGTGGGGGATAGTCAGATTACTGGTCCAGAACATGTGGTTGACACCACAGAGAAAATTGCTCAGATACGACAACGAATGACGGCAGCTCGTGAACGTCAGAAAGTCTACGCCGATAAGGACAGAAAACCGCTAGAGCTCCAGGTTGGGGAGCGTGTATTACTCAAAGTTTCACCCTAGAAGGGTGTGGTTCGTTTTGGCAAACGGGGCAAACTTAACCCACGATACGTTGGGCCTTTTGAAGTCATTGAGAAAATAGGCCAGGTGGCCTACAGACTGAACCTACCAGCAGAACTCAGTGCAGTTCACGACGTTTTCCATGTGTCAAATCTGAAGAAGTGTCTGTCAGATGAGACCCACGCAGTTCCTTTGAAGGAGCTCACGATCGACGAGCAGTTACGATTCGTCCCGGACCAGGATGTTAAGGTCCTCAAGCGTACCAGAATACCTCTCGTTCGAGTTCGATGGAACTCACGTCGCGGCCCAGAGTTCACCTGGGAACGCGAAGATCAGATGAAACAAAAGTATCCCCAGCTTTTCGCACACGGTACAACCACTACTGAGGCTGAAGCTACGGAATTTCGGGACGAAATTCAAGATCAACGGGGGGAGGATGTGACACCCCAGGAAAACCATACAACTTAACTAGCTTCCTCAGTGAGTACGTGCTAAATTTCGGGACGAAATTTCTTTCAACTTGGGGATAATGTGACAACTCGTATTTCAGAACCCTTCTTTATACTTTCATGTAACGTATGTAAACACTGTGTGATTATATGAACCTTGTGATTGATTAAATGTTATGTGGTTATGATTATGTGATGATGTGTATTGTATAGTATTAAGCCGATCGTACAACGCTATTCGAATCGCACAAGCCATTGGGCTTAACTACTCTCGGCCCACTTCTCTTGAACTTGAACCGAATGGGCAGCCCATACAAGGGTTCGGCCCAACACCCTCTTTTCTATGTATACGTGAACATGTAGGCATATTCCACAACTCCTTGCCATATTGTAAACTCTAGAAATTATTTTCCCCTCACTTGATGTGCAACGGCAGTGGACACCCCCTTTTCGAGGACATCATCCCAGTTTATTGATTGTGGTTAGTAAATTCGTGCTTTGATTCTTGTGTATATGTGACTGATTCTCGTTTATAATGATCCTTAATTGTTGACCTTGTGTACGTAAAATCTGATGAAACGAGTTATGTATATATGGACGTATGATGATGCCATGTGCTTGTTATGTGCTTGTATTGTGAAGGTAATAATGAGAATAGATCTGATGTGTTCGACTATTTTGCTCATAATCGAAGCATGACTGATATACATAATAATAGATAAACTGTTGAGATCTAAGAGCTTGTATAGTGATTTGATAATAATATTATGTATGTTAGTGGCAAATAACGAGAATTGATTAAGAGGGTTTGATAAACTAATCATCCTAATAAATATAAATGCTATGTGAAACTGGAAGTTGTTATTATGATGAATAGGTGATGATCAGTTAACATGCTAATGATTAGAATTATTACATATGATTGTGATTATATGTGAATGATTGTTAATGGCAAAATAGTGATTAATCGGATATAAATGCATGAGTAGAAGGAATTGAGTTAATGGGTAGTAACTTGTGGAAACAATCAAAGTCCCATTTGTAGTGTCAGTGCATTTAAGTTTTGCAGTCAAACAATTGAGTTGAACTTTATAAAAAGGTGAACCCATGTAAGTTGGTATGCACTAATTAGAGTTGGTCCAATCAAACTCTAGTATTAATCGGTCCAATAATCCTTGAGTTGATTAAATGGTGGTCGGCCATTGTTGTTTATTTTGATGATGATCATGTGTGGTTGTTCATAATTATGATGATAAGGTCATGTGAAACAATTATTAAAAGTAATGATTTGATCGATTATTATTGATATGAAAACTGTTGGAAATTTGTTAATTGATATGTTCACAAAAGGAAATAATATAACTGCTTTGCATGAAATCCGGACATTTAATCTGAGTCGCACTAGACATCTCAGTCGCACAAGAATTAATGAACCGCACAAGTTGTCATGTTACTTAACTGTTGGGCCGGGTATAGGTTTGGGCCGGATTAGCTTCAATCGCACAAGGGTTCACGGATCGCACAAGGGATCCGTGATTATAGTGTTGGGCTGGTTACTTATTTAACCACTTATGTTATGTTGGGCTTCTTGATATTTTGGGCCGGGTGTTTATCGGAGTCGCACAACATGTTGTGGATCGCACAAGGTCGTGCTGAACGCACAACATGTTGGGCCGATTGTTTTTGGGCCATATCTTTCGGATCGTACAAGATTAGACACAAGGAGTACTTGACTGTTACTGTTAAGGTGTTAACGTGTATTATGTGTTTGCCATGATCCGTATGTGTTTCTTACATGCTATCTTACGTGATACTTATGTGCACTCTGTGAAATCAAAACCTGACTTGTATTGGTAACCCTGATAGGACGTGATTGACCACTAGCCTTTAGACTTGACCTTTCTGTGTTATCTGCCGAGCAAACCAAGGTGAGTTCACACTCTATAAAGCATGGGATTCCCAGGGGTTGGGAATGGGGATTAAGGAATATGGATTCCTCGTCCTTTCTTGGGTAGGACAGTGCTGGTTCAGGAATGTAATTCCTCGTCCTCACGGACAGATAACTTTACTAGACTAAAACTCTCTATCACGAAGTCCCTCCTATTTTATATCGACTTAATCGTCGGGCCAATGGCGAGCGGGTCATTAGTTAGATAGCGTTATTTAGGTCTGACAAGCCTCACACCGTGCCGCAGAGGACGGGCGTGAACTAATGGATCTGGGCACGTCAATGATGATAGACATTGACAGTTCAGGGCACTTAAACATGACTTTTCGTCAGTAGTCGATATGGTAACGAGTCTAGTGGATACACGGGGTAGCCCCCACGGCCGAAATGCCAGATAACTATCATGGGGTAGCCCCCACGGCAGGATTGCCAGAGTAAATGGGATAAACAAAGGGTTAAACAAATCACGTTTTCAACTATGGGGTAACCCCCACGGCAGGATGCCAGTTAAAGGAAACTGTTTTTGGAACAACTTAAAACGAACACCCAACCGTGAACTCACTCAACTTGTTGTTGACTCGTTACTACATGCTTTGCAGGTCTATAGGTACTTAGCTGGAGCTTGCACAAGGGAGAGTCGTTGTGGGACATGGACAGCTGTGTGCCATGTTAAACATTTGGATATTTGAACTCTTGATTTGGTTTTAAACATTATGCTTCCGCTCATAACTTAACTAGGTTTGTTTTGGACATCAATCGTGTTGGTTGGACTTTTACATTAAATATTTACTTGTTCCATATGATTAGTGGTTTGATCCTGGTCAGTCACGCCTCCAAGCGGTGATACTCCGCATTGTGGATTTTGGGGGTGTGACAGTATAGGTCACGTATAGGCCTATAGGCAGATACAAGACATATATGAGACTTATACGAGGTTTATATGAGACTTATACTATACGATACGATACTTAAAAATGTTTTCTTTTAAATTCACCCTTTATATACGCTGCGTATAGGCCTATACGCAGCGTATATAAAGGGTCAAAAAGTATATTTTTACCACAAGTTTGTGGTTAAAAATAAAAATTACCCTTTATATACGCTGCGTATAGGCCTATACGCAGCGTATATAAAGTGTCAAAAAGACAATTTTACCCTTGCATATGGCTGCGTATAGCCCCAAATGCAGGGGTAAAATGGTCTTTCCCACTATACGCTGTGTATAGACCCATACGCAGCGTATATAAAGGGTCAAAAGACATTTTTACCCTTGCATTTGGCTTCGTATAGCTCCAAATGAAGGGCTAAATGGTCTTTTTATCCCTTTATATACGCTGCGTATAGACCTATACGCAGCGTATATGAAGGTTTTTTATAAAGGTTATATCGAATCGTATAGGTGTGGTATAGGTCACGAATCGGCCTCGTATAAGCCTATAAGTATGATATCGTATCGTATAGCGTAGTATATGTCACGTATTGACCTCGTATAAGCCTATAAGTGTGATATCATATCGTATAGCGTAGTATATGTCCCGTATAGGCCTATAGGCATATACATCACCTATACGAGACTTATACTATACACTATACGATACGATGCAACACGATACGCTACTATATGATACGATATAACACCTGTATAGGTCTATAGGTGTATATATGTGGTTGAGGTCCCGTGTAGGCCTATAGGCATATACATCACCTATACGAGACTTATACTATACACTATACGATACGATGCAACACGATACGCTACTATACGATACGATATAACACACGTATAGGTCTATAGGTGTATATATGTCCCGTATAGGCCTATAGGTGTCGTTTAGGTCCCGTCTAGGCCTATAGGCGTATACAAGACCTACATGGAACCTATACAAGACCTACATGGAACCTATACGCTACTACACTATACAATACGATGCAACACGATACGCTACTATACGATACAATATAACACCCGTATAGGTCTATAGTTGTATATATGTCCCGTATAGGCCTACGGGACCTATACGGGACCTAAACCACACCTATAGGCCTATACGGGGCCTAAACCACACCAATACGATACGATACAATATCACACTTATAGGCTTATACGAGGTCAATACGTGACCTATACTACACCTATACGATACGATATCACACTTACAGGCTTATACGAGGTCAATACGAGACCTATACCACACCTATACGATACGATATCACACTTATAGGCTTATACGAGGTCAATACGTGACCTATACTACACCTATACGATACGATATCACACTTATAGGCTTATACGAGGTCAATACGAGACCTAAACCACACCTATACGATACGATATCACACTTATAGGCTTATACGAGGTCAATACGGGAGCTAAACCACGCCTATAGGCCTATACGGGTGTTATATCGTATCGTATCGTATAGTGTATAGTGTAAGTCTCGTATAGGTTCTCTGTAGGTCTTGTAATTCATAATATTTGTATTATTTTTTATTTTTATAATTCATAATATTTGTATTATTTTTAATTTTTATAATTCATAATATTTGTGTTATTTTTAATATTTATAATTTATATTTGTATTACCAATAATATTGTTTTTTATAAATAATTTTCTTTTTTTATAAATAAACAAAGAAATACACAAAAAAATACAAAAATGGAGCTTTATATACGCTGCGTATAGATCCCTACGCAACGTATGAGACAAAAATGACACAACTACCCTTGTATTTGGCTTCGTATAGCCTCAACACAAGGGTATAAAGGACATTTTCAGACCTTTATATACGCTGCGTATAGGTCTCTACGCAGTGTATATAAACCTTGTGAAAAACTGATGCTTCAAACCTACCAAAATGACCCCAAATTTTCAGATGATTTATATACGCTGCTTAGAGACCTATACGCAGCGTATATAAACCTTGTTTTCTGTGAAATGATTGGTTATTAGGCACTGAGATCCAGGGTTTATATACGCAGCGTATAGGTCAATACGCAGCGTAGAGGGTTAAACCTATACGCTGCGTATTGACATATACGCTGCGTATATAAACCCTAGTTTTGCTAGGGTTTGGTGTGCCAATAGGCACATTAGTGTGCCAATAGGCACACCCCGTAAATAAACAAATATTGGGGTCAAATCACATTGTTTTATTGATAATTGAACTATTCAGAGTTTGTACAATTATTACAAGCACAGATGTCACATGCTGCACTAAAGTTGAAAATAGACAGCATACCGACAATGCTTGGGTACTAGTTAGTTGAAAATTACAATGAAAAGACAAACAACCTAAATGTTGGCAACCATACCGTATATATCAAAGAAGAATTGATAAACTCTTTAACGGGTATACCGAATGGAATGGTGCCCGTGCTGGGGAAAAAAGGCCAACAACTAAAGACCAAGTAGTGGCTTAGTGGACAACACAGTTCGAAGGGCTTGACTAGATTGACAGACCAAGTGTGAAGCTCTACTTTGATGACATTTTGCCTGTGATGCATAGCTTCGGGAGAAACTTCTGCCTAAATTTCCTTGTAGCATTCTCACTATAATTGGTCATGCAAGTGATAATACGCTCGTCAACAGACAGTTCTTGCACAACGTTAAACCAAACGTTCAAATAAACCAACTGAACTGGTGTGGTTATATCATACAATGCTTAAAACACGCCAAAACCGCATGGTCTCCAACAAAGCATTACACAGGGTCATTAATCATATTTGCGGTAAGAATAAAATTTCCCTATATAACATATATCATTTGTGTGTCATTAAACGCCAAAACATGTATCATTTGAAAATCTATTTTGTTACAGCTTGCCTTGGTGAACAATGCTTGCATACTCAATTGAGTGGGTTACAACAAAAATTCTTGACTTGTTTGAGGGTGTACTGGTAAAACGCCATGTTGGTAAAGAAGTAAAAAAGAAAACAGTTAAAAAGGCTAAGGAGGCCACACCCAAGAAAATAAAAAAATGCAGGTTGCTGTTGATGAAGAAGCTGATGGTGATGATGTTGAGAATGAAGATGATGTTGACAATGTTGATGAGCATGCTGATAACGATGATGATGAGGTTGATGATGATGCTGGTTTAGGGCATGATGATCA
Organism: Helianthus tuberosus; assembly: GCA_030545235.1. NCBI lineage: Eukaryota > Viridiplantae > Streptophyta > Magnoliopsida > Asterales > Asteraceae > Helianthus > Helianthus tuberosus. Next base: position 103,932,960 of record CM060357.1, on the reverse strand, counting down.
TTATGATTTTGCTGGGCTCCACCCTGATGTGCAAAACGCCATGCACATCAGTGATGAGGATGAGAATGATGAAAATGAGAATCAAGAGAATGAGGATGAAGAGGCTTTGCTTCAAAGGATGGAGAATGAGGATATAGAAAGCCGGGAAATGATGTTTGAAGTTTCTACATCAGGGAACCATGCTCTGATTAGAGGAGTAACACAGTATGAAGACATTGCTGCTGATGAAGAACAAGAAAACAATGAAACTGAAGAGGTATGTTATTCAAATAATAAATTTAATAAAACCCACAAAACGCCATGATTAATAAAATCCCTTTTTTTATTTAACAGGCAATGGCTGATAAATTGGATGGGGCATACAAAGAATTAGAAGACTATTACAATAAAATGAGCACATTGTTAAAACAGTTAAAGATTGAATATCCAAACAGCCTCCTGGTAGACATTAAATACTCACAATGTCTGACATTGTTGGATAACATGTCAAAGTTTGTTGATGAAAACGCCAAGGAAGAGGCAGCTGAGAGAGAAGAAGGTAAAAATGAAGGTGAGGTTGAAAAAGAAGTTGAAGGTGAAAAGGAAGTGGTAGTAGGATGTGAAAATGAAGGAGAAGGGGGGAAGGAGATGGCTGGAATAGAAAACGCCATTGAAGTGGAAACAGTTGATGAAAACGCCAATGAAGTTGAAAAAGAAGGAGAAGGAAAGGAGAAGAGGAAGGGGAAGGGCAAGGGGAAGGGAAAGGAGAAGGAGAAGGGGAAAGGGGACTAGAAAGAGAAGAGGATATGGCCGGAGAACAAAATGCCGATCCCTTAACTGCTACAACAGCCCCTATATATGATGATGATGAGAATACTATATTCTCAGATGAAGATATAAACGAAAACGATATTGAAAGATGGGATTGTGATTTCAAGACACTTGAATATCACATTTCCAGATACAATGTGGAAAAAAATAATTAAAAGGAATATTGCTGAGGTTTTGGAACTGCCGAGACAAGATCTAAAACAAATGATTGAAATAAAAGAAGGTCTAGATTGTCCATGGATGGTGGATGAAGTGATTAAAGCTATAAAAAAAACATCTGCAACCTGCTGAAGAGACCCCAAAAATGCCTTTATTTGATAAAATACCAAACTTCCCCCCAACAGAAACAAAATACAGTCAGGGGTTCATCACTGAACTAGAAAAAACTGAAAGGGAGATGGTGAACAAAAGTTTTGAACAACAAGGTGCAGTGTTTGCTAAACGCCATGTGAGGAGCCACCATCTGCAAGTGGGAAGAACCTCTTGCAAACTTTTGAAGAACAAGAGACACCCCATAAACCCCAAGATGAAAACGACATCAACACATCACCACCCAAAATGCCAAACAGGTCAGATGTGCAGGAGCAGGGCGATGAGGACAAAACTCCAGACATCACAAAGTTGATGCAAGATAATACAATTTTAAACCCTGAAGAGCTGCCTGGTGATGAAGAAGCTGATCAAGATGATGAAGAAGATGAAAATATAAACGAAAAGACTGTGGGAGAAAAGGAGAAGAGAGATACAATAATGAGCAGGGCATGTTTGTCACCTTATGTAAGGAGGCAAGTGGTTATACATGAACCAAGGAAGAACCATGAAACTAACGTTGCCACATACATCTTCACTGGATGTGGTGAATACGAGTATGTACACTTCTATCAAATAAAAACGCCAAACTTTGATTTTATCACGTTTACATGAATATGCATGTAAAAACGCTCAAAACGCCATGTCTTATAATACAATGAGTTTGATAACTAAAACGCCATATGATGTTTTTTTCAGTACTACCGTGTTCAAGATGGGAGGAGAGTTTAAGCTCGCAAGGGTGTTTTGTGAGAGCATGAGACTAGGATTAGATGTGCACATCAGCATTATTCAATGTTGGGCGCATATTCTGAACTATGAAGAAAGATACAAGGCTCCAGAATCACCCTTAAGGTTATTTTGCACAGAAATAATGCTGGTAACTCTTTTGCTATATTAATTGATGAAATTATATTAGGACATTGTTTTGTTGTTTAAAATGTGATACTCAATATTAAAGAACCCATCCGGCGTACGACGAAACGACGAAAGCAGATTATCGATACAAAGAATTCAATAGAAACATGGCAACGGTTTTGAAAACGCCCGTTTTGAAGGAGACTAGACAGATAGAAACATCAAAGATTATTAACTGGTCTTCGTGCCAATAATATGGGCAAGACATTTCTATGTTGTCTTCTTCAACATAAAAAACAACAGAGTTAATGTATTTGATAACAGCGCTGTAGAGGATAAACTCAGCATCAAAAAAAGTATGCTGTATGGGTGGAAAAGTTGGTAAGTATCTTAAAAACTTTGTATGTAGAAACTATATTGAAAAACGCGATACTAATATATGCAAAAAAAAATTGAAACTACAGCATGCTACTTTTGCAAACTACTTGCGTCTTAAAAAACACCCAAAGTACAAGATCATGAAAAGGGCATCCGTTGTCAGACAAAAGATGGAATGGAGGATAACGTCTAACGTGGTCGAATGTGGGATTTTTTCAATGAGGCATATGGAAACATATATGGAGCATATAGCTGGTTGGACATTTGGTCTGGAAAAAGAAGATGCCTCAAATCAACTACAGCAAAGACAGCTAAATGAACTCAGGATGAATACATTGCAAAAATCCTTCTGCATAGTGAGAATGAAAACAGAAAACAAATGACGAAATCTGTAAGAAAATTCTTGAATTTAGGTGGGAAAAAAATACATGAACTGTATCAATCAGGAGACAAGAGAGTAAAAGAAAGGATGACACAATATGTAGATTAGCTTAAAACGCCATGGATTGTATAATTTTAATGTTGACTAGTGTGCTTTGCTTTTTAGATTATTGCATCTACATGTTTCGTTGTGTGATTTTCGATATATTTGTGCAAATATGTGAGAAATCAATGAACGCCATGACTAGTAATCCATAATAAAAAATAAATAAAACATGTTAATGAAAACACCATGATTTGAATAATTAGCAAATAGTAACTACTGAAACATAATCAACATTAAAAAAAGGGTTAAAAAAACTAAATTAAAACAAGTAAAAAACACAAAAACTTGTTGGATATCGTTAGAATGCCATTGAAACATAAATGCCTTTCGAAAAAAATAATTTAAAAAAAAACGCCATCGAAAACTAGCATAACGATGAAAACGCCATTTCTATTGAAATTTGTATGGAACGGAATCATAACGTCATTATTTAGCGGGACATGGACAATGACAATCGTACCCCTTCACACCATTTAGCGCGCTATACCACATGGCCGGCTAGGATCCGTTCTCACCGTTTTCACACTTTTCACCGTTTTCTCCCGATCCCATACCTATCATACCTATATATATATATATATATATATATATATATATATATATAGGGTTGAGTTCATTTCAGAACTCTAAATAACTACAGAACTTTCAGAACTCCTAATAAACAATCATTATACATATAAGTTTTTGTATTTAGGATCTTTTTATCATCTATTATATGTATTTCTTTGAACATGTTAAAAGTAGTTTACATATGTTTAATTGCCAAAATTATATATATGTGTCATAACTAATTACATATATGTAAAAAAACTAGTTTACATATGTATAATTATAAAATTACATATAAAACATGATAAAATTACTCTTAACATGTATGTAATCGTAAAAATACACATTATAAATGATAAAATTATCCTAGACATAAAAATATCTAAATAAAAAGATTGTTTATTAGGAGTTCTGCGAGTTCTGTAAATATTTATGGTTTTGAAATGATCCTGACCCTATATATATATATATAAGAATATATACCCCAGATGAAAAGAGAAAATGATAACCAAATTCTTTTTAAACAAACAATCATGTAATACACATTCACATCCTAAATGAGATAAAGTATTCAAAAAGCAGTTCCAAATTAAACGGGGACAACACGAAATTAATTTCTAAATCAGTTTCAGGTGGGTTTTTCTAAGCTCATTATATTTAAATGATGATTTCAATTTCGGGTGCGTATTTCTAAGCTACCTATGTTTTAAATGATGATTACAATTTCAGAAGTGTACTTATAAGCTCGTTATGTTTTAAATGATAATGTCTATTTCGAGCGGTTTTTTATAAGCTCGTTATATTTTAAATGATGATTTCAATTGCGAGTGGGTATTTTCTAGGCTTGTTATGTTTTAAATGATGATTTAAATTTCAGACGAGTATTTTCTAAACTAATATAATAACCTTTAAGCAATGGCATATCAATTTCACAACATAACAACATATATAATTTCGAAACTTAAACATAATTAAACATACAAATTATCAAACATAAACATAATTTTTATTATTCTCACATGAGTACGCTTAATTTCCTCCCGTCCACTAACATTATGCCCAAAACGTATTTGTAATATTTGAGGCAAGACATTCTTTATGAATCCAATATCTTTAATGTTCAAGCCCATTGTTAAATTTGCCTAGGGTGCTACATAAAATTTTTAAAATCCTTTACATGTTTATAAATTGAGAAGACTAAAAAAATAAAATTGCCACTTCTCACCTTACCATTGATTTTTAAGATTTTGTAAATATCAAGAGGAAAGTAATAAAATTATTTATGAGGTTTGGACACATGTGTCAGATTCATCCAAATTTTTTTATCTTAATTTGACTACTCAGGTTTTACAAAAGTTGTTAGATCTATCTATTTCTCTAACACTATTAAAACTAATGTTAAATGATGGATATTTTGGATAGATATGAGAAATGGCCAAACCTTAGGTACAATTTTGGCAGTTTGCTTTTTTTAGTGTTTTTCTAATTCTTCTATTAACATTTTCTTAGGGGCTGTTTGGTAGCCTCTTAACGACCATTCAGATGCTACCACTTAATGGTTTAAAACCTCTGAATGAATAAGAGGTAACATCAAGTCTGAATGGTTAAGAGGTAACATCTGAATGGTAAATCATCATATGTCACATTCTTCTACCTTCTCATTGGTAAAATTCTTAATGGTTCCATTAAGAGGTACCCTCTTAATGACCATTCAGAGACTACCAAACAGGCCCTTAGAACTTTTTCTAAAAACCATTTTTTTAATATAAACTAGGAGTACTTAATACCGTGCATTGCGGCGAATGAAAACTCGAACGGTTTCGAGTCACTTGCTATAACATAGAAAGAGAAAAACCTAAAAGATATTATCGTAATGCGCCTAAAACATGTTTTGTTCGTTGTTTTTAATGGAATTTTGATTAGTTAAGCAGTTAAATTGAAGTTAGAATTAAAAATAAAAACAAAGAAAAATCAACAAGGATTGAATTCTATTTAAATAGAAACAGAAAAAAAAAAGAATTTAAAAGACTAATGTTAATTTTAAAGATCAAGATCCTAGCATATCGCTACTTAGACCGTGGGGTATGGTGGGGCTTGGGTTAGGGCATTAGTTGGCACGTGGCTTGGGGGGGCAGACATTGGGCGACCCACATTCAACACGGTATGGTGGGGCGTGGGTTTGGTGGGCTTGTTGGGCTGACCCGCTGGGCTGTTTGTTTTAAAACAACAAATTTAAATTTTTTAATATTTTTAAATAAAGAAAATTACATAAAAAAAATTCCTAACGTTTATATTTGTTTTTTATCTCTTCTCTCATCTCCAAGACTAGTTGCAACTCGTCACCCTGTAGGTGATCAATCGGCTGGGATAGAATTTTCAAATCATCTCGTCTTTGTTTCAGGGCATCTCTAGCGGCATCTCTAGCTTCTTTGCTCTTTCGTTGTTCGGCCCTTTGTTGTTGGAAGACGTTGAATGTATCTAACTTGCATGCAATGTCATCCAACTGATCGCTGTATATTCCCCTACGCGAGCCCGAACTCCTAGCTGAAGGCGATGCCGTACCAGATCTTGATTTTTGAACACGCCTTTTTGCGGCATCTCTTCCATACTCAGGCCGGTTTGGACTTGGCGAATCATCCAAAAGGTCCTCAAACTCTTGATCTCGTGTATCAGATTGGGCTTGGGATGAGGCCCTTGACCTTTTGGAAGACGTGTTACTTTCGCTACCACTGGGGATATTCGCCCACTTTGGATGGAACTTACAAATCTCCCAACAATGCATGAAACGGAAGTCGGTCCCCACATTTGATTTGAACTGAACCAATGAATTCGTCACAATGTCGGCTTCGGTTTCACCACTTTTTGGGTTTTGCTTTGCTTTATTTAAATAACCACTATATTTTGTAAGTTGGGTGCTTATCTCGCTCCACTTCGAGGATAAGCTATCGTTTTCACGATAGGCCTCTCTTCCCAATTCGTGATGGAATACTCTACTAACCGCTTCCCACAAATGGGTTCGATGTTGAGAATTTCCTATTTTAATAAAAACAAAATTTAATATATTTCAAAGTTATATAAAAAATAACCATTAATAAAAACAAAGTTTAAGAATACCTAAAGTTGCATGTTGAGATTGTTAAAACCAAGCCCTCGCCAATTCAAGTTCTTCAGGAACGGTCCATTTTTGTTGTTTTCGTTTGACGGTTTCAAGTGCTTTATCCGCCTCGGTTTTTTTCTTATGGCTTCTCTTTTTGATGGGTTTCGATGCGGAAGGACCATCGTTGGGTGGTTGAGTTTCGGGGACGGTTTCGTTTTGTGAAAGGTCGATGGAGGTTGGTGAAAGGTTGATGAGCGTTTGTGTAAACGGGGTAGGTATCGAATCATCGGTGTGTGGGAAGTTAGTAAACAAACGATTCCCAAGAAGCGATGCATAACTCGCTTCTTGGGGCATAGAAGAGTGTATGAAAAATGGACGAGGCATTGGACGATTGGGTGGTGGGCTAGGATTATTTTCTTGGAATGCATACGGGTTGTTCGGGTCAAAAGCACGGTTATTAGGATGCATTTTTTCGTTTTGTAGAAGAAGAATTGAAGATGATTATAGAAGATGTGGTTGAATGTGGTAAAAAATGGAAGAAAAATGTGAGTTTTATAGTGAAAAAATAATTTTTTTTAAGATAGCTGTTGGCCAACGACTAGTTTGGTTTGTCCAGTGAGAGCCCGCCATGTCAGCTTGGCCAGACCGCCCCACGCCCGGCTTGAAACCCAAGCCCTAAGGGCCACGCCCCAACCCAAGCCCACCCGGGGTGGTGGCTTGGGCGTTTTACCCCAACCCAAGCCCCATACCCCATAATCTTAGGCTAGAAGGTATGGTGAGGCTCTTCCCCAAGGGGATAGGCCGCTACGTCACCCGCCACGTCATCGGAAGTGAGGATGTACCTAAAGAGGATGGACTAAGGGGGTGGAGGATGGGGCCCCACACTATTTATAAAAACAATTAAAAAATATAAACTGATTTGATTTTAGAGAGAGAGAGAGAGAGGAGATAGAAAGATGAAAGAGAGAGAGAAAGCAGGGCCGGCGAGATCGTCCTGTGGGCGACGGAGAAGACGGAACGGAGGGGAGGGGTGGTGTGAGGGTGTGGCGCCGGGGCTCGCCGGGGTAGGGCCGGCCCCCATACCTTCTAGTCTTAGGCCTTTGGGTATACCTTAACCTAACTTAACTCCACCACATCAACTTTTTTTCCTCATTTCACTTTGTCTCACTCTAAGAAATGGTTTAACATGTTAACACATAACTCATTTATTGCACATTAACATTGAGTTTTTGTCTAAAAAAGAAAATAATAATTAATTCAATATCTTAACATTGGGTTAACATATTAATACATAACTCATTTAATGCACTTTAACATAAGGAGGGAGTGGTTTGCAATGTTAGTTAACATGTCATGTCATTATTAACACTCTAAATGTTAGAGTACACCCCATGGCCTTATGGCATCTATGTTGGCTAAGCTCTATTGAATGGCCAACATTTAGATTTGTGTTCAAGGTAAAGGAAGTTGTTCTTCAATCTTCAGTTTTAGAAACTTTCTTTAATTAATTTAATAATAAAATAATACTAATAACAAATAATAATAATTTTTATTTTTAAATTTCTTTAAAATATTTCCTTGTCACTAAATTATACTTTTTGACTTTTGTTACCGATCAAACTACATTGTTATAAATTTCTTTTTAAAAAACCAAAATTTTCCAACAAAGAATGTAAAACTTAACAACTAAATCAAACAAAATCTCGTTACTTTAGCTATGTTAATATTATGCATTTGCCTTCAACAAAAGATTGTAACCTGTGGGGTGTTACTCAAGATAAAATATTTTTTAAGTATATAAAAATATTTGAAGAGCACGATAAGTCGAATTCTAAAAACATTCTTTACATAGAAAAACAATCAATGACAATGTTAAAGATAAATATTATAAAAATGTATATTATATAATTCTTATTGAAATTATTAAATAATGTTTGAAGCAAAATAGATAAATTAAATGTTAACTCTAAAAAGAAAGTTATCATTTAACTTTAAAAATAATATACATAAATTAAATAGTTTTAAAAAATTAGTTAGTTAAAAAAATCTAAAATATGTTTAAAGTAACATAAAATTTAACCATGAAGAATAAGAAAATGTTAATATAAAAATTAGAAAAACATTAAAAAAAGTAAACTACTAAATTTGTCCCTAAGATTTGGCACTTGCCAGATCCATCCAAAATACCAATTATTTAACTTTAGTTTTTAATGGTGTTAGGAAAATGAATAAATTTGACCAACTTTTGTGAAATCTGAGTGGTTTAGTTGAGAGAGAAAAACATTTTAGACGGATCTAATAAAAATGCTCAAACCTAAGGAATAATTTTGAGTGTTTACTCTAATAGAAAAAAATCAATGGTTATTTATGCAAATTTTTAAATGGTATAATAGGAGTTGATATGATTTTCCTAATTAAAAGGGACATTTTTGGACTTATTTCCCATATTTTACCGATGGCTCATTCTATTCCTACATTCTTAAAATCTCATTCTCACACCCTTTTTACTCTATCTTTCTCTATATATCTATGTATATATAGAACGAGATAGAGGGGAGTGATATATGAATATCAACACCCTTTTACCAATTCACCTATGACTATTCTAGTAACTTCTTATTTTGACGTAGGGCTTGATATGATTTTCCCTAATAAAGAAGGACATTTTTGGACTTATTTCCCAGTTTTCCCTAATAAAAAGGGGCATTTTTTGGACTTATTTCCCATATTTTACCAATTCACCCAAGACTATTCTAGTAACTTCTTATTCTAACATTAACAATTAGTGAACTTTGTTGACTACCATTAACATTAACCTCATTTTTTTTCTATATTGTTAGTTTAATTAGACGTTGAAAAAAACAATATTTGTTTGTGAAATTGATTATTTTTATAAATAAGTTGTGAATATATGATTTATTATTAAACTAAATGCTGCTGGATACGGCAAGAAACATAACATATTAGCACAATATTGTTGAATTATCATATATATATATATATGTGGAAAATGAATATGGTGTTGTTAAGCATCAAAGATCAAATAAAAAGTTTATTTTGCCTAAGTAGGATGAGAAGGAATCTTAATCATTCATTTTTCAAATCAATGGTTAAGATGAAAGTGTAGGAGAAAGGAGGAGTGCAAGGGTATCTTGGGAAAATCATATTTATGGACTTTCTCTCTCCACATGCAAGGCACATGCATATTCCACCCCCATTTTTTAAACATTCATAACTTTTTTATACGACATTATTTTTTCATAAAAATTTCACCGTAAAATCGAGGGTCTTTTTTATCTTTAATTTGAGTACCATGTTATTATATTAAATATGAATACTAAAAAAACCCACTATAATGTGTTGTCTTTCTATGTTATATAACATGTTTTTATGCTGAATTTTTGTACTATATTTTTGTGCTAAATGTTTTTGTCTTAAATTTTTTTTTTCTCAATTTTTTGTGCTGGATTTTTTGTACTACATTTTTTTGCTGAATTTTTTCGTGCTATATTTTTTTGTACTAGATTTTTTTGTGCTATATTTTTTTGTACTAGATTTTTTGTGTTAGATTTTTTTTGTACTAGATTTTTTTTTGTTGTATTTTTAAAAAACAAAAGGGGTGCCACATGTCATTTTCACTCCTATGTATAAGGACCAAAATGTCCTTCATTCCTACTTATTAGGAGAGGCACATGTCATCATCACAATCATTCTTAGGCTACTTAGGCAAAATCCACTTTTTAGTGGATCTTTCCCCTCTAGCCTTATATATGAAACCATCAAAACAACATAATTTAGAAAAAATTTAACTGAAAACAAATTAAATATCTAAGTACCTATTCTCTCCATTAATTTTTCATCCATGATTAAGTCCTCTACTATTGATAATCTACTAGACGTTGTTCCTCAATCATCCATCACAACAATCGAATCAGATTTTTTTTTGAAAAGCAAACTTCATTAAACACCGGCCGAACGAACTATCTCCAAGACGGAGAAAGAAACGCTCAAACAAGGCCAAAAATTACATCAAGTCAAAGTTACACCAACTATACCATTCAACCGAAACCATTTTAAATCTACTTCTAAACCAAAGAAAACCCAACGTTTTGATATCCGCCACTATCTCGACCACGTTCCGCCTCTTGTTTGAAAAAAAAAACCATATCATTCCTTGCTTTCCACGATGAATCAGATAGATAAATTGTATTTCTTTGTTGCAAATTGATAAGCCCATCGTAAATAATTCTTCATCCATCAGAATTTGAAATAACTTTGTTCTATTTTATTTTTTATTCTCTATATTTTTTTATCGATGCTTCGCCATTCTCCAAATCAATATACCGAAAGAAACATGTGTGATTAAAACCAGGCAAATAAAACGACTTCGTCATTCTCCAAATGAAGCTAAAAGAAGAAATGATCATTAAGTGTGATTTCTCATACTCAATATTTTAGTTGTATATTATTTTATACTATTCGTTTTGATTTGAAATATTACTTCCATAGACCTGTAGAATGTAGAATGTAATAAGAAACAAAAATTATCCATTACAGCTGAAGCTCGTGATCAGTTTATTCAAGTTGGAGGATGATCCTTTGATTAATTAATTACGGAACTGATGGATCTATGGAGGGAAAAGAGAGACCAAAACAAAAGTAAATTAAATTAAAGTTTAATTGATTTAAATCAAAACAACGTGTTTCGCATGTAAAAGTTTATAAAGTTAAAATAAATATGAAATCTGTAACAATAAAAGCGCCTTTTAGATTTTCGTTAAACATGAAACCAATTGTTTATGTAATTAGACTAGCAAATGATATTAAAACGTAAATAAACTGAAAATGTACATTAAAACGTAAATAAACTGGAAATGTACATAAAACTAAACATGAAAAATTATTATATTTGACCTAATTCAATTCCCAAAAAATTAAGTCAAGTCGGAGATCAATCGCATATGTATATAAGAATAAGAACATATTATATTTGACCCGACTTATTTTCGGGAAAATTTACGTCGAAATGTAAATCAAATTGAATTTATACCCACATATACATAAAAAAACACGTAAACTCGGTTACAAAGTCTTTAGAAAGTGAAGCGGTTCTAAGTGTTGATACTGAAAGTCGAAGGGAAAAAGTTTAAAAAAAATACAAAAAGACAAAAAAAGGCAAAACAAAAAATAAAACTTAAATCATTATTCACACAAGGTAATTTTGATATATATAATTTTTAAAGGATTTATAATTATATAATTTCTATTTTTATAATATAATTGTATAATATATATATATATATATATATATATATATATATATAGGGCAATACTCTATAAGAAACCCTTAATTTTTAGAAAACTTTGCAAACTCAATATGTGGCCTACATTTATCCACGCCATCCAAGTCAATTGATTATGCTTTTTGCCTCTAAGGGTATATTAGTAATTATACATTTATCCGCCAACCCAAGAACTCTTCCCCATATGATTTGACATTATCATTAATGCCCATCACCTCACAAATCACCATACTCCCCATTTATAGATTATTTCATTTTTAAAATCCAAATTTTCACTTGTTCTTCATCTTCTTAATATCTTCATGTACGAGGTCCACCATTAAAGAACCATGGAGCTTCACTCCCACTACTTATTCCATGAGAATCAACACAAGATGTCAGATCGATCAATCCCTGATGAAGAACGTGGTTTTGTGATGAAGATGTTAATATATGAAGCCAGATCCACGTGAAACCCCCTTCCAGATCTTGTTCCATTCCCGTTTAGATCTCGTTTGTCCACATGTTTCATAATGTTGTTACAGATCTGGATATTTGTGAGTTTTTTTCACCTTTTTAGTTTATATAAAATATGATTTGTATATGTTGTTTCAGATCTTGATATTTGTGAGTTTTTTACACTCTTTTAGTTTTATGCAACATATGTTTTCATATATGTTTGATTCTGGGTATTTCGTATGGATTTTTCTGATTTTGTGGAGTTTATGTTAGTTGATAACTTGATCATGTAGGTATGAACTTTTAAAAGATGATTATAATTTACAGTTCTATTATTCACACTTAAATATTGAACCAATAAAATATTGAATTTAAAAATGATATAGGTATGGACTTTATATGATGATATTCAACGTATAGCTCCATTTTTTATACTTAAAATATCAAAAATTATTCATAAAACCTGGTTGTTAATAGGTTTTTGTGTAATGGCTGTTTTAGAGATGAAACATGATTTTTTTTTTGTTAAAATGGTTCTTAAAAGGGGTAAATGTTTATGTAATTTGCAGGTTTTTATTTTTGTGTTAAAAAGTTATGCTTGGTTTGCATATGCACTGATTTTTGGCTGTGTTGTGATGTTATTTGAGAAAAAGATTGCAATTTAGCTAAAAAGTTGTGATGTTGTTTGAGAAAAAGATTTTCTGGCCATGAATGTGTTAATAGTTATGTCTGGTTAACGACTTAACAGTTATCTTATCTTTTTGTTATTAGGATGGTGATGGATACAAGGGAAACAAGATCCAATTCTCGGGGACCATTGGTTTCGTCAAACGTGGATCAGATGCTTAAGGATCATGACCATGTTTATGTTACAGCACAACACAACTAACACGTGTTATAGTTTGAACTTCAGGACATGCATGTGTTACATGTGACATGAAACCCATGTACAACGTAACACGTGTTAGTGCTATGTATTTTTGTTTACTAGTAATATGTAATGTGAGACTCTTCTTGTTTTCTCTAGTACACGATGTTAAAACGGTCTAGACTTAACACATTTTCTATTGGAAGCGCCCGTATTTGTACCTCTACTGTTACTGTCACACCCCGACCACGTAGAACATACAAAACGTGGCGGAAACGTCGGGGAGTGTTGTAACAGAATTAATTGTTTCAAATCCATGGCAAACAAAGTTATAATTTATTTATTTAACAAGAGTGTTGTAACACCCTTAATAGTTTAAACTGAATTTAAGTAATATTTATAAAAACTTATAGATATCAGAGTATACAAAAACATTTCATGTTTAAAACCATACACACTAGTGAAAGTACCAAGCATATCCAAGATAATGCATAGTCAGTTTAAAGTCAACCCCTACTAGTCAACTAACAACTAGTTTAAAGGATTCAAAACACTATTAACAAAAGTATTTACGACATGTTTAAAGTTTAGACAAGATTATATTTAGTGCGGAAGCTTCAAAATGCGTGTTCGATTCTTGACAAAGTGCTTGATCACCATCCGGGAGAAACTCATCTATACCTAGAGTCAAACACTAAAAACATTAGTTTTGACATCAATACATTACGTATAAACGAATTCTAACATTTCAAAATAATAAACAAAATACAAGTTTTCAGGGTTCCACCGTAACTTACGGTGTCACCGTAAGTTACGGTAGACCCTGAACATCCCTGATCTGCCGTAACACAGGGGCATCATACCGTAAAGCTTTTGATGTCCACCGTAAATTACGGTGGGACCGTAATTTACGGTGGGTTCTGCACATCTGCCCTTAGTCTATTTCTCAACTTTAGAATGTCATAACTTTTTACCCATTAGTCCGATTTAACCGATTCTTCTTCCTATGAGTCCGTAATAAAATTACGGATTCAACCATGTAAATTTCACAACGCGGAAACCGAGATACCATCAATTGGTTCACAATTTCCTTATTTCCATTATTCAACCCATTAGTGTAGGTGCATAGCACCCCTTTTTCCATTCTCAAAACCTTTTAGACATATTTACCCAATTACCCGGGCTCACATACTTGGTGTATTCACGCCAATTACATGGCTTTGCAATTCCTCTAGGGTTAACACTTGTTTCTTCGGAATTCAAGCATTCCGTTTTAACAACCCTTTTTCATTTAACATTTATTGTTTGACCCATATTCCGGGTTCTTATACTTAGATTAATATCACCAAATCATTGGTATGGTACAATTCATCATTTAACAAGGTATAAGACTTTCAAGTCTCTACTCTCGTGATTCTTTTGAAAACCTCATTTTGACCCGTTTGGTTATTTAGTGAAAACCATCACTTCTTTGACTAACCAAACTAAATACCACATCTTTAATTTGACCCGTTTGATGGTCAGGTGTACTTCGCCACTTTAACAACGCATCAAACGCATCCAATTCACTACAACACCGTTCACACAACACAACTAATTATTTACACATAATTTTAACGGGGCTTAAGCCACGTACCTTTAAAGCACACCTTTTCCGTGGGTATCACTTCCGGCGTGTCCACTTGACGTTCCGGATTCCTTGCCTAAAGAGTTCAATTCATAACAAGATTAGAACTCTCTTTCATAAGCTTTAACGCATTTATTCATAACATATGCAAATCTGCGTTTTTAACAATCTTTAACAATTTAACCCTCATTTAGGCGTTTTATCAAACACCTTGCGGGTCAGATTTCTACATGATTTAAACCAAGTTCATGACTTGAATTTATCACTCAAATTAACTTCAATTAGACAATATACACATATTTTAACATCAACAATTTCAGAGATTGTCTCAAAATTTCAGTTTTCACTAGAACAAGAGTCTTAATCCTAGTGTTTATCAAGTTCTACTAACTTACTAATCACCCACTATAGTGATTTTGATCCTTACAACTAACATGCAAGATTTTGACAAGAAATCATCTAGGGTTTGTCCCTAGACTTCACATTACTTCTAATTTCATGTTTTACAACACATAATCGAGCTCAACCTTCGATTTCAATCACATGCAAGAATTTGAGTTGTATCAAAACAACCTAATTTGACATACCTTATGACCTCCTTGACGAGGAGATCGCGATTCTATGCTCAGATTTCGATTATGACATGATTTGAGCCTTCAATTTGAGATTTTAGTAGAATTTAGGGTTGTGAAGGAGTGGGTGTCGCCCCCTGTGTTCCTTGATCGACCAGACTCCAAAAAATGGAATGTTTGGTATTTGTTTTACTAATTATTAGTAATTTAAGTTTCAATTTTGACAACCTTGGTCCCTCCACTCTTATTTAGTTTACATCTTTGATCTTTTTAACTCATCCTTGTGTTACTACAAGACTTCTAACTAACTGGGTTATTTATCCTAGTTAGTTTATTCTTGTTTATTATACACTTTATAATTCTAGTATAAAGTTTTGAAATTTCGGGATGTTACAAGTCCACCCCCCTTAAAAAGGGTTTCGTCCCCGAAACCGAGATACGTACCAAATAGTTTTGGGTAGAGCCGTTGCATCTCTTCTTCGGATTCCCACGTGGTATCCGCACCCTTCCTGTGCTCCCATTTAACCTTCACTTGGTTAATTACTTTGTTCCTCAGACTCTTCTCTTTTTGATCTAAAATTACAATTGGCCTCACAACATAGTTGAGGCTGTTATCCACCTCGATATCATCATAGCGAATACAAGTAGTTTCGTCTGCTAAACATTTTCGGAGATGTGACACATGGAATGTGCTATGAATTCCACTCAACTCCTCGGGTAGTTCAAGGCGATACGCTACCTTACCAACCCGTTCAGTGATCCTGAATGGCCCAATGAACCTCGGACTCAACTTTCCTCTTTTTCTGAACCGTATGATTCCTTTCCACGGGGATACTTTCAGCATTACCTTATCGCCCACTTGAAACTCAATAGGCCTATTTCGCTTATCCGCATACGACTTTTGTCTATCCTGAGCTGCTTTTAAATGAGCTCGGACTATATCAATTTTCTCATTCGTAGTTCGGATTATATCAGTAGGTGCTAATCCTCGTGGTCCCACTTCTCCCCAACACATCGGGGTTCGACACTTTCTACCATATAACATCTCATACGGGGCCATTTTAATGCTCGATTGATAGCTATTGTTATATGAAAATTCGACCAAGGGTAGATGGACATCCCAACTGCCCCCGAAGTCGATGATGCAAGCCCGCAACATATCTCCCAACGTTTGTATTGTTCTTTCACTCTGCCCATCCGTTTGTGGATGGTAAGCAGTGCTAATGAACAATTTAGTTCCCATTTGCTCTTGGAATTCGCGCCAAAATTTTGAAGTAAACCGAGTATCTCTGTCTGAAACAATAGATATCGGCACTCCATGACGTGCTATTATTTCATTGGTGTACACCTCCGACATCTTCTCGGATGTATAAGTCTCACGAATCGGAATGAAGTGAGCACTTTTTGTCAATCCATCCACGACTACCCATATAGCATCAAATCCGCGATTGGTTTTGGGCAATTTGGTTAACAAATCCATCGTGATTTGTTCCCATTTCCAAACTGGGATATCCAACGGTTGCAACCTTCCATATGGCTTTTGGTGTTCCGCCTTGACTTGTAAACAAGTCAAACACTTCTCCACATATTTCACAATATCCCTTTTCATTCCGGGCCACCAATAGTTTTGTTTTAAGTCATTATACATTTTGGTCGCCCCCGGATGAATTGAATAATGAGATTTATGGGCCTCGTCGAGTAGACGCACCTTGGCCCCACACGTATTTGGAACCCAAATTCTCCCAAATCGAGTTTTCAATCCTTGATTACCATCCTCCAGGTCTTTTAGTTGCCCAACTATCCTTTCCTTCTTCACATTTTCTTCCTTGATTGCTTCAATTTGAGATTTTCGGATTTGTTCAAGCAAACCCGATGTCACAATTAATTGCATCGATCGTACTCGAATAGGCATATAATCCGTCTTTCGGCTCAACGCGTCTGCCACTACATTAGCCTTCCCGGGGTGGTAATGTATTTCACAATCAAAGTCTTTGACAGTTTCTAACCACCGCCTCTGCCTCATATTTAATTCCTTCTGATCGAAGAAATACTTTAAGCTTTTGTGGTCGGTAAAGATAGTGCACTTCAACCCATACAAGTAATGCCTCTATATTTTCAAGGCAAACACCACTGCTGCCAACTCGAGGTCATGGGTAGGATATCTCTTCTCATGAGTCTTTAGTTGTCTCGAAGCATAGGCTATAACCTTGCCCCGCTGCATCAAAACGCAGCCAAGTCCCGAATGCGATGCATCCGAGTAAACTACCATATCCTCCGTTCCGTCCGGTAATGTCAACACCGGCGCATGGGTCAATTTTTCCTTGAGCGTTTGGAACGCCCTTTCTTGATCCTCGGCCCAAATAAACTTTTCATCCTTACGGGTTAGTTTGGTCAACGGCGTAGCAATTTTGGAGAAATCTTGTATGAATCTCCGATAATAACCCGCAAGCCCCAAGAAGCTTCTGATTTCCGAAGGATTCTTCGGTGGAGTCCATCTTGACACAGCTTCTATTTTTGAAGGATCTACTAGCACCCCGTTCGCACTAATGATGTGCCCAAGAAATTGCACCTCTCGTAACCAGAAGGCACATTTTGAGAATTTCGCATACAATTTCTCTTTCCTGAGCGTCTCCAACACTTCACGCAAATGACTTGCGTGTTCTGCTTCATTCTTGGAGTATATCAAGATATCATCGATAAACACTATCACTGACTTGTCTAGCATGGGTTTGCAAACCCGGTTCATGAGATCCATGAAAGCCGCGGGTGCATTAGTTAACCCAAAGGACATCACGAGAAACTCGTAATGTCCGTACCGTGTACGAAAAGCCGTTTTCGGTACATCCTCCTCTTTGACTTTCAACTGATGATATCCCGATCTGAGGTCGATTTTTGAGAACCAACTTGCACCTTGTAATTGGTCGAATAGGTCATCAATTCTTGGAAGCGGATATCGATTCTTTACCGTGAGTTTATTCAACTCCCGGTAATCAATGCACATACGCATGCTCCCATCCTTCTTTCTCACGAATAATACCGGTGCACCCCATGGAGACACGCTTGGCCGAATAAATCCCTTGTCGAGCAATTCTTGGATTTGTGACATCAATTCTTGCAATTCAGATGGCGCAAGTCGATACGGCGCCTTGGCCACAGGTTTTGCGCCCGGAACCAATTCGATCCCGAATTCTACCTCCCATACTGGCGGTATTCCCGGTAAATCTTCCGGAAATACATCAGCGTATTCACGTACCACTGGTACGTCTTCCATCTTTGGCGTCTCTTTATTAGGTTCGTTTGCGTATATCATGAATGCTTTACATCCGCGCCTCATAAGTTTGTGGGCTTTTAGTATTGAGCACATAACGGGACTGCCCCCTTTTTCGCCATAAATGGTGACTTGCTTTCCACTTGGAGATGTCAACTGTATCTCCTTGCGGAAACATATCACCTTTGCATGATGTCGGGATAACCAATCCATCCCTACCACTACTTGAAATTCTCCCATTGACATAGGGATCAAGTCTATCAAATATTCCTCATCATCAACGCTTATTTTGCAATCTCGACATACATCACATACAAGAAAACTTTTGTTATCACCTATTTCTACCTCTAATGGCATAGGCAATTTTGTTAGTACAAAAGAAGGATGTCGAATAAATCCATATGAAACAAAAGATTTATTCGCACCCGTATCAAATAACACATGTGCAGGAATTGAATTTATGGCAAATATACCTGAGACCACATCGGGCTCTGTTTTTGCCTCCATTGCTGTCAACTGGAAAGATCTCGCCTTTGCTCTTGGTGTCTCAGTAGGTGTATTCTTGTTATCTTTCTTTCCAACCAACTCCGGGCACTCAGATTTCTTGTGACCCGGTTGGTAGCATTTGTAACACACCGACACCTTTCCCGGGCACAATGCAGCCGTGTGTCCCGTCTTCCCACATATAGGACACGGTTTGTCCTTGAACCGGCACTCACTTTTGTGCCCTTTCCCGCATATCTTGTAGTTTGATGGCCCGCCTTTACCTTCTTGTTTCTTTGAGGATTCTGTTGTGCGCGCCTTTTTCGTTGGGCTTGGATTGACTATCTGAGCCCTTCTTTCACCTCTTTTAATCTGTTTCTTCAACTCTATCTCCCGTTCCCGAGCAACGTTTATAATTTCGGTGAGAGTCTCATACTTTGAAGGAG
This sequence comes from Helianthus tuberosus, assembly GCA_030545235.1. Classification (NCBI taxonomy): domain Eukaryota; kingdom Viridiplantae; phylum Streptophyta; class Magnoliopsida; order Asterales; family Asteraceae; genus Helianthus; species Helianthus tuberosus. Next base: position 103,913,467 of record CM060357.1, on the reverse strand, counting down.
TCATAAACTCCCTATACTCGGCGCTCAACATATTATAATAATAATATATTTTCTGCTCCTCATTCGTTATCAACTCATCACAAAACTTCATCTTATCCATGAATATTCCCGTGATTTTGTCAATAGATTCACCCTTGTGTCGAAGCTGCATGAATTCTTCCTTGATCTTGTTAATGACTGCCTTGGGACTGTGATGTTTAAGAAATGGCGTCTTAAACTCATCCCATGTCATAGCCTTAGCTGCTTCGCTTCCAATTTCCTTCTTCTTGTTATCCCACCAGTCTTTCGCGTGACCCCTTAACTGACCCGTGCCATAGGCTACGTAGTCATCCGGATCACAATGAGTCCTTTCGAACACCCCATCCATATCGCTTAACCATCGCTGACATATGATCGGGTCAACCTCCCCATTGTAAATGGGCGGTTTACACGCCATGAACTCTTTATAAGAACAAGATTTTCGTCCTCCCGACTTCTCCTTTGCTAAATTGGTATTATCCTCCAATTTCTTGATTCTTTCTTCCACCACTGATAATACCGTGGTTTGGATTTTGTCGATGAAACCCGACAAACTGTTTTCGATTGCTTTTCCTACCTCCTCAGCAATCACTTCTCTCGTTTGCTCGGTGACTCTTGGCACCGTATCATCATTGCCTTTATCCGTCATCTTTAACTGAAATGTTTACATTAAGCGTTAACATTTCATTTATGACGTATGATCTATTCATTTCGGTTTGTTCAAGTTCATAACTTGTTTTCACCGTTCTTAATTAATGCACTTTCCGGGTTTGAGTGTGTTAACACGCTCTTCCCATGCATTTCCATTCATTACTTCCCTTTTTATACTTAGTAACTCTACTTTAGAACAATTTACTCTTACCGGATGTTTGATCAAGCTTGAACCAAACACTTGTTAACAACCTTGGGCTCTGATTACCAACTTGTAACACCCTTAATAGTTTAAACTGAATTTAAGTAATATTTATAAAAACTTATAGATATCAGAGTATACAAAAACATTTCATGTTTAAAACCATACACACTAGTGAAAGTACCAAGCATATCCAAGATAATGCATAGTCAGTTTAAAGTCAACCCCTACTAGTCAACTAACAACTAGTTTAAAGGATTCAAAACACTATTAACAAAAGTATTTACGACATGTTTAAAGTTTAGACAAGATTATATTTAGTGCGGAAGCTTCAAAATGCGTGTTCGATTCTTGACAAAGTGCTTGATCACCATCCGGGAGAAACTCATCTATACCTAGGGTCAAACACTAAAAACATTAGTTTTGACATCAATACATTACGTATAAACGAATTCTAACATTTCAAAATAATAAACAAAATACAAGTTTTCAGGGTTCCACCGTAACTTACGGTGTCACCGTAAGTTACGGTAGACCCTGAACATCCCTGATCTGCCGTAACACAGGGGCATCATACCGTAAAGCTTTTGATGTCCACCGTAAATTACGGTGGGACCGTAATTTACGGTGGGTTCGGCACATCTGCCCATAGTCTATTTCTCAACTTTAGAATGTCATAACTTTTTACCCATTAGTCCGATTTAACCGATTCTTCTTCCTATGAGTCCATAATAAAATTACGGATTCAACCATGTAAATTTCACAACGCGGAAACCGAGATACCGTCAATTGGTTCACAATTTCCTTATTTCCATTATTCAACCCATTAGTGCAGGTGCATAGCATCCCTTTTTCCATTCTCAAAACCTTTTAGACATAATTACCCAATTACCCGGGCTCACATACTTGGTGTATTCACGCCAATTCCATGGCTTTGCAATTCCTCTAGGGTTAACACTTGTTTCTTCGGAATTCAAGCATTCTGTTTCAACAACCCTTTTTCATTTAACATTTATTGTTTGACCCATATCCCGGGTTCTTATACTTAGATTAATATCACCAAATCATTGGTATGGTACAATTTATCATTTAACAAGGTATAAGACTTTCAAGTCTCTACTCTCGTGATTCTTTTGAAAACCTCATTTTGACCCGTTTGGTTATTTAGTGAAAACCATCACTTCTTTGACTAACCAAACTAAATACCACATCTTTAATTTGACCCGTTTGATGGTCAGGTGTACTTCGCCACTTTAACAACGCATCAAACGCATCCAATTCACTACAACACCGTTCACACAACATAACTAATTATTTACACATAATTTTAACGGGGCTTAAGCCACGTACCTTTAAAGCACACCTTTTCCGCGGGTATCACTTCCGGCGTGTCCACTTGACGTTCCGGATTCCTTGCCTAAAGAGTTCAATTCATAACAAGATTAGAACTCTCTTTCATAAGCTTTAACGCATTCATTCATAACATATGCAAATCTGCGTTTTTAACAATCTTTAACAATTTAACCCTCATTTAGGCGTTTTATCAAACACCTTGCGGGTCAGATTTCTACATGATTTAAACCAAGTTCATGACTTGAATTTATCACTCAAATTAACTTCAATTAGACAATATACACATATTTTAACATCAACAATTTCAGAGATTATCTCAAAATTTCAGTTTTCACTAGAACAAGAGTCTTAATCCTAGTGTTTATCAAGTTCTACTAACTTACTAATCACCCACTATAGTGATTTTGATCCTTACAACTAACATGCAAGATTTTGACAAGAAATCATCTAGGGTTTGTCCCTAGACTTCACATTACTTCTAATTTCATGTTTTACAACACATAATCGAGCTCAACCTTCGATTTCAATCACATGCAAGAATTTGAGTTGTATCAAAACAACCTAATTTGACATACCTTATGACCTCCTTGACGAGGAGATCGCGATTCTATGCTCAGATTTCGATTATGACATGATTTGAGCCTTCAATTTGAGATTTTAGTAGAATTTAGGGTTGTGTAGGAGTGGGTGTCGCCCCCTGTGTTCCTTGATCGACCAGACTCCAAAAAATGGAATGTTTGGTATTTGTTTTACTAATTATTAGTAATTTAAGTTTCAATTTTGACAACCTTGGTCCCTCCACTCTTATTTAGTTTACATCTTTGATCTTTTTAACTCATCCTTGTGTTACTACAAGACTTCTAACTAACTGGGTTATTTATCCTAGTTAGTTTATTCTTGTTTATTATACACTTTATAATTCTAGTATAAAGTTTTGAAATTTCGGGATGTTACAAGTGTTACATTATTTTAAACAGGAATCAAAGAGTTTATAACATAATTAAACTAAGTCTATCTTCATTTTAAGTCTCTAAGGCACAGGTCCGCCCTAGTGTCACGATCATCATCCTATGCAAAAGCTCCTGAAAACACATGTGAAAATAGGTACGTCAGCATAAAAATGCCTGTGAGATACATAGGTTTTGTGAAAATAGGATTCATGACTTAAGTTTAAGAAAAAGTTGTTTAGTAAAAGTCAGTCATGAACCTTGTAAATTGTTTTGTTTTGTAAGTCATTTAAAAAGCGATAAGATCAAATGATATGTATAAATAAAAGTATAATGTATGGTTAAATGTATAACCAAGTATAATGAGTTGTATAAAGTAAATTGTTTGTAAACCAAAGTCTTGTGAAAATCGTGTTACTTGTGTAAAATGTATAAGTCCAAATTGAATGATTTAAATAACGCTATGATATGTAATATAGTACAAACACTTATATATAGGAAGTACCAGCGGCGTATCCACCATGCTTGTATCATATTACTCACATCTCGTTACTTAAGTCACTTAAATAAACCACCAATGTATAAAGTATATGTTTAAACCAATAGTCAAAAGTCCTTGTATAAGCCATGTCAAATGTTTAAAAGTCCAAATGTAGTCAAGTAATGTGTAACAAATGTTATGTATTGTAAGTAAAGTATTGTCACATAATCCAAATGTAGAAATGTACAAAACAAAGTATTTTGAATATATCAAAAAGTTATGTTTTGCAAAGTAATGCATGTTACATTGATACAAACATTTATGTGGTAAGTTAACGCATACATTCAAGCCTTGAGACAGTCGGATAACCCTAAGTCAAGGTTATCAAAAGAAATGTTTTCGGATTCAGTCATTCCTTACATCCAAACAAACCGAGATGTCAGGAATGGGATTTGTCAAGTCCTATGGTACCACTACTTACTACCGAGCTGCGTAGCTAATGTTAATGAACGTATATAAGTCTCGTTTGTGCAAACCAAATGTTATAGCACTTGTATACATGTCATAAGAAAACAATGTACTAAGTATGCTAAGTTAACATACAAAGCAGAGAAGTCATGTAAATCAATGTGCTAGCATGCTATCAGTCAACATACATAGCAGAAATGTAATGTAAAACAATGTACTAAGTATGCACACAATGGACATACATAGCATGAAATGATAGCATGAAATGTAATGTAAAACGATGTACTAAGTATGCACACAATGGACATACATAGCATGAAATGTAATGTAAATCATGTACTAATAGTGTACTAATGAGCATAGCAAGTATATGATGTGAAAACAGGAAAGCACGAAAGTAACAAGTAGGCACATGTGTTTCACCCCAAAACAGTTTGGAAAACAGTAAAAGAGGGGTCTATGTACTCACTTGAGATTGCTTAGTAGTCCTTGAGTAACAACCAAACAATGCTAGAGATCACGGATATCAAACGGCACCTAATATAGGTAACTATGTTAATAAACCGGACCTAAATCGGAAGATCGGATAGAATGAGGGCTCGTAAACCAAATGAGTACGGAAACTCATGTAGTATGGTTTAACAAAGCCTACATACTAAATGAAACCTAACCTATGTGCTTACGACCCATTACGACCCGTTTAGGTAGCTTATGCTACTTTAACGCGTCGTTCGCGTAAAACGCGTTCGGAACGCCTAACTAGTCCTATGATAAGTAGAATATGCCTCTACATGTTTAATATTGTTGATAAATCAGTTTAGAGGTCATAGGTTATGATACATATGCTTAAAATGAATTTTGGCATCAAAGGGGTATTTTGGTAATTTACCTAAGGCATATAAACTACCTATCATACAACTACTTAAACGAAGCGACCATAAGGTATAATCTCGGAAGGTTATTCCCTATATACTATGGTCACCTAATGTGTTTGGTCGAATCCTAATGATCGACCAAATGGGTCGGGTTCGAAGGTATAAGCGATTTATTAGATCGCTTACCCTTACGACCCTAGACAACGTGGTAATCAGTAGGCATAGTCACCAAGGACTATAACCATCGTGATAACGCTCACGTTGCGAAGTTCAAACGAACTTCGCATTGACCATAAACTGGTCTATGCAGAAAGTCAAACAAAGTTTGACTTTCAGACTCGAAAAGCAATAAAAGAACGAAGGAACACTTACAAAGGGTCCCCGAAAGCTAATCTTGATCCAAGTAGCTCAGGTATGAAACAATGGTTTCAACTTAGAACTTCTAAGATCAGATTCTTATGGGTTTTGCAAGAAAGGGGGGTTGGGTATTTATAGTGTTTGGAGAGCTGTTAAGATCGTTTCTTGGAAACCGTGCTTTGATCTTGGCCATACACCTCAAGAACATGGTTTTACAAAACCATTTGAGCCCCTAGTATTGAGAAATACCATGTGCAAGGTGGTTTTGTGGGTAATACAGCTGTTAACAGCCTGTTAAAACATTGAATCTGGTCTGGGAGACTGACGCAGGCCGCGTAAGGTATCACCTTGGGTTTACGCGGGCCGCCTGGCCTGTCTGATCAGCAAACAACTTTCAGAAATGACAGTTTTGGTCCCTGTTGTGTTTTAAGGCCATTTCCGACACGTTTAAGGCTCGTTAAGCCAACGTTAAGGCCCTAAAATGATGCCTAAACATTGTGGACATGAAACATGCTAAAAAATATGCAGGATGTTGGTTCGTTTGGTCGTACGATCGCGATGTTCGATTAATTACGACGGAATGCGCATAAGCGTGAAAAACGATCCAAATGACGCGACGAATGGATTTTTCTTATGCCAAACACTAAAATAAAATATTTTAGTGCTTACATAATTTTTTGGATGTCCGGAGGTATTCAGAAAGTAAGTTATGCGCGAAAATGCAAACTTGTGCACTTTTTGACGCTTTTAGTCCCTGAATGACCCAAAAGTTTATTTTAGCACACCGAACCCCTCAAAGCCTATTTCTAAGCTATATAAAGGATATTTAAGGTGTGTTTAACTTATGGTCATGTTCCGAAATGTTAGTTATAGTTCAAATTGGCATACTTTCGCAGTTTGTCAAGTTTAGTCCCTGTAAGCGAATTAACTTGTTTTTGCCATACCAAAGCCTTCAAAACTTATTTCTAAGTTATGTAAAGGTTATTTAAGGTATGTTAAGTATATGTTGATGTTCCAGAGTATTTGTCGCATTAAACTAATTACGTTTACGCACCAGTTTGCGTATAACTCTCCAGAAAGCGATATAGAGTTTGAAATTGAATAAAAGTCAAAACATGAAAAATGTAAAACACAACCAAACAAACATTGGGATCAAATAACATTGTTTTATTGATAATTGAACTGTTCACAATGATTACAAGCATAGATGTTACAGTTACAGTTACTATTGAAGTTTATGCATCCATTCTGGAAGTCTTAACACATGTTATAATAGAGGCTTAACATACTTTATATCAGGTTTACTCTGTTGTTATTAAGTTACTATTGGAGTTTAATCATCCATTTTGGAAGTCTTTACACACGTTATAATAGATGCTTAACACACGTTATACATTTCAGTCGCTTAACACATGTTACAGTATGTATATACACATCATGGTGTTTTGGAAACCAATAGCTTATACATGACACCATGTTAGGTTAAACCAAGATTATAACAGAGGGTTAACACATTTTATCCCAGGTATACGGTGTTACGATATTAACTTGTATGTTCCATATTAACTTGTACACGTGTTTTACTATCAGTATATGCACATCATAGTGTTTTGCAAACCACTTTCATATACATGAATACAAGTCGGGTTACAACAAGATTATAATGGTGGAGGCGCCCATATTTGTACCTCTACTGTTACAGTTACTATTGAAGTTTATGCATCCATTCTGGAAGTCTTAACACATGTTATAATAGAGGCTTAACACACGTTATATCAGGTTTACTCTGTTGTTGTTAAGTTACTATTGGAGTTTATTCATCCATTATGGAAGTCTTAACACACGTTATAATAGATGCTTAACACACGTTATACACTTTCAGTCACTTTAACACATGTTACAGTATGTATATACACATCATGGTGTTTTGGAAACCACTAGCTTATACATGACACCATGTTAGGTTAAACCAAGATTATAACAGAGGCTTAACACATTTTATCCTAGGTATACGGTGTTACGATATTAACTTGTATGTTCCATATTAACTTGTTCACGTGTTACGATCAGTATATGCACATCATGGTGTTTTGCAAACCACTTTCATATACATGAATACAAGTCGGGTTATAATGGATGCTTACATGTTATCATATGTATACAAGTGGGGTTACAACAAGATTACGATATTAACTAAGCTCCCCATTAAACTCATCACCCCCGTCGATTGTTTTCACCCATGTCACATGTTAAGCAATTACATGTTCCGAACAGACAATTGTAACACATGTTAGATCAGTATATACACATCATGGTGTTTTGTAAACCACTAGCTTATACATGAATACATGTCAGGTTACAAAAAGATTATAACAGAGGCTTAACACATGTTATACATTCCAAAATGTGCAAAACAAATGACCTGTTTCATATTATATATTCCAAAATTACCGGTACACGTGTTACCATAAATGGCTCGTTTCATATTACACGTTACATCATGGTGTTCTGTTACAGCATGAACCACCAACACATGTTATAAATGAACGAAGACTTCTTTCCCAAAGGATGTGACTTATTCAATGTCCCAACATTAACGTCGCCTACATCCATCCAGCTTGTCAATTCAATATCTTTTATGGATCTGTTTCTGTAAATCAACACACGTTATATATCATTCTAACAGGTGCTTAACACATGTTATGGGTCTGTCTATGTAAATCAAGCAACCAAACAAAAAAACAATTATTGTTAAGATCAAAAGCCCCAAACAAGCAACCAAACCAACAAAAAAACCCGTTCAAAATCTCATCCTAAAGTTTTGGATTTATTTAAAAAACATGAACATTAACCATTACTAGAACACGCATTAACTTCGCCTACATCCATCCAGCTTGTCAATTGAATATCTTTATGGGTTTGTTTCTGTAAATCAACACACGTTATATAACATTCTAACAGGGGGGCTTAACACATGTTATGGGCCTGAGTCTGTGAATCAAGCAACCCAACAAAAAAACACTTACTGTTCATATCAAAAACCCAAACAAGCAACCCAAACCAATAAAAAAACAGCTACTGTTAAGATCAAAAGCCCCTAACAAGCAACCAAACCAACAAAAAACCCGTTCATGCGTAACGTCCTAAAGTTTTTGATTTATTTAAAATACATGAATATTAAGCATTACTAAAACACTTTTAGCACACAAAAACATATTAACAACCATTTCAACAAAAAATCAAGTGTGAAATGATATTTCAAGAACACTTACCAGATCTATACCCGTCCGATGTACACGAAGAAGATCTTCAAACCTTCTTCTCACACACACACTCGTGCGTGTGTCTTTGTGATAAAGATTGTTGTTTCTCTATCTAAACATCAACTATCTCTCTCTAAAAACATTCATCTTGTCATCGTTCTCTCTCTAAAACAACATACTTCAAACTTCTTCTCTCTCACACACTTGTGTGTTCTTTGTGTTATAGATGAACATGATGAAGATGGTTGTTTCTCTCTCTAAAAAAAATTCATCTCTCTAAAAACTTGTGTCCTACCATCATTCTCTCTCTAAAAGATCTGGGATTAGTGTTTCTTGGGATCTTGAAGGTAGATATTTGAATTCTTAAATGAGATCATCATCTTCTTGTTCTTCTTCACGTTTGTGGGGTGGGGAGGAAAGAGAAAGAGGTAAGAGAAAGAGAAAGAGTTGGTGATTTGATGGTAATGCATGGGGAAGTGGAGTGGGTTATTGTCAATGGTCAAAAAGCCACTTTTTCACTACCCAAATTGCCCTTTCAGTGGTTCTAGACAATATATAAGAATTATTTTAAATATAGTAATTACCCAAAAAAAGTAGAGCCATTGAACAAACACAATCAATGGATGAGGTTGGGTTTCCAAGGTTTTTTAAAAAAGATGGGGTTTTCTATAGAGCCCAACCCTATATATATATATATATATATATATATATATATATATATAGTTTCTAAAGGATTTACGTTAATTTAATTATTATTACTATATATATATATATATATATATATTCAATATCTACAAAACCCATTAACGGCAATAGTGGTTGTCTTCAATTGGGTTAAATGGGCGGTAGGGAAATAGTGCCAGACAGCTGTCTGGCACTCCCCTATTGGCCCAACAAATTTACAATTGTATCCCCTTTAAATTTATGATTTTGCCATCAGTTCAAAATTATGTTTTTGCCCCCACTTAAAAATAAATTTACACTTTTACTCCCAACTAAAAATTTCAATTTTGCCCCCGGTTAAAAATTAAGACTTTGCCCCGTTTCAATTTACTGTTTTGCCATTAGTTTTTTTTCCTTATAATTATGAATTTGCCATCAGTTCAAAGTTATGTTTTTACCACCACTTAAAAATAAATTAACGATTTTGCTCCCAGCTAAAAATTCTAATTTTGCCATCGGTTCAAAATTACGATTTTGCCTCGTATAAATTTATAGTTTTGCCATCAGTTTTTTTTTTCTCACAGCCAAATTACGATTTTGTCCTCAACTTATATTTACATTTTCTTCATCGTTTTTGTTTGTTTTCCTGGTGAAACTACAATTTTACCCCCAATGTAAAATTATAGTCATGCCGGCAGATTCCTGGCACTCCCCCATTGGTCCATTTAATTTACGATTTTATCCCGGAATTAAAATTATAATTTCGCCCTCAGTTAAAAATTACGTTTTCCCAATCGTTTTAGTTTTTTTTAGCAAAAGTAGAAAACATTTTTTTAATTGGTTGACTCGATTTAATTTTTTTCAGTGTTAAGGAGCCGCCTAACATGTCACACCCCGAAATATCAAAGCTGGCGTGTGTCACACCCTGGCTTTGCAGAAGCGTGGGTTTATTTGGTGTGACTTCTTAATACCGTAGCAACAATCATAACAATGCTATATGATAAAAACATGAGATATTCATCCATTAATAATGTTTAGAAAAATCCCATTTTCAACAATCACAAAATAAGTTACAAACCTTAACTTGATTTAATTGAGTTCATAAAGACTTAGCAAAAGACTTTAAACAATACTAGGTTTAGGGATATGTAACCCGTCCAGGAAGAGGTTACACCTACTAAACCTTGGATGACTTCTTTATTCAAACGCAGCTTGAAAATACGTGCATACCGTGCCAGATCCGTTAGTTTCCTGAAATACATGTAGTTTGAAAAGTCAACATAAAGTTGAGCGAGTTCATGTGTAAGTGAGTATGTATAAACCTTTGTAATAGGTTTGTATGTATGAAAATCCCTGGTATGTAGCAAATAAGGAAAAAGAGATCACCATTGGGTTGCAAAGCCAATGATATGTGTGAAGTGCAGTAGGAAGACTCAAACCTAGCAGATTTTTGCGTCGGGTACAAAGTCACCACCTGGTTCATTCAGCGGACTCAGGGGTTGGGCTCGCTACACCCAGATAGATCTACCGCTAATGGCCCTCGGTCCTATAATGAGGATTAATGGCCTCCGGTTCCCGCCTACCCACTCACATGATCTAAGTAGTAACCCTCCTTACGCTAACCATACCATGTAAAAAGTATTCGTAATCATAGTAACATGTATTTCACCCCCGAAGTATAAAAACTGAAAACAGTTAAGAGAAAAGGGGGGATATGAACTCACTGAAGTGCGTATCCAGCAACGTCAATCTCCAACTCTATCTGCTGCGTGACGACCTACACGTACTAATTCCTATTAGACGGACGGCCGTGCCTTGGCTTAAGGTTTAACGTTTTTGGGAAATAGTTAGACAACTATTTCGTATTTACACTTCTTAATCATTAAATAAATATATTCCTTCCCAAGGATGGGGGTATTAATACATGTGCGTTTTATAATTCCGAAAATATATTTTCAAGTCTCACTTGAAAATATATTTTAATTCACTTGTCTAAAATATTATGTTTCCAAAATATACATATTTTTCCCAAAAATATTATATTTTACTTCATACAATTTTCCAAAATAATACTTTATCAAAATACACATTTAAGAGTATTTTCCGAAAATACGCAAGTTACATTTTAGAGTTCGCGTTGTATAAACAATACCGATGTAACTTAAATATTTATTTGTGAGGGCGTTGGTATTATTTTGGAGTCGTATTTTCATGATATTTCAAGTAATATTATCTTTACTCTAAAAATAATATATCTCTTGTTCACAAAATAATCACGTAAGCACACAAGCGTTTTATTATGGAATATATATTCTCAATATATATTTAACAAGTTTCATTTACGAAAATCTACCTCCGACACTTGGTTATTTTGTAATAAAAATCATGGCGAAATTTATATTTTGGAAAACAAGTTAAAAATATGTTTATAACACTTATCACCAAAAACATTTCTAAGTGTTATATTTTCTGGAAAAATTTCGCCAGGTTTCCTCTGTAAACGGAGGCGTCCACGCTTACTAGCGTATCATTTTCTTTTGTAAAATCATACAATCAGTTCTCAATTAACTAACCCGACATTTAGACATGCAAAACACTACTTATATCGTTTCAGTTTTAATATACAAAACTGGGCCGTTTTCGAGTATTTTAATAAAATAGTTATCTTATTCCAAAAATTCCCAATTTTTTATAGAATGTCTTATACGAACCAAAAATTATTGTGTAAAAATATCGGGGTCCAAATAATCACCAATCTTTTATAGAAAATCATTTTCCGGACCGAAATCATATTTATCTTTTTCTGACCACAGTCCGCGGAATAATTTATTTAAAATTCATCGAGAGTCCGATTTACGAAATTCCAGTGAGAGTGTTACAAATACATCGGTGTTCATCTACAGTATAAATTTTATGATCTGACTCTACACAGAAATCAAGTTATGACTAAAAATATGACTCTCATTTACTGCTGTAAAAATGCAGCTTTAGCTGCTGTTCCATAATGGCACTTTAAATATAGTAAACGAAGTCCAAAAATTATGATTCCGGTGCCATTAGAACCATATTTCATAATGACACGTTGTAGACTCAAGAAAATCAGTTTTTCGTTTAGTTATGACCTGTTTACAGTCAGTTAAAGTCGGCTGAAAATGCAAATCAGCAAGCTGTTTATAGTATAAGTGCCATTAAAAAGTACACATACGATTACCATTCATTCTAATACGATTAACATCAGACCCTAAGTCATTTACAGCAGATTTTTGTTCATTTAATCCAGATTTATCATGTATTATCACCTTTCATCTCATGACCTTTGTATAAAGCTTTTATGTTCATGCTTTAAGTTATGATCTTTTGAGTTCCCAAGTTTAACACCATGAATAATACTTTAACCACCTTCATAGCATGTAAAATGAATGGATCTAAGAGACTTACCACTAGCACAAAGCTAGGAGAGTTCGAGTGAAGAAATGTGGTGGTTAAAAGAAAACGAGAGAGGTCCTTGAGATTCCGAGAGCACCGAGCTTACTTGCATGATCTCTTGCACCTTTGAATGCCTTTGGATTGTGTGTTTGAAAATTGAAAGTGGGTGGGAATGTATGGGGGTTCACGGCTGTAGTATGGAAGAGGGAAGAGAAAGGTTGAAATGTTGAAGATGGTGTTGAGTTCTTGATCTTATAATTCCCCTAACTCTTATTATCCATAGGTCCAAGTGTTCCCCATAGGACATACCATATCCAATCAAAATCCAAGAAGATATTAGTAAGAGATTTTGGGAGATTTAAAAAGATTTGTAGAAATCTTATGTTGTGGGGGGGGGGGGTTCTGTCACACCCCGACCGCGTAAAACAACAAAGCGCGGCGGAAACATCGGGGCGTGTTGCAACAGAATTAATGTTTCATAACCATGGATACCAAAAAGTGTTTCGTTTTATTAAACATTGAATAATTACATCGTCTTGAAATCTAAATACACTATTTAAACATAGTCTATCATTGTTATTGAGTCACTAAGGCCTTGTCCAGTCCTATGTGAGCATGCATCTTATCAATCGATATCATTCAACAATACCTGAAACATATGTGAAAACGAGGTCAGCAAAGAAATGCTGGCGAGTACATAGGTTTTGTAGGAGTGTCGAAATCATGGCTAGTTTAGACGTTGCAATACTTTATTTAAAAACCTTGTTTTGAAAAGAGTATAATATTGCAACTTAATTAACCAACTCAAATCAAGCGGGTTATAATTTGTAAAACCTCGTAGCCATGACTCTTAACCCAAAAACATTTGTTTTAGTAAATTATTTGAAAAACAATGATAAGTTCAGGTGATATGTATAAATAAGAGAATAATGCATGATTAAATGAATAACCATGTAAAATGAGTTTGTATAAGATAAGTTGTTTGTAAATAAATGTCTTGTGAAAAGTATGTTACTTGTATAAAATGTTCTATGTCTCAAACTGAAATGATTCAAATAACGCTACAATATGTAATACCATACAAACACTTATATATAGGAAGTACCAGCGGCGTATCCACCATGCTTGTATCATATTCCACACGCATTGTTACTTAATCACTTAATCCAAACCAAACCACCAAAGTAATGTTCATGCCCAAATGTAAATCATGTAATATGTATAACCAAAATAATATCGTATATCGCTTTGAACCCAATCGTTAACCCAATCGTTAAAACATCATGTGAAAACCAATCGTAAATCGTTTAATTCGTTTTAGGTCGTGAAACTACTTATAAGGTCGTCTCGCTAATAACATTCAAACCTTCGTGACTTTCATCGCTTCTCGTTTTCGTCGCTTCTCGTTTTCGTATTAACAAACCTCCATAGGGTAAATTAATAATTACAGATTCAGTCGCTACCTACCATACCCACACATAACCACGGGTGTAGTAAATAACGGGATTTGTCAGATCCTATGGTACCATAACCTAATACTGGTCGGCTTGATCATTGCTAATGAATGTCATTTGTTATGTAACTACAACCAACAAGTTTGTTCACTTTATGAAATCGTTATTTGTTTTGTATAAATCGTCTTAATTGTTTTTGAAACCATCGTTATAACATCGAAAACATTTAGCTCATATGAGTCACCCCAAAACAGTTGAAAACAGTAAAATAGGGGAAGAATGTACTCGCCTGAGAATGCTTGGAGGTCTTGAACAACAACCAAACAAAGCTAGAGAGAGCACGGAATCAGTCGGCAAATCTAAACTATATAAATAAACCGGACTTAAATCGAGAGATTGGATAGGATGAGGCTTGGTAAACCAAATGAGTGTTGGAACTCATATGATATGGTTTAACAAGGCCTACATACTACAATGAAACCAAACCTAAGTGCTTTCGGCCCATCGCGACCCATTAAGGTAACATATGCTACTTTAACGTGTCGTGCGCGTGAAACGCGTTCGGACCGTCTAACTAGTCCTATGACAAGTGTTATATGCCTAAACATGTTACATAATCAGTTATGTGACAAAAGTTTAGGTTACATATGCTTAATCACCAATTATACATGAAAAGGGTATTATGGTAATTTACCTAAGGCATATAAACTACCTATCATACAACTACTTAAACGATGTGACCATAGGGTATAACCTCGGAAGGTTATTCCCTACCTACTATGGTCACCTAATGTATTTGGTCGGATCCTAATGATCGACCAAACTGGGTCGGGTTCGAAGGTATAGGCGATTTATTAGATCGCCTACCCTACGACCCTAGACAACGTGGTAATCAGTGGGCATAGTCCCAAGGGACTATGACCAACGTGATTACACTCACGTTGCGAAGTTCAAACGAACTTCGCATTGACCATTACTGGTCAACGCTGAAAGTCAAACAAAGTTTGACTTTCTGACTCGAAAAGCAGTAAAATAAGGAAAAGAACGAAAGAATACTTACGAAGGGTCCCCGAATGCTAATCCCGATCCAAGAACTCAGGTATGAAACAATGGTTTCAACTTAGAGCTCTCAAATCAGAATTCTTGTAAGAAATGAGGTTGAATGGGTTGGGTATTTATAGGAATACCCGAACCGTTAAGATCGTTTGTCGAAACTCGTGCCTTAATCATGTCCGTACAAGTGTCGGAATGTTATGGTGCCTAAATTGCCACTAACCATAGGGAATCAACACTTGGCAAGGGATTTGGGAGTGGATAACAACTGTAAACAGCTGTCGATACATCGAATCCGGTCCCGAAAATGCGAAAAATGAGTTTTCTGCATGTTTCTGCCCCAGACTAGGCAGTCGCGTAGCGCGACGGTGAGGGCCTAGGCAGTCGCGCTACGCCACTGACCCCCCAGTTTCAGAAAAGTTTCAAAAGTGGCAGGAATGGTCCCTGCACGTGTTTAAGGCCTTTTTCGATGCGTTTGAACCCCGTTAACCTCATTTCAAGGCTCTAAAATGAAGTTAAAGTATAGGGAACTCAAAAAATACTCAAAAATATGCCAGATGATGGTTCGTTTGGTCGTACGAACGCGATGTTCGCTTAATTACGACGGAATGCGCATAAGCGCGAAAAACGATCCAAATGACGCGACGAATGGATTTTTCTTAAGGCGAACACTAAAATAAAATGTAGTCATGCTTACATAAATTTTTGGATGTCCAGATGTATTCAGAACGTAAGTTATGCGCGAAAATGCAAACTTGTGCACTTTTTGACACTTTTAGTCCCTGAATGACACAAAAGTTTATTTTAGCACACCGAACCCCTCAAAGCCTATTTCTAAGCTATGTAAAGGATATTTATGGTATGTTTAACTTATGGTCATGTTCCGGAATGTCTGTTACAGTTCAAATTGGCATACTTTCGCAGTTTGTCAACTTTAGTCCCTGTAAGCGATTAAACTTTGATTTCACCACACCAAACCTTCCAAAACTTATATCTAAGTTATGTAAAGGTTATTTAAGGTATGTTAAGCCTATTTCACTATTCCGGAGTGTTTGTTGGATTAAACTGGTTATATTTACGCATCAGAGCGCGTATAACCCTCCAGAAAGCGATTTAAAGCTTAAAATCAAACAAGAGTTGATATGTGTAAAAGATACACATAATTTTACAAATCCCAAGTATGAAATATAATATTTCATTGGTTTGGTATTTGTTTGATGGCCGTGGAGGCACAGGTGTTACAGGGGGGGGGGGCACTTGGGCCGGTTATGACACAAGGGGGGGTTAAATGAAAATTAGATGGTAAATGTAATTAGTGGAAGGTTAAAGTGTTAAGTGTAGTGCTTAAGTGTTTAATGTAATATATAGTGTGTTAGGGTGTTCGGGGACCCTAACTAGCTCAGAAAAGTAGAAACAATGTTTTTGGCAAAATTCTTATGTTCCGGGTAATGTCCGGTTGTTCGGTTGGGCGTTGTTCCGTTAAAGTGTTAAATAAGTATTTAAAGTGTCTTTAATATTATTTTTAGTGACACAATAAATTCCCGACACTTTGGAAAGTGTCTAGTATTATTTTACCCCGTTTTTGCACTATACTAGCATATTTAAATGCTGAATTTTATTTAAAAGTGCAAAATTTTGCAGTTAAAGTATGTTTTAGGCACTTCCCGGCACTATAACTATCATCTAGTGACGCAGTTTTATGATTCTTACTTCCCTACACTCCTTATCAGTGTAGTAATCTATTCCCGGCTCATACTGGCCTCAGAGACAATGTCTGTCTAGTGCTGGCAATGTCAGTATGTTTATTGGGTTATCCGTATAGTGTGCTCACTGTGCTTTTGTGCATCAAGGTTGTCACTGATGTTTGTGTGTAAGTAAAAGAGTGACAGTATAATGTGTGATGCATGAGTATGTATGTATCAGAAATCAAGAAGCAGTTTAACCACAGTTGTAAACAAGCACTGTAATTAAGCATTAATTAAATATTAATTAATTCGTACGGATACCTGGTTTGGAGAGGGTTGTCACATTCTCCCCCCGTTAAAGAAATTTCGTCCTCGAAATTTGTACTACCTTACTCCTTATGGTTAAGTCACACACATATGTATATGAATAATATCGAAGTAGATAATCATCAAATCGAAACAAACATTACTCACATTAGGTGAGTCCAAGAATATATAACAACCCGAATCCTAGGGTTGAAAGGTGTGTGCTTCTAGCATTGGATGTCAAAGGTACAAGACGCATTTGACGTATAGTCTAGTGTAATCCAGCTAGCAGGGGTTCCACAAAAGTGGAGTTTTGACTAATAAGATTTTTAAACGATCGGTTGTAATATGCAAACGAGTTTTCACAAACCATAGCACCCGCTATATGAACTCAAAAGCAGCAACTCAACGTAATAGTAAAATGATCTGTCAACTCCTGAATAAATGTCTGGTAAGGTTTAGTGTGTTGACATTTTTGAATGGTGAAGATACACCGAATGGAATACAAGCGAATCTGGTGTATCATTGTCTTGATTCGTAGTTGCATCAGAAATGTTTAAATGATAAATCAAACAAAAGTATGTGTGGTCTCGTGTAAAACGGTTACCATGATTAGCACAAGCTACAAGTTTTTGATGACACCACAAGGTGTCGTAATGGCATTATCCAATAATAGTGGTGACTGAACAAGTTCACTGCGTTTGAAATCAAATGAAAGTGTACTGAGACAATCTGAAGATTTGATTTATACCATGTTATAGAGTTTCCAATTAAATACGGAACATCAAAGAACCACCGTTTTCGATCGAAGAATGAAAAAGGTATTAAGTACCGTAAGGCATTTGATTGACAACGAAAGAATCGTTAGGAGGTACATGGTGCTTACGAGATGAATATATGTACCCTTACCTCAACACACAATTGTGTTAAGACTGCTTCGATCGGGGATATCAAAATGGATTGTTAACAATTAAATAGGCAATTAAATCCGTATATGAAATGAGTAACCCAATTAGCGCAAGCTTCAATTCTGTGAAAGTATCACTGCAAGGTATTGAAATCAATCAATGATTTAGTGGAGTCATAGACCAACAAGTCTACTACGACTCGAAACAAAAGAATCTGTGCCAAAGTATTAGAATATGATGCTCTCAATACATCATATGGCATCTCAAATAAAAAATGTGAACTGGATAAGTTCAAGCAATCGAGCTTAGTTTCAACGTAACCCAACAATAAACGTACATATCAACAAGGGAATCTTGGCATGATAGCAAACATGTAACTTGAAAGAAAGCGGTTGCAAGAAAGTGTGTTGACTTGATAACAAAAGAGTCAACAATGACAAGAATGTAGGTCATTCGAATCTTGGCATGATAGTAATTAGATTTAGCAACGTAATATCTGAACTTTAATGAAGCGTTTATTCGAAATGAAACCGCATGCGTAGAAAATGGTGCATGGGTTATATATAAGTTTTCAAGTGATGAAGTGATGTGTTTCTACCAAAAGGGAGAAGTAACCAAGTATACGAAGCAAACGTGTGTTCGCTCTCAGCGAAGGAAATCAACGTGATGCAACTACTTTTAGGGGAGTAGAGATGCAAATATCTACTCGTTGGAAGTAGAAGTGAAGACTTCAACGGAAGAAAATTTAAGTACTTTCGGTTTTGTTAACTGAAATGGCAAGTTTGTCAAGTTAATGATGTTTGATTGAGTTGACAGATATGGTTCCTGAGTAAAACCCTTACGAGTTTGGTCCTGGGTTCCCAAAGGTCCTAGATATAAGTTTCTAGATTCTCCAGATTTCGTATCCCGTGTGGATCCGGTTTGTACATTGTGTAGGAAACACCATTTTGTTTATGTCTAAGAACAAGTCATTGTCCCACAATTTCGCCCTGGTATACTATCTTCTTGAATTTCACCGCTAACGACGCTCGATCATCGACCAGTCGTGTAGTAGTAGTTGGGTCCTCATAGTCAGTTATGTAAGAGGTTCGTTAACCCTTAGTAAGAGTCACCGACTCTCGTGTGTTAGCTCGTTCAGCTCTTGGCAGTGGATGCCTATTTGAAAATCATCGTCCTTCTTCTTGACGAGCAGAATTGGGAGTTACCCAAAAGGGAAATTTGGTCTGTTATCTTCCTTCTCTATCAACTTCAGAAGCTTCACTGTCAATTCTTGCATCCCCGAAGGTGTAAGTTGCTAAGATGCATCGACTACAGGCGCGACGCCTGAACTCAAATAGATGCGAAATTCGACTAATCGTTGTGGAGATAATTCTGGTAAGTCCTTGAGGAAGACTTCAGGATATTCTCCGATCACGGGGGTATCGTTAAGTTTTAGTTCTTCGGCTCCCTTGTCCCCGATATGAGCCAGGAAACAACACATCCTTCCCACAACAACTTTCGTTTCTTAAGCAATTCGTGATCAGTGGTGGCGTATCCTGCTTCGTGAGTCACAATCGTTCCTTCATTCGTCTTCGAGGTGCGGATATCAACCTCCTCTCGACCGCTTGCCAACTAATACATCCCATTACCACGTTGAAGCTTCCCAACTTAACTAGCAATAGATCTAGCGTAAACTTACGTTCTCCGGGTTCTATCTTGCCGATTCCAGTTACTGTGTTGGCTTCCACTAGCTTCCCCTAAGCTAGTTCTAATGGGTACTGGAATATCTACTTACTCGCTACTTAAACCGATTATACTCTCGAACTCTAGAGGTGCGAATCGTAAAATTTGCAACAGTATTTGGCAATACAGATGCATAACATTAAGTAATTCGGGACGTACTGATATCCATGCTTGGATCCCTGGCGTATCTCCCTAGCTCCGGTGGGGAGCTTTCATCCTTGTGCCTGATTGTTTTTAGGGCAATATTTTCTGAAATGCTTTTTGCTTCCACAGTTAAAACAACCTCGGGCACGTTTCTGTTTATCACTCATTCTGCCTTGACAATTGTCATTGTCGTTGTCCCCTTCGTGATTCTCACTACCGTCTTGGCCTCCATTTCTACTTTCAGTACCTTGCCAACAAGTTTCTTTAGGATGCCCCCTCTTTCCACAGTTAGCACATTTTCCATATCTACATCGCCCGATATGATAACGTAAACAATTTTCGCACTTAGGTAGGATACCCATGTAGTCTTTTCCCTTTTTGGCCTTCTTCTTGCTACTCCCCCGAGTAATCATCTTGAAATTTGCGAGCTTTCTCTTGTTATCCCCAGATGCCTCTATAGCAGTCTCCTTTTTCTCCTCAGCAGTGGAAAATTCTCCTCGTTTAACTGCTTCTTCCGTGAGTGCCATGCTTATGTTGATAGCCTCGGTGATCGTTGAAGGTTTAGATGTTGTTACCAGGCTTAGAATCTGAGGTGCCAATCCCCTTATGAACTGTTCAATTTTCTTAAACTCTGGTGCCCCCAGGAGTAAGGCAACTTGTGATAATTCGTTAAATCTCTGCACATACTCCGCTATCTTTGGTCCTTCCATTTTCAAGTTCCACAGTTCTGTTTCCAGCTTCTGGACTTCTGCCCTCGAGCAATATCTCTTACGCATCAGATCTTTCAGTTCGTCCCACGTCATAGCATACGCAGCGGTCTCGCCCATTGTCCAAACTTGATGGTTCCACCATGACAGAGCCTCATCCACCAATAGTCCAGTTATATACTTGACTTGATGTTCGGGGTCACATTTTCTCAATCGTAAAACAGAATCTGTCTTTTCAACCCAGCGCACGAAGGCTAAGGCACCCCAGTGCCGTCGAACTCTCGAGGTTTGTGGTCCAAGAACTGCTTGTAGGTGCAGCCTGCGATGTAAGCAACATTATTCGCGTAAGGCCTTAGCAAGGCACTCGTGGAAATGTCCAAACGTTTTGTAATGTGTCTTAAAGGACTAGACATTACCGTTGGGGGGGGGGGTTATTTCCCGAGGTACCTCCGCTGCAATCGGAGTGACGGGCCTCGTACCGTGCGATGGCCTGTAAGAGGTGCTCTTGCATTTCTGCCTCTGTTGTCGGTAGAGGGTTGTTGATATTGGTGTTCCCTTGAGTCGACATCTTCCTAGAGGAAGGTCGGTTAGGTCAGGTCTTGTTAAGGATACGAGCACACAAGTCTCTTTTTAACGAATAAGACCTCAGAAGTGTATTACATATACGTATATACGCAGTCGTTATAACATTCAATCACATATTATCACAATTATTGCACAATTTGTAAATAGGAATGTAGCAAGTAAGTTTGTAGCATTGTAGTTGTAGCACAAACATGTAAATTAACAGCGTGCTTAGTGAGGACATAAAAACCAAGTTCTTCATTAGTTATTAGTCACAAATATTGTCGCATGTTTAAAGATGATTGGGCTTTCATTATCCTCCGGCCACAATCACTATGTCTAACAAAATGTACACATCAAAAGGGACACAGGGTCACCCTACCCTTGTCCAACAAGTATATTAGTGCATCAAAATTTCGTAATCAGAATTGATCCTCAAAAGTCTCCGCAATCCCGGCTTATCTTTAGTGTCTTTACCCAAGTGTAATGCAATCCGCATAATCCAGAAACCAACTATACTGGTGACTGAGGTGGAGGAGGAAAGAAAAGTGACTGCTAACATGCGTGAGTCTCTCCTCGTGCTTGTATATACGTCGGAGTAATTATCTGCTCTGCCACTCGATAGTTAGAAATGAGTATCAAAATCCTGGGAATCGGTGTAATAACAACGGTCGAGAGCGCAAAAGGAACCTTGATGTATGTGGCGAATCAAAGTATGCTGACAATAGACAGGGTGGAGGACGTGGTGTCTTACATAAACTTTTCTGACAAAATGTTGTCTTGTGATGTAGACACTTAAATCATGTTTTCGGTTA
This sequence comes from Helianthus tuberosus, assembly GCA_030545235.1. NCBI lineage: Eukaryota > Viridiplantae > Streptophyta > Magnoliopsida > Asterales > Asteraceae > Helianthus > Helianthus tuberosus. The sequence continues at coordinate 103,891,405 of CM060357.1, read as the reverse complement.
TGTAATGTTTTGCATCTGAAGTTGCCAATTGTGGTGTCAGCTCAAGCTCCAACATTCTGCGACTCATATCCTCAAACTATAGTTGGTGTTACTGGAGCAACTCATCTCGTATGTGGCCTCCACTACGTGAGGGATGGTAAGGGTCTAAAATATGCATAGTGTATTATAGGATCCATCAAATCGGCTCGTACAGTGATGTAGAGGTGAAAGGTGTAAACGGTGCGGCCTGTAAGGCCGTAGAAAATGCTGCTGTAGCAAAAGGATCGTTACGTGGGTACTGACCTGGAGTACCTCTCCGGGGCGCAGGTATGTCTCGAAAGAAAGCGATAGGCATGTCGGCGCAGTGGACGTAGGTCTTCATAGGGGAAAGAGGAGCAACATCAGCGGTTATGGATGCAAAAATAAACGTCTCAACAAATGAGGAGATTGCCCGATGCAGGTAGATATAAGGGGTGCAATGTCTGGCCGGTCAAAAAGAAACAGGATCGTGATCACGTAAAGGTGTAGGTTCAGCAGGCGCAACATCAAGCTGACCCAAAAGGTGTAGAAGCTAGCTCAAGAGCAGGCTCTGGGTCGTGTAACGGTGTGGTGTCTTGAGCAGGTGATAGAGCAGCAGCCATGTCATCGTCGTCTTGTGTCAGTAGCAGAATGCTGTAATCCAGCTGTTTGCAAGGTTGCAGGTATCACAGACTCAAAGGAGTCTGAATGCATGCTAGAATCAGATGATGGCTTGTTAACAGGGGTCTTAAGAAGTAAAGTTAGTAACAGTGTTCTCGTCTAATTTTCTATCATCATGGGCGTCGGCAGGAGGACCATCAATAAGCATGCCCACGTAGTCATATATTGTTTGTCAAGTAGCCAACCTTTAGTAGAAGTGTCCGCAGGAGACGCATCATCGAGGATTGGATCCATGGTGTGTCTATCATTGGGATGACCAGTGATGGAGTGGTCATGGATTGAAACAAGAGTGACAGAAAGATTCTTGTCAGAGAAACCATCAGCAAAGATGAAGTATCACCAAAATCTGGTAGCACGGACTGTTAGAAGTCGTCCTCGCCCTTAGTCAGCATATCAGGATCACTCTCAGTATCTGACGTAATTGTCTCTGGCGCAGATGTAGTCTCATTATCTGTGGCGGTGGTGGTAGGGTTATCAATGTCTGATAACTCGTTCTCTAATTAGGGTGACATGTGTGCCGGTGCGTATCATGTATATCCATAGTAGTTACTAACAATTAGTGTATGCGAATAACTACCACATATGCACATAAATCAACATTAAATCAAATAAGCATGTAAGTCTCAATTAATGTAAGCAAGTAATCATCCTAGTCTTCCCAGACTATCCTCTCAGCCTCTCAGACTGAACTTCCTGGACTCTCAGACTAAAATCTCCCAGTCTCTCAGACTAATCTCCTGGTCTCCCCGACCTAATTCCTGGTCTCCCCGACCTAATTCCTGGCCTCCCCGACCTAATTCCTGGTCTCCCCGACCTAATTTTTCCTGGTCTCCCCAACCTAATTTTTCCTGGTCTCCCCGACCTAATTTTCCCCAGTATCCCCGACTGGACTCCCTCAGTCTCCCCGACTGAGCTATAAATTTAAATTTGGAAATGTGTATTTGTGCCTTTTGTTTGTAAAAAGGGTTGTCTCCTGGATCTGGACGTATAGTGTATGCAATGTAAAAATGTTTGAAAACGTTTTCGTGAGAGCCCTGATGATCATAGTCTAGACTCGAGAAAGAATCCTAGTTCACTATGATCGAGGCTCTGATACCAAGCTGTCACACCCTGACTTTGCGGAAGCGTGGGTTTATTTGGTGTGACTTCTTAATACCGTAGCAACAATCATAACAATGCTATATGATAAAAACATGAGATATTCATCCATTAATAATGTTTAGAAAAATCCCATTTTCAACAATCACAAAATAAGTTACAAACCTTAACTTGATTTAATTGAGTTCATAAAGACTTAGCAAAAGACTTTAAACAATACTAGGTTTAGGGATATGTAACCCGTCCAGGAAGAGGTTACACCTACTAAACCTTGGATGACTTCTTTATTCAAACGCAGCTTGAAAATACGTGCATACCGTGCCAGATCCGTTAGTTTCCTGAAATACATGTAGTTTGAAAAGTCAACATAAAGTTGAGCGAGTTCATGTGTAAGTGAGTATGTATAAACCTTTGTAATAGGTTTGTATGTATGAAAATCCCTGGTATGTAGCAAATAAGGAAAAAGAGATCACCAATGGGTTGCAAAGCCAATGATATGTGTGAAGTGCAGTAGGAAGACTCAAACCTAGCAGATTTTTGCGTCGGGTACAAAGTCACCACCTGGTTCATTCAGCGGACTCAGGGGTTGGGCTCGCTACACCCAGATAGATCTACCGCTAATGGCCCTCGGTCCTATAATGAGGATTAATGGCCTCCGGTTCCCGCCTACCCACTCACATGATCTAAGTAGTAACCCTCCTTACGCTAACCATACCATGTAAAAAGTATTCGTAATCATAGTAACATGTATTTCACCCCCGAAGTATAAAAACTGAAAACAGTTAAGAGAAAAGGGGGGCATGAACTCACTGAAGTGCGTATCCAGCAACGTCAATCTCCAACTCTATCTGCTGCGTGACGACCTACACGTACTAATTCCTATTAGACGGACGGCCGTGCCTTGGCTTAAGGTTTAACGTTTTTGGGAAATAGTTAGACAACTATTTCGTATTTACACTTCTTAATCATTAAATAAATATATTCCTTCCCAAGGATGGGGGTATTAATACATGTGCGTTTTATAATTCCGAAAATATATTTTCAAGTCTCACTTGAAAATATATTTTAATTCACTTGTCTAAAATATTCTGTTTCCAAAATATACATATTTTTCCCAAGAATATTATATTTTACTTCATACAATTTTCCAAAATAATACTTTATCAAAATACACATTTAAGAGTATTTTCCAAAAATACGCAAGTTACATTTTAGAGTTCGCGTTGTATAAACAATACCGATGTAACTTAAATATTTATTTGTGAGGGCGTTGGTATTATTTTGGAGTCGTATTTTCATGATATTTCAAGTAATATTATCTTTACTCTAAAAATAATATATCTCTTGTTCACAAAATAATCACGTAAGCACACAAGCGTTTTATTATGGAATATATATTCTCAATATATATTTAACAAGTTTCATTTACGAAAATCTACCTCCGACACTTGGTTATTTTGTAATAAAAATCATGGCGAAATTTATATTTTGGAAAACAAGTTAAAAATATGTTTATAACACTTATCACCAAAAACATTTCTAAGTGTTATATTTTCTGGAAAAATTTCGCCAGGGTTTCCTATGTAAACGGAGGCGTCCACGCTTACTAGCGTATCATTTTCTTTTGTAAAATCATACAATCAGTTCTCAATTAACCAACCCGACATTTAGACATGCAAAACACTACTTATATCGTTTCAGTTTTAATATACAAAACTGGGCCGTTTTCGAGTATTTTAATAAAATAGTTATCTTATTCCAAAAATTCCCAAATTTTTATAGAATGTCTTATACGAACCAAAAATTATTTTGTAAAAATATCGGGGTCCAAATCATCACCAATCTTTTAAAGAAAATCATTTTCCGGACCGAAATAAGATTTATCTTTTTCTGACCACAGTCCGCGGAATAATTTATTTAAAATTCATCGAGAGTCCGATTTATGAAATTCCAGTGAGAGTGTTACAAATACATCGGTGTTCATCTACAGTATAAATTTTATGATCTGAATCTACACAGAAATCAAGTTATGAAAAAAAAATATGACTCTCATTTACTGCTGTAAAAATGCAGCTTTAGCTGCTGTTACATAATGGCACTTTAAATATAGTAAACGAAGTCCAAAAATTATGATTCCAGTGCCATTAGAACCGTATTTCATAATGACACGTTGTAGACTCAAGAAAATCAGTTTTTCGTTTAGTTATGACCTGTTTACAGTCAGTTAAAGTCGGCTGAAAATGCAAATCAGCAAGCTGTTTATAGTATAAGTGCCATTAAAAAGTACACATACGATTACCATTCATTCTAATACGATTAACATCAGACCCTAAGTCATTTACAGCTGATTTTTGTTCATTTAATCCAGATTTATCATGTATTATCACCTTTCATCTCATGACCTTTGTATAAAGCTTTTATGTTCATGCTTTAAGTTATGATCTTTAGAGTTCCCAAGTTTAACACCATGAATCATACTTTAACCACCTACATAGCATGTAAAATGAATGGATCTAAGAGACTTACCACTAGCACAAAGCTAGGAGAGTTCGAGTGAAGAAATGTGGTGGTTAAAAGAAAACGAGAGAGGTCCTTGATTTTCCGAGAGCACCGAGCTTACTTGCATGATCTCTTGCACCTTTGAATGCCTTTGGAATGTGTGTTTGAAAATTGAAAGTGGGTGGGAATGTATGGGGGTTCACGGCTGTAGTATGGAAGAGGGAAGAGAAAGGTTGAAATGTTGAAGATGGTGTTGAGTTCTTGATCTTATAATTCCCCTAACTCTTATTATCCATAGGTCCAAGTGTTCCCCATAGGACATACCATATCCAATCAAAATCCAAGAAGATATTAGTAAGAGATTTTGGGAGATTTAAAAATATTTGTAGAAATCTTATGTTGTGGGGGGGGGGGGCACTTGGGCCGGTTATGACACAAGGGGGGGGGGGGGTTAAATGAAAATTAGATGGTAAATGTAATTAGTGGAAGGTAAAAGTGTTAAGTCTAGTGCTTAAGTGTTTAATGTAATATATAGTGTGTTAGGGTGTTCGGGGACCCTAACTAGCTCAGAAAAGTAGAAACAATGTTTTTGGCAAAATTCTTATGTTCCGGGTAATGTCCGGTTGTTCGGTTGGGCGTTGTTCCGTTAAAGTGTTAAATAAGTATTTAAAGTGTCTTTAATATTATTTTTAGTGACACAATAAATTCCCGACACTTTGGAAAGTGTCTAGTATTATTTTACCCCGTTTTTGCACTATACTAGCATATTTAAATGCTGAGTTTTATTTAAAAGTGCAGAATTTTGCAGTTAAAGTATGTTTTAGGCACTTCCCGGCACTATAACTATCACCTAGTGACACAGTTTTATGATTCTTACTTCCCTACACTCCCTATCAGTGTAGTAATCTTTTCCCGGCTCATACTGGCCACAGAGACAATGTCTGTCTAGTGCTGGCAATGTCAGCATGTTTATTGGGTTATCCGTATAGTGTGCTCACTGTGCTTTTGTGCATCAAGGTTGTCACTGATGTTTGTGTGTAAGTAATAGAGTGATAGTATAATGTGTGATGCATGAGTATGTATGTATCAGAAATCAAGAAGCAGTTTAACCACAGTTGTAAGCAAGCACTGTAATTAAGCATTAATTAAATATTAATTAATTCGTACGGATACCTGGTTTGGTGAGGGTTGTCACAGCGTGACTGAACTGGTATCTTCATTGCACAGCGGAAGCAAATAAGCCAAGACTTCTAGAAATTGAACGCCTGCTAAGTACTCGAGTTCCCATGGGTTCTCCTATTCCAACCGTTCCATAGTTTTGAAAATGCAACCTGAGAAAGAACATGCGAAAAAGTCAACATAAAGTTGAGCGAGTTCATAGTTTGTTTTGAAAAGATTTAAAATAAATCTTTTTGATAACCGGTTTAAAAGTTGTTGAGAAAATATAGAAAAAAATAATTTTCTCGGCATGATATATGAAAACTGTGGGTCTAGCCCACAAGCGTCTTTGTGCATTGCACGAGAGAGAATGAGCCGAGCCCAAAAGAATCTTTGTAAGCAGGATCAGCGCGTCCTCTTACTTAGGTATAATTTGAAAAACGTTACCAAAGTTTGTAAATCCATGTATTTGTGATTTCCATCAAATGAATCTTAAAAACATTTGAAAATTTGAGTATCAAAAGCTGGTATGTAAGTGTGAAACTTGTCAAAGTACGTTGGAGCTCTAAGCACGGACCCGAGTATACATGGGAACGTGAAGACCAGTTCAAGAAAAAGTATCCCCACCTATTCAAGAAGACTCCAGCGAGAGTGAGTTCAGTCTGAATTTCGGGACGAAATTCTTTTAACGGGGGGAGACTGTGACAACTGGCCCAAACCGGTAATTTCCGTACACATTAATTATTGCTTAATGACTGCAATTATGAGTTTAATTGTCAGCAATGTCTGAACACATGATTAAACAAGTGAATTCATGCACGTTGTATACTACAAAATATTGCTTTATGCATAAACGAGAGCGTTGCGTCAAAAATTATAGTAAACTCACCGGTAAGACACACTGTGTCGACGGAACTGCAGAAAGCAGTCAGACAATAAAATTGAGGCCTAGGTGTAGGTCCGACGACAAAAGAGCATTAAAACCCAAGAGTACATACAAGGGTTTATACATATACTCTCCGGAAGCAAAAATAAGCACTAAAAAGCACCCGAAACGCACTTTAAGTGCAGAATTTATACAAATCAGTAATAATTCAGCATTTAGACACATAAATATTATGCAGAAATGTCGTTTTATTATCCAGAATATTTCCCTAAGCGTTGGGAATTGAAAGAGTACAAGAAAGGTACTTAAACGACACTAAAAAGTGTAATTTAGCACTTTAACGAATCGGTATGTAACCGAACAACCGGACTATACCCGGAACCTGAAAATATTGTTAATAACATTATTTATCTTTTTCTAAGCCAGTTAGGGTCCCTGAATACCCTAACACCCATTGTATCTCACTAAACATAACTAACCAAGTTAAACACCTAACTAACTTGGTTTAACATAACTAATGTCTAACTAATACTTGGAACCGAACTAGACCCCCCCCTTCTCTAACCGGCCCCAAACCATGGGGAGACATTACTTGGTACTTGGAAGATTATTATAATCCCTTGCCTAATATCTAGGAGGCACAAGATCTTTTGGGTATTAGCACTTGAAGTTTGTCTATAAGTTAACACTAACACACATAACCTCCACACTTAACACAACACACCCCAAACTCTCTCTCTTGCCCTCTAGAGCTCACGGCCAAACATCCCTTGAGCATCCATCCATCTTTCAATTTTGATCTTGCCATTCCAACATCATACAAACATCAAGGGTCGCATATTAGGAGTCTTGGAGCAAACGGAACGCGAAGGACCTCATTCTCTAGCTTTTACCCACGCCATTTCCGTCAAGATCCTTCCCTAGCCTTGAGCTAGAGGTATAACACTTAGAACTCGTATTTAAACTATTCTAAAGTAGTTAAAAGGATTTTTGTCGGTTAAAACTCGTTAACATGCATTATGATGCTTAAGAGTCTACTAAAAGCATGAAAAATGGTGGTTAATAGCACATAAGTTGTGTAAAAGTTGTAGTATTTGAAATTTATGGTTATCTAGACCCGATCTATGATGTGGTAGCTCGGATCATCGTTTAACCCGGTTTGGTAAGATCATGGATCTTAACATAAAGCTATTTTAGATGTAACAAGGGTTAAAAGGTGAAACCCTACCACACATAAACCATGAACTTGTGTAAAAATGTTTTAACTTGTACAAAAGTGTTTAAAACTAGCAGATCTATGTATCTACAAGTGGTATTTTCAAAAGACCAAGCATCAAAAGAAATCACATGTTCTAAACCGGATCTTACACAAACAAAAGTGGTTTTTGTGAACAAACAAGTGTGTAGACACTTGTGTCACAAGAAAATTTAACAAAGAAGTATTTTTTGCGAATCTTGACTAGAAGTTGTGAAACTTCATATTCTTTAAAAATAAAGTTTTTAAGAAACTAAAATTATTTTTAAAGATGGAAAGATTTACTAAATGTGCTAGTAAGATACTACACAATTTTGGTAAATATCCAAGTTCATGAAGTGGGGAAAAGTAGTGATTATTGTTGTTGATGATTATTGATGATTGATAATGATCTAAAAGAAAATAAACACACGTTTTGAAAACGTGGGAAACCTCCATTTTTAGGGGAAACTCTGTCAAAATTTTTATAACTTTTGACACTTAGAAAAATATAAGTTTTTGAGAAACTTATCCCCTAAAAATATACCTCAAAACATTACCAAGGTTTCCCTAATTTTTGATGATAAGAAATGAGGATTTCTTCAAAAATAAAAATGGATATTATGTATATATATTTTTGAGAGAAAAATATATATTATTTCATCACCAACTTTTGTGCTAAGTGTATATATAGTATGTGTTATACGTGCTAGTGTATTAAGGCTTAAAAAAATACACTAATTACTCATGAGGAGTAGAAATATAAAATACACATACAACATACAAGATACATAATTCGGGTGCAAAGTGCAAAACACAAAAGACTTATATTTATTTTTGGAGAAAATAATATAAGTAAGATACGTAGTTAAAAATATAAGAATATTTTTAACACAAGAAAATATACACAAAAGAGAGTGACTGTGCTTGTGCGACGCAAGTCTAGTGACTAACGTTAAGAAAACGCGTATAGGTTACGACGTTAATTAAGCAAATCCGGTGGAGTTTACGACGCTAGGAACGCAAAGTTGTGAGTTCATGCTCCCCCTTTTCTCTTTAACTGTTTTTAGTTTTTATAACTTCGGGGGTGAAATACATGTACAAATGTACAAAATTTATAATTGGTATGATATAAATACAAGAAGTACACTTGGTGAGAACGAGAACCAAGTGTGACGAAATATAAGAATACAAGAAGTACACTTGGTGAGAACGAGAACCAAGTGTGATGAAATATAAGAATATGAGAAGCGCACTTGGTGAGAACGAGAACCAAGTATGAGGCGCTATGAGAAATGATAACAAGAAACGCGCTTGGTGAGAACGAGAACCAAGTAGGATGCGTTATGAGAAATAGTGTCACGAATAGGGTACAGAAGCACCATTAATCGTGTACATACTTAGACCGCAGAACAAAAGGTTAGATCTAACGGGTGCCTGGCAGCCACACTCCCGGTCGGGGCGAGAACCGAGGAGTGCTTTTGTGTCTCAGAATATACCAATTAAATGCCTTAGGTTTGGTGACTTCCTATGTCGTGCCACATGTTAATGGCCTTGCAACCCATTAACAATCCTGATATTTACAGGAATATTTTAATTACATGAAAATCATACCATACTAAAAATTGATGAATACTTGAGTACGTGGGGTACTCAAGAAAAGATTGAATTATACTTGAAGTACGTGGGGTACTCAAGAAAATGAGAATTATACTTGAGTACGTGGGGTACTCAAGAAGAAATTGAATTATACATGTGTACGTGGTGTACACATGAAACTGGATTTATATATGAAAACTTGATTTTTACATGACGTAAACTATGTTTTCATACAAAGTATACAAACGTGAAAAACTAAAACTGCATGAATTCACACCAACTTTATGTTGACGATTTTCCAAAACTCACATGTATTTCAGGTAATTAGAAGTGGATGTGCGCGCGGTCTTACCCATGCTCGTGGATGTCGCTTATGTTTATCTATAAATAAAGTTGTAAACTTTTAAGACAATGCTTTATGCGACTTAGCGATGTAAACGCTAACGTATGTTTTCAAATTATGGTATTTGAAGTTATTTTCTTGAGCATGTAGTATGTTTACTCTTCGTATGCAATGAGAACCTTTCATGATCACACCTCGTGCTTCCGCCGTAGAAAGGGGTGTGACAGATTGGTATCAGAGCTGCGATTGTAGTGAACCAGGATTCCTTCTCGAGTCTAGTCTACAATCTCTAGGATCCATTCACGAAAACAATTTTCAAAGAGTTTTCATTGCATAAAACGTCCCGCGACATCCCCTGCCTGAAACTGTCTACATGAGTCTAGAAAAGACACTACGAGACTTAGAGTGCACCGAAGTAGTACTTGTCTTTAACTGAGAAATTACTTGCAATTATGTGTGATAATTAGCATGTACTAGAAGTAGAATGTCACAAGTATATGTGACTTTACCTGAAAGCAATGGCCCATCTGAAGGAAGAAATACGAGGATGAAACGAACTGTGCGGACTGTGCAAGGAGTTACGTAATTATGGATGCATACATAATTATGGAATTCAGTGCACAAAAATCACAGCAAGTCTTGTCACGTGTAGATTCCCTCAGTGCAAGCCTACTAAGTACTCTGCTAGACTAATAATTGTTTGATGTCACTTATGTGGTATATATACCTGTGAATATATATGATACCACTGTCTAGTGTGACGATATCAAACAAATGCCTAAACCTATTGGGTTGTGTTCTTTAGAACATGGCACCCAGAAGAGCTGTGAACGCTCGTGACCAACCTCCTCCTCCCCCACTGCCAAGAATTGCCGAAGAGCTGGAAGCTCTACTGGAAGAAAGAATCTCTGCTGCTATCGCCCAGTACGAGGCGAACCGAACTCAAGACAGTGGAGGACCAAGCAACGCTAGGCGTAACGGGAATGGAGATTCGTCTGGAGGCAACGCAGTTCAAGGCTTCACTCTTAAGCAGTCCCTCGACTGCAAGCCGATGAACTACGATGGCACAAGAGGTGCAGTAGCCTTCGTACGCTGGACGGAGAAGACTGAGACGCATGCTGAGTCATCCGGTGACAAAAAGAGAAAGCATACGAGTTTGAACCAAGCAACTCGCAACAACAAGGGTTTCCGCAAGAAGCGTGACGCAAACCCGCCCTAGGAGACGAAAACCCTTGCAACCAAAGGATGCTTCAAGTGTGGAAGCAATGATCATTTCATGAAGAACTGCCCAGAGAGAAACAACGCTCAGGCTCGAGCATTTGTGATTGGAGCAAGAGACGCACGCGAGGACCCTAACGTGGTCACCGGTACGTTTCTCATTAACAATCACTTTGCATCCATATTATTCGACACTGGCGCCGATTATAGCTTCATGTCTGTGGAATTTAAATGCATACTCGGAATAGAATCTAGTAGATTAGAAATTCCTTATTCCATAGAACTAGCCAATGGTAAACTTGTTGAATCGGGCGAAGTTGTCAGAGGCTGCACACTAGAACTTGGTGAACGAAGATTTAGCATCGACCTCCTACCTATTCAATTGGGTAGCTTCGATGTAGTAGTCGGGATGGACTGGTTGTCCAAGAACAAAGCTGAAGTTATTTGCCATGAGAAAATCATTCGCATCCCTTTAGCGAATGGTGAAACTCTCATCGTGCATGGAGAAAAACGAGACGCGCCTCTTCGAATCATCAGTTGTATGAAGGCACAGAAGTGCTTGAGGAAAGGATGTGTCGCTTTCCTAGCACACGTTATAGACAAGAAGGCTGTGGAGCCAAAACTCAAAGACATTCCTGTGGTGAAGGAATTTCCTGATGTGTTCCCTGAAGATCTGCCAGGACTACCTCCGCAACGACAAGTCGAATTCCGTATAGACTTGGTTCCAGGAGCTGCTCCTGTTGCCAAGGCACCTTATCGACTTGCACCATCCGAAATGCAAGAATTATCTACACAACTTCAGGAGTTGTTGGATAAAGGATTCATAAGGCCAAGCTTCTCACCCTGGGGAACTCCAGTATTATTCGTAAAAAAAGGAAGGATGGAACACTGCGGATGTGTATCGATTACAGGGAACTGAACAAGCTCACAATCAAGAATCGGTATCCGCTACCGAGGATTGATGACTTGTTTGATCAACTGCAAGGATCAAGCTACTATTCCAAGATCGACCTTCGATCTGGATACCATCAGCTGAGAATCCAAGATGAAAGCGTGCCAAAGACTGCATTCAGAACGCGCTATGGGCACTACGAATTTCTTGTGATGCCATTTGGGCTGACGAATGCACCAGCGGTCTTTATGGATCTAATGAACCGCGTATGCAAACCGTATCTCGATAAATTCGTGATTGTATTTATCGATGATATCTTGATTTACTCGCGAACGAAAGAAGAGCACGAGCAACATCTCAGAACCATCTTGGAATTACTGAAGAAAGAGAAGCTTTATGCAAAGTTCTCGAAGTGCGAATTCTGGATTCGCGAAGTACAATTTCTTGGTCACGTGGTGAATGAGAAGGGCATTCATGTAGACCCGTCCAAGATAGAAGCGATAAAGAATTGGGAAGCTCCCAAGACCCCAACTGAAGTTCGACAATTTTTGGGCTTAGCAGGCTACTATCGGCAATTCATTGAGAATTTCTCAAAGATAGCTCAACCGCTAACAACCCTTACACAGAAAGACAAGAAATACGACTGGGGTCACAAACAAGAAGAAGCCTTTCAGCTACTTAAGAACAAGCTCTGCGATGCACCGATACTATCATTACCCGAAGGCACTGAAGACTTCGTGGTATACTGCGACGCCTCACGACAAGGCTTGGGTTGCGTGCTCATGCAACGCCAAAAAGTCATCGCTTACGCTTCAAGACAACTGAAGGTACATGAAAGAAACTATACAACTCACGACCTGGAGCTGGGCGCAGTGGTATTCGCCTTGAAGATCTGGCGACATTATTTATATGGTACTCGATGTACAATCTTCACAGATCACAAAAGCTTACAACACATATTTGATCAGAAGGAATTGAATATGCGCCAGCGACGTTGGGTCGAGCTGCTGAACGATTATGACTGTGAGATTAAGTACCATCCTGGAAAGGCAAACGTTGTAGCAGACGCGTTGAGCCGAAAAGAAAGGGTTAAGACCCTAAGGGTTCGAGCATTGGAAATGACGATTCAAACGAACCTCACTGCACGCATTCGAGATGCACAACAAGAAGCTCTTAAAGAAGAGAATCGTAAAGCTGAATACCTCCGGGGTGCATTGAAGTACATGGCACCAAATGAAGAGGGAGCCTTATACTTTAAAAAGCGCATTGGGTTCCGCTCTATGGTGGCCTACGAGAAGTCATCCTTGATGAAGCGCACAAGTCAAGATACTCGATCCACCCAGGGTCGGACAAGATGTATCAAGACTTGAAAGAATATTATTGGTGGCCGAGACTCAAAAGCGACGTTGCTGTCTATGTTGGAAAATGCCTAACCTGTGCTAAGGTTAAGGCAGAATATCAGAAACCGTCCGACCTACTACAACAACCAGAGATTCCCGTATGGAAGTGGGAACAAATCTCGATGGACTTCATAACAAAATTACCCAGGACCCCGAGAGGGCACGATATGATATGGGTAATAGTTGATCGATTGACGAAGTCTGCACATTTCCTACCAATCCGAGAGAAGGATAGCACTGGAAAGCTGGCAGAGATATACTTAAGAGAAATTGTGGCACGTCATGGAGTGCCAATCTCAATCATTTCAGACAGAGATGGACGCTTTGTCTCAAGAATCTGGCAATCATTTCAGGAAGCCTTTGGATCTCAGTTAGATCTGAGCACGGCATTCCATCCGCAAACAGACGGCCAGAGCGAACGGACAATACAAACGTTAGAAGATATGCTTCGCGCATGTGTCATGGATCTAGGCGGCAGCTGGGATACTCATCTACCTTTAGTTGAGTTTTCCTACAATAACAGCTATCATACGAGCATAAAAGCCGCGCCGTTCGAAGCTCTGTATGGCCGCAAATGCCGATCGCCCTTATGTTGGGCAGATGCCGGAGATAAACGTATGGTTGGTCCTGAACTTGTACAAGAGACAACCGACAAGATTGCGCAGATCCGAGAACGCATTAGGGCGGCTCGAGAGCGACAGAAGAGCTACGCTGATCCAAATAGAAAATCGGTAGATTTCAAGGTGGGAGACAAAGTGTTGTTAAAAGTCTCACCATGGAAGGGCGTAGTCAGGTTTGGAAAGCGTGGAAAGCTGAATCCACGATACATCGGACCATTCAGAATTTTGAGGAGAATTGGTACCGTCGTATACAAGTTGGAGTTACCGGAAGAACTTAATGGAGTACATGATACGTTTCATGTATCCAACCTGAAGAAGAGTCCAACAGAAGAAAACGTGACCATCCCGATGGATGAAGTGCATATTGATGAAGCCCTCCGATTTACAGAGCAACCCGTTGAGGTTACTGACTGGAAAGTCAACAAGACCAGGAGGAGCAGTGTGAAACTTGTCAAAGTACGTTGGAGCTTTAAGCACGGACCCGAGTATACATGGGAACGTGAAGACCAGTTCAAGAAAAAGTATCCCCACCTATTCAAGAAGACTCCAGCGAGAGTGAGTTCAGTCTGAATTTCGGGACGAAATTCTTTTAACGGGGGGAGACTGTGACAACTGGCCCAAACCGGTAATTTCCGTACACATTAATTATTGCTTAATGACTGCAATTATGAGTTTAATTGTCAGCAATGTCTGAACACATGATTAAACAAGTGAATTCATGCACGTTGTATACTACAAAATATTGCTTTATGCATAAACGAGAGCGTTGCGTCAAAAATTATAGTAAACTCACCGGTAAGACACACTGTGTCGACGGAACTGCAGAAAGCAGTCAGACAATAAAATTGAGGCCTAGGTGTAGGTCCGACGACAAAAGAGCATTAAAACCCAAGAGTACATACAAGGGTTTATACATATACTCTCCGGAAGCAAAAATAAGCACTAAAAAGCACCCGAAACGCACTTTAAGTGCAGAATTTATACAAATCAGCAATAATTCCGCATTTAGACACATAAATATTATGCAGAAATGTCGTTTTATTATCCAGAATATTTCCCTAAGCGTTGGGAATTGAAAGAGTACAAGAAAGGTACTTAAACGACACTAAAAAGTGTAATTTAGCACTTTAACGAATCGGTATGTAACCGAACAACCGGACTATACCCGGAACCTGAAAATATTGTTAATAACATTATTTATCTTTTTCTAAGCCAGTTAGGGTCCCTGAATACCCTAACACCCATTGTATCTCACTAAACATAACTAACCAAGTTAAACACCTAACTAACTTGGTTTAACATAACTAATGTCTAACTAATACTTGGAACCGAACTAGACCCCCCCCCCCTTCTCTAACCGGCCCCAAACCATGGGGAGACATTACTTGGTACTTGGAAGATTATTATAATCCCTTGCCTAATATCTAGGAGGCACAAGATCTTTTGGGTATTAGCACTTGAAGTTTGTCTATAAGTTAACACTAACACACATAACCTCCACACTTAACACAACACACCCCAAACTCTCTCTCTTGCCCTCTAGAGCTCACGGCCAAACATCCCTTGAGCATCCATCCATCTTTCAATTTTGATCTTGCCATTCCAACATCATACAAACATCAAGGGTCGCATATTAGGAGTCTTGGAGCAAACGGAACGCGAAGGACCTCATTCTCTAGCTTTTACCCACGCCATTTCCGTCAAGATCCTTCCCTAGCCTTGAGCTAGAGGTATAACACTTAGAACTCGTATTTAAACTATTCTAAAGTGGTTAAAAGGATTTTTGTCGGTTAAAACTCGTTAACATGCATTATGATGCTTAAGAGTCTACTAAAAGCATGAAAAATGGTGGTTAATAGCACATAAGTTGTGTAAAAGTTGTAGTATTTGAAATTTATGGTTATCTAGACCCGATCTATGATGTGGTAGCTCGGATCATCGTTTAACCCGGTTTGGTAAGATCATGGATCTTAACATAAAGCTATTTTAGATGTAACAAGGGTTAAAAGGTGAAACCCTACCACACATAAACCATGAACTTGTGTAAAAATGTTTTAACTTGTACAAAAGTGTTTAAAACTAGCAGATCTATGTATCTACAAGTGGTATTTTCAAAAGACCAAGCATCAAAAGAAATCACATGTTCTAAACCGGATCTTACACAAACAAAAGTGGTTTTTGTGAACAAACAAGTGTGTAGACACTTGTGTCACAAGAAAATTTAACAAAGAAGTATTTTTGCGAATCTTGACTAGAAGTTGTGAAACTTCATATTCTTTAAAAATAAAGTTTTTAAGAAACTAAAATTATTTTTAAAGATGGAAAGATTTACTAAATGTTCTAGTAAGATACTACACAATTTTGGTAAATATCCAAGTTCATGAAGTGGGGAAAAGTAGTGATTATTGTTGTTGATGATTATTGATGATTGATAATGATCTAAAAGAAAATAAACACACGTTTTGAAAACATGGGAAACCTCCATTTTTAAGGGGAAACTCTGTCAAAATTTTTATAACTTTTGACACTTAGAAAAATATAAGTTTTTGAGAAACTTATCCCCTAAAAATATACCTCAAAACATTACCAAGGTTTCCCTAATTTTTGATGATAAGAAATGAGGATTTCTTCAAAAATAAAAATGGATATTATGTATATATATTTTTGAGAGAAAAATATATATTATTTCATCACCAACTTTTGTGCTAAGTGTATATATAGTATGTGTTATACGTGCTAGTGTATTAAGGCTTAAAAAAATACACTAATTACTCATGAGGAGTAGAAATATAAAATACACATACAACATACAAGATACATAATTCGGGTGCAAAGTGCAAAACACAAAAGACTTATATTTATTTTTGGAGAAAATAATATAAGTAAGATACGTAGTTAAAAATATAAGAATATTTTTAACACAAGAAAATATACACAAAAGAGAGTGACTGTGCTTGTGCGACGCAAGTCTAGTGACTAACGTTAAGAAAACGCGTATAGGTTACGACGTTAATTAAGCAAATCCGGTGGAGTTTACGACGCTAGGAACGCAAAGTTGTGAGTTCATGCTCCCCCTTTTCTCTTTAACTGTTTTTAGTTTTTATAACTTCGGGGGTGAAATACATGTACAAATGTACAAAATTTATAATTGGTATGATATAAATACAAGAAGTACACTTGGTGAGAACGAGAACCAAGTGTGACGAAATATAAGAATACAAGAAGTACACTTGGTGAGAACGAGAACCAAGTGTGATGAAATATAAGAATATGAGAAGCGCACTTGGTGAGAACGAGAACCAAGTATGAGGCGCTATGAGAAATGATAACAAGAAACGCGCTTGGTGAGAACGAGAACCAAGTAGGATGCGTTATGAGAAATAGTGTCACGAATAGGGTACAGAAGCACCATTAATCGTGTACATACTTAGACCGCAGAACAAAAGGTTAGATCTAACGGGTGCCTGGCAGCCACACTCCCGGTCGGGGCGAGAACCGAGGAGTGCTTTTGTGTCTCAGAATATACCAATTAAATGCCTTAGGTTTGGTGACTTCCTATGTCGTGCCACATGTTAATGGCCTTGCAACCCATTAACAATCCTGATATTTACAGGAATATTTTAATTACATGAAAATCATACCATACTAAAAATTGATGAATACTTGAGTACGTGGGGTACTCAAGAAAAGATTGAATTATACTTGAAGTACGTGGGGTACTCAAGAAAATGAGAATTATACTTGAGTACGTGGGGTACTCAAGAAGAAATTGAATTATACATGTGTACGTGGTGTACACATGAAACTGGATTTATATATGAAAACTTGATTTTTACATGACGTAAACTATGTTTTCATACAAAGTATACAAACGTGAAAAACTAAAACTGCATGAATTCACACCAACTTTATGTTGACGATTTTCCAAAACTCACATGTATTTCAGGTAATTAGAAGTGGATGTGCGCGCGGTCTTACCCATGCTCGTGGATGTCGCTTATGTTTATCTATAAATAAAGTTGTAAACTTTTAAGACAATGCTTTATGCGACTTAGCGATGTAAACGCTAACGTATGTTTTCAAATTATGGTATTTGAAGTTATTTTCTTGAGCATGTAGTATGTTTACTCTTCGTATGCAATGAGAACCTTTCATGATCACACCTCGTGCTTCCGCCGTAGAAAGGGGTGTGACAGTGCCGACATAGGAAGCACTCAACCCGGTAGACGATTTAAGTGTCGATTCACTTCGACAGGGACACAAAAGCACTCTAAGTGGCCGCACAAGGACCGTGAATGGGGCTCGCCCGTACCCGATTGATCTACCCCCTGTTCCGTGGTCCTTAAAAGGATTAATGGTGCCTAAGTTAGCGCCTATTCGCACGTGATCCAAGAATTCATTCCATAGCTTAATCATACCCTAGTTAATATGTATTTCAAAAGAAAAGGGGGACATAAACCCATTGGGTTGTCTCGTTGTTCGTACGCAGACCAACCCAGTCCCGTTATTGTGACTAGGACATCCCCGTCACTAGTCATGAAAATCATGCATGTTTGCGAGAATACGCGTTTGTTTTGTAAAACTGGTATGTTTAGTATAAACCTTTCGTAAACCATTCGAGTTCGTTGAAATTCATTTGCAACATGGTTTATAAATATGTGTTTTCGTTCATCGAAATATTGTTTGCTTTTGCAAAAACTTGCATATCTTTCCACCCCCGAAAACATTTATGAAAATGTAAAACCGTAAAAGGGGGGGTTATGAACTCACCTGTATATTCCTGTGCAAAGCTAGCTTAGCGTGATTCCGAAGTGTTGTTCCATGAACTTGAATTCGCTAGCGTGCAACTATGACATTCCTACGAAGGAATACTTATAAGTTTCTAACTAAATTGACGTAGCTAAACTACGTGTCCAAGCACTACCGAATAGTTAGCCAACGATTCTAGGGAAGCGTTATCGTTTTGATTTTAAAATAACCAATCTAAGGTTATTTGATCCCATTTAATCGGGATAGAAACTAAGTCTCGAAATCGACTTAGTTTTCGAGTGTTTAGGATATATATATATATATTTATATATATAAATATAATTACGAAGTCGTATATGATTCGGTAATATACCTTTGTAGTTTTCGTAGGATGGAAGTAAGTAAATATATATTTGAAAACATGATGTTTGGAACGAATATAAACAAATATACTCCTTTTATAAGACTATTCGGATTCTAGACGATTGAAAGAGATAAATAATTGTATTTATATTATATGATTTCCGAATATTAAATGTTTGAAATATGAATCCCGAATTTCCGACGTTCAAAATAAACATAGACGATTATATTTATTTTGCAAAATAACACGAAATAATGACGTTGAAATAAATATAAATAATTATATTTATTTTATAAAAATAAACAATTATGTTTATTTTATAAAAATTATACGAATAACAACGTTTGAACGAAATATAACTAGTTATAGTTATGTTGTGAAAGTCTCCGAGTTTTGGGCGTTTGTAATAAATATAAATGATTATATTTATATTAATTAAATATCGGTATTTCGTTAACTTGTTGTCACGTCGTAAAAATAAATACGTCTTTTTATTTATTCTATAAGAAAACTCGAATTTCAACAAGTATTGATTAAATAATAAAGTTATGTTTTTATTTCGGATTTTTACGAAATTCGGACAGAGTTTCCTCTGTTTTTGGAATAACCCGACAATAAAAAGTCGTATTTTGTCAAAAACTCAACAATTGTCAACCAAACAATATATGTAATTTTCGTCAAAATGCAAAATCGTAAGTAATCACTAAATGTATTCGGTTTCGAGCTCGGTCGCGTATAAATATGAAATCTAGAACTACAATTAAACTAACGGATAAAAATTTCACGTCGTTTGAACTTTTTGAACTTGACCGCGTCTTGCGTTGACCATCTTTGATCCGAGTTGACCAGTTTGACTGTTTGACCACGTTTGACTGGTTAACCATGTTTGACTCGACAGTTGACTGTCGTTGACTGAGGTTTGACCGGTTGATGTGTTGACCCGAAAACCCGAACCGAAACCAGTTGACCGATTCGAACAAAGCTGTCACTTGAACTGAAATTCTCGAACCAAACTGAGCCTGCTGAACCGGGTTTTGACCCGACTGAGTTGACCCGAGGGGACTCGGGTTTGACCGAGTCGACTCGGTGTGACCGAGTCTCGAACAAAAGTTGATGTTGCCTGTGGTTGACCTAACCGTATTGAGTTGACCGAACACTTCAACCAATCTGGCCCAAGTGGATCCGAACCTAACCTGGATCAATCTTGAGCCGAAAAGGAGTCGTACAGGAACGAAACCCGAATCAAAAACTGAACATCACTACTCGGTGAACGAAAGAGAAGAATGATTAAACGGAATAGATAATAAAACTTACCGGAAAAGTAACGGCTGTAGCCGTTCGTCTTCATCAACATCGTTACTGCCGTCACTGGCTCCCTCGTCGGTTGATGTGTGCAAGTGTGTATATATTTTTAAGTATATTTTAAGCCCTTTTTTACACGTTAGTCAAGTTTTAAATTTATAAAACACGATATTTTACTAACACCAAACACACATATGGGCAAGTGCACCCATCGTGAGCGTAGTATAGTGTTGGCAAGATACCGAGGTCGTCCAAGGACACAAGAGCTTTTAATACCGGTTTATCCTCAACGTCTAATCAAATCAAAAGTTTAGAAAAATGTTTTAAACTAGAAAAATAAAAACTAACTAAAATGCTGAAAAATAAAAGTAAAAACAGATAGACAAGATGAATCACTTGGCTCTGACTCGTGTTTAGTGTAACCTTTGATTATTTCCGCACATTTGCACTTTTTAAGAGATTATCTTAGTTATTGTAGTAGGCCCCTCTTTTGAAGGTGACGTTACCCTCAACCCAGTAGTTTGAGTCAGCAAGGATACAATCCTAAAGGGTCGGATTATTGAAAGATAATTAATTAAGTTATTAATGCATATAGTGGTAGGCCCCTCTTTTGAAGGTGACGTTACCCTCGGCTAATTAGTCTGAGTCAGCAGGGATACAGTCCTAAGTAGCCGGGTTAAAGTATTAATAGTAGTTTACATATGAGGGGATCAAAGAGTTTGGACCCCCGCCATCCAATACCGGTGGGTATTGAAGGAGGTCCTACTAAATTTGACCCAGGTCCTTGCAGGATCTATACACTGAACAAGGCAAGACTCTTACTAAACCGTTCCCTTAACCCCCGACCAGGTAGCCAACATATCTCCATATAGACCGTGGAGATATGAATGGTGAAAATCTTTTATTTTATATAGACAGTAAAATAATGCCAAGAAACCACAGACAAACGATAAGGAAGAATCACCTTCAACATAAGAAACTAGTTATTAAAGTCATTAATACATAACCAAATAAAAAGTGCGAAAAGATTAAAAATAAAAAGTATTATGCTAGAAACTTGTCTTCACCAAGTGATGTAAGAGACTTAGGCAAACATGGCCTTTGATTGTCAAGAACTCTTACGATCAATCTTGGATCCCGAGACGACTCACACACTCTCTGATGGACAATGGATGATGGTGGTGGATGATGGTGTTGTGATGGTGGTGGGTGGTGGGTGAAGTGTGATAGAGGTGGTGTGCCAAGGGATGGTTTGCAAATGAGCCAAGCACCCCTATTTATAGGCTGAACAGAGACTCGGGCACGGCCCCGTGTCCACCTTCCTTCTCTTTCTTCATTAATTGCAGTTTGTCTGCATTAGTTGACCACGCCTCCGTGTGCAGAAGCGTATCTGTACTATCAAGATTTCCCCAGATTCTGCGAATCTTAGAGTTGACCACTGCCCCGTGTCCGCTGGGCACGACCCCGTGGTGGGTGATAGAAGCTTCTACAACTTTGTCTTTTCTGCTGACACTTGGGCACGCCCCCGTGCTCACTGAGCACGGGGCGTGTTCAGCCTTCTGTTTTCTTGATTTTGCTTGGGAAGATTCTGTCGGGGGGTCAGGCATGCCACGTTTGTCCCTTTTCTTGTATTTATGTTAGTTTTAGCTGCCTTTTTGCTTCTTTTGTTCATTTGAGCTCATTTAATCCTGAAAATACAAAAGGAAGACAAAAACACACTTTTTCCAACATTAGTACTAAAAAAGGGTTAGTTTTATGCCACATTTGATATAATTTATATGTTGCATTTTGCACACATCAAATACCCCCACACTTGAATCTTTGCTTGTCCTCAAGCAAAACTCTTTATAATGTGGCTTTACACTCCCAAATGGAATGGGTAGAAGAGAAGGTTTTTGGGCTTGTCATAGAGTGTCGGGATTTCCAAGATTCTTTATTAAGTTTTATTTTTATTTATTTACAATCCTATTCGTCATGATTTATTTAAAACATTACATAAGATAAATTACTTATTAGGGCATAACATGCCTTTTTAAAATTCCACTTGTATACAAGTTCACATACCTCACGGGGGATCACTCAACACTCGGCCGAAGATGTATTTTAGTGAATCACTCGAGAGCGGCATGGAACTTACTCCTACCATAGGCTTGCCAAGCAATCAATCCTCCTCCTTTTTAACTATACGCCTTTGTAAATATCAAGAGGACTTTTGGGGTGAAGGGTTAGGCTTGGGTTAAAGGTAGGTGGTTGGGTTAGTGGTTAGTAAAAGGGCGAAAGGCGTAAAAAGCGTCGGTTTTCGTAAGACTTTTTATTTTTGAAAATTTTATTTTGATGAAGCCATTATTCAAACAAAGTTATTTTTGATAAACTTGTTTGTTTATTTCTCTTTTGCTTCATTATCATATATATATATATATATATATATATATTTGAAAAAGTCATACGAAAAACCGAGCTTGTTACTAAAACAAAGGGTTAAAATAAAAAGGTTTTGGTGGGTGAAAGAGTGTTTGTTTTGGGTTATGAAATGAAAAGGTTTAGGCTCAAAGGGGTTAACTATGGGGATTTTGGGAAGGTGGTAAAAAAAAGAAAAATAATGGTGTGGAAATAAAAAGGGTTAGTCCTAATGCCTCCATCATTTACTTACTCGCGTTTAAGTTGGTAAGGACCGGGAATGTATCGTCGTGGCAAGTTCTAGAGTTGTAAGAACCAAGTGGCTATTCACACAAGAAACGAAAAATAAGCAATTAGTTTAAAGATATGTATTTGTATGCTCAAAAAAGGCTCAAAACTCACTTTTTGTGGGAATGGGTTTTTATGTGATCAAGTATCTATAATCAAATTTTAACTAAGCTTGTCATGCCGTTTCATAATTTTCTTATGTTGGTTCTTTTTATCACGACGCTATCGGTTGTAAATTTGTGAAAATATAACCTTTTTAGAACTTGAAATTCCCAAGTTAAACCTAGACAAGTAAAAAAACAATGAAAAATTTTTGAAAAAAATTTGGGGTGATTAGCGGTTCCAATAGAGTTTTGTGTAAGGCTTGTAATTAGGACTTGCAAGATTCAAGGTTTTAGCATCCCCCCACACTTAAATTACACATTGTCCTCAATGTGTCCAAAAAAATAAGTTTTTAGGTTGATTGAATGTGTAAAAAGGTGTGAAAAGCAAAAAATTATGTTACTGGGCGTCTGGACACTTCCCCGTGGTGTCCGGGCACGGCCCCGTGTTCAGATCGCCAGTAACAGAATAAGTAAAAAGAAACAGAAGCCTGGACACGGGTCGTGTTGGGTGAACACGGCCCGTGTCCAGTTACCTGAACTGGGCATTTTCTGCAGATGGTTGAGCACGGGGCGTGTTGGGCCAGCACAGCCCCGTGCTGAACTTGCTGTAATGAAGAAAAATTCGTCGGGTGACCCTGTTTTTGTGCATGGGGTGCTGGTTCAAGTTCCCTTGTTATCCTTCACCATCCCGAGTGTGTTTTACCCATTACAACATCATCCAAACACCAAATTAATTAAAACCATCATTCATTAAAACATAGAGAGAATTACATAATAATCCTAAGAAGTTAAAATTTTAGATAAATAGGTCAAAGACGCACAAGAAATCTAAACCAAGAAGTTCTAGCCTAAAATTATTCTATTAGCAA
Source organism: Helianthus tuberosus (assembly GCA_030545235.1). Taxonomy (NCBI): domain Eukaryota; kingdom Viridiplantae; phylum Streptophyta; class Magnoliopsida; order Asterales; family Asteraceae; genus Helianthus; species Helianthus tuberosus. The sequence continues at coordinate 103,867,707 of CM060357.1, read as the reverse complement.
AATTTCCAAAGAGATAATTCTCTTGGTTGGATGCGGCTTGAAGAACTTCTTTCTCCGGGCATGGTGTCACGGCCCCCGACCCGGTTTGACCCGTTTCAGGAGCCGCGAGAGAGAAATCCCGAGGTATTTATTTAATTGAGTTTAACAGCGGAAGTTTATCATCAGGATCTTTTTAAAACTAAATTTTCCCGATTATTTTATTTCACAATTTGGGATAATTCGGGATTCGTGTGTGTTTTGGACTATTTCTACAATAACTCGAAGTGTAATTGGAATTTAAACGTCGCATCAACGCCTAGAATCAAGTCCCAATCTCTACTATATATAGCTGGAAAACAGTCCCCCTCGCGTGGCGCGAGGGGGTGTTGCGTGGCGCGAGAGGCGCCCCCCTACCATAGGGTAGCCTCGTGTAATAGTAGCCTTGCTGAGTTGGTTTTACGTGCTATCTCATTTTTGACAACAAACTGTCAAGATATTACCGAATAGGGTTTACCCCCCCTGAGTTTTAGGGGCCCTGATCCCGATTCTGATTATTCTGAAAATTTTAGGGTTTGTTCAGAATCACTTGGGTTTCTCAATTAGGGTTTCCTAATAGACAATTAAAGTAATAATTAGGACTTTTTAATGAGAGTTGTTACATTCTCCCTACCTTAATAAAAATCTCATCCTCGAGATTTACTGGAATAAATGAGGATACTTTCGCTTCATCTCTGATTCCAGCTCCCAAGTGTATTCAGCTCCTCTCTTTGAATCCCACCTTACTTTAACCAACACTAGTCGTTTGTGCTTGAGAAACTTCACTTTTCTGTCTTCTATCTGAAGAGGTTTCTCAACAAATTTTAGCTTTTCGTTTACCTCTATGTCTTGAAGAGGTACTACCAGAGATTCGTCTGCTAGACATTTCTTGAGATTGGATACATGAAATACATCATGTACTCCAGCTAACTCTTCTGGTAGTTGTAAACGATAAGCAACTGGTCCTATACGTTGGATCACTGGAAATGGTCCTACATATCTTGGACTTAGCTTTCCTTTCTTACCGAATCTAACAACTCCTTTCCAATGAGAAACTTTTAACAGTACTCTGTCTCCAACTTGGAATTCTAATGGCTTGCATCTATTGTCTGCATAACTCTTCTGGCGATCTCGAGCCGTTTTCAGCCTTTCCTTGATTTGTGTAATCTTATCAGTCGTTTCTTGTACAATCTCTGGGCCTGATAATTGACTTTCTCCTATTTCTACCCAACAAACTGGAGTTCTGCATTTTCTTCCATACAATGCTTCGAATGGGGCAGTTTCAATACTTGAATGATAACTATTATTAGAGGAGAATTCAATTAATGGTAAATGGTCGTCCCAATTTCCGCCAAAATCTATTACACATGCTCTGAGCATGTCTTCTAGAGTTTGGATTGTTCTTTCACTTTGCCCGTCCGTTTGAGGATGATATGCAGTGCTTAAGTTTAGTCGAGTTCCCATTGCTTCTTGGAAACTTTTCCAGAAATGAGAAGTGAAACGACTATCTCTATCTGATATAATGGAGAGTGGAACTCCATGTAGAGATACGACTTCATCTACATATAATTTGGCTAACCTTTCCATACTAAAGGTTTCCTTCATGGGTAGAAAATGAGCTGATTTGGTTAATCGATCTACAATTACCCAAATCGCATCATTACCTTTTCTGGTTTTGGGCAACTTAGTAACAAAATCCATTGTTATGAGTTCCCATTTCCATACCGGCATTTCTAATTGTTGTAGTAGACCTGAAGGTTTCTGATGTTCTGCCTTAACTTGTGAACAAGTAAGACACTTTGATACATACCTAGCTATATCCTTTTTCATACCTATCCACCAGAAATTATTTCTTAAATCATGGTACATCTTATTGTTTCCTGGGTGTATGGTATACCTAGATTTATGAGCTTCCTCCAAGATCTTATTTCTTAATTCTCCCTGTTTTGGTACCCAGATCCTTTTCTTATGGAATCTCCAAATTCCATCAGCTCCTTGTTCTAAATCTTTTATTCGTCCATTCATTCCTTCAGCAACATTTTCTATTGCTATTTCTTGAAAATACTTCAGTTGTTCCATTAAATCTAACTGTAGATTTAATCTGAGAGCATGAACCCGTCGTTGTTTCTCATAGTATTTACGACTTAAGGCATCTGCAACTACATTTGCCTTTCCCTCGTGATATTGAATATCACAGTCGTAGTCACTTAAAATTTCCATCCATCTCCTTTGTCTCATGTTTAACTCTTTTTGCCCAAATATATATCTTAGACTTTTATGATCCGTATAGACAGTAAACCTACTTCCATACAGATAATGTCTCCATATTTTAAGGGCAAAAATTACAGCTCCTAATTCTAAACCATGAGTTGTATAATTTTCTTCGTGCTTTTTTAACTGTCTTGAAGCATACGCAATTACCTTCTTGCGTTGCATAAGCACACATCCAAATCCTAGTTTTGAAGCATCACAATATACTTCAAAATCTTCAGTTCCTTCTGGTAAGGCTAAGATTGGAGCATTGGTTAATTTCTGCTTCAAGAGTCTAAAGGCTTCTTCTTGTTTAGGTCCCCATTCAAACTTAATGGCTTTACAGGTTAGCTTAGTTAATGGTACAACTATCTTGGAAAAATCCTTAATAAACCGTCTATAATACCCAGCTAAACCTATAAAACTTCTAATTTCCATTGCGGTTTGCGGAACCTTCCAATTGGTAATTGCCTCTATCTTGGCAGGATCTACGTGAATACCTTCATGATTCACCATGTGTCCTAAGAATTGCACTTCTTGTAGCCAAAATTCACATTTTGAGAATTTGGCATAGAGCTTTTCTTTTCTTAACAAAGTTAAGAGTGCATGCAAGTGCTGACAATGTTCGTCCTGACTTTTTGAATAAATAAGTATATCATCTATGAAGACAATTACAAATTTATCCAAGTACGGTTTACAGATCCTATTCATCATGTCCATGAATGCTGCAGGTGCATTCGTTAACCCGAAGGGCATGACTGTAAACTCGTAATGACCATACCTAGTTCTAAAAGCAGTCTTAGGTATGTCCTCTTCTTGTACCTTCAATTGATGATATCCGGAGCGTAAATCTATCTTAGAAAAAAATCTAGCTCCCTGAAGTTGATAAAAAAGATCATCAATCCTAGGTAATGGGTATCGATTTTTAATTGTAACTTTATTCAATTCTCTATAATCAATACACATTCTCATCGAACCATCCTTCTTCTTTACAAACAACACTGGAGCTCCCCAAGGGGATGAGCTAGGTTGTATGAATCCTTTACTTAGTAATTCATCTAATTGCTTTTTCAGTTCTAACATTTCGGTAGGAGCTAACCGATAAGGTGCCTTGGCTATCGGTGTAGTTCCAGGAATTAGATGAATCCTAAATTCTACTTCCCTATCTGGTGGTAATCCAGGTAACTCTTCTGGGAATATATCTGGGTATTCTGAGACTACAGGAATTTCCTTAAGTTCTTTACCCTTAGTACTAATGATTACTGAAATCATATATACTATTCCTTGTTTTCGTTCATAACTAGCAACTTTCATTACTGATATAAACTTCATGGGTTTACGCGGTTTATCTCCTGTAATCGTGATTACTTCTCCAGTAGTTGCCTGATTTTTTACAGAATTTTTATCACAAAGGATTCGAGCATGGTTGGCTATTAACCAATTCATTCCTAATACAACATCAAATTCAGCTAATTTCATAGGTAACAGATTTGCAGCAAATTTATGACCTGAAAGTTCTATTTCTACTTTTTGCAAAACCTGATCTATTTTAACTGAATTTCCATCTGTGGTTTCGACTGTAAAAATCTGCCTAATGCTGGTTAAAGGTAACTTAAGAGCTTGACAAAATAAAGTATTTATAAAACTTTGGTTTGCACCAGAGTCAAATAATACTTTTGCGTATACATTGTGAACTAAGAACGTACCAGCTATCACATCTGGAATGAGTTCTGCTTCTTGAGTGGTTAGCTGGAATGCTCTGACATTTTTCTTAGTAGCTCCGTCAGTCGCCTTGGCTTTGTTGTCTGTTGGTTTGATCAATTTAGGACATTCTGTTTTGAAATGTCCGGCTTCTCCACAATTGTAACAAATTATGGATTTCTTTCTGCAGTTTTCTTCACGATGTCCTATAGTTTTGCAAAAATTGCAAGTTATATCGCATCTTCCATAATGTTTCTTTTTGCATTTCCTGCAGTATGATGGAGTTGGTGATTGCCCTATTCCTCTTTTCTTGAAGCTGTTATTATTACCCGTACGAAATCCTTGGGTAATTTTCTGAGCCAGTTCCTTTTTCCGGTTTTCATCTTGTGTACGTACCAGTTCGTCAGTTAAGGTATTGGCTAATTCCACTGCATCGTCAATAGTGCGAGGTCTCGCAGCTTTAACGATGTTGCGGATTTCGCTAATCAGCCTTCAAATATAGCGAGAAATGAGTACTGGTTCTGGCGAAGCCAGTGTTGGTACCACCCTAGCATATTCGAAGAATGTCGAAGTATATCCTTGACAGTCCACATTAACCATCCGATGGTTTAGGAACTTATTTGCCATTTGATCTTTTTCATACTCGGGACAGAATTTTCTTTCTACAAGACTCTTAAATTCTTCCCAGTTCATGGCATAGGCTACAATCCTTCTTTTAGCTTGTAATACTGTGTTCCACCATTCTAATGCCCCTTCTTTAAAAAGATTAGACGCATACATAACTTGGTCTTCCTCAGCACATTTACTTATAGCAATTACTGCCTCAGTTTTCTCTAACCAACGTAATGCTGCAATAGCCCCTTCATTACTTGAAAACTCAGTTGGTTTACAGGCAAGGAATTCTTTGTAAGTGCAACCAGGTGTTGCAGCTTTCATTTTCTTGAAAATTGGGGCTTGCAGATCATTATTGTTATTAACATGATTTCCGCCTCCGTTTATACTATTACTAAAGTTGTCTTCAGAAATACGTTTGCTAGGAACGATTTGTTGTGGTTCGATTGGATTTTTAACAGCAACAACGATTGCTGGAATAGCGTTGGCTATCCCTTGAGCAACTATTGCTGGAATAGCGTTGGCTATCCCTTGAGCAACGATATTTTCTATATCCTATCTAGTCATAAATTGATCCCCCGGTTGTTGCTCAGATTGATTAACCTCATTAACTGGTTCATTATTAGCGTTTTCCATCTGATAATTAATATATATAATTTATTAGTATCAAATAAATAACAATTAAACAAAACAATTATACAGAGTTCGTAACATTAATATAGCCAAAACTATCGATTTCTCGATTTCCATTTATATTTAATAGTATGCATCAATACACACTATTATCTTACAAAGTTTTATTTTATTTTATAGACTGATTTTAGTATTACTATTACACAACCACAGTTCCATAACCCTCAATCTTTTGTCAATTGGTATTCTAGTAACGGCGTTCCCTCTTATCGTAATTCCAGGAGATCTGTCCCAAAATCTCTTGGATTCTATTCCCAGCATCCATTAGTTCTTTGCCGGAATGGCGGAGTTCAGCCATATTCTCATTACTTAAAGGTTCTAGATTGAACTGAGGAAAAAGCTTATAGGGATTGTTTTGTAACTGTATTTCATTGGTCAACCATTCTTCTATTTGCGAGTGGAAAGGGTTTGGAATAGCTGGTTCTAAGTTCATTGGTAATTGTGTTTCAAGAGAATGAATACAATCATTTTCATTAACAGGCTTAATAGTATCATAGCTTGTCAATATCAGATCTAGCTCTTCCTGAGATGGTAATCCCTCATTTTGCCTAGAGCTTTCCCCAATTTCCATTTTCTTAGGCTTGGATTTCTTGAGAGGTAAAGCGTTGAATTCTATAGGTTCTTCTATGTCTGGTATATACCTATTGAAATCTCTGGAAACCTCTATTCTTACCGGATAAAGATTTAAATTCTGAAGGGCATCAGACAAGTCACTCATGCTGTTTAAATATGCAAAACAATCAAAATTTATTAAGTAAAAATTTTATAACAAAATTTCATAGAAAACCTTTTTAAATATTATTTCCTACTGGTTAACTACCAAGACAACTGAAAATTAAAACACACTAAGGTTTACTTATTTATTTACTGAATAAGGTTTCTAGACTGTAGATAATAAAGGTGCTAAAACTTTGAGTCAGATTATTTTAAAGATTTATATTTATTGCTACAGTGGCTAGCATATAAAGATCTGCCCATTTTTCCTCTAATTTGTCCTCCCAAGGTGTTTTACTGGTGAATTCCTGGGTTTCCTGTTTAACTTTCTTCTCTCGGGCTTTCTTTATTTTCTCCTGACTTTTCTTTAAAATTAAACTTCTTTTATCTGGAGAAAGTGGGTTCTCGTATTGGGCTTTTCGAACAAATATTCCTTCTTCAGGAATTGTAGGGAGTTTTGAGGATTTAGTTTGGGATGAACTTCTCTTCTCATTGGATGACCTATCTAATTTATGATAGATGCTGGAAAGCTTTTTCTTACCCATACTGTAACTAACAAATAGTCAGTTAATAAAACACATAATCACATAATAGTAATCAGGAAAAATTACGTATTTCTAAATACTTAATTAGCTTAACTCAGTGGCTCTGATACCACCTTTTTTTTGTCACGGCCCCCGACCTGGTTTGACCCGTTTCAGGAGCCGTGGGACAGAAATCCCGTGGTATTTATTTAATTGAGTTTAACAGCGGAAGTTTATCATCAGGATCTTTTTAAAACTAAATTTTCCCGATTATTTTATTTCACAATTTGGGATAAAATCCCGGTAATTTACAATACTATGATTTTACAGAGAAATCTTTATTTTACAAAACATATTTCTTTATTTAATAATGAGCCACTTTCTCAAGCTTTCGGTGCTCCACAGCACTTTTCCTGAATCACAACAGATCACCTGAAACATGTTTGAAAAAGGTTTTGTCAGCGGGAAATACTGAGTGAATCATTCTAATTAATAAAACAGACATGTTTGTTATAATTTACAGTATTAAGGGTGATTACATTGTTTCTAATATCAACCAACTACCCACAGTATTTGTCACTCGACCGGATCTGTGACTATGGTCATATCCCCCATTGGCTGCCCCAATGGTGACGATTATCAAGTAATGTATACAAAACCCCACATACTGGCTGTAACTTGGTGATTACAAAGACTTAATCCCCGTAATTATAACTTTGAAAATAACTTGATTTTGAAAGTAATTTGATAAAAAGAGAATGACTCACATTGCAGATTTAATACGGACAGAGTCTAGTCTATGGATTAGCCTTGTTAACCTAATTTATATAACAATGCACACAAAACTGGGTTAGTAATCAATACAACATTTACGATAACTCACGAGATCAACCCTCACAACGAATGACAAAGTGCTATGCTTAAACATCCATCGAATTAACGACTAATGACAAAGCATCACCCTAACGTGGGCAACACTTAAACATCCATTGAGTACATTGATCGATCGGAAAATGAATCGTAATAGCGATCGAGTTATTACCCTGTTTTGCGGCAGCAATTCGGGATTCGTGTGTGTTTTGGACTATTTCTACAATAACTCGAAGTTTAATTGGAATTTAAACGTCGCATCAACGCCCAGAATCAAGTCCCAATCTCTACTATATATAGCTGGAAAACAGTCCCCCTCGCGTGGCGCGAGGGGGTGTCGCGTGGCGCGAGAGGCGCCCCCTACCATAGGGTAGCCTCGTGTAATAGTAGCCTTGCTGAGTTGGTTTTACGTGCTATCTCATTTTTGACAACAAACTGTCAAGATATTACCGAATAGGGTTTACCCCCCTGAGTTTTAGGGGCCCTGATCCTGATTCTGATTATTCTGAAAATTTTAGGGTTTGTTTAGAATCACTTGGGTTTCTCAATTAGGGTTTCCTAATAGACAATTAAAGTAATAATTAGGACTTTTTAATGAGAGTTGTTACACATGGGTCCCTCATACGTCGGCGAGCCACTCCTCTATCTCCCTTAGGAGAAGAAAGGCGGGCTCATTGGCATCGGTTTGAGGGGGTGCAACCTCCACCGGGAATTCTTGTAGATCTTCAAGAGGAGCTTCCGCTGGAATGTCATCCCACCCGGTAGGATTGTTGATTCCAAGTGCTAGGTTCCAATCCTCTTGAGGTTGGATTGGTTCCATGGGAGGTGTCACAAGAATGTTCAACCTCTGGTGCAAGAGGTTGATTTCTTGAAAACTGCTTTCCAACCCCACCGTAAGATAATTTATACGGTCTATGAGGACCTCCTCTGCCGACGTCATCTCATCAAGAGCCTCACGTAATGTCATCACGTAGCGTACGAGAGTTGCTTCAATTGATGACCTTCTTTCCCTTTGACTGTTTCTGGAGTGTGCATAAGAGGTTCCACTGTTTTGACTAGACATTCTACTAAAACAAACCAAAATAGTTCATTTTAATGAAACAGTAACTTCGAACACGGCCCCGTGCTCAATGAGCACGGCCCCGTGTTCACCTTTCTGCAGATTTTTGGAACAAGGAATCTTGGAGTTTCAAATTATTTTTCCAACTTATTGAGCATTTTTGAGCAGAAACAACTTAAAACAATGTTGTACAACTTATTTTTAACAAGATTCCTTGAACAAGAACCTAACAAACATCACAATAAAGCTTGGAATCATAGTGATCTCAAGCTTCAATGGAGGTGTTGAGGCAAGAAAGATGAAGAAGAAGGCAATGGATAAAAGAGGAAAGGACAAGATGATTTTTAGAACCTTCTTTTAGAAAATACCTAGGATGGTAGGTGAGAAGATCCTCTCAAATCTCTGTCCCTGGATGGTCCAAATGTGCAGGATTCTTGACTGCATTTATAGAAAATGACAGCACGCTGCACACGGCCCCGTGTCGGCTGGACACGGCCCCGTGTGCAGGCGAGGTCCTGACACATTTTGTCCGTATTCTGACAGAAAGTCAGAAAGGATTCTTTTGGTGGACACGGGGGCGTGTTGACCTGGGCATGGCCCCGTGTCTAGAGGCTGTTTATGAAGTTTCGTCTATTTCTAAGGGACTTATACAGATTGGGCGGTTCCTTACTGGATGGAACAACCCCAAGGTGCCTAAGATACCTTAATTGCTCTAGATTAAGACGAGAACGCAAGAGGTTGTCGGTGAGGGTGATTCCTATGCTATATGTAGGTGGACAAGTCCAACCCTTTCCCGGGCTCTCGTTAAAGAAGGTGTATGCCGAATCGCTCAGGTCTATGTATTCACCGAATGAGGTCGATGGAGAGTCCTTCACGGCACAATCGACACAGGGACGACTATCGCTCAAGTCCTCGCTAGAGTTAGAGGTAACTTCGGGAACAACGAAGTTGTTTTCATTTGAATGCGATCCCAACAATTCTTCTTGGTTATCGTCTTGAGATAAATTATTGAAATCCATCCTATGTTCTTTTAACCAATTAAGAATTAGATCTTCCAATTGAAATAGTTCATCAAGAAGCATTTCTCCTAGAAGATCCGGTTGAGAGCATTCGAGGGAGAGATAGGGATTATTTTTACTTTCGCCCCTCTTAAGGCTACAGGAAAACAATGGGTCTATATAATGGGGATTATAATTTAGAAAATAACATTCTAATTCTTTATGGGAACCGCCACATATTTGACACCACGTACCATAAGAGTGCCGAAAGTAAAAAATATCAGTATCACTCATGTTTGTGTCAGAAATTACCAACCGTCAGGATCTTAATGTTCTATTTTCAGTAACTGAATCTTGGGCACGGGGCGTGTTGAGTGGGCACGGTCCTGTGTTCAGCTTACTGTCTGACTTAAAACAGGATTGCCAGTTCCATTGATTGGGCACGGGGCGTGTTCAGCGGGCACGACCCGTGCTGAGTTCTGCAGAAGCTGAAAAATTAAGAAAATCCTAAAAAAATAGAAAAATTAGGAAAAACGATTAGGCCGTTGATTCCTAACTTTCTTAAAATCCTCGTGTTCCCCGGCGACGGCGCCAAAAACTTGATGTGTGCAAGTGTGTATATATTTTTAAGTATATTTTAAGCCCTTTTTACACATTAGTCAAGTTTTAAATTTATAAAACACGATATTTTACTAACACCAAACACACATATGGGCAAGTGCACCCATCGTGAGCGTAGTATAGTGTTGGCAAGATACCGAGGTCGTCCAAGGACACAAGAGCTTTTAATACCGGTTTATCCTCAACGTCTAATCAAATCAAAAGTTTAGAAAAATGTTTTAAACTAGAAAAATAAAAACTAACTAAAATGCTGAAAAATAAAATAAAAGTAAAAACAGATAGACAAGATGAATCACTTGGCTCCGACTCGTGTTTAGTGTAACCATTGATTATTTCCGCACTTTTGCACTTTTTAAGAGATTATCTTAGTTACTGTAGTAGGCCCCTCTTTTGAAGGTGACGTTACCCTCAACCCAGTAATTTGAGTCAGCAAGGATACAATCCTAAAGGGTCGGATTATTGAAAGATAATTAATTAAGTTATTAATGCATATAGTGGTAGGCCCCTCTTTTGAAGGTGACGTTACCCTCGGCTAAGTAGTCTGAGTCAGCAGGGATACAGTCCTAAGTAGCCGGGTTAAAGTATTAATAGTAGCTTACATATGAGGGGATCAAAGAGTTTGGACCCCCGCCATCCAATACCGGTGGGTATTGAAGGAGGTCCTACTAAATTTGACACAGGTCCTTGCAGGATCTATACACTGAACAAGGCAAGACTCTTACTAAACCATTCCCTTAACCCCCGACCAGGTAGCCAACATATCTCCATATAGACCATGGAGATATGAATGGTGAAAATCTTTTATTTTATATAGACAGTAAAATAATGCCAAGACACCACGGACAAACGATAAGGAATAATCACCTTCAACATAAGAAACTAGTTATTAAAGTCATTAATACATAACCAAATAAAAAGTGTGAAAAGATTAAAAATAAAAAGTATTACGCTAGACACTTGTCTTCACCAAGTGATGTAAGAGACTTAGGCAAACATGGCCTTTGATTGTCAAGAACTCTTACGATCAATATTGGATCCCGAGATGACTCACACACTCTATGATGGACAATGGATGGTGGTGGTGGATGATGGTGGTGTGATGGTGGTGGGTGAAGTGTGAGAGAGGTGGTGTGCAAAGGGATGGTTTGCAGATGAGCCAAGCACCCCTATTTATAGGCTGAAAAGAGACTCGGGCACGGCCCCGTGTCCACCTTCCTTCTCTTTCTTCATTAATTGCAGTTTGTCTGCATTAGTTGACCACGCCCCCGTGTCCGCTGGGCACGATCCCGTGTGCAGAAGCGTATCTGTACTATCAAGATTTCCCCAGATTCTGCGAATCTTAGAGTTGACCACGGCCCCGTGTCCGCTGGGCACGACCCCGTGGTGGGTGATAGAAGCTTCTACAGCTTTGTCTTTTCTGCTGACACTTGGGCACGCCCCCGTGCTCAGTGAGCATGGGGCATGTTCAGCCTTCTGTTTTCTTGATTTTGTTTGGGAAGATGCTGTCGGGGGGTCAGGCATGCCACATTTGTCCCTTTTCTTGTATTTATGTTAGTTTTAGCTGCCTTTTTGCTTCTTTTGTTCATTTGAGCTCATTTAATCCTGAAAATACAAAAGGAAGAGAAAAACACACTTTTTCCAACATTAGTACTAAAAAAAGGTTAGTTTTATGCCACATTTGATGTAATTTATATGTTGCATTTTGCACACATCATCGGTCATTAGCACCCTCGACCTCCATCACCGCCACCATCAACACACCTCACATTACCACCTCCATTGCCATCTTCACCACTACAACCTGAAAACGGCGACCAAACGACTGGAGAAAGGGGGGTCTAAAAGATCTGAGATGAGAAGGAACAAAGAGTCAAGAACTTACCGGAGTGGAGATCGAAAACATGGCTGCCGTTGATGTTGTTTTCGTCGGACTGACGGCTCCGCCGTCAGTCGCCGCCGGCCCCCTTCTTTCTATCCCTCTCGTCTCGTTCTTTCACCGCCACTGAAACACCACGCCGCTTCCTCCGTTCACCAGCTCCGCCGCCACGTCACCGGCTCCGCCGGTAAGTCCGGTCACCGGACTCGCATGAGAGAGAGAGTGGATGTGTGGTGTGCGGTTGGATCGAATGAGAGGAAAGGGGATTAGGTTTTTGATGAAATGAGAAGATGATGAAGATAAGTGAGGTTTTAGAGAGAGAGACTAGGTGTCGGCTGAGATGAGAATAGGTAATGTTAGGGTTTGAATTTTGTTAAGAGTATTTATACTAAAGTGTTGAGTGGGCTTGGGCTCCAGGCCCACAAGCCCGTTTCGAGCGGCCCAATACATTTAAGAAGCCCGTTTTCGCACCCGAATTCTATAAAATGTCGTAAAATAAAATTTTCAGGTCGAAGCACGAAAAATTATGTCGTAAGTCGTTTATTAGACGCGTTTGTCGGTCAGTAGCGCTAAATCGCGTAAAATGCCTTGTTTGTCGTTTCTTGTCCGTTTTTCAATTTGTTTTCGTCTGCGGATATCAAAATCCAATTACGGTGCTAAATATATCATAATATATCAGTTTTGAAGGAAATTCATGCGTCTGACGCTTCCGTTTTGTTGTCGGTGCGTTCCTGCAGTCGCGTTTTTCGTTCACGTATGCGCTTTGTGACGTTCGAGAGCACAACAATTCTATAAACCAAGTTCATATGTATATAACATGCGTATAGAATTCGTATTCGTCGGCGTTGCCAGTATTTCGTACAGTGTCAGTTCGTATTCGTTTAACGCTTAGCAGGTTTCCCGAAAACCACCATACACGCACTGTAACGCCCAATAAGCGTCCCTAGGCATTCCAATAGCCTAATTATGTTAATTCGTGCCTTAAACCCTATTTATTATCGCCTTAACGTTTGTTAATCGCGTAATTAAGAGGCGTTAATTGCAGGTTGTCACATAACACTCGCTCATTAGTCTTGAAAAATTACAGTTTTGCCCTGATCCGAAAAAATCGTTTTAGTTTTTTTTCCTAGCAAAATTATATTAGTGTTTTTTTGATTGATTGAGAATTATTCGACCATCGCCCCGCAACGCGGGCGGGGCATTAATTAACTAGTTATTAATAAACGAATTGAAATGAATAGTGATTTTAATATTATAATAATATATAGTTTTTTAATACTTTTATCATTTTAATATAACTATATATTACTAAACGAATTGAAATGAATAGTGATTTTAATATTATAATAATATATAGTTTTTTTTAATACTTTTATTATTTTAATATTATAATAATAGTTATTTTCATTACTTTTTAACTTTAATTCTTTTTTTAATTTTTATATCAGGGGTTGAGATAAGCTTGGTGTCAACTGGTACGGTCCTGTTCGGTATCAGTACATGAAGGTAAAAACCGGCACTAATACAGAAACGCCAAAAGTTGGTGCCGAATTGATATTGGAAATCTTTTGGTTCGGGAAATTCAATGCTGCTACCCGGTATCATTTGCTCATCCCTGATCACGGTTGCCGTACGAACAACGGTATCGTACAACTTTTTTTGTTGATTTTCTTCAACTTTTATTTTTTTCTTTTTTTTAGTTTCAGTTGTAGGGATGAGCTCAGTGCCAACCGATACAGAATCAGTACTGATACCGAAAATATCGGTTACGGTACCGGTATATGAAGGTAAAAAACGGTAGTGAACCGGTACCAGGAACGCCAAAAGTCGGTACCGAAGGGGTACTTAAGATCTTTCGGTTCGGCATATTTGGTACCGGTACCCAGAACAATTTGTTCATCTCTGACCACGGGTTTCATATGAACAACATCGTTACCATACAACTTTTTGGTTGACTTTTTTTCGGTTATCTTTTAGTGTTTTTTTCTACATTTTCTTTTTATTCTTGTCAGCAGGTCCGTTCGCAACACGCTCATAGTGATTTCAAAACACATGCAAATAAAGACTAAATAACAAAAAAAATTCGACGAACTTTAAACCTAGTTTAATAGAACACCATAAGATGTTGATTAGGTGTCATCATAACTAATATCGTTAGTCTAATTTAATTTTGACTTAATTTGTTTCGTTTCTAGAAGCATTATCCAATTCCATAAAAACTTCAAACATAATAGAACAGACATTTGCAGACTTCTTTATCATAGTTTCTTTATTTTCTTACTCTAACGTCGTATGTATATATATATACTAGTCGTTTACCCGCGCGATGCAGCGGGAGTGGCGATTTACAATAGGATACTCGTTTACCGTTAGTTTATCAGCGTCTCGTGATATATTGTCTAGTACTTAAGTTAGTTTATCGGGTTTTGAGTCTTCATTGCCACCGAAGCCAAAATTACGGTTAAGGGGATTTTAACCAATGGGGTGGTGGTCCATTGGCAAATGTGAAGCCTTTAAACACCTTGGGGGGGGGGGGGGGGGGATCTTGTGTTCAAGTATCACAGATGACTTGAATTAAAAAGAAATTTGTCGTTGAAAAAACGATTAAGGGGATTGTAAAACCATTCGGTTTGGTTATTGGTGGTTCCTGTCATACTCGTTTTTTGTTGGTTTATCAATACTCTTGTGATGCATTGTATAGTACGCTTGTTAATTTTTTATTGATGTGGTCTATCTATGACATGAGCCTTCCAGATATCTCAATTAAATCGTGTGCTTCCACACACCAATAATCGAACACACTAATAAGCAAATATCAGCGTACAAAATACCTTGAGATTGTTCATGCTTTTAGGCTTTAGCTCATATTCTCAATTTTTGTTGTGTGCTTACTTTAAACTATTATATTGTATGACAAACTATAAATTAATAACTAATTTGAGAATATTAGCTACTGAAATACAGTTTTTGAGGATTTATGAACCTATGTTTGTAAGTTTATTGAACCAATTGTGAGATTACCATCATGGAATCATATCTACGGTCGTTTCGCATTGATATCACATTTCATATTAATTTAAATTAGATTTATTATATGAACACATGTTTTTTACATCTTATCTCATCACTCTATAACTTTTTCCTTCTAAAATTCATATACATTTAGTTGATTTTCAACATTTCATATTCTAACATCAAATAATTATGAACCTACTTAAAATTACTTATGTACTGTATATTTTTTTAATCCTTTTCATCATATTATATTAACTCGTCCATTTCCAGCTTTCTTTATTTGATTTTAGCATGGCCGGCCCTGGGGGTGGGCAGGGAGGACCACCAGCAAAGGCCCGATAATTTGAAGGGCACGATATTTAAAAAAAAAAATCTGATATGCATATGCTACCAAAATATGGAACTATTTTATCCTTTATTTTAATGGCAATGCTACCAAAATAGAGCCTGGAATAAGCAAACCATAGAGGTTTTAGTTTAAAATGAATTAGTAGATGAGATTTTACTATTTTAGAAGAGAAAAAAATTAAAAAAAGGAAACTACAAAGCTTTAAAAATCTGGCCCAACCAACAATCCGGTTTGAAGGTTATGGATGCTGTGATATGCACCTCAATCAAGAAAGCCATTTCTATAACTAAATTGTTCAGGTAACCAAGAACAAGACCAACTACACCTCTCGCCACTGTTGATGAACCAAGAACAAGACCAATCAATGCTAAGCTGCAAAAACGTGTTAAAGACACAATGAGTCAAAGTCAAACATAGAACTTTCTTAATGCAATTTTGATTTTTATATTATATAAAATATTATATACATGTTTTTTTATTTATAGATCGTATTTTTTATACATCTTGATACCAGTATAAACTCCTTTACAAACTGAAACGAAGTTTATTTGAACTCTGAAACCAAAGGTAGATTGTTTGACTTTCAAAAGTCAACTTATGTTCTTGGAACAAAACGAACAACGTTACTGCTATGTAACTCTTCGCATGAAAAAAAGTGTATGTAATAATATTGTTTTCTAATTGTAAATGAGACAAAAAAATTATAGAAATACACCACCAAATCCTTTTGACCCTGTAGACACAAAAAATTATAGAAATACACCACCAGATCCTTTTGACCGTGTAGACAAATGACCCGTTTCAACCCCAACCCGTTTCGTGCAGTGATACCGCATTAAGGTGCCTTTTACCCGTTTCTTTGTTTTCGATCATCTTCTAAAATATTCCGTTTTTATCGGCTCCCGTTTTTACTAAGTGTAATACTTTTTAAAAAAACAACAAACCTGTATTCCATTTGCATTTGTTTCAATTTCGTGCCTAGCCTTGAAAACACGGGTGATCTTTCAGAATCTAATTTGCCATGTGGGGGTTCTATAGTACAAATAAACTATCATCTACACTCGAGATGATAGAAAGTTAGAAACAACAACAACAACAACAACCATACCCAGTATATCCCACAGATAGCTGAGCTATTTATAGGGTCTGGGGAGGGTGGGATGTAGACAGACCTTGCCTCTATCCATAGGGATAGAGAGGCTGCTTCCAGAGAGACCCTCGGCTCGAAAGCGAACAGCGAACCAACATACCAAGTCAAAGAATACAGAAATAAGAAGTCGCCCATACTAAGAAAGAGATAAGAGTGGGACAATATAATGTGAATCATGTATAATGGCACGCAACATCATTTTGGGCGTAAACATAAAGATAATGTAAATCATGTATAATAGCATACAACATCATAGACACAAGAAGTCAATCATCGGAAAAGTCCCTTAAAGAAAAGGAAAAGCCTACGTCCATGAGAAACACCTAAGACCTTTCTACAATATCCTCTAGAAGTCCTTAACCCTAATCCTACGCCTCCACGAAGTCCTATCGTGGACCATGTCCTCAGAAAGATGCAACTCGAGATGATAGAAACACTAATATAATTAGGAAAAAAGACCTGCATATGCATGTAATATCCAACGGGAACAACCAGTGCTCTAGCCATTAGCATGTAAAAAATTGTTGTGAAAGGAAACCTTTTCCGTCTCAAATAGGGGAGCTAGAATGGTACAAACACAAGAAAGTTTCACTTTAGTAGTTAATTTGATAGATATATTAGAGCCACTAAATTTATAATGTAACTAAAACCTCACCACATTGGCTGAATGTGCAGTCCCAACCACGAACCACCCGTCAAAGCCCCAAAAACAATGCGGGAGAACTAACAAGCCATGCAGTCGCAAACTCTGCATTCAAAACAATCTATATTAAAACCAGATTATACTTTATATAATACAATCATAAAAGGGGAGACTTTTTTTATAAAATCTGAGATCTTTTAACAAAACAAGCTGAGACTTTTTTTATACATATACACACACACACATACATACAAGCCACAGAGCAGAGCCACGAGTCAAGCACCCTGGCTCGAGCTCGGCTCAATTACCAAACAAGCTGCCTCGGCTTGGCTCGAAAAAAAAAAAGAGCTTTTGTCGAGCGAGTTTCAAGCAAGCCACCAGCTTTATGAACAGAACACCCCTAGCGGGTTCAACGATTTTTGGTTAGTGGGTTGAATAGATGAACCCGAACATGACCCATATATTTATTTGTGTCCTGTTTCGGGAAGACACGTTTAATGTCAACAATTATTATATGGTTCGTGTCCAGGTTAACCCATTTTTAAACGAGTCGTGTTTGGTTGACCTGCTTAATAAGAAGTTATATTAGCCAACCCAAAACCTGATAATTTTCATGTCGTGTTCATGACGGTCAGGAAGCGCTGCCCCTAATACATATATATACCTTGCTCCACTGGAATATCTCTCCATCGTCAAATTCTAACATAAGAATACCAATGTGGTAAGAAAGCAAGCAACCATCAGAAAAATACTTACCTTTGATAAGATTTTCATCAAGGAAAGCACCATTTCCATTAAGCGGATGGAAGTAAATCATTTATTTTAAAATAAGTGAAGATAATGAAGAGGACGACATACGGCATGAATGAACTGGAATTTTGTTGGAGGCAAACCAGAAGCTTGGGCTGCGGCTTGAGCGCATTTTTCCATCTTTCTATTGGGGTCTACACCAACTACACTTGCACCGGAAGCTAAATTGCCGTAATATTTGAGATTAGGACCTGTTCCGATCCCAATCTCTAATATTTTTGCAGCCTTCCCTGTTGTTAAATTTGCAAAAAGCTCTGACTTATAACCTGCAATCTTATTAAATAACAACCGTCATTTACTCAAAACAGATAAACAAAAGCAAGTAAAAAGAGCAAAGTTTTGTATAATATTTGTGTGTATTAATGACCCATTCTTCAAGAAATAAGTTAGTTTGGGTAATTTGTGTTTGCTAAATGGATAAATTTGGGTCTACTCAACGGGTCAAATTGGGCCACTGTCATAAAATTGGTAACTTAGAACCAGTCCAAATGAGCTAGCACCACATTGCCGCCATCTTCACCAACGTGGCACGAATGCACGCCACCATCTCTGCTAACTGTAGCTACCAGTCGCCATATAGCAGATGAACCCATTCAGACACTTTTCTTTTTCTCTAAAACGGCCCGTTCAACCCCGGACCATTTTGACCCGAACCAACTTGATTCAATTTCTTGAAACAACCATTTGACCAGTACTAAGTTACATGACCCGACCCGTTTTGGCAGTCTTTAACTTACATAAACAACATAATTATACTAACCTCGTCCTCATAAGATTTCATTGATGCAGCCATAGCTACAGCGTAAAGCTCCTCATACCAGTCGGGTCTTGGCAGGTGAACCCTGTTCAGCACAGCCTTCATAAAGCAGCATTAAATCCCTTCAAACAATTGCTCTCGTTTTGCAGATCCAACACTACCATCAAAATGTTGCTATTACCTGGACAAACAATTGTAAGAAGTAAATACAAATAGAAATAGAAATATGTTTAAGAATCATCTTCACATCTTTCTCATCATCAATCAAACCCTCAAAACCCTAGATCTGTAACACTGTACATTTAATAAATCCATGTAAACCATATTTAAAACAAAAAAACTGAAATTTTTGGATCCATAAATAAAAAAATATCAAATGAAAATGAAACAAAAATCATCACCTGGCACTTAGAACAAGACATGGGATTTCAACTTGAAATTCAACTGGAAGCCCTCAAAATACATGGAATCCATTGAAAGTAATAGATTCGTTAAAACTCGTAATTGCAGCGAAGATTGTCGCTTACCGGCTCCATTTTCAGTCAAAAACGCGAAATTATTCGGTGAGCGATTATTATTTGTCGGCGGCGTAGGGTTTATGACCTCGTAGACGACTTCTATAAGCTCCGATTTAGCGAAATTCAGTTGAAATTTTGACCTAATTTAATGTTTATTGTAAGTTTCTGAATCTATGTGATGTTATTGCATTCAACGAATTTGGATATGATTACGGATTCATCTGTACAGATTGTTAGTTTGTGTGTAGGTTGAAATTTCGATTGTGATTTGTGTTTGAAAGATCCAGATCTTTGAGGGAGAAAGAGAGAACGAAAATGAAAAAGGCTCTCAATTTGAAATCAATTTTAGGGTTTTTGTTGTTTTGTGAGAGTGATGGTATAATGGGAAGGTAAATGAATATTGTGCTTTAGAGTGTTGTACATCATGCTTTAGGGGTGTTTTAAGAAAATTTCAATGACCTTAAGAAGTCCTTTGGATATGTATATTATATATATAGTATAGATATATATATATACACACACATATATAGGGATGGTTCAAATGAAAACCATTTTTATTACGAAAACTCGAAAACTAACTAAAAAAACCCTAAAAAACACACTATTTTTTTACAATTTTTTATTAAAAATCGCTAGTTTTATATATAAAAAAACTTTTTTTCAAAAAAAAATGTATTTTTGTAGTACACATGTGTACTATTACACATGTGCACTATAATTTTTTTTTAAAGTTTTTTTACATACCTAAAATAGCGAAAATTGGTATGCAAAAAAAAATTTGGTATGTTTTTTAGTCTTTTTTAGTTAGTTTTCGAGTTTTCGCGATAACTAGTGGTTTTCATTTGAACATTCCCCCCTGTAACACCCCGTGTTTAGAAAGTTAAATGTCAAAGTCAAGAGTGAAGTCAAAGGAAGAAAAGATTGCTAATT
This sequence comes from Helianthus tuberosus, assembly GCA_030545235.1. NCBI lineage: Eukaryota > Viridiplantae > Streptophyta > Magnoliopsida > Asterales > Asteraceae > Helianthus > Helianthus tuberosus. Next base: position 103,847,601 of record CM060357.1, on the reverse strand, counting down.
GCGATCTGCCACTCCTTGCTTAACTACTGTTTTGACTTCTTTGACTTGTAGTCGAATCTTTATTCTAATTACTTTAGTTGTATTATGTGGAGTATCTAGTAATAATCGAGTTTTAATCGATATTTATCATGTTTATCGCTTATCGCAATCGCATTCGCAACTCGAATTATGCGTTCTGGATATTGTTTTACGTGTGTATGTGCTGTTTATGTGTTACTTGTGCATGTTTAATTATGTTTATGTTTGTGGTGATTAATCGAAATGCAATCGCAACACTATCGCAATCGAATCGCAAACGCTAAACGCGAGATATTTATAGTGATTGTATGTTAGATATAGTGGTTGTGTGTTTATTATTAACCTATCACATCGCTCACTCGAAACGCATCGCAACGCTCAACACGCGAATCGAAACGACAAAACTCAACACGCCGGACACCAGGATCGAGTGGCCAACCGATCGAGTGGCCATCCGATCGGATTGCCATCCGATCAGATTGCCATCCAATCGGATTGCCACCCGATCGGTGACCAATCCGACCCATTGCACTTTCCTCTTTTGGAAACCCTATAAATACTCTCCTGTCACATCATTTGTGATGTAACAGCTCCTCTACTCGACCAGCCGCACTCAAGCACTCTTTCTCTCGATCTCTAGCGATTCTTGTAAGTTTTCAACCTAAATCTTGTACTTCTATGAACTACACACACTTCTTCATCTTTTTTTCACCTTTGAATCTTAACTTTTAACTGTAAAATCAGTGGATTTGAGGTGTTCTAGGGTGATGTCATCATGGGGTTCTTATGAACTTCATGTTTTGGCTTCATTTCACCAAGAACAACTTAGATCTGGAAGATTTCCACATGAATCAGCAATGATTTCGCATAGATCTACACATATTCATGGTTAAAAGGATTGAAAGATGGTTTCCAACTTTTTTTTTACTCTTTTACACTCAATGCACTCAAAACCGATAGAATCGGAGCTCATTCTGATCTTATGCTCCTTCTTAGTGATGTGTTGGTTCAAGATCTGTTTTCTATCAAAGAGACAACCGACTTCGGTTTAAGCACAAGCCACCATCTAAAACAGTTGACCGACCCCACTAGGGTGATTCCTGTTCGATCGGATCACCTGGGTCTTGATGGGGTTTCTTTTGTTTAGCACGTCGTCATGCCGCCTCGAACAAACTGCAAAACTTAACGAATCTTCAAGTTAGCAACACGATCAGGTCGCGGGACGGATTGCCGTCCGATCGGATTTCCTTCCGATCGGATTGCCATCCGATCGGATTGCCATCCGATCGAGCTGCAATCCGATCGGATTGCACTTGTGGATTCAACGCTTAAATTTTCTTCAAACTTTCAAGGTACTGAACGTCGAAAGGATTGCAGTCCGATCGGATTGCCATCCGATCGAACGACCACCCGACTATGTGACGTTTGGAACTTCGACACTTGATCATTTTCATATTTTTCAAAGATCATCTGTAACTAACGGATTGCCACCCGATCGGATTGCCATCCGATCGAGTGACAATCTTGCTGTGAACTTGTTCTCATTGAGTGTCCCGCCAATCGGATCGCTATCCGATCGAACGACCGTTCGATCGATCGACCTGAAGGGTAGAGATACTTCTCTGTTTTCAAAATGCTACAACGAAAACTTCAAAGCCATCATACACAAACACATCCTCACCAAAGAAGATGTCAATCCAATCGAATGGCCATCCGATCGGATGACCATCCGAACGGATTGACATCCGATCGACTGGCCATCCTCACCAAACAAGATGTCAATCCAATTGAATGGTCATCCGATCGAATGACCATCCGAACCGATTGACATCCGATCGACTGGCCATCCGATCGGATTGCCATCCGATCGGATTACCATCCGACACTTATCACCTTTGCACCGTTTAACGCGCCGCTCATCGTTTATGCTATCGTCAACTGTTCAGGCTAATCTCTCTCTGCGCTCCCTTCATTCCAAGATAGTGTTTACTTGCTAAACATAATCTGTGAGTATACTCGACCCCTTTTTGCTTTAAGCACATTTGGGTGTTACATACGTTACCTATAATCAAATCACGTCAATCGCACAACACAAACACTATTTATACGGTAACCTTTATTGCATGCTACGTGTTATTCGATGAATGCTTGTATATTATGTTAACACAGTGATTGTTGCCTGACACCTTAGCAACGATAGTATTATAGTTTGGACTCAGCACCTGTCGTGGACAGGGGTTGTTAAGGGCTTTACTTCGCGTGTCCCAGTGGGGATATGTGTTGCGCATTCTACAACTCGCAGTCACGTCTGTGCATATTTCTCTGTCGATAACCTACTAGCTTTCACTTTATACATGTTACATGCTGGTTATGCGTAAACAATTTTGAACTCTACTAATATTATCAAACTTGTATGCTCACCTTTACACTATGTGTTTTAACTTTATTTTAATGTATGTGACAGGTGCTTAGGATGCTTATCTGCTATGTGGAATCGAGTAGGAAGAGTCTAGAAACGAACAATTTAAATCTGAGTCGTCGGAACAGTTTGCTTGTTTTTGAGACAATTATATGTAATAACTATTTTTACTTTATCTGTTAGTAGTATGGGATATTAACGTTAAGGATTTGGTAATTTAATAGTTGTTGTGGATTCTCTTGAACAATCTGTTTCGCTCAGTGCCGCGCCTCGATGATTCCGCCATCGGTTGGGGTGTGACAGATTGGTATCAGAGCCATAACTATAGGGAATTAGGAAAGACTCGACCTAGTCCGGGTCGATGTCTTAGAAACGACCTAGTCTATAGTCTAAGTACCAACAGACCGACTTGTATATACCCTGTAAGGGTTTTGTACGAGCTTACTTGCTATTCCCGCTCGCACTCGCTGAACACTACACTAGCACTGCACACTACTTTTTGAAAATGAACGAGTGGTTAGGTTGAGATTAGGTGTGAAAACCGCAAACTCTCGACTAAATCGCTTGTTCGACCCGCATTTCATCTAACAAACAGGAGAATTTGTGTTGATTCAGGAGTGAAATCCGTACTTTAACGCAAAATTTCCCTCTCTATTTTATCAAAACAGGAACGAAGTTGTTAAGTCAGGGGTGAAACCCGAACCTTGACGACTTGTTCCGTTCTCTATTTTGATTTTTACAAAACTCTCACCAAAGTCTCAACGGACTCCAACGACTTGAAGTCACACTGTAACTGGAAGGATGTGTGTCGTTCGCCCAATTCGAGGCGAGAGCACAGTCCAGAGAGCCAAAGTGTGTACCAAAAGTCCTTGTGAATAGTTGAATCACTTTGGGCAGACAATGTCTACTAGCCAAGACAATCTACTTTCGATTCCATGTGTTTCTATTTTGGATTCCGCAGCCGCAGCCGCTGACTCTGATATCTGTCGCTTTTATGTGGATTTTATGTGTTTTATGTGGTTTTATCCATTTTTGTGTTTCGATTTATTATGATTTACTCTCCTTTGCTTTCGCATTAATCGAAACACACGGCCCGCACTGCACATCTATCTCAAAACGTTAACAAATCGTTACTACTTGTGGATAAACGCATGCTATGTTACTCGCTTATGCTATGCTACTCGATGTGTACTTGCTTATCACAATCGCTATTCTCGAATTTGCGGACTTTGAACGATAGGTGATTGTGTGTGACCAGGATAGGTGAATATGTTCAAAATATAGAATGGTTTCTGTGTTCTGATTGCCTTATGTGCTTCTGTGTCCTATGTGTTTACGTGCCTCTGTGATTATGTGACTATGTGTTAAGAGATTGTGTTCCTGAGCTTTAGTGGTAGTGTGTGTGAGGAGAGATTCGATTATATTGTGTTTGAGTCCTGTGGCGATGTCTGTTGCAGACAATGTCATCATTCGGATCCCTTCACTCTCTGCTCGCCGCAATCATGATGACAAACGCATTGCTTATCTCGTCACTAAGCAAATGGCGAAAGTTATCCCCCAGATCGTTAGTGAGCTAAATGAGAGTGCCAGCAAGTCTTCTGAAGAGTCCAGGACTGATTCGCCAAAGTCTGCCTTTAGCTTCAAGTAGTTCAAAGCCTGCGGCACGAAAGAGTTTACCGGCGAAGATGGGCCTACAGCCATGTTCCAGTGGTTTGATTCGATCGAGGTCACCCTGCGCCAGAGTGGCTGTCCTGATAATCTCCGTACTCTCAACGCCACTGGTGTCTTCCAATCCCGAGCTCTTGATTGGTGGACGGCCGAGAGAAACAAACGCGGAATTGATGCAGCTTACGGGCTGACGTGGGATGAGTTGAAGGACGTTATGATGCAAGAGTTCTGCCCTCCCCACGAGCGCCAAAAGCTGGAGGACGAATTCTGGCATATCAAGCAGAAAGATGGAGACAACGCTGGTTTGACTGCTCGCTTCAAGCAGCTAAGCATAATCTGTCCTAGCCAAGTTACTACGCCCGAAATCACCATCAAAAAGTATATCCGTGCTCTTCCGTATTGCGTGGCTGATTTCGTTCAAGCTGCAAAGATGAGAACAATTGAGGAAACTTTCTTACTCGCTGCTGAGATCAACGACAAGCGAGTCAAGTCTGTGTATTGGGATAAAGTCTCCAAGAATCTGCATCAAGTTACCACCTCTGCAACCGCTGATACCGCCGCCGCACCGCAATCTTCAAAGTCCTCCCGTCGCAAGAGGAAGAACAACAACAACAGTAGCAGAAATTGCGTTGTCACCACTGCTGCCCCGCGCCAATCAGTTCCAGCTCAACCGCAGCCTCAACACCGCCAAGTAGTGGCACCGGTCACCAACGCACCGCCAGCTAAGCGTGCGTACACTGGTCCTCACCCGGCTTGCCCTACTTGTACTTATCACCACCCAGTGGGAATCACTTACAGATACTGTGTGCATTGCAACATGTACGGCCACTTCACCGCCAACTGCCGTACAGGTCCACGTCAAGCTCCAGCTCCAGCTCAACGTCAAGCTCCTGCTCAGCAAGCTCTACTTCCTGCTCCTCAAGGCCAGCAAGCGGCTCCTGCACCCGCGATCCATGCTAGAGCTTGCTTTGCATGTGGTGATCCCAACCACTTCGTAAACATGTGCCCGAATCGAGTGGTGAAGCAAGAGCCACAACAGCAGCAGCCCCAGCAACAGCAGCAGCAGCAGTAGTAGCAACAGCAACTAGCAGCCCGCAGACGCACTTTCAACATCAATGTCCGCCAAGCTCAAGCCGATAACAACGTGGTCAATGGTACGTTCCTTGTGAATGGTATTTATGCTTCGTGTTTATTTGATACTGGAGCCGATAACTGTTTTATATCATTTGAGTTAGAGAATCTCCTTAATCGTAAGCGCACCCATCTCCCCTCGTCGTTCGATGTTGAAGTTGCCACCGGAAGAACCGTCACCGTCAATTCTGTTCTTCCTGATTGTACTCTCGAACTCAACAATCACATCTTCCTTATCGACCTTATTCCGAGGCAGCTCGGTAGTTTTGACATCATAGTAGGCATGGACTTTCTTCGCGAAAACCATGCTGAAGTTGTTTGCTTTGATAAGATGATTCGCTTCTCGCTCGCTAATGGTGATCAACTTTGTATGTATGGTGAAACTCCTTCGAAAGGTCTTAAACTCATGTCGTGCGTCCAAGCTAGCAAGTATCTCCGCAAGGAATACAGAGCTTTCTTTGCTAATATTGTAGTAGCGGAGAAGCAAAAGAAAGGGAAGGAAATAGACAAGGTGCCTGTGGTTCGTGATTTTCCTCTTGTCTTCACTGATGATCTTCCTGGATTACCTCCGAGTCGAGATATCGACTTTCGTATCGACCTCATTCGTGGAGCAAATCCTCTCGCTAGAGCTCCTTATCAACTCGCTCCGTCCGAAATGCGCGAACTCTCGAGTCAACTCCAGGAATTGCTTGATAAAGGCTTCATTCACCCTAGCACCTCTCCTTGGGGCGCACCAGTCCTTTTAGTCAAAAAGAAGGATGGGTCGTTCCGGATGTGTATCGACTATAGGTAGTTGAATAAGCTGACAATCAAGAATCGCTATCCCCTGCCTCGAATCGATGATTTGTTTGACCAGTTACAAGGCGCTACGTGTTTCTCGAAGATCGATCTACGCTCAGGCTACCACCAGTTACGCATTCAAGAGGAGGATATACCCAAAACCGCTTTTCGCACTCAATACGAGCACTATGAGTTCGTTGTTATGCCTTTTGGTTTAACCAACGCACTCGCGGTTTTCATGGATCTGATGAATCGCGTGTGTAAACCTTTTCTTGACCGCTTCGTCATCGTGTTCATCGATGATATCCTGATCTATTCCAAGTCGAAAACCGAACACGCGCAACATCTACGTTTGGTTCTCGAGCTACTCCAAGGGAATCGACTCTATGCCAAGTTCTCCAAGTGCGAATTTTGGATGGAGGTTCCTCGGTCATATTGTCAATAGTCAAGGTATTCACGTCGACCCAGCGAAGATCGAAGCTGTTAAGAGTTGGGTTACACCTAAGAACCCATCTGAAGTCCGTTCTTTTCTCGGATTAGCGGGCTTTTATCGCCGATTTATCGAAGGGTTCTCTAAAATCGCTATGCCGCTTACTTCTCTCACGCATAAAGACAAGCCTTTTGTTTGGGGAACTAAACAAGAGACTGCCTTTCAAACCCTCTAGCATATGCTCTGCAATTCTCCCATCCTTGCTTTACCCGACGGAAATGATGATTTCATTGTCTACTACGATGCTTCGAACCTTGGCCTTGGTTGTGTTCTCATGCAACGGGACAAGGTTATCGCTTACGCATCTCGTCAGCTCAAGATCCACGCGAAGAACTATACAACCCACGACCTCGAGCTAGGTGCAGTTGTTTTTGCATTGAAGATTTGGCGACACTACCTTTATGGTACCAAGTGTACGATCTTCACAGATCCTAAGAGCCTACAACACATCCTCAGCCAAAAGGAACTGAATATGCGCCAACGCCGATGGGTAGAACTTCTCAACGATTACGACTGTGAGATTCGTTACCATCCTGGCAAAGCAAACGTCATTGCCGACACCCTCAGCAGACGAAGTTATCTGCAGAGCGCTCGTAATATCCAAGCCCAGCATCATCTCGAAACTCTCATCCACGAAGCCCAACATGCTTGTTTCACCGAACGCACTTTGAAGAAGGAAATGATTCTCAACGATGGATCCCAGCTAGTGAATAAGTCGAATGGGATATTCCATTATCTGGACCGCATTTAGATCCCTAAGCGGACCAATTTACGACAGATTCTGATGGACGAAGCCCACAAGTCTCAATATTCTATTCATCCCGGTGCCGATAAAATGTACCAGGACCTTCGCTACAAGTACTAGTGGCCGGGCATGAAGAAAGATATCGCTCTCTACGTTTCGAAGTGCCTGACTTGCTTGAAAGTCAAGGCCGAGCATCAAAGACCCTCTGGCTTACTCGTCCAACCCGAGATTCGCATGTGGAAGTGGGAGAGTATAGCTATGGATTTCATAACGAAACTTCCGCGCACGCCATCGAGTCACGACAGCATCTGGGTTGTCGTTGACCGTTTGACGAAATCTGCTCATTTTCTACCGATACGAGAAGACTATAAGGTAGAAAAATTAGCCCGAATCTACACCGATGAGATCATTTGTAGACATGGGACGCCTCGCGACATCATATCTGACCGTGATGGTTGGTTTACCTCGCGTCTTTGGGAAACGTTTCAATCTGCTCTCGGTACTACGCTTAATCTAAGTACCGCTTTCCATCCCCAAACTGATAGTTAGACTGAGAGAACGATTTGTACCCTTGAAGACATGCTCCGCTCGTGTGTCATAGATTTCGGTGGTAATTGGGATGCATACTTACCTTTAGTCGAATTCTCGTACAATAACATTTATCATTCCAGCATTCAAATGGCATCGTTTGAGGCATTATACGGAAGAAAATGTCGATCGCCTATTGTATTGCACGAGATCGGAGACTCGTAAATAACCGGTCCTGAGCTGTTACAAGAAACGACTGATGAAATCCTCCAGATTCGAGACAATCTGCTGAAAGCTCGTAGTCGTTAGAAAAGTTACACTGATAGACGACGCAAGCCCCTTGAATTTGACGTTGGCGATCACGTACTCCTAAAGGTTTCACATTGGAAGGGTGTGGTTAGATTCTGCAAGAAAGGAAAGCTCGCGCCTCGATATGTTGGACCCTTTAAGATTTTGGAGAGGATCGAAAAAGTGGCCTACAGACTCGAACTACCGGAGGAACTTAGCAACGTCCACCCGACTTTCCACGTTTCGAACCTCAGAAAGTGTCTGGCTGAGCATGATTTACAAGTGCCACTTGAGGATCTACAAGTGGACAAAACATTACACTTCGTGGAGAAGCCTGACGAGATCATGGACCGAAAAACCAAGCAGCTCAGGCGCTCACGCATTCCCATTGTGAAAGTTCACTGGGAAGGCAAACGAGGCGCAGAGTTCACTTGGGAACTCGAAAGCGACATGAAGGCTAAGTACCCGCAGTTGTTTTTTACGACTAAAGCCTATTTTCGGGACGAAATTCCCTTAAGTAGGGGAGGCTGTAACACCCCGTGTTTCAAAAGTCAAAAGTCAAAGTCAAGAGTGAAGTCAAAGGAAGAAAAGAATGCTAATTGCGATCTGCCACTCCTTGCTTAACTACTGTTTTGACTTCTTTGACTTGTAATCGAATCTTTATTCTAATTACTTTAGTTGTATTATGTGGAGTATCTAGTATAATCGAGGTTTAATCGATATTTATCATGTTTATCGCTTTATCGCTTATTGCATCGCAATCGCATTCGCAACTTGAATTATGCGTTCTGGATATTGTTTTACGTGTGTGTGTGTGTGCTGTTTATGTGATACTTGTGCATGTTTAATTATGTTTATGATTGTGGTGATTAATCGAAATGCAATCGCAACACTATTACAATCGAATCGCAAATGCTAAACGCAAGATATTTATAGTGATTGTATGTTAGATATAGTAGTTGTGTGTTTATTATTAACCTATCGCATCACTCGCTCGAAATGCATCGCAATGCTTAACACGCGAATCGAAACGACAAAACTCAACACGCCGGACACCAGGATCGAGTGGCCAACCGATCGAGTGGCCATCCGATCGGATTGCCATCCGATCAGATTGCCACCCAATCGGTGACCAATCCGATCCATTGCACTTTCCTCTTTTGGAAACCCTATAAATACCCTCCTGTCACATCATTTGTGATGTGACAGCTCCTCTACTCGACCAGCCGCACTCAAGCACTCTTTCTCTCGATCTCTCGCGATTCTTGTAAGTTTTCAACCTAAATCTTGTACTTCTATGATCTACACACACTTCATCTTTTTTTCACCTTTGAATCTTACCTTTTAACTATGAAATCAGTGGATTTGAGGTGTTCTAGGGTGATGTCATCATGGGGTTCTTATGAACTTCATGTTTTGGCTTCATTTCACCAAGAACAACTTAGATCTGGAAGATTTCCACATGAATCAGCAATGATTTCGCATAGATCTACACATATTCATGGTTAAAAGGATTGAAAGATGGTTTCCAACTTTCTTTCAACTCTTTTACACTCAGTGCACTCAAAACCGATAGAATCGGAGCTCGTTCTGATCTTCTGCTCCTTCTTAGTGATGTGTTGGTTCAAGATCGGTTTTCTATTAAAGAGACAACCGACTTCGGGTTAAGCACAAACCACCGTCTCAAATAGTTGACCGACCGGACTAGGGTGATTCCTGTTCGATCAGATCACCTGGGTCTTGATGGATCATCTGCAAAACTTAACGAATCTTCAAGTTAGCAACACGATCAGGTCACGAGACGGATTGCCGTCCGATCGGATTGCCATCCGATCGGATTGCCATCGATTGGATTGCCATCCGATCGAGCTGCAATCCGATCGGATTGCACTTGAGGATTCAACGCTTAAATTTTCTTCAAACTTTCAAGGTAGTGAACGTCGAACGGATTGCCGTCCGATCAGATTGCCACCCGATCGAACGACCACCCGACTATGTGACGTTTGGAACTTCGACACTTGATCATTTTCATATTTTTCAAAGATCATCAGTAACTAACGGATTGCCACCCGATTGGATTGCCATCCGATCGAGTGACAATCCTGCTATGAACTTGTTCTCACCGAGTGTCCCGCCAATCGGATCGCTATCCGATCGAACGACCGTTTGATCGATCGACCTTAAGGGTAGAGATACTTCTCTGTTTTAAAAATGCTACAACGAAAACTTCAAAGCCATCATACACAAACACATCCTCACCAAACAAGATGTCAATCTAATCGAATGGCCATCCGATCGGATGACCATCCGAACAGATTGACATCCGATCGACTGGCCATTCGATCGGATTGCCATCCGATCGGATCACCATTCGACACTTATCACCTTTGCACCGTTTAACGCGCCGCTCATCGTTTATGCTATCGTCAACTGTTCTGGCTAATCTCTCTCAACGCTCCCTTCAATCCAAGAGAGTGTTTACTTGCTAAATACAATCTGTGAGTATAATCGACCCCTTTTTGCTTTACGCACTTTTGGGTGTTACATACGTTACCTATAATCAAATCACATCAATCACACAACGCAAACACTATTTATACGCTAACCTTTATTGCATGCTACATGTTATTTGATGAATGCTTGTATGTTATGTTAACAAAGTGATTGTTGCCTGACACCTTAGCAACGATAGTACTATAGTTTGGACTCAGCACCTGTCATGGACAGGGGTTGTTAAGGGCTTTACTTCGCGTGTCCCAGTGGGGATATGTGTTGCGCATTCTACAACTCGCAGTTATGTCTGTGCATATTTCTCTGTCGATAACCTACTAGCTTTCACTTTATACATGTTACATGCTGGTTATGCGTAAACAATTTCGATCTCTACTATTATTATCAAACTTGTATGCTCACCTTTACACTATGTGTTTTGACTTTATTTTAACGTATGTGACAGGTGCTTAGGATGCTTATCTTCTATGTGGAATCGAGAAGGAAGAGTCTAGAAACGAACAATTTAAATCTGAGTCGTCGGAACAGTTTGCTTGTTTTTGAGACAATTATCTGTAATAACTATTTTTACTTTATCTGTTAGTAGTATGGGATATTAACGTTAAGGATTTGGTAATTTAATAGTTGTTGTGGATTCTCTTGAACAATCTGTTTCCCTCAGTGCCGCGCCCCGATGATTCCACCATCGGTTGGGGTGTGACACCCCCACACAGGGGATGGTTAAAATGAAAACCACTTTTAACGCGAAAACTAGAAAATTAACTAAAAAAGCCTAAAAACACACCAAATTATTTTTACAATTTTTTTTATTAAAAATCACTAGTTTTTTTATATAAAAAAAACTTTTTTTCAAAAAAAAAAAATTTGTAGTGCATATGTGTAATAGTACACATGTGTCACACATACACATGTGTACTATTACACATGTGCACTACAATTTTTTTTTTTTGAAAAAATGTTTTTATATACATAAAATAGCGAAAATTGGTAAAAAAAATTGCTATGTTTTTTAGGCTTTTTTAGTTAGTTTTCGAATTAACTAGTGGTTTTCATTTGCACCTTATATATATATATATATATATATATATATATATATATATATATATATATATATGGTAGTGTTCATGAGTGAACCATAGTGATTTTGTGAACAAAAAGAACAAATCTGGGCCATTGATTTTGTAGATTTTGAGATTTTAATTAATGGTAAAAATTGTAATTATATTATGTATTTAGAGAATATAATTAATTAAAATGGGGGTATATGTGTAATTTTGGGTCTATGATATTCTTATTTTGGGAAATTGTCACTCCCATTTTAGATTATGATTCCTCAAAACTAGTAAAAAATAGTTTCTTCATATCCATATACACACGACATCATCTCTCCGGAACCCAAAATCTTGCTCACGTTCTCTTTCCGAAGGTCGTTTCCTCATCGATGATTTTCGGCGTTCATTCCTGCAAGCATCTTTAAAACGGCATTCTCAAGCATTCCAGCGAGTTGTTGAAGGTATTAATTAATTTTTTTCCTCTTCTACTTTATCCGCCATTATATAATCCTAACATTGAAAGCTAGGTTTTAAGTAGATTCATCCTCTAAAATGCTGGTTTTGTGTCACACCCCGACCGCGTAAAACAACAAACCGCGGCGGAATCGTCGGGGAGTGTCGTAACAGAATCATTGTTTCACAACACATGGTAACTGAAATTTTGTTTTATTGAATTTAAAAGGTGTTACATTGTCTTAAAAACAAAGATACAATACAAAATCAACTAGTCTTGCGTCTTTTATTGTCACTAAGGCCCTCGTCCAATCCTATGTTTGCATCATAATCATCTAACGACAGCACCTGAAACACATGTGAAAATAGGTACGTCAGCATAAAAATGCCTGTGAGATACATAGGTTTTATTAAAATAGGATTCATGACTTGTAAATAAAAAGAAGTGTTTAAACAAAAGTTAGTCATGAACCTTGTAAAATGTTTTCTTTTATAAATCATACAAAAAGTGATAAGAAATCAGATGATATAAATGAAAGATACATAGATAAATAAATAACCAAGTAAAATGAGTTTGTATAAAATATGTTGTTTGTAAAACAATGTTTCATGAAGATATGTTATTTGTGTAAAATGTAATATGTCTAACTTGAAATGGTTTATATAACGCTACGATATGTAATATCACAAAAGCACTTCTATATAGGAAGTACCAGCGGCGTATCCACCATGCTTTTATAATATTACACACGCCTCGTTATTTAAATCACTTAAACAAACAAACCACCAATGTAAAAATGTTCATGTATAATCAAATGTTATGTATGGTAAAATAAATAAAAATATCTATTCTAACCATATGCACAAAACAATGTATTTGAATAAATCAAAAGTTATGTTTTGTAAAATCCATGCATGCTTTATTGATACAAACATCTATGCGGCATTGTTAAACGGCTACATTCAAGCCTTGCGACTGTGGCGACAAACCCTTAAATGAAATTAAAGGTTTATATCAATTCTGTATATCGAATTCGGTCATTCCTTCCACCCAAACAAACCTAGGATTTCAGGAACGGGAGTTGTCAATTCCTATGGTACCACTACCTACTAACGAACGGCATGATCGGTGTTAATGAATGTATTTATGACCCGTTAAACAAACCAAATGTCATACCAAATGTAAGCATGTTAAATGAAAATAATGTGCTTAAATATGCTAAATGAACATATAAAGTAGAAATGTAAACCAATGTGTCCATATGCTGGATGAACATATGCAACAAAAATGTAATATCTAAAATCAATGTGCTAGCATGTTAATAAAACATACATAGCAAAAACATGGAAGAAATCATGTACTTATATGTGTACTAATGAACATAGCAAGTATATAATACAAAAGCATGAAAAGCACGAAAGTAACAAGTAGGCACATGTGTTTCACCCAAAAACATTTGAAAGCAGTAAAAAAGGGGACTATATACTCACTTGAGGATGCTTAGAAGTCTTGAATAACAACCAAGCAAAGCTAGAGGGATCACGGAAATCAAACAACTAACTAAATGAAGTGACCATAAGGTATAACCTCAGAAGGTTATTCCCTATACAACTATGGTCACAAAACATGTTTGGTCGGATCCTAATGATCGACCAAACGGGTCGGGTTCGAAAGTCTAAGCGGTTGTTTAGACCGCTTATCTTACGACCCTATATAAGCACTAAACTAAAAGTGACGAGTTAAACATGTTAAAACATGTTTAACGGAGTTAGAAAAGAAGTTTGATATCAAAACAAAGGGTTTTGATACCCAAGAATAGTTTGGTTGCAAAATACGCATGAATACGCATTTTGACCGAAACTATGACTCGCCACTATGCCTAATCAACGTGGTAATCAGTAGGTATAGTCACAAAGGACTGTGACCATCGTGATTACGCTCACGTTGCGAAGTTTAAACGAACTTCGTGTTGACCATTGACCGGTCAAAGCAGAAAGTCAAACACTATTTGACTTTTACGCTTAAAAACGCATAAAAGCATGAAAGAAACTTACAAGAGGTCCAAGCAACGGAGATTTGATTCAAGTTGCTCAGGTATGAGGTGTGGAAACCCCAACTTAGAGCAGAAATGAATCAAGGTGTGAAGATGAAAGGAAAATCAAGGTGGGTATTTATAGATTTTGGACCACCGTTAGGATCGTTCTTCGATAAATGAGCTTCAATCTTGGCCCTCCATGTGTACCCACTGATTTGGAATACTACGGGTGTCCAAAACCAGCTCATGGTATTGAGAATTTTGCATAAATAACCCCTGAAATTCGATCCAATTGCTGAATCAAAGAATCTACCCAGATCAGTCTCTGGCACCCCGCGAGAGGCCTGTCGCGCCCCGCCAGAGACCAAAATGGCAGAATGTCAGAAATGGTCCCTACATGCAATAAACTCAGTTTTTGAAACGTTTAAGCCCCGTTAACCTCATTTCAAGGCTCTAAAATGAAGTTAAAGTATAGGGAACTTGAAATGTGCTGAAAAACATCTCGGATGTCGGTTCGTTTGGTCGTACGGTTGCGTTATATGGTTAATTACGATGAAAACTCAAACGGACGCAAAAACGATCCAAATTAAGCGACGAATGGAATTTTATCATGCCAATCACTAGAATAAAATATTTTAATGATTAAAAAATTTTTTGGATGTCCGGATATACTCAGAACGTAAGATATACGCGAAAATGCAAACTTATGCACTTTTTGACGCTTTTAGTCCTTGTCTGACCAAATAAGTTTATTTTAGCATACCAAACCCCTCAAAGCCTATTTCTAAACTATGTAAAGGATATTTAGGGTATGTTTAACTTATGATCATGTTTCGAAAGGTTCGATACCATATGAATCAGTAGACTTTTGCAGTTTGACGCAAATAGTCCCTGCGATCGAATAAACTTGATTTCGACACACCAAACCTTCCAAAACTTATTTCTAAGTTATGTAAAGGTTATTTAAGGTATGTTATGCCCATGTCACTGTTTCGGAGTGTTTTTCGCATTAAACTGATCACGTTTACGCATCGGTTCGCGTATAACTTTCCAGAAAGCGATTTAGAGCTCGAAATCGAACGAGAATTGATATGTGCAAATGATACATATATTTATACAAATCCCAAGTATGAAACACAATATTCATTGATTTGGTATTTGTTTGATGATCGTAGAGACACAGATGTCACAGTCTCCCCTACTTCAGGAAATTTCGTCCCGAAATTTATTTAGAGGAAACGTGTGAGAGCTAGAAACATGAAGTCGAAAAGATAAAACAACACTGGTTACGGTTCTGAACTTCTAGTAACTTTAAATAACATCATTCTTGCAATGTAAGAGGGACACTTATATACAAGTATATGAAGCGCCATTGGTGCATCCACCATACCTCCATTACATTGTTCACGTTTTGTTATTGTTGCCACTATCCGTTCTTACACATGATAAAAATATTACTGTGGTTTTCGTGCATTGAATTTCATAATTATGTATGCATCCATAATTACGAAATTCCTTGCATAGTCTACACAGTGCATTTTATAATGTGTAGGGAAAAAAACAATGAACGAACCTGTGATGATTGTGACTAGACCACCATAGGGTCCTTTTAATTAAATCAATAAATGACCTCTTTAAATAGACCACCAAGGAGTCTTTTCTGCTATATCTTCACATTACATTCTTAACCAGATTCTGAATCAATCTTTTTGACTAGACCACTCAAGGGGTCTCTTTTGAATTATGGAATGGTACTATATAATCCAAGGGTCTTAACTATTACGTAGAAGCCCATTTAGGATTTAAGGTAGTACCTTTGGATATCCTACTATGAATCCCTCATATGAAGATATGGGAGATTCTACGAGGATTTAGATAACGAAAATTCAGATTACACAAAAAACACAAAAGAAAACACATAACATATAATCACAAAATTGTTTAACTTGATCTTCAATTTGTTATCATTTTGTTAATTTGTTTGTTAATTGTGCACATGTATTTTAAAGCACACCAGGAATCCAATCCATGGATTTCATTTGGCACTTTAAACATCTTCAAGAATCTAACTATCAAGATATGAATATCTTAATAGGAATTCGGCTTGTCCTTATTGAATTGTAATGTACGTATTAAGGCATACAAAGAATTCAATTAAGGACTCCGATTTGAGTGATAATCATCCACACGGATCTAATTGTGAAGATAAGAAGATCCCATATGGATTTTTGGAATTTGAAAAGCGGGAGACTTTTCGAAATCTTGCACTTAGACGTGCTTAAGTCGATACACAAGGTATAATGCTCATGAAGTTGAGATGCTAGATATGCCAAGGCGACATATGAAGCAGAATTTGGAGGTTGAGTACTATGTATGTTAAATCAATCATACGAGCATAATGTTTTCGAAAACTATGCATGGGGTTCTTCAAAAAATGTGTTTAATATTTTTGAAACCTTACATAATACTTTTGAAATCATACGGTAGATGTATTAGGTAAATATGTTTATAAAATGTTTTAAAATCATGTGAGATGAATTTTGAAATTATGTATAAGGTTTTTGAAAACATGGGTAATGCTTTTGAAATCATGCACTTGATATATTAAGTAAATATACTATGTTAAAATTGTTTTCAAACTATATGAAATATTTTGAAATCATGAAGGTTGTTTTGAAAACTTATACTATGTATGTTGTTATGAAAACCAGAATGTAATGATATGGGTATGAGATCGAAAAATACCCTTAGTTATCTAACCAAGAATTTAAAGTGACATTTTGAGTAATCGTCTAAAAATTGTCACTTATATTCTGTACTTTGTTTCTTAGAATGAAACGAGTACTTAGAAATTTTTTGAGGAAATCATGAGCGATCACATGAATAGGAAAACTACAAGAGTAGTTTGTAAAGAACATTGTTCTTTGGTGTAGATATCGTAAGGGTACGCCATACACACATGTAACTACACTTGTACATCAGAATTGTGAACAATGATTTATTTATAAACTAAACACATTGTTTCAGAGTTCAAGAAAAACAAAGGAAACAAAAGCATAATATTCAGATGATTCAAAGTAGCAGCCTCTTCTAATAAGCCAAATGCTCGTCCGTGGGTCAGATTTGCATTGACAATCTTTAGTCATTTGTTCCTGAAATAGCCCGTCTCGCCGTAGTTGTACCAAGTACCAGACGGATAACGAGCTTGAGCAGGGTTAACTTGGGGTTGGTTTGGACCACCTTGGATTGGGTTGAATTGACAAGCATTTGCCAGGTGTCCGAATCATCCACATGATGCACACAGACGACACTGCAGGTAGGCTCGGTGAGGTGCATTACACTTGTTGCACATCGGTGCAGTACCAACATAAGTGATGTGTGCAAAATGCAACATATCAATTACATTAATTGTGGCATAAAACTAACCCTTTTTTAGTACTAATGTTGGAAAAAGTGTGTTTTTGTCTTCCTTTTGTATTTTCAGGATTAAATGAGCTCAAATTAACAAAAGAAGCAAAAAGGCAGCTAAATCTAACATAAATACAAGAAAAGGAACAAACGTGGCATGCCCGACCTCCCCGAAAGCATCTTCCCAAGCAAAACAAGAGAGCAGAAGGCTGAACACGCCCCGTGCTCAGTGAGCACGGGGGCGTGCCCAAGTGTCAGCATAAAAGACAAAGTTGTAGAAGCTTCCATCGCCCAACACGGTGTCACACCCTGGCTTTGCGGAATCGTGGGTTTATTTGGTGTGACTTCTTAATACCATAGCTTAATCACAACAAAGCTATATGAAAGTAAAACCATGATGATCATCCATTACTTCAAGTTTTTAAAAGTAAAATACGACAACATTGTTTTAGAGTTGACACATGCAACGCGTTTTCAGCACAACATAATAAAAATCTTTTTCATAAGACACAATCACAAAAACATGAAATAGACACAGTTTAGGACTTGTGACTCATCCAGGAAAAAGTCACAACCCTTAAACTCGGATGACATCACTTCTCCTACACAACTTAATACCCTTGCATACTTAGCCAGATCCGTTAATTCCCTGAAATACATGTAAGTTGAAAAATCAACATAAAGTTGAGCGAGTTCATGTGATTGTGAGTATGTAAAACCTTTGTAAGTATAAAATCCCTGGTATGTAGCAAATAAGGAAATAAAGAGATCACCAATGGTTTGCAAGGCCATTGATATGTGTGAAGTGAAGTAGGAAGACTCAAACCTAGTAGATTTTTGCGTCGGGTACCAAGTCACCCCGAGGTCCGTTCTGTTGGGCCTGGGGCTGGGCTCGCTACACCCATATAGAAATACCGCTAAAGACCCTCGGTCCTACAATGAGGATTAATGGCCTCCAGTTCTCGCCTACCCACTCACATGATCAAAGTTGTAACCCTCCTTACGCTAACCAAACCATGTAAAAAGTATTCGTAATCATAGTAACATGTATTTCACCCCCGAAGTATAAAAACTGAAAACAGTTAAGAGAAAAGGGGGGACATGAACTCACAGAAGTGCGTCTCGAAATAGTCAATCCCAAATCAACCTGCTGCGTGACGACCTACACGTACTAACTTCTATTAGACGGACGGTCGTGCCTTGGCTTAAGGTTTAATGTTTTTGGGAAATAGTTAGGCAACTATTTCGTATTTCCACTTCTTAATTAATTATTAATTATATTCCTTCCTAAGGGTGGGGGTTTTAATACATGTGCGTTTTTATAAATCCAAAAATATATTATTAAGTCTCACTTAATAAAAGATATTTTTATTCATTTGTCTGAAATGTTCTATCTCCAAAATATACATATTTTTCCCAAGAATATTATATTTTATTCCATACAATTTCCAAAATAATACTTTTATCAAAATATGCATTCAAGAGTATTTTTTCCGAAAATACATAAGTTACATTTAAAGTTCGGATGGTAATAATAATACTGGTGTAACTTAGACATTTATTTGTGAAAGCGTTGGTATTATTTTGGAGTCGTTACTTCATGATATTTTCCAGGTTATATTATTTTTACTCTAAAAATAATATATAGTTCACAAAATAATCATAAAATCACACAAGCGTTTTACTATGAAATATATATTCTCAATATATATTTAACAAGTTTCATTTACGAAAATCCACCTCCGACACTTGGTTATTTTTGTAATAATAATCTTGGCAAAGTTTGTTTTGGAAAACAAGTCAAAAATATATTTATAAACATTTGTCACCAAAAATATTCTAAGTGTTATTTTCTGGAAAAATTTCGCCAGAGTTTCCTCTGTAATTGGAGGTGGCCACGCTTACTAGCGTATCATTTTCTTTTCAAAATTAAATCAACAACTTTTCAACCATCAATATTCAATATTCAAACATCAACTAGTCAAAATAAGCATAAATCGCAAACACATGAACTTGTAAGTCGTATAACATTGTGTAGTAACCTTCCAACATTTTTAGTAGATCTTTCTATCTTTAAAAATGAATCGGTTTCTTGAAAAACTTTATTTTTAATGAAGATGTAACTTTACAACTTCTAGTCCAAAAATTACGAAAATATTTCTTTGTTAAATCCTTTTGTTACACAAGTGTTTACACACTTGTTTGTTCACAAAAACACTTTTAGTTTATGAAAGATCCGGCTTTAAAATAAGACTTGTATATTTTACTTGGTTCTTCGAAAATACCACTTGTAGATCTTTAGATCTACTAGTTTAGAACTCCATTTTATAAGAAAAACTATTTTTACACAAGTTCATGGTTATGTATGGAAGGGTTCGTCATCTTGTATCTTCTACACTTTACATATCGCTACCATGAACATGATCTAGCGTGGTTAGATGACGATCCGTTCCACTACTAGCAACCAACAACATAAAGTAACCATAACTAAACAAGATTCACAAGTTTTACACCATTATTTTCTCTTTAACCAACTAGTTTATCATTCTTGTAAGACTTTAAGTTTTGTTTTCGCATGTTATTGGGTTTTAACCGTTAAACTTCTTATTAACCACTTTAATCATGAACAAGGAAGTGTTTAGAAGCACTTAGAACTAGCTCACGGCTAGGGAAGAATCAAAGCGAAAACAAAGTGGATAAAAGCAACGTAGTGAGGTCCTTGAGATTACGAAAGCACCGAGCCTCCTTGCGTGTGACCTTTCACCTTTGTATGTAAGTGGTTTAGCAAGATTGGAACTTGAAAGTGATGGTGGGTGGGTTATGGTTCTCGGCCGAAGGTAAGAGGAGAGGGAAGAGAAGAAAGCAATTTTTGTTAAGTGTTTAAAGTGAGATGATCTTATCCCTCATGTATACTTATAACACCATATACACTAATGCCCATTGTGTAATGTGTTTGCAAGATTTTAGACATCACTAATTAAAATAATCAAAGAAAGGAAGATGTGTCCCCACTCTTGGGGACCGATCGGACTAAGGGGGGGGGGGGGGGTTTACAATTGGATTTCAACCAAATGGTTAAGTGCTTAGTTTGTTAGTTAGGAACTTAAATAAGTTATTAGTGTGTTATGAAATATAACGGGTGTTAGGGTGTTCGGGGACCCTAACTAGCTCAGAAAAGGAAAAACAATGTCATTGACAATATTTTTATGTTCCGGGTAAAGTCCGGTTGTTCGGTTGGATATTAGTCCGTTAAAGTGCTAAATAAGCATTTAAAGTGTCGTTAATATTATTTTTAGTGACATAATGAATTCCCGACACTTTGGAAAGTGTCTAGCATTATTTTCCCATGTTTTTGCACTTTACTAGTTAAGTTAAATGCTGAATTTTGTAATAAAGTGCAGAATTTTGTGCTTAGAGCATGTTTTAGGCACATCCGGTCACTATAACTATCACCTAGTGATGCAGTTTAACAATCCTCACCTCCCTACACTCCCTACTAGTGTAGTAAACTATTCCCGGCTCATACTGGCCTCAGAGACAGTGTCTGTCTAGTGCTGGCTATGTCAGCATGTTTCTGGGTTATCCGTTCATTGTGCTACTGTGCTTTTGTGCATCAAGTTTGTCACTAATGTTTGTGTGTAAATAATAGACTGACAGTAATAAAGTATGATGCATGAGTATGTATGTATCAGAAATCAAGAAGCAGTTTAACCACAATTGTAAGCAAGCACAGTAATTAAGCATTAATTAAATATTAATTAATTCGTACGGATACCTGGTTTGGTGAGGGTTGTCACATTCTCCCCCCGTTAAATAAATTTCGTCCTGAAATTTTAGGCTCTGCTTCTAGTTGCAGGGGTCTTAGGAAATAGATGGGGGTATTTCTCTTTCATACGATCCTCATGTTCCCACGTGAATTCAGGCCCATGCCTTGCATTCCATCGAACTTTGACGAGTTTGACACTGCTCCTGCGTGTTTTGTTAATTTTACAATCCGTGACCTCAACAGGTTCTTCAGTGAAGTGGAGCGTGTCGTCGATATGAACTTCGTCAGCAGGAATGATCACTGTTTCTTGTGTTGGACTCTTTCTCAAATTTGATACATGGAATGTATCGTGAACACCATTGAGTTCAGCAGGTAGGTCCAACTTGTAGGCTACAAGCCCAATCCTTTGCAGGATTCTGAAAGGGCCAACATAACGCGGATTCAACTTCCCATGCTTTCCGAAGCGTGCCACACCCTTCCAGGGTGAAACCTTCAATAAAACCATATCTCCAACTTGAAATTCCAAAGGTTTCCTCTTTGGATCTGCATAGGCTTTCTGTCTGTCGCGAGCCGCCTTGATGCGTTTTCGAATCTGTGCAATCTTGTCTGTCGTCTCTTGGACTATTTCGGGACCCACAAGCTGCCTATCACCTGCATCAGCCCAGCATAGTGGTGATCGACACTTGCGTCCGTAAAGAGCTTCAAATGGCGCGGCTCCAATACTGGTGTGGTAGCTGTTGTTGTATGAAAACTTGACCAATGGTAAATGATTTTCCCAGCTACCACCCAAATCCATTACACATGCTCTCAGCATATCCTCCAAAGTCTGTATAGTCCGTTCACTTTGGCCATCAGTTTGCGGATGAAATGCAGTGCTCAGATTTAACTGTGAGCCAAAAGCTTCTTGGAAGGATTGCCAAATCCTTGATACGAATCGTCCATCTCTATCAGAGATAATCGAGAGAGGCACTCCATGACGTGCTACGATCTCCCGCATGTATATTTTCGCAAGTTTACTCGTGTTGTCCTTTTCTTTGATCGGTAAGAAATGTGCAAACTTTGTTAGGCGGTCTACTATCACCCAAATCATATCATGGCCTCTGGGTGTCTTTGGCAGCTTAGTTATGAAGTCCATTGAAATCTGTTCCCATTTCCACTTGGGAATCTCGGGTTGTTGCAGAAGTCCTGAAGGCTTCTGGTATTCAGCTTTCACCTTGGCGCACGTTAAACATTTGCTAACATAAACAGCAACATCGCCTTTCATCCTAGGCCACCAATAATAATCCTTAAGGTCCTGGTACATCTTATCCGCTCCTGGGTGGATAGAGTACCGTGATTTTTGAGCTTCATCAAAAATAACTTTTCTCGAACCACCAAACAGAGGAACCCAAATCCTTTTCATAAAGCATAACGTTCCTTCCTCATTTGGCACTAATTGCTTCTCCATCCCACGGAGATACTCATCTTCAATGTTCCTTTCTTTCAAAGCTTCTCTCTGCGCGACACGAATGCGCAATGAGAGATCCGTCTAGACGATCATTTCCAAAGCCCTAACCCTTATGGGCTTGATCCTCTCTTTTCGACTCAGGGCATCAGCGACGACATTCGCTTTCCCTGGATGATACTTGATCTCGCAGTCGTAATCGTTTAATAATTCGGCCCAACGTCTTTGCCTCATATTAAGCTCTTTTTGGTCGAATATGTGCTGCAGACTCTTATGATCCGTAAAGATAGTACACTTTGTACCATACAAATAATGTCTCCAGATTTTCAGCGCAAATACCACTGCGCCTAGCTCCAAATCATGTGTGGTATAGTTCTTTTCATGAACTTTCAATTGGCGTGAAGCGTAAGCTATAACTTTCTGGCATTGCATCAGCATGCAACCCAATCCTTGATGCGAGGCGTCACAGTATACCACGAAATCATCAGTCCCTTCTGGTAGCGCTAAGATCGGCGCATTGCAAAGCTTGTCTTTCAGTAGCTGGAATGCTTCTTCCTGTTTGATTCCCCAATCAAACTTCTTATCCTTCTGGGTGAGGAAGGTCAATGGTTGAGCGATTTTAGAAAAATCCTCAATGAACCTTCGATAATAACCAGCCAAACCCAAGAACTGTCGAATCTCGGTTGGCGTCTTTGGGGTCTCCCAACTCTTGATCGCCTCGATCTTTGTGGGATCAACATGAATTCCATTTCCGTTTACCACATGTCCAAGAAACTGGACTTCGCGTAGCCAGAACTCACACTTCGAGAACTTGGCGTATAATTTCTCCTTCTTAAGTAGCTCTAGAATAGCTCTTAAGTGCTGTTCGTGCTCGTCCTTTGTCTTCGAGTAAATCAAGATATCGTCTATGAACACAATCACAAACTTGTCTAGGTATGGCTTACACACTCGGTTCATTAGGTCCATGAAAACTGCAGGTGCGTTTGTCTACCCAAACGGCATAACTAGGAACTCGTAGTGTCCGTAACTAGTCCTAAAGGCTGTCTTTGGGATACTTTCCTCTTGTATCCTAAGTTGATGGTATCCAGATCGAAGATCGATCTTTGAGTAAAAGCTTGAGCCTTGCAGTTGGTCGAAAAGATCATCGATTCTCGGCAAAGGGTATCTGTTCTTGATAGTCAACTTATTCAATTCCCGGTAGTCAATGCACATACGGAAACTACCGTCTTTCTTCTTAACGAACAGTACTGGAGCTCCCCAAGGTGAGAAGCTTGGTCTGATGAATCCTTTATCCAATAGCTCCTGGAGTTGTGTCGACAACTCCTGCATCTCTGACGGTGCAAGTCTATAGGGTGCCTTGGCTACAGGCGCGGCGCCTGGAACCAAATCAATATGAAAATCAACTTGCCTTTGAGGCGGTAATCCTGGCAAGTCTTCTGGAAAGACCTCCGGATATTCCTTGACGACTGGAATGTCTTCAATCTTTGGTTCAGCAACTTCCTTATCCACGATGTGTGCCAAGAATGCAACACATCCCTTCTTCAAGCACTTTCTAGCTTTTAAACAGCTAATAATTCTCAGCGGTGTATCATGCTTCTCTCCGTGCACTATGATCGTTTCTTCATCCGTCAGTGGGATGCGGATGGTCTTCTCGTGGCAAACGATCTCGGCTTTGTTACTGGACAGCCAATCCATTCCCACTACCACATCAAAGCTTCCCAACTCGACAGGTAGTAAGTCTAGCGTAAACTCGTGTCCTCCTAGTTCAATCACACATCCTCGGACAACTTCACTGGTCTCAACTAGTTTCCCATTTGCTAATTCGATGGAGTACGGAACGTCTAACTTACTAGGTGTCAACCCAAGTATTTTCTTAAATTCTAATGACACGAAACTATAATCCGCACCAGTATCAAACAAAACGGATGCAAATCGTTGGTTTATAGGGAACGTACCAGTAACAACATTGGGATCCTGGCGCGCTTCCCTCGCCTCAATGTTAAACACTCTTCTGCGGGCTTGATTCAATCCTGGGCAGTCCCTCTTAAAATGCCCAATGTCACCGCAGTTAAAACAACCCAATTTTTGACCATTTCCTCCTCCGTTCCCCGCTTGATTGTTGTTTTGATTTCGATTCGCGTCCCAAGCTTGATTTGCATTGATCTCTCGATTTCCATTACCTCCATTATTCCCTTGTACACGATTTCCATTGCCACCTCGATTATTGTTCCGATTACCAAAACTTCCTTGGCCTCCCCGGCCTGCACTAGCCCAGCAGTTATCCTTCAGGTGGCCAACTTTTCCACAAGCTTCACATACTTTTGGCCCACATCGGCCAGAATGATGACGCTGGCAGGTGTTACACTTGGGATGCGTACCCATATACCCTTTTCCTTTCTTCCCAGTACCGGTTGCAGCTTGGACCAGTGTGCTTGATTATCCTTTCTTGCCAACACCGCTTGTACCTTGTTTGAAGTTCGAGAACTTCCTCTTATTCTCACCAGACGACTCTACGTGAGTCTCTTTCTTCTTTGGCTCAACATTCGAAAACTTGTTCAAGCGGATGGCTTCCTCAGTAAGAGCTACGCTCAGATCTATGGCCTCTGTGATAGTCGCAGGCTTGGAAGTAGTGACCATACTCATGATCTGTGGAGCTAAACCCT
This sequence comes from Helianthus tuberosus, assembly GCA_030545235.1. NCBI lineage: Eukaryota > Viridiplantae > Streptophyta > Magnoliopsida > Asterales > Asteraceae > Helianthus > Helianthus tuberosus. The sequence goes on along the minus strand of CM060357.1, from coordinate 103,822,201 downwards.
AGATAAATCTCTCGATTCGCTTGAATTCCGGTGTGACCATGTACGGCACAATGTGGGATAAATCATGAAATCTTTGGACGTACTCTGCGATCTTGGGACCATCCATCCTTAAATGCCAGAACTCAGTCTCCAACCTTTGTATCTCAGCACGAGAACAATACTTCCTTCGCATCAATTCTTTTAACTCAGCCCAGGTCAACGCGCAAGCAGCGGCTTCACCAAGAGTTTGCACTTGTAAGTTCCACCAGGACAGGGCACCGTCCAAAAATAGCCTAGAAATGTAAGTCACTTGTTGGTCTGGAGCGCACTTGCTTATTCGAAGAACAGACTCCGTCTTTTCGGCCCACCTTACAAAAGCAACAGCACCTCCGGTGCCGTCAAAGTTCACAGGCTTGCAGTCTAGGAACTGCTTGTAAGTGCACCCTGCACATACGTTGGAATATACAAATGGTATTAGCGGACGTGCTATAAATATCCAAATGTATTGTAATACGTCCCAAACTACTTAACATTACCATGTGGTGGATTGTTATTGCCGTTATTGTTCGAATTGCTTCCGCTGGTTCCTCCTTGTGAGGCTGCATACTGCAATGGTGGTAGCAATGATTCCTTGAAGTTCTGCCTCGTTGGCAGGCATACGCGTTTGGCGTCTTGGAGGCATCTTCTAAATGATGTTTCACGTAGGTCAGGTCATAGTAAGTAAAGTGTACGTATATATTCAACAATATCAACACATAACATCTCATGTTATAAATAAATCAACCACATAACATCTCATGTTATAGAACATAAACAATCAACCAACATCACATATAATGAGAATACTGCGATTGCGATGTCATAAATCAAGACCACAATGTAAGGTTTACAAGTACATAACTGTATCGTACATCATCAGTGACTAAGGGCCACATCGCCCTAGTCCAAACATCTAGTCAGTGACAACAGCAACAAATATACAAATCATCAAAAAGTCACAATCATCAAAATGTGGTCTCCAAAAGCTGTGTAGTCTGCACAATCGCGGTCGTCTCACCAAAAGTCTACCTGCGTCGAATCAAAAAGGCCTATGCTGATGGCGGTGGAGGAGGGGGAAAACGAGAAAAGAGTAAACGTCGCATATGAAGCCAGTCCTCCTCCATAGCGTGATGAGCGCGCAGTAAGTATGCTATCTGCTACTCGGGAGTCCAAAAACGAGCGGCAGAATCAGGTGAAAGTGGTCAAGGAGGGTGTGATACTGCAGGTGGGGTCTGGCAATGGCACGGTGGTCGCTGAGCTCTCTCTAGCTCCTGTACGCGACGGGTCAGCGCCTCCTGCTGTATCATGAAAGATGTGAGAACATCCTCCGTAGAATACCCCACGTGGTATGGGTGATACGGATCCGTCGGTGGCATAATGGGGGGCGTAGTCCAGAGGAACGACTCACTAGATGGAGCGAAGGATGACATAGTAAATGGTGCAACAGTGCGAACAACAGTGGGATGAGAAATCTGAGGCACAAACTGGCCTCCTCCTGACACAAAAGGTGTATGACCAAACGGATGACGTGACGAACCCTCCCCAGGACATGGTGGAGGTATGTCCTGGAGATAGGTGATCGGAAGATCTGTGCGGCGAGCCTCTGGGGTGTGTGAGGGAATCAAGGGAACATCAATGGGAGCTGAAACAGGGGCTGAAACGGGGGCTACAGGTGGTGTAACAGGGAACACGAAGGGTGGGTAATCATCGTCATCATCTATCCACCCATTGTGGGTGTGAGCGTATCGTGGATCAATGTGGGTCGCAAAAGGTGAGCGGTCGAACATCACCGGCATAGGATCTGGAAGTGGGGCGACAACAGGATCCTCTAACAAATGTGGAGCATCAATATGAACATCAACAGCATGATCATCTACCAACTGTGGAATAGCAACAGGATGATCATCAACAGGTATATCATCAACAAAAGGAGCAATAGCAGGTGCATTGGCATGAACAGGGTCATGCTCCAATGCGGGGTCAGGAGCAACGCCTGGCTCAGGGGCCACAGCCGGCTCCGGGTCAACAAACTCCATCTCGAAATCAGCTGGATCAGCAAACAAGGGATCGACAGGGGCTACAGGATCCTCCAGGGGCTGGTCTAAGTGTATGAACTCAATGTCCTGGTCTGGATCAAAGCCAGGTGGAAAAATAGGATCTGAATCATCATCAACATCATGATCAAACTCAAAGCTGTGTGCGGGAACTGGTGCAGCTGATGACGCCATATCAGGGTCGGCGTCGTGTGAGTGGTGCTGCACTCCCTGTGTATGCAAAGATGCGGACGCCACAGACTCAAATGAGTCTGGGACAGGTGAATGAGCATGAGCCTCCTCTGCAGGAGCGTCAGCAAGCAGTAGGATATCATCGGCAGCAATATGGGCCTCGCCCTCAAGTGGGTCCTCCCCCAAATAAATCGACGTCGTCGTCGGAAACATCGTCTGTGCTGGTAGTATCGGAAGTGTACACCTCGTGCTCCGATGAAACTATGTCGTCTGATACTATGGCCATGGGATCTGTAGTGTCCGACTCCCCAGTACCTGATGAAGGCATGACGTCTGTAACACAAACACACATATGCACAAATAATCAATCATATAATCAAATAAACATGTTAGTCACCAATAAGCAATCAAGTAATTCTCCTAGTCCCACTAGTCTAACCTCCCAGCCTCTCAGACTGAACCTCCTAGTCCCACTAGATTAACCTCCCAGCCTCTCAGACTGAACCTCCTAGTCCCACTAGATTAACCTCCCAGCCTCCCAGACTGAACCCTCTAGTCCCACTAGACTACTCCCTCAGTCTCTCAGACTGAGCCATAACTTTTAAAAATATTTTGCACTCTGGATCTGGACGTAGTGTATGCAATGTAAAAATGTTTTCGTGAGAGCCCTAGTGATCATAGTCTAGACTCGAGAAGGAATCCTAGTTCGCTATGATCAAAGCTCTGATACCAAGCTGTCACACTCTGGCTTTGCGAAAGCGTGGGTTTATTTGGTGTGACTTCTTAATACCATAGCTTAATCACAACAAAGCTATATGAAAGTAAAACCATGATGATCATCCATTACTTCAAGTTTTTAAAAGTAAAATACGACAACATTGTTTTAGAGTTGACACATGCAATGAGTATTCAGCACAACATAATAAAAATCTTGTTCATAAGACACAACCACAAAAACATGAAATAGACACAGTTTAGGACTTGTGACTCGTCCAGGCAAAAGTCACAACCCTTAAACTCGGATGACATCACTTCTCCTACGCAGCTTAATACCCTTGCATACTTATCCAGATCCGTTATTCCCTGAAATACATGTAAGTTGAAAAATCAACATAAAGTTGAGCGAGTTCATGTGAATGTGAGTATGTAAAACCTTTGTAAGTATAAAATCCCTGGTATGTAGCAAATAAGGAAATAAAGAGATCACCAATGGTTTGCAAGGCCATTGATATGTGTGAAGTTGTCACAACCCCCGATCCCTGTTCCCCGGGAACGGGCGGACGTGATCACAGAGTTTGGTGGTATCAGTTTGTTTAGTCTCGCAGCGGAATTTACAGCAGGATCGTAGTTAGGAAATGTTTATCAGAGTAAAACCACCTTATTTAATATTAATAATCACATGGGTGAAACCCAAGTTTCTTTATTACAATACATTTATAGGGACAAACCCTATTTTATTTAATTTAAAACATCATTTATTAGGTAACTTTTATAGCCACATTTTCCCAAGCCTTCAGTGCTCTCCAGCTGGCTTTTCACTAATTGGCTGTTCACATTGTGTTACCTGTAACGCGTTTTAAAAACATTTGTCAGTCGGAAATACTGGTGAGTGAATCCCAGTTTAATCAAGAACATTTTATCAATTAAAATAGTATTGAGAGCGATCACATTGTTTATTTCTACACAATTACTCATTCAGTATTTGCCACTCGACCGGATCTATGGCTATGGTCAAATTACCCATTGGCTAACTCGTCGTCCAATGGTAATGCACTGTCATTCAGACTTACTACTACTCGTAGTAAATTTTGTATACAAAACCCCATAATACCGGCAGTAATTGAAGAATTACAAAGACTCAATCACCGCTTAATTTCATAGTAAAACATTTAAGGTTTGGTAAAACATTACCAAAAACATTAACAAAAAGAGGATAAACTCACATTGCTGTCTTAGGCTTTTCGTAAGGATTCCCTGGGTATAATCTATAATTTATACAAATGTATATTGGTTAGTACCATAACCCTTTGAAATTAATAATAATACCCTCCCCGAGACGGCATTCCAACAACTACGTTGGGCAGAACCACGACAGTTGTTACGGAACCCTAAATCAATCGGGCAGCGTAACTATTATGAAACCGGGGTTATAATACTTACAATGAAGCAGAACCTCGCTAATTAGGGGTATAATACCCAAAATATTATGTCTATAACTTCAGAATTCGTGAATGAGATTTGAGAATGAGCGACGGAAACTGAAAACTGATGCCTGCTATTTATAGCTGTGATATTGCATCCTGTCGCGGCCCGCGTGAAAGACAAGGTAACCTTACGCGGCCCGCGTCAACACCAGTCAAAACTATAGCTTAGCTGAGTCGCCACTAGGCATGACACGATTACGACACGTGTCGGCTTCTGGTGCGATCGCGTGTTATGAGTCCGAGCGGCCCGCGTCAACTTAGACGAGGTCTTATGCGGCCCGCTTGAACTAAAGGATTTAGCGGAGTCCGATCAACACTCCCATACGGCCCGCGTAAGATGTTGGGGTGGGTCTATGCGGCCCGCCTCAACTCATATTTCAGGTTTTTATTTTATTTTTATAAACTATAACATATATCAGGTTTGATTTTCACATACGGGGTATATTATAAGACATATTAGAATATTTTAAGATATAATAAGGTGTCGGAAATATTATAAGGGTGTTGGTTTTACCGAGGGTTGTTACATTCTCCCCACCTTATTTTAGAGCTCGTCCTCGAGATCTATTGAAATAAATGTGGGTATTTCTTTTGCATTTCTGACTCTAGTTCCCATGTATACTCTGGTCCTCTTTTGGAGTCCCACTTCACTTTGACTAGAACTAGTCTCCTATGTTTGAGATTCTTGATTTTTTCTGTCTTCAATTTGTAGAGGTCTTTCTACAAACTTGAGTTGTTCATTTACCTCTATATCCTTAAGAGGCACTATCAATGATTCATCAGCTAAACACTTTTTAAGATTAGATACATGAAACACATCATGTATTCCTGCCATTTCCTCTGGCAATTGTAGCTGATAGGCTACAGGTCCTATTCTTCTAATAATCTTAAAAGGTCCAACATACCTGGGACTTAGCTTTCCTCTTTTGATAAATCTTACCACTCCTTTCCAAGGAGAGACTTTCAACAATACTCTATCTCCTACTTGAAACTCCAATGGTTTTCGCCTGTTATTAGCATAACTTTTCTGTCTATCACGTGCTGCTTTCAGTCGTTCCTTGACTTGAATAATTTTATCGGTTGTTTCTTGCACTATCTCAGGTCCAGATAATTGCTGTTCCCCAATTTCTGCCCAACAAACTAGGGTTCAACACTTTCTTCCATAAAGTGCTTCGAATGGTGCAGCCTTGATACTTGTGTGATAGCTATTATTATAAGAAAATTCTATTAAAGGTAAGTGATTATCCCAATTACCTCCAAAATCAATTACACAAGCTCTGAGCATGTCCTCCATTGTCTTAATTGTTCTTTCACTTTGTCTATTTGTTTGAGGATGATAAGTCGTGCTTAGTTTTAACTTGGTTCCCATTGCTTTTTGGAAACTTGACCAGAAATGAGATGTAAATCGACTATCTCTGTCAGAAACAATTGATAAAGGAATACCATGTAAAGAAACAATTTCATTTACATACAATTTAGATAATTGTTCCATACTAATTGTTTCCTTCATTGGTAGAAAATGAGCTGATTTGGTTAATCTGTCTACAATCACCCAGATTGTATCATTTCCTTTCTTAGTTTTGGGTAATTTAGTAACAAAATCCATTGTTATTAATTCCCATTTCTAGACTGGCATTTCTAATTGCTGTAATAAACCTGAGGGTTTCTGATGTTCAGCTTTAACTTGTGAACAAGTTAAACATTTAGAAACATAGACTGCTACGTCCTTTTTCATTCCTATCCACCAGAAATTTTTCCTTAAATCCTGATACATTTTATCACTTCCTGGATGCATTGTATACTTAGACTTATGGGCTTCTTCTAATATATGATTACGTAGATTTCCTAATTTAGGTATCCACATTCTCTTTTCATGGAATCTCCAAATTCCATCCGTTCCTTGTTTTAATTCTTTTAACATACCTTTTAATTTTTCAGAATCATCCTTGATTACTGATTCTTGTGCTTCTCTTATCTGACCATTTAAATCTACTTGCAGATTTAATTTAAGAGAACGTACCCTTTTTGGTTTTTCATGATACTTTCGACTTAAAGCATCTGCCACTACATTTGCTTTTCCTTCATGATACTGGATATCACAGTCATAATCACTAAGAAATTCCATCCAGCGTCTTTGTCTCATATTCAATTCCTTTTGCTTGAAAACATACCTTAAACTCTTATGATCAGTAAATATGGTAAACTTACTACCATAAAGGTAATGTCTCCAAATCTTAAGAGCAAAAATTATAGCTCCTAACTCTAAATCATGGGTTGAATAATTCTCTTCATGATTCTTAAGTTGTCTAGATGCGTAAGCTATAACCTTTTGTCTTTGCATCAACACACATCCATAACCTAATCTAGAAGCATCACAATAGACTACAAAGTCTTCAGTTCCTTCTGGTAATGCTAGTATAGGTGTATGGGTTAATCTTTGTTTAAGAATTCTAAATGCTTCTTCTTGTTTTAATCCCCATTCAAACTTAACAGATTTACAGGTTAGCTTTGTTAAAGGAATGGCTATTCTAGAGAAATCTTGAATAAATCTTCTATAATAACCAGCTAATCCTAAGAAACTTCTAACCTCAGTTGGTGACTCAGGGATTTTCCATTTAGTAATTGCCTCAATCTTGGTTGGATCTACATGAACTCCTTCATGATTAACTAGGTGTCCAAGGAATTGTACTTGTTCTAACCAAAATTCACACTTTGAAAACTTAGCATAAAGCTTTTCCTTTCTTAACAAACTTAAAAGTGCGTGCAAATGTCTTGCATGATCTTCTTTATTTTTAGAATAAATTAGAATATCATCTATAAAAACAATTATGAATTTATCCAAATATGGCTTACATATTCGGTTCATCATGTCCATAAATGCAGCTGGGGCATTGGTTAAACCAAATGGCATGACAGTAAATTCATAATGGCCATACCTTGTTCTAAATGCGGTTTTAGGAATATCTTCTTCCTATACCTTTAATTGATGATATCCTGACCTTAAATCAATTTTAGAGAAAAATCGCGCTCCTTGCAGCTGATCAAATAAATCATCGATTCTCGGTAATGGGTACCGATTGTTAATCAAAAAGTTAGAAATGGCAAAAACGGCCTCGGTTATGGCTTGTGAAGGGTGTGGTGGACCACATGAAAATTGGAGTTGTATGAAAGAAGTAGACGATCAAACAGAAACGGTAAACTACATCGATAATAGACCTAGGCCGTCGGGTCCTCCAACGGGCAACTACAACCAAGGATGGCGTAACCACCCAAACCTTGGATGGAGAGATCCCAGCAATAGTAGTAACCAACAAAACCAACGAACAAACTTTCAACAACCACAAAACTTTTCTCAACAACAAGGTGGACGAGAAAGGCTTGAAGATACTGTATCTCACCTCATCTCCGACACGGAAAAGAAAAACTCGGATCGATTTCAGCAATTGGAATCAAATTTTAGAAATCAACAAGCTAGCATTCAAAACATTGAAAAACAATTAAATCAAGTAGCTCAAAATTTCTCCGAGAGACCACAAGGCGCGTTACCAAGCAATACCGAAACCAACCCAAAAGCGCAAGTACATCTCATCACATTGAGAAACCGAACCGTGGGTCTCGAAGAGACTCCATTACCGACAGATGAAAGAAGCCAATCCAGCCAACCCACGACTTCACCCGCGCCCCAACCAGAAAAGGCTTCTCCACCAAATCAAGAGCCCACCAAGACTCCTCCGGTTCCATACCCTGGTCGGTTAAATCGTCAAAAGACCGATGAGCAATTCGCAAAGTTCGAAAATTTACTAAAACAATTGCATGTTAATATTCCTTTTATTGAGGTCCTTACCCAAATGCCTAAATATGCAAAATTTATGAGGGACTTCCTCACTCATAAAAGGAAAATTGAATCATTGCAATTAGTTAACTTAGGCGAAGAATGCTCTGCCTTAGTACTCAACAAACTCCCACAAAAGAAAATTGACCCCGGAAGCTTCACAATTCCTTGCTCGATTGGGGAATCACCCATTCGTAATGCATTAGCCGATCTTGGGGCTAGCATTAACCTCATGCCCACATCGATGTTCAAATGACTCGGCCTAGGAACAACGAGCCCTACAAAGACGAGCATACAACTCGCCGACAGATCCGTCAAATTTTCACAAGGTGTCGCTGAAAATCTATTGGTCAAAGTTGACAATTTCGTTTTCCCGACCGACTTTGTCATCCTAGACATGGAAGAAGACGCCGATGTCCCTCTCATCCTCGGGAGGCCATTTCTAGCCACCGCCCAAGCAGTGGTGGTGATGAATGACGGAACACTAACATTGAAGTTTGGGGACGAGGAAGTGAAGTTTGGAGTTGGAAAGAGAGTAGAAGACGAAGACCCGGTCGACTACATGAAGGTCATAGACTCAAGCTTGGATGACGCTCTCCGACGGTGTAACATGGGATGCGAAACATCCCACTTGAGTGACATATGACCAGGCTTTGGGTCTAGCCAAGGACCCTTATAAACGTGGCGCACCACGGAGGCATTCCGCGGAACTATCCTTAATTTAATTTAGATTAGTTTTTATGTTTCTAGTTTAGTTTTAATTTTCAGGAATAAAACACACTCGGGATGGCAAATGATACAAGGGAAAACTTGAACCAGCACCCCATGTAGGAAAACAGGGCCATCCGACGATTTTCTTCATTAACAGTAAGCTCAGCACGGGCCGTGTCCGCCCAACACGGCCCCGTGCTACACAGTCTGCAGAAATGACCCTGTTCAGGTAAACTGGACACGGGCCGTGTTCACCCAACACGCCCCCATGTCCAGGCTTCTGTTTCTTTTGTTTAATTTTTGTTACTGGCACTTGAACACGGGGTCGTGCCCGGATAACACGGGGCCGTGTCCAACGCCCAGTAACACAAATTTTTGCTTAATTCACACCTTTTACACATTTAATCAACCTAAAAACTTATTTTTGGGACACATTGAGGACAATGTGTAATTTAAGTGTGGGGGGGATGCTAAAACCTTGAATCTTGTAAGTCCTAATAACAAGCCTTACACAAAACTCTATTGGAACCGCTAAACACCCCAAATTTTTTTCGAAATTTTTTATTTTTTTTTACTTGTCTAGGTTTAATTTGGGAATTTCGAAATTCTAAAAAGGTTATATTTTTACAAATTTACAACCGATAGCGTCGTGATAAAAAGAACCAACATAAGAAAATTATGAAAAGGCATGACAAGCTTAGTTAAAATTTGATTATATATACTTGATCACATAAAAAAACCCATTCCCACAAAAGTGAGTTTTGAGCCTTTATTGAGTATACAAATATATATCTTTAAATTAAATGCTCGTTTTTCTTTTCTTGTGTGAATAGCCGTTTGGTTCTTACAACTCTAGAACTTGCCACGACGATACATTCCCGGTCCTTACCAACTTAAACCCGAGTAAGTATATGATAGAGGCATTAGGACTAGCCCTTTTTATATCTACACCATTATTTTTTTTTTCTTTTTACCACCTACCCAAAATCCCCCTAGTTAACCCCTTTGAGCCTAAACCTTTTCATTTCATAACCCAAACCAAACACCCTTTCACCTACCAAAACCTTTTTATTTTTAACCCTTTGTTTTAGTAACAAGTTCGGTTTTTCGTATGACTTTCAAAAAAAAATGTGTTGATGATGAAGCAAAAGAAATAAACAAGCAAGTTCATCAAAAATCACTTTGTTTGGAATTATGGCTTCATCAAAATAAAAAGTTGAAAAATAGAGAGTCTTACGAAAACCGATGCTTTTTACGCTTTTTCGCCCTTTCTACTAACCACTAACCCAACCACCTACCTTTAACCCAAGCCTAACCCTTCACCCAAAAAGACCTCTTGATATTTACAAAGGTATAAAGTTAAAAAGGAGGAGGATTGATTGCTTGGCAAGCCTATGGTAGGAGTAAGTTCCATGCCGCTCTCGAGTGATTCACAAAAATACATCTTCGGCCGAGTGTTGAGTGATCTCCCGTGAGATATGTGAACTTGTATATAAATAGAATTTTAAAGAGGCATGTTATGCCCTAATAAGTAATTTATCTTATGAAAAGTTTTAAATAAATCATGACGAATAGGATTGTAAATAAATAAAAATAAAACTAAATAAAGAATCTTGGAAATCCCGACACTCTATGACAAGCCCAAAAACCTTCTCTTCTACCCATTCCATTTGGGAGTGTAAAGCCACATTATAAGGAGTTTTGCTTGAGGACAAGCAAAGATTCAAGTGTGGGGGTATTTGATGTGTGCAAAATGCAACATATAAATTACATCAATTGTGGCATAAAACTAACCTTTTTTTAGTACTAATGTTGGAAAAAGTGTGTTTTTGTCTTCGTTTTGTATTTTCAGGATTAAATGAGCTCAAATTAACAAAAGAAGCAAAAAGGCAGCTAAATCTAACATAAATACAAGAAAAGGAACAAACGTGGTATGCCCGACCTCCCCGAAAGCATCTTCCCAAGCAAAACAAGAGAGCAGAAGGCTGAACATGCCCCGTGCTCAGTGAGCACGGGGGCGTGCCCAAGTGTCAGCATAAAAGACAAAGTCGTAGAAGCTTCCATCGCCCACCACGGGGCCGTGCTCAGCGGACACAGGGTCGTGGTCAACTATAAGATTCGCAGAATCTAGGCAAATCTTGATAGTACAGATATTCTTCTGCACACGGGGTCGTGCCCAGCGGACACGGGGCCGTGGTCAAGTAATAAAGACAAGAGCAATTAATGAAGAAAGAGAAGGATGTGGACACGGGGCCGTGCCCACTGGACACGGGGCCGTGCCCGAGCTTCTGTTCAACCTATAAATAGGAGTGCTTGGTACAAGCTCAAACCATCCCTTGGCACACCACCTCTCTCACACTTCACCCACCACCCACCACCACCATAACACCATCATCCACCACCATCATCCATTGTCCATCATAGAGTGTGTGAGTCGTCTCGGGATCTAAGATTGATCGTAAGAGTTCTTGACAATCAAGGCCATGTTTGCCTAAGTCTCTTACATCACTTGGTGAAGACAAAGTGTCTAGTGTAATACTTTTTATTTTTAATCTTTTCGCACTTTTTAATTGGTTATGTATTAATGACTTTAGTAACTAGTTTCTTATGTTGAAGGTGATTCTTCCTTATCGTTTGTCCGTGGTGTCTTGGCATTATTTTACTGTCTATATAAAATAAAAGATTTTCACCATTCATATCTCCACGGTCTATATGGAGGTATGTTGGCTACCTGGTCGGGGGTTAAGGGAACGGTTTGGTAAGAGTCTTGCCATTGTTCAGTGTATAGATCCTGCAAAGGACCTGGGTCAAATTTAGTAGGACCTCCTTCAATACTTAACGATATTGGATGGCGGGGTCCAAACTCTTTGATCCCCTCATAAGTTAAACTACTATTAAAACTTTAACCCGGCTACTTAGGACTGTATCCCTGCTGACTCAGACTACTTAGCCGAGGGTAACGTCACCTTCAAAAGAGGGGCCTACCACAATATGCATTAATAACTATTAATTATCTTTCAATAATCCGACCCTTTAGGATTGTATCATTGCTGACTCAAACTACTGGGTTGTGGGTAACGTCACCTCCAAAAGAGGGGCCTACTACAATAACTAAGATAATCTCTTAAATAGTGCAAAAGTGCGAAAATAATCAAAGGTTACACTAAACACGAGTCGGTGCCAAGTGATTCATCTTGTCTATCTGTTTTTCTTTTATTTTTATTTTTCAGCATTTTAGTTAGTTCTTATTTTCTTCGTTTAAAACCTTTTTCTAAACTTTTGATTTGATTAGACATTGAGGATAAACCGGTATTAAAAGCTCTTGTGTCCTTGGACGACCTCGGTATCTTACCAACACTACACTACGCTCACGATGGGTGCACTTGCCCATATGTGTGTTTAGTGTTAGTAAATATCGTGTTTTATAAATTTAAAACTTGGCTAAAGAAAGTGTAAAAGGGCTTAAAATATACTTAAACTTATATACACACTTCACACGCATCAATAAGGTTTCCTGGCAGGAGGCTGAGCAGCAGCAAATTTTGCAACAGCTTTGTTTTTTATAGCAAAGCGGCACACGTCAACCAAATGTCCCCATCGTCCACAGTGGGTACATTTGAAGCAGGGTATGCGATTCAGATGATGACAGTTTCATTTATTGCACCAAGGAGCAGTTCCCAAGTATGGCTTCTTGGCTGGTGGTGCTGCCACCTGTCTAGGTCCTGCTTGATTTGGTGCAACCGCTGCGGGATTCTTTGAAGCCTTACGCTTCTTTGATTTTTGTGAAGGCTTGGCTTCTGCTTCCTTTGGTGTCTCTTGGGCGGCTTCATCCTTGAGGCGAGACATGGCGACAACCAATTCAGCAGTCTTCTGGATTACTACACCTATTCGTTGGGCAAATTTGGTAGCCTGCTCGTACATCTGAGTGTTGTGACGATGAGGAGACATCCTAAAGGAAATGGAAGACATAGGAGGAAACAAGTGAAATGTTATCAGATAATCAAAACAGAATGACAACGCATAAAAATTGGGATCATTTGTTTGTTACCTAAGGCAAACAAATGAGACGATTACTAATCAAAGTAAGCGGGTCATATTAATGTATCACGAAGACATGCTTTAGCCTATAAGTGAACACTCACCCCAAGAGTTTCCAGGTAAGAGAGACTGGTCCGATTATGTGGATTTATACGAACACTCTAGCCTTAGACAGAAAACTCAGAGCACAGGCATCCACCCTTCTAGATTGCACGTGTTCACATTATAAGACCCAACTTTGACGAGATTTCGAAGACTTAGAGGGTTCAAAACCTTATAATAAATCATCCTAGAACAGATGATTGGTTTTCAAAGTGGATTTGAAATTTGTATTCTTGTTGTGGTTGTCACCTGAGGATAGGTGACGGTATTGTTTTAAGATCTAAACACAAGAATTTTGTGTTAGGGTCCTAGGAAGGTTATAGACTAGGTCAAAGCATTACTAATAACCTAATTCCCTATAACCATGAGCTCTGATACCAACTCTTCTGTCACACCCCGACCGCGTAAAACAACAAACGGCTACAGAATCGTCGGGGAGTGTCGTAACAGAATCATTGTTTCACAACACATGGTAATTGAAATTTTGTTTTATTGAATTTAAAAGGTGTTACATTGTCTTAAAAACAAAGATACAATACAAAATCAACTAGTATTACGTCTTTTATTGTCACTAAGGCCCTCGTCCAATCCTATGTTTGCATCATAATCATCTAACAACAGCACCTGAAACACATGTGAAAATAGGCACGTCAGCATAAAAATGCCTGTGAGATACATAGGTTTTATTAAAATAGGATTCATGACTTGTAAATAAAAAGAAGTGTTTAAACAAAAGTTAGTCATGAACCTTGTAAAATGTTTTCTTTTATAAATCATACAAAAAGTGATAAGAAATCAGATGACATAAATGGAAGATACATAGATAAATAAATAACCAAGTAAAATGAGTTTGTATAAAATATGTTGTTTGTAAAACAATGTTTCATCAAGATATGTTATTTGTGTAAAATGTAATATGTCTAACTTGAAATGGTTTAAATAACGCTACGATATGTAATATCACAAAAGCACTTCTGTATAGGAAGTACCAGCGGCGTATCCACCATGCTTTTATCATATTACTCACGCCTCGTTATTTAAATCACTTAAACAAACAAACCACCAATGTAAAAATGTTCATGTATAATCAAATATTATGTATGGTAAAATAAATAAAAATATCTATTCTAACTATATGCACAAAACAATGTATTTGAATAAATCAAAAGTTATGTTTTGTAAAATCCATGCATGCTTTATTGATACAAACATCTATGCGGTATTGTTAAATGCCTACATTCAAGCCTTGCGACTGTGGCGACAAACCCTTAAACGAAATTAAAGGTTCAAGCTCAAACCATCCCTTGGCACACCACCTCTCTCACACTTCACCCACCACCCACCACCACCATAACACCATCATCCACCACCATCATCCATTGTCCATCATAGAGTGTGTGAGTCGTCTCGGGATCCAAGATTGATCGTAAGAGTTCTTGACAATCAAGGCCATGTTTGCCTAAGTCTCTTACATCACTTGGTGAAGACAAAGTGTCTAGTGTAATACTTTTTATTTTTAATCTTTTCGCACTTTTTAATTGGTTATGTATTAATGACTTTAGTAACTAGTTTCTTATGTTGAAGGTGATTCTTCCTTATCGTTTGTCCGTGGTGTCTTGGCATTATTTTACTGTCTATATAAAATAAAAGATTTTCACCATTCATATCTCCACATTCTATATGGAGGTATATTGGCTACCTGGTCGGGGGTTAAGGGAACGGTTTGGTAAGAGTCTTGCCATTGTTCAGTGTATAGATCCTGCAAAGGACCTGGGTCAAATTTAGTAGGACCTCCTTCAATACTTAACGGTATTGGATGGCGGGGGTCCAAACTCTTTGATCCCCTCATAAGTTAAACTACTATTAAAACTTTAACCCGGCTACTTAGGACTGTATCCCTGCTGACTCAGACTACTTAGCCGAGGGTAACGTCGCCTTCAAAAGAGGGGCCTACCACAATATGCATTAATAACTTAATTAATTATCTTTCAATAATCCGACCCTTTAGGATTGTATCCTTGCTGACTCAAACTACTGGGTTGAGGGTAACGTCACCTCCAAAAGAGGGGCCTACTACAATAACTAAGATAATCTCTTAAATAGTGCAAAAGTACGAAAATAATCAAAGGTTACACTAAACACGAGTCGGAGCCAAGTGATTCATCTTGTCTATCTGTTTTTCTTTTATTTTTATTTTTCAGCATTTTAGTTAGTTCTTATTTTCTTAGTTTAAAACCTTTTTCTAAACTTTTGATTTGATTAGACGTTGAGGATAAACCGGTATTAAAAGCTCTTGTGTCCTTGGACGACCTCGGTATCTTACCAACACTATACTACGCTCACGATGGGTGCACTTGCCCATATGTGTGTTTAGTGTTAGTAAATATCGTGTTTTATAAATTTAAAACTTTGCTAAAGAAAGTGTAAAAGGGCTTAAAATATACTTAAACTTATATACACACTTCACACGCATCAATAAGGTTTCCTGGCAGGAGGCTGAGCAGCAGCAAATTTTGCAACAGCTTTGTTTTTTATAGCAAAGCGGCACACGTCAACCAAATGTCCCCATCGTCCACAGTGGGTACATTTGAAGCAGGGTATGTGATTCGGATGATGACGGTTGCATTTATTGCACCAAGGAGCAGTTCCCAAGTATGGCTTCTTGGCTGGTGGTGCTGCCACATGTCTAGGTCCTGCTTGATTTGGTGCAACCGCTGCGGGATTCTTTGAAGCTTTACGCTTCTTTGATTTTTGTGAAGGCTTGGCTTCTGCTTCCTTTGGTGTCTCTTGGGCGGCTTCTTCCTTGAGGCGAGACATGGCGACAACCAATTCAGCAGTCTTCTGGATTACTACACCTATTCGTTGGGCAAATTTGGTAGCCTGCTCGTACATCTGAGTGTTGTGACGATAAGGAGACATCCTAAAGGAAATGAAAGACATAGGAGGAAACAAGTGAAATATTATCAGATAATCAAAACAGAATGACAATGCATAAAAATTGGGATCATTTGTTTGTTACCTAAGGCAAACAAATGAGACGATGACTAATCAAAGTAAGCGGGTCATATTAATGTATCGCGAAGACATGCTTTAGCCTATAAGTGAACACTCACCCCAAGAGTTCCCAGGTAAGATTGACTGGTCCGATTATGTGGATTTGTACGAACACTCTAGCCTTAGACAGAAAACTCAGAGTACAGGCATCCACCCTTCCAGATTGCACTTGTTCACATTATAAGACCCAACTTTGATGAGATTTCGAAGACTTAGAGGGTTCAAAATCTTATAATAAATCATCCTACAACAGATGATTGGTTTTCAAAGTGGATTTGAAATTTGTATTCTTGTTGTGGTTGTCGCCTGAGGATAGGTGACGGTATTGTTTTAAGATCTAAACACAAGAATTTTGTGTTAGGGTCCTAGGAAGGTTATAGACCAGGTCAAAGCATTACTAATAACCTAATTCCCTATAACCATGAGCTCTGATACCAACTCTTCTGTCACACCCCGACCGCGTAAAACAACAAACAGCTACGGAATCGTCGGGGAGTGTCGTAACAGAATCATTGTTTCACAATACATGGTAATTGAAATTTTGTTTTATTGAATTTAAAAGGTGTTACATTGTCTTAAAAACAAAGATACAATACAAAATCAACTAGTCTTACGTCTTTTATTGTCACTAAGGCCCTCGTCCAATCCTATGTTTGCATCATAATCATCTAACAACAGCACCTGAAACACATGTGAAAATAGGTACGTCAGCATAAAAATACCTGTGAGATACATAGGTTTTATTAAAATAGGATTCATGATTTGTAAATAAAAAGAAGTGTTTAAACAAAAGTTAGTCATGAACCTTGTAAAATGTTTTCTTTTATAAATCATACAAAAAGTGATAAGAAATCAGATGATATAAATGGAAGATAGATAGATAAATAAATAACCAAGTAAAATGAGTTTGTATAAAATATGTTGTTTGTAAAACAATGTTTCATGAAGATATGTTATTTGTGTAAAATGTAATATGTCTAACTTGAAATGGTTTAAATAACGCTACGATATGTAATATCACAAAAGCACATCTATATATGAAGTACCAGCGACGTATCCACCATGCTTTTATCATATTACTCACGCCTCGTTATTTAAATCACTTAAACAAACAAACCACCAATGTAAAAATGTTCATGTATAATCAAATGTTATGTATGGTAAAATAAATAAAAATATCTATTCTAACCATATGCACAAAACAATGTATTTGAATAAATCAAAAGTTATGTTTTGTAAAATCCATGCATGCTTTATTGATACAAACATCTATGCGATATTGTTAAACGCCTACATTCAAGCCTTGCGACTGTGGCGACAAACCCTTAAACGAAATTAAAGGTTTATCTAAATTTTGTATATCGAATTCGGTTATTCCTTCCACCCAAACAAACCTAGGATTTCAGGAACTGGAGTTGTCAATTCCTAAGGTACCACTACCTACTGACGAACGGCATGATTGGTGTTAATGAATGTATTTATGACCCGTTAAACAAACCAAATGTCGTACCAAATGTAAGCATGTTAAATGAAAATAATGTACTTAAATATGCTAAATGAACATATAAAGTAGAAATGTAAACCAATGTGTCCATATGCTGGATGAACATATGCAACAAAAATGTAATATCTAAAATCAATGTGCTAGCATGTTAATAAAACATACATAGCAAAAACATGGAAGAAATCATGTACTTATATGTGTACTAATGAACATAGCAAGTATATAATACAAAAGCATGAAAAGCACGAAAGTAACAAGTAGGCACATGTGTTTCACCCCAAAACATTTGAAAGCAGTAAAAGAGGGGACTATGTACTCACTTGAGGATGCTTAGAAGTCTTGAATAACAACCAAGCAAAGCTAGAGGGATCACGGAAATCAAACGGCACCTAATATAGGTAACTATGTTAATAAACCGGACCTAAATCGGAAGATCGGATAGAATGAGGTTTCGTAAACCAAATGAGTATAGAAACTCAGGTAATATGGTTTAATAAAGCCTACATTCTAAATCGAAACCTATCCTAAGTGCTTACGACCCATTGCGACCCGTTTAGGTAGCTTACGCTACGTTAACGCGTCGTTCGCGTAAAACGCGTTTGGACCGCCTAAATAGTCCTATGACAAGTATTATATGCCTTAACATGTCTAATAATGTTACCTAATCAGTTTAGATGTAAAAATTTAGGTTACATATGCTTAAAATGAATTTATGCGTAAAAAGGGCATTTTGGTCGTTTTCCTAAGGCATATAAATTACCTATCATACAACTAACTAAACGAAGTGACCATAAGGTATAACCTTGGAAGGTTATTCCCTATATAACTATGGTCACAAAACATGTTTGGTCGGATCCTAATGATCGACCAAACGAGTCGGGTTCGAAAGTCTAAGCGGTTGTTTAGACCGCTTATCTTACGACCCTATATAAGCACTAAACTAAAAGTAACGAGTTAAACATGTTAAAACATGTTTAATGGAGTGAGAAAACAAGTTTGATATCAAAACAAAGGGTTTTGACACCCAAGAATAGTTTGGTTGCAAAATACGCATGAATACGCATTTTGACCGAAACTATGACTCGCCACTACGCCTAATCAACGTGGTAATCAGTAGGTATAGTCACAAAGGACTATGACCATCGTGATTACGCTCACGTTGCGAAGTTCAAATGAACTTCGTGTTGACCATTGACCGGTTAAAGCAGAAAGTCAAACACTGTTTGACTTTTACGCTTAAAAACGCACAAAAGCATGAAAGAAACTTACAAGAGGTCCAAGCAACGGAGATTTGATTCAAGTTGCTCAGGTATGAGGTGTGGAAACCCCAAATTAGAGCAAAAATGAATCAAGGTGTGAAGATGAAAGGAAAATCAAGGTGGGTATTTATAAATTTCGGACCACCGTTAGGATCGTTCCTCGATAAATGAGCTTCAATCTTGGCCCTCCATGTGTACCCACTGATTTGGAATACTACGGGTGTCCAAAACCAGCTCTTGGTATTGAGAATTTTGCATAAATAACCCCTGAAATTCGATCCAATTTCTGAATCAAAGAATCTGCCCAGATCAGTCTCTGGCGCCCCGCGAGAGGCCTGTCGCGCCCCGCCAGAGACCAAAATGGCAGAATGTCAGAAATGGTCCCTGCATGCAAAAAACTCAGTTTTTGACACGATTCAGCCCCGTTAATCCCATTTCAAGGCTCTAAAATGAAGTTAAAGTATAGGGAACTTGAAATGTGCTCAAAAACATCTCGGATGTCGGTTCGTTTGGTCGTACGGTTGCGTTATTCGGTTAATTACGACGAAAACTCGAACGGACGCAAAAACTATCCAAATTAAGCGACGAATGGAATTTTATCATGCCAATCACTAAAATAAAATATTTTAATGATTACAAAATTTTTTGGATGTCCGGATATACTCAGAACGTAAGATATGCGCGAAAATGCAAACTTATACACTTTTTGACGCTTTTAGTCCCTGTTTGACCAAATAAGTTTATTTTAGCATACCGATCCCCTCAAAGCCTATTTCCAAGCTATGTAAAGGATATTTCGGGTATGTTTAACTTATGATCATGTTCCGGAAGGTTCGATACCATATGAATCGGTAGACTTTTGCAGTTTGACGCAAATAGTCCTTGCGATCGAATAAACTTGATTTCGACACACCAAACCTTCCAAAACTTATTTCTAAGTTATGTAAAGGTTATTTAAGGTATGTTAAGCCCATGTCACTGTTCTGGAGTGTTTGTCACATTAAACTAATCACGTTTACGCATCGGTTCACGTATAACTTTCCAGAAAGCGATTTAGAGCTCGAAATCGAACGAGAATTGATATGTGCAAATGATACACATATTTATACAAATCCCAAGTATGAAACACAATATTTCATTGATTTGGTATTTGATTGATGGTCGTCGAGACATAGATGTCACATTTTGGTCGATAAAGGTTTTTTTATTTGGTGGTTGAATATTTAAATTTTGGTATTTTGTTTGATTTGCATCGATTTTGTCTAGCCGATGTGTGTAGTTTTGGATTTTTGCAATTATAGGTGTGTATCTTTTGTAATGTATAATTTATACTAAACTGAAGTGAAGTAATCTTCATATAATTTAATACACGTATGTATAATGCAGCTGTACATATGTGTACAATTCGTTTGTATATGAGCAATCTTCATATATTCAAGTTTCTGAACGTATAAGTATACTAGTATCTAAACTAAATGTATATGTATACTAGTATCTAAACTGAATACTCATCTGAAACAAAATGCTAGTGTATACACATATGTAGAACGCAGTTGTACATATGTGTATTATAAGTAGTTGTACATGTGTGTATAATATGCTTGTAAAAACACACTTATAAATCGTCTAATCCTTAAATTATATAATGCATCCGCAGGCACATGGAAACGTGGATAAGAGTAACAAAGGAAAACTGACAATGGGTTTCCTCTAACAAAAACGGAAAAGAAAGTCAAACTTACTCTCTTACGGATAATATATGCACTGCGGCAAACATACACCGTGAAGAATCTTGAAAGAAGCGAATTGTGACAACTGTCACTTTTCCGTACATTCCGTACACTAAATGAACAGTAAATTGTGCTTTTATGACCGTGCATGATCTAGTTTACAAGACAAATGAACTTCGGATTACTGTTATATATATACAATGGCATTTCATATTCGTTGCTACATACAACACGATATAGTGCTAATAATGCACATAACAGAATTGGCACCATTATCAGACAAACAAAAAAATACTGACGATGTTCAGTACATAGACAGACAATATTTTGAGGTCCAGTATGAGCCTGAGACCAAGTGATACACTAGTATAGTGTGTAAGGAAGTAAGGACCACAAAACTGCTTTTCTAGGTAATAGATAAAGTGCCGGAAAGTGCCTAAAACACACTAAAAGTGCAGAATTCTGCAGAAAATAACCAAAATTCAGCTATTTTTAGCATTTTAACATACTTGTATTATGCAGAAAATTGATTAATGGTCCTGAATGCTTTTCTAAGTGTCGGGAGTTAAAAGTATCACAAAAAGTTACATAAAGGACACTATACGGAATAACTTGACACTTTAACGAACCGGTATCTAACCGAACAACCGGACATTACCCGGAACACCAAAATATTGCTAGAAGCATTGTTTTACTTTTCTGAGCTAGTTATGATTCCCGAACACACTAACACACAACATAATGCAAGATACACTTAAACACTAACTAATACCCTTAATTTCCAACTATTTAATCTAACTATGTATTAAACTTACAATTTACCCCCTCCCCTTCATAATTTTCGGTCACTAGAAGTGGCCCACCCAAGATTACAATGATCTTCTAAGATTTTGCTTAAATCTCTTAAGATTTGAATAGATTGTGTTATGTACTTCACAAACATAAGATCCATTGGACAAAGGCCATTAGTGGTTATAAGAAGAAGCATGAAGGTCATTATCTTTCACTCTAAACACCTTCATCTGTCTCCCTTCCTCCCTCCTCCTCACTTGCGGCCGAGAGCTCCCCCACCACCACCATTGTTTTTGTTTCAAGCTCATGCAATCTAAGGTCTTCACAAGGTGTTACAAGGTGCTTTAGGAAGCTTGGTGCTCACGGAACTTGAAGGACCTCACCCGTTTGCTTTTATCCACTCCATCCTCACACTTGTTTCTTCCCTAGCTTGAAGCTAGTAGTAAGATCCTTCTTGACTCTTGTTACTTCATATTTTGCTTGGTTAAAAGACATATTATGTTGTAAATCATAAGAACACTAAAGAACATACACATGAATCTTGAACATAAAGCTTATCTTATGATGAAATGGTGTTGTATAGTATATGAATGATAATTGCTTGTTGATTTCTTGAGATGATGATGTTAATCATCACATGTAGCTTGCTAGATGGTGATTAAACACTTAATCTAGTAAGTAGGAGGATGATCATGTAACAACATATGATGATCATCTTCTAGTGAACACATGAACTTGATACATAAAAATGATTTCTTGTAAAATAATGATCAAAGTGACCTAGTAAGCTTGTGAATCTAAGACTTGTGAATGATTTTTCCAAGAAAACCAAGTTCAAAATATGATTTTTGAAAGATCATGGCTTTTACTTAAACTTACACTATTTTTTAGTGGAAAAACAAGTGTAGAGATACTAGTACAACAAGAAGGTTTAATAAATAAACATTTTTGTGAAAAATGTTTATAAGTTGTAAACATCTAGAACTTCCAAGAAAGAAGATTAACAAGAAGTAAATACATTTTGGAGGGTAACTAAACCCACTAAACACTTTACCAAGTTACTACACGTTTTTATGAAAGATCAAGTTCATGTTGTATTGTAAATTGAATAGTCTTTGCACTTGGTAAGTGTAAGATGATTAGTGATTTGTTGTTGATTATTTGGATGATTTTTGAAAAGAAAATGATATGCTAAATAGCATGGACACCTCCATTTTCAAAGGAAACTATGGCAAAATTTTCTATAAATTCAAACACTTAGAAAATATTTTCTAAACAAGTGTTTACAAGTATGTTTTAACCTATGTTTTTCAATATAAACCTTGCCATAAATTTTGTAACAAAAATACAAATATTGGAGGTTGGTTTTTGTTGGTGCATAAATGTCTGTTAACTTCGTCTTTATAGAGTCTTGTGTCTAGATAGGATAAACCAGTGCTCAGCAGGATAGAAATTAGGTTTTGTATCTCAAAGGGGTATTTCGCACGAAATGACAAGAGTCATTTCGTACGAAATGAAGCAACGGTATTTCGCACGAAATAGCTATGTTGATTTCGTACAAAATAGCTACCCCTATATATACCTGAGCTGCTGATTCATTTGTAACTTTTCGATTTCAGAGCCGAGGTGCTGCCGGTTTGTCAAACGATCTGTAAAAGCTTTGAAATCAATAAAAAGAAGATAATTAGGGAAAATCAAGCTGTATCAAGTTAGAATCACTGATTCCGCCTTTGATTCTGACTCAAAACTCTTCTGAACGACTCATTCGGGTCACATGACGATCCAACAAGTGGTATCAGAGCTCAGGACGAAGAGTTCATACCAATTCAGATTGTTTTAATCAGATTTTCTCACTTCTACTCATTCTTTTCAAAATTAAACGAGATTTTACGGTTAAAATGGCTTAAATTTCACATATATCACGTAAAACCCAGTTTTATCGAATCCTTGAAAGAATTGGACCTTAATTCGACGTAAAACCGGATCAATTTGACAAAATCATGGCCGACAGTGTGACGTCATCATCATTCCGCACGAAATCAACATTTGATTTCGCACGAAATCAACATCAGGATCTTCATTTCGCACGAAATCAACATCTGGAACGTCATTTCGCACAGAATTAAAAGTTTGGACCTCATTTCGTACGAAATACACATTCATTTCGTATGAAAGTCGCTATTTCGCACCAAAATTGCTATTTCGCTTGAAGAGGGTGATTTCGTTTGGCTATTTCGCACGAAATAGTCATTTCGTTTGAAACTCATTTCGCTTGAGATTCATTTCGTTTGAAACTCATTTCGCGTGAACCATTTCGTTTGAGATTGTTTTAAAATACAAAAAAATTTCTAAGTGTTTGTTGATTGTTTCAGGTACTTGAAGATGGATGATTTTCTAAATCCGTTCAGTGATGGTTTTGCTTTCACGGGTAGCACAGGAGGTGATACTTCAAGTAACACAAATGAAAATGCTCCAAATCCGAGTGCAAAGAAAACCATTGCTGATTCTTTGAGTGTTGATAGTGCCTATGGTACCTACAACAAACCGCCCAAGCTAATGGCGATTGAAGAATACAACAGATGGGCTAAAAGGTTTGAAGAACGGCTAAAAGCTTTTGCATATCACAGTTGGAAGAGCATGAAGAATGGTTTTGATATGGGAAGAACGGATTATGAAAATATAGCGGATAATGAAGTTGAAAATTTTGTTGCTGAACAAAAATGCATTGCTTTACTTCATCAGTCCGTGAGGGATGACATAATATCATTGATTGAATACACGAATTCAAAAGATCTATGGGAGAAACTGAAAGTAAAATGTGTGGATAGTGCCTAGATTGTTAAAAACAAAAAGAAATTGTTAAGAAAAGAATTTGATTTGTTTGGATGTTTGAAAAATGAATCTGTGTCAAAGATGATTGAAAGATTCGGACATTTGAAGATGGAACTTGCAAGACACGGAATTGTGTATACTCAAGAAGAATTGGTTGACAAACTGTTTAACTCACTGCCTGATGAGAAAGACTGGCAGTATTTTACTTTGATGCTGAAAAACACAGTGGAACCAACTAAACTGACGGTTGATCTGTTAATTGAAAGATTGGAAAGTCATGAGTTGGAGATCAGGAAATCGAACAAAGTCAACTACTCTTCATATCAACAGAATGTTGAGCTGTATTATCGAGGAAGTATGATCCCGAAGACTGTGTCTCCAAAGACAGCTTTCTCAGCAGAAAGTTCTAACACGTCAAATCAAGAATGTTCAAGCAGTGGTTATCATGGAGGTTCTTCGTCAACTACTCAAAGTCAATCAGTTCCAAAGAATTTGTTTCAATGTAACATTGCTGTGGATCTCAAGAATGCTCAAAATTTCAGTGAAGAATCCGCAAAGCAGCAAATGGTGTTTTTAGCATCTGTCTTAGAATCTTATGAAAGCCTCGTAGCGGGAAAGATCGGAAACACTAACCTCACCAAGGAAGATTATGATCAGATCGACCCAGAGGAGATGGAGTTGATTGATATCAGGTGGTGTATGGCGAGTGCTGTTAGGAGAGCGCAAAGATTCATGGAGATTACCAGTAGACATTCTATTGGTGGACCTTCAACCAAGCTAGGGGTTGATAAGTCGAAGGTCACATGCTTTAAATGTAAACAAAAAGGTCATTTTAAACGTGAATGTCGAAATGCTTCTGCAGATGATACGGCGAATCCATTCCGTGAAGATTATTACAAAAGAGCAATTTATCATCAAAACAAATCTGAACCTCCCAGAATGAAGCAGCTAGAAGATACTCCCAAAGAAAAGTCTAGAGCACTTGCTGTTATCCATGACGATGAGGGATATGATTGGAGTGAAGTGTTACCAGAAGAAGATGCAGTGGGCTATGCTTTCGTGACAAAGATTGTTCCTTTTAAAGATTCCAGAACTGAAGAAGTGAAATACATCAACAGAAAGATGGCAGCTCAAAACATGAAGAGTAAAATCTATCAAACATGGAAAGAAGCAAAAAGGGCGAATAGATGGGATGCTGATAGAGAATGATACCTAGATCCCAAGGGTAATATAGCTGTTGATCCAGATCCTGTCAGTGTTGAGACTCTCACCGAGCAAATTGCTGAAGAAGAATAAGCAAGACAAAGAATGTGCTGGGGAGGAGGAGAAGCTGAAGAAAAAGAAAAAGAGAAAGAATCACAGCCAAAGAAAGTTGATGACGGGATTATTGACACGTCGAAAGAATTCACCGCAGAAAACCTGAAGCAAATGGCTGACAAAGTGCTTGCAGCGAAAGAGCTAGAGGTAGTTTCTGAGTCTGGAACTGAGTCTAAAGGCAAGGTCAGTCCAAATGATTCAACCAAAGAGTCAGGTAAAAAAGCCAAAACTGAGAGTGACTGCAAAAATTGCATGAAAGACTGCAAAGTTTGTAGTACAATTGCTTACCTCAGCGGTAAAAAGACCGAAGAACTGACAGGAAGAGTCAGAGATATTGAGGATCAGATCTTAAACCGTGACAAAATGTTAAAAGCTTCAAATGAACGATTAAAAGAATTAACTGAGAAAATCGAAAATGATAAAATTGATGTAGAAAGAATTAGGAAAGAAAACCAAAAGTTAATTCATGAAAATCGTCAACTCTCAAAAAGTTTTGAAAAGCTAAAACGAACGGTAAAAGATTCTGATGAAAGAAATGGTAAAACAAACAAAGAAAATGTTCAACTGTCAGGAGTTCTTAGGGTTAAAGAAGAGCAAATCAACCAACAGTTGGATGAGATTGCTAATCTGAAGCTTCAGTTTCAGGAAGCTAAGATTGAGAACGAACGCATCAATCTGAAACTCAATAGTTACAACTCTGCAAGTTTTTTTCTTCAACATATCATTCCTAAACCAATCGGGAAGAACAAAGTTGGCGAAGATGTTTATTCGGACGGAACTGGGGTTGGGTATCATCAGGTTCCACCGCCAGTATTGAATAATTTTTCTAAGAAAAAGTCCGGGTTGGTTAACGATAATGACACAAATGAGGTTAAACTTCCAGAATCAATTGATGTCACATTCACTTCATCATCCGATGAAGATAATGTTCAGTCCGAAGTTGTTAAAAGCATGGTTGAAAGTGTTTTGAAATCTGAAAGTGACTCAACTGAGGATGAAGAATGTTTCTTGGACAAATATATTCCGAAATCAACATCCAAAAAACAACTTAAATGAAGAATCTAATCTTGTGATGTACAAGATGTCGGGATCGGATAAGTTGTATTCGGATCTTGAATTTCCTTTGGAAAATGTGAATGTCGACAAATTGAAAAATGTTTTTAAACTGGCTGAGATTGATGTTTGTGAAAACGAAGGTTTGAAACGTTCTAAAAGGCAATTAAACTTTGAAAAAGATAAAGCTTACTACAAATAACCTGTTGTACCGCCGTGTTTTTCTAACAACAATAAAAACAAATGGTCGGGTGGTTATAAGGGTGGTAAGAATTATCAAAGAAGGAACTTTCAAAACAAGAAGTTTGTTGAGAAAAAGGTGTTTGTAAAAAGCTCGAGTTCTCATTCCGAGCAGGAATCTGTAATTTTTTCAAAATCAAATGAAGAATTTTTTGAAGAAAAGGCCTCACAGCCTCAGACCGAAGGCACAAGTCGGGTAGCTGACACCCGTACATGCTTTAAGTGCAACAAAGTTGGACAGATTGCATGAAAGTGCACCAACTTAAAGCCTAAGTCTGAAGTTGTTGAGAGTCAGAAAAGGAAAGCTGATACAAAAGGCAAAGCTCCAATGGTTGTTGAGAAGAAAGTTTTGAAAAATGATAACATCAAAATCAAAACTGAACTCGTAAAGAATGTGGTAACTAAAACAGATAAATTTTACGAACGGGTTGCTTCGCCTCAACAAACATGGAAGCCAAAATCAGTTGAAAAGAAACCAAGTTCTCCAAAACCAAAGGTGTCTGAGACTGCAAAATCATCATCTTCAACTAAGAAGATGTATGTACCTTTGGATTACTATGAGAAACTTGAAAAACAAATGTCTACTACTTCTAAAAAGAAGGATGTATCAAAGAAAGACCAATCATCTGGTCAACCTCCTAAAAATGATTTCTTTTTATACAAAGAGGTTGAGATTGGATCTGAAGAGAGCTTAAAGATGAATGACAAGAATTTTACGCCATTATACATTGCAAAAACTCACATCAATGTCAAGCTACCAGAGTCAAAAGAGGCTTGGGTGGCATCAAAATCTAACTAAGTGTTTGTGATATGTGCAGGAGCTTCCAAGATCCGTTTCACGTTGGATTATGGATAGTGGAGCATCTCGGCACATGACGGGGAAGAAGACCCTACTGTATGATGTTCGAAGGTTTAATGGAGGATATGTGGGATTTGCAGGTAATCAAGGTGGTCGAATAGTTGGTGAAGGAACTTTGTTAAATGGAAGCGTCATATTTGAATGAGTAAACCACATCGCCGAGCTTGAAGACAATCTTCTGAGCATTTCTCAGATTTGTGATCGTATGTATACAACGCACTTTACAGATAAGGAATGTTTGATATTGAAACCAGGATTTGTTGTTCCCCGAAGAGTGGGTTATCATGAGAGCACCTAGAGTGAATGATCTATACGTGTTGGACATGAGTGTAGCAACTACTACCACGGGTCAGGCTCACTGTTTTATGTCAAGACCAACGGAAAAAGAATCGCAATTGTGGCATCGAAAGATGGGCCACATTCACCTGCGAAAAATGAATCACTTGGTGCATAACGACTTAGTTATTGGTGTTCATGTGAAAGGTTTTCATCTTGAGGGGGAGTGCATTAGCTGTATCAAAGGCAAGCAAAAGAAGAAATCACATCCTCAAAAGAAGGTTAACTCAGTATCGAGACCGTTAGAGAGACTTCATATGGATCTTTTTGGTCCAGTGAATGTCAAAAGCATAACTGGTGATCTCTACTGTTTAGTAGTAACAGATGACTACTCGAGATTTTCATGGGTATCATTTCTGAAGTCAAAAGATGAGACATTTGAAAGTTTGATGACGTTGTTCAGAAAAATTAAAAACTTGTACCAAACTTGAATCAGAAAAATCAGGAGTGACAACGGTACAGAGTTCAAGAACAACAAGATGGAAGAGTATTGTGATGAGAGAGGTATATTGCAAGAATTTAGTGCTCCTTACACTGCACAACAAAATGGAGTAGCTGAAAGAAAGAACAGGACGCTAATTGAAATGGCTAGGACGATGCTTGCTGATTCGAAATTACCAGTCAACTTTTGGGTAGAAGCAGTATCAGCCGCTTGCTATACACTCAACCGGGTTCTTACAGTGAAGAAATTCAACAAGACATGTTTCGAGCTGATCAACAACCACAAACCTAACCTGAAGTATCTGGAACCGTTTGGGTCTCCCTGTACTGTTCTAGAACCTTATGTCAAATTTGGTGCAAAGAGTATTGAAGGAATTTTCGTGGGTTATGCAAGTCCATTGAAACGAGTCTTTGTTCCAAGCTTGAAGCAGATTATCGAAGCACATAATGTTGAGTGTCAAAGTTATACCATGCCACCTCAGAATCCCGGCGACTCATGGCGTTTTAATTACGATACTCTGTGGGATTCATTCGACATAGAAGAACAACCAGATTTCTTTGATGAGTTGGATATTTTGAGAGAATATGAAGAATCACAAGAAAGATTCCCAGCTGAGTCTTCTAGACGTCAGTATCAAGCTTCCAATGACGATGAAGCCGGTCCTAGTAATGCTGGAGAACATGATGATATTCAGCAAACTCTTGAAAATCACACGGCAGTCAACGATAATTTAGAATCTGAAGACAGACCTATATTCGATCGTGGTGATTCAGATTCTGAGGGGGAGCAGATCTAGATATCAAGTCAAACAATTCCAGTCAGTGAACAAGCTGCAAATCAGAATGTCACAAGTTTGGAAGGCGAGGTAGATGTTCCAGGCGAGGTGATGCCGAGAACTCTTTCGTACCATCCAGAAGAGCTGATTATTGGAGAATTACAATCAGGCGTTCGCACTAGACTACAAATTGACCAAGGCCTTACTTGTTTTTATTCTACAGTTGCTGCGTTACAAACTGAGTTTTCACTTAGTTGTTTTATTTCGCAGATTGAACCGCAAACATATAAGGAAGCACTAACTGAGGATTCATGGGTCAACGCGATGCAAGAAGAGCTGAGTCAGTTTGAGAAGTTAGGAGTGTGGAAATTGGTAGACTGGCCTGATGGTCACAGGAAGATAAACACTAAGTGGGTGTTCAAGTGCAAGAGGGATGATCGAGGGGTTATTATTCGTAACAAAGCTCGACTCGTAGTCCAGGGCTTTAGTCAGTAGGAGGGTATAGATTTCACCGAAGTATATGCTCCAGTTACTAGACTTGAAGCGATCAGAATCTTCCTAGCATTTGCATCTTGGAAAGGTTTTAAAGTTTATCAGCTAGATGTTAAATCGGCGTTTCTCTACGGGAAGGTAAAAGAGGAGGTATATGTCGGACAGCCACCGGGCTTCACCGATCCAATCCACAAAGACAAGGTTTATTTACTGGATAAAGCACTGTATGGTTTACACCAGTCCCCGAGAGCCTGTTATGAGACATTGTCTCAACATTTGCTTGCCAACAGCTTCATCCGTGGAAAAGTGGATGCTACTCTCTTCACCAAAGAAGTCGACGGACATCTTCTGATAGTTGAGATATACGTGGACGACATCATATTTGGGTCAACAAAGGAAAATCTGTGCAAAGATTTCGAAAGAGTTATGAAGCAAAAATTTGAAATGTCATCGATGGGTGAGATGAAATTCTTCTTGGGACTTCAGGTTGATCAACTGCCTAAGGGAATTTTCATACATTAGATGAAGTATGTTCATGATATCTTAGAGAAATTTGGGATGTCCGGGACTACTCCAGCTTCCACCCCATTAGCGACGAACCATGGGATAAACCCTGATCTCACCGGAGAGAAGGTAGATGAAACGATGTATTGTTCCATGATCGGATCACTGATGTATTTGACAGCTTCAAGACCCGATATTATGTATCCAACCTGCCTCGCAGCGCGGTTTCAGTCAAGCCCCAGAGCTTCGCATATGGTGATTGTGAAACGGATATTACGCTACCTGAAAGGAACTCCATCACTGGGGTTGTGGTATCCAAGAGAAGGCGATTTCACGCTCGAAGGGTATTCTGATTCTGATTTCGGATGCTGCAAAGTTAACGCTAAGTCAACAACAGCGGGGTGCCAGTTTTTCGGATCACGATTGGTTACCTGGCAATGCAAGAAGCAGACCTCTGTAGCTTTATCCGCATGTGAAGCCGAGTATGTATCTGCTAGTAGCTGCTGCTCTCAGATCTTGTGGATCCAACAACAGATGCGAGACTACGGTTTGCAATTTCTTAACACCCCTATCTTTGTTGATAATGAGGCAGTGATAAACATTACAAAAAATCCTGTTCATCACGCGAAAACGAAACACATTGAAATTCGTCATCACTTCATCCGAGACTGTTTCGAGAAGATGTTGATACGAATTGAGAAAATCCACACTGACGAACAAAAAGCTGATTTACATACCAAAGCGTTTGATAAAACTCGTTTTCAATATCTTTTAAAATTGAACGGTATGAAGCTTTTATCGGTGTTGGAGGAGATTCTTGGCGTAGATGAAGGTACCACTGTAGATGATGTCGAGAAGCAATCTGCAATGGTTTGTCAATTTTTTACTTGTTTTGGTATTTAGGGGGAGGTAGGTTATATTTTTTTCAGAAACTACAAAAACAGTAAAAAAAATTCAAAAATCCAAAAACTTGAGATATTTCAAAATCCAAAAACAATAGAAAATGAAAAAGAGCTTGTGTAAAAAGGGAAAATGATAGTACATTGGCTTGACAGTTACGGTACGCTAAAGATATGTAAAGTTT
This sequence comes from Helianthus tuberosus, assembly GCA_030545235.1. Classification (NCBI taxonomy): domain Eukaryota; kingdom Viridiplantae; phylum Streptophyta; class Magnoliopsida; order Asterales; family Asteraceae; genus Helianthus; species Helianthus tuberosus. Next base: position 103,790,798 of record CM060357.1, on the reverse strand, counting down.
AAAAGTCTTAAATAGTCTCGCTGATGATGTGCCGATAGGTTTTTACACATTTAGTAGGTTTGTTCGGGATATAAACCTAAATCATTACTTGCTTATTTCGTGGGGAACACTACTTGGATATATAGGTAACCCCTGAAATCTTGTTTGAAGGACCCCTCTTTCTGAAATACTAGGTCTTTATACTCAGTGATATCTGGGGTATTATCCCGGGACTTCTGATTTTGCGGAAGCAATGGCCTAGTCCCCGTATAATACTTTACTGCTGCTTGAAATAAAAGCCCGCCCTCAGCATAAAAAATGATGAAACATTGAAAAATGCTAATCATGTGCTGTTGTAAAAAAGATCCTCTAAAGGGGACCCACTTAAAGTCGAAGCCATCATCTCTCTGATTTTGCAGAAGCAACAGCCTGAGCTCTCATGGCCCTCGCATTTAACCCCTTACGGATATCATCTGTGGTATACTCACCTGTAAGACTGAATATTGGGATCTGGATACGGGAGTATATTCAAGAGGTGGGACACATGAATGAGTTTAAGTTCTTAATACACCTAATTCGTATCCTGGATAGATTGAAATTTGTGTGAGAACTTTAGTGGATCAGTATATCGATAATCTAAGCGAATTGTTTAATTCTGAGAATGAAATCAAAGCTTAACGGTACTTGTGATTTGTCGACAGCTGATATGATTCCCTAACGCGCTCACCAAAAATATGTTTGTAAATAGTTTACATTTACTGCATTTTATTTTCTGTTTAGCATTCTAGTATAGAAACTTTAGTCAAAATTCAAAAAGATTTTACATTTCTGCTTTATTTTTCCGACAAACCAAAGTGGAAAGCTGATCTTCAGATTCACAGTTTGAAGAAGATGCAGGAAGTTTCTGAGCTGGAAGATGAGTTGTGAGCTTAATATGTTTAAACCTGGAATATGAAAAGTCAAAACAAGTTCATTAAGTTGAAACTTGTAATTTTCAAAATAATGTTTTGAAATATGCTGAACAAAGTCAGTTTTGTTTCGTTTAGATCAACCAAGGTCATTAAGTTGGACTTGGTAGATAAATTAAGTGCCTAGGGTCATTAACTTGGACCTAGATACTTAAGTGGATTATTAAAACTGATAAAAACATCAAATGTAATAAAAAAGGAGAATATATTGTAATATCAAATTTCTAAGAAGCAGGGAACAGGTTTGATCCTGTAAAAGCAGCAAAGCGAGATCCCCGTGGCAGAACAAAGTTTGAACCAGAATTCAAGCTCCAGCATATTGAAAGGGGGAGTCTACATTATGGATCAACATTCAAGGGGGAGTTTAAAGATTGTCAAAGTCAGGTTTGAATGCTAGCTGCTGTTGCTGATAGAGTTTGAAGGATGCTTACAGTGTCAGACATTTTGGGCAGAGTGAGAAGATAGATAAAGACTAAAGGCTGAAGATTTGATGCTAAAGACTTCGTCAACATCCAAGGGGGAGTCTGTTGGTGCATAAATGTCTGTTAACTTCGTCTTTATAGAGTCTTGTGTCTAGATAGGATAAACCAGTGCTCAGCAGGATAGAAATTAGGTTTTGTATGTCAAAGGGGTATTTCGCACGAAATGACAAGAGTCATTTCGTACGAAATGAAGCAATGGTATTTCGCACGAAATAGCTATGTTGATTTCGTACGAAATAGCTACCCCTATATATACCTGAGCTGCTGATTCATTTGTAACTTTTCGATTTCAGAGCCGAGGTGCTGCCGGTTTGTCAAACGATCTGTAAAAGCTTTGAAATCAATAAAAAGAAGATAATTAGGGAAAATCAAGCTGTATCAAGTTAGAATCACTGATTCCGCCTTTGATTCTAACTCAAAACTCTTCTGAACGACTCATTCGGGTCACATGACGATCCAACAGTTTTTTTAAATAAAATGGATAAATATATATTTAGAATATATATTTTATAATAACACACTTGTGTGAATATTTGTATACCTTGTGGACTAGTTATATTATTTTAGGGTAAAATAATGTAACTTGACAAATACCAAGAATTTACAGCTCCAAAATAATACCAAAAATTACAAGGAATAAAGTATATAAGTTACACACTTGATATTGCGAAACCGAACAATAAAACGTAGCTTATAAAATATTCCGGAAAATACTCTTACAAATATATTTTTGGAAAATATTATTTTGGATACAAGAAGTGAAAATATGATTTTTGTACATCTTACCAAGTTATGTCATATTTTCAACAAGAGGAAAATATATTATTTTTGGGAGATAAAAATATATTTTCTTGGAATACATTGTTTTGACAAAACAAGTTTAAATATATTTTCTAAAGTAAAACTTGAAAATATATTATTTCGGGAACTACAAATACAAACACGAGAATACAAATACACATGTATGAAATACTCCCATCCTAGGGAAGGAAATACGAAAATAAATACTTGAAAAGTATTATAACCTTGGATAATGGTTAAAGACATAAAGGAAACGTAACTCAAAACATGAATACTAAGGCAAGGCACGGCCCGCTCGTCTAATAGACCCTAGCACATTGTAGGTAGTCGTGTTTGCTGACGAGATTTGAGTTAGGAGTACTGAAGACGCAAAACAATGAGTTCATGCTCCCCCTTTTCTTTAACTGTTTTCGGTTTTATAACTCTCGGGGGTGAAATACATGTTACGAATACTTGAATACTTGAACGGTATGAAATGCCTATGAAATACTAGATCATGTGAGCATAGACTAAATACAGAAATACCATTAATACTTAATTAGGGACGAGGGTTAGATCTAACGGGTACGGCCGAACCCCACTCATGGTCACAACTAGTACCAAGTAGTGCTTCGGTGTCCCAGTCGAGGTTAATCGACATAGTTGAGGTTAATCGATACAGTCGAGGGTAATCGACACAGTCAAGGGAAATTGACACAGTCAAGGTAAATTGACACAGTCGAGGTTAATCGACACAGTCGAGGAAAATCGACAATATGCTTACTCATTACGAGTGCTCCCAATGTCCTCACATGCCTTAATATCCTTGTAAAACATTCATGTTCATACACGCATTTCATACCTGTTTACATAGGAGTCTCTCAAAGATTTACAAGATTACAGTACTCACACAAAACGTATGAACTCGCTCAACTTTTGTTGATGTTTTCCAAAATTACATGTATTTCAGGTGACAGGATGGATCTTGGGCGCGGGTGTTGTAACTAGAAGTAGACTTCAAGTTTAAATGTCATCCACTTTTGTTGGTTTGTAACCTAGACGAAGGTTGTGTTTAAAACTTAAATAACAAGTGTTTGTAATATTCAAATTTTTATGAATGGATGAACATCGTTTTGATCATGTAGTTGTTTATTACGATTGAATGCAATGATATTAAACCAGTCACACATCAAACGCTTCCGCAAAAGTCAGGGTGTGACACGAATGAATATGAAAAGCGAAGAAGTATTTTGTTTTATAATTATATCTATCCAATTTAGTTTATCATAATAGTTAATAACATGTTATGCTTTTGCTTATTGATGTGTGTAAAATGCAACATATAAATTACATCAAATGAGGCATAAAACTAACCCTTTTTAGTACTAATGTTGGCAAAAGTGTGCTTTTGTCTTCCTTTTGTATTTTTAGGAATAAATGAGCGTAAATGAACAAAATGAGCAAATATGCACCAAAATCTAACATAATTACAAGAAAAGGAATAAACGTGGCATGCCCGACCCCTCGACAGCATCTTCCCAAGCAAAAACAAGAGAACATAAGGCTGACCACGGCCCCGTGCCCAACGGAGACGGGGGCGTGGCCAGTTGTCTACAAAAAGGACAAAGCTACAGAAGCTTCTATTCCCGACACGGGGGTGTGCCCAGCTCGACACGGGTCGTGGTCAACGCTAAGATTCATAGAATCCAAGCAAATCTTGATAGTATAGATACGCTTCTGCACACGGGGCCGTGCCCAGGGGACACGGGGGGCGTGTGGAGCTAATGCAGACAAAGTGCAATTAATGAAGAAAGAGAAAGTGGATGGACACGGGGCCGTGTCCGGGCTTCTGTGCAGGCTATAAATAGAGGTGCTTGGTTCACTTCAAAGGCATCCCTTGGCAAACCACCTCTCTCCCACTTCACCCACACTCCACCACCACTATAACCCACATCCACCACCATCATCCATCATCTATCATAGAGTGTGTGTAGTAGTCTCGGGATCCATGATTGATAGTAGGAGTTCTTGACAATCAAAGGCCATGTTTGCCTAAGTCTCTTACATCACTTGATGAAGACAAGTATTTAGTGTAATACTTTTAATTTTTAATCTTTTCACACTTTTTATTTGGTTTTGTATTAATGACTTTAATAACTAGTTTCTTATGTTGAAGGTGAAACTTCCTTATCATTTCTCCGTGGTGTCTTGGCGTTATTTTACTGTCTATATAAAATAAAAGATTTACACCATTCATATCTCTACGGTCTATATAGAGATAAGTTGGCTACCTGGTCGGGGGTTAAGGGAATGGTTTGGTAAGGTTCTTGCCTTGTTCAGTGTATAGATCCTGCAAGGACCTGGGTCAAGCTTACTAGGACCTCCTTCAATACCCACTGGTATTGGATGGTGGGGGTGCGGATGGCTTGATCCCCTCATATGTAAACTACTATTAATACATTAACCCGGCTACTTGGGATTGTATCCCTGCTGACTCAACCCACTTAGCCGAGGGTAACATCACCTTCAAAAGAGGGGTCGACCACATTACGCATTAATAACTTAATTAATTATCTTTCAATATTCCGACCATTTAGGATTGTATCCTTGCTGACTCAAACTACTGGGTTGAGGGTAACGTCACCTTCAAAAGATGGGGCCTACTACTATAACTAAGATAATCTCTTAAAAAGTGTAAAAGTGAGGAAATCATCAAAGGTTACACTAAAGGCGAGTCGGATCCAAGTGATTCATCTTGTCTATCTGTTTTTATTTTATTTTATTTTCCAGCATTTTTTGTTTTTATTTTCATGTTTAAAACTTTTTCTAAACTTTTGATTTGATTAGACGTTGAGGATAAACCGGTACTAAAAGCTCTTGTGTCCTTGGATGACCTCGGTATCTTACCAAAGCTATACTACACTCACGATGGGTGCACTTGCCCATATGTGTGTTTAGTGTTAGTAAAATATCGTGTTTTATAAATTTAAAACTTGACTAAAGTGTTAAAAAGGGATTAAAATATAACTAAAAATATGTTTACACCAACACACATCAAGTTTTTGGCGCCGTTGCCGGGGACACAAGTATTTTAAGAAAGTTAGGAATCAACGGCCTAATCGTTTTTCTTAGTTTTCTGTTTTTTAGGATTTTCTTTAATTTTCAGCTTTTGTAGAGCTCAGCACGGGGCCGTGCCCGCTGAACACGCCCCCGTGCCCAATCTTTGGTACTGGCAATCTTGTTTTAAGTCAGACAGTAGCTGAACACGGGGTCGTGCCCACTAAACACGCCCCGTGCCCAAGTTTTAGATACTGAAAACAGAGCAGTAAGATCCCGACGGTTCGTAATTTCTGACATAAACATGAGTGATACTGATAATTTTTACTTTCGCTCCTCTTATGGTACGTGGTGTCAAATATGTGGCAGAACTCATGAAGATTTTAAATTTTATTTTTTAAATTACAATCCCCACTATATAGACCCATTGTTTTCCTGTATCCTTAAGATGGGCGAAAGTAAAAACAATCCCTATCTCTCCCTCGAATGCTCTCAATCATCCCTTCTAGATGAAATGATTCTTGAAGAATGATTTCAAATGGAAGAACTAATTCTCCGATGGATAAAAGAACTTGAGATGGATATAACTAATTCATCTCAAGACGACAATCAAGGGGAATTATTGAGATCGCATTCGGATTGTAACAACATCGCTGCTCCCGAAATCACCTCTAACTCTTGCGAGGGCTTGAGCGATAGTCGTCCCTGTGTCGATTGTGCCGTGTAGGACTCCCCATCGGTTTCCGCCGATGCATACATAGACCTGAGTGATTCGGCATATACGTTCTTTAATGAGAGCCCGGATAAGGGAAATAAAGGTTGGTCTTGCCCACCGGTATTTAGCTTAGGAATCACCCTTTCCGATAACCTCTTGCATTCCTGTCTAAAACTAGGGCAACTTAGGTATCTCAGGCAGTTCGGTGTTGTTCCGTCCAGTAAAGAACCACCTGATCCAGATAAACTCCTTGAAAATAGACGAAACTTCATAAACACTTCTAGCCACGGGGCCGTGTCCAGGTCAGCACGCCCCCGTGTCCACCAAAAGATTCCCGTCTGACTTTTGGTCAGAATACGGACAAAAAGTGTCAGAATTTTGTCTGCACACGGGGCCGTGTCCAGCCGACACGGGGCCGTGTCCAGCGTGCTGTCGTTTTCTATAAATGCAGCAAGATTCCTGCACTCTTGGACCCATTCCAAAGATAAAGATCTGGTGGGATCTTCACATATACCATACTAGGTATATTCTAAAGAAGGTTCTTAACAACCATCTTGTCTTTTCTACTTTTGTCCATTGCCTTCTTCTTCATTTTCTCCTCAAAACCTCCATTAAAGTTTGAAATCTCCATGTTTTCAAGCTTTATTGTGACATTTGTTAGGTTCTTGATCAAGGAATCTTGATAAAAATAAGTTTTACAACACTATTTTAAGTTATTTCTGCTTAAAAATGCTTCAAAAGTCAGAAAAATAATCTAAAGCTCGAAGATTCCTTGTTTCAAAAATCTACAGAGAGGTGGCCATGGGGCCGTGCTCAGTGAGCACGGGGCCGTGTCCGAGGCACTGTTTCATTAATTTGAAATTTCTTTCGGTTTGTTTTCTTAGAATGTCGAGCAGAAATAGCGGAACATCTTCATCACACTCCAGGAATCACCGACGAGGAAGAAGGACATCGGTAGAAGACTCTCTTGTCAACTATGTATATGCCTTGAGAGAGGCCATAGATGAAATGACGGGGGTTGAGGAAGCTTTGGTCGACCGTATCAATCATTTGACGGTGGGGCTAGAAGGATGTCTCCGAGAAGTCAACCTTTTGCACCAAAGGTTGAATATTCTCGCTTCTCCTCCTTTGGTACCAAATATTGCACAGAGGGAATGGAATGTGGTACCGGAAGTCATCATACCGGCCGAGTGGTACGTCATGCACACGGAACCCCCTCGAGACATATTACATGGGGTCCCGGTTGCCGTCGCTCCTCATTCACAAGATGTCGTGGAAAATGAGCCCGCCTTCTTCCTCCCGAGAGAGATAGAAGAATGGCTCAACGACATCTAAGGGACACCCCTCGGTTACGAGTTCTACAACGCCTTTAAATACTGGAAAGCTATTTCCGGTTTTTTGATATTCCTACAATAAGGGTAGAGCTCCTTAGGATGATTTCATGTATCACTTGACTTATCTGTCTTAGGAACTTTTTAGTTTTCTATTTTTCTACTTTATTTTTAATTTTCTAGGACCTTATGTAATTTGTTATTTTCAATGAATGATGGTTTTTAATTATTAAATGGTGTTTGGATGATGTTGTAATGGGTAAAACACACTCGGAATGATGGAGGTTACTAAGGGAAACTTGAACTCACACCCCATGCACAAAAATAGAGCCACCTGACAATTTTTCTTCATTACAGCATGTTTAACACGGGGCCGTGCTCAGCCCAACACGCCCTATGCCCAATGATCTGCAGAAAATGCCCAGTTCAGGTAACACACGCCCTCGTGCCCAGCCTTCTGTAAATTATGATATTGGCAATCTGAACACGCGGCCGTGCCCGGACCAACACGGGCCCGTGTCCAGGCGCCCAGTAACCTAAAATTTTGTTTTTAACACATTTTTACACATTCAATCAATCTAAAAACTTATTTTTGGGACACATTGAGGGCAATGTGTAATTTAAGTGTGGGGGGGGGATGCTAAAACCTTGAATCTTGCAAGTCCTAATAACAAGTCTTACACAAAACTCTATTGGAACCGCTAATCACCCCAAATTTTTTCAAAAAAAAACTTTTCATTTTTTTTACTTGTCTTGGTTTAATTTGGGAATAACAAGTTCTAAAAAGGTTATATTTTTACAAATTTACAACCGATAGCATCGTGATAAAAAGAACCAACATAAGAAAATTATGAAACGGCATGACAAAACTAGTTAAAATTTGATTATATATACTTGATCACATTAAAAACCCATTCCCATAAAAAAGTGAGTTTTGAGCCTTTATTGAGCATAAAAGCATACATCTTTAAATTAAATGCTCACTTTTCGTTTCTTGTGTGAATAGCCGCTTGGTTTCTTACGACACTAGAACTTGCCATGACGATACATTCCCGGTCCTTACCAACTTAAACCCTTTTTCTTTTCAACACCATTATTTTTCATTTGTTTTGCCACCTACCCAAAATCCCCTAGTTAACCCCTTTGAGCCTAAACCTTTTCGTTTCTAAACCCACAAAACAAACACCCTTTACCCAACAAAACCTTTTATTTTAAAACCCTTTATTTTAGTAAAAATCTCGGTCTTCATGTGACATTCCTTATTATTAAAAAAAATGAAGTCTAGCAATAAACAAACAAGTTCCTCAAGGAAACTTTTTTTGAAATTGATTTGTTTGAATAAAAGTCACAAAAACAAAAAAGTTTTACGACGACCGACGCTTTTTACGCTTTTAGCCCTTTTACTAACCACTAACCCCAAAACCACCTACCTTTAACACAAGCCTAACCCTTCCCCAAGTCCTCTTGATATTTACAAAGGTGTATAGTTAAAAAGGAGGAGGATTAATTGCCTGGCAAGCATATGGTAGAAGTAAGTTCCATGCCGGTCTCGAGTGTTTCACAAAAATACATCTTCGGCAGAGTGTTGAGTGATCTCCCATGAGGTATGTGAACTTGTATATAAATGGAATTTTAAAGAGGCTTGTTATGCCCAAATAAGTAATTTCTCTTATGAAACGTTCTAAATAAATCACAACGAATAGGATTGTAAATAACATAAAAATAAAGCCTAATAAATATCTTGGATTCCCGACACTCAAGACAAGCCCAAAACTTCTCTTCTACCCATTCCATTTGGAAGTGTAAGCCACATTATAAAGAGTTTTGCTTGAAGACAAGCAAAGATTCAAGTGTGGGGGTATTTGATGTGTGTAAAATGCAACATATAAATTACATCAAATGAGGCATAAAACTAACAATTTTTTAGTACTAATGTTGGAAAAAGTGTCATTTTGTCTTCCTTTTGTATTTTCAGGAATAAATGAGTGTAAATGAACAAAAGGAGCAAATATGCAGCAAAATCTAACATAATTACAAGAAAAGGAATAAACGTGGCATGCCCAACCCCTCGATAGCATCTTCCCAAGCAAAAACAAGAGAACAGAAGGCTGACCACGGCCCCATGCCCAGCGGAAACAGGGGCGTGGCCAGTTGTCTGCAGAAAGGACAAAGCTATAGAAGCTTCTATTCCCGACACGGGGGCGTGCCCAGCTCGACACGGGCCATGGTCAACGCTAAAATTCGCAGAATCCAAGCAAATCTTGATAGTACAGATACGCTTATGCACACGGGGCCGTGCCCAGGGGACACGGGGGCGTGTGGAGCTAATACAGACAAAGTGCAATTAATGAAGAAAGAGAAAGTGGATGGACATGGGGCCGTGTCCGGGCTTCTGTGCAGGCTATAAATAGAGGTGCTTGGTTCACTTCAAAGGCATCCCTTGGCAAACCACCTCTCTACCACTTCACCCACACTCCACCACCACTACAACCCACATCCACCACCATCATCCATCATCCATCATAGAGTGTGTGTAGTAGTCTTGGGATCCAAGATTGATAGTAAGAGTTCTTAACAATCAAAGGCCATGTTTGCCTAAGTCTCTTACATCACTTGGTGAAGACAAGCATTTAGTGTAATACTTTTGATTTTTAATCTTTTCACACTTTTTATTTGGTTTTGTATTAATGACTTTAATAACTAGTTTCTTATGTTGAAGGTGAAACTTCCTTATCATTTGTCCGTGGTGTCTTGGCGTTATTTTACTGTCTATATAAAATAAAAGATTTACACCATTCATATCTCTACGGTCTATATAGAGATATGTTTGCTACCTGGTCGGTGGTTAAAGGAATGGTTTGGTAAGGTTCTTGCCTTGTTCAGTGTATAGATCCTGCAAGGACCTGGGTCAAGCTTACTAGGATCTCCTTCAATACCCACTGGTATTGGATGGCGGGGGTGCGAATGACTTGATCCCCTCATATGTAAACTACTATTAATACATTAACCCGGCTACTTGGGATTGTATCCCTGCTGACTCAAACCACTTAGCCAAGGGTAACGTAACCTTCAAAAGAGGGGCTACCACATTACGCATTAATAACTTAATTAATTATCTTTCAATATTCCGACCCTTTAGGATTTTATCCTTACTGACTCAAACTACTGGGTTGAGGGTAACGTCACCTTCAAAAGAGGGCCTACTACTATAACTAAGATAATCTCTTAAAAAGTGGAAAAGTGCGAAAATCATCAAAGGTTACACTAAAGGCGAGTCGGATCCAAGTGATTCATCTTGTCTATCTATTTTTATTTTATTTTATTTTTCAGCATTTTTAGTTTTTATTTTCATGTTTAAAACTTTTTCTAAACTTTTGATTTGATTAGACGTTGAGGATAAACCGGTACTAAAAGCTCTTGTGTCCTTGGACGACCTCGGTATCTTACCAACGCTATACTACGCTCACGATGGGTACACTTGCCCATATGTGTGTTTAGTGTTAGTAAAATATCGTGTTTTAAAAATTTAAAACTTGACTAAAGTGTTAAAAATGGCTTAAAATATAACTAAAAATATATTTACACCAACACACACCACTTATCTACTGTAAAGTTTTTATTTTTGGAAACATATTATACATTTGGGTCTGTAGTTAATTAAGTATTTTTTTGTTTAAATCGATGTTCCATAATAAGTGTATTGTGGTTTTTGTTATTTAGCATCGGAATGTTTATTTAGTTAGATATACATGTGTATTATTTGACGTATTTATAGGTGTTTGCTATAATGTGATACAATTAAAATATAATGTTCTTATAAGGTCTACAAACTTGTAAAGGAATAAGAATGTTACACTGAAGTTATATCATGTCTAGAATGTGTCATAACTTATCCATATATGTATATTACGATTATACATATATGTATATTTCCAATGTACATATGTGTATTATTACAAAAGTAAACAGTTTCGCTTATACAACACATATGTAGCCATGTTGTTGGTAAGGCTGCACATATATGTAGAATGCGTAATCAATAAACAATCAAATATAATAAACTATTGTACATGTATGTAGGTTAGTAAAATGAACATAATCAATGGACAACTAAATATAGTAAACTATTATACATATATGTAGAATAGTATGATACATCATGTCAACACCTTCTTGTCCACATTTATGTATTTTTTTCCTTTCATCATCGAGGCTTTTCCAATCAGAAATTAAACTACCTGGTCACCAACAAACAAAGGCATATAACTCCATCTTAACAACTTCCAACAATCATGAAACTTTTACACTAATTGGTACCTGTAAGCTTGCACTTCTATCCGCACATGTGAAAGGCCATCCTCTCATCAGTCCCTAACCCATAATATTGTGAATTCAACCATTCAAAGAACATGTAACCAATAAATGGACGGAAAAAATAACTCATACCTGCCATCCTTATGACCAACATTCTTATCGCTTTTCTATTTTGGTATATCAACCCTATACAAAATACCAATTTAAGTATACATTTAAAACAAACAATTGTCAAGTACTAATACATATGTGTACAATAACATATTCTACAATCAATGTGTGTATACATCCAAGTTCAACAACAGAGTATAATCGAATGACCACAACAACACAAAACATATATGTGTATGAACCCTAACTTAAACCCATCCCCGTCACAAAACCTTACTACACATCGATTTCTTTATACACTTCGTTACAGAAACAAAAGGTTTAAGAACACATTATTCTTGAATAATAGACGTAACCTAACTAATAAAACGTCCAATTAGCTGAATCGACAAAAATCAATCACAAATTCACATATATAATGTGCAACTAAAAATAATTTTTAAAAATAAGAAAAGCTATTTTATGACATCAACTATAACCCTAGCTTTTAAATCAACATCATAGTTATACACATTCATATAAAATTCAAAAATATAGGAAATTAATAGATGGTGTTGATCCCAGATAGAGATACCCAAATACTTAATATGACAAGTGATTTCAACAAATAGGAAAATATTGCGCGGAACTAGAAATCAAACTTTCGAGAAACAACTTACAGAATTTTTCAAGTGTATTAATGACTTTGTAAAACAAAGTTATTGGATATTACAAAATGAATACTTAAAGAATTATGTGCGAAGGGTAATGGAGTTTGTCATGTGTGTATTGAATGCTTATCTCAACTCATTTAACCTTCTAGGTTGACATCTCTATTTATAGAGAGTCTAGATCTGAATAAAAATTTGTTTATTCATCACTTGCTCTGCACAAAGTGACTTTTTGGCATATTCATTGAATCGGTTATTGCCAACTTGCTACTTTTTGGATTGTGTCAGGGCTTATCTCTTAAGATAAGTTGGTCCACCAGAGTTTCTGGTGACCAACTTACCAGAATTCTGATGAACTTGATCATCAGAAATTCTGATGATCAGACTTACCAGATTTTGATGATAAATACCAGATTTATCATCAGACTTCATCAGAATGATCTTCCCTGATTGTCTTCTTATCTTGATCTTTTCTTGATGCTTAGTTGAAGATGTATCTTTCATTTCTTCTTGTCACGTTATCATGTAGGCACCTTTTTAGTGATACTCCTTGACTGTATCTTCAACTTTTGATCAGGTTGATCATCTTTTTCTTCAATACTTATACTTAAAGTTTCCTAACAATTTCCCCTTAAGTATTGTAAGAAAAATGAACTATCTTATGACAAATGATCATACAAAAAAATTTCCCAAACAGTGGAAACAGAATTTGCAAATCACAAAATACTTTTGTTTGAAAACAGATTACAAGACAGAATTAACATGAAAATTAACAAGTGTTTTCAAACTAATTTTGGACGTTTGTGCACATCTCCTTTCTTCAGCTGTTTCTTGTAATGGATGTACTCTTGCAGATGTCATACATTCCCTTGTACCATATTCTTGCTTGCACCCATTCATCAATCATTTGTTCTATCTCCAGTCTCTCTTTTTCTTTGTTTCTCCCCTTCTTTTGAAGTTGCTCCTGCTTTTTGTTCATGCACTCCTTGATGAATTTTAGTGTTTGGTTGGAGTACTTGCATATGTCAACACTTCTGAAAAAAAGCCTTGTTATCTTCAATATCTCTGAAGACAACACAGAGATTATGTCTTCCTTTAATTCTGGTTCGTTCAACGATATCTCCAGTTCTGACATGATCTTGTAGCTCTAAGGGGATTGATGTGTCAGGTGGAGGGATGTGGACCTTTTTTCTGATGTACATAGTCATAATTTATGCATAAATCAAAATCAACAAAAGCATTCTTTCAAATAGCTTTATTCCTGCTTTTGATATACTTTTTAGTGCTCTTCTGACAAATTGGTTATTGCCTCTTTCAGCTTCATAATGATTTTTCAGAAACAGAATATCAAGAGGATGTAGTTGATCAGCCAGGTCTCCATCTGTTATCTTCTGTTATGTCCCATCTAGTTTGAGAAGAGTGTACCTGTTTTGTACATAATGTCCTCCCATGCCATCTGCACCCATCTTTTGTTCATCCACTTTCACAACTCTTTTTTATTGGGTTGTAATTTACATAGTGGATGCTTCCTCTACCTCTTTCTAGTCTTTCTTCTCTTGTGCCCTTGCTCATTGGACTTTCTGGTCTTTTCAGCTCATCTTTCTCTGTCCCATAGTATTCCTTTAGGTTGTATTCAGGGAACATCATAGCATCTTTGTCAATTTCTTGAACTAAGTCAGTTCCACCATCAGGAGTCTTTCTCTTTACAATTTGTGGCTATTTTGAAGATGTAGATGTATCTTCCCATCTTTTTATAGCTTGTAGGGTTATGTCTTTACTTAAGACAGTATACCCTGATGAAGTTTTTCTTGGACCAGACTGAGGGATTTTAACATTTAAATCAGAGATAACTACAGGTGAAGTTGAATACCTTTTCATCATCTCTTCCTTTGTAATTGGTGGAGGTGGACCTATTGAAGTGGTTCCAGCTTGAGTGACAGGAGTGATAGTTGGTTGCAGCCTGATGATCTTAGGGACCTCCAGATGAGAGGCTTCTTTGGGAATGGGTTTCATGATCTCATTAGGGTCAACATTAACCAGTCTGGCAATGTTGAAGTGCATTCTCTTCATGAGAGATTGCACTTCTCCCACAAGTTTGGCATTGTTGATTTCATTTTCCTGCACTTTTGCAAATTCTGCTTTATTTTGCTCCAACAGTGCAACCCATTCTTTGATCAGATTCTCAAGGGCATCTATGATGCTATTGTTGCTAGCCCTTATAACTGTGATCTCCTCCAAAACCTTGTTGGAGCTGCTTGATGTTCTTAACTCCACAACATCTTTGACTTGTGTTTTAATCTTCTCCATTTCTGTGAAGATTTTTCTGAATTTCTGATGAAGAGATACTGGTTTCTGGTGTCTTTTCTTGCTGTCTTTGCAGAGCTTTCAAAGCTTCAATGTTCCTATCAGATTGAGTCTTGATGAGTTCCACTGATTCTGTCAGGGTCTTCAATTCAGCTCTTTGACCCTTCACTTCTGACAGCAGTTGATCAAGCTTCTCCTTAACTGGATTTTTCTTGTAGACATTGAATACATCATCCAGGGCTTTCTGAAGTTGTTCAAGTGTCATAGATGGTGTTTTAGGGATATTTGGAACAACAGATGTTCCTTCTAACTCACTAGTTGTAAACACATTTGAAGCTGTTTTGGATATTTCTGGTGCACCCTTGGATTTACCAGAATCTGGTGCATCCTTGGGTATACCAGAATCATTTCCACCAGATGTGAAAAACAAATTTTCACCCTGGATTTACTTATTTCCTTGAATCATTACAGTGAATGATTCTCCATAAGTTATTGAGATAAACAAATTATCTCCACCCGGATTTCCTTGATCAGTTTCCTGATCTCTATCCATTGTAATCTCAATCTCTTCTTCATTATCTGATTCAGATTTGAGATGGAGTGAACTAGATACCTCCTCATTAACAACAGTTTTTCTATGTTCAACTTTATAATATGTTGTAATTGATTCCTCGGAATTTACCTCCTCATTAACAACAGTTTTTCTATGTTCAACTTTATAAGATGTTGTAATTGATTCTTCAGAATTTGACTTATTTACAGAAGTATAAATTAAAACTGTGTTTAAGGTTGAACCTGTTCCAGCAACATGTGACTCTACATAGTGTAGGATTTCTGTGTCTTGATGGGGTTCATCTTCAAAGTGGAATCCAGCATCAGGATTCTGATGCCTTTCCTCATATTCTGGTGCTTCCTTGTTTTCTGGTGAATTTCTTATCAAGAGATTGAGGTTTCCTTCTGCTGCTCCTAATTCTGATGACCATGACTTTTGAACTTCCTCTTCAGCAGAAGAAGACCAGTTATAAATATCAATAGTGGGTGTTTCTTCAGGTGTCTTTGGTCTGTTCAGGATCTCCTCATGTTTCAGTCTGTATGGTGAATCTGCTTCAATTAGATTCATGAAAGTAATACAATGATCGGAAAGTTTTAGTAGTTCCAATAGGACAGCCTCAAGGTAATATAATGATCGGAAAGTTTTAGTAGTTCCTGTGTTATGATATAATCAGGGAGTAATCTTGATTTTTTTCATTAACCTTGTGAACAGTTCATGGATGTACATACAAAACATTCCAGGGTTGTAATCCACGATCATTTACTAGTGCTGAAGGACCTCTTGATATCACTAGATGGATCGAGAAGATGGAGTTTGTTATGGCAATCAACGGTTGTGCTGCCGATCAAAGGGTTAGGTATGCTTCTTGTTCATTTCTTGACGAAGCTTTATCCTGGTGGAATGCACAAGTTCAGATATTGGGTGAAGACACTGCTTACGGTCTTACCTGGAATGAACTGAAAGAGATGCTTTTGAAGGAATACTGCCCGCGTAGTGAGATACAGAAGATTGAGACTGACTTCTGGAATCTGACCATGGAAGGCTTGAATGTCAGAGCTTATACGTCTCGGTTCAATGATCTGGCTAGGTTGGTTCCTCGGATGCTCACTCCTAATTACGTTAAGATAGAAAGGTATATTTGGGGGCTAGCGCCACAGACTCACAGTATGGTCACATCAGCGAAACCCACTACCTATCTGGAAGCTACTACTCTGGCAAAATCTTTAACTGATGATGCTGCTCGCAGAAGTAGTCTTAACAAAAAGGATGAGACTGGGAAGTCGTCGAGAAAAGCCAAGGTAGACGGGAAATCTAATCGATCGGAGCATTCTGAGCCTAGATTTAGGGATTCGCGGAAGCGAAAGTCTGAGAGCTCGAAAAAGGATTCCAATGAGAAGCGTGAGATAAAACGCGGTTCGGGGAAAACATATGTGGCTAATTCTAGTGGTTCAGGAAAGGATATGGCCAAGGATGGCAAGGGTGGTTCAATGAAAAGAGCTCAGGGTGATGAGCAAGGGAAGTGCGCTAGATGTGGTCGAACTGGGCATGTGACTCACGAGTGTTATGCTAAGAGCACGTCGGAGGGAGTTAAGCTCAAGGGATGCTACAAATGCTGAGAGCAGGGACATTTCAAGAGAAACTGTCCGAATATGAAAGGTCAGAATGCCAGGGGCAGAGCTTTTGAGCTGAATGCTGGGAAAGCACGTGATAATCATGTAGTTGTTACGGTATGTTCTTGATCAATAACCATTCTACATTTGTACTATTTGATACTAGGGCTGACTTGAGTTTGTTTCGAGAAAATTTGAACCATTTCTGTGTTCTCAAGCAAGTAAGCTAAGTAAAAAGTACTCGATAGAATTAGCAAATGGTAAATTGATATAAACTAGTGAAGTCATTCGTGGTTGTAGTATTCGGTTATGCGATGATAGTTTTAGTATCGATTTGTTACCAGTGGAGCTGGGTAGTTTCGATGTAGTCATTGGGATGGATTGGCTATCCAAGAATAAAGCTGAGATTATTTGTTCGGAGAAACAAGTGCGGATACCTCGTCCTGGTGGTGAAGCTATAGTTGTTCACGGTGACCGATCGAGTCGAGTATCGAGAATTGTTAGCGTTATGAAGATGTATAAGATGTTGCATAAGGGCTATCCTGCGTTCTTGTTTAACGTAGTTGATATGAAAATTGAAGGTAGGAAGATCGAAGAAATTCCTATAGTTCGTGAATATCCGAAAGTTTTTCCTGAAGACTTACCTGGATTGCCCCCTTCAAGACAAATCGAATTTAGAATTGATCTTGTACCTGGTGCCGCACCGATTGCAAAATCTCCTTACAGATTAGCACTGTCAGAAATGAAAGAGTTGTCAAATCAGCTTTAAGAGCTACTAGACAAAGGTTTCATTTGACCAAGCTTTTTACCTTGGGGAGCACCTGTTTTGTTTGTGAAGAAGAAGGATGGTTCCTTCAAGAAGTGTATTGATTATAGAGAGCTGAATAAGTTAACTATCAAGAATCGGTACCCTCTACCGAGAATTGACGATCTGTTTGATCAGTTACAAGGATCCAGCTACTATTCAAAGATTGACTTGCGTTCAGGTTATCACCAGTTGAAGGTTGCTGACGAAGATGTTCTGAAGACTGCTTTCCGAACAGGTTATGGCCATTATGAATTCTTAGTCATGCCTTTTGGCTTAACTAATGTGCCAGCAATGTTCATGGATCTCATGAACAGGGTGTGCAAACCCTATTTGGATAAATTCGTGATAGTATTCATTGATGATATACTTATCTATTCGCGAACCAAAGAAGATCATGAGCAACATCTGAAGATGATTCTAGAGCTGCTGAAGAATGAGAAGCTGTATGCTAAGTTCTCTAAGTGTGAATTCTGGATTCGGGAAGTTCATTTTCTCAGACATGTCATAAATGAGAAAGGTATACATGTGGATCCGTCGAAGATAGAGGCGATTAAGAATTGGGAAGCGCCAAGGACTCCGTCAGAGGTGCGACAATTCTTAGGAGTTGCTGGGTATTATCGAAGGTTCATAGAGAATTTCTCCAAGTTAGCACAACCATTGACGCTATTGACCAGAAGGATAAGAAGTTTGATTGGACGAAAAAGCAGGAGAGAGCTTTTCGGCTGTGGTAGGAAATGTTGTGTAGTGCGCCTATTCTTTCCCTTCCTGAGGGAAATAATGACTTCGTTGTATACTGTGATGCGTCACGTTTGGGCCTCGGATGCATGCTTATGCAGAAGGACAAAGTGATAGCCTACACATCCAGACAACGGAAAGTGCATGAGAATAACTACACAACTCACGATTTGGTATTGGGAGCTGTTGTGTTTGCCTTAAAGATTTGGAGACATTATCTGTATGGCACGAAGTGTACGATTTACACAGACCATAAGAGCCTCTAGCATATCTTTGATCCGAAGGAACTCAACATGCGACAACGGCGTTGGGTAGAGTTACTCAATGATTACGAGTGTGATATTCGCTATCACCCAGGAAAAGCAAATGTCGTTGCTGATGCGCTCTGTAGGAAAGAGCGGGAGAAGCCTCCGTGTGTGCGTGCTTTGGGTTTGACCATACAGATGAGTTTGATCGTTCGAATTCGCGATGCACAACGAGAAGCTCTAAGGGATAAGAACCTGAGAAGAGAAGGTTTGAGAGGTTTGGAATGTGAACTGATACCAAAAGCGGATGAAGTGATGTACTTCGTGAACTGGATTTGGGTTCCGCTTAGGGGTAACCTACGTGAACTTATGAACGAGGCTCATAAGTTCAGATATTCTATTCACCCGGATTCTACCAAAATGTATCAAGATATTAAAGAGTTATATTGGTGGCCGAATATGAAGAAAGATGTTGCGGTGTATGTGAGTAAATGTCTGACATGCTCAAAGGTTAAGGCTGAGCATCAGAGGCCGCCTGGGCTTCTGCAGCAACCAGAGATTCCTAAATGGAAATGGGAGCATCTTACGATGGACTTTATCACCAAATTACCCCGTATGTCACGTGGACATGACACCATTTGGGTAATTGTGGATCGATTGACAAAGTCTGCTCATTTCTTAGCTCTTAAGGAAACAGACAACACGGAAAAGGTATCGCAGTTGTACCTCAACAAGATTGTAGCCCGTCATGGAGTACCAGTGTCAATTATCTCGGATAGAGATGGACGATTTGACTCCTGATTTTGGCGATCTCTTCAGGAGTCGTTGGGTTCTCGACTGGACATGAGTACTGCGTATCACCCTCAAACGGATGGTCAGAGTGAGAGAACCCTTCAGAATTTAGAGTATATGCTAAGAGCATGTGCGATGGATTTCGGTGGAAGTTGGGATTCTCATTTGCCGTTGGCAGAGTTTTCTTACAACAATAGTTATCACGCGACTATCAAGGCCGCTCCGTTTGAAGCCTTGTATGGAAGGAAGTGCCGATCACCACTTTGTTGGGCTGAAGTCGGTGAAAAGCAATTGACCGGACCCGAGCTTATCCAACAAACCACCGAAAAGGTTATCCAGATCAAGGGGAGGTTGAAAGCTGCCGCAGATCGACAAAAGAGTTATGCGGACAACCGAAGTAAACCGTTGCAGTTTCAGGTCGGTGATCGTGTTATGCTGAAAGTGTCACATTGGAAAGGTTTTGTGAGATTCGGGAAAGGGGGAAAGCTGAGCCCGTGTTATATAGGTCCTTTCGAAATCGCATCTCGAGTTGGATCAGTCGCGTATAGGCTCAAGCTGCCATAGGAGTTAAGTGAAGTTCATGACGTGTTTCATGTTTCCAACTTGAAAAAGTGTCTAGCGGATGAGACACTGATAAAAACCCAGATGGGGTTCGTGTATACGATAAACTGAGATTTATTGAGGAACCGGTAGAAATTCCGGATTGGAAAATTCAGAAGCTTAGGAGGAGTAGGATTAAGTTGGTCAAGGTTTGCTGGAATTGTAAACGTGGACCCGAGTTCACCTGGGAACGACAGGACTAGATGCAATAGAAATATCCTCATCTCTTTCCACCTAGTGTGAAAACTAATCTTGTAGAGTAGAATTTCAGGGGCGAAATTTCCTAAACAGGGGAGACTGTGACACCCGGCTATTTTGAGTTGTGCCGTACAAATGTAACACATGCCATGAATAAATAAAATGCTATATTTTACTGATATTGGTGTTTATATATGGTATTTAATGTGTTGGTAAATCCAAACATGGTTAAAAATTATGTTGGCAATAGTAAGATAAACGCTTATCACGTAACGAACATAATGCAAAACGAACGTCGGTGACCGCCCGATTAATGTTAAAATCCTAAAGATATCTTGATATGATTAAAATGGTATTTTTAATCATGTTCAGGAGGAAAAATAAATTAAAACGCTAAGAAACTCTATTTTTCGAGTTTAAGCGCGCACCGTGCGATACAGCGCATATCTGACAAAATACTATCAACGCAGTCAGTCAAGGCAATTGGTAATTATTTCAGTAATAATTTGGCGAGTTTATTTTTATAGAGTGATAAAAATAATTTAAAACGCCATAAAACGGGATTGAAACGCTAGATAAAATACCCGGTGATCAGTAAAATACCAGTTTTTAACCTACATATGATATATATGCATGTAAATATGAAATGCGTGTGTGTGAGGGACTAGGTAGCAGCCCTAGAGCCCACCTTTTTCTTTGGATTGCCACATGTTGGCCTTGGAAGATTCAAGTAATCATTAACCCTTCTTACACACTCCATCTTTTATAAAACCAACACCAAAATTCAAAACAAAAATTCACTCTCTCTCTCTCTAAAAGCTACGGCCGAACACCCCTCTTACTTCACCACTTTAAAAAATTCAAGCTTGTTCTTGAATATTCAAGGCCATTTCAAGTTTGTTTCAAGCACTTTTGAAGATCCAAAGGCGATTACAAGGTGTTTCAAGCAAGAACCAAGCTCCATATCATCACACTTTGTCAAAAACCCATCAAAATCTTGAAGGTATAAAATTTACTTTGAAATCCTTGTTCTTGATCTTTGATGATATTGATGATGATGGAAGTTTCTCAAGGTTCTTGGATGATTCACTAACTTGAATCTAATAACAAATGATATTTTTAACAAAACAAAAATGGAAGAGTATGTGTGTGTGTATATATAGCCGTATATATGTATGTGTATGTATTAGAGATTGAGTTTTGACTTTTGTTGGATTCTTGTTTGACATGATTCTTGTAAAGTGAAATGTATGTGTGATCAAAAGAATGTTCCAAAAAGGTTTTATGATTTGAGATGGACATGGGAAAAAGTGAAACTTTGGGAGTTTATGTATATGTATATATGTGTCATGTATATATGTATATGTACACTTGCATGTGGGTTTTTGTCATATGTTCATAAATGGAAGTATATTTTGCATTTATGTAAACATTATTAGATGATGATGTGATGAACATGTTTTGGATTATATTAACATGAATTAAATATATTTTTGGATGCATTTAAGTTCATGTAAGATGATGATGATATGATATGGGTGCATTAGATGCTTGTACATAAGCATGCATGTTGATTAAATGGTCATGAAATGACGAAAATGTTATGGTATGACAAAGATGATTTTAATCATACTATAAACACTAGAAATAATCTTATTTAGTGTGTTAAAATGGCATGAAACTTTGTCTTAGGTTTACTAGCTTTACATGTTGCACATGGGGCTTAGATAGTTATAAAATGGGTGAAATGATGTGATTTGTGTGTCTTATGTGAGACATGCACTATCATGAGTATAACCACCATTTATTCAGTAAATAACATGGATTATGTTAAAATATCAAGTCCTTACGAATTGGGATGGTTATAGTAACGTTTGACACAAAACTGTGCGGTAAAACGGTTAAAAATCGGCTTTTCGGAGGATTTTTATAAAATTGTTTTAGATCAGTAAGTAAACTGATATTTTTATATAAATATAAGTATTTTAACTTATATTAAGTTTACTTGGTGTTTGGTTAGTCATACGTGACTTTCGACGCCCGAAAACGTTACCGAATCACTAAAATACGCGTTTTACAATGTACAATAGAATTGGTTGTTCATGGGTAAACCTTATGTGTTACAATGTGTTATGTGATTTAGAATATGTATATGATGATATGTTAAGTGTTGACATCATAGCAGGGATTTAGACTATGCATGTACACTTGTGTGTTTAAAGTGGTAATATCGGTAAAGTCGCGTTAAATGGGTAACTTATTTGTCGAGTATGAAAATTGATACATAGATTAACTTGATAAGTTATTTCATGTATAAGTGCTTTAAAAATGATAAAGTGTATAAGTTGACGAAATTACGCATATTACAATATTAAATATATGATTACGTTCATGTATATATATTACGACGCGCAAATCGTAGATATATTACTTATAAACGGGTGTGAAAACGGATTTACATAATAAGGGTCACAAATAAAATCGTTCAAGTCGCAAAATCTTAGAATATTTATATATGTGAATACACACACACACACACACACACACACACACACACATATATATATATATATATGCCAACATAATAAAAAAAAAATAAGACTTTTCGAGAAAATCTCAAAATTATGTGAAAATTCTAAGATTTGGAGAAACTTAGGAATTTTGTGAGATATTGATTGATAAATCGTTCCTTCGTATATTAGGACGTGTAGAATCAATTTGTGGGATTGCGCTATTATAATATGCACCCAAAGGTGAGTGTCACTAAAACCCCATCTATTTACTGTTTTGTATATGTTTTGGGGGAAGAACACGCCTTAAAAAGGATTAAAGATGTTTTTGTATAAAACATACCCTTTGATTATATTAAGTGTAATTTCGTGGAAAATATATGGTTTTGATGATATAAATATGTTTTGGGTAGAAACGGTTTTTATAAATATGTTTCAGGGAGAAATGGGGATTATTACGATGTTTGTGAGAAAACGACTGTGTAGATTTAAAATTGCTTAAATCTAAAGTTGGGACGAATTTGCTAGATCTCAAGAGAATCAGTATCGGATATACGCTTATGTCTCGGTGGGGACTTCGAGGAATTCGTACAACGCAATATATATTAAATTTATCACTATTAGTATGATATATATATATTGTTCATGAGGCAGGCATTATAGATGGCCCGTTATGGGCGCATGCACAAATATTTCCGTTTAATCATTTAAGTATTGCATGCGTGGAATTGTTGATAGATCTATTGGGTTGACCACCCCGTCGTGACTGGTAGCTCCATATCAAGTCAAGCGACGAATTGATATTCTGTTATTGTCTAGCTATGATTATACCTTCATTGTTAATATATAGCTCGTAATGTCTTGCAAACTTAGAATCTGAAAATTTGATGCTATCAGTTTAATATGTAAACTTGGGAAGATGCTTTGTTCGAAGGTTCTTGAGAAACGCTTGCGACGGCTGACCCTTGGACTTTTGTTAAGGAAATAAAACGACTTTTTTTAAAAATTATATGGATGTTTTGATAATAAACACATAATTAGAAAGTTTTCCTTGGATCAAATTGTTTATAATTTGGATATGTGAACTCACCCTCCTTTGTGTTGACCCTTGATTTTAACGTATTCTTCAGGTACTTGAGTTCGGCTTTGGGAATTTTGGCATATCTGTGGTTGTTGATGCATGTCTTGTTTAAAAAATGTATTGGACAACTTTTAAAATTTTTGGGACCTATGTATTAAATCCATAAGGATCAAGACAACTTAACTATGTTATGGTTGTGGTGTGCTTTTAAACACTAAGCTTTAAAATATGTTTTAATTAAGTTGAATGTCCAACATTAACAATGCATCGTTCACCAAGATATTTATGGGCACTAACTTCCGTCACCACTACATTTGTATTTTCGCTGCAACGTTTTTGGGGTGTGATAATAAGCCAACTCAAACTTTATCGATACATCACGAGATCAAAACCCCAACGTAGTTAACAAAGTGTAGCCTTATTCAGGCAGCACCTTGGCATTCGTTGCTGGGTTTTGGATAAATCGAACAGGGTATCGAATCAGTGATTTGAACGTGCGTTTTCGGATCGAATTTGAACTTTCTGATGATTGCGAAGAACACGTATCACGTGCGGAATCCATGTGCGTGTGTGGATCGAACACAATAATGTAATTAATGATTGATTCTATTGATAATCATTGACAAATATAAGCACCTTGAATCAATCTCCCACAAGTTCTCTCTCAAGCTCTCAAGTGGGCAAAAGTTCTAAATGTTCAAGCTAAGCTTCCTATTTATAGGGAAACCCCATCCGCCCCAAACACACCTTGTCCATCCGCCCGGATGGACTAATTTACATACTTTTCGTGGGGATGGGCCTATATCTAACAATGTAGACCTAATCAAGCTTAGATTCCTTAATGAAATATGTTCGTCATCTAAATATCTACAATTATGAACCATGTCTTGAACATTTTCCTGCTACGATACGTGATTGAAGAAAGTGATAGACATTATGCATTCACATGATTAGGGGTTAAAACACTTACAACGGGGCAAAGCTTCGTTGAATTAGGGCAATTGCACAGAAAAAGGAGAATAGCAGAATGAGTTTTCATCAAAAGAACGTCGAACAAGTGCACAGGCTTCTGTCCCAAGCCACTGCTTTTATAGGGCAATTGAGTTGCTCCCGCGCGTCACGCACGGGACTGGTGTCCCTTCCTCGTGTCGCCTGAGCGACCTGTGTTTGCCTAGACAGGCTTCGTTGCATGTATAGCCCTGCCACTCGTTGCGCTCGAGTCACACACGTCTTGGTACTCCCCCACGACACGCAGAAGATTTAGGGGTATCCCCTGCGTGTCTCCTGAGAATCCAGTTACAAGATTCTTTGTTTTTCGTACTAGGTCGCGTCGTACAAGTCCGTGGTTGTGATCGGAAGTCCTTGGGTGTTGTTACAAAAAAACTTCTTCACTACCTCTTCCAATTGGGTGTGTAAGCAATATTAAAAGAGTTTTGCTTGGGGACAAGCAAAGATTCAAGTGTGGGGGTATTTGATGTGCGCAAAATGCAAGATATAAAATATATTAAACAAGGTATAAAATCAACCCTTTTATGTAATAATGTTGAAAAAAGTGTGTTTCTTTGTATACTTTTATTTTCAGGATTAAAGGAGCTTAAATGTACAAAAGGAATAAATTAACGGCAAAAACCAACATAAATATAAAAGAAGAGAAGTTGACACACCATACCTACCCTCCAAGCTTCACCCCAAGACCAAAACAACAAAACAGAAGACAAGCACGGGGCCATGCCACCAAGGCATAGGGTCATGCCTCACTCCAGAGCCCAAGCAGAACAAGACAAAGAGAACGGACAAGAGACATGAGGCCGTGTCCTATGGACACGGGGCCGTGGTTAACTCCCGGATATGCAGAATCCCACAAACTACAACAAAGTACAGACCACGGGGTCGTTCCCTCTGACACACGGGGTCTTGTGTGTAACAAACTAACACTGGGCAATTAATGAAGACATAGAAGAAAGGACATGGGGTCATGCCCCCTGGGCATAGGGCCGTGTGAAGGGTCTGTTTGTAGCTATAAAAGGAGGTGCTTGGTTCACTTCCAACTCATCCCTTGCTGAGCCGGCCCTAAGAATTCCTGTACCCTGTTCGAGCTCTAAAAAACGTGCCCTTAGGCCTTAACGAAATAAATAATTTAAACTATTTTTTCATACAACCGTGAACCGTTGACAAAAATATAGCATTTGATAAACAATACAATTAATAAAATACAAAATATAGTATTCGAATGAGTGACATACCGTAAAAACTAATAAACTAATAGCTAACCAATGATTCGTGAAGCCCTCATTGCATTCTTAATCGACAAAAAAAGATCCTAAATCATAAATCAACTAATCATATAATCATAAATCATACCTGAATTCGACAAAAAAGAAAAAGAATACGGGCTTGAATTCGACAATCATTTTTGTATAAGTTGCCAACAATTTAGTCTTCAACACAATAGAAAAAGGGCATGAATTTGACAATAACTAATCGCCTAAACAAGTGCCTGAATTCGACAAAGAGAAACATAATAATTAATTATTATTAAGGGTCAGAATGAGTAAATTCGACCAAAAGAAAAAAATAACAATTGAAGAACAAAACAAGGGTCGATTGATGATTTGATGTTTACCTGAATACGTGATCCGTGATCGTGAGACTGAGTTCGTCGAACATGCCCGTGGCTGCGGGCAAGACTAAAATCGAAGAACAAAAGAGTGGAGACTTTGTGCGTACAGACTATGTGAGTTCTTCGTAGGTCGCCTACTCTCTTGCTATAGACGACGTTTCAATATCCAGGGCACTAGTTGCCACCCAACATGGACGTATTGTTTTTTATTAGTATTTAATATAATTTGGGTATTGGGCTCACTAACCTAATCCCAATGGGCTAATTAATCTAAGCCATATGACTTTTTTTTGTAAGTGGGCCTATGTTAGTATTTGTTTGGCTATAACCTATTAAAAAATTTACATATATAATATCGGATTTTTTTAAAACTTACGTGCCCTATGAAATCACGGCCCTGGCCGGTGGTCCTCCCCGCCCACCTCCATGGCCGGCTCAGATCCCTTGGTAGCCCTCTCTCTCACTTACCACCAGTTCACCACCACTCCAACACCACATTCCTCCACCGTCTTTAGAGTGTGTGTAGTAGTCTCAGGAATCAAGATTGATCATAAGAGTTCTTGTCAAACAAAGGCCGTGCTTGGTAATCTCTTACATCACTTGGTGAAGACAAATCTTTTATGTTTTACTTTTGATTTCCAAGCTTTGGCTAACTTTTTATTTGGGTATGTATTAATGGCTTTAATAACTAGTTTTTATATTGAAAGTTCTTGTCTCGTTCAGTGTGTAGATCCTGCGAGGACGTGATTCAAGCTTATTAGGACTTCTCTTGAGGCTGATAGCATCAAATCGGGGGAAGTAAGAACGGCTTGAATACCTTATAAACAAACTACTATTAAAACTTGAAATAGGCCTTGCGGGACTGTATCCCTACTGACTCAGACCAATATGGCCGAGGGTAGCGTTGCCTCCAAAAGAGGGACGCGCCACATTTTGCATTAATGACTTATTTATCTTCCAATATTCTGGCCTTGCGGGACTGTATCCCTGCTGACTCGGACCAATATGGTTGAGGGTAGCGTTTCCTCTAAAAGAGAGACATGCCACTTTAACTAAGATAATCTCTTTAAAAGCCCAAAGTGTGACAAATGGCACCAAACCGGTGATTTCCGTACTATTTTAATATTATTTATTAATTGCAATTATGTGCTTAAACGTCAACATTAAGTGATTACTTGCTTTACCTATGATTTCATGGATGTTTTATACTTCAAATATTGCCTTGTGCATTACTTTAAGCGTTGTGTCAGAAAGACTAGTAAACTCACCGGTAAGACACACTGTGTCAGCATTTCCGCAGAAAGTAGTCAGACAATAGAATTAGGGCTTAGGAGTAGGTCCAACCTCTAAAATACATCAAAACCCAAGTATGGATACAAGGGTTACCATATAAACTTTCCGGAAGCTAAACTATGCACTAAAAGACACCCAAAACTTACCTAAAATGCTGAATTCTGCAGAATTCAGCTATAAACAGCATTTTAACACCAAAATATCACACAAAATTTACATTTTAGTGTCCAGAATAACTTACAAAGTGTCGGGAATTGAAACTGTCACAAAAGGTGCTTCATACTTAGTGAAACTGCGCAATTTAGCACTTTAACGCACCGTAACGAAACAAATAACCGGACACTATCCGTGTCACACCCCCAAAATCCACCTGCGGAATACCACCGCTTGGAGGCGTGACTGACCAGGATCCAGCCACCAATCATATTGAACAAGCATATAAGTAGTTATAAAATCCACCCAATACAATTGGTGTTCAAACAAAACATAGTTAAGTTGCAAGCGGAAGCATAAGTCTTAAATCAAAACATAAGTTTAATTGTTTCATAGTTTAACATGGCACACAGTCGTCCATGTCCCACAACGATCCTCCTCCATGCAAGCTCCAGCTTAAGAACCTAAGGACCTGCAAAGCATGTAGTAACGAGTCAACAACGAGTTGAGTGAGTTCACGGTTGGGTGTTCGTTTTAAGTTGTTTCGAAAACAGTTTCCTTTAGCTGGCATCCTGCCGTGGGGGTTACCCCATAGTTAAAAACGTGACTTGGTTGTTCCCGGTTACTCTGGCAATCCTGCCGTGGGGGCTACCCCATGTTAGTTATCTGGCATTTCGGCCGTGGGGGCTACCCCATGTATACACTAGACTCGTTACCATATCGACTGCTGACTGTAGTCATGTTTATGTGCCCTGAAACTGTCAATGTCTATCATCATTGACGTGCCCCAGATCCATTAGTTCACGCCCGTCCTCTGCGGCACGGTGTGAGGCTTGTCAGACCTAAATAGCGCTATCTAACTAATGACCCGCTCGCCATTGGCCCGGCGATTAAGTCGATATAAAAAGGAGGGACTTCGTGATAGAGTTTTGGTCTAGTACGAGTTATCTGTCCGTGAGGACGAGGAATTACATTCCTGAACCTTTGCTGTCCTACCCAAGGAGGACGAGGAACCCAGTTCCTTAACCCCATTCCCAACCCAGGGAATCCCATGCTTTGTAGAGGGTGTGAACTCACCTTGGTTTGCTCGGTAGATACACAGAAAAGTCAATCAAGCAATATTGTGGCTACTCACGTCCTATCATAGTTGTATCATACCAATCAGGTTCGTATTCAAGTAGTGCACGTATGGCATACACGTATAATAGCAAGTAGCATGCAGGTATAATTTATGGCATACACTCATAACCATACGGTTCACAAGGACACTTATGAGTTCAGTATACAAGCGAACAAGGCCCAATAGTCCGGCCCAAACACTTCGGCCCGTAACAGTGAGAGCCCAAATAGTGTGTACATGCACATGGGCTCGAGTCGCAACCGGACTCGCAACCACGGTTTCGGTTCGTGCTGTTTTGGTTACGAGTCGCAACCGGACTCGCAACTGTGGTTTCGAGTCACCAGATTGGTGTGCTGATCATGTGTGGTTTCGAGTCGCAACCAGGTGTTTGCGACTCGCAACCTGTGTCGCAACCGGGGATTTCGACTCATCATGCGTTGGTTTCGAGTCGTAATCAGTGGTTTCGGCTGGGAACATTTGCTGAATTCCATATTGTACTTGGCCAATCAGATTTCACTGTTGTGATTTTGTGTACTATCCAATAACACTACACTAACATGTTTAATTGTCTAACACATGACCAAAATAGATCAAACATGGCAATTTCAAATATCCAAATCATGTTCATATTATGTTCATCATGTTCTTCAAGTATTCAAGTAGTTCATCATCATTCATATGAACCTAGGTCTAACAAAATCATGAACAACAATCAAACTCTTGAACATATTCATCTAACCCACATATACACATCCGATTTCCACATATAAGTAGCCATAAATCAAGCATTTGATTTGTAACATAGGGGTATGCAATCCGATTTCATGAATATTAACAACTAGTGGTTTAGACTACATTTAAACACAAGACATCATGAGTTCATCGTGCCACATATCCGAAATCAAAGCATGTTCCGATTATCAACATCATACATACGATTCACAAGCACATCATCATTGTACAAACGGTTCTAGTTCAATCATGTTGTCCATAATCATCAAACTAACAAACATCATAAGCACTAACAAACATCATAAACACTAACCGGTTGTGAGGTGGTGAAAGATGAAGCTTTGTTTGGTGTGAACAAGCAAATCCGAGAGATCCTTTTGTGGTCGGTTGGTTTGATCCGAGAAGAAAGGAGAAGAAGTATGATGCTTGGTGTCTAGGGTTTTAGTGAGAGAGTGGAGAGTGTGTGTGTAGAGGAGAGTAGGAGTGTTGTTGCCCAAAAATGACAAGTATGGCTAACATGAGGATTATATACTAGTCCTAAGTAGTGCACCCTAATGGACTCGGATGAGGTGCACGGCCCAACCGGCCCATATGTCACACTAGTTCACTCGAGACCACATGGTCTCGAGTCGGGTTCATGGCTTTCGGCTCAAATACATACTCGAATACATACACACAAGCATACATGTAACATAACACATAATCATATAAGTTCACATGTATTCATTTGTCATTAATCACATAAGTTTAACTAGTCGCACGTTTGAGCATACAACGAAAGGTTCTAAATTTCGAGTTGTCACATCATCCCCAAGTTGAAAGAAATTTCGTCCCGAAATTTGGTAGGCACTCACTGAGGAAGCTAGTTAAGTTGTATGGTTTTCCCGGTTTTCCTGGGGTGTCACATCCACCCCCCGTTGATCTGGAATTTCGTCCCGAAATTCCGTAGCTTCGGCCTCAGTAGTGGGTGTACTGTTTGCGAACAGTTGGGGATACTTTTGTTTCATCTGATCTTCGCGCTCCCAGGTGAACTCTGGGCCGCGACGTGAGTTCCAACGAACTCGAACGAGAGGTATTCTGGTGCTCTTGAGGACCTTAACATCCCGGTCCGTGATTTCGACTGGTTCCTCGACGAATCGTAACTGTTCGTCGATAGTGAGTTCCTTCAGAGGAACTACGTGGGTCTCATCTGACGGACACTGCTTCAGATTCGACACGTGAAAAACGTTGTGAACTGCACCGAGTTCCGCTGGTAAGTTTAATCTGTAGGCCACCCTGCCTATTTTCTCAATGACCTCGAAAGGTCCAACGTATCGTGGGTTAAGTTTACCGCGTTTACCAAAACGAACCACACCCTTCCAGGGTGAAACTTTGAGTAGTACCCGCTCCCCAACCTGGAGCTCAAGTGGTTTCCTGCCCATGTCAGCGTAAACTTTCTGACGTTCGCGAGCGGCCGTCATGCGTTTTCGTATCTGAGCGATCTGCTCGGTTGTATCTACCACATATTCTGGACCAGTGATCTGACTTTCTCCCACCTCTGCCCAGCAAAGAGGAGACCGGCATTTACGTCCGTACAATGCCTCAAACGGAGCAGCTCCAATGCTGGTGTGGAAGCTGTTATTGTACGAGAATTCCACAAGTGGCAGGTGCTTTTCCCAGCGGTTGCCAAAGTCGATTACACATGCACGAAGCATGTCTTCTAAGGTTTGAATAGTGCGCTCGGACTGCCCGTCCGTCTGAGGATGGTACGCTGTGCTCATGTCTAGTCGTGAGCCGAAGGATTTGTGCATTGCTTGCCACAGCTCTGAAGTGAAACGTGCATCTCGGTCCGAGATGATAGAGGTGGGCACCCCGTGCCTCGAAACAATTTCTTTGATGTATATTTCTGCAAGAGTGGAGAACTTATCCGTCTCCTTGATAGCCAAGAAGTGTGCAGATTTTGTGAGTCGATCCACGATCACCCAAATAGTATCGTTCCCGCGCTGGGATCTAGGTAGGCCAGTGACAAAATCCATGGAAATTTGCTCCCATTTCCATTGAGGTATCTCTGGTTGTTGGAGTAGGCCTGATGGTTTCTGGTATTCCGACTTGACCCTTGCACAAGTCAAACACTTGCTGACGTAAGTCGCTATGTGGGCCTTCATGCTAGGCCACTAGTACGTAGTCTTGATGTCGTGGTACATTTTATCCGATCCAGGATGCACCGAGTAGCGAGACTTGTGTGCTTCGTCCATCACAAGTTCTCGTAGGTTGCCATAGAGTGGGACCCAAATGCGTCCCGTTACGTAGTAAGCACCGTCTTCCTTTTGTTCTAATCGTTGCCTCGATCCGCGTAGGGCTTCTGCCCGGACGTTTTCTGGTCTCAGTGCTTCTATCTGAGCTGCTCGTATATGGGAAGGGAGGCTAGAGTGGATCGTGAGTTGTAAAGCTCGTACGCGCTTAGGCGCAGTGTCCTTTCGGCTAAGGGCGTCAGCCACCACATTGGCTTTGCCCGGGTGATACCTGATTGAGCACTCGTAGTCATTCAGTAGTTCGACCCATCGTCGTTGCCGCATATTCAGTTCCTTCTGCTTGAAGATATGCTCGAGCCTCCTGTGGTCGGTGTAGATGGCGCACTTGGTACCATACAGGTAATGCCGCCATAACTTAAGTGCAAAAACAACAGCTCCCAGCTCTAAGTCGTGCGTCGTGTAGTTCTTTTCATGAACCTTGAGTTGGCGTGAGGCGTAGGCTATAACTTTGTCTCGTTGCATCAACACGCAACCAAGACCCTGAATTGATGCGTCGCAATAGACCACAAAATCGTCTGTGCCTTCCGGCAAGGAAAGGATAGGTGCGCTACAAAGTCTATCCTTTAGGTGCTGAAATGCCAACTCCTGTGCGTTCCCCCAGCGATAAACAACGCCCTTCTGCGTTAGTGAGGTGAGGGGCTGTGCAATCTTGGAAAAGTCCTTTATGAATCTCCGGTAGTATCCCGCCAAACCCAAGAATTGGCGAATTTCCTTTGGTGTACGAGGTGCAGGCCAGTTCTTAATCGAGTCTACCTTGGATGGATCAACGTGAATCCCATCCTTGTTCACCACGTGGCCTAGGAAATGGACTTCTCGAAGCCAGAAGTCGCATTTCGAGAACTTTGCGTAAAGCTGTTCTGTTCGAAGGAGTTCCAGAATAAGTCGCAGATGCTGCTCGTGTTCCTCCCGACTCTTGGAATAGATCAGGATGTCGTCGATGAAGACTATAACGAACTTGTCCAGGTAAGGCTTGCACACTCGGTTCATCAAGTCCATGAAAACCGCAGGTGCGTTTGTCATCCCAAAAGGCATGACCAAAAACTCATAGTGCCCGTATCGAGTTCTGAAAGCTGTTTTGGAGACGTCCTCTTCCCGGACTCTCAGCTGGTGATAACCCGATCTCAAATCGATCTTCGAATAGTAGCTCGATCCCTGCAACTGGTCGAACAAGTCGTCGATACGCGGTAGAGGATTACGATTCTTCACCGTCACCTTGTTGAGTTCTCGGTAGTCGATGCACATTCTGAAAGTACCGTCTTTCTTCTTTACAAATAGTACTGGAGCTCCCCAGGGCGATGAGCTTGGACGAATAAAACCCTTATCCAGGAGCTCTTGTAGTTGCGTGGAGAGTTCTTTCAACTCTGATGGAGCCAATCGATAAGGTGCACGGGCTATGGGTGCAGCTCCAGGAGCTAATTCAATCTGAAACTCGACTTGGCGGTGAGGCGGAAGACCAGGTAATTCCTCAGGAAACACCTCTGGATAATCGCGTACAACTGGAAAATCTTCTATCTTCTTCTCTTTTTCTGAGGTGTCAGTAACGAGAGCCAAAATAGCAGTGTGGCCCTTTCGCAAGCACTTTTGGGCCTTAAGGAGAGAAATGACGTTCTCAACAGCGCTCCTCTTGTCGCCATGAATCATGAGAGGTTCACCATCGGGACCTGGAATACGGACAACCTTCTCGTTGCAAAGAATCTCTGCTCGGTGTTGGGATAACCAATCCATCCCAATGACAACGTCGAAAGTACCCAAGACAATAGGAATGAGGTCGATAGAGAAGGTCTGGTCAGCGAGAATAAGTTTACAACCCTTGACTAGGTGTGTGGCTTCTAAACTCTTACCATTTGCTAGCTCTACAGTGTGCTTGTTGTTCAAAGGTGTTGGAATACGCTTAAGCATTCGACTAACTTCTAGTGACACGTAGCTAGTATCGGCACCCGAATCAAATAAAACTGAAACATAAAAGTCGTCGAGAAGGAACTTACCCGCCACAACATTGGGGTCATTCCTTGCTTCACCTTGGCCAATCACAAACATTCGCCCCCTGGCGCCATTGTTGTTGTTGTTCCCATTGTTACCATTCCCCTGATTGTTGTTATTGTTGTTGTTGTTGTTCTGGTTCCTGTTCAGTTGGGGACAGTCTCTCTTGAAGTGGCCCTCAGCTCCACACTGAAAGCACCCTTTGTTATCACCTTGCTGCTGCTGCTGGCGCTGGTTCTGTTGAGCTTGCTGACGATTCTGATTGGCGGGGTATAAGCTCCTGCAATCCTTTGCAGCGTGACCAGGCTTGTTGCACCGATGACAGTTGCCCCTGGTGCATGGCCCGCTGTGGTGCAGGCTGCAGCGATTGCATTTGGGGTGATTTCCTTTGTACCCACCATGACTTTGACCACCAGACGATTGCTGACCAGGGCTCTTGTAGTCGTCAGTCTTTCTCTGCTGAGACTGGGACTGAACAGAATCGAACCCTTACTTGAAGTTCCATCCCATTTCTGTTTGTTGTCACTAGAGGTACCAGAAGTAGTTGCAGCGCCTATGCGTTTTGGTAACTTGTTCTGCTCCACCGCCTGATCCGTGAGACGGTGAGCCAACTGGACAGTTTGCTGGTAGGTGGCGAGGTTCGCTGAAGTCACATGACTCTGGATTTCCGGCACTAAGCCCTGAAGAAATAGTTCGATGCGTTTGATGGGAGGATCCACCATAGTAGGGCACAGAATTGCCAGTTCGTTCGACCTTTTCACATAAGCTTCAATTTCGGACCCCGTCATCTTGAGGTTGAAGAACTCCACTTCTAGTTTGTGAATCTCATCACGACTGCAGTACTCTTCTTTGATCATTTCCTTAAAAGTTTCCCATGGGGTGGCGTTGGCAGCAACCAACCCTAGCATCTGAACTTGAGCGTTCCACCATGTGAGGGCTAAACCCTCGAGAGTACCAGTAGCATACTTCACCCTGCGCGCCTCAGGGCATTCGCACATTTCGAACACAGATTCTAGCTTCTCAAACCAGTGTAGGAGACCTACTGCTCCTTCAGTGCCGCTGAAAGTAGTTGGTCGGCAGTCCATGAAAGTCTTAAAAGTGCACACGGGTGGTTGAACGTGCTGACCTATCGTAGGTGAAAGAAAAGACAGAGTTTAACACAAAGGTTGGTTCACGAGAGTAGGATCCTAAAGATCCTAGAATGAGTTCGGTCTGCAGGATATACCTCCTGCGTGTGCAGCTGCAAGCGCTGCGGCAACTCGTTCGTTAATCAGAGCCGTCAACTGGGCTTGTGTCATGTTAACGCGTCCAGACATGATCTTCATACCAAGAAGAACGTGAGTGAGAGGGGTTTCGCGAAAGTACAATGATAGGATAGAGTAAGCACGCACGTGTTCAAGCAACAGTAGTTATACTAACCAAGCATACCATAAGCAATGTACTTTGTAACTAACAAGCAGTCAATATATACACAGATCATATCACCTAGAATGTCGAGCCTTGCATGTGGAGTGAAGCATCGTTGTGGATCGTTGAGCACTGTACAGGTTATAGTCTGGTTTTAACAAAAACGTTTTCCCCTTTATTAAAACCAAGTTCTCTATAACCAATGGCTCTGATACCAATCTGTCACACCCCCAAAATCCACCTGCGGAATACCACCGCTTGGAGGCGTGACTGACCAGGATCCAGCCACCAATCATATTGAACAAGCATATAAGTAGTTATAAAATCCACCCAATACAATTGGTGTTCAAACAAAACATAGTTAAGTTGCAAGCGGAAGCATAAGTCTTAAATCAAAACATAAGTTTAATTGTTTCATAGTTTAACATGGCACACAGTCGTCCATGTCCCACAACGATCCTCCTCCATGCAAGCTCCAGCTTAAGAACCTAAGGACCTGCAAAGCATGTAGTAACGAGTCAACAACGAGTTGAGTGAGTTCACGGTTGGGTGTTCGTTTTAAGTTGTTTCGAAAACAGTTTCCTTTAGCTGGCATCCTGCCGTGGGGGTTACCCCATAGTTAAAAACGTGACTTGGTTGTTCCCGGTTACTCTGGCAATCCTGCCGTGGGGGCTACCCCATGTTAGTTATCTGGCATTTCGGCCGTGGGGGCTACCCCATGTATACACTAGACTCGTTACCATATCGACTGCTGACTGTAGTCATGTTTATGTGCCCTGAAACTGTCAATGTCTATCATCATTGACGTGCCCCAGATCCATTAGTTCACGCCCGTCCTCTGCGGCACGGTGTGAGGCTTGTCAGACCTAAATAGCGCTATCTAACTAATGACCCGCTCGCCATTGGCCCGGCGATTAAGTCGATATAAAAAGGAGGGACTTCGTGATAGAGTTTTGGTCTAGTACGAGTTATCTGTCCGTGAGGACGAGGAATTACATTCCTGAACCTTTGCTGTCCTACCCAAGGAGGACGAGGAACCCAGTTCCTTAACCCCATTCCCAACCCAGGGAATCCCATGCTTTGTAGAGGGTGTGAACTCACCTTGGTTTGCTCGGTAGATACACAGAAAAGTCAATCAAGCAATATTGTGGCTACTCACGTCCTATCATAGTTGTATCATACCAATCAGGTTCGTATTCAAGTAGTGCACGTATGGCATACACGTATAATAGCAAGTAGCATGCAGGTATAATTTATGGCATACACTCATAACCATACGGTTCACAAGGACACTTATGAGTTCAGTATACAAGCGAACAAGGCCCAATAGTCCGGCCCAAACACTTCGGCCCGTAACAGTGAGAGCCCAAATAGTGTGTACATGCACATGGGCTCGAGTCGCAACCGGACTCGCAACCACGGTTTCGGTTCGTGCTGTTTTGGTTACGAGTCGCAACCGGACTCGCAACTGTGGTTTCGAGTCACCAGATTGGTGTGCTGATCATGTGTGGTTTCGAGTCGCAACCAGGTGTTTGCGACTCGCAACCTGTGTCGCAACCGGGGATTTCGACTCATCATGCGTTGGTTTCGAGTCGTAATCAGTGGTTTCGGCTGGGAACATTTGCTGAATTCCATATTGTACTTGGCCAATCAGATTTCACTGTTGTGATTTTGTGTACTATCCAATAACACTACACTAACATGTTTAATTGTCTAACACATGACCAAAATAGATCAAACATGGCAATTTCAAATATCCAAATCATGTTCATATTATGTTCATCATGTTCTTCAAGTATTCAAGTAGTTCATCATCATTCATATGAACCTAGGTCTAACAAAATCATGAACAACAATCAAACTCTTGAACATATTCATCTAACCCACATATACACATCCGATTTCCACATATAAGTAGCCATAAATCAAGCATTTGATTTGTAACATAGGGGTATGCAATCCGATTTCATGAATATTAACAACTAGTGGTTTAGACTACATTTAAACACAAGACATCATGAGTTCATCGTGCCACATATCCGAAATCAAAGCATGTTCCGATTATCAACATCATACATACGATTCACAAGCACATCATCATTGTACAAACGGTTCTAGTTCAATCATGTTGTCCATAATCATCAAACTAACAAACATCATAAGCACTAACAAACATCATAAACACTAACCGGTTGTGAGGTGGTGAAAGATGAAGCTTTGTTTGGTGTGAACAAGCAAATCCGAGAGATCCTTTTGTGGTCGGTTGGTTTGATCCGAGAAGAAAGGAGAAGAAGTATGATGCTTGGTGTCTAGGGTTTTAGTGAGAGAGTGGAGAGTGTGTGTGTAGAGGAGAGTAGGAGTGTTGTTGCCCAAAAATGACAAGTATGGCTAACATGAGGATTATATACTAGTCCTAAGTAGTGCACCCTAATGGACTCGGATGAGGTGCACGGCCCAACCGGCCCATATGTCACACTAGTTCACTCGAGACCACATGGTCTCGAGTCGGGTTCATGGCTTTCGGCTCAAATACATACTCGAATACATACACACAAGCATACATGTAACATAACACATAATCATATAAGTTCACATGTATTCATTTGTCATTAATCACATAAGTTTAACTAGTCGCACGTTTGAGCATACAACGAAAGGTTCTAAATTTCGAGTTGTCACAATCCGAAACATCAAAATTTGACTAGAAGTAATGTTTTTATGATATTAAGCTAGTTATGGGGATAGAACA
Source organism: Helianthus tuberosus (assembly GCA_030545235.1). NCBI lineage: Eukaryota > Viridiplantae > Streptophyta > Magnoliopsida > Asterales > Asteraceae > Helianthus > Helianthus tuberosus. The sequence goes on along the minus strand of CM060357.1, from coordinate 103,752,630 downwards.
TTGATACACTCTAATTTACACATATTTTAGTCCCCCGTTTTACCCCTATTTTATGCGTTTTTGGCCGTAAAACCGTCGTTCGGATACTTATTTATCTACATTTGTGTTTACAGGCCTAAAACTGCATTCCAGACAAGATGACAACAAAAACGAGGACTTTCCGGACGAAACGACAAATCTGCGGACTTTCTGTTAAGGATTCTGATCTGGGCCTGTGGAACGGTCGTTCCACCTGATGCACGGTCGTGCATCTCCGACATCGATGATCGTCTCGGAACTGAACGGTCGGTGCGACTTGGCGTGCAACATGTAGCTCGGAACTGAACGGTCGTTCCGTCCCGAAGAACGACCGTGCAATTTCAGATCTGGTCAAAGATCCGATGACGTATGCAGTATGGCGACCCATCATCAATAATTCAATAAAGTGAACGGTCGTTCCATATGGGGAACGACCGTGCAACAGCAAAAAAGTATAAAAACTCAGCAGAAACTTTCTGCTCGACATTCTGGATTTTTGGAGAGCTCTCAGGCGATTTTCAGGCTCCGGAGGCATTAGCTTTCACCCGGATTCAAGCCACATTATCCCGATTAGCTCGATTACTACCCGGATCCTTAGTCTAGTACTTGTTTATGGTTTGATTTTCTAATCTTTCCAAGTTTTTGTTAATCTTTCAAGTACTTAGATTATGATTTATGTATTATTGTAGCCTTTGGGCAAAAACACAACAATCCCTTGCTAGATTATAACCATTAGTTTGTTAAACTTTGTTTGTAATGACATTTGAAGTATTTTCTATGTTAATCTTTGATGATTAGTTTGCAACCTTGTTATTGATATTGATTTCTTGATTATAAGTAATTATGTTGGATGATTGGTGCTTGGTTAGTTAAGATAGTTGAAAAATGAAGCTTAATTAATCTTGTATTAGTAAACTTTGAATTTGGTTAACTAGTTTAACTTGGTTTAAATGTATGCATCATGATACTAGAAATGGTTAGTGATTTAATAAAATGTAATTATTGTTAATCAAGAGAGCTTGCCGTCACGTAAGGACCTAAACGGGTTAGATGGTGTCGTTATGAATTCTTGCCATGATTTGTTAGCCTAGTTAGTAGTTTAGGCCAAAATTGCTATCTTAGTGAATTATTGTGCAAGATTTGTAAAATGAACTCGGTTGTGATTTAATCTAGTTTATGCTTATCTCGGTGGTTGCATTGTGTTTATCGGTGTCGCTTTCCTTGTTTAAGTGAGGTTAGAACAATCCTAACGGCTGACTAACTTATTTTTAAGAGATTTTCATAGACATTTATCAATTGCACGTTAAAGAACAATTTTAGGTGGTTAAAGTGTGTTTATCGTTTTAACTTTCCGAATGATTGTCATGTTAGGATTCCCGAAAGGGATACTAATTGTCTTAAATTGGAAAATTGACCGAATGCTTCTAGTGCCAAAACTGACTTAGTTGACATGCTGTGGTTGTGTATTTAGCAAGGCTTTTTATCTACTATCTATTATGTTTCTATTATGTATTTGGTTATGCTTACTTTAGTTTAGTTTAAAATCAACAAAACCTATGTTTTTACCGGTAGTTTAGTGACAAAGGTCTAGTATTATTTCTCCGCCCATTTCCTTGGATCGATACTTGGTTCTTACCGATACTTTATTACATATATGACGGGGTACACTTGCCTCTTTCGTGTGTGTTTTGATGTAAAAGTAATAATCACTTTTATAAATTTAAAACCCAATCGTGTGTAATTCATTGCAAAAATTATGTATATATACGCACACGTCAAGTTTTTGGCGCCGTTGCCGGGGAAATGGCGAGCTTTAGGAACGACCCGAGTCATTTGGTTATCGGTGTATATACTTGTTAATATTTGTGTATAATTTCTTGATTATTTATTTGTTTATTTATTTGTTAATATTTCTTGTTTTATTCGATTTATTCATTTTTTGCGTTATTTTTGTTTCATTTGTTTATTTGATCCGGGTTCATTTATTCGCGTATTCTTTGGGTTTTCGGCACCCTAAAGCCATTTTTGTATTAGTCGATTCATTTATTTATTTTGTTGAATTTTTATAAAATTTCGGGCTATTTTTCGGATTTTTATAAAATTTTCAGCCCTTTTATAATAATTTTCTGCTTCTATTCAGCTAAAAAAAAAAAAAAGAAAAAAAAAGGCAGAATTATTATATAGTAATAAAATATTCATTGTGTGAAATTTTCGTTTGCAGGTTAATGTCCTCAACTCCCGCGCCTAATATTACTGAGCCGGTTGACGAACCAGCGCATAATCTTAGGAGAAGTAGGAGGCTTCGAGAAAGGGCACGTGTCATTGCACAACGGATTGCTAACGCTATTGACGACCCGGTGATACTTTCGGAAAGCGAAAACTCGGGGGACGAAATCATGGCAGACGATAATCAACCTTTGAATGAGACTAATCAGCCCGGACGAGAAGGCTTGGAGCCCAGTATTATTAGACCCACTATTGATGCACCTTCATTTGAAATAAAATATAGTATTATTAACATGGTGCAGAATTCAGTGCAGTTCGACGGGCGAGAGCACGAGGATCCCGGGAGACACATTGCGGCTTTCCTCCATGTTTGCTCTACATTCAAGATTAGGGATGTTTCGGAGGACGCAATTCGGTTGAGGTTGTTTCCGTTTTCATTGCGTGACAAAGCCAGAGCTTGGCTTATGTCACTTCCAGCCGGGTCCATCAGGACCTGGAATCAGTTGGCGGAGCAGTTTATGCATAAATATTTCCCACCTGAGAAAACGAACAAGCTACGGAACCGGATTACTTCTTTTCGCCAGGACGAGGGCGAATCGTTGCATGCAGCTTGGGAGAGATTCAAGGATTTGTTGATTGATGTGCCACATCACGGCTATTCCAAGAGACAGCTGGTTTTGACATTCTATCAGGGGCTCAGCTACAACACGCAGGAGCGATTAGATGTTAACGCAGGAGGCGATCTGGGAACAAAGACGCCGGCGGAAGCATACGATATAATAGAGAAAGCTGCGTTGAAATCCAGCTCGCGCCGGGAAGGCGATAGAGGTCGGGCTACATCATCATTATCTCGCTCAGGAGCTCACGCTGTGGACGATTACACAGCCATTACTGCACAAATCTCAGCTCTGGTGACGAAATTCAATAAATCCCAAACAGCCGCGCAAGTTGGCCCTGGATGTGACCAGTGTGGAGTGTCACATGTGCCAGGTACGTGTGAGCAGGGTGTTATGTTTACCGGTCACGAAGAGGTGAACTACATGGGCAATCAAAACAGGCCCCAAAATAACCCCTACAACAACACGTACAATCCAGGGTGGAGAAATCACCCAAACTTTGGGTGGAAATCTGGTTCTGGGAACCAGAACGCGCCCGGTTTTGCTCAACATGCTCCCGCGCCACAACATTCTCATGGTCAATCCTTCCAGCCTCAATATCATAATCAAGGCTCAGGAAGCAGTTCACAGCCGCACGCCTCTCAAAGCAATGTAAAGTTAGAGGAAATGATGGCACAACTGCTGAACAACTCCAATAGTGCTAATCAAATGGCTGAAAAGCGATATCAGCAGCATGAGGAGCGGTTCTTGGTCAATGAAGGAGAAATGCGGAGTCAAAAGGCTTCCATTCAGAATGTCGAGAATCAAGTGGGCCAGTTGGCAAAAATGTTGTCGGAGAGACCCCCGGGTGGTCTTCCGGGCAACACGGAGCAGAATCCGAAGGGGCGTGGTAATGGCCCGCACACGTAAAGTGTGGGGACATGAGTCTTGCTATCGACTCGCCGACAAAAATTTAGCATGAGTCTTGCTATCGACTCGCCGACAAAAATTTAGCATGAGTCTTGCTATCGACTCGCCGACAAAAATTTAGCATGAGTCTTGCTATCGACTCGCCGAAAAAAATTTAGCATGAGTCTACGCTGCTGACTCGCCGACAAAAATGCAGCCGGAGCGTCTTTGGCGCTATAAGGGCAAAATTGTCCTTTTATTTGCTTTTGTAGTTTTAACGTAATTTAGGTTAGTTAGGTAGTTTTCGTTTGTTTGTTTAGTTTCCGTACGTACCGGGCGAAGGTTCTGTATTGTAATATTGTTAGAACAGTTGGTGTGTCGAAAAAACGGCGAAAAACGGCCGAAACGGTTGCTGGAAATAGCTTCTGCAGAAAATCTGTATCTGCAGCTGATGCACGACCGTTCCATTCAGGGGAACGACCGTGCAATTCCGAGCAAGCCGGAACGGTAGATCGCACCCTCGGTGCATTTCCGAGAACACGCTGCTGGGTTTGAACGACCTCGGCGACGCACGACCGTTCCATTCCGGAGAACGACCGTGCGACAGGCTGAGGGCAATTTGGTCATTTTGCACACTATATATACCATTATCTGCTGCAAAAACCATCATTCGCGAACCCTAGCAGCTGCAGCTCGTTCCAAGGCGATTTTTCACCGTTTCGCACGATTTTTCGCACGATCAAACACCCAACTTCGCACGGTACGTCTCTAGTGTTAGATTTCTTGTTTTATTTCCTTTCTAGTGTAGTTTTCTTCCGATTTTTCAAGGAATTTTTAGGGTTCTCTTCATAAACAAATCGAAACCCTAACCCTTGTTAAATCGAAGTATCGTGAACACCCGGCTGAATTGCAGACCCCTGTTGACCCAATACTTGTTAAAATTTTGCAAAATCTGATTGTTCTAAGAACAGGGGGTCGAAATCTGCAGATTCGGAAGTGCACGGTCGTTCCTCGGGTGGAACGATCGTGCATCGCCGGCTGATTCACGATATCGTCTGGTCTGGCCTGGTAGTTCTCGGTGACGCACGACCGTGCGTCCCGGAGAACGACCGTGCCATATTGCCAGTACAGTTTGGACAGTAGCTTCATAATTGGCTGCTCGCTTGTTTTCAACTCATTTTTTTTCCTGTTTCTGTGTTCCTAACAACATTCCCCATTGCAGATGGATCACCCTTTCCTACAATTTAACCCCAACATCGAGAAGGAAGCGTTATGCATCCCGAAGCGCGATGCCTTGTGGGCAAGGCGGGATCAGTTTGGAGAGCCCCGTTGGTTGGACTGGGAGGTTATGCGTGACCTCAACCAGTATGATCGCCTTGATGAAATGATGACTCCCGCGCTAGCAAACCTGGTCGGTTGCAACCGACCCGTGTACCAAGAGTTGACTATTGAATTCTTCGCCTCGTATAAGTATGAAAAGCTGGTTTTACATACAGAACCTGATTTCCGCTACAGGAATCGGGTCACCTTCAGGTTGTGTGGGCGATGGCACACATGGTCGGTGGGTCGTTTAGGACGGAGACTTGGGATTTATACGCGGGAGGACATGGATGATCCCGACATCTTCAATGATCGGTACAATTTCCCCAATGATGCAGAGCGAGAGGCATTCTGGGCACGTAACGCTATTGGGGGACCATACAACCCACGGATGTCAAAGGCTTCGCGCCTTCGAGACCCTCTGGTGCGAGTGATGCACCATGTTTTCAGCCATTCTATTTGCGGACGCATGGATAGTCAAGGTAACTGTCCAACACCTGATTTGCTCTTTCTTTATGCGTTGGTTGACAAAGCACCGATCAACCTCGCCGCGCGAATGGCTGAATACTTTGTTAAGTGTTCAGGGCGGACCCACAATAGTGAGATCCACGGCGGACAGTACGTGACTGAGATCGCGTACAATGAGCGACTAATGACGCCGGGGGTGCTTAGCGGTCTCACTTTGATCACTGAGGGGGTGCATGTTGACATCCGGTCTTTGAAGTTTATGGGGGTTATTGCTGAGTTGGATGGGAGAGATAGGTTGAGGGGTTTGAATGGAGAGATATGGGACCCGTTACCTCCAGCTGAGGAGGTACATGAGGATGAAGACGAAGAGATGGGAGAGCAGCACGAGCCACAGCCACCGACACCACCACACTCGCCGCAGCATCATGCATTTCAGCAGCATGAGGATTGGCCTACTTTTTACCAGCAGTTCCAGGACATGCGTGTCACACAGGAGCAGCATGGTACATACTTTGACCAGATCAGATCCAGCCAGGACGAGATTAGAGCCAATCAGGCAGAGCTTCGAGCCACACATGACCGACTAGAGCAGCGCCAAGAAACTCTATACCAGGGGGTGTCCGCGGGTTTTTCTTATTTGTTCGGGGAGATGCATCACGCACACCCCAACTATTTTCAGCACCCGCCGGAGTTCCCACCGTGGAACCCCCTGGCTATGGCGATCAGGGCCCATCTGGCACGAGGCATGATGACGATGATGATGAGTAGTTTGCGGTAGTGGTAGCACTTGGTGGTGTTTGTGTTTCAGTACTTTGTTTTTTTTTATTTATTTGGGTGTTTATTTTGACTTAGTATTTAAAACACCCCGGATATGTATTTTGAAACAATTTCCTTTCTGTTTTGTTTGGATATTAGCATTTATGTACATTATGGTTGTTTGGTTTTTCTTTTTCTGTTATATTTTGGGTGTACACGACATACTTGCAGATTTTTTCTATCGGATCTTGGACCGGAGCACGTACCAGTTAGAGCTTCGGAAGTCTCGTGGCACCAACATCATCTTGAGGGGAGTAATTTTTTTATCCCTTTCTCTATATTTCGGGTCTCGCATTGGGGACAATGCGAAGTTCAAGTGTGGGGAGGGGGTTAACTTTGTTAACAATAGCTTTGTTTGTCCTCTTATATAAAAAAAAAAAAACAGAAAATCAGAAAAATCATTTAAAAATACTTGTGTTTTGTATATATGTTGGTAAATAAACCGGTTGGTTATGTTTTAGAAAGCATCGGACTTGATAAAAACTCGACAAGCAAAATATTTTTGAAAAAGGAAACCGGAAAGCGTGACAAACAAAGAAAGACTTACATGATAGTTTTCACACTTTTACCCATTCTTTCCGTTACGTGAGCATATTTGAGCTTAGATGATTATATATTTGTTCATTTCGGATATAGGAGTGAGCCGGATGTTTTGTGCAATTTAGAACTTGTCACTAGTATGCTTGTTAAGACCATGAACGTGCGGATTTGTGTAAACGTGATAGAGGCACTTAGATTACCCCTTTGTTGTGTACCTTGTTCTTTGTGTTGTGCTTCCCGTTCACCTTATATTACCCTTTAGGATTAACCATGTCGAGCCTTCCCGTTCACCTTTGTTTACCCACATTATCGCCTACTTAACCAAATTTAGCCTTTTTATGTTTTTAAACCTTTTTAGTGTTGAAACTCGGTTAAAATAATAGTTTAACTAGCTTGTTAGTATTTATATTTCATTGTATAGTTTGTAAAAAAAAAAAAAAAAAAACAGAAAATAAAGCACCCTAAAATAGGGTGAAGTTGTTAGAAATCGAGCAATTTTGAATGCTTAAATGTTAAAAATCTTGTTGATTAGCTCGATTGCGCTTTAGTCGCCTTTTTAAGGCGTTTGTTTGTAAAGTTGTATTGTTTATTGCTAGTTAAACGCTACTACCGAGTTTTAACCATTTTCGCCATTTTAAATGTCCACTTCCTTACCCTTCGCCCAATCCTAACGTTACAACCCGTAAAGACCTCTTGATTTACACTTATTTGCATGTTAGTTGGTGGAGACGAGATCTTATGACAAGCTTATGATATTGCACATTTCATTGACTAGGCGTTGAATGTTTACGCATACACATTTTATGTATGATTCATAAATAAAACCGAGTGTGTGTGAACATTGTGAGTTGGGTGAAGATTAACATGTGAGTCAATTAAATGTTTAGTCTCGGCTTTTTGGTTGTCGCTTTTTAAACTTGCATATGCTTGTTGGGTTTGAATCTTTTGATGTTGTCTTTCGACAAACCGACTAACCGTTTATATATTAGTTTTCAATAAAATAGTGTGTAAATTATCGTTCTTGTTTGTTTATGTCTTTTATTGCTTTTTAGTTTAGCTTGCTTGAGGACAAGCAAGGTTTAAGTGTGGGGAGATTTGATACACTCTAATTTACACATATTTTAGTCCCCCGTTTTACCCCTATTTTATGCGTTTTTGGCCGTAAAACCGTCGTTCGGATACTTATTTATCTACATTTGTGTTTACAGGCCTAAAACTGCATTCCAGACAAGATGACAACAAAAACGAGGACTTTCCGGATGAAACGACAAATCTGCGGACTTTCTGTTAAGGATTCTGATCTGGGCCTGTGGAACGGTCGTTCCACCTGATGCACGGTCGTGCATCTCCGACATCGATGATCATCTCGGAACTGAACGGTCGGTGCGACTTGGCGTGCAACATGTAGCTCGGAACTGAACGGTCGTTCCGTCCCGAAGAACGACCGTGCAATTTCAGATCTGGTCAAAGATCCGATGACGTATGCAGTATGGCGACCCATCATCAATAATTCAATAAAGTGAACGGTCGTTCCATATGGGGAACGACCGTGCAACAGCAAAAAAGTATAAAAACTCAACAGAAACTTTCTGCTCGACATTCTGGATTTTTGGAGAGCTCTCAGGCGATTTTCAGGCTCCGGAGGCATTAGCTTTCACCCGGATTCAAGCCACATTATCCCGATTAGCTCGATTACTACCCGGATCCTTAGTCTAGTACTTGTTTATGGTTTGATTTTCTAATCTTTCCAAGTTTTTGTTAATCTTTCAAGTACTTAGATTATGATTTATGTATTATTGTAGCCTTTGGGCAAAAACACAACAATCCCTTGCTAGATTATAACCATTAGTTTGTTAAACTTTGTTTGTAATGACATTTGAAGTATTTTCTATGTTAATCTTTGATGATTAGTTTGCAACCTTGTTATTGATATTGATTTCTTGATTATAAGTAATTATGTTGGATGATTGGTGCTTGGTTAGTTAAGATAGTTGAAAAATGAAGCTTAATTAATCTTGTATTAGTAAACTTTGAATTTGGTTAACTAGTTTAACTTGGTTTAAATGTATGCATCATGATACTAGAAATGGTTAGTGATTTAATAAAATGTAATTATTGTTAATCAAGAGAGCTTGCCGTCACGTAAGGACCTAAACGGGTTAGATGGTGTCGTTATGAATTCTTGCCATGATTTGTTAGCCTAGTTAGTAGTTTAGGCCAAAATTGCTATCTTAGTGAATTATTGTGCAAGATTTGTAAAATGAACTCGGTTGTGATTTAATCTAGTTTATGCTTATCTCGGTGGTTGCATTGTGTTTATCGGTGTCGCTTTCCTTGTTTAAGTGAGGTTAGAACAATCCTAACGGCTGACTAACTTATTTTTAAGAGATTTTCATAGACATTTATCAATTGCACGTTAAAGAACAATTTTAGGTGGTTAAAGTGTGTTTATCGTTTTAACTTTCCGAATGATTGTCATGTTAGGATTCCCAAAAGGGATACTAATTGTCTTAAATTGGAAAATTGACCGAATGCTTCTAGTGCCAAAACTGACTTAGTTGACATGCTGTGGTTGTGTATTTAGCAAGGCTTTTTATCTACTATCTATTATGTTTTTATTATGTATTTGGTTATGCTTACTTTAGTTTAGTTTAAAATCAACAAAACCTAAGTTTTTACCGGTAGTTTAGTGACAAAGGTCTAGTATTATTTCTCCGCCCATTTCCTTGGATCGATACTTGGTTCTTACCGATACTTTATTACATATATGACGGGGTACACTTGCCTCTTTCGTGTGTGTTTTGATGTAAAAGTAATAATCACTTTTATAAATTTAAAACCCAATCGTGTGTAATTCATTGCAAAAATTATGTATATATACGCACACGTCAAACATCATATTACATCCTAAAATCACTAAACACATAAAATACCTAACTTAATACTTGAAATCTAACTTAATCACCTAACTAGTGTTTGAAATGGAACCAATACCCCCTCCCCCATCTTGGACAGTTGAGACAAGGGTTCCACATGGGGATTTCTTTTATTTATTTTATTGGATATGCTCACTTGATTTAGAACACATTAACCTTGAGATAAATCAAATGTTGGAAGAACTTTATAAAACCACAAGTTATTATCATAACTATCATTTTTCATCTTCTAACACACAAACACCCTCCTTCTTCCTCTCCTTGCTCTCGGTTCACCCTCATCACCAACACACCATCATTTTCATTCACCAATCAAGCATTCTAAGGTCACTACAAGGTGTATGGAGCCTAACTAAGAAGGCTTGAAGTGCTAGAACTTGAAGGACCTCTTTGTGGAGCTATTAACCTCACATATTCATCAATCCTCATCACCATCCTTCTTGTGCCACTTCCCTAGCCATTAGAGCTAGTTGTAAGCCTCTTGATCACTAATTTAGTTCATGTTTAAGTTATGTACAAGTCTCACCATCAAAGTAACTAAACTTTAAGAGATGAAAATGAGAAGATCTAACATAATCATGAAGAAAACAAGTGATTTTAGTAATTTTTGGTGCATGTAATGAAGTTGTTGATGTTAAATCTTGTGTATATGTTTAGTTCTAGTATGTTAAGCTTGTTAGAAGCTTAGATCTAACAATTTTAAGCATGGATCTTGAAGGATCCATGGTTAAACTTGAAGATGAACATATAAAACACTTATGTGAACTTGAAAAATGAATTTTTATGCATAAACTTGTAATCTTGAAGTAACAAAGTGTGTATAAAACTAACTCTTGAAACTAAAATCTATGAAAAGCTTATTAATGGTTTTTCAAGAAGCATGTTTATGAAAGATCTAAAGATGTTAAGCATGGATCTTGAAAGATCCATGGTGAAACATGATGTTAAACATAATGATCTTTCTAATGAACATAAAATGGTTTTAGAACATGATTTACAAATTTTGAAACCATAAAACTCATGGATGATTGAGTTAGTAAATTAAAGTTTCATAAAAGTTTGTTTAAAAATTACAAGAGGACTTATTTTTGGAAAGATCATTATATGTTAAGTGTAGATCTAAATGACTACACATTTTTAACAAGAATCAAGTTCACCATGATGTTTCATATGAAGAAATTAGTATATGTTATTGTTGAAAATTGTTGGAAATTGTTTATGGCGTTGAAAAGAAAATAAATACATGTTTTGAAAACATGGGAAACCTCCATTTTTAGGGGAAACTATGTCAAATTTTTTATAAAATTTTGACACTTATAAAAATATAAGTTTTGGTGAAACTTATCCCCCAAAAACTCACCTAAAAATATTTACCAAGGTTTCCCTAATTTTTGTATGAAATTACAAGTTAAAAGATAATGAATTCTTCAAGTAAAATTTATATTAAGTATATATATTTTAGGAAAAATATATATATTTAGTGATCACCAAATTTTGTGCTAAATGTATATTATGTGTATTATATGTAGTAGTGTATTAGGAACTTGAAAATACACTAAATACTCCCAAAGAGTATAAATACCAAAATACACATACAAATACATGAGGATACTTAAGTATACAAATATACAAAAATCCTCACAAGAAGAATATATAGACAAATACAAGAAAATATACTCATGAAAATATATTCCTTAACATATTATTGGACTTGGACAATTTATAGACATATTGGACAATAAATATATATATATATATATTTGGACAAATATATAACCATTACCAAGTAATGGAAATTATACCAAAATCGGGTGAATGACAAAAATAAATATATATATATATTTACAAGCATGACAAAATATATATATTCCACACAAGACTTAAAAATACATTATTTTTAAGAAATATAATTCCGGAAAGTAATAAAAATCAAAGTATTGATTTTTGGCAAACAATGTAAAATACATAAGTATTTACATAGAAATACAAGTATGCTTTCCTAAGTATACTTGCACAAAAATAATATTGAGAATATTATTTTACAAAATACTTATATTTATTTTTGAAAAAATAATATAAGTAACATATATGGAAAAGTTAAAAATATAAATTATTTTTAACAACTTATTACCTTGACAAAGAAACAAATATATATTTTAAGAAGTGAAATATATATTTACGAATAGACAATGAATACTCAAAGTGCAAGACACAACGAACGGGCAAGACCCGACAAACAAGGGCACGACCCTCACAAAAGAATGAACATACAAAGAACAAATTCATAAGCATAAGATGGTGACTTGTACTTGTGTGATACAAGTCTAGTGACTAACATATATAGAACACATATAGGTCACGACGCTTACTAAGCAAACCCGGTGAAGTTTACGACGCAGAATACACAAAACTGTGAGTTCATGTCCCCACTTTTAAACTTTTACTTGTTTTCTAAACTTGGGGAAAATACATGTACTATGGTATGTAGAATACAAACTAAGGAATGACACACAGATCATGTGACGAATAGGGTGCCATAAGCACGGTTAATCAACAATATACCTAGACCGCGGAACAAAATGTTAGATCTAATGGGTTTCAGGCAGCCACACTCTGGGCCACGTGCTACCTGGAGTGCTTTTGTCTCTCTAGTCGTTAATCGACAAGTAAAATGCCTATGGTTTGGATGCTTCCTATGTTGTGACACATATTAGTAGCCTTGCAAACCACTAGCGATCTCGTATTCCTTACGTTTACAGAACTCAGTTTCAGATACGTCTTTACAAATTACATACCATGTTTTCATACAAGTATTCAACATTTTATACGAAAACTGCATGAATTCACACCAACACGTCCAAAACTGACATGTATTTCAGGTGATTAAGTGGATGTACGTGCGGTTCCCTTGCTCAAGGAAGTCGTTTATGTTTTTAGTTATGTTGTGTCAAGACTCCAATGCCTATTTTGTGGGATTTGTTCATTATATTCCACCTCATGTGGTGATATAATGATCAAAACCTTGATGTTTGTCTTTGGAATAAAGTTGTAAACTTTCGAAAATTTATCTATCGTGTGATGTAAACACTTGACTTAACTAATGTTTTGGATATTCCATATCAATGGCATCTTGGAGTTTGTTTTATGATCATGTAGTATGTTTACCATTCGTATGCAATGAGAACCTTTCAGGATGTCACACCCTGCTAGTAGCGGAAGCGTATTGTGTGTGACGTAAGAAAGGTAATCATTGCATCCAAATGTATTAACAACATGAACCAACAACGATGCCATAGATATCTAGTTTTCAACAAAAGATTACAAGTTTTAACATAGTTTCCAAGTTCACTAACGTTTGACATAGCATAGTTCTAAGTTATTTTACATATAACAAAAGATAGTTTTTGACGCAACACAAAGTGAGGTTTTGTCCTCTATATACCCATACGAAGTTGGGATATAAAAGACAAACCCTCCCAAAAGTGGCCATTGTTGTCATTTGTTTTCCCGAATCCCATAGTGAATCACCGGCTCAAGACCTGTTTCCTGAAATACATGTAGTTTTAAAAAGTCAACAAAAAGTTGAGCGAGTTCATGCGGTATTTGATATCATATGAAATCTAGTACTTGTTATCTTGTAATCATGGTATGTTCTGATTAAAATCATGGAGTCTGTTTAAAGATCTATCAGTGGGTAGCTAGCCCCCTGACATAATGCGCCATAAGCAAAATAACCAAACCGAGGACACTTAGTTCACATTGGGATCACAAAAGCACTCCACGGTTAACAACTAGGAGTGGGGCGTGCCTCAAGCCCAATAGATCTACACCTTTTGCACCTTGGTCACTATGTGATTAATGGTTATAAATGTAGATTCCCTACTTATGCACATTGATTATGCCTCCTACTCCGTAACTAACATACCAATAGTTTTAACATGTATTTCCCCTCGATGTTTTTGAAAACAAAACATTGAAAACAGTGAAAGGAGGGACATGAACTCACAAGTTTGCGTTCCGTGAAATATGATATCAAAGTAAGCGTCCGTACGTGTCAATAACCTACATGTGTACTAATCTCGTTAGACACTAGGTCTTTTGGACCTCGTACAAGTTGTTCATCTTGAATTCTTTATTATGCTTTCGCTTGTCATCAATATTATTGGGCCTAGCCCTAGTTTTCTTGTTATTGGGCCTAGCCCTAGTTTTCTTGTTATTGGGCCTAGCCCTAGTTTTCTTGTGAGTCCATTAAATATACTCTTGCAATTTTTACCAAAAATTCACCAAGCATGTAACTTAATAAGTTCGTTTTTCACATGAAAAATACTTGGTAATTTTTATAGTTTTCGACTTTCCGGATTCTTGTTTTCGACCACTTAGTTATACGTTCGCTTTAGTGTCTAAAAATATGTTATTTTTAGACTCGACATTGTAGTAACTTGTTTACGATGTCGATACGCCCAAATTATCGTCATCAAGTGTTATGTATTTCCATTTCGGCCATTTTATTTATTTGTCCGATTTTACTAGCATTTCTTCGACCATGTAGGAACATGTACGTGTATTTATTTTGATCACCCTATAGGTATCTAATACATACACATATATGGCACACATTACATACACTTAGCAAGTTTCCGAATAGATATAATTTTTTACCAAAAATTATATTTATACTTTGTTATATTTTTACTCACTTTATTCTTGTAAAAATATATGTTTAAGTTCATAAGAACTTCTTTGAATATTTAACTATTAAATATTCCCATCAAAGTTTCCATAATGATGTTTATGACCACTAATCGCGTTTAACATTGTTAATCACCCTTTAATCCCATTTTTAATCGCGATTAGATTTTTAGAAAAATTCTCCATAGTTTCCCCTAAACTATGACGTTTCCCACGTTAGAAAAACGCGTTTAAATCAATAATCAATTCTCCAATCAATTTTTCAATACCTCAACTTTACTTACATGATAATATACACTTTAATCCCTCATTTCCATGAACATAACAAGTATATTTTAACAACTTGATTATGACAAATAATTTTCATATTTTTGCTAGACTTTTAAATAAATCATTTTTGCAATAACTTCAAATCAAGTTTCACCCTTTAACACCTTTCATTACAAGGCTTTTTAGGATGGTATTTAGTAATAATCAAGACTTTTAACTAGTCTTGTAAAATCAAAGTCTACTAATCTTCCAAGATTAGGTTGTAAACCCCTTTTAAACTCTTGTTTCTTTATGAAATCTTTTAAATACATAATTAGTTCATGGAAGTGAGTATGATGATCTTACAAGATTTAAACATATTCATGTTTAAATCATATATTTATGTTCATGATGGTAAGACGAACACGAATATAAAATACTACATGATATAATTCACAAGATCATCATAAGCATAAACTTTAAGCTACTAATCTCAACAAAAATAACATAATCATCATGAACACATGAACATATTAACACTAAACAACATAAATCAACACATAATATATTCATATTTAGTGTTTATTAGCTTTGTGTTTAGGGTTTTTGATTATGTTAAGCTTTAAATTCAAGATCATCAACTTGTACTTCTATGATTAACTAGTAAAATGAAGCTTAAAAATGGTGATTAGGAGACTTACAATATTGCACAACTAAATAAGAAAATAAGAAGAAAGTTAAGCTCCAATAAAAGCTCCTAATGAAGCTCCAAGTTTACCCTTACTTGAATGATCTTGAAAGGTTATTTTTAGTGAACAAAAGAGAAGTAAATGAAAGTTTAAAGGTGAGTAAAGGGGGGGGGGGGGGGGTGTTGGCTGCCGTAAATAAAGGTGCACAAGGAAGGGTTTTTTTTTTATTTTTTTTTATTTTTAGAAATGGTGTGCATAATGTGAGGGTATTGTCATATAATTGCAAAAATGGACTTCATCCATTTTATAAACTCTTTTGCATAAAATGGTAGACATCCACAACCATACCATACTTCTTCATCATCACAAGTCATCACCACATCAAGGTGGGGCCCACATGGGGGGGGGTAATATGAAACATTTTTATAAAAGATAAGGTTAAAATTGTTAAAAGAACTAGATATTTTGGTCATTAAACTAATTATAGTGATTAGGAATTTAAGTACAACATTAGTAGGGTAATTAGGGATTGGGACTTTATTTATCATTAACTAGTTCACTAGACTAGTTAAAATAGTGTTTAACTAGTTTAGACGGTTCCCGGTTAAGCGCCGGTTCACCTACGATGCTTTTATGTCGTACGGACAAGGATTTTCCGTAAGTTGGTTTCTTGCATCCGAAGGTTGTATGAAGTGATTCCGAGTCCCAAATTTAGTTTAACTAGCTCGCTAGATTCTTCGTTTGCTTGTTTCGTGACCAAAAATGTCGCCTACTAGTTCGTCGAGCCGCTAACGGACTAGTTTAGCGCATAGCGACGTAACGCCGGAAACTTGTGATTATGAACATTCCGTTGATATCATCTTATTGTTTTAGTATGTTTTTCATCAATTGACATTATTCCTAAGTCCCAGAAATGCTTTGTTATAGGTTCGGACGAGTTAAAAACACTATATTTTAAGCCGAAACGGACACTTTTGAGATTAGGGCGTTATACCGGAAAGTCTTATATCTTTGCAAGATGTGTTTTTGTAATAATGTTTTCTTATATAAATGGACTCAGTTATGTTATTCGAGTGTCGTTTTTCAGTGTTTTGGTCTAGTTTCACGGTTTGCTGGCATAAAATAGTGTAACCGTGAATAGTGCACGCAGCACTTTCTACCAACACTTTTAGGATATTGTTTGCTTGGGTTCGCAATGTGATGAAAACCAACATATGTTTTAGCATTGTTTCCTTGTCCTAACCTTGTTATCCAATTAACGACACTGTTACGTAATTAAATTACGCTACATGCATGAGATTATATAAATAAAATAGTGATTAGTTTGTACGGATTTTCTGGTTAATTGCCATTTGTCACACAGGATCACACCTCGTGCTTCCGCCTTAGAAAGGGGTGTGACAGATTGGTATCGGAGCTGCGATTGTAGTGAACCAGGATTACTTCTCGAGTCTAGACTACAATCTTTAGGATCCTCTCACGAAAACAAAATTTTCAAAAGTTTTCATTGCATAAAACTTTCCACGACATCCACTACCTGAACTTGTTTTCAAAGAGTCAAGTAAGGACACTACGAGACTTAGGGTGCACAGAAGTAGCACTTCTCTTTAAATACGGACTATTTGTAACATTATGTGTAACTATATCTATATATGTGTGTATATTAAGTAGAATTTATTAATATGTCTATATATATATATATATATATATAATAAATATGGCGTAGCATTTCTTTACAAGCTATCATGCCTTCCTCCATAAGTAGCGGGAAATATGAGGAGCATGGCCCGATGGTTATTGTCTCTGACGGTGATGAGATTCCAGTTTCCCAAGAACACCTCGCCCACGCCGACCTCGAGGATGGAGACGTATTCGACACCGCCATTCTAGACGTAGCATCACCTGTTGTATCTGTCGTTGACATCTCTTCTAATTCTAACCATGATTTTGTTGCCGAATCTTTTGAGTCTGTGACTTCTTCAATCCTTCCTGTTCATGTTCTTTCACCTACTGACTCACTCCATCCCACTCCCACTCACGTCGCCAGTGACGGCTCTTCACAAGCCACATGTCTCGGCGAATTATTCTAGTGGTGTACACAGTATCCCTTATGCTTCAGCTTTTCCGCATACACCCCACCCTCACTACCAGCCCCTTTTAATTTTTTTTCATTTCAGTTACTTTCGATGAAGCAGTATTTTTTGGTATGAAAATCACAGTTGAGTTTCGAGTACAATGTGACACCTGTGTCACTACAACCATCATACAAATACCAAACCAATGAAATATTATGTTTCATACTTGGGATTTGTATAAATATGTGTATCATTTGCACATATCAAGTCTTGTTCGATTTCGAGCTCTAAATCGCTTTCTGGAAAAGTTATACGCGAACTAATGCGTAAACGTAATCAGTTTAACGCGACAAACACTCCGGAATAGTGACATGGGCTTAACACACCTTAAATAACCTTTACATAACTTACAAATAAGTTTTGGAGGGTTTCGTGTGTCGAAATCAAGTTTATTCGATCGTAGGGACTATTTGCGTCAAACTGCGAAAGTCTGCCGATTCGTATGGTAACGAACCTTCCGGAATATGATCATAAGTTAAACATGCCCTAAATATCCTTTACATAGCTTAGAAATAGGCTTTGAGGTGTTTGGTGCGCAAAAATAAACTTATTTGATCAATAAGGACTAAAAGCGTCAAAAAGTGCATAAGTTTGCATTTTCGCGCATATCTTACGTTCTGAATATATCCGGAGATCCAAAAATTTATGTAATCATTAAACTATTTTATTTTAGTGATTGGCATGATAAAATTCCATTCGTCGCGTAATTTGGATCGTTCTTCGCGTCCGTTCATGTTTCGTCGTAATTAACCGAACAACGCGACCGTACAACCAAACGAACCGACATCCGAGATGTTTTTGAGCATATTTTAAGTTCCCTATACTTTAACTTCATTTTAGAGCCTTGAAATGAGGTTAACGGGGCTTAAACGTGCCAAAAATCAACTTTATAGCATGTAGGGACCTGTTCTACCAAAAATGAAACTTTTGCAAAAACAGGCTCCCTCATGCCACGCGCCAGACCCAAGTGCTCCTGGCGCGTGACGCGAGAGCGCCCTTTTTCAGCAGAACAATTTTCAGCTATTTGGTCGAATTTCAGGGGCTTTTATGTAAAACTCTCAATACATTGGGCTGGTATTTGGTGGTATTTCATGTCCAATGGTATTAGAAAACCTTGTGCCCACTTGGAGGGCCAAGATCGAAGCTCGTTTATCGATGAATGATCCTAACGGTTCTATGAAATCTATATAAACCCAACTCATTTTGATTCTTTCCTCACACTTGATCTGAATTTTCTCTAAGTTGAAGCTCAAAGCTTCATACCTGAGAATGTTTAGATCAAAATCTCCTAGCTTAGACCTTTTGTATGTATTCTTTCGTGCTTTTATGCGTTTTTAAGCGTAAAAGTCAAACTGTGTTTGACTTTCTGCTTTGACCAGGTTATGGTCAACACGAAGTTCGTTTGAACTTCGCAACGTGAGCGTAATCACTATGGTTATAGTCCCTAGTGACTATACCTACTGATTACCACTTTGAATAGGTGTAGTGACGAGTCATAGTTTCGGTCAAAATGCGCGTTTATGCGTATTTTGCAACCAAACTATTCTTGGGTATCAAAACCCTTTGTTTTGATATCAAAACCTGTTTTCTAACTTAGATAAACATGTTTTAACATGTTTAGCTCGTCACTTTTAGTCTAGTGCTTGTATAGAGTCGTAAGTCAAGCGGTCTAAACCACCACTTAGACTTTCCAACCCGACCCATTTGGTCGATCTTTAGGATCCGACCAAGCATATTATGTGACCATAGTTGCATAGGGAATAACCTTCAGAAGTTATACCTTATGGTTACTTCGTTTAAGTAGTTGTATGATAGGTAGTTTATATGCCTTAGGTAAATGACCAAAATGCCCTTTTTTACGCATAAATTCATTTTAAGCATATGTAACCTAAATTTTTACATCTAAACTGATTAGGCAACATTATTAAACATGTTAAGGCATATAATACTTGTCATAGGACTAGTTAGGCGGTCCGAACGTGTTTTACGCGAACGACGCGTTAAAGTAGCGTAAGATACCTAAACGGGTCGTAATGGGTCATAAGCACTTAGGATAGGTTTTGATTTAGGATGTAGGCTTTGTTAAACCATATTACATGAGTTCCCATACTCATTTGGTTTACGAAACCTCATTCTATCCGATCTTCCGATTTAGGTCCGGTTTATTTACATAGTTACCTATATTAGGTGCCGTTTGATTCCGTAATCCCTCTAGCTTTGCTTGGTTGTTATTCAAGACTTCTAAGCAATCCCAAGTGAGTACATAGTCCCCTCTTTTACTGTTTTCAATGTTTTGGGGTGAAACACGTGTACCTATTTGTTATATTCATGATTTCAAAGTATAAATTAATTATACATGTTAGTACTTATCTTTTGACAAACTGAATGATTATTTATGGTTTAAACACTAATTTTTCCAAGGTTATAAAATTAAATGTTAGATTGTACTTGTTTTATACATTCACCAGACCGATTGGTAGTACGATATAGCGCTATAGGATTAGACACCCCATTCCTGTTGTATGGAATGTCAGAAACCAATTTTTATCCAAATAGAAATTGCCTTTGTGGTATTTCTATAGTTTCTAAGGTGTAGTTTGATACACTAAGGTTTGAATGAATTCTAAATCACATTTTTTGTATATTTTGTTATACTCTCAAAAGTATAGTTTGATATGCTCCCATATTGATATTGTTTACCAAGGTATATTTGGATATACTATGTACAAAACCAACATATATTTTGTTAATTACTAAAATGTTGTTTGATATGTTACTTACAAAACCAAAAGCATAGTTTGATATGTTATTTACAAAACCAAAGCATAGCCTAATATGTTATTTATAAAAGCAAAGTATACTTATGATATACTACTGAAAACTAGGGCTGGCAATTTTACACGCACTACAAGAAAACTGGGTTTTTAGTACCCGCAAAAGCGTCCTAAAATTCTATTTTATAGGACCAACGGTAAAAGCGTTTCATGTAAAGGGGTCGTAATAAGTCCCGGAACTAAAAAAACGTCCTAACATCTCAAATAAGATTATGAAACCAATTTTATGGTCGCGTAATATGTCTTTGAACAACCAAAATAGTGTCCTAATAAAAACATATTAGGACACTTTTACGATGTTCTAACATGTGCTTACATACTTTTAATCTTTTGATACACTTACAAGCGTCCTTAGAAATTAATTGATAGGACCGTTATGATGTAACATTATAGCTAATTTAGTACCAAGAAAAGGGTCCTAATATACCATATAAGATTATAAAACCAATTTTATGGTCGCATAATATGTCTATAGATAACTTAAATAGCGTCCTAAAAAACATATTAGGACACTTTTACAATATTCTAATATGTGATTACCTACTTTTAATCTTTTGATACACGTACAATCGTCGTTAAAAATTAATTTGCATGACCCTTATGATGTAACGTTATAGCTACTTTAATATCAAGAAAATGGTCCTAATATCCCAAATAAGATTATAAAACCAATTTTATAAACAGACCATCAACATATATCATCCTAACAGTTATTGTATAACATCAAGTAATGAAAGAAATAAAACTTCATTATATTTCAAGTAAGTATGTTCGTAACAAAAACACAAACCATAAATAAGTTATAACATTATCTAACATAAAGTCTTAACATTTAACAAAGAAATTAAAATCAATTAAAGAAATAAGAAGCATAATATCTTGAGTCATCATGCGTCCTCAATCCTCATGGACTACCTACAAATAAACCATCCATGTATAAGCATTAAGCTCCATGATATTAAATTATTTGTATCACAAGTTTAACAAATACATACCGAGATGAATGGATAGGGCCATGCGATGGATGCACCAATACAATCTTGAATTGTAGAAAATAAACCATATGGCTTGAGCCCAAGCCTAAAAGCAAGCTTATTTAATAAAAAAGCCCAAGCCCGAAATTCGTTTATCGAGCTCGAGTTTGAAAAATTTCCTAGCAGCCGAGCTTGAGCTTTAGAAACAAAGCTTGAATCGAACTGAGCTCGAGCTTTCATAACTTATATGAGCTTGGGCTTGGCTCGGCTTGTTTGCAACCCTATTACTTGAACCCGTTTTAGACCATATATCCTTGCTAGTTATGCTCTGCAATATAAAAGATTGTCAAATATCTCAGTCACATACCTCAAGTTCTTGTTTGCCATGTACACACGGGTCATTAATACGAGTATTTCATGGTCACCAATAAAGCAACCAATTCTTACATTGTCAAATCCCAAAACATAATTTCTAGAAATTTCTCGTGCAACTATATATCACACATTCACACAGACCTTTTTGAAGTTATTGACTTATTGTAAAGGCAATTCAGTAACTAAGCTTCCAAAGTAAATCCTTTTTTGAATGATCTTACAATAGAACTCTCTACAAATCACACAAATCCAATTCAAATAGAATACTCATACAAAAAAACACAAGATTCAATCTGTAATTTCACAAAATCAAAATAAATATTGAACAAAAGGTTATCGAAAAGCTTACCCAAAAGGAGGAAGATTAAAGGTTACCCAAGAATCTATACGATTATCAAGTAGTTAAGTCACGAAACAAGATAACTTGCACCAATTCAACCTAATTCCAAGAATTAAAAATAGTTCAAAAGAATAAAAAAAAATTATAGGATTTATAATGTTATAAAATAATAAAATAAAATAAAAAACTAATAATTATGAAAACAAAATCTAATAATGTGCCCAAAATTTACATATATGATCTTCTACCCTTACCGATTGATAAAAATAGTGAACAAAAACTGGGCGTGATTAAAATATAAGCATATACAGTAATACATATACAATTTAATGCTTAATCGATGCATAATGCAACATTTTATATGCTAGAACTATTATGATATTATCTAGTACTAATATAAGTACAACTAATTATTTGCTACCAGCATGAAATATTCAGTTTCAATAGTGTTATTTCCTTTAAGGTTTCAAAGCACAAGATACCCAAATTGCCATAACAATGGGGGTGTACAGATAAACAACAAATTCTTAACAGGCTTATTTCAACAAACTTGGCTAAAAAGCAAGACTAAATTTCACAGTTGTTCACAGGTCGCTCAATTAGGCATTAACAAACAAGATATGATCACTTAAACTCTACTTTGATATTTCTTACCTCTTGAATTAGCAAAACTTTTCACATGTATAACACAATAAACATAAAAAATGATATTTATTGCCACATGAATCCATCTAATCAACAGAACATCGAGGATTTCTGTATGTTTGAAGAATCTGAATGATGCTCTCATCAAGAGCATAAGTAAGGTTAAAAAGATAAAAACAAACTAGATCATCGACATTGAGATAAAGTTACAGAGTTTAACTTCCAATAGCACCTACACTTTAAATTTATTAAATCAGGTTTACGAGTTTTTTTTTTTTTGCTCTAGTTGTTTATTTGTCGTTAACTGCGGTTCCGGCGACGGATACTTTTCGGATTTTCAATTAGTGATTTCAATAGGTGTGTTAGGCTATGAGGTGTGGATGGAGCCCCATGGGGCTTTATCATGCCACCTAGGCTTCATGTCATCGCCATGTCAGCATGGGGGATTTATCATGCCCCCCTTTAATTTGGAGGGTGTGGATGGAGCCCCGTGTCATGATTATCTAATTATTTTTTTATTTAAATATTTATTTTTTAACTAGAAAATAAAAACAAAACATAATTTCATTAAAAAAATAAAAACACTACATAATTTCATTAAAAAAAACACTACATAACTTCATTTAAAAAATAAAACCACTACTCGTCCTCGTTCAACGCGTTTCAGCTCGTTACCACGGTGGCGGGGCATCAATGGCGCCCCGACATAGCGCCGGGGGTGTGGTCGATGGCGGAGGGGTGGCGCTATAGGCGTCCAGCTGGCGAGGGTGGCGCCCCCACACCCTCCAGCCTTATAGTACGTTTAGCAACTTGATCTCAAAATAAAACATGTAATTGTTATTAACTAGGTGTTGCCCCGCCCGCATTGCGGGCGATGGCCGAATAATTCTTAACCAATTAAAAAAACAGTATTATAGTTTTGCTAGAAAGAAAAAGTAAAAAGAGTGTTAGGCAGCTCCTTAACACGATTTTTAGCTGGGGGCAAAGTCATATTTTTATTTTTACTTGGGAGAAAAATCAAATTTCTTTCCCGAGGGTAAAATCCCAATTTTTAGCTAGGGGAAAACCTTATTTTTATTTTGCACTGGGGCAAAAAAACATTATTTTGAATTGAGGGTGATATCGTAATTTTGAACCGAGGGAAAAATCGTAAATTTTAGTTGGGGGCAAAAGCATAATTTTATTTTGAGCTGGGGGCAAAGACGTAATTTTAAACTGGGGGAAAACCGTAATTTTAAAGTGGGTATAAAATAATAAACTGATGTAAAATCGTAATTTTGAGCCGGGGGAAAAACAAAATTTTATTTTGAACTGGGGCGAAAACGTAATTTTGGCTGAGGGTAAAAGCGTAATTTTTTTACCGAGGGCGAAATCGTATTTTCGGTTTAGCTGGGTGTAAAGTCATATTTTTATTTTGAACTGGGGAAAATCATAATTTTGAACCGAGGGTAAAATCGTAAATTTGAGGTAGGGGAAAACCATAGTTTTATTTTTAGCTGGGGGCAAAAAAGTAATTTTAAACTGAGAGTGAAATCGTAATTTTGAACCAAGAGAAAAAACGTAATTTTGAGCTGGGGGTAAAAGTGTAATTTTATTTTGAGCCGGGGGCGAAGACGTAATTTTAAACTGGGTGCAAAATCGTAAATTTAAAGTGGGTATAAAATAAAAAGCTGATGGTAAAATCGTAATTTTTGAACCGATGGCAAAATCGTAATTTTAGCTGCTGGCAAAAGGGTTATTATATTTTTTAGTTGGGAGAAAAGCGTAATTTTAAAATGGGGGCAAAACCGTAATTTTAAAGTAGATATAAAATAATAAAATGGTTTGTCCAATAGAGGAGGAGCGACCGCCCATTTCGACCAATGGTATTCCCTGCCGTTGTGTTTGTATATGTTGAATAATGTGAAGGTCTTTCTACCATAGCTAATATTAAAATAATATGGAGTGATATGTGTTTATATTAAGCTGGTCCAACAAGGTCACTAGTTTGCTACATGCATTTACCTCTCAACTTAATTAAACCACCAGTCGATTGAATATGAAGCACAACTGTTGTTCCTTCGTTACCTTTGCATTTGTGTGTATGTACTTAGATAATAATTAATTTTCACTACATGAATGTAATTCTTTTTAATAATCTGATCCTAACTATCCATATAAAAAGTTAATTAGAACTTTACACTTACAAATTAATGATATTATTCCAGACACAATTTAGGTTAATCTTGATAAATTTAGAAGCGTAGCAAAGTGTAGCAATTAATTCATTCCAACCACCAGTTGTGTTGGTTTCATAGTCAAAATTAACAAGTGGAACAAGAAAAGAACACATCCATCATTCAATTTATTGTGTATTGAGCTTTTTTTTATCTTGCAGATGGGTAGGTTTCTAGTCGCCGAACAATAACCCAATTCGTAAAACAATTACAGAACACATACTTAGGGAAGATCGAATTCATTACCTCAATAATCGAACCGGAACAAACTAAAGAGTGAGGCAAGAGCGGTGACCGTGGCTGTTCATGGCTCAAAGAAAGCGAGTAACCCAACTGATGGCATCGAACAAAGGTGGTGTGTGACAATGATTGTGTAACCGGTGAAGCTAGAACAATGGCGGCAAGGTGGGTGCCTGATCCGTCGTAACAGAGGGAAGATTGGAATGCCATTTTGAATGGAACAATGTCGTAGGGTTTTTTTTTATTAGAAAAAAAAGGTTGATTAGAATGAGAAATCGTAATCCCCAAATCAAAGGCTGATTTGTTTCCTTTTTTTTATTTCAGAGATTATACAAAAACCAACTAAAACAAATCGTGCAAGCCAACTAAGGGTCAAATTATAAATGTTATACTATTTGTATTTTCTTGAATGCCATCAATTAAAGAAACACACGTAATTATTCATTATTAGTATATAAATTTCTTCCTTTTAACTTTGTGTTGAACGTAGAAAAAAGAAAAAAAAATGTAACAAGACAACTTAATGTATATTTTGCATAGAAACATATATTTAGTTATTAGAGCTATCACATTCAATCCACCATATTTTCATCCTAAATTACACTAAAAAACACTACATTTTCTCTCTCCTTTTCAATTAAATAATATTTTTTATACCTTTATCATTATCTTTTCTCTCTCCTCCATTCACAACCACTTTTTATATTCTTTATATTTTAAAAACACCACACACATAATTTAGTTATTTGGATGTGAATTCTCTAAAGATTACCAAATTTAAAAAATAACTAACTTATTATTATTATTATTATTATTTTGATGTTACAACCACTACTCACCACCACTCACCACCTCCACTCACCGGCCACAACCACCACCACCACCTCTCACCACCACCACCACCACCGCCGGCCACCAACACCACCTCTCACCACCACCACTCACCGGCCACCACCACTCACCATCACCACCACCGGCCACCACCACCACCACTCACCACCACCACCACCGCCGGCCACCACCACTACTTACCACCACCACCACCGGCCACCACCACCACTCACCACCACCACTCACCGGCCACCACCACTACTCACCACCACCACCACTCACTGGCCACCACCACTCACCGGCCACCACCACCACCACCACTCACCGACCACCACCACCTCTCACCAACACCACCACCACCACTCACCGGCCACCACCACTACTCACCACTACTCACCACCACCGGCCACCACCACTACTCATCACCACTCACCACTACTCACCGGCCACCACTACTACTCACCACCACCACCACTCACCGGCCACCACCACCACCACTCGCCAGCTACCACCACCACTCACTACCACCTCTCACCACCACCACCACCACTGGCCACCACCACCACTCACCACCACCATTCACCGGCCACCACCACCAGCCACCACCACTACTCACCATCACCACTCACCACCACCACTCACTGGCCACCACCACTACTCACCACCACCACCACTCACCACCATCAGTCAACGGCCACCTCCACCAGCCACCACCACTACTCACCACCACCACCACCACTCACGGGTCAATAACCTAGTATTATTGTAAAACTCTAGCGAATAAACGTCCTATAAAACTTATGTTTTACGACTCAAATATCAAGTGTCCTATTACGGTGTATTATAATAACACCATAATGATTAAGCGTCCTATAAAGGTTAAAGTTATAAGACCCTAGTGTCAAGTGTCCTATTAAGTTATGTTATAATAGAACTCTAGCGATTAAGCGTCCTATAAAACTGATGTTTTATGACTCAAATATCAGGTGTCCTATTACAGTGTATTATAATAACACCACAATAATTAAGCGTCCTATAAAGGTTAAATTTATAAGACCTAAGTGTCAATTGTCTTTTTAAGTTATATTATAATAAAACTCTAGCGAATAAGCGTCCTATAAAACTAATGTTTTATAACTCAAATATCAAGTGTCCTATTATGGTGTATTATATTAACACCACAATGATTAAGCGTCCTATAATGTTTAAAGTTATAAAACCTGAGTGTCAAGTGTCCTATTAAGTTAAGTTCTAATATGACTTCAACTAGAAAGGTACCTATAACACTAAACATTTATGACTTAAGTACAAAGTGTCCTATTAAGTTTTGTTATAATAGGACCCCAGATGATCAAGTGTTCTAATACAGTACCACATAATGAGACACTAACAATTAAATGTCTTATAAAGTACTTTATTAAGATCTACATTTTAAGTGTCCTATTAAATTATATGATAATAGGACCCGAAAAAATCATCCATCCTATTAAATAGTTTTTTAGGACACCGGTTTAGTAGAGTATATTATAAAAGGACCTCAAAAGTTTATTAGTCCTATTAAATGGTATTTTAGGACCTTATTTTACAAGCGTCCCACAGAAAAGGTCCGAAAAAGCCATTTTTGTTGTAGTGACGAATACACGAATACACGACACGAACCTACACGACCTTAACATGTATCGTGTATGACCTTAACAGGTAACAGGTACTAAACAGGTAGACACGAAAATACCTGTTAATTTTCGTGTCTAAACAGGTTAGATACCTGTTTACCTGTTATATACCTGTTAAGACATGTTAAGATTTTAATTTTAATTAAATAAAAAATATACCCCTCATTTACTCAAATATAGATGGAAGTATGGAACGACCCTGTCTTCTTTAGTTCAAAAAAAAAGAAACCCTAACTCTCTTAAGTTCAGCCGCATCATCCATTCATCCAGATCCAGCGTGCCGGTCATCCACCGCCGGTCATCCACCGCCTGCATCCACCGTCAGTCATCCACCGCCGCTCCACCATGCCTGCATCCACGCCGGTCATCCACCACGCCTGCATCCACCGTCAGTCATCCACCGCCGCTCATCCACGACGCAATTTAAAGGTAATTTTATATTTGTTTCAGTGAATGCCGTATATCTGAGTGAATGCCGTTTATATCTGTTTCAGTGTTTGGTTATATCTGAGTTATGCAGTATGTATCTGGTTCAGTGTTTGGTTAAACTGTTTCAGTGTTTGGTTAAACTGATGCCGTTTTGCTTAAACTGAATGCCGTTTTGCTTAAACTGTTTCAGTGTTTGGTTAAACTGTTTCAGAGTTTGGTTAAACTGATACCTGTTTAAACTGTAAATGAGTGAACTTTTATGGTAAATGACTGTGAACTTTCTGTAAATGACTGTGAACTTTTATTGTTTATGTTTATTGCAGATTAAGAATGAGTGATTCTCAAAGGAAGGTGGGAAAGAAGAAGGATAAGAAGTCCTATGTATGTTTATCTAACTTTTATGGCTTTCGGTTCAAGTTTGGTATTATTTTTTGTGTAACTTTATTTGTTTTCTCTATTGTAGGTGGAGTCAGATTCTATCAAAGTTGATCTAGAAAATGACACCTCAATGAATATGGATGTGGAAGATGATGAAGTTCACTCTATGGAGGTAGATGATACAAACGATAGTGATGATAACAAATCAGGAGTAAAGAGACAACGAAAGGAAAGATCTATTGTGTGGCAATACTTCACTAAACTTAAAAAGAAAGCAGTTGGTGGAAAAGTTCCAAGCAAGTGCAACAAATGTAATCATGTTATCATATATGATAGCAAGCAAGGTACGGGGAATCATTCGAAACTCACTTGGTAAAGTTCTACCGTCGCATCGGAGTCCACATTTAGTGCAAGTGGAAGAGTTCTTAATGAACATCGAAGCTCACTTGGTAAAGATACCGTTGAGGCTCTAATATGCACAAAGGATTGGTTATATGGAGATTATTGTAATGTCCATTTTTCCTTGAGTTTTGTAAGGTTTTTATAACATAATATCACACTAATAGTATATGTTTGTTTGTATTTGTAGGTTCTAATGAAGTTAATTTGGATGAGCTCACTGAAGATATAATGTCACTTGATATTAGTGGAGAATCAAATGCTTCAAACTCAATGAACACTTCTAAGGTAACCACTCCAAATGCTTCGAGTAGTGTTGCTAAAAAACAATGAACAATCAAAGGTACTTACTCCAAATGTTTAAAGTAATGTTTGATAAATTAAAATTACTCAATTTATGTCCAATTGTCAATGCTAAATATGAGTACAATTATGTGCAGGTTTGAATTGTTGGAATTAAAGATCTAAGAAGAGAACCATGGGAACTTGGAAACTTTGAACTTGTTTTTAATGGATGTATTGAATTATTTAAGTCTTTTGTGATTTGCCGTTTATGGATTTTTGTTTTAAACTTGTTAAGTATTCGGTATTTTGTGGATTATTTAAGCTGTTTGTGAACTTTTGGCGAGTTTTGTTTCACTAAACAGGTTCTAAATATGTGATTATTTTAGTGTTAGTTAACAGGTATTAACAGGTAATTTTCGTGTATATCGTGTCGTGTTCGTGTTTGAAAAATAGGACACGAAATCTTATCGTGTCGTGTTCGTGTATAGCCTTTCGTGTATGGTGTCTTATCGTGTCATGTCTTATCGGGTACGGGTATACACGATATGCCAGCCCTACTGAAAACTATTATTTTGATAACTAAAGTATATTTGATATACTATCTGTTTAATTATTTTGGAACTAAAATATATTTTAATATATTACTCATTCGACTTTCTTAAAGCCAAGGTATAATTAATTTATACTAGACTACTCCCTCAGCCTCTCAGACTGAGCCTCCTAGTCCCACTAGACTACTCCCTCAGCCTCTCAGACTGAGCCTCCTAGTCCCATTAGACTACTCCCTCAGCATCCCAGACTGAGCCATAACTAACAAATAAAATGTGCTCACTCTTTTGTTTGTAAAAATGTTTTGTGACCTGGATCTGAACGTTTAGTGTATGCAATGTAAAAATGTTTTCGTGAGAGCCCTAGTGATCATAGTCTAGACTCGAGAAGGAATCCTAGTTCGCTATGATCAAAGCTCTGATACCAAGCTGTCACACCCTGGCTTTGCGGAAGCGTGGGTTTATTTGGTGTAACTTCTTAATACCATAGCTTAATCACATCAAAGCTATATGAAGTTAAAACCACGATGATAATCCATTACTTCATGTTTTAAAAACAAAATACCACAACATTGTTTTCAAATGTCGACACATGCAACGAAAATGCAACATAACAAACTAAAAACATTGTTCAAAAGACACAACCACAGACATGAAACAAACACAGCTCAAGACTTGTGACTCGTCCAGGTAAAAGCCACAACTCCCAAACTTGGATGACATCGCACTTTTTACGCAGCTTGAAAACATAACATACCTCGCCAGATCCCTAATTCCCTGAAATACATGTAAGTTGGAAAAATCAACAAAAATTGTTGAGCGAGTTCATGTAAAGTGAGTATGTAAAACCTTTGTAATATGAAAATCCCTGGTATGTAGCAAATAAGGAAATAAAGAGATCACCAATGGTTTGCAAGGCCATTGATATGTGTGAAGTGCAGTAGGAAGACTCAAACCTAGCAGATTTTTGCGTCGGGTACCAAGTCACCCCGAGGTCCGTTCTGTTGGGCCTGGGGCTGGGCTCGCTACACCCAGATAGATCTACCGCTAAAGACCCTCGGTCCTACAATGAGGATTAATGGCCTCCAGTTCCCGCCTACCCACTCACATGATCTAAGTAGTAACCCTCCTTACGCTAACCATACCATGTAAAAAGTATTCGTAATCATAGTAACATGTATTTCACCCCCGAAGTATAAAAACTGAAAACAGTTAAAAGAAAAGGGGGACATGAACTCAAAGAAGTGCGTCTCGAAATAGTAAATCCCCAAATCAACCTGCTGCGTGACGACCTACACGTACTAACTTCTATTAGACGGATGACCGTGCCTTGGCTTAAGGTTTAACGTTTTTGGGAAATAGTTAGGCAACTATTTCGTATTTACACTTCGTAATTATCGATAGTTATATTCCTTCCCAAGGATGGGGGTATTAATACATGTGCGTTTTTATAAATCCAAAAATATATTATTAAGTCTCACTTAATAAAATATATTTTTATTCATTTGTCTAAAATATTCTATCTCCAAAATATACATATTTTTCCCAAAAATATTATATTTTATTCCATACGATTTCCAAAATAATACTTTTATCAAAATATGCATTCAAGAGTATTTTTCCGAAAATACATAAGTTACATTTAAAGTTCGGGTGGTAATAATAATACCGGTGTAACTTAGATATTTATTTGTGAAGGCGTTGGTATTATTTTGGAGTCGTTACTTTTTAGTGTATACGAGTTATATTATTTTTAGGGTAAATCATCTAGTTCACAAAATAATCATAAAATCACACAAGCGTTTTACTACGAAATATATATTCTAAATATATATTTAACAAGTTTCATTTACGAAAATCCACCTCCGACACTTGGTAATTTTGTAATAAAAATCATGGCGAAGTTTGTTTGGAAAACAAGTCAAAAATATATTTATAAACACTTGTCACCAAAATATTCTAAGTGTTATTTTCTGGAAAAATTTCGCCAGAGCTTCCTCTGTAACTGGAGGTGGCCACGCTTACTAGCGTATCATTTTCTTTTCAAAATTCAATCAACAATTTTCCAATCATCAATATTCAATGTTCAATCGTCAAACTAGTCAAAATAAGCATAAATCGCAAACACATGAACTTATAAGTTGTGTAAAAGTATGTAGTAACTTTCTAACATTTTTAGTAGATCTTTCTATCTTTAAAAATGAATCGGTTTCCTGAAAACTTTATTTTTAAAGAAGATGTAACCTTACAACTTCTAGTAAAAAATTATGGAAATATTTCTTTGTTAAATCCTTTTGTTACACAAGTGTTTACACACTTGTTTGTTCACAAAAACACTTTTAGTTTATGAAAGATCCGGCTTTAAGATAAGACTTGTATATTTTACTTGGTTCTTCGAAAATACCACTTGTAGATCTTCAGATCTACTAGTTTAAAACTCTATTTTACAAGAAACATCAACTTTACACAAGTTCATGTTTATGTATGGAAAGGTTTGTCATCTTGTATCTTCTACACTTAACATATTGCTAGTTCATGTTCCATGAACATGATCTAGCGTGGTTAGATGACGATCCGTTCCACTACTAGCAACCAACAACATAAAATAACCATAACTAAACAAGATTCACAAGTTTTACACCATTATTTACCCTTTAACCAAAAAGTTTATCATTCTTATAAGACTTTATGCTTTGATCTTAAGTGTTCTCGAGTTTTAACCGTTAAACTTCTTATTAACCACTTTAATCATGAACAAGGAAGTGTTTAGAAGCACTTACTACTAGCTCAAGGCTAGGGAAGAATCAAAGCGAAAACTAGGTGGATAAAAGCGATGTAGAGAGGTCCTTGAGATTCCGTAAGCACCGAGCCTCCTTGTATGAACTCTTGCACACTTGTATGTATGTGAAATTGCAAGATCGAAATTTGGAAGTGATGGTGGGTGTGTGTGAGCTCTCGGCCGAACCCAAGAGAAGAGGGAGAGAGAGTAGTTTTTGCTAAGTGTTGGTGCAAATGAGATGGTGATCTTATGGTCTTACTTATAGACCATTTTACTTGATTAACCATGAGATAATATGTCATCTAGATATAGGACATGTATGATTAAAATAATCAAAATTGGGTGGTGTGTGTTCCCTAGGGGAACCGATCGGTTGAAGGGGGGGGGGGGGTTATGGTTTGGTTTGAACTAGATAGTTAGTAACTAGTTAAGTACTAAAGGTGTTAATTAGTGTATTATGTGTGTTATGAATTATAAAAGGTGTTAGGGTATTCGGGGACCCTAACTAGCTCAGAAAAGGAAAAACAATGTCATTGACAATATTTTCATGTTTCGGGTAAAGTCCGGTTGTTCGGTTGGATATTGATCCGTTAAATTGCTAAATAAGCATTTAAAGTGTCGTTAATATTAGTTTTAGTGACACAATGAATTCCCGACACTTTGGAAAGTGTCTAGAATTATTTTCCCATGTTTTTGCACTTTACTAGTAAACTTAAATGCTGAATTTTTGCATAAAGTGAAGAATTTTGTAATTAAAGCATGTTTTAGGCACATCCGGTCACTATAACTATCACCTAGTGACGCAGTTTTACAATCCTCACCTCCCTACACTCCCTACTAGTGTAGTAAACTATTCCCGGCTCATACTGGCCTCAGAGACAACATCTGTCTAGTGCTGGCAATGTCAGCATGTTTATTGGGTTATCCGTTTGTTGTGCTAACTGTGCTTTTGTGCATCAAGTTTGTCACTATAGTTCTGTGTAAATAATGGAGTGACAGCAATAAAGTATGATGCATGTATGTGTATGTATCAGAATTCAAGTAGCAGTTTAATCTCAACTGTAAGCAAGCACAGCAATCAAGCATTAATTAAATATTAATTAATTCGTACGGATACCTGGTTTGGTGAGGGTTGTCACATTCTCCCCCCGTTAAAGAAATTTCGTCCCGAAATTTTAGGCTCTGCTTCTAGTTGCAGTGGTCTTAGGAAATAAATGGGGGTACTTCGCCTTCATACGATCCTCACGTTCCCACGTGAATTCAGGCCCATGTCTTGCATTCCATCGAACTTTGACGAGTTAGACACTGCTCCTGCGAGTTTTGTTAACTTTCCAATCCGTAACCTCGACGGGTTCTGTGACAACCGGGGATTTACGGCTCTTAATTACGTAATTAACAGACGATTAACGCGACAATAAATAGTGCTTACAGCACGGATTAACTTAATTAGGCCTTTGGAATGCCCAGGAACGTTTATCCGACTTTACAGCACGCGTATGAAGATTCGCGTGGAATCTGCGGAACATCAAACGACAACGGACTGATACCGTACAGAATACTGATAACGCCGAAAAATAATAAATTTTACGAGATATTTTAACTTCGTAATTAAATTTTAGTGACAACAGTCGAAACCGGATCGAAAAACGGATTAAAGACGGCAACGATACAATTTTTCGCGATTATTACCGTAATCGACAAACGGGCGTGCAAACAACGACTACCGGCCGTATTTTTGTGTATTTTAATTTTTGACGTTAAACAGAGTTCAGGGTTTTGATAACGGGTCTCGTAGGATTTACGGGCCACTTACACACGGGGATTGAGCTAGTAGGCCCTGGGCCCAAGCCCAAAACCCCCAAGCCTAAACCTACATATAAGATATTAGATCTACAAAATCCCTTGAAAATCTAGATAAAATATTTACTAGATTACAAGAGATCTTAACCCTAAGGATGAAATATTTGACCTGAATGTAAAATAAATGCACAAAAGAACTTTAATCCTCCAAATCTCTATAAAGGACCCCTTTGTCTGCGTATCAACCTACACACAAACAAAATGCACAGACAAAACTCAACACAACACACACCCTCACATTTGCTCTCTCTCCCTCTCGGTGAACATCAGGCGGAGCCGGCAGCGGCGGAGCTCCGGCGAACATGTCCGGCCAAACACCCTCTCCCTCTCCGCCTCACCTGCACACCCACACCTCAACACCCCCTCCTCTTTAGCTTCATCAAAACGGAGCACCACCACCACCGTCCGGTGGTGGTGCGGCGACGATAACCAGAGACGAGAGAGAGAGACTGAAGCAGAGAGAAAATCTCCGGCGGTCGGAGACTCGGACCAGCGGTCCGATGGTCGAAGTCCCGATTCCGACCGGTCATTTCGTTTATCCGGCGGATTTGGTTCGTTTATCCGGCAGTCCATGCCTTTATCCGACGAGATTTCCGATGTTGATGATCACGACAGTGGAGGTGGTCTCGAGTTTCTGTTCGGAAGCCAGCAATGGTCAAGTGGGTTCCGTTCGGTTGGGGAATAGTCGGGTTGGATTCACACTCAACATCAGATACTTTCCTGGTCAGGTGTTTGTTTCGACTCAGTCCACTCGGTTCTATATGTTTCTGTTCAGGTTTGGATTTCGGGTTCGGTGTCCGGGTCAATGTATGGTTCAACTCGGTTGACTCGGTCAAGCCGAGTCAACTCAGTCAACAGCGACCAGTCAACAACGGGTCAGGCAGTTTGATTTCGGGGTGTGACAGATTGGTATCAGAGCTATAGGTTACAGCGAATTAGGTTCCTGTTATGATACCTAGGCTCTAACCTTACTTTTCTCTGGGACTTAGATTATTAAGACGTTGAATACATACAGAATGCCTAGTACTCGAATATGGTCTCCAACCGTTGCCGAAAAACAAACAGTCAAAATTTTGTTTTCAAACATACGCTATTGTGATGTTTTATACACGGTACACGAAACGATTACATACAGTACACAAAAATTTGAGAGTTTAGGAAACATGCATTTAAGACCTTCGGAACAGGGAGTCAGTCTGAGAGACTAGGAGTTCAGTCTGAGAGGCTGGGAGGATAGTCTAGTGGGACTAGGAAGTTTAGAGGCTGGGAGGATAGTCTAGTGAGACTAGGAAGTTCAGTCTGAGAGGCTGGGAGGATAGACTGGTGGGACTAGGGGAATTACTTGATTGCTTATTGGTGACTAACATGTTTATTTGATTATATGATTGATTATTTGCGCATGTGTGTGTTTATTAAAGGTCGCCACGTAGGAACCGCGAATATTAACTCGGGCACACATTATCCATATTGTCTGTGATATTTTAACTTCCCGAGCAGGCAGCCTACGCATAACAAAACGAGCGCACAAGAATACATGCAACTCAATCTTTACGTCAACGGATGTCGGGGTACATCACCTTCTACGCGGCACACAACGCTAGTGCACAGGTATACATGAAACTTAAGCTATACATCAACGGAGGTTGAAGTACAACACATATGACTATCGAGGCGAGGCCTTTGAGAAGGAACGATGACGCAAATTTAATGACGACGCTAGATTCCTGTCAGCAGGAGAACTAACGATCAGGAAACGACAACTTGTCACGTGATCCTGCAACAACACGAATCACGCCAGGGAGAAGACGATTGTCTCCGCATTTCTTCCCCCCCTACCTAACTAATGACGAATACGCTATGTTCGACATTCCATGGTAATGTCACCTAACAATTGGTCGTCATACGAAACCCCCAGGTAAAGTCCTCAAATTTCTTTTATTGAAATTTCGAATTTCACACTTACTGAGTAGATTTTCGTATCTCTACTCCTCTTAATGGTCATTGTATCACGATCATCTCTCTACAAATTACATACATGGTTTTTCGTTGTGACCATGCCGAAAATTTTCTTGTCGATACATATATTTATTGTCGGATTGCGCTAAAATCAAATTCAATTGTCTGAACTTGTTCATTACACATATTCGATTCAAGACGCCATATGATGCATTGGAAGCATCATATTCAAATCAATTTTACGAGCACTTCATTTGTTCCGAGTCGAGGTAAACTTGTTTGGTATTCGACTCCATTAAATTGTATGTTGATTTCGACACCATGTGATGGTGATTTTCAGTAGTTTGAAGCTTGCGCTAAACTCGTCTACGCATCTCATGCACGGATTTAACTATTTATTTATTAATTTGCTTTAAATCCGTTTCGATTTCTCATAGTTAAGCGGTCTTAACACAATTGTGTGTTATGACAATGGTACACAAATTCATTGCATATTCCGGTGTACCTCATGACGGTTCTTTCAACATCGATTGAATGCTTTGCGACATTCATTGCTTCCTCACCTTCGATCGAAAACATTGTTTCATTGATGTTCCATTTTCAATTGAAAATCCTACGATGTCATTTGAAACAAACTTTCAGATTCACTTTATTGCGCTTCCATTTAACTTCAAACACGGTGAATTTGTTTGATCACCGCTGTTATTGAATAATTTGAACCACTACGACACCTTGAGGTGTTGGTACAAACTTGTAGCTTGGGCTAATCATGATCGATCGTTTCATGCAAAACACAGGTGATACTTGTTCGATCACCGACATTATTGAATTATTTCATTCATTGCGACACCTTATGGCGTCGGTGTAACTTGCAGCTTGTGCTGATCACGGTCGAGCATTTCATGCAAACTATTATATTTGAGATTGTTGATTCTAAGTTCATCCAGTGGATGTTATTGCTCCTAGAACTCATTTACATGTTATAAATGTTCATATGGAATTCGATTGGTCGAAGTTCCTGTTCATTGTTGGATCCTTGTTAACTTAGTCGCACATTAGTGACTGTACCTATACGTCTCGTTTCTGTTGACATCAATTACTGAGACACATTTCTTTTAAACCGTTGGGATTCCTATTGTGGAGGAATGTTATTAAATTCACATGACTCGAATAAATCTTGTTTCGATTACGCGGTCATTCACTTTGTTATTATTCGGACTTACCTGCGAACAACACAATTCTGAGGAGATAACATAGTCTAAATTTCGAGGACGAAATTTCTGTAACAGGGGGAGAATGTGACAACCGGGGATTTACGGCTCTTAATTACGTAATTAACAGACGATTAACGCGACAATAAATAGTGCTTACAGCACGGATTAACTTAATTAGGCCTTTGGAGTGCCCAGGAACGTTTATCCGACTTTACAGCACGCGTATGAAGATTCGCGTGGAATCTGCGGAACATCAAACGACAACGGACTGATACCGTACAGAATACTGATAACGCCGACAAATAATAAATTTTACGAGATATTTTAACTTCGTAATTAAATTTTAGTGACTACAGTCGAAACCGGATCGAAAAACGGATTAAAGACGGCAACGATACAATTTTTCGCGATTATTACCGTAATCGACGAACGGGCGTGCAAACAACGACTACCGGCCGTATTTTTGTGTATTTTAATTTTTGACGTTAAACAGAGTTCAGGGTTTTGACAACGGGTCTCGTAGGATTTACGGGCCACTTACACACGGGGATTGAGCTTGTAGGCCCTGGGCCCAAGCCCAAAACACCCAAGCCTAAACCTACATATAACATATTAGATCTACAAAATCCCTTGAAAATCTAGATAAAATATTTACTAGATTACAAGAGATCTTAACCCTAAGGATGAAATATTTGACCTGAATGTAAAATAAATGCACAAAAGAACTTTAATCCTCCAAATCTCTATAAAGGACCCCTTGTTCTGCGTATCAACCTACACACAAACAAAATGCACAGACAAAACTCAACACAACACACACCCTCACATTTGCTCTCTCTCCCTCTCGGCGAACATCAGGCGGAGCCGACGGCGGCGGCGGAGCTCCGGCGAACATGTCCGGCCAAACACCCTCTCCCTCTCCGCCTCACCTGCACACCCACACCTCAACACCCCCTCCTCTTTAGCTTCATCAAAACGGAGCACCACCACCACCGTCCGGTGGTGGTGCGGCGACGATAACCAGAGACGAGAGAGAGAGAGACTGAGACTGAGAGAGAGAGAGACTGAAGCAGAGAGAAAATCTCCGGCGGTCGTAGACTCGGACCAGCGGTCCGATGGTCGATGTCCCGATTCCGACCGGTCATTTCGTTTATCCGGCGGATTTGGTTCGTTTATCCGGCAGTCCATGCCTTTATCCGACGAGATTTCCGATGTTGATGATCACGACAGTGGAGGTGGTCTCGGGTTTCTGTTCGGAAGCCAGCAATGGTCAAGTGGGTTCCGTTCGGGTCAGATTTGGGGAATAGTCGGGTTGGATTCACGCACAACATCAGATACTTTCCTGGTCAGGTGTTTGTTTCGACTCAGTCCACTCGGTTCTATATGTTTCTGTTCAGGTTTGGATTTCGGGTTCGGTGTCCGGGTCAATGTATGGTTCAACTCGGTTGACTCGGTCAAGCCGAGTCAAGCCGAGTCAACTCAGTCAACAGCGACCAGTCAACAACGGGTCAGGCAGTTTGATTTCGGGGTGTGACAGGTTCTTCGGTAAAGTGGAGCGTGTCGTCGATATGAACTTCGTCAGCAGGAATGATCACTGTTTCTTGTGTTGGACTCTTTCTCAAATTTGATACATGGAATGTATCGTGAACACCATTGAGTTCAGCAGGTAGGTCCAACTTGTAGGCTACAAGCCCAATCCTTTGCAGTATCTTGAACGGGCCAATGTAACGCGGATTCAACTTCCCACGCTTTCCGAAGCGTGCCACACCCTTTCAGGGTGAAACTTTCAATAAAACCATATCCCTAACTTGAAATTCCAAAGGTTTCCTCTTTGGATCTACATAGGCTTTCTGCCTGCCGCGAGCCGCCTCGATGCGTTTTCGAATCTGCGCAATCTTGTCTGTCGTCTCTTGGACTATTTCAGGACTAACAAGCTGCCTATCACCTGCATCAGCCCAGCGTAGTGGTGATCGACACTTGCGTCCGTAAAGAGCTTTAAATGGCGAGGCTCCAATGCTTGTGTGGTAGCTATTGTTGTATGAAAACTCGACCAATGGTAAATGATTATCCCAGCTACCACCAAGATCCATTACACATGCTCTCAGCATATCCTCCAATTTCTGAATAGTTCGTTCACTTTGGCCATCAGTTTGCGGATGAAATGCAGTACTCAGATTTAACTGTGAGCCAAAAGCTTCTTGGAAGGATTGCCAAATCCTTGATGTGAAACGTCCATCTCTATCAGAGATGATCGAGAGAGGCACTCCATGACGTGCAACAATCTCTCGCATGTATATTTCTGCCAGTTTACTAGTGTTATCCTTCTCTTTGATTGGCAGGAAGTGTGCGGACTTGGTCAGGCGGTCAACTATTACCCAAAGAGTGTCATGACCTCTGGGCGTCTTGGGCAGTTTCGTTATGAAATCCATTGAAATCTGTTCCCATTTCCACTTGGGAATCTCAGGTTGTTGCAGAAGTCCTGAAGGCTTCTTGTATTCAGCTTTTACCTTGGCGAACGTTAAACACTTGCTCACATAAACAGCAACGTCGCCTTTCATCCTATGCCACCAATAATAATCCTTAAGGTCCTGGTACATCTTATTCGCTCCTGGGTGGATAGAGTACCGTGATTTGTGAGCTTCATAAAAAATAACCTTTCTCAAACCACCAAACAGAGGAACCCAAATCCGTTTCATGAAGCATAAAGTTCCTTCTTCGTTTGGTACCAACTGTTTCTCCATCCTATGGAGATATTCCCCTTCAATATTCCTTTCTTTCAAAGCTTCTTTCTGCGCGACACGAATGCGCAAAGCGAGATCCGTCTGGACAATCATCTCCAAAGCCCTAACCCTTATGGGCTTAATCCTCTCTTTTCGACTCAGGGCATCAGCGACCAGATTCTCTTTCCCTGGATGATACTTGATCTTGCAGTCGTAATCGTTCAATAATTCACCCAACGTCTTTGCCTCATATTAAGCTCTTTCTGGTCGAATATGTGCTGCAGACTCTTATGATCCGTAAAGATTGTTGTGACACCTGTGTCACTGTGACCATCAAACAAATACCAAACCAATGAAATATTGTATTTCATACTTGGGATCTGTATAAATATGTGTATCTTTTGCACATATCAACTCTTGTTCGATTTCAAGCTCTAAATCGCTTTCTGGAAGGTTATACGCGCGTTGATACGTAAATATAACAAGTTTAATGCAACAAACACTCCGGAATAGTGACATATACTTAACATACCTTAAATAACCTTTACATAACTTAGAAATAAGTTTTGAAGGCTTTGGTATGGCAAAATCAAGTTAAATCGCTTACAAGGACTAAAGTTGACAAACTGCGAAAGTATGCCAATTTGAACTGTAACGAACATTCTGGAATGTGACCATAAGTTAAACATACCATAAATATCCTTCACATAGCTTAGAAATAGGCTTTGAGGTGTTCGGTATGTTAAAATAAACTTTTGGGTCATTCAGGGACTTAAAGCGTCAAAAAGTGCACAAGTTAGCATTTTCGCGCATAACTTACGTTCTGAATACATCCGGACATCCAAAAATTTATGTAAGCACTATAATATTTTATTTTAGTGTTTGGCTTGAGAAAAATCCATTCATCGCGTCATTTGGATCGTTTTCGCGCTTATGCGCATTCCGTCGTAATTAACCGAACATCGCATTCGTACGACCAAACGAACCAACATCCGACATATTTTTGAGCATCTTTTGAGTTCCCTATACTTTAACTTCATTTTAGTGCCTTGAAATGAGGTTAACGGGGTTCAAACGCATCGAAAATAGCTTAAACGGGCTGCAGGGACCATTTCTGCCATTTTTGAAACTTTTCTGAAACTGGTAGGCAGTGGCGTAGCGCGAGCACCTCATGCCTAGGCAGTGGCGCTACACGAGCACCTTATCTGGGCAGAAACATTGCATCTGGTCCATTTTCACTTTCGCACATGGTTTTGGCAATACCGTGGGCTCAAATGGTTTTAGAAAACCACTATCTTGATGTGTATGGTTGAGATCAAAGCACGGTTAACGAGGAACGATCTTAACGGCTCTACGAATCCTATAAATACCCCATACCTTCAATTGCAAAACCCACAAGAATTTTGATCTTAGAAGCTCTAAGTTGAAACCATTGTTTCATACCTGAGTTACTTGGATCGAGATTAGCATTCGGGGACCCTTCGTAAGTATTCCTTCGTTCTTTTATTGCTTTTCGAGTCCGAAAGTCAAACTTTGTTTGACTTTCTGCGTTGACCAGTTTATGGTCAATGCGAAGTTCATTTGAACTTCGCAACGTGATTGTAATCACGATGGTTATAGTCCCTTGGGACTATGCCTACTGATTACCACGTTGTCTAGGGTCGTAAGGGTAAGCGATCTGATAAATCGCTTATACCTTCGAACCCGACCCATTTGGTCGATCATTAGGATCCGACCAAATACAATAGGTGACCATAGTAGGTAGGGAATAACCTTCCGAGGTTATACCCTATGGTCACATCGTTTGAGTAGTTGTATGATAGGTAGTTTATATGCCTTAGGTAAATTACTAGAATACCCTTTTCATGTATAATTGGTAATTAAGCATATGTAACCTAAAGTTGTGTGACATAACTGATTATGTAACATGTTAAGGCATATTCTACTTGTCATAGGACTAGTTAGGCGGTCCGAACGCGTTTCACGCGAACGACGCGTTAAAATAGCATAAGCTACCTAAACGGGTCGTAATGGGTCACAAGCACTTATGTTAGGTTTCATTTAGTATGTAGGCTTTGTTAAACCATACTACACGAGTCTCCATACTCGTTTGGTTTACAAACCCTCATTCTATCCGATCCTCCGATTCAGGTCCGCTTTATTAACATAGTTACCTATATTAGGTGCCGTTTGATTTCGTGATCTCTAGCATTGCTTGGTGGTTATCTTAGGACTTCTGAGCAATCTCAAGTGAGTACATAGACCCCTCTTTTACTGTTTTCCAAACATTTTGGGGTGGAACACATGTGCCTACTTGTTACTTTCATGCTTTCCTGTTTTCACATCATATACTTGCTATGTTTCGTTAGTACATTATAGTACATGATTTCATTACATTTCATGCTATGTATGCCCATTGTGTGCATACTTAGTACATCACTTTACAATACATTTCATGCTATGTATGCCCATTGTGTGCATACTTAGTACATCACTTTACAATACATTTCATGCTATGTACGCCCATTGTGTGCATACTTAGTACATCGTTCTACATTACATTTCATGCTATGTATGTCCATTGTGTGCATACTTAGTACATTGTTTTACATTACACTTATGCTATGTATGTCCATTACGTGCATACTTAATACATTGTTTTACATTGCATTTCTGTTGCATATGCTCATCCAGCATATGAACACATTATACTACTTTTTGAACCGTTGTAACCATTTGACTATGTGAACCGTCGTAACCCTTTGATTATATGAAGCGTTTGTAACTATTGAACCGTGTGAACCAGTTGTATCTGTTGACATGATTTACATTTGACAATAGACATTTGACTATACATAAACATTTCTACAATTGTTAAACATTACATCTTGGTGGTTTGGTTTGAGTAAGTGATTAAGTAACGAGGCGTGTGTAATATGATACAAGCATGGTGGATACGCCGCTGGTACTTCCTATATATAAGTGTTTGTATGGTATCACATATCGTAGCGTTATTTGAATCATTCCAGTTTGAGACATATAACATTTTATACAAATAACATACTTTTCACAAGACATTGTTTTACAAACAACTTATCTTATACAAACCCATTTTACATGGTTATTCATTTAACCATACATTATTCTCTTATTTACACATATCATCTAATCTTATCGTTTTTCAAATGATTTACAAGACAAAGCAAATTACAAGGTTCATGACTAAACATCTTTCTCAAACATATGTCATGAATTCTGTTTTCACAAAACCTATGTATCTCACAGGCATTTTTATGCTGACGTACCTATTTTCACATGTGTTTTCAGGAGATGATGCATAGGACTTATCAAGACATACTTAGGCGGACCTGTGCCTTAGTGACTTAAAACGAGACAAGAACTAGTTAATTTATGTTATGTACTCTTTGTTTCTTGTTTAAAACAATGTAAACTCTCATGTTTGATTAATAAAACGAAACTTCAATTGCCATGGATTTGAAACAATTAATTCTGTCTCAACACTCCCCGACATTTCCGCCACGTTTGGTATGTTCTACGTGGTCGGGGTGTGACAGAAAAGATGGTATCAGAGCCAATGGTTATAGGGAATTAGGTTATTAGTAATGCTTTGACCTAGTCTATAACCTTTCTAGGACCCTAACGCGAGTTTACTTGCGTTTAGTCATAAAATAATACCGTCACCTATCCTTAGGCGACGACCACAACAAGAACATAAATTTCAAAACCGCTTTGAAAACTAATCATCTGTTCTAGGATGATTGATTACTAGGTTTTGAACCCTCTATTGTAAGGTTTTGAACCCCTTTGAGTTTTCAAAATCTCGTCAACGTTTTGGGTTTTAAATAATGTGAACACGTGTAAACTGGAAGGGTGAATGCATGTATTCTGGGTTTTCTGTCTAGGCAAGCACTTCGTATATATCTCATCAGACGCGAGACCAGTTGTGCTTACCTGGGAATTCTTGGGATGAGTGTTCACTTATAGGCGAACATGTCTTCGCGATACATTATTTTTGATCCATTTACTTTGATTAGTCACCAGGGCCGTTTGTTGCTTTGTAGTAACAAACAAATGACCACTATCCTTGCTTCATCAGATTTGTTTCATCTCATTCTTTTCATCTAATACTCTCACTCGTTTCCTTTCATGTTTCCTTTTTTAGAATGCCTCCTCGACGCGAAAACCAGATAGCGACTGCCGAACTGGCAGAAATTATTGCGCAGCATATGGCTGCTCAATTCCCAAACCTCTTTGCTCAATGGAAGCAAGCCAACAACAACAACAATGGTCCATGCAATTTCAAGAGTTTCAACTCGGCTAAACCACTCAAGTTTAGTGGTTCTGAGGGAGCGACTGGGCTTCTTCAATGGTTCGAGAGCATTGAGAATACTTTCCGCCACGTGCAGTGTCCTGACAATCGCAAGGTCGAGTTTTCTTCGAGTGTGTTTCAGAAGAGGGCTCTTACATGGTGGAACGGGGTTATGAGAGACCGTGGTGCAGAAGTTGCTCTAGCACAGACATGGGCTGAACTTAGAGCTCTTATGATGAGGGAGTTTTGTCCTCGTCATGAACTACG
The DNA here is from genome assembly GCA_030545235.1 of Helianthus tuberosus. Classification (NCBI taxonomy): domain Eukaryota; kingdom Viridiplantae; phylum Streptophyta; class Magnoliopsida; order Asterales; family Asteraceae; genus Helianthus; species Helianthus tuberosus. The sequence continues at coordinate 103,707,746 of CM060357.1, read as the reverse complement.
AGCATTGGAAAGGGAGTTTGATGGTTTGAAGCAAGATAGCGGTGAGCATCGAGCCTACACGGACCGTTATGAGGAGTTAAGTCTGTTATGCCCAAACATGGTCACGTCTTTGGATAAGGCAATCGAAAAGTACATTGATGGCCTCCCTGACTCAATACAAGACATTGTGACTAGTAGCAACCCTACTACAGTTAGGCAGACCATTGAGCTAGCTGCAACCATGACTGAATCTCAGATCAGGAAACGTAAGCTTTTCCGAAAGGGTGACAAGAAACCGGTCGAGGAATCGAACCCAATCGAGGAATCAAAGACCATGGATGAACAGACTGGATCCCCTAAGAAGTCAAAGAAGCGAAAGGCTTCTCAGAACTTCGCCATGGTTACTCACAATGATCAAGCCGTCCCCAACCAACCAGCTCAACCCCCTGCCAGGAAACCCTACAACGGAACTGCACCCTTGTGCAACCAATGTGGCCTACATCATCATGCTGGTGTGAAGTGCCGCACATGCCAAGTTTGCGGACTTATAGGTCATACAGCAAGGGTTTACCCAACCGCAGCTGCACCAAATCAAGCTGGCAACAATCCTGCTCAAGCTCGTTTCCCACCGGGGTCTTGCTACAACTGTGGCGAGATGGGCCATTTTCGTAGGAATTGCCCAAGGCTTGCTAATGCAAATCCAGTGCAGAGATGAGTGTCAGACCGAGAGGAGACAACGCTGTTTAGAAAATAATCGAGCCTTATGTATTATTTTCTTTTGTTATCACGATCTATGAAACAGTTGTTGTTATTGTTGTTATGAATAAATCTTTCATTTACATTTTAATATGTTTATGTGGTTGCATGTATAAACATATCCTCTACAATACCAACAATCAAGGAACCATATTCCTTGAAGAACAGACTACCCCCAAATTTCTTCCATTGTATGATCTTTTGTGTTTTCCACGAAAATCCTAAGTACCCGTTTCTTCCAAGAGAAACGAAGTACGAGGTGCCAAGTTAATAGCAATCAATAACAAGATAATAACAATTAAACAATTATGTGATTATGTGTTCCCTTTTATGTGTCATGTGATCCAAATTATGTCATCCAAATCCTCGTAGAATCTTACATATCCTTGTACAAGAGATTCATAGTAGGATACCCAAAGGTACTACCTAAAATCCTTAATGGACTTCTACACTGTAGTTAAGTCCCTTGGATTATAAAGTACTACTTCATAATTAGACCCCTTTAGTGGTCTAGTCAAACTGATCGATCCAAAAATCTGGTTAGGAATATTATGTGATGATATAGATGAAAGGACTCCTTGGTGGCCTAATTAAGAAGATCCTCTGTCGATCTAAATAAAAGGACCTTATGGTAGTCTAGTCACCCTCATCACAAGTTTGATATCCTTCCCCACAACATTACAAAACGAACTGTGCGGACTGTGCAAGGAATTACGTAATTATGGATGCATACATAATTATGGAATTTAGTGCACAGAAATCACAGCAAGTTCTATCATGTATCTAAGTTAACCCAATTCATTTCCAATTCTGATGAAGCATCCGTTGAGGAAAAATGAACTAGCTATTCATTTTTCACTTCTGAGGAATATCCGTTGAGGAAATGAATATCCGTTTATCCTTCATTTCCAACTCTGAGGAAGCAACCGTTGAAAATGACTCCGTTAGTTCATTTTCGTTTCTGAAGATTATCCGTTGAGGAAATGAATATCCGTTGTTAAATCTTTCATTTCCGTACCTGAGGAAGCAACCGTTGAAAATGACTCCGTTAGTTCATTTTCGTTTTTGAAGATTATCCGTTGAGGAAATGAATATCCGTTGATTATTCCTTCATTTCAAATTCTGAAGAATAACCGTCGAGGAAAATGACCCCATTTGTTCATTTTCGTTCTGAAGAATATCCGTTGAGGAAATGAATATCCGTTGATGATTCCTTCATTTCAAATTCTGAAGAATAACCGTCGAGGAAAATGACCCCGTTTGTTCATTTTCGTTCTGAAGAATATCCATTGAGAGAAATGAATATCCGTGGATTATTCCTTCATTCCCGTTTCTGACGAAGGACCCGTTGAGGAAGAATGAATCATCCATTCGTTTTCACTTCTGAAGAATATCCGTTGAGGGAAATGTATATCCGTTTAGTTAAAAATCCTTTATTTTCCATTTCCGAAGAACCCGTTGAAGAAAATGACTCCGTTCGTTCATTTTCGCTTCTGAAAAATATCCGTTGAGGAAAATAACAAAATTATGCTTTACATATCTTTGATGGCTATTTAACACAAAGTCACAGACAGACTTCTACGAATAAATTTCGGGACGAAATTTCCTTAAGTAGGGGTGTCACACCCCGACCGCGTAAAACAACAAAGCGCGGCGGAAACATCGGGGCGTGTTGCAACAGAATTAATGTTTCATAACCATGGATACCAAAAAGTGTTTCGTTTTATTAAACATTGAATAATTACATCGTCTTGAAATCTAAATACACTATTTAAACATAGTCTATCATTGTTATTGAGTCACTAAGGCCTTGTCCAGTCCTATGTGAGCATGCATCTTATCAATCGATATCATTCAACAATACCTGAAACATATGTGAAAACGAGGTCAGCAAAGAAATGCTGGCGAGTACATAGGTTTTGTAGGAGTGTCGAAATCATGGCTAGTTTAGACGTTGCAATACTTTATTTAAAAACCTTGTTTTGAAAAGAGTATAATATTGCAACTTAATTAACCAACTCAAATCAAGCGGGTTATAATTTGTAAAACCTCGTAGCCATGACTCTTAACCCAAAAACATTTGTTTTAGTAAATCATTTGAAAAACAATGATAAGTTCAGGTGATATGTATAAATAAGAGAATAATGCATGATTAAATGAATAACCATGTAAAATGAGTTTGTATAAGATAAGTTGTTTGTAAATAAATGTCTTGTGAAAAGTATGTTACTTGTATAGAATGTTCTATGTCTCAAACTGAAATGATTCAAATAACGCTACAATATGTAATACCATACAAACACTTATATATAGGAAGTACCAGCGGCGTATCCACCATGCTTGTATCATATTCCACACGCATTGTTACTTAATCACTTAATCCAAACCAAACCACCCAAGTAATGTTCATGCCCAATGTAAATCATGTACAAATGTTTACCCAATCGTTAAAACATCGTGTGAAACCCAATCGTTAAAACATCGTGTGAAACCCAATCGTTAAAACATCGTGTGAAACCCAATCGTTACCCAATCGTTAAAATATCGTGTGAAAGCCAATCGTTAATCGTTTAATTCGTTTTAGGTCGTGAAACTACTTATAAGGTCGTCTCGCTAATAACATTCAAACCTTCGTGACTTTCATCGCTTCTCGTTTTCGTCGCTTCTCGTTTTCGTATTAACAAACCTCCATAGGGTAAATTAATAATTACAGATTCAGTCGCTACCTACCATACCCACACATAACCACGGGTGTAGTAAATAACGGGATTTGTCAGATCCTATGGTACCATAACCTAATACTGGTCGGCTTGATCATTGCTAATGAATGTCATTTGTTATGTAACTACAACCAACAAGTTTGTTCACTTTATGAAATCGTTATTAGTTTTGTATAAATCGCCTTAATTGTTTTTGAAACCATCGTTATAACATCGAAAACATTTAGCACATATGAGTCACCCCAAAACAATTGAAAACAGTAAAATAGGGGAAAATGTACTCGCCTGAGAATGCTTGGAGGTCTTGAACAACAACCAAACAAAGCTAGAGAGAGCACGGAATCAGTCGGCAATCTAAAACTATATAAATAAACCGGACTTAAATCGGGAGATCGGATAGAATGAGGCTTGGTAAACCAAATGAGTATTGGAACTCATATGATATGGTTTAACAAGGCCTACATACTACATGAAACCTAACCTAAGTGTTTACGACCCAATACGACCCGTTTAGGTAGCTTATGCTACTTTAACGCGTCGTTCGCGTGAAACGCGTTCGGACCGCCTAACTAGTCCTACGACAAGTGTTATATGCCTAAACATGTTACATAATCAGTTATGTGACAAAAGTTTAGGTTACATATGCTTAATTACCAATTATACATGAAAAGGGTATTCTGGTAATTTACCTAAGGCATATAAACTACCTATCATACAACTACTTAAACGATGTGACCATAAGGTATAACCTCGGAAGGTTATTCCCTATAGACTATGGTCACCTAATGTGTTTGGTCGGATCCTAATGATCGACCAAATGGGTCGGGTTCGAAGGTATAAGTGATTTATTAGATCGCTTACCCTACGACCCTAGACAACGTGGTAATCAGTAGGCATAGTCCCAAAGGACTATAACCAACGTGATTACACTCACGTTGCGAAGTTCAAACGAACTTCGCATTGACCATTACTGGTCAACGCTGAAAGTCAAACAAAGTTTGACTTTCTGACTCGAAAAGCAGTAAAAATAAGGAAAATAACGAAAGAATACTTACGAAGGGTCCCCGAATGCTAATCGTGATCGAATAGCTCAGGTATGAAGCGAAGGCTTCAACTTAGAGCTCCTCAATCAGATTCTAGTGGGTTTTTGTGTTGAGGATGGATGGGTATTTATAGTAAATGCACTACCGTTAGGATCGTTTATCGGGAAACGCGCCTTGATCTCACCCGTACAAGTGTCGGAATGTTATGGTGTGTAAATTGGCCACTCACCATAAGCTTTCAACAGGTGGCAAGGGATTAGGGAGTGGAAACCAGCTGCAAACAGGCTGTTAGAAACACTGCATCTGGTCTGCAGACCCCTAGCGCACCGCTACGCTAAAAGTGTAGCGCACCGCTAGGCTTAAGTTTGGCAGATTTACACTTTTGGTCCCTGTCATGCATTCAGCCCATTTTTGACACGTTTAAGGCCCGTTAACCCCATTTCAAAGCTCTAAAATGAAGTTAAAGTATAGGGAACTTAAAATGTGTTCAAAAATATCTTGGGTGTCGGTTCGTTTGGCCGTACGAACGCGATGTTCGCTTAATTACGACGGAATGCGCATAAGCGCGAAAAACGAACCAAATGACGCGACGAATGGATTTTTCTTAAGGCGAACACTAAAATATAATATAGTCATGCTCACATAAATTTTTGGATGTCCGGATGTATTCAGAACGTAAGTTACGCATAAAAATGCAAACTTGTGCACTTTTTGACGCTTTTAGTCCCTGAATGACACAAAGTTTATTTTAGCATACCGAACACCTCAAAGCCTATTTCTAAGCTATGTGAAGGATATTTATGGTATGTTTAACTTATGGTCATGTTCCGGAATGTCTGTTACAGTTCAAATTGGCATACTTTCGCAGTTTGTCAACTTTAGTCCCTGTAAGTGATTAAACTTTGATTTCACTACACCAAACCTTCCAAAACTTATATCTAAGTTATGTAAAGGTTATTTAAGGTATGTTAAGCCTATTTCACTATTCCGGAGTGTTCGTTGGATTAAACTAGTTATATTTACGCATCAGAGCGCGTATAACCCTCCAGAAAGCGATTTAAAGCTTAAAATCAAACAAGAGTTGATATGTGTAAAAGATACACATAATTTTACCAATCCCAAGTATGAAATATAATATTTCATTGGTTCGGTATTTGTTTGATGGCCGTGAAGGCACAGGTGTTACAGTCTCCCCTACTTTAGGAAATTTCGTCCCGAAATTTATTTGGAGGAAACTTGTGAGAGTTTAAAACATGAAGTTGAAAAGATCGAACAATATTGGTTAGGGTTCTGAACTTCTAGTAACCTTTAATAACATCATGATTGCAATGTAAGAGGGATACTTATATACAAGTATATGAAGCGTCATTGGTGCGTCCACCGTACCTCTATTACATCGTTCTCATTTCGTTATTGTCGTCACTATCGGTTCTTACACATAATAAATCTTACTGTGGTTACCGTGCACTGTATTTCATAATTATGTACGCGTCCATAATCAGACAATTCCTTGCATAGTTCACACAGTCTATTTTATAATGTGTAGGGGAAAACCAAATGAACAATCCTGTGATGAGTGTGACTTAGACCGCCATAGAGTCCTTTTAATTAAATCAATAAATGTTCTAAATAGACTATCAAGGAGTCTGTTCAGCTACATCACTAGATGTCGTTCTTTAACCAAATTGTGAATCAATCTTTTAGCTAGACCACTAAAGGGTCTCTCATCGAATCATGGAATGGTACCATATAATCCCAAGGGTCTTTAACTACAACGTAGAAGCCCATTAAGGATTTAAAGTAGTACCTTTTGAATATCCTACTATGAATCCCTCATATAAAGATACGAAAGATTCTATGAGGATTTGAAAATTGGATCACACAAAAACATAGAGGAGAACACATAACACATAAACACATAATCGCATAATTGTATAATCGTTTAATCGCAAAATCGTTAAATCGCAAAATCGTTTAATTTGTTATCTTTGGACATGGGTATTTAAAGCATACTAGGAATCCAATCCGTGGATTTCACTTGACACTTTAAATATTTTCAAGAATCTAACTATAAAAATAGGAAGATCTAAAAAGGAATTCGGCTTGTCCTAATTGAGTTGTAATGTACATATTAAGGTGTACAAGGAATCCAATCAGGCTCCGAAATCAACGAAGGTGTTGATCGTGGTCGGCTCGGGACTTTGAATAGATCAAGATGTCATCAATAATAACAATGACGAACTGATCCAAATAAGGCTTGCAGACCCTATTTATTAAGTCCATGAAGATGGCTGGAGCATTTGTCAAGCCAAAAGGTATGACTGTAAACTCGTAATGGCCATACTTCGTGCAGAAAACCGTTTTGGGAACATCTTCTTCGAGAATACGAAGTTGATGATACCAAGAACGCAAATCGATCTTGGAAAAGCATGAAGTACCCTGCAGATGATCGGATCATTGATTTAAGGTAGGGAATATCGATTCTTGATGGTAAGCTTACTAGGCTTACGTTAATCGATATACATTTGAAAAGATCCATTTTTTTTTCACAAAGAGAACAGGAGTTTCTCCAAGGTGAAAAGTTCGGACGGATGAATCCTTTATCAGACAACTCTTGAAGCTGTTTTGATAATTCTTGCATCTCGAACGGTACAAGGCGATAAGATACTCTTAGATTTAAAAGAAACAAGTGTTTGAGGTTCTTTGGGAGATCACAAGTGATCATAAAAATGACAGAACCACACGAGTAGTTTTGTCTTTGTGTTAACATCATAAGGTTGGATCAAACATTCATACAATTGCATTAGTTAAAAATAAAAACCACAAATTTTTATTTATATAGCAACCGCATTGTCTTTAAATGTTACAAGATAACAACCAGAGGAAATACAAAATACTAAAAGTTCACTTCTTCATCATCGATTGCCTCATTGATGTTAAACACTCGACCACGTGCTGGATTCACATTGACGTGAACGTTCGCATTCGGGTCTGCGTGAGCATTTGCATTCACCAGTCTCGGACAGTTGGGGCGGAAATGACCAAACTCTCCGCAGTTGAAACATGAACCCAGTGGGAATCTCGCAGCATTCCCTTGAACCGGAGCTTGAACCTGAGCAGCCTGATTTTGTCTCAGACGACAAGTATTGGCCAAATGCCCAAGTCTACCACACGTTGTGCATTTCTTGCAATCTTGTTGTGCAACGTGATGACCGTTGCAACGGGCACAATGTGGTGCGGTACCAGCATATGCCTTCTTTGCATGTGGCTGAGCCGGTGGATTCTGCAGGTTCTGAGCAGTCTGTGCTGTAACAGCAAAATTTTGGGCACCCTTCCGCTTCTTCGATTTCTTCGACGTCTCACCTTCCTTACCCTTCCCCTTATCCTTCTTCTTGTCCTTTCCAGAATCGGTTGCCTTCTTTTTATCACCATTGCGGGTGAGTTTACCCTTTCTGACTTGAGACTCAGTCAGGGTAGCTGACAACTCGATTGCTTGACGAAGGGTGGTAGGATTAACACCGATCAAAATATCCATAATAGAATCGGGTAAACCATCTATGTATCTCTCGATCGCTTTTTCCAGAGGGGTAACCATGGTGGGACATAATAGACTGAGTTCTTCAAAACGATCCGTGTACGCACGGTGTTCAGCCCCATCTTGCTTTAAGTCGTCAAACTCTCGTTCCAAAACTCGAATCTCGTGACGGGGACAAAACTCCTTCATCATGAGAGCCCGAAGCTCTGCCCATGTTTGTGCCAACGCCACTTCGGCACCCCTATCTCGCATAACACCATTCCACCAAGTAAGCGCTCGCTTTTCAAACACACTCGAAGCAAATTCCACCTTACGCGCATCCTGACACTGCACATGTCTGAATGTGCTCTCGATACTCTCAAACCACTGCAGGAGCGCAGTTGCTCCTTGAGTCCCAGAAAACTTAAGTGGCTTCGCAGAATTGAAGTTCTTGAAATTACACGGTGCATTATTGTTGTTGTTGTTGCCGTTGTTGTATATCTCGTGGACTTGGGTTACAACACCGGGAACCACAGCAGCCACTTGTTGAGAGATCAGGGCTGCGAGTTCTTCAATAGTAAAAGTCCGAGTATCGGTTCGGGTATCGCGTCGAGGAGGCATTGTCTGACAAGGAAAGGAGTGAGAGAATTAGACGAAAAGAATGAGATGAAACAAATCTGATGAAAGCAAGGATAGTGGTCATTTGTTTGTTACTACAAAGCAACAAACGACCTCGGTGATTTAATCAAAGTAAATAGGTCAAAAATAATGTATCGCGAAGACATGCTCGCCTATAAGTGAACACTCATCCCAAGAATTCCCAGGTAAGCACGACTGGTCTCGCGTCTGATGAGATGTATACGAAGTGCTTGCCTAGACAGAAAACCCAGAATACAGGCATTCACCCTTCCAGTTTGCACGTGTTCACATTATTTAAGACCCAAAACCTTGACGAGATTTTGAAAACTCAAAGGGGTTCAAAACCATATAATAGAGAGTTCAAAACCTTACAATAGAGGGTTCAAAACCTAGTAATCAATCATCCTAGAACAGATGATTAGTTTTCAAAGCGGTTTTGAAATTTATGTTCTTGTTGTGGTCGTCGCCTAAGGATAGGTGACGGTATTGTTTTATGACTAAACGCAAGTAAACTCGCGTTAGGGTCCTAAGAAGGTTATAGACTAGGTCAAAGCATTACTAATTACTAATAACCTAATTCCCTATAACCATTGGCTCTGATACCATCTTTTCTGTCACACCCCGACCGCGTAAAACAACAAAGCGCGGCGGAAACATCGGGGCGTGTTGCAACAGAATTAATGTTTCATAACCATGGATACCAAAAAGTGTTTCGTTTTATTAAACATTGAATAATTACATCGTCTTGAAATCTAAATACACTATTTAAACATAGTCTATCATTGTTATTGAGTCACTAAGGCCTTGTCCAGTCCTATGTGAGCATGCATCTTATCAATCGATATCATTCAACAATACCTGAAACATATGTGAAAACGAGGTCAGCAAAGAAATGCTGGCGAGTACATAGGTTTTGTAGGAGTGTCGAAATCATGGCTAGTTTAGACGTTGCAATACTTTATTTAAAAACCTTGTTTTGAAAAGAGTATAATATTGCAACTTAATTAACCAACTCAAATCAAGCGGGTTATAATTTGTAAAACCTCGTAGCCATGACTCTTAACCCAAAAACATTTGTTTTAGTAAATCATTTGAAAAACAATGATAAGTTCAGGTGATATGTATAAATAAGAGAATAATGCATGATTAAATGAATAACCATGTAAAATGAGTTTGTATAAGATAAGTTGTTTGTAAATAAATGTCTTGTGAAAAGTATGTTACTTGTATAGAATGTTCTATGTCTCAAACTGAAATGATTCAAATAACGCTACAATATGTAATACCATACAAACACTTATATATAGGAAGTACCAGCGGCGTATCCACCATGCTTGTATCATATTCCACACGCATTGTTACTTAATCACTTAATCCAAACCAAACCACCCAAGTAATGTTCATGCCCAATGTAAATCATGTACAAATGTTTACCCAATCGTTAAAACATCGTGTGAAACCCAATCGTTAAAACATCGTGTGAAACCCAATCGTTAAAACATCGTGTGAAACCCAATCGTTACCCAATCGTTAAAATATCGTGTGAAAGCCAATCGTTAATCGTTTAATTCGTTTTAGGTCGTGAAACTACTTATAAGGTCGTCTCGCTAATAACATTCAAACCTTCGTGACTTTCATCGCTTCTCGTTTTCGTCGCTTCTCGTTTTCGTATTAACAAACCTCCATAGGGTAAATTAATAATTACAGATTCAGTCGCTACCTACCATACCCACACATAACCACGGGTGTAGTAAATAACGGGATTTGTCAGATCCTATGGTACCATAACCTAATACTGGTCGGCTTGATCATTGCTAATGAATGTCATTTGTTATGTAACTACAACCAACAAGTTTGTTCACTTTATGAAATCGTTATTAGTTTTGTATAAATCGCCTTAATTGTTTTTGAAACCATCGTTATAACATCGAAAACATTTAGCACATATGAGTCACCCCAAAACAATTGAAAACAGTAAAATAGGGGAAAATGTACTCGCCTGAGAATGCTTGGAGGTCTTGAACAACAACCAAACAAAGCTAGAGAGAGCACGGAATCAGTCGGCAATCTAAAACTATATAAATAAACCGGACTTAAATCGGGAGATCGGATAGAATGAGGCTTGGTAAACCAAATGAGTATTGGAACTCATATGATATGGTTTAACAAGGCCTACATACTACATGAAACCTAACCTAAGTGTTTACGACCCAATACGACCCGTTTAGGTAGCTTATGCTACTTTAACGCGTCGTTCGCGTGAAACGCGTTCGGACCGCCTAACTAGTCCTACGACAAGTGTTATATGCCTAAACATGTTACATAATCAGTTATGTGACAAAAGTTTAGGTTACATATGCTTAATTACCAATTATACATGAAAAGGGTATTCTGGTAATTTACCTAAGGCATATAAACTACCTATCATACAACTACTTAAACGATGTGACCATAAGGTATAACCTCGGAAGGTTATTCCCTATAGACTATGGTCACCTAATGTGTTTGGTCGGATCCTAATGATCGACCAAATGGGTCGGGTTCGAAGGTATAAGTGATTTATTAGATCGCTTACCCTACGACCCTAGACAACGTGGTAATCAGTAGGCATAGTCCCAAAGGACTATAACCAACGTGATTACACTCACGTTGCGAAGTTCAAACGAACTTCGCATTGACCATTACTGGTCAACGCTGAAAGTCAAACAAAGTTTGACTTTCTGACTCGAAAAGCAGTAAAAATAAGGAAAAGAACGAAAGAATACTTACGAAGGGTCCCCGAATGCTAATCGTGATCGAATAGCTCAGGTATGAAGCGAAGGCTTCAACTTAGAGCTCCTCAATCAGATTCTAGTGGGTTTTTGTGTTGAGGATGGATGGGTATTTATAGTAAATGCACTACCGTTAGGATCGTTTATCGGGAAACGCGCCTTGATCTCACCCGTACAAGTGTCGGAATGTTATGGTGTGTAAATTGGCCACTCACCATAAGCTTTCAACAGGTGGCAAGGGATTAGGGAGTGGAAACCAGCTGCAAACAGGCTGTTAGAAACACTGCATCTGGTCTGCAGACCCCTAGCGCACCGCTACGCTAAAAGTGTAGCGCACCGCTAGGCTTAAGTTTGGCAGATTTACACTTTTGGTCCCTGTCATGCATTCAGCCCATTTTTGACACGTTTAAGGCCCGTTAACCCCATTTCAAAGCTCTAAAATGAAGTTAAAGTATAGGGAACTTAAAATGTGTTCAAAAATATCTTGGGTGTCGGTTCGTTTGGCCGTACGAACGCGATGTTCGCTTAATTACGACGGAATGCGCATAAGCGCGAAAAACGAACCAAATGACGCGACGAATGGATTTTTCTTAAGGCGAACACTAAAATATAATATAGTCATGCTCACATAAATTTTTGGATGTCCGGATGTATTCAGAACGTAAGTTACGCATAAAAATGCAAACTTGTGCACTTTTTGACGCTTTTAGTCCCTGAATGACACAAAGTTTATTTTAGCATACCGAACACCTCAAAGCCTATTTCTAAGCTATGTGAAGGATATTTATGGTATGTTTAACTTATGGTCATGTTCCGGAATGTCTGTTACAGTTCAAATTGGCATACTTTCGCAGTTTGTCAACTTTAGTCCCTGTAAGTGATTAAACTTTGATTTCACTACACCAAACCTTCCAAAACTTATATCTAAGTTATGTAAAGGTTATTTAAGGTATGTTAAGCCTATTTCACTATTCCGGAGTGTTCGTTGGATTAAACTAGTTATATTTACGCATCAGAGCGCGTATAACCCTCCAGAAAGCGATTTAAAGCTTAAAATCAAACAAGAGTTGATATGTGTAAAAGATACACATAATTTTACCAATCCCAAGTATGAAATATAATATTTCATTGGTTCGGTATTTGTTTGATGGCCGTGAAGGCACAGGTGTTACAAGGGGAGACTGTGACACCTGTGTCACTGCGACCATCAAACAAATACCAAACCAATGAAATATTGTATTTCATACTTGGGATCTGTATAAATATGTGTATCTTTTGCACATATCAACTCTTGTTCGATTTCAAGCTCTAAATCGCTTTCTGGAAGGTTATACGCGCGCTGATGCGTAAATATAACCAGTTTAATGCAACAAACACTCCGGCATAGTGACATATACTTAACATACCTTAAATAACCTTTACATAACTTAGAAATAAGTTTTGAAGGCTTTGGTATGGCAAAATCAAGTTAAATCGCTTACAAGGACTAAAGTTGACAAACTGCGAAAGTATGCCAATTTGAACTGTAACGAACATTCCGGAACATGACCATAAGTTAAACATACCATAAATATCCTTCACATAGCTTAGAAATAGGCTTTGAGGTGTTCGGTATGTTAAAATAAACTTTTGGGTCATTTAGGGAGTAAAAGCGTCAAAAAGTGCACAAGTTTGCATTTTCGCGCATAACTTACGTTCTGAATACATCCGGACATCCAAAAATTTATGTAAGCACTATAATATTTTATTTTAGTGTTTGGCTTGGGAAAAATCCATTCGTCGCGTCATTTGGATCGTTTTTCGCGCTTATGCGCATTCCGTCGTAATTAACCGAACATCGCATTCGTACGACCAAACGAACCAACATCCGACATATTTTTGAGCATGTTTTGAGTTCCCTATACTTTAACTTCATTTTAGAGCCTTGAAATGAGGTTAACGGGGTTCAAACGCATCGAAAATAGCTTAAACGGGCTGCAGGTACCATTTCTGCCATTTTTGAAACTTTTCTGAAACTGGTAGGCAGTGGCGTAGCGCGAGCACCTCATGCCTAGGAAGTGGCACTACGCGAGCACCTTATCTAGGCAGAAACATTGCATCTGGTCCGTTTTCACTTTCGCACATGGTTTTGGCAATACCGTGGGCTCAAATGGTTTTAGAAAACCACTATCTTGATGTGTATGGTGGAGATCAAAGCACGGTTAACGAGGAATGATCTTAACGGCTCTACGAATCCTATAAATACCCCATACCTTCAATTGCAAAACCCACAAGAATTTTGATCTTAGAAGCTCTAAGTTGAAACCATTGTTTCATACCTGAGTTACTTGGATCGAGATTAGCATTCGGGGACCCTTCGTAAGTATTCCTTCATTCTTTTATTGCTTTTCGAGTCCGAAAGTCAAACTTTGTTTGACTTTCTGCGTTGACCAGTTTATGGTCAATGCGAAGTTCGTTTGAACTTCGCAACGTGATTGTAATCACGATGGTTATAGTCCCTTGGGACTATGCCTACTGATTACCACGTTGTCTAGGGTCGTAAGGGTAAGCGATCTGATAAATCGCTTATACCTTCAAACCCGACCCATTTGGTCGATCATTAGTATCCGACCAAATACAATAGGTGACCATAGTAGGTAGGGAATAACCTTCCGAGGTTATACCCTATGGTCACATCGTTTGAGTAGTTGTATGATAGGTAGTTTATATGCCTTAGGTAAATTACTAGAATACCCTTTTCATGTATAATTGGTAATTAAGCATATGTAACCTAAAGTTGTGTCACATAACTGATTATGTAACATGTTAAGGCATATTCTACTTGTCATAGGACTAGTTAGGCGGTCCGAACGCGTTTCACGCGAACGACGCGTTAAAATAGCATAAGCTACCTAAACGGGTCGTAATGGGTCACAAGCACTTATGTTAGGTTTCATTTAGTATGTAGGCTTTGTTAAACCATACTACACGAGTCTCCATACTCGTTTGGTTTACAAACCCTCATTCTATCCGATCCTCCGATTCAGGTCCGCTTTATTAACATAGTTACCTATATTAGGTGCCGTTTGATTCCGTGATCTCTAGCATTGCTTGGTGGTTATCTTAGGACTTCTGAGCAATCTCAAGTGAGTACATAGACCCCTCTTTTACTGTTTTCCAAACATTTTGGGGTGGAACACATGTGCCTACTTGTTACTTTCATGCTTTCCTGTTTTCACATCATATACTTGCTATGTTTCGTTAGTACATTATAGTACATGATTTCATTACATTTCATGCTATGTATGCCCATTGTATGCATACTTAGTACATCACTTTACAATACATTTCATGCTATGTATGCCCATTGTGTGCATACTTAGTACATCACTTTACAATACATTTCATGCTATGTACGCCCATTGTGTGCGTACTTAGTACATCGTTCTACATTACATTTCATGCTATGTATGTCCATTGTGTGCATACTTAGTACATTGTTTTACATTACACTTATGCTATGTATGTCCATTACGTGCATACTTAATACATTGTTTTACATTGCATTTCTGTTGCATATGCTCATCCAGCATATGAACACATTATACTACTTTTTGAACCGTTGTAACCATTTGACTATGTGAGCCGTCGTAACCCTTTGATTATATGAACCGTTTGTAACTATTGAACCGTGTGAACCAGTTGTATCTGTTGACATGATTTACATTTGACAATAGACATTTGACTATACATAAACATTTCTACAATTGTTAAACATTACATCTTGGTGGTTTGGTTTGAGTAAGTGATTAAGTAACGAGGCGTGTGTAATATGATACAAGCATGGTGGATACGCCGCTGGTACTTCCTATAAATAAGTGTTTGTATGGTATCACATATCGTAGCGTTATTTGAATCATTCCAGTTTGAGACATATAACATTTTATACAAATAACATACTTTTCACAAGACATTGTTTTACAAACAACTTATCTTATACAAACCCATTTTACATGGTTATTCATTTAACCATACATTATTATCTTATTTACACATATCATATGATCTTATCGTTTTTCAAATGATTTACAAGACAAAGCAAATTACAAGGTTCATGACTAAACATCTTTCTCAAACATATGTCATGAATTCTGTTTTCACAAAACCTATGTATCTCACAGGCATTTTTATGCTGACGTACCTATTTTCACATGTGTTTTCAGGAGATGATGCATAGGACTTATCAAGACATACTTAGGCGGACCTGTGCCTTAGTGACTTAAAACGAGACAAGAACTAGTTAATTTATGTTATGTACTCTTTGTTTCTTGTTTAAAACAATGTAAACTCTCATGTTTGATTAATAAAACGAAACTTCAATTGCCATGGATTTGAAACAATTAATTATGTCTCAACACTCCCCGACATTTCCGCCACGTTTGGTATGTTCTATGTGGTCGGGGCGTGACAATTGTACACTTTGTACCATACAAATAATCTCTCCATATTTTCAGCGCAAATACCACTGCGCCTAGCTCCAAATCGTGCGTGGTATAGTTCTTTTCATGAACTTTCAACTGACGTGACGCGTAAGCTATAACTTTCTGGCGTTGCATCAGCACGCAACCCAAACCTTGACGTGAGGCGTCACAATATACCACGAAATCATCCGTTCCTTCGGGTAGCGATAAAATCGGTGCGTCACAAAGCTTGTTCTTCAACAACTGAAATGCTTCTTCCTGTTTGATTCCCCAATCAAACTTCCTATCTTTCTGTGTGAGCGCGGTCAGAGGTTGAGCGATTTTAGAAAAATCCTCAATGAATCTTCGATAATAACCAGCCAAACCCAAGAACTGTCGAATCTCGGTTGGCGTCTTTGGGGTCTCCCAACTCTTGATCGCCTCGATCTTTGTGGGATCAACATGAATTCCATTTCCATTTACCATGTGTCCAAGAAACTGGACTTCGCGTAGCCAAAACTCGCACTTTGAGAATTTGGCATACAACTTTTCCTTTTTCAGCAACTCCAAAATAGCTCTTAGATGTTGTTCGTGTTCATTCTTCGTCTTCGAGTAAATTAGAATATCATCAATAAACACAATCACGAACTTGTTGAGATACGGCTTACAAACTCTATTCATCAAATCCATAAAAACAGCTGGCGCGTTTGTCAACCCAAATGGCATCACCAGAAACTCGCAGTGTCCGTAGCGAGTTCTGAAAGCGGTTCTAGGAATACTTTCCTCTTGTATTCTCAGCTGATGGTAACCAGATCGCAAATCGATCTTCGAGTAGTAGCTTGAACCTTGCAGTTGGTCGAATAAGTCATCAATCCTTGGCAGAGGATATCTATTCTTGATGGTCAACTTATTAAGCTCACGGTAGTCTATACACATACGGAAACTACCGTCCTTCTTTTTAACAAACAGAACCGGAGCTCCCCAAGGTGAGAAGCTTGGTCTGATGAATCCTTTATCTAACAGCTCCTGGAGTTGTGTCGACAACTCCTGCATCTCTGATGGCGCAAGTCTATAGGGTGCCTTGGCTACAGGCGCGGCGCCTGGAATCAAATCAATGTGGAACTCAACTTGCCTTGGAGGCGGTAATCCTGGCAAGTCTTCTGGAAAGACCTCCGGATATTCCTTGACGACTGGAATGTCTTCAATCTTTGGTTCAGCAACTTCCTTGTCCACGATGTGTGCTAAGAATGCAACACATCCCTTCCGTAAACACTTTCTAGCTTTCAGGCAGCTAATAATTCTCAGCGGCGTATCATGCTTCTCTCCGTGCACTATGATCGTTTCTTCATCCGTCAGTGGGATGCGGATGGTCTTCTCATGGCAAACGATCTCGGCTTTGTTACTCGATAGCCAATCCATTCCCACTACCACATCAAAGCTTCCCAACTCGACAAGTAGTAAGTCTAGCGTAAACTCGTGCCCTCCTAGTTCAATCACACATCCTCTGACAACTTCACTGGTCTCAAATAGTTTCCCATTTGCTAATTCGATGGAATACGGAACGTCTAACTTACTAGGCGTCAACCCAAGTATATTCTTAAATTCTAATGGCACGAAACTATAATCCGCACCAGTATCAAACAAAACGGATGTAAAGCGTTGGTTTATAGGGAACGTACCAGTAACAACATTGGGATCCTGGCGCGCTTCCCTCGCCTCAATGTTAAACACTCTTCTGCGGGCTTGATTTAATTTAGGGCAATATTTCCTGAAATGCTTTTTGCTTCCACAGTTAAAACATCCTCGAGCACGTTTTTGGTTATCACTCATTCTGCTTTGGTGATTGTCATTGTCGTTGTTTCCTTCGTGATTCTCACTACCTTCTTGGCCCCCATTACTATGTTCAGTATTTCGCCAACAAGTTTCTTTGGGATGCCCCCTCTTACCACAGTTATCACATTTTCCATATTTGCATCGCCCGACATGATAACGTAGACAATTGTTGCACTTTGGTAGGATACCCTTGTAATCCTTTCCCTTTTTGGCCTTCTTTTTGTTATTTTCCTGAGTAACCTTCTTGAAATTCGTAAGCTTTCTCTTGTTATCTCCAGATGGCTCTACAGGAGTCTCCTTTTTCTCCTCAGAGGTCGAAAACTTGTTCGTCCTGGTTGCTTCTTCAGTTAAGGCCACATTGATGGCCTCAGTGATTGTTTCTGGCTTTGATGTCGTCACCACGTTCATGATTTGGGGTGCCAATCCCCAAATGAAATGCTCAATCTTCTTAAACTCCGGATTTACCATGTAGGGAACATTATGTGATAGGATTTGGAACTTTTGCACGTACTCAGCTATTTTTGAACCTTCCATCTTCAAGTTCCAGAACTCAGTTTCCACCTTCTGGCTTCCTGCTCTCGAATAGTACTTTTTATGCATTAGCTCTTTCAGCTCGTCCCATGATAAAGTATATGCAGCAGTCTCGCCCATTATTTGAACCTGAAGGTTCCACCATAATCGAGCTTCATCTATAAACAACTCGGAAACGTATGGGACTTGATGTGCTGGCGTACAACCGCTCAATTGAAAGATGGAATCCATTCTTTCGATCCATTTCAAAAAGGTTATGGCACCTCCAGTGCCATCGAACTTCGGAGGCTCGTAGTTGAGGAAGTGCCAGTAGGCACAGCCATGAGGTGGGTTGTTTTCTGTGGTGCTCTTGCTAGGTTCGGAGCGCAGAGCCTCGTGCTGTGCTATAGCGGCGGCAATTATCCCTTGGAGTTCTGCCTGGGTAGTAGGCATGCGTACTTCGCGTTTTGGAGGCATCTTCTAAAAGATAGTTCACGTTGGTCAGGTCATAGTAAGTAAAGTGTACGTATGTATTCAACAATATCAACACATAACATCTCATGTTATAAATAAATCAACCATATAACATCTCATGTTATAGAACATAAACAATCAACCAACATCACATATAATGAGAATACTGCGATTGCGCTGTCATAAATCAAGACCACAATGTAAGGTTTACAAGCTCATAACTGTATCATACATCATCAGTGACTAAGGGCCACATCGCCCTAGTCCAAACTATCTAGTCAGAGACAACAACAACAAATATACAAATCATCAAAAGTCACAATCATCAAAATGTGGTCTCCAAAAGCTGTGTAGTCTGCACAATCGCGGTCGTCTCACCAAAAGTCTACCCGTGTCGTACAAAAAGGCCTATGCTGATGGCGGTGGAGGAGGGGGAAAACGAGAAAAGAGTAAACGTCGCATATGAAGCCAGTCCTCCTCCATAGCGCGATGAGCGCACAGTAAGTATGCTAGCTGCTGCTCAGGAGTCCAAAGACGAGCGGCAGAATCAGGTGAAAGTGGTCAAGGAGGGTGTGATACGGCAGGTGGGGTCTGGCACTGGCACGGGAGTCGCTGAGCTCTCTCTAGCTCCTGTACGCGACGGGTCAGCGCCTCCTGCTGTATCATAAAAGATGTGAGAACTTCTTCCGTAGAATACCCCATGTGGTATGGGTGATACGGATCCGTCGGTGGCATAATGGGGGGCGTAGTCCAGAGGAATGGCTCACTAGATAGAGCGAAGGATGGCACAGTAAATGGTGCAACAGTGGGAACAATAGTGAACAGTGGGATGAACAATCTGAGGCACAAACTGGCCTCCTCCTGACACAAAAGGTGTATGACCAAATGGATGACGTGACGAACCCTCCCCAGGACGTGGTAGAGGAATGTCCTGGAGATAAGTGATCGGGAGATCTGTGCGGTGAGTATCTGTGGTATGTGGGGGAATCAAGGGAACATCAATGGGAGCTGAAACAGGGGCTGAAACGGGAGCTACAGGTGGTGTAACTGGTATCACGAAAGGTGGGTAATCATCGTCATCATCTATCCACCCATTGCGGGTGTGAGCGTATCGTGGATCAATGTGGGTCGCAAAAGGTGCGCGGTCGAACATCACCGGCATAGGATCTGGAAGTGGGGCGACAACCGGATCCTTTAACAACAGTGGGGTATCAATATGAACATCAACAGCATGATCATCCACCAACTATGGAATAGCAACAGCATGATCATCAACAGGTATATCATCAACCAAAGGAGCAACAACAGGTGCATCGGCATGAACAGGATCATGCTCCAATGCGGGGTCAGGAGCAACGCCTGGCTCAGGGGCCACAGCCGGCTCCGGATCAACAAACTCCATCTCAAAGTCAGCTGGATCAATAAACAAGGGATCGACAGGGGCTAGAGGATCCTCCAGGGGCTGGTCTAAGTGTATGAACTCAATGTCATGGTCTGGATCAAAACCAGGTGGAAAAACAGGATCATCCTCAATATCGTGATCAAACTCAAAGTTGTGTGCGGGTACTGGTGCAGCTGATGACGCCATATCAGGGTCGGCGTCGTGTGAGTGGTGCTGCACTCCCTGTGTATGCAAAGATGCGGACGCCACAGACTCAAATGAGTCTGGGGCAGGTGAATGAGCATGAGCCTCCTCTGCAGGAGCGTCAGCAAGCAGTAGGATATCACCGGCAGCAATATGGGCCTCGCCTTCAAGGTCATCCTCAAGTGGGTCCTCCTCAAATAAATCGACATCATCGTCAGAAACATCAACAAGTGGCATATCAACAACCGGATAAGCGGCAAGGGGTATAGGAGCAGGGATCACCACGAGTGGTAAGTCCCCAGCGAGATGGCCATCAGCAGGCTCGGCTACGACGTCAAGCAGCGCAAAGGGCTGGAAGTCGTCATCATCTGTGCTGGTAGTATCGGAAGTGTACACCTCGTGCTCCGATGAAACTATGTCATCTGATACTATCGCCATAGGGTCCAGAGTGTCGGAAACTCCAGTGTCTGATGAAGAAGGCATGATGTCTGTAACAGAAACACACATACGCACAAACAATCAATCATATAATCAAATAAACATGTTAGTCACCAATAAGCAAACAAGTAATCGTCCTAGTCTACCCTAGACTATCCACTCAGTCTCCCCGACTGAACTTCCTAGTCTCTCAGACCACTCTCTCAGTCTCTCAGACTGATCCTCCTAGTCCCACTAGACTACTCCCTCAGCCTCTCAGACTGGGCCTCCTAGTCCCACTAGACTACTCCCTCAGCCTCTCAGACTGAGCCTCCTAGTCCCACTAGACTACTCCCTCAGCCTCCCAGACTGAGCCATAACTAACAAATAAAATGTGCTCACTCTTTTGTTTGTAAAAATGTTTTGTGACCTGGATCTGGACGTTTAGTGTATGCAATGTAAAAATGTTTTCGTGAGAGCCCTAGTGATCATAGTCTAGACTCGAGAAGGAATCCTAGTTCGCTATGATCAAAGCTCTGATACCAAGCTGTCACACCCTGGCTTTGCAGAAGCGTGGGTTTATTTGGTGTGACTTCTTAATACCATAGCTTAATCACATCAAAGTTATATGAATTTAAAACCATGATGATCATCCATTACTTCATGTTTTAAAAACAAAATACCACAACATTGTTTTCAAATGTCGACACATGCAACGAAAATGCAACATAACAAACTTAAAACATTGTTCAAAAGACACAACCACAGACATGAAACAAACACAGCTCAAGACTTGTGACTCGTCCAGGTAAAAGCCACAACTCCCAAACTTGGATGACATCACAC
This sequence comes from Helianthus tuberosus, assembly GCA_030545235.1. NCBI lineage: Eukaryota > Viridiplantae > Streptophyta > Magnoliopsida > Asterales > Asteraceae > Helianthus > Helianthus tuberosus. The sequence continues at coordinate 103,686,220 of CM060357.1, read as the reverse complement.
TTCTTACGCAGCTTGAAAACATAACATACCTCGCCAGATCCCTAATTCCCTGAAATACATCTAAGTTGGAAAAATCAACAAAAATTGTTGAGCGAGTTCATGTAAAGTGAGTATGTAAAACCTTTGTAATATGAAAATCCCTGGTATGTAGCAAATAAGGAAATAAAGAGATCACCAATGGTTTGCAAGGCCATTGATATGTGTGAAGTGCAGTAGGAAGACTCAAACCTAGCAGATTTTTGCATCGGGTACCAAGTCACCCCGAGGTCTGTTCTGTTGGGCCTGGGGCTGGGCTCGCTACACCCAGATAGATCTACCGCTAAAGACCCTCGGTCCTACAATGAGGATTAATGGCCTCCAGTTCCCGCCTACCCACTCACATGATCTAAGTAGTAACCCTCCTTACGCTAACCATACCATGTAAAAAGTATTCGTAATCATAGTAACATGTATTTCACCCCCGAAGTATAAAAACTGAAAACAGTTAAAAGAAAAGGGGGACATGAACTCACAGAAGTGCGTCTCGAAATAGTAAATCCCCAAATCAACCTGCTGCGTGACGACCTACACGTACTAACTTCTATTAGACGGACGACCGTGCCTAGGCTTAAGGTTTAACGTTTTTGGGAAATAGTTAGGCAACTATTTCGTATTTACACTTCGTAATTATCGATAGTTATATTCCTTCCCAAGGATGGGGGTTTTAATACATGTGCGTTTTTATAAATCCAAAAATATATTATTAAGTCTCACTTAATAAAATATATTTTTATTCATTTGTCTAAAATATTCTATCTCCAAAATATACATATTTTTCCCAAAAATATTATATTTTATTCCATACGATTTCCAAAATAATACTTTTATCAAAATATGCATTCAAGAGTATTTTTCCGAAAATACATAAGTTACATTTAAAGTTCGGGTGGTAATAATAATACCGGTGTAACTTAGATATTTATTTGTGAAGGCGTTGGTATTATTTTGGAGTCGTTACTTTTTAGTGTATACGAGTTATATTATTTTTAGGGTAAATCATCTAGTTCACAAAATAATCATAGAATCACACAAGCGTTTTACTATGAAATATATATTCTAAATATATATTTAACAAGTTTCATTTACGAAAATCCACCTCCGACACTTGGTAATTTTGTAATAAAAATCATGGCGAAGTTTGTTTGGAAAACAAGTCAAAAATATATTTATAAACACTTGTCACCAAAATATTCTAAGTGTTATTTTCTGGAAAAATTTCGCCAGAGCTTCCTCTGTAACTGGAGGTGGCCACGCTTACTAGCGTATCATTTTCTTTTCAAAATTCAATCAACAATTTTCCAATCATCAATATTCAATGTTCAATCGTCAAACTAGTCAAAATAAGCATAAATCGCAAACACATGAACTTATAAGTTGTGTAAAAGTATGTAGTAACTTTCTAACATTTTTAGTAGATCTTTCTATCTTTAAAAATGAATCGGTTTCCTGAAAACTTTATTTTTAAAGAAGATGTAACCTTACAACTTCTAGTAAAAAATTACGGAAATATTTCTTTGTTAAATCCTTTTGTTACACAAGTGTTTACACACTTGTTTGTTCACAAAAACACTTTTAGTTTATGAAAGATCCGGCTTTAAGATAAGACTTGTATATTTTACTTGGTTCTTCGAAAATACCACTTGTAGATCTTTAGATCTACTAGTTTAAAACTCTATTTTACAAGAAACATCAACTTTACACAAGTTCATGTTTATATACGGAAAGGTTTGTCATCTTGTATCTTCTACACTTAACATATTGCTAGTTCATGTTCCATGAACATGATCTAGCGTGGTTAGATGACGATCCGTTCCACTACTAGCAACCAACAACATAAAATAACCATAACTAAACAAGATTCACAAGTTTTACACCATTATTTACCCTTTAACCAACAAGTTTATCATTCTTACAAGACTTTATGCTTTGATCTTAAGTGTTCTCGAGTTTTAACTGTTAAACTTCTTATTAACCACTTTAATCATGAACAAGGAAGTGTTTAGAAGCACTTACTACTAGCTCAAGGCTAGGGAAGAATCAAAGCGAAAACTAGGTGGATAAAAGCGATGTAGAGAGGTCCTTGAGATTCCGTAAGCACCGAGCCTCCTTGTATGAACTCTTGCACACTTGTATGTATGTGAAATTGCAAGATCGAAATTTGGAAGTGATGGTGGGTGTGTGTGAGCTCTCGGCCGAACCCAAGAGAAGAGGGAGAGAGAGTAGTTTTTGCTAAGTGTTGGTGCAAATGAGATGGTGATCTTATGGTCTTACTTATAGACCATTTTACTTGATTAACCATGAGATAATATGTCATCTAGATATAGGACATGTATGATTAAAATAATCAAAATTGGGTGGTGTGTGTTCCCTAGGGGAACCGATCGGTTGAAGGGGGGGGGGGGGGGTTATGGTTTGGTTTGAACTAGATAGTTAGTAACTAGTTAAGTACTAAAGGTGTTAATTAGTGTATTATGTGTGTTATGAATTATAAAAGGTGTTAGGGTATTCGGGGACCCTAACTAGCTCAGAAAAGGAAAAACAATGTCATTGACAATATTTTCATGTTTCGGGTAAAGTCCGGTTGTTCGGTTGGATATTGATCCGTTAAAGTGCTAAATAAGCATTTAAAGTGTCGTTAATATTAGTTTTAGTGACACAATGAATTCCCGACACTTTGGAAAGTGTCTAGTATTATTTTCCCATGTTTTTGCACTTTACTAGTTAACTTAAATGCTGAATTTTTGCATAAAGTGCAGAATTTTGTAATTAAAGCATGTTTTAGGCACATCCGGTCACTATAACTATCACCTAGTGACGCAGTTTTACAATCCTCACCTCCCTACACTCCCTACTAGTGTAGTAAACTATTTCTGGCTCATACTGGCCTCAGAGACAATATCTGTCTAGTGCTGGCAATGTCAGCATGTTTATTGGGTTATCCGTTTATTGTGCTAACTGTGCTTTTATGCATCAAGTTTGTCACTATAGTTCTGTGTAAATAATGTAGTGACAGCAATAAAGTATGATGCATGTATGAGTATGTATCAGAATTCAAGTAGCAGTTTAATCACAACTGCAAGCAAGCACAGCAATCAATCATTAATTAAATATTAATTAATTCGTACGGATACCTGGTTTGGTGAGGGTTATCACACTTACATGGTGGAACAGTGTGATGCGTGATAGGGGTGCTGATGTGGCACTAGCTCAAACTTGGGAAGAGCTTCGAGCTCTAATGATGAAGAAGTTCTGTCCTCGTTATGAGCTTAGAGCATTGGAAAGGGAATTCGACGATTTAAAGCAAGACAGCGGTGAACATCGAGCCTACACTGACCGTTATGAGGAACTGAGCCTGTTATGTCCTGCCATGGTTACGCCTGTGGAGAAGGCGATTGAAAAGTACATTGATAGTCTTCCTGACTTAGTTCAGGATATCGTTACTGGCAGCAACCCTACTACCGTCAGACAGGCCATTGAATTGTCTGCTACCCTGACTGAATCCCAGATCAGGAAGGGTAAGCTTTTTCGAAAGGGCGACCCGAGACCATCTGACAAGACTGCACAAGATGAACCAAAGGAAAAACAGGCCGAGACACCCAAGAAGAAGAAGCGCAAGGCTTCTCAAAACTGCGCTATAACTGCTCAGAATAATCAGGTTGCACCAAACCAGCCAGCACAACCTCGTACAAGGAAAAATTATGTTGGTACCGCACCTTTGTGCAACAAATGCAACCGTCATCATCTGGAGCAAGTACAGTGTCACAAATGTACCCACTGTGGGCGATTGGGACATTTGGTCGATACCTGCCGTTATGCAAATCAAGCTGCTGCAAATCCTGTTGCTGCCCAAGCACGGTTTCCACCTGGGTCGTGTTATAACTGTGGTGACCTTACTCACTACAGAAACAATTTCCCAAGACTTGTTAACGCAAATCTAGCACGTGGACGAGTGTTTAACATAAACGAGGCAAACGCGAACGACAATGCAGCAGCAAACAATTAGTCTTTTGTATTTTCTTTGTTTGTTATCATTTGACGTTTGGAACAATTCAGCTGTTATATAAATAAAATTTGTTCTTTCAAGTTTATTTTACGTAACTGATACAATTATGTGATTATGTGATTTCTTTTATGTCTTGTGTTTTTGTGAGATCCGAATATTCATTATCCAAATCCTTATAGAATCTTCTGTATCTCCATATGAGAGATTCATAGTAGGATATCCAAAGGTACTACCTTAAATCCTAAATGGGCTTCTACGTTACAGTTAAGTCCCTTGGATTATAAAGTACTATTCTATAAATGGACCCCCTTGAGTAGTCTAGTTTAAAAGATTGATTCAAAAATCTGGTTAGGAATATCATGTGATGATATAGCTTAAAAGATCCCTTAAGTGGTCTATTTAAGGAGATCATACGACGGTCTAGTTAATGAGATCATGTGTTGATCTAGTTAAAAAGATCGTTCGTTGATCTAGTTAAAAAGATCCTTTGGTGGTCTAGTCAAGTCACTTCATGTTTATTCGATTGATTTTTCCCCTACGCATTATGAAATGAACTGTGCGGACTGTGCAAGGAATTACATAATTATGGATGCATACATAATTATGGAATTCAGTGCACAGAAACCACAACAAGTTTTGATATGTGTTAAGACCTATAGTGATGAGAATAACGAAACGGGAACAATGTAGAAAGGGGCATGGTGGATACGCCGCTGGTACTTCCTATATATAAGTGTTCCTTATTACATTGCGAACGTAGTGTTATTTAAGTTACTAGAAGTCCTGGACCTTGACCAATGTCATTTTATCCCGAAATCTTCGACTCCAATTTCAAGCACACACAAGTTTCCTAATTTAGTCTTCAAAGGAAACGTTCTTCTATCCGTTGTTCAAAACTCCATGTTTTGTTACTACAAGGATATCACTTTGACGGTTGACAAATTCGCTAAGAATCCAAACGTGGCCCAGAGTTTTACTTAGGGTACAAAGGATTCATTCGAAAGCGAAACAACCACAGTTGTCTTCACAGGTTTCCTCTAAAATTAAATTTCGGGATGAAATTTCCTAAAGTAAGGGAGACTGTGACACCTGTGTGACTACAACCATCATACAAATACCAAACCAATGAAATATTATGTTTCATACTTGGGATTTGTATAAATATGTGTATCATTTGCACATATCAAGTCTTGTTCGATTTCGAGCTCTAAATCGCTTTCTGGAAAAGTTATACGCGAACTGATGCGTAAACGTAATCAGTTTAACGCGACAAACACTCTGGAACAGTGACATGGGCTTAACATACCTTAAATAACCTTTACATAACTTAGAAATAAGTTTTGGAGGGTTTCGTGTGTCGAAATCAAGTTTATTCGATCGCAGGGACTATTTGCATCAAACTGCGAAAGTCTACCGATTCGTATGGTAACGAACCTTCCAGAATATGATCATAAGTTAAACATGCCCTAAATATCCTTTACATATCTTAGAAATAGACTTTGAGGTGTTTGGTGCGCACAAATAAACTTATTTGATCAACAGGGACTAAAAGCGTCAAAAGGTGCATAAGTTTGCATTTTCGCGCATATCTTACGTTCTGAATATATCCGGACATCCAAAACTTTATGTAATCATTAAACTATTTTACTTTAGTGATTGGCATGATAAAATTCCATTTGTCGCGTAATTTGGATCGTTCTTCGCATCCGTTCGTGTTTCGTCGTAATTAACCGAACAACGCGACCGTACGACCAAACGAACCGACATCTGAGATGTTATTGAGCATATTTTAAGTTCCCTATACTTTAACTTCATTTTAGAGCCTTGAAATGAGGTTAACGGGGCTTAAACGTGCCAAAAACCAACTTTTTAGCATCAGGGACCTGTTCTGCCAAAAATGAAACTTTTGCAAAAACAGGCTCCCTCATGCCACGTGCCAGCCCCAAGTGCTCCTGGCGCGTGGTGCGAGAGCACCCTTTTTCAGCAGGACAATTTCCAGCTATTTGGTCGAATTTCAGGGGCTTTTATGTAAAATTCTCAATACCTTGGGCTGGTATTTGATGGTATTTCATGTCCCATGGTATTAGAAAACCTTGTGCCCACTTGGAGGGCCAAGATCGAAGCTCGTTTATCGATGAACAATCCTAACGGTTCTATGAAATCTATATAAACCCAACTCATTTTCATTCTTTCCTCACACTTGATCTGAATTTTCTCTAAGTTGAAGCTCAAAGCTTCATACCTGAGAATTTTTAGATCAAAATCTCCTAGCTTGGACCTTTTGTAAGTATTCTTTCGTGCTTTTATGCGTTTTAAGCGTAAAAGTCAAACTGTGTTTGACTTTTTGCTTTGACCAGGTTATGGTCAACACGAAGTTCGTTTGAACTTTGCAAACGTGAGCGTAATCACGATGGTTATAGTCCCTAGTGACTATACCTACTGATTACCACGATGAATAGGTGTAGTGACGAGTCATAGTTTCGGCCAAAATGCGCGTTTATGCGTATTTTACAACCAAACTATTCTTGGGTATCAAAACCCTTTGTTTTGATATCAAAACCTGTTTTCTAACTTAGATAAACATGTTTTAACATGTTTAGCTCGTCACTTTTAGTCTAGTGCTTGTATAGAGTCGTAAGTCAAGCGGTCTAAACCACCACTTAGACTTTCCAACCCGACCCATTTGGTCGATCTTTAGGATCCGACTAAGCATATTATGTGACCATAGTTGCATAGGGAATAACCTTCAGAAGTTGTACCTTATGGTCACTTCGTTTAAGTAGTTGTATGATAGGTAGTTTATATGCCTTAGGTAAATGACCAAATTGCCCTTTTTACGCATAAATTCATTTTAAGCATATGTAACCTAAATTTTTACATCTAAACTGATTAGGCAACATTATTAGACATGTTAAGGCATATAATACTTTTCATAGGACTAGTTAGGCGGTCCAAACGCGTTTTACGCGAACGACGCGTTAAAGTAGCGTAAGCTACCTAACCGGGTCGTAATGGGTCATAAGCACTTAGGATAGGTTTCGATTTAGGATGTAAGCTTTGTTAAACCATATTACATGAGTTCCCATACTCATTTGGTTTACGAAACCTCATTCTATCCGATCTTCCGATTTAGGTCCGGTTTATTTACATAGTTACCTATATTAGGTGCCGTTTGATTCCGTGATCCCTCTAGCTTTGCTTGGTTGTTATTCAAGACTTCTAAGCAATCCCAAGTGAGTACATAGTCCCCTCTTTTACTGTTTTCAATGTTTTGGGGTGAAACATGAGTACCTATTTGTTATGTTCATGATTTCAAAGTATAAATTAATTATACATGTTAGTACTTATCTTTTGACAAACTGAATGATTATTTATGGTTTAAACACTAATTTTTCAAAGATTATAAAATTAAATGTTAGATTGTACTTGTTTTATACATTCACCAGACCGATTGGTAGTACGATATAGCGCTATAGGATTAGACACCCCATTCCTGTTGTATGGAATGTCAGAAACCAATTTTTACCCAAATAGAGATTGCCTTTGTGGTATTTCTATAGTCTCTAAGGTGTAGTTTGATACACTAAGGTTTGAATGAATTCTAAATCACATTTTTTGTATATTTTGTTATACTCCCAAAAGTATAGTTTAATATGCTCCCATATGTGATATTGTTTACCAAGGTATATTTTGATATACTATGTACAAAACCAACATATATTTTGTTAATTACTAAAACATAGTTTGATATGTTACTTACAAAACCAAAAGCATAGTTTGGTATGTTATTTACAAAACCAAAGCATAGCCTAATATGTTATTTATATAACCAAAGTATACTTATGATATACTACTGAAAACTATTATTTTGCCAACTAAAGTATATTTGATATACTATCTGTTTAATTTTTTTGGAACTAAAATATATTTTAATATATTACTCATTCGACTTTCTTAAAACCAAGGTATATTTTTATATATACTACAAACTTTTTTTTATCAAAACATTGTTTTACAAACAACATATTTTATACAAACTCATTTTACTTGGGTATTTAATTATCTATGCATTATTCTTTTATATCATCAAAAATCTTATAAATTTTTGCATGATTTATAAAGAAAACATTTTTAAGTTCATGACTACTTTTTGTTAAACATTCTTTTAAACTTACAAGTCATGAATCCTGTATTAATAAAACCTATGTATCTCACAGGCATTTTTATGCTGACATACCTATTTTTACACATGTTTCAGGTGCTGCTATCTGATGATTGTTGATGCATGATATACATAGGATGGACTCGTGCCTTAGCGACTTAAAACTTGAAAGACAATTGTGACACCCAAGGAAAACCAGGAAAACCATGCAACTTAACAAGCTTCCTTAGTGAGTACGTGCTAAATTTCGGGATGAAATTTCTTTCAACTTGGGGATAATGTGACAACTCGAGTTTCCAAGATTCCATCTTCGCACTATTGCACGTTAATTGTTTAGATTGTTTGTTGACACGACTTGTTTGTTTCACAACTGTACACGTTGTAATATGTTAAATTGTATTGTGGTTGGTATGTTATATATATGGTGGGTGTTAAGTGTGCTTTTATATTTAATTGACGTGCAATATACGTGATGGTTGTAGATTCGTGGTGTGTATATCATGTGTGAATGTGCTATACGTATCTTGTATAATAAAGTGTACAATAATTAAAACATGTATTCCTTGCAAAACAACCCCTCACCCGAAAACACATCCCACCCGAAATACCCTTTGATTTCATCGGTGGAGGGAGATTTCGCCGCTAAGGGATTTGGGCCCAAAGTCAGACGCGGCCCAATGGCATGTTTTGTTTGCTTAAACATGTTTAAGGTTTACGAAATTGTTTATTATCAAACCCTACTCCCTTCCTGTTGTGCGACGGCGAAGACCAGACCCCCGTCTTCTTGAGTAGCATCTCATTCGGTCACATCTCTGGTTAGTGGCCTTTATCTATTGGTATTCGTGATCGTAGGATATTGTTATAGGTGTTGTTAAAAGAAATTAATGATTATTATTTAGTGGTAATATGTGAATTCGGTTGGTATGAAAATTCATGCTAGTAATCTGCTTGTTGTTTGCGTAAAGGCCAAAGAGTATTGTTTATTATTTGCATTGTGGGTGTTATGATTCATCATAATTAATAGATTGTTGACTTTAGTTATTTTGGTTCCTGTCATGTTTGTCTTCCATGTGAAATAAAAGCAGAGGTTGTCGGCCATCTACTTGAGTGGCCAATCAAATAAAGGGTGTTTGATATTAATTAAGGTATTGATAAATTATTCATGTTGATTGTTATTAAATTCATGGAACTAGACCACTGTTGTGATATGGATGATAGTATAATAAGGGGGCCGATTCATTGGACTGAACAAAAGTATGTATTATGTATATTATTATTGTTATGTGAATTGAAGACATATGATAACTCACTTTGCATGCCATACCCATGAATTTGGTTGATGTTGCTAATAAACTATTCAGTAGGTAACAACTAAAGAGATAGTGTTGAACAATTGGACCTCTATGTTAGATTGTTGGGCTGCGCAACTGCTATGACATTCTGGCTGGGCCAAGGCCCAAACCGGGCCTTAATATGTTAGTATATAACTTTGTTTTGGGTTGATAATGTTATGTTTATATACTAGTGGGCCGGATACAAACATTCCAGGAGGATTGAATCTAGTTGGGTCAGGGATTAGTGAAATATATTGGCTGCATAAATGTTGTAGATTGTATTAAGTGGGCCGAAATCATGAACTGGTTATATGTGATTGGATTTTGACTACTTGTATGACATGATGAATTGTTACCATGTGAACTGGTGCGTTGTGTTAACTGGTATTGTGTATAAACTGCGATCAGGATACTTGCATGACATACGTGACAATATGTGTTACATGGTTACTGTTGAGCATTACATGTGAATAAATACGTGAATACATGGAACTAACTATCTCTGTTAACCCGGTAGGATTTGATTGGTTAACTATTAAACAAGCACTTAGTCTAACCGAGCAAACCAAGGTGAGTTCACACATTCTACAAAGCATGGGATTCCCAGGGGTTGGGAATGGGGTTAAGGAACATGGATTCCTCGTCCTTTCTTGGGTAGGACAGTACTGGTTCAGGAATGTAATTCCTCGTCCTCATGGACAGTTAACTTTTACTAGACCAAAACTCTATCACGAAGTCCCTCCTTTTTATATCGACTTAATCGCCGGGCCAATGGCGAGCGGGTCATTAGTTAGATAGCGCTATTTAGGTCTGACAAGCCTCACACCGTGCCGCAGAGGACGGGCGTGAACTAATGGATCTGGGCACGTCAATGATGATAGACATTGACAGTTCAGGGCATATAAACATGACTACAGTCAGCAGTCGATATGATAACGAGTCTAGTGTATACATGGGGTAGCCCCCACGGCCGAAAAGCCAGATAACTAAACATGGGGTAGCCACCACGGCCGAAAAGCCAGATAACTAAACATGGGGTAGCCCCCACGGCTGGATTGCCAGAGTAACCGGGAATAAACAAATCACGTTTTCAACTATGGGGTAACCCCCACGGCAGGATGCCAGTTAAAGGAAATTGTTTTCGAAACAACTTAAAACGAACACCCAACTGTGAACTCGCTCAACAATATTGTTGACTCGTTACTACATGCTTTGCAGGTCAATAGGTTTAGCAGGAGCTTGCATGGGGAAGAGTCGTTGTGGGACATGGACAGCTGTGTGCCATGTTAAACTTTGAAACCTTTAAACTTATATATTTTGGTTTTGGATTTAATCGTTATGCTTCCGCTTGCAACTTAAACTATGTTTTGTTTGGACACCAATTGTATTGGTTGAACTTTTATAATTACTTACTTGCTTGTTCAATATGATTGGTGGCTGGATCCTGGTTAGTCACGCCTCCAAGCGGTGATACTCTGCAGGTGGATTTTGGGGGTGTGACAGATTGGTATCAGAGCCATTGGTTATAGCGAACTTGGTTTTAATAAGGGAAAAAGTTTTGTTAAAACCAGACTATAACCTGTACAGTGCTCAACGGTCCACAACGACGCTTCACTCCATGTGCAAGACTCGACATTCTAGGTGATATGGTTTATGTATTATTGCCTACTTGCTAGATTACATAGAACTTTGCTCATGGTATGCTTAGATAAACGTAGCAACTACAGTTTGAAAACACATGTGTGTTTGCTCCCTTCTGTCACTCCACACTTACACACATTCGCGACACCTTTCCTATTTGTGTTTCCTTCGATGTGAAGATCATGAGGGAACGTGTGAACCTAACTCAAGCCAGCTGACGGCTCTTATCAACGAACAGGATACGGCAGCACTCGTAGCCGCTCAGGCAGGAGGTATAACCTGCTATTCCGAACCTAACCTAGGATGTTAGATCCTACTCTCATGACCCAACTCTCGCGCTTAACCATGTCTCTTCTTCCTCGCGCAACAAGGTCAGAACGCTCAGCCACCCGTATGCACATTCAAGATGTTCATGGACTGTCGTCCTAGTACTTTCATTGGCACTGAAGGAGCCGTAGGTCTCCTCCACTGGTTTGAAAAGCTCGAATCTGTTTTCGAGATGTGTGAATGCCCTGAGGCTCGCAGGGTGAAGTATGCTACCGGTACTCTCGAGGGTTTAGCGCTCACGTGGTGGAACGCTCAGGTTCAAATGATGGGGTTGGACGCTGCTAATGCCACCCCATGGAACAATTTTAAGGAAATGATTAAGGAAGAATACTGCAATCGTGATGATATTCACAAACTGGAGGTAGAGTTCTTCAACCTGAAGATGACAGGGTCAGAGATAGAAGCGTACACGAAACGATCCAACGAACTGGCAGTGTTGTGTCCAACTATAGTGGATCCTCCCATCAAGCGCATTGAGCTGTACCTCAAAGGCTTAGTACCAGAGATTCAAAGCCATGTGACTGCTGCTAACCTTGCAACCATCCAGGATGTTACTCGTTTTGCTCATCGTCTCACAGACCAGGAAGTGGAACAGAACAAGCTGCCTAAGCGTATTGGTGCTACTACTACTACTTCTGCTACTCCCAGTGACAACAAACGGAAGTGGGATGGAACCTCTAGTAAGGGTTCGACTACGGTTCAGTCGCAGGCACAACAGCGAAAGATCGATGACTACCAAAGTCCTGGTCAGCAATCTTCTGGTAGTCAAGGGCAGGATTGATACCGAGGAAATCACCCAGAGTGCAATAGATGCAACAGACGCCACAGTGGTCAGTGCAACAAGGGTTGTTGTCAGAGGTGTCTCAAGATGGGGCATGAAACCAAAGATTGTAGAAGCTCACGTCCTGCAAACCAGAACCGACAACAGCAGCCACGAGCTCCACAGAATCAGTAGCAACAACAGGGTAGCAAGGGATGCTACCAGTGGGGTGCTGAAGATCACTTCAAGAGACACTGCCCACAGTTGAACCAGAACCAGAATCAGAACCACCACCGAGGAAACGGGAACATTAGTGGAGACAACAACGGGGGTAATAACGATGGCAATGGTGCCAGGGGTCGAGTGTTCGTGATTGGTCAGGATGATTCTAGGAATGGCCCTAATGTTGTGATGGTTTCGACATTGTTACCTCAACATCGAGTATATATTCTTTGCAACGAGAAGATTGTCCGTATTCCTCGTTCAGGTGATGAACCACTTATGATTCGTGGTGACAAGAGTGGTGCTGTTGTGAGCATCATCTCTTTTCTTAAGGCCCATAAGTGTTTGCGAAAGGGCCACACTGCTATTTTGGCTCTCGTTACTGACACCTCGAAGAAAGAGAAGAAGATAGAAGATTTTCCGATTGTACGTGACTTCCCTGAGGTATTTCCTGAGGAACTACCTGGCCTTCCGCCTCATCGCCAGGTCGAATTTCAGATCGATCTAGCTCCTGGAGCAGCACCTATAGCTCGTGCACCTTATCGCCTAGCTCCATCAGAGTTGGAAGAACTCTCTATGCAACTACAAGAACTCTTGGATAAGGGTTTTATTCGTCCTAGCTCTTCGCCCTGGGGAGCTCCAGTGCTATTCGTGAAAAAGAAAGACGGTACCTTCAGAATGTGTATCGACTATCGCGAGCTCAACAAGGTGACAGTGAAGAATCGTTATCCTCTTCCACGCATCGACGACTTATTCGACCAGCTGCAAGGGTCGAGCTTTTACTCGAAGATTGATCTGAGATTGGGATATCACCAGCTTAGAGTCCGAGGAGATGACGTCTCCAAAACAGCCTTTAGAACTCGTTATGGACACTATGAGTTTTTGATCATGCCTTTTGGGCTGACAAACGCACCTGAGGTCTTTATGGACTTGATGAATCGAGTGTGCAAGCCTTACCTGGACAAGTTCGTTATTGTTTTCATCGACGACATCCTGATCTATTCTAAGAGTCAGGAGGAACACGAGCAACATCTACGACTCATTTTGGAACTCCTCCGAACGGAACAGCTTTACGCAAAGTTCTCGAAATGCGACTTCTGGCTTCGTGAAGTCCATTTCCTAGGTCACGTGGTAAACAAGGATGGGATTCACGTTGATCCATCCAAGGTTGATTCAATCAGGAACTAGCCTGCACCCCGTACACCAACAGAAATTCGCCAGTTCTTGGGTTTGGCAGGTTACTACAGGAGGTTCATTAAGGATTTTTCCAAGATTGCACAGCCTCTCACCTCACTAACGCAGAAAGGAGTTGTTTATCGATGGGGAAATGCACAAGAATTAGCATTTCAGCGCTTAAAGGATAGACTTTGCAGTGCACCTATCCTTTCATTGCCAGAGGGCACAGACGACTTCGTGGTTTACTGCAACGCATCAATTCAGGGTCTTGGTTGTGTATTGATGCAACGGGATAAAGTTATAGCCTACGCCTCACGCCAACTCAAAGTTCATGAAAAGAACTACACTACACACGACTTAGAGCTGGGAGCTGTTGTTTTTGCGCTTAAGATATGGAGACATTACCTGTACGGAACCAAGTGCGCCATTTACACCGATCACAGGAGTCTCGAGCATATCTTCAAACAGAAGGAACTGAATATGCGACAACGATGATGGGTCGATCTACTGAATGACTACGAATGCTCGATCAGGTACCACCCAGGTAAAGCCAATGTTGTGGCTGACGCCCTCAGTCGAAAGGACTCTACGCCTAAGCGCGTACGAGCTTTACAACTCACTATACAGTCTAGTCTTCCTTCCCATATACGAGATGCTCAGGTAGAAGCATTGAAACCAGAAAACATCAGGGCTGAAGCCCTACGCGGATCAAGGCAACGATTAGAACAAAAGGAAGACGGTGCTTACTACGTAACAGGACGCATTTGGGTCCCACTTTATGGCAACCTACGAGAGCTTGTGATGGATGAGGCACACAAGTCTCGCTACTCAGTACATCCTGGCTCGGATAAGATGTACCACGACCTCAGAACTACCTACTGGTGGCCTAGCATGAAGGCCCACATAGCAACTTACGTCAGCAAGTGTTTGACTTGTGCGAGAGTCAAAGTCGAATACCAGAAACCTTCAGGCCTACTCCAACAACCAGAGATACCCAAATGGAAATGGGAGCAAATTTCCATGGATTTTGTTACTGGCCTGCCTCGATCTCAACGTGGTAACGATACTATTTGGGTGATCGTGGATCGACTCACAAAGTCTGCACACTTCTTGGCTATCAAGGAAACGGATAAGTTCTCCACTTTAGCAGACGTATATCTTAAGGAAGTTGTCTCGAGGCACGGGGTGCCCACCTCTATTATCTCGGATCGTGATGCACGTTTTACTTCTGAACTGTGGCAAGCTATGCACAAATCCTTTGGCTCACGATTAGACATGAGCACAGTGTATCACCCTCAGACGGATGGGAAGTATGAGTGCACTATTCAAACTTTAGAAGACATGCTTCGGGCGTGTGTAATTGACTTTGGCAACGGATGGGAAAAGCATCTGCCACTTGTGGAATTTTAGTACAATAACAGCTACCACACCAACATTAAAGTTGCTCCGTTTGAGGCATTGTACGGGCGTAAATGCCAGTCAGCTCTTTGTTGGGCAGAGGTGGGGGATAGTCAGATCACTGGTCCAGAACTTGTGGTAGATACAACAGAACGAATTGCTCAGATACGACAACGAATGGCGGCAGCTCATGACCGTCAAAAAAGCTACGCCGATAAGGGCAGGAAACCACTCGAGCTCCAGGTTGGGGAGCGAGTACTACTCAATGTTTCACCCTGGAAGGGTGTGGTTCGTTTTGGCAAACGAGGCAAACTTAACACACGATACGTTGGACCATTCGACATCATAGAGAAAATAGGCAGGGTGGCCTGCAAACTGAACCTACCAGCAGAACTCAGTGCAGTTCACAACGTTTTCCATGTGTCAAATCTAAAGAAGTGTCTGTCAGATGAGACCCTCATAGTTCCTTTGAAGGAGCTCACTATCGATGAACAGTTACGATTCGTCGAGGAACCAGTTGAAATCACGGACCGGGATGTTAAGGTCCTCAAGCGCACTAGAATACCTCTCGTTCGAGTTCGTTGGAACTCCCGTCGCGGCCCAGAGTTAACCTGGGAACGCGAAGATCAGATGAAACAAAAGTATCCCCAACTATTCGCAAACAGTACAACCACTACTGAGGCTGAAGCTACGGAATTTCGGGACGAAATTCCAGATCAACGGGGGGAGGATGTGACACCCCAGGAAAACCATGCAACTTAACTAGCTTCCTCAGTGAGTACGTGCTAAATTTCGGGATGAAATTTCTTTCAACTTGGGGATAATGTGACAACTCGAGTTTCCAAGATTCCATCTTTGCACTATTGCACGTTAATTATTTAGATTGTTTGTTGACACGACTTGTTTGTTTCACAACTGTACACGTTGTAATATGTTAAATTGTATTGTGGTTGGTATGTTATATATATGGTGGGTGTTAAGTGTTCTTTTATATTTAATTGACGTGCAATATACGTGATGGTTGTAGATTCGTGGTGTGTATATCATGTGTGAATGTGCTATACGTATCTTGTATAATAAAGTGTACAATAATTAAAACATGTATTCCTTGCAAAACAACCCCTCACCCGAAAACACATCCCACCCGAAATACCCTTTGATTTCAGGTGGAGGGAGATTTCGCCGCTAAGGGATTTGGGCCCAAAGTCAGACGCAGCCCAATGGCCTGTTTTGTTTGCTTAAACATGTTTAAGGTTTACGAAATTGTTTATTATCAAACCCTACTCCCTTCCTGTTGTGCGACGGCGAAGACCAGACCCCCGTCTTCTTGAGTAGCATCTCATTCGGTCACATCTCTGGTTGGTGGCCTTTATCTATTGGTATTCGTGATCATAGGATATTGTTATAGGTGTTGTTAAAAGAAATTAATGATTATTATTTAGTGGTAATATGTGAATTCGGTTGGTATGAAAATTCATGCTAGTAATCTGCTTGTTGTTTGCGTAAAGGCCAAAGAGTATTGTTTATTATTTGCATTGTGGGTGTTATGATTCATCATAATTAATAGATTGTTGACTTTAGTTATTTTGGTCCCTTGTCATGTTTGTCTTGCATGTGAAATAAAAGCAGAGGTTGTCGGCCATCTACTTGAGTGGCCAATCAAATAAAGGGTGTTTGATATTAATTAAGGTATTGATAAATTATTCATGTTGATTGTTATTAAATTCATGGAACTAGACCACTGTTGTGATATGGATGATAGTATAATAAGGGGGCCGATTCATTGGACTGAACAAAAGTATGTATTATGTATATTATTATTGTTATGTGAATTGAAGACATATGATAACTCACTTTGCATGCAATACCCATGAATTTGGTTGATGTTGCTAATAAACTATTCAGTAGGTAACAACTAAAGAGATAGTGTTGAACAATTGGACCTCTATGTTAGATTGTTGGGCTGCGCAACTGCTATGACATTCTGGCTGGGCCAAGGCCCAAACCGGGCCTCAATATGTTAGTATATAACTTTGTTTTGGGTTGATAATGTTATGTCTATATACTAGTGGGCCGGATATAAACATTCCAGGAGGATTGAATCTAGTTGGGTCAGGGATTAGTGAAATATATTGGCTGCATAAATGTTGTAGATTGTATTAAGTGGGCCGAAATCATGAACTGGTTATATGTGATTGGATTTTGACTACTTGTATGACATGATGAATTGTTACCATGTGAACTGGTGCGTTGTGTTAACTGGTATTGTGTATAAACTGCGATCAGGATACTTGCATGACATACGTGACAATATGTGTTACATGGTTACTGTTGAGCATTACATGTTAATAAATACGTGAATACATGGAACTAACTATCTCTGTTAACCCGGTAGGATTTGATTGGTTAACTATTAAACAAGCACTTAGTCTAACCGAGCAAACCAAGGTGAGTTCACACATTCTACAAAGCATGGGATTCCCAGGGGTTGGGAATGGGGTTAAGGAACATGGATTCCTCGTCCTTTCTTGGGTAGGACAGTACTGGTTCAGGAATGTAATTCCTCGTCCTCATGGACAGTTAACTTTTACTAGACCAAAACTCTATCACGAAGTCCCTCCTTTTTATATCGACTTAATCGCCGGGCCAATGGCGAGCGGGTCATTAGTTAGATAGCGCTATTTAGGTCTGACAAGCCTCACACCGTGCCGCAGAGGACGGGCGTGAACTAATGGATCTGGGCACGTCAATGATGATAGACATTGACAGTTCAGGGCACATAAACATGACTACAGTCAGCAGTCGATATGGTAACGAGTCTAGTGTATACATGGGGTAGCCCCCACGGCCGAAAAGCCAGATAACTAAACATGGGGTAGCCACCACGGCCGAAAAGCCAGATAACTAAACATGGGGTAGCCCCCACGGCTGGATTGCCAGAGTAACCGGGAATAAACAAATCACGTTTTCAACTATGGGGTAACCCCCACGACAGGATGCCAGTTAAAGGAAATTGTTTTCGAAACAACTTAAAATGAACACCCAACTGTGAACTCGCTCAACAATATTGTTGACTCGTTACTACATGCTTTGCAGGTCAATAGGTTTAGCAGGAGCTTGCATGGGGAAGAGTCGTTGTGGGACATGGACAACTGTGTGCCATGTTAAACTTTGAAACCTTTAAACTTATATATTTTGGTTTTGGATTTAATTGTTATGCTTCCGCTTGCAACTTAAACTATGTTTTGTTTGGACACCAATTGTATTGGTTGAACTTTTATAATTACTTACTTGCTTGTTCAATATGATTGGTGGCTGGATCCTGGTCAGTCACGCCTCCAAGCGGTGATACTCCGCAGGTGGATTTTGGGGGTGTGACAACAATATCTGTATTTATCTGATTTGTAATAAAACAATGAGTTCAATAATGCAATAAAACAAAATTATTTGATCCATGGTTGTGAAACAATGATTCTGTTACAACACTCCCTGACGTTTCCGCCATGATTTGTTGTTTTACGTGGTCGGGGTGTGATATACAACTTGAAGACGAGGACGCCAATGTGAAGAAAGATATCTTGACTTTTATATGTATTAAACTTGTTCTATTCGGTGATGTAACCCTTATGCATTTTTGTTTTCTTCGCAAACAATGATGTAACAAGTTGTCCTGATATGTATAAAAGCTCGGTGAATACCTTATAACACATCAATATTTATCTGTTTATGCATGCTTGTTGCTGTATGAATTGATTTATATGTTGGTGGATTGTTTGATATTGCTTATGTGCATATGTTTATACATATATGTACTACTACTGTCTTGTATGATGGTATCAAACAAATGCCTAACTCTATTGGGTTGTGGTTTAATAGAATATGGCACCTAGGAGAGCTGTGAACACTCGAGATTCTGATCAACCCCTCCTCCTCCAATGCCGAGTTCTGCTGAGGAATTGAACTCTCTGCTGGAAGAAAGGATTTCCGAAGCTATCGCCCAGTACGAGGCGAACCGTACTGAGCACAGCGGAGGATCAAGCGGTACTAGACGAAATGGAAATGGAGATTCATCTGGAGGAACCCTGACTCAAGGTAACCATAAGCTGATTTGTTATAACTTGATGAAATTTATGAACAGTCTTTGTTTCATTGTTTCATTGATTGCTCAAGTGTGAATTGGTTGGATGAACTCCAGGTTGCACCTTTAAGCAGTTTCTCGACTGCAAGCCATTGAATTACGACGACACTGGAGGTGCAGTGGCTTTCATGCACTGGACGAAGAAAATTGATTCCATGATCCGCATGAGCAAGTGCACCGCGGACCAGTAAGTCACTTTTGTTACTGGATTGTTTGTTGATGGAGCATTGACTTGGTGGAATTTGCAAATCCAAACTCTGGGTGATGATGCCACGTATGGTATGACTTGGGATGAGCTGAAGGAAAGAATGAGTGAAAAGTATTGTTCGCGTGCTGAACTTCAAAAACTTGAGACGGAATTTTGGAATCTGTCCATGGTTGGTGCGGACACTGTTGGTTATACTCACAGGTTTCATGATCTGTCAAGAGTGATCCCCTACTTGGTGACTCCTGAATTTAAGCGCATCGAGCGCTACACCTTGGGATTGGCTCCAAAATTTCGCAGTTTGGTGAATGCGGCAGAACCATCAATGATCACACAGGCTGTAACTCTGGCTGTCAGCCTTACCGAAGATGCTGTTTGTCACACCCTGACTTTTGCAGAAGCGTGATTACGTGTGACTTGCTTAATATCATTTCATTCAACCATAACAAACAACTACATGATAGAAACCATGATGTTCATCCATAATTAAGTTTCAAAATAATACAACCATCATTGTTTTAACCCAACTCAGACTTCATGTTTAAATACAACACAAATAAAGTTTTAAGTTCCGTAAAGGACTTCACAAAAGACACTAATAAACTAGGCTTTGAGCCATGTATCTTATCCAAGATAAAATACACAATTCAACCCTTAAACAGTGGATGACATCTTTTATTTGAAGACACAACTTGAAAATCCTTGATCGCCCACCAGATCCATGATCAATTTCCTGAAATACATGTAGTTTGAAAACATCAACAAAAGTTGAGCGAGTTCATGTGTTTTGTATGTGTGCACGGATAAACTTTGTAATCATTGTAAGTATGTATTTGTAAACCCGGTATGAAAGCGTCTATGAATAGATTAATTAATGATTTGCAAGGTCATTAATATGTGTGCAACGGCGTGGGAAGGCTCAAACCTAGCAGATTTTGTACCGGACTTCCGGTTAGAAGAC
Source organism: Helianthus tuberosus (assembly GCA_030545235.1). NCBI lineage: Eukaryota > Viridiplantae > Streptophyta > Magnoliopsida > Asterales > Asteraceae > Helianthus > Helianthus tuberosus. Next base: position 103,665,854 of record CM060357.1, on the reverse strand, counting down.
ATAGTCACCACCTTCGGCCACTTCCGGCCTAGGGGTGGGGCTCGCAACACCCAAATAGATGTATCACTCATGTCCCTTGGTCCTTATACGAGGATTAATGGTCTTAAGTGTGCGCCTACCCATTCACATGATCTAACAGTTCATTCCTTAGCTAACCATACCATTTATAAAGGTTTGTAAACATTTGTAACATGCATTTCACCCCCGAAGTTATAAAACTGAAAACAGTTAAAAGAAAAGGGGGACCTGAACTCACAGTCTTGCGTCTCGTAACTCGGTAACTCAAAGCTTTCCTTTGGTCGCACGACTACCTACACACGCGCTATGGTTAATTAGACGGATGGGTCGTGCCTTGACTTTAGTCTTATTTGTTATGACTTGGTATCTTTGAGTTACGTTTCTTTGTGTCACGATATTATCCCAAAGTATATAATTATTTGTTAAAATAATAAATATTTTAACTTAAATTATATTTATTAATTTTTGGAATTTTTTTTAAAATAATATATTTTAACTTGACACATTATGTATTTATACATGTATATTTTCCCCAAGGATGGGTGTATTCATACTCGTATTCTTAGACTTGTGTATTTTGCCAGGTATTGGTGGCGTATTCCGGTGTGTATTTATACGTACGAGAATACGTATTTTTATTGTATTTATTAAGTATTCTTATACTTAATTTTGTATTTATTTTTCTGGAATATTATTTTCAATAAAAATCACCAATATGAATATATTCTTAAAATATATAAATATTTTAAGAAACTTGTATAGAAAATTATTTATATTTCTTTCTTGGCAAAAATATTTATATCTTCATATAAACCATCAAAAATAATATATTTTCAAGATTAACTTGGAAAATATATATATAAATCCATTTTTCACCCAAAAATAATATGTTCTAAATTTATTTAAGAAAATATATATTTTCTCCAAAAATAATATATTTTCTAGTAATTCAAGAAAACATATATATTTTTCTTTACTTAAAAATAATATATTTTTTTCTTGTAAAAAATATGATATATTGTTGTAACAATTATAAAAATCATATTTTCATTCTCTTGGTTTCCAAAATACCATTTACCAAAATATACTTATGAGTTTAATTCCGGAATATTTCTATAGTTTATATTCCTTGTTCGGTTTGTCCAAATTTTAGGGTATAACTTATATATTCATTTTCTTGGGATTTTGGTAATATTTTGTGTTATATTTCTTGGTATTTTGATGAGTTATATTATTTCAAATCCTCAAATAATATAATTAATACACATAATATACAAGTATTCACACACATTGTGACATCTAAATATATATTTTCCTAAATACATATTTAGTCACTCTTATTTATTAAAAATCAACCTCCAATATGTGTAATTTTTGAAACAAAATTATGCCAAATTTTTATATTAAAAATCATGGTTAAAATATTCTTGTAAACACTTGTTTAAAAATATTTTCCTAAGTATTTAAATTCTAGAAAATTTTTGCCATAGTTTCCCCTTAAAAATGGAGGTTTCCATGCTTTCAAAGCATATCATTTTCTTTCAAAAATCATCACAATTCATCAATAATTCAAACAATACTTACCAAGTGCCAAAATCAGCTATATACACTACTTCATGAACTTGAAACTTATAAAAATTTGTAGTAACTTAGTAGAGTGTTTAGTAAGCTTAGTTACCCTTTAAAGTGTGGTTATTTGTTTAAAAACATCATTCTTGAAGATTTTAGATCTTCACAACTTGTAAAAAGATTTTCCAAAAAAATTTCTTCTTGAACTTTTCTTGTCATTAACATGTTTCTACACTTGTTTAATCACTAAAAATGTGATTAACTTCTTTAAAAAGCATGATTAAGTAAATCTTGTAATTTAACTTAGTTTCTTGAGAAAATCATTTTTGAAATCACACATTTACAAGATTTATATTATACTTTGATCATCATCATTCAAGAAAACACTTAACCTTTCAAGTTCATGTTTACACATAAGGATGATCATCTTGATTCATCACATAATCATCCTCTCACTTGCTACATCATGTGTTTAATCACAATCTAGCAAGTTTCATATGATGTTTAACATCATAAACATAAACAATCAAGAAGCATACAAATACTTAAACAACTTAGATCATGATGATTTAGAGCTTTATGTTAAAGATTATGTTCTTGATTCCTTATGTTCTTCATGATTAGTCTTTTACACACACTTTTAACCAACTTAACAAGATGTAAAATGAGATTAGAAGGGTCTTACTACTAGCACAAGGCTAGGGATGATGTTCAAGAAGATGAAGATGACAATCTTGGTGGTTAATAGCAATTGAAAGAGGTCCTTCACTTTCAAATGGCTCCTAGCTTCTTTATCAAGCTCCTTACACCTTGTGATCACTTGGGAATGGATGGATTTAACTTGAAGATGGTGGTGATAGGAGTGCTTGGTTTCGGCCGAGAATGGAGGAAGGAGAGGAGGAGAGTGAGTGTTGGTGTGTTGTGAAAGAAATGAGACTTATGGTCTTGTGGTTATGTTATAAATCCTCCAACATGTTTGTTTTGGTCAAAAATCCCACAAGGATAATGCAACCAAATCTGATTTTGTGAGGTATGATGCTTGGTTAAATGATCAAATATTTGAATAAGGAATCAATGAAATGAGTGATGGACACAAGGATTTATACGAGGAAAAAGCCCTTGATCAATGAATGATCTCCGGCATAAAAAACTTCGGATAGTGATTACTATCACTATCAAGTATATTGAACAAACAAGTTTACAACTTCAGAAGTATTGAGCTTGATACAATGAATTCTAGTGTGTGTGTATTCGAGAGATGGCAACAGAAATGAAGTGTGTTCACCGGAGTGCAAGTGGTTTCTAAAAATAAGCTCAATAGCCCTCTTATCCTAGCTAAAAACATCCTAACTAACTATCCGAAAAATCATCCATTCACCCACGATCACCACCAACGGTCATTAACCTATGCACATGTTGAAAATAGGGAGCATATTCCCCTGGAATCTCAGATGGAATAAGTCCTCTTCGAAACATACCTACAAAACAAGCCAAAAGGTGATGGAAACAATTGTTAGTACAGAATAACAATGAGGATCCTGGATCCTTATTCTCGCAGCGTCTCCTGAGGATCCTTAATTCAAACTGAACTGAGGATCCGTGATCTAGGCTATACTTGAGGATCCGTGATCCATAAGCTATGAAATTCTATCCCTAACAATTGCCCCCAAACATGACTAGTTGATATCCAATTAGATAGTCATGTTTGAATGATTTTCGGACTAGCCGTTACTTATGGATATAGCCGTTACAGGCTGATGTCAGCAATAGTCATCCCTGCAACAAACAATCGTTATAAATATGATTAGAGATAAGGATGGAAATTGCATTTAAATTCGAGACTTCTCTCCTTTAAATCCTCATCTGAAGATCCAAGCAGGTATTCTCTCCTCCCTTTTCTTTGATCTTCTCTTCTCTGATCCTCTGTTCTCCAAATATTCATGGCGAAGATGACCCTTCGTTCCTCACCTACCAAAAATCCTGATAACAATAGCCCATTGAAGAGTCAGGGATGGAGCTCTGTCGATTCACTGATCCTGAAGTTGATCAGTTACGCCCCTGTTTCCCTTATGGCACTATATTCAGACCCTTCGACTCTTCAACTAAAAGTGACTGTGTTTCGGACACATGGATCACTTTCCCTGCTGCTCCCTTTCAGATATGGTTCAGCTATCCCTTCCCTATTTTTACACAAAGCTTCTTCAAACTTACCGGCCTGTGCTACATCCAAGCCATGTCGATGGTGTGGAGGGTTTTATACACACTTGAGCACATAATAGAGCAGGAAGGCTTAGATATAGGAATGTCTGAACTGAGCCAACTATACAACCTTGTGAGCCATGGATCCTATCGATATCTTTTCAAGTCCAAACCCTAGAAATCTCACCCAATCTTGAAAACCACCAAAAACGACACCAAGTGGAGGAATCAATTCTTTTTCGTGAGAAGGGATTCTGTTCCAAATGGAAATAAACTTCCCAAAAAGTGGAACACCGATGGTAGGATATAGGATCCTTAGCCTAGGATAAGCGGTAAGGATTTTCCTTTTCTGTTGAGGATAACTGATCCTTTATCTTTGTCTTTGCAGCTATAACTTTGTCACATATTCAAGAGTCACCTGCCACCCAAGAGAGAATTGAAGCTTTTTGGAAGCTTGACCCTGCAATCAGAACTTACCCACCGAAATCAAAGGATCCAGTAGATGTCACACCCCCAAAATACCACATGCGGGATCCCCCGCGAGGCGTGTGACGTACCAGGATCTAGCCACTAATCACATTGAACTCATAACAAGATTTCAAATAAAAAGCTTTCATTCATTTCAAATAAGTAATACAAATCATAATTTATAACTCGTTATGTTCAGCGGAAGCATAATACAAAGTTTAACCAAATCCCAAGTGTATGTAATAAACTAGTCTCGTTTCAAGTTCCCATGTATCTCGACCCATGACCACTCCAGTATCCCAGACAGCAAGTTCCCATGTTCCACAAATCTATAACCTGCGAGCATGCACACACGTGTATCAGACAACGCTGGTGAGTTCATAGTTTTTCGAAAACATTAGTTACCAAATGTTTAGTTCTGTTCATTGATTACAATGTTGATAATACCTCGGATACTAGACGGCTCTTGATTTATTTTGCCCTTTCCCCAATGCTCCTATCAAAGCATTGGTCATGACTAGGTCATTAGTTCACACCCGTCTTCTCCGGTACGGGGTGAGGGTGCCAAACCTAAGTAGCGCTACCAACTAATACCTTGTTACCTCTCAGGTAACCAAACAACAAGGAGGGACTTAAAGGTGATATGACGAGTATATTATCCAACATTCCAAATTTACCACAAGACGTATTCCTCTCAGGAATACCCAATTGATTTACCCAAACCCATCCCTCTCAGGGATGCCCAATGACTGTCCCAACCACTGGGACGCATGCTCAAGAGGAATGAACTCACCTTAGATTGCTCGGTATGTTACTTACTTTACCCATTCCAAGTTGGTCAACCAAACCCTATCGTGGTTACCAAAGATAGTCAGTTACACATAGATCACGGATTCTTCTTACACAATATTCAAGTAACGAACAAGTAGTTCACATATCACCATACATGGCATACCAATTAATCAAGAACTTATCAGTTCATTACCATCATACAAGTCGCAATAGTTTATCATGAAGCCCACAGTCCATCATGCATAATCACCTAGCATATGATGTAAGTCATTTTCTAACATATATCGAGTAGTTTTGGCTCACACGCAGACTAGCATGCAGGTTCACAATTTATGCAACAATTAACTAATTCTTTGCATGGTTGGGTCCAACTAATAACTAGGTGTATGTGTGTCACACCCCCCAATATCCACACGTGGAGTATCACCGCATGGAAGCGTGACATGACCAGGATCAAGCCACCAATCATATTGAACAATGTAATTAGTAAATGTAATTCAACCAAACAATATGAAAGGTGTTCAACACAAAAGTATAGTATCAATGTTTAGCGGAAGCATAAATGAAAAACCCAACATAAGTAATAAGTTTGAAATGTCATAAACGTTTAACATGGCATCCACGATCCATGTCCCACAACGACTGTGCCTCCCCGTGCAAGCTCCATGAGTACCTAATGACTTGCAAGGCATATAACAACGAGTCAACAACAAAGTTGAGCGAGTTCACAATTGGTTGTTTAGTTATAGTATTCGTTCGTAAATCATTTGTTCGCTTGTACCAGGTACCGTATTAATTCGTATCGCGGTCTCCCAGACATGTGTGCGAAGGTTAGTGGGGGTTTCCCATGTATCCTAGACTAGTAGTATTTGTATTTGTATCGCGGTCTCCCAGACATGTTTGCGAAGATTAGTATTCGTATCACGGTCTCCCAGACATGTTTGCGAAGATTAGCATTTGTATCGCGGTCTCACAGACATGTGTGCGAAGATTAGTGGGGGCTTCCCGTGTTTTACTAGTCTAGCTGTATCTATAGGTGTCCCACACCTAATGAGGTCAGTGGTACGTATTTCAGTAGTGATGTAAGTACAAGAAATCATTCAATCCCATTCCCAACCCGGGAATCCCATGCCTTGGTAAGAGTGTGAACTCACCTTGGTTTGCTCGGTATGCTAAACTATGTGCTCACAAGAAATCAGTCAAGTCCTATAGTTATGCACGTATACACAATCAGTACATGTTTGTAATGTTTCACATTCAATTAACATCACAGGGTGTGTTTGGCAGTTAACATCGTGTAACACATAAACAATTAGTCAATCCCACCAGATTCCAAGTTACATGCTAGTTCCTTAACTAAATCATCACGCATAACAGAGTTACCATGTTTTGACAGTGTCACTAATTTAACGGAGTTACATGTTCAGAAGGGTTCATATACTTACCATACTTAACTTAACATGGTTTTTCATTAACATACTTAACGGAGTCAACAGGTTTAACGAGGTTAACACACTTAGCATAGTTAACATACATAATAGAGTCAATCGGAATTAAACTAGTTAACAAACTATTAGAGTTACCTACTTAACAGAGTAAATAAACTAGTAATGTCATATACTTAGCCTAACAGAGTTAATGGGTTTAACAGTGTTAATAAACTTTAAGAGGGTTACTGAGTCAACACACACAATGAAATTGCATATGGCGAAAACACAAGGTTGGGCGAAATCCCCCATGTGACGAAAACAGTGTTTTCGTTGGTCCCTGTGTTTTCGCTTGAAGGTGTTTTCGGCGGTTACATCATCATCATCAGAAATCATTTACATATCACAGAAACCCTAATCACAAACCAACAGTTAACCATCAACATCAGGCCTAACCACAGATTATATGTCACCAGATCATTGATACATTCGAAACTATAACGCATAATCATTATTCAAGTGATAATCACGATAGTCCAACATCAAATCAGAACGTGAGCAGTGGTCATTTACGAATAAAATCACTATTAACAGATCAAGTTCTAACATCTTAGCAATAGAATATTAAACCCTAAATCGTCATTGGATCATCAGTCAGTAAATCATCTTTCAGCACACATACAGTTTCAGAATTTCATACTCGGTATTTCATTTGCAACCAAATCAATGCTTGCAACCTTACGTCCTAATCATTTACAACCACACTCAACCATTCACACAATAATCAAGAATCATGGTTCGAATTAGCAGGTTACATACTGATCAATTACAAAACCCAAGAGATAGAGCTTTGAAGATAGAAAGGTTCCGGTGGGGAGTGTTGCCTGCCGTCGAGAGGTGTAGGAAAAAACTAGGGTTCGCAAGCTACTCCCCCCCTACGTAATATAACTAAATGCAACATAACCAAGTGTGGTCGGGCCTAATCTGGGCCGAGGCCCTTGTGTTGTTTACGTTGGCCACCATCTTGACGAAAACACTGAGTGTTTTCGGGTGGGTGTTTTGTTTTTGTGGGATAGGGTGTTCGGCAATGATTTTATTAATTACACATATCACATTATTAATACAATATACATACATATTACATACCCACTTATAAGGCACACCAAATATAACATATCAGTCACTGTACGATTTAACAGATTACAAATGTGTACAGTTGTGAACAAACAAGTCGTGTAAACAAACAATCTAAACAATTAATCGTGCAATAATGCGAAGATGGAATCTCAGAAACTCGAGTTGTCACAGTATCCCCAACTTGAAAGAAATTTCGTCCCGAAATTTAGCATGCGGTTACTGAGGAAGCTAGTTGTGTTGTGTGGTTTACTGGTTTTCCTGGGGTGTCACATCATCCCCCCCGTTGATTTGGAATTTCGTCCCGAAATTCTGTAGTAGCTTCAGTCTCTGTAGTGGTTGCACTGTTTCCGAATAACTGGGGATACTTGAGTTTCATTTGATCTTCTCATTCCCAGGTAAACTCTGGGCCACGACGGGAGTTCCAACGAACTCGAATAAGGGGTATTCTGGTGTGCTTGAGGACCTTAACATCCCGGTCCGTGATTTGAACTGGTTCCTCGACGAATCGCAACTGATCGTCGATAGTGACCTCCTTCAAAGGAACTATGAGGGTCTCATCTGACAGACACTTCTTCAGATTTGACACGTGAAAGACGTTGTGAACTGCACTGAGTTCTGCTGGTAGGTTTAGTTTGTAGGCCACCCTGCCTATTTTCTCAATGATTGCGAATGGTCCGACATATCGCGGATTGAGCTTGCCCCGTTTGCCAAAATGAACCACACCCTTCCAGGGTGAAACTTTGAGTAGCACTCGATCCCCAACTTGGAACTCGAGTGGTTTCCGGCGCTTGTTTGCGTAGGCTTTCTGACGGTCGCGAGCTGCCGCCATGCGTTGCCGTATCTGAGCAATTCTTTCCGTTGTGTCCACTACACGTTCTGGACCCGTGATCTGACTATCACCCACCTCTGCCCAACAAAGAGGTGATCGGCATTTACGCCCGTACAATGCCTCGAATGGAGCGGCTTGAATGCTGGTGTGGTAACTGTTGTTATACGAAAACTCCACTAACGAGAGATGTTTTTCCCAGCCGTTGCCGAAATCAATTACACATGCACGAAGCATGTCTTCTAAAGTTTGAATAGTGCGCTCAGACTGCCCATCCGTCTGAGGGTGATAAGCTGTGCTCATGTCTAATCGAGAGCCAAAAGATTTGTGCATTGCCTGCCACAGTTCTGAAGTAAAACGTGCATCACGATCTGAAATAATAGAGGTTGGCACCCCGTGCCTCGAAACCACTTCCTTTAAATAAATGTCTGCTAAATTGGAGAAATTATCCGTTTCCTTGATAGCTAAAAAGTGTGCAGACTTTGTGAGTCGATCCACGATCACCCAAATAGTATCATTCCCACGTTGAGATCTAGGTAGGCCAGTAACGAAATCCATGGAAATTTGCTCCCATTTCCATTGTGGTATCTCTGGTTGTTGGAGTAGGCCCGATGGTTTCTGATATTCAGTCTTGACTCTCGCACAAGTCAAACACTTGCTAACGTAAGTTGCTATATGAGCTTTCATGCTAGGCCACCAATATGTAGTTTTCAAATCGTGGTACATCTTATCCGAACCAGGATGTACTGAGTAGCGAGACTTATGAGCTTCATCCATTACAAGCTTGCGTAAGTTGCCATAGAGTGGGACCCAGATGCATCCCGTTACATAGTAGGCACCGTCTGCCTTTTGTTCCAACCGTTGCCTTGAGCCGCGTAGAGCTTCATCCCTGACGTTTTCTGGTTTCAATGCTTCTACCTGAGCATCTCGTATCTGTGTAGGAAGGCTAGACTGGATGGTAAGGTGTAATGCTCGCACGCGTTTGAGTGTAGTATCTTTTCGACTGAGGGCGTCGGCCACAACATTTGCTTTACCCGGGTGGTACTTGATGGCACATTCGTAATCATTCAGTAGCTCGACCCATCGACGTTGTCGCATGTTCAACTATTTCTGCTGGAAGATATGCTCGAGACTCCTGTGATCGGTGTAAATGGTGCACTTGGTACCGTACAGGTAATGTCTCCGTATCTTGAGCGCGAAAACAACAGCTCCCAGCTCTAAATCGTGTGTAGTGTAATTCCTTTCATGAACTTTAAGTTGACGTGACGCATATGCAATAACCTTGTCATGTTGCATCAACACACATCCAAGACCCTGAATGGATGCGTCGCAATAGACCACAAAATCGTCTGTGCCCTCTGGCAATGAAAGAATAGGCGCGCTACAAAGTCTATCCTTTAAGTGCTGGAATGCTGATTCCTGTGTATTACCCCAACGGTAGATAACGCCTTTCTGAGTTAGTGAGGTGAGGGGTTGTGCAATCTTGGAGGAGTCCTTGATGAACCTTCTGTAATAGCCCGCCAAACCCAAGAATTGGCGGATTTCTGTTGGTGTACGCGGTGCAGGCCAGTTCCTGATCGAATCAACTTTCGATGGATCAACATGAATTCCATCCATGTTTACTACGTGGCCTAGAAAATGAACTTCACGAAGCCAGAAGTCGCATTTCGAGAACTTGGCGTACAGCTGTTTAGTTCGAAGGAGTTCCAAAATAAGCCGCAGATGTTGCTCGTGTTCCTCCTGGCTCTTGGAGTAGATCAAAATGTCGTCGATAAATACAATAACGAACTTATCCAGATAGGGCTTGCACACTCTGTTCATAAGATCCATGAAGACCGCGGGCGCGTTTGTTAGCCCGAATGGCATGACTAGAAACTCGTAGTGGCCGTAGCGAGTTCTGAATGCTGTTTTGGAGACGTCCTCATCCCGGACTCTCAGTTGATGGTAGCCTGACCTCAGGTGAATCCTTGAATAGTAGCTCGACCCTTGCAGCTGGTCGAACAAGTCGTCAATGCGTGGAAGAGGATAGCGGTTCTTCACGGTCACCTTGTTCAGTTCGCGGTAATCTATGCACATGCGGAAGGTACCGTCTTTCTTCTTCACAAATAAGACTGGAGCTCCCCAGGGCAAAGAGCTAGGACGAATGAAACCCTTTTTCAAGAGTTCTTGCAATTGTTTGGACAGTTCTTCCAGTTCGGTTGGAGCTAAGCGATAAGGTGCTCGAGCTATGGGTGCTGCTCCAGGAGCTAGCTCGATCTGAAATTCGACCTGGCGATGAGGCGGTAGCCCAGGTAAATCTTCAAGAAACACCTGAGGAAAATCGCGTACTATTGGAATATCCTCTAATCTCTTCTCTTTCGCTGATGCATTAGTAACAAGTGCTAAGATAGTAGTGTGGCCCTTTCACAAACACTTATGAGCCTTCAGGAAGGAGATGATGCCAACCACGGCACCACTCTTGTCGCCTTGAACTTCGAGAGGTTCTTTACCAGAACGGGGAATACGAACGAACTTCTCCTTGCATAGGATTTCTGCTTGTTGTTGAGATAACCAATCCATCCCGATGACGATGTCGAAACTACCAAGAACGATGGGAATGAGGTCGATAGAGAAGGTCTGACCAGCTAGAACAAGGTTACAATCTTTGACTATGTGCGTGGCCTCTAAACTTTTACCATTTGCTAACTCTACGACATGTTTGGTGTTCAAAAGTGTTGGTGTGCGTTTAAGCATTTGACTAACTTTTGGAGACACATAACTGGTATCGGCACCATTGTTTCCATCATTGTTTCCCCCGCTGTTGTTCCCATTGCTCTGATTATTGTTGTTGTTGTTCTGATTCTGGTTTAGCTGTGGGCAGTTCCGCTTAAAGTGGCCTTCAGCACCACACTGAAAGCATCCCATGTTACCTCGCTGTCGCTGCTGGTTCTGTGGAGCTGTTGGTTGTTGTTGTTGGTTCTGATTCGCAGGTCGCGAGCTCCTGCAATCCTTAGCTTCATGACCCATCTTGAGACACCTCTGGCAACGACCCCTGTTGCACTGACCACTGTGGTGCCTGTTGCATGTGTTGCACTTTGGGTGGTTTCCTCGATATCCACCCTGCCCTTGACTACCAGAAGATTGCTGACCAGGACTCTGGTAGTCATCGATCTTTCACTGCTGTGCCTGGGACTGAACCGAAGTCGAACCCTTGCTGGAGGTTCCATCCCATTTTCGCTTGTTGTCACTGGGAATAGCAGAAGTAGTAGTAGTAGTAGCACCAATACGTTTAGGCAGCTTGTTCTGTTCCACTGCCTGGTCTGTGAGACGATGAGCAAGACGAGTAACATCTTGAATAGTAGCAAGGTTAGCAGCAGTCACATGACTTTGAATCTCTGGTACTAAGCCTTTGAGGTACAGCTCAATGCGCTTGATGGGAGGATCCACCATAGTTGGACATAACACTGCCAGTTCGTTGGATCGTTTCGTGTATGCTTCTATCTCTGACCCCGTCATCTTCAGGTTAAAGAACTCCACTTCCAGCTTGTGGATGTCATCACGACTACAGTATTCTCGTTTGATCAGTTCCTTAAAATCATTCCATGGGGTGGCATTAGCAGCCGCCAGCCCAGCATCTGAACTTGCGCGTTCCACCAAGTTAGCGCAGTGCCTTCGAGAGTACCAGTGGCGTACTTCACCCTACGAGCCTCAGGGCATTCACACATTTCGAAGACCGATTCGAGCTTCTCGAACCAGTGGAGGAGTCCAACGGCCCCTTCAGTGCCACTAAAAGTACTAGGACGACAGTCCATGAAAGTTTTGAACGTGCACACAGGTGGCTGAGCGTGTTGACCTGTCGTGTGCGTAAGAGTAAACATACTTAAGCACGAGTGTTGGTTTACGAGAGTAGGATCTAAAGATCCTAGAGTAAGTGGTGATGGCAGGTTATACCCCCTGCCTGGGTAGCTGCGAGTGCTGCAGTAACTTGTTCAGTGATCAAAGCTGCCAACTGGGCTTGAGTTAGGTTAACGCGTCCACTCATGATCTTGATATCAAAGAGAATATGAGTGAGAGAGGTTCGCGAAAGTGCGATGACAGAAGAGAGTAAGCACATAAGTGTTTCAATCAACAGTTGTTACGTTTATCTAAGCATACCATGAGCAAAGTTCTATGTAATCTAGCATGTAGGCAACGTAAACATAAATCGTATCACCTAGAATGTTGAGTCTTGCACGTGGAGCGAAGCGTCGTTGTGGATCGTTGAGCACTGTTCAGGTTATAGTCTGGTTTTAACAAAACTTTTTCCCCTTATTAAAACCAAGTTCACAATAACCAATGGCTCTGATACCAATCTGTCACACCCCCCAATATCCACACACGGAGTATCACCGCATGGAAGCGTGACATGACCAGGATCAAGCCACCAATCATATTGAACAATGTAATTAGTAAATGTAATTCAACCAAACAATATGAAAGGTGTTCAAAACAAAAGTGTAGTATCAATGTTTAGCGAAAGCATAAATGAAAAACCCAACATAAGTAATAAGTTTGAAATGTCATAAACGTTTAACATGGCATCCACGATCCATGTCCCACAACGACTGTGCCTCCCCGTGTAAGCTCCATGAGTACCTAACGACCTGCAAGGCATGTAACAACGAGTCAACAACAAAGTTGAGCGAGTTCACAGTTGGTTGTTTAGTTATAGTATTCGTTCGTAAATCATTTGTTCGCTTGTACCAGGTATCGTATTAATTCGTATCACGGTCTCCCAGACATGTGTGCGAAGGTTAGTGGGGGTTTCCCATGTATCCTAGACTAGTAGTATTTGTATTTGTATTTGTATCGCGGTCTCCCAGACATGTTTGCAAAGATTAGTATTCGTATCACGGTCTCCCAGACATGTTTGCGAAGATTAGCATTTGTATCGCGGTCTCACAGACATGTGTGCGAAGATTAGTGGGGGCTTCCCGTGTTTTACTAGTCTAGCTGTATCTATAGGTGTCCTACACCTAATGAGGTCAGTGGTACGTATTTCAGTAGTGATGTAAGTACAAGAAATCATTCAATCCCATTCCCAACCCCGGGAATCCCATGCCTTGGTAAGAGTGTGAACTCACCTTGGTTTGCTCGGTATGCTAAACTATGTGCTCACAAGAAATCAGTCAAGTCCTATAGTTATGCACGTATACACAATCAGTACATGTTTGTAATGTTTCACATTCAATTAACATCACAGGGTGTGTTTGGCAGTTAACATCGTGTAACATAAACAATTAGTCAATCCCACCAGATTCCAAGTTACATGCTAGTTCCTTAACTAAATCATCACGCTTAACAAAGTTACCATGTTTTGACAGTGTCACTAATTTAACGGAGTTACATGTTCAGAAGGGTTCATATACTTACCATACTTAACTTAACATGGTTTTTCATTAACATACTTAACGGAGTCAACAGGTTTAACGAGGTTAACACACTTAGCATAGTTAACATACATAACAGAGTCAATCGGAATTAAACTAGTTAACAAACTATTAGAGTTACCTACTTAACAGAGTAAATAAACTAGTAATGTCATATACTTAGCCTAACAGAGTTAATGGGTTTAACAGTGTTAATAAACTTTAACAGGGTTACTGAGTCAACACACACAACGAAATTGCATATGGCGAAAACACAAGCTTGGGCGAAATCCCCCATGTGACGAAAACACTGAGTGTTTTCGTTGGTCCCTGTGTTTTCGCCTGAAGGTGTTTTCGGCGGTTACATCATCATCATCAGAAATCATTTACATATCACAGAAACCCTAATCACAAACCAACAGTTAACCATCAACATCAGGCCTAACCACAGATTATATGTCACCAGATCATTGATACATTCGAAACTATAACGCATAATCATTATTCAAGTGATAATCACGATAGTACAACATCAAATCAGAACTTGAGCAGCGGTCATATACGAATAAAATCACTATTAACAGATCAAGTTCTAACATCTTAGCAATAGAATATTAAACCCTAAATCGTCATTGGATCATCAGTCAGTAAATCATCTTTCAACACACACACAGTTTCAGAATTTCATATTCGGTATTTCATGTGCAACCAAATCAATGCTTGCAACCTTACGTCCTAATCATTTACAACCACACTCAACCGTTCACACAATGTGCGTTTAAGTTTAACAAGATTGTAATTGTCACACCCTGGCTTTGCGGAAGCGTGGTTAATTTGGTGTGACTTCTTAATACCATAGCTTAATCATAACAAAGCTATATGATAATAAAACCATGCAAGATCATCCATAGATTTAAGTTTTAAAACCGAAGTAACATAACATTGTCTTAGGGACTACAACACCATAACATAAAACATTGTTTTGAAAGACATAAACATCAACATGAATAAAACGCAGTTTAAGATTTGTGACTCGTCCAGGAAAAAGTCACATTTCCTAAACCGGGATGACCTCGGAACCCATATGCAGCAGGAAAACATAACATACCGCGCCATATCTTTAATTCCCTGAAATACATGTAAGTTGAAAAATCAACAATAATGTTGAGCGAGTTCATGTGTAAGTGAGTAAGTAAAACCTTTGTAAAATGTCTGTATGTATGAAAATTCCTGGTATGTAGCAATAAGGAAAAAGAGATCAATTAATGTGTAGCTAATACATTAATAAGTGAAATGGCCTAGGAAGCACTCAAACTTGTAACGCGAATTTCATACCGGTCCTTCCGGCGGAACGACATAGTCACCACATGCAGCCACACGCTGGCTCATGTGTGGGGCTCGCAACACCCGATAGATCTATCACTCATGCCTCTCGGTCCTTATACAAGGATTAATGGTCTTACGATAATAGCCTATCCATTCACGTGATCTAGTAGTAAGTTCCTTAGCTAATCATAACGTGTATAAAATACTTGTAATCAAAGTAACATGTATTTCACCCCCGCAGTTTAAAAACTGAAAACAGTTAAGAGAAAAGGGGGAGCATGAACTCACAGTGGTGCGTCTCTACCAAGTATATCCCCTGCTCAAGCAGCTGTGCGACGACCTACACGTACTAACTCTATTAGACGGACGGCCGTGCCTTAGCTTAAGGTTTAAGTTTTTGGGAAATAGTTAGACAACTATTTCGTGTTTATATTTTTGTAAATACTTGGTAATTATTCTCCTTCCCAAGGATGGGGGATTTAATACATGCGTGTTCGTAACATTCGAAATACATTATTAAGTCTCACTTAATATATTTTATTTCTTACTTCAAAATATAATCCTTCTTCGCAAAAATATTATATTTTATTTCATACACACTTCCAAAATAGTATTCTTGACAAATACGCGTTCATAAATATTTTCTTAAAATGCGTAAGTTACGTTTTAAAGATCGGGTGGTAATAATTATACCGTTGTAACTTATTATTAATTATGAAGGCGTTTGTATTAATTTTTGGAATCGTTATCATTCGGTAATATTATTTTTACCCTAAAAAAATAATATTTGTATACTTCACAAAATAATCGTAAACATTTTACAAGTGACGCTATGAAAGATATATATATCAAATATATATATTTACCCCGTTTTTATTTTGTGAAAACCCTACCTCCGATATTTTGTAAATAAAGTCATGGCGAAATTTTATAATTCGAAAACACGTTTAAAATTGTATTTCTAACACTTGTAGTGGAAATATTTCTAAGTGTTAGGTTTTTGGGAAAATTTCGCCAGAGTTTCCCCTGTAACTGGAGGTGGCCACGCTTTCAAGCGTATCATTTTCTTTTACAAATCAAACCAACAATTTTCTCATTCGATCAAAACAATGTTCAAAGCATTAAACTAGTCAAAATAGATGTAAATCGCAAAAATGCATGAACTTGTGGTTTATCTAAAATATGAAGTAAATCTCATCACTTTTAGTGGATCTTTTGTATAAATCAATCCGGTTTCATAAAAGTCTTGTTTTTAACGAAATTCCATCTTTACAACTTCTTGTAAAATTTGACAAAACTAGTTCTTTGTCGAAATTTAGTGTTACACAAGTATTTACACACTTGTGTGTTTGCTAAATCATTCTTGTTTATGAAGATCCGGTTTTAGAAAATAAGATTTCTTTGACCCTTGGTCCTTTGAAAATACCATTTGTAGATCCGTAATCTACTAGTTTTGAACACTATTTCATAAGAAAAATCGGTTTTACACAAGTTCATGTTTAGTGTGTGGTAGAGTTTCATCATTTAACCCTTTTTATACTTAAACATATTCTATGTCATGTTTCATGAACATGACTAATCCGGGTTAGATGATGATCCGAGCTACCACATCATAGATCGGCACTAAATAATCACACAAAACAAATCTTACAAGATTTACACAACAATCTAGCTTTTAACCATCATCTTTAGCATTTTTAGTAGACTTTTACATATCATTTTATAAGTTCATGAGTTTTAACCGCCAAATATTATTTTAACCACTTTAAAATAGATCGAGAGTGTGTTTATAGTCACTTACTACTAGCTCGAGGCTAGGGAAGAATCTAGTCGAAGATTGGGTGGATAAAAGCAATAGGGTGAGGTCCTTCACGTTCCGAATGCACCAAGCTTCCTCGTATGTGATCCTTAACACTTGTATATCCTTGGAATGGCTTGATCAAAATCGAAAGGTGGTGTGGTGAAGATGGTTGTGTTCGGCCGAAGCCTATGGCAAGGGGAGAGAGGGAGCGATTTTTGTTGTGTGGGTTATGAAGTGATTAGTGGACTTGTATTGTTACTTATAGACAATTCCTTCAAGATTACCCAACGGTTATTGTGTCACCTTGATATTAGACAAGGTATTTAAAATAATTGATCAAGGACATGGTGTGTCCCCTATGGGGGACCGAGTTCGGTTACAAGGGAAGGGGATTGGTTGGGTTAGAACTAAATAGTTAGGCTATAGTTAGATAATTAGGAGTTGTAATCATTTACTAATATGTTATGCATTGAAGCGGGTGTTAGGGTATTCGGGGACTCTGACTGGCTCAGAAAAGAAAAACGGTGTTGACGACAATATTTTTATGTTCCGGGTAAAGTCCGGTTGTTCGGTTGGATAGTAATCCGTCAAAGTGCTTAACAAAGCTTTAAAGTGTCGTTATTATTACTTTTAGTGACACAACTTATTCCCGACACTTTGGAAAGTGTCTAGTAATATTTTTCTCATGTTTTGGCACTTTATTAGTTAGCTAGATGCTGAATTTTTATTTAAAGTGCTGAATTTTGTACCTAGAGTACGTTTATGCACATCCGGTCACTGTAATCTCATCCCTAGTGACGCAGTTCTACAACCCTTATATCCCTACACTCACCACTAGTGTAGCAAACTATCTCAGGCTCTTACAGGCCTTAGAGGCAGTACCTGCCTGGTGCTAGTTATGACGGCACGTTTAATAGGTTATCCGTTCATTGTGGTACTGTGCTTTTGGTGCATCAAGGTTATCACAAAGGTGCTGTAAGCAAAACATGGAGTGACAGCAAGTAAAGTATGATGCAAGTAAGTACATGTATCAGTATTCAAGTAGCACTTTATCCACAATTTCAAGTAAGCACAGTAATTAAGCAGTAATTAATTATTAATTAAGTCGTACGGATACCTGGTTTGGTGAGGGTTGTCACAGTAATAGCCACAAAACACAAAACACAAAACAAGTAGTATTACGGGGTTAAACGACACAAACCTTGAAAGTTCGGGTTGTCACATCATCCCCAACTTGAAAGAAATTTCATCCCGAAATTTGATAAGCAGGCATGAAGTGATGAGTAAATCGGGATAACTGTGGATTTTTCCCCAGGTACTACATCATCCCCAACTTGAAAGGGAATTTCGTCCCGAAATTCGTCAACGACATCAGGAGTTGATTCAACTGTTCGACCAATTACAGATACTAGAGCTTCATCAGATTTTTGCGTTCCCACGTGAACTCCAGTCCACGACTTGAGTTCCTACGAACCCTCACAACTTGAAATTCGACTAAGTCAACGAACCTTGACTTCCTGGTCCATGCTTCCAATAGGTTTCCTCGACAACTGTAACTTGTCGTTAACTTAGGCACTAGTAGGGGTATCACAAGTGTTTCATCGGGTAAACACTTCTTTAAATTAGAGACATAAATGGCATCGCGTACGTTACCCAATTCATCAGGGAGCTTGAGTTTGTAGGTCACGTTACCAATTCTTCTCAGAAGGTTGAATGGCCCAACGTGACGTAAGTTAAGCTAGCCACGCTTCCCAAGCGTACCACACCCTCCCAGGGTGAGACTTTCAACATGATGCGATTGCCTACAGCGATCTTCCAGCGTTTCCTAAGCTTATCAGCTTTCCCGACAGTCACGCGTTGCCGCCAAATGACTCCCGATCCAAACAATCTTCCTAAGAGTTTTGAGGACCTTAATCTAACAAGGAGATTAGCGTTACTGTC
Source organism: Helianthus tuberosus (assembly GCA_030545235.1). Taxonomy (NCBI): domain Eukaryota; kingdom Viridiplantae; phylum Streptophyta; class Magnoliopsida; order Asterales; family Asteraceae; genus Helianthus; species Helianthus tuberosus. The sequence goes on along the minus strand of CM060357.1, from coordinate 103,646,963 downwards.
CGTGCAATGCCTCAAACAGAGTTGTCTGAATACTAGAATGATAACTGCTACAGTAGAACTCAGCTAAAGGTAGGCATCCTTCCAATTTTACTAATTCAATCACACATGCTCGCAACATATCTTCAAATGTCAGGATGGTTCGCTTGTTCTGACCATTTGTCCAGCGGTGATAAGCAATGCTCATGTCTAGATGTGAGCCAAGGGTGTTGTGTAGTACCTGTCATAGATCCGGTACATATCAAATTCAAAGGTAACAGGAGTTGGCACCTCGTACCTAAAAAGCCGCCTCTCTCAGAGGAATATTCACAAACTATGGCTCGTCAGTTTTCGTGATTGCAAGAGCGTATACCTATTGCATAAGGCAATCAACAATCACCCAGGTGATATTGTTTCCGTTTCAAGTTGTAAGTAGACTAGCGATAAAATCCATGGCAGTTTGTTCTCATTTCCATATGGGTGTTGCTGGTTGCTGATACTCCACCTTAACGTTCCCACAAGTCAAACATCATTCACATACATAGCTAGGTGGGCCTTCACGCCTGGTTTCCAGTACCAGGTTTATAGATCCTAATATCTCCTATCAAAATCCAGACGACTAGAATAACGAGGCTGGTGTGCTTTGCTCAACACAGGTTCCCTACAGTTGTCGTATAATGAGACCCATATTCGTTCCATGAGGTAGCGAATATCGTCCAGCTTGCCAAAGTTGTTCCTCCATGACCCGTATGGGCTCAACTTTAAAATTCTCTTCCTTCAGTGCTTTGATGTAAACAGGGCGAATCTGATCGGGTAGGCTAGAGTCACTAGTGAGCTGCAAAGCTCGCGCACGTTCAGGTTTCCCAGTCATAATCATTCAGAGGTTCCATCCAGCGATGCCATTAACTGATTTAGTTCTTCCGAAACCAGGGTATATGGGAGGCCCTTGTGATCGGTCTAAGTAGTACATTCGGTACCGTCCAAGTAATGCCTCCCTCTTAAATCCAAAGACCACGGTTTCCATCACAGATTGTGTGCAGTTCCTCTTCGTAACTCCATCACGTAAGTCATCACTCTCTCGTGTTGCATCGGTGTGTAACTGGGACTCTGATTCAGATAGAAGCAATGCTTAGTGCATTGCAGAGTTGGAATTCAAAAACTGAAAAGACGTTCTCCTGTTATGTTTCTCACAAATACATAGCACCCTGCTGTGCTAAAGAGGTTAGAGCTGCGCGATCTTCGAAAATTCCTGTGATGAATCTGTGATAGTATCTAGTGAGACCAAGAAATTGCTGTATCCTCGAAGGGATCTTTGGTGTCGGTCAGTTTCTAACAAAATGGATCTTAGTGAGATCCACGTGTTTTCCCACTTCGTTGTTTATACGACCAAAATGTACCTCTCGATTCCAGAAGTTACCTTTCAGCAAGACTTCGCGTGGAGTGGCTCCTCCCTCAGGAGCTCTAAAATAGGATACATATGCCACCCATGTTGTTCCTTTCTCCTGGTAATGATTCAAAACGTCATCAACAAACACGGTCGATTCTTGTGGTCCATGAAGCTGCTGGTGCGTTAATTAACTCGATGATCATGGTGTACAAAGTCGCAATGGCCGCATTGCGTTCGATATGCCGTTCCAAGAGTATTCTCCCCTTGGACTTCCCTCTGATGATAGTTTGTTCATTAGTCAGTCCTCGAATAGAAGCTTGTCCCTCGCAACTGGTCAACAGGTTGTCAACACATGGTCGAGGCAAACGGTTCTTAACTGTCACCTTGTTAAGTTCTTGATAATCAGTACACGTACGAAAAGACTTTTCTTCATGGATATAACTAGGGCTCCCCAAAGCGAAAATTAGGTCCGAGAAAACTCCTGTCCAACAGTCCCTGTAGTTGATTTGACAATTCTCGCAACCCTCCTGGTGCAAGACGGTAAGAAGTATGAAGAATCAAGGCTACCTCTGGCATGAGGTCAAACTGAGAGTCTGTCTAATAGTTGTGGAAGTAAGCCTGAAAGTTCCTCAAATACCACGAACTATTGGTGGATCCTCGATCCTCTTTCCTCAGCCCAACACTAGTAACGGTTGCCAACGTAGCGGAGTAATTCTTCCATGGGCACTTCTGGCCTTTATTGCTGAATTGATACTAACCTCTGCACCACCCCGATACTTTATGACAAACGACAACTTTCTCTTCACAGGGTATACTTGCGCGATATCTGGATAACCAACCCATACTGACTACTTTATCAAGACCATCAAGGATAGTAGTAAGAAGGTCGATGTCGAACACTTGTCCCACAAGATCGAGTTTGCATCCCAACGAACATATAAAGTTTCAATTGGCTTGCCATCAGCCAATTCCACAACCGATTTGGTTTCAAGAAGCATCAGGGTTAAGCAGGACAAGGACGAAGCGATTAGCTACTCATACAAGTTACCATGTTGCTGTTATGCCTTGCGTCGCCTAAGCCAATCCTAAATGCCCTTCGACGAGTACCACTTCCAATGTTGTTGCTACTTCTACTGGAATTCCCGAAACTGCCATTGTTCCATGGGTTGTTGGCGTCTTGACTTAACATAGGTCAATCCTTGTTGAAGCCACCATCATTTTCATACTGTAGGCTATGATTACGAGAGCCTCGATGTCGGCGTGACTGTTGCCTTTAATGTCACTGCTTGTAACGGGGTCCTGCGACCTTTCACCAACAGGGTACATCTTTCACGTTCTGTGTCACGTACTAAGGCACTACTCACTGTGTGGGGAGTTACACATTCCACTCTATTATCACTTTTCATCATTCATATCCCGATTGATTCGTAGGAGTTAACTCCCACAAGTCACTGGCTAGGGTTAAGGATTCGATTGAAGTCAATTTTGCTGGTGTTCGTTGCCGGTAACCAGAGCCGTTCTAATACTGAGGTCGGTGAGATACTACGCTCATCCTCTTGCCCCTCGATCTTGCAAGTTGGTCGAGTAATACACAGTATGTTGCTAGGGTGTTGCAGAAGTGATCGCACTTTGGGATCTAAGGCGTCTACACATTGAGTTCCAGCAAACGAAGAGGAGTGAGAAAGGCATAGCATAGACCAATCATTTAACGCTGCGGCATCCAAGTCAGGGACGTTCGTACAAGCACCTAACATTCTATACAGTTTGCTAGGCGTTCAGATGGGTGTTCAGGTGATACTCGATAGCATCGAGATTCGTAAGGATTCGGAGAGGAGTGAGAAGATCACATCGAAGTAGGAGGCAATCATTGCTTGGACTCCTATAGATTTGTTACGTTTCTCACTGATTAAATAACAGAATAGAACCCCACATTATTATTATGTGTGCACTCACAATAATATTGTGATTTGCATGCTCATCTCAGTTCCTCCTAACTCGTGTCAAATGGTTCTTCAAACCCAGATATCAACAGAGGATGTCAAAGTAATAAGATCACAAAAATCCAAGGACTATGGCATACTATCAACGCATCATAAAGTAAGCAAGCAATCCATGCCATCATGCTATAGTGACGAGTGTGTGTTCGTATGTTACGTCATAAACAAATGTGTACAAGTCATGTAACGTATGCAACAAGTGAGAAAGACGAACCTTGCAATCTGGAGCTGAGTGTCATGGTCGTATTCACGTATTCAGAACTGTTCGGTTATAGTCTGGCTTTACAAAAACGTTTTAAAACCAAGTTCACTATAACCAGTGGCTCTGATACCAAACTGTCACACCCCCAAAATACCACATGCGGGATCCCCCGCGAGGCGTGTGATGTACCAGGATCTAGCCACTAATCACATTGAACTCATAACAAGATTTCAAATAAAAATCTTTCATTCATTTCAAATAAGTAATACAAATCATAATTTATAACTCGTTATGTTCAGCGGAAGCATAATACAAAGTTTAACCAAATCCCAAGTGTATGTAATAAACTAGTCTCGTTTCCAGTTCCCATGTATCTCGACCTATGACCACTCCAGGATCCCAGACAGCAAGTTCCCATGTTCCACATATCTATAACCTGCGAGCATACACACACGTGTATCAGACAACACTGGTGAGTTCATAGTTTTTCGAAAACGTTAGTTACCAAGTGTTTAGTTCTGTTCATTGATTACAATGTTGATAATACCTCGGATACAAGACGACTCCTGATTTATTTTGCCCATTTCCCCAATGCTCCTATCAAAGCATTGGTCATGAGTAGGTCATTAGTTCACACCCGTCCTCTCCGGTACGGGTAGAGGGTGCCAAACCTAAGTAGCGCTACCAACTAATACCTTGTTACCTCTCAGGTAACCAAACAACAAGGAGGGACTTAAAGGTGATAGGACGAGTATATTATCCAACATTCCAGATTTACCACAAGACGTATTCCTCTCAGGAATACCCAATTAATTTACCCAAACCCATCCCTCTCAGGGAAGCCCAATGACTGTCCCAACCACCAGGACGCATGCTCAAGAGGAATGAACTCACCTTAGATTGATCGGTATGTTACGTTACTTTACCCATTCTAAGTTGGTCAATCAAACCCTACCGTGGTTACCAAAGATAGTCAGTTACACATAGATCACGGATTCTTCTTACACAATATTCAAGTAACGAACAAGTAGTTCACATATCACCATACATGGCATACCAATTAATCATGCACTTATCAGTTCATTACCATCATACAAGTCGCAATAGTTTATCATGAAGTCCACAGTCCATCATGCATAATCACCTAGCATATGATGTAAGTCATTTTCTAACATATATCGAGTAGTTTTGGCTCACACGCAGAATAGCATGCAGGTTCACAATTTATTCAACAATTAACTAATTCTTTGCATGGTTGGGTCCAACTAATAACTAGGTGTATGTGTGCTGCCCAACTGTTAATTGGTCCAAGGGATTGTGTGACTCCTTAGAGGGTGTGCAACTTCAATTCCTTCTATGGGCTGACACTAGGGTGCGGCCCAATAAAATAACAAGGTCCCGTGAAGTGTGCGATTGGGGCTAAACCGTGCGATCCAGTTGTCATATGTGGCCTGATGCCTATACGTGACCCAAGTAAGGTGTGTGATGCACTTATGTTGTTCGCCCCATACGTGGAGTGTGTGGCCCAAAGGCTGTTGGCCCAACAGTGAAGTGGTGTGAGTCCAATGCTAGTGTGCGAGTTTACACAAGTGCGGCCCAATGTATATAATTATCCAACACCAAAACTATAAGGTAACATGCAATCAGTTAAGTTTTCACTATAAATTATGACAATCGGTTACCCAGCTTATTTTACTCAATCCATTCAAAGAGTTTCCATCTTATCATCAATTCATAATACTTGATTCGAAGCAATTAAGACAATGAGTCTCTACAATCAAACAATCAGGTTATCAAGAAACATGAGGCTATCACTATCCATTCTGATTAAAATCATAATCACCAATACTCTAATAATTACTCATCATTGTGTCAATCTTATTCTTCATATGAACAGATCTAAACTTCACATACAAAACATCATAGCATTGTCTATCACACATAATACTCATTATACCCTTGACTTTCAATGACAACATTATTAGAATGCTTAATTGATTTAAATAGATCAAGACTACACACATGGGCCGCCATTTTTTTTCAAGTTTATCAACTTTGTCAGTCCACTATCCTTCAAATGTATTGGACCACTAAACCTACTGATATATCATAATCGATTGCTTGAGTTTTTGTGAATTTAGTGGACAACTTTAATTTGCATTAACCTATGTATTATAATATCATGTCATTCATATCACTCATGCAGCACATATTCATTAAACACCTTTTTATCATGCAAAAGTTAGACATAGCATGCATGTAGGACAAGATCATTGATTAACTATCACATACTTCCTAGTTTACATGTAGAACATAACCTCCAGTTTAAGATTCACAAGATTATTAATTACAATCCTCATACAATTTTCACATATAAACAAAACAGTCTACAAGATTAAACACTCAAAAGCTAATACTAACCGAGATATGGGGATCATGACAGGGGGGGTTCTTCTACTGCCGCTCTCACAATATGGAGGAGAGTAGCGTTTTTGTTTTGAGTTGTATTATGAAACAATATAGTACGTACCCTATATGGTTTAGGTTTGGGGCGGTTGGTGATCAAAGGCCGAACTGGGCTTAAGCCCATAACGTTGTGATTGGGCTGTTTAATAATTGGGATTGGGCTGCCATAACTAATAAGCAAAGGTGGTGGTTTGGGCTTAACCTACATGGGCCAGGATTAAGAGGGGTGTGGCCCAATCAGACTTGCGGCCCAATTATAAAACATGAAGTTTAACGGGGTCAAAATGTGCGTTTAAGTTTAACAAGATTGTAATAGCCATAAAACATAAAACAAGTAGGATTACGGGGTTATATGGCACAAACCTTGAAAGTTCGGGTTGTCACAGTAGAGATTTCATCAACTTCCTACACCATGTCAAGTAAGTATTCACATATGTATATATATAAATGTTTGATAAAAATATGAACACTTATCTGTTTGTTATGCTTGTAGGCACCGGAAAATCATCAAAGTCTGCTTCCAGGTTCAACGTGAGTGACCTACAAGAATATGCCTCTTCTCGTTCCATCAAGAAAGAGCTGGCTGCAAGCCCAAGCATCCCGGAGCCTAAGGGCACGCACACTAGGGGCAAGGGTGCTAAGAAGAGGAAGACTGCTAAGCCCACTAAAGGCCTCCCTGTCATTGAACATCAGCTCCATGAATACGTCTCTGAGGTAAGGATCCTGTATCCTGAAGTCCGAGCCTTTCTTTCTGAGGTCAAAGGATCCTGATTGTTAACTTTCTTTGTGCAGAAATTTGCTGAGGTTCAGATCCTCCTTGATCAATATCTGCCAGAGGCCGAGTAGAAAAATCTAGACTTCCAGCAAATCTTCCTTGCCAAGGCTAAAAAGATCTCTTCCCTTGAAAAAGAGATAAACCTGGAGCAGAAGGAAGTGGTCCTGGCTCAGATCACAGCCCAGAAAGAGAAGGCGGAAGTCATGGATGGGGCTAAGCTTTCTGCTACTATCGCCATTTTGAAGATCAAGCTGCAAACGGCTAAGGAGGCTGAGGATTCTGCCTTTGGCAGGTCTGAATGGGAGCAGGAGGCTTGGAAGCAGAGGCTGGCAGAGCTGGATGACGAGGATGAATCTGAGGGGGCAGCAGCTGGTGAAGCCGGAGGCAGTGGATTGAAGGAACCTGAGGTGGCAGCAGGTGGTGATGGCAAAGGTGACGGTGACAAGGTGGTGGAGGCAGTGAAGGTGTAGGCTGCATCAATGGGCAATGATGGACATTTCTAGACGCAGCCGAAGCCCATTTTTTATGGTTTTTGTGTGATGGTGTTTTTATTTCAAACAATTATGGTCTGTAACTAAACAATAGTCTTTAGGGTTAAGGATCATGGATCCTTGGGACAATAGGGGGTAGCAAAGGTGGATGGGTCCTTCTGTTTGTGGAGGATGAAACCTTTGATGCCCCTCATCTTTTGATTTCCTGCACTCAATGAACCTTATGAACATGGACACCCTTTGACTACCCAAGCGGACGGGCCACGTATTGCTGGTAGATGTTTGGGTAGGCAATTTTGACAAACTTTAAAAGGGTTAAGTATGATAGATATATAAAACTTTAACCTTTTGACTATCTTTGTGTTGTTTATCTTGCATACATTTAACTTTCCATTGTTATTGTACAACGTTTTTAATTTACAAGTTATTGGCAAAAGTACAAAAATCAGTTTATGTCAAAAAATTTAGGATATGATCAAGGATCAAATATCCTTTAATCAAAAAGTTTGAAAAGTGAGACAATTTTAGGATCATATATTATGTTGTCAAAGAATAAGGGTGATACAGATAAACTAAGAATAAAGTTAAAGTAAACAAGGATCATACCAGAGAATCCAAGTTAGGATCCTATATCCTTAACAATTACAACTGAAACAATCAAAAGATAAGACTTTGTAGAAGGTTAGGATCCTGGATCCTTAACTGTTCAGCTCTGGAAACCTGAAATATGAGATAACTTGGGACTAAGCCAATTGTAAAACAAGATGTTAGTATCTGGGGACAAGCCCAACAATCTGGGGACAAGCCCAATAATCTGGGGACAAGCCCAAAAACTGGGGACAAGCCCAAAGGATCTTGTGTAAACTGGAGTATGGCCCATACTAGCGACTATCCAAACTTAGTGACATGAAAATGCCAAAACCTTAGCTAACGTGAAAACGTTAGAAACCTTAGGAACGGATGTATGGTACGTCTACCATTATACTTAGGATCCTAAATACAGCCAGTACAATGAAATTGTCATCCCCTAAAGCGAGTACTGGTCCCATTGCCTTTAACTGCATTAGGATAATCGTGCGCAACTGGCGAAGGTGTAAGAATCTGATTCGTAGAAGGTAGTAGATACCTTAAACTGGGGACAAGCCCAAAAACTGGGGATAAACCCAAAACTGGGGATAAACCCAAAACTTAGGAGATTTCAGTGGATACTTGATCCTTTGTCAATGATGCACCAACTTCTGCAAAACTTAGAATTTAGTGAAGAAGGATAAAGGATCCTGGATCCTTCTCCTTATAATCAAATAAATTAAAGGATTAGATAAATTAAAATCAAATCATTACCAGAATGAGGATCTTATATCCTCTAAGGATCCTTAGTGTGTATCAGATATGAAGATGGCCAAGGATCCTGGATCCTTCTTACATGAAGTATCTTTTCAAATGGACAACATTCCAAGCTCTTGGTAACAAATCACCTTCCATTGTTAATAAACGGTATGCCCCCTTTCCTGCCTCAACTTCAATAAGATAGGGGTCTTCCCATTTTGGTGCTAACTTGCCATCAGCAGGATTTGTGGTATTTTGGAATGCTTTCCTCAACACCATATCACCAACTTGAAATTTTCAGATCCTGGCATTCTTGTTGTAAGCTCCAGCCATCCTTTGTTGATAGCTAGCCAACCTTATCCTTGCTAAATCCCTGAGCTCTTCTATGGTATCCAAATCTTGAACCAAGTTTTTTGCATTTCCTTCAGGGTCACGGATGCTTGTTCTTACAGTAGGGACTACCATCTCTATAGGGATCACAGATTCAGCTCCAAACACTAAAGAAAATGGAGTCTGGCTAGTAGCATTCTTGGGAGTTATTCTATTAGCCCATAAAACATAAGGTAGCTCTTCTGCCCATTTTCCCTTTTTGGATCCAAGCTTCTTCTTCAAGTTGTTGATGATGATCTTGTTAGATGATTCTGCTTGACCATTAGCTTGTGGGTGGACTGGTGTTGATGTTATCATCTTAATCCCCCAATTGTCACAAAAGTTAGTAGTTCTATTCCCAATAAATTGGGATCCATTATCACAAATAATTTCAGAAGGTATGCCAAATCTAGTAATAATGTTTCTTTTAATAAAGGATATCACTTCCTTTTCTTTGACTTGAGCAAAGGCTTCAGCTTCTATCCATTTGGAAAAGTAATCAGTCATAGCAAGCATGAACACTTTCCCTCCTGGTGCTTTGGGAAGTTTGCCAACTATATCCATTCCTCATCTCATAAATGGCCAAGAAGATGATATAGGATGCAGGAGTTCCGCTGGTTGATGAAGGATATCACTATGTCTTTGACAAACATCACACTTCTTTGCATAATCCACAACATCCTTCTTCATAGTAGGACAATAGTATCCTGTTCTAAGGATCCTTGAGAACAGTGCTCTGCCCCCAGTGTGGTTTCCACAATCTCTTTCATGAAAATCCTTCAGGACTTCTTGGATTTTTGGATCCTCGATGCACCTTAGATATAGACCTGCAAGAGATCGTTTATATACCATGTTATTTAATATTGTAAATTGAGATACCTTGACTTTGAAAGCTCTGGGGTTTTCTCCTATAGGAATCTCTCCATGTTGTATATATCTCATGATTGGAAAGATCCAGGATCCTGAATGTGATTGTGCACCATCACTAGGTATGACTTCAGAATCCTCTACTATTTCCATAGTTGTATGATCCTCAATAGCAGGAGTTAAGATATAGATAATGGGAATTTTAATATCCTCTGGAATCTTCAATGATGATCCAAGGTTGGCTAAAGCATCAGCTTCTGCATTTTCTTCCTTGGGTACCTGTGTCAAACTAAAAGAAGCAAAAGAGTCTGCCAATTTCTTGACTATCTCTAGATATTTGATTAGTCTTTCACCTTTAACAACATAAGAACCATTAAAGTGGTTAGTAATTAACAATGAATCTACATGTACCTCAAGATACCTGATCCTCATGTGCTTGGCAATTTGCAAACCAGCTATTAAGGCTTCATACTCAGCCTCGTTATTAGTAGTTTGAAACTCACAAGCAATTGAGTGGGGTATTATGTCCCCCTAAGGCGATTTTAGTAGTATTCCTAGTCCAGTTCCCTTGACATTTGAAGCCCCACCTGTGAAGAGTATCCAAGGATCTTTGGTCTCTTCAAGTTGTTGAACTTCTAATTCAGCTTCCCTTTGTAGATCACTACTGAAATCAGCCAAAAAGTCAGCCAGGGCTTGGGATTTGATGGCAGTTCTCGGTTCATATCTGATATCATATGCACTAAGCTTTACTGCCCATTTTGCTATCCTTCCTGACATTTCAGGTTTCCTGAGAACATTCTTGATTGGAAAGTTAGTCTTAACAATAATAGCATAAGTTTCAAAATAATGGCGTAATGTAGTAGATTCCATGATTAAAGCAAGGATAAGTTTTTCTAAATGAGAATACCTGGATTCAGAATCGAGTAAACTTTTACTTACATAATACACAGGATGTTGGGTACCTTCATGATCCTTTACAAGGACTGTACTTACTGCCTTAGAAGAAACTGCCAAGTACAAGGATAATATATCCCCCTTTTCCGGTTGCATTAAGGCTTGAGCTGAGGATAAGTAATCCTTAAGGGCCTTGAGAGCATTCTCATACTTTTCAGTCCATTCAAATTTCTTGTTCTTTCTCAGAATGTCATAGAATTCCTTGCATTTCTCTGATGACTTTGAGATGAACTTGTTCAAGGCTGCGATCCTTCCTGTCAATCTTTGCACATCCTTGGCATTGGCAGGAGATTTGATGTTCACGATCGCCTTGATTTGCTCTGGACTTGCCTCTATCCCTCTTTTTATCACCACATAACCTAGGAACTTGCCAGCTTTTACACCAAAGTGGCACTTGGAAGGATTCTATTTCATATTGAATTTATCAAGGATATCAAATGCTTCTTCCAAATATCTAAGGTGATCCTCAGCTCTCTTGGACTTAACCACCATGTCATCTATATAGACTTCCATCGTGTGTCCAATTTGTTCTTTAAACATCATATTAACTAGCCTTTGGTAGGTAGCACCTGCATTTCTTAGTCCAAATGGCATAGCAATATAACAATAGATACCAGTAGGGGTCATAAAGGCTGTATCCTCTTGATCAGATGGTTCCATCTGAATTTGTTGGAATCCAGATGAAGCATCCATAAAAGTTAACAATTCATGACCCGCTGTAGCATCCACCATGGAGTCAATGTGGGGTAATGGGAAAGGATCCTTGGGACATGCCTTGTTTAAATCAGTGAAATCGACACATACCCTCCACTTTCCTTTTTTCTTTTGAACAACAACTACATTGGCTAACCACCTTGGATACTTAACCTCTCTAATCATACATGCTCTGAGCAATTTATCTACCTCCTCTTGGATGATGGCATTCCTCTCAGGTGCAAACTTTCTCCTCTTTTGATGTATGGGTTTGAATGACCTGTCAATGCCAAGTTTATGAGTAATAATATCTTTAGAAATACCTGTCATGTCCTCATGCTTCCAAGCAAAGGTAGCTTTTCTCCTTTTTAAGAAGGATACTAGATCCTGTTCAATGTCATTGAGGATCTCGGATCCTATAAAAACTTTGGATTCAAGATCCTAAGGATCCATTGGGATATCTTTCACATCTTGTTCTCTTGCCTCCAGGACATCTCTTGGAGGATACTGTGACAACCTGAGATTTCAAGGTCGGTAACGTTCCATCTTTTGATCCTTACTTCTTGTTATCTTTCCCGATTATGATTAATACGTTCTGTTCGTATAACCTTGTTAAACTGAATGATACAATAACTTATCTAGTAATGTTTCGACATTTGGGCCGCACATCAAATGGGCCGCATCTTCACACGTTAACGCCCGTCAATGTATCAGCTCTCAACATGGGCCACCGAGCCCACTGAACATTTAAATTGATCTTGGTCCAACACCGTACATATTATTAGTTGATCTCGGCCCACTTAACTAATTGACCTCGGCCCACTATGTCTTCTGTTTTATTATTGAATGTTACATGTTAATCACCGGCCCACTTGCTTAGATATTGGCTCTATAAATTAATTATACGTACCCACTTTCTTATCTCACATTTGAAAAAAAAATCACAATCCTATTTTCCCCACTAAAGACGGCAGTGAAATACCCCTATCGAAGCACTATCTCAGCCGATAGAGTCCTGTGGGTTAGTAGTTCTTTTGCATAACTTGCATTGATAATTTTATATTTTTTTATGTGTATTGAGTGTCAAGACTGTGCATGTAGATTATGTGATGATTAGGTCATATGCATCTAATTATGATCATCCAATAATTGTAATCTGTGACTATGGATTGAACTTGATTGCACCTACGTGATTTATCTATGATGATCATTGAATATTGTTTGAGAATGTATAATTGTTATGGGAACCATAAATCGTTAATTTAAGTCATAAAGTGAAGCACACATGATGGATTGATTTAGGGTGTTATGTTATAATCATTGCTGAATAAAATTCTAACAGATTATGTGCATAGGAGGGGATCGAATGAGATTAGGTGATTGGGTGTGTTGAAATTGATAGAGTGCATGTTTGTAATTTAAGTCGTGAATCTGTTATTATGATTAAAGGTGTTATATTGATTAAAGGTTAAGATTGTTGTTCATGCTTGAACACAATTAGGGTTCTTATGAATTAGTTGATAATTACTTGGTTTGATCGAGTTATACATGATTGAAACTGTTAGTGTTGTTAATTGATAAACTTCATAATTGGAAACCATATAACTGATTGCATGATTTTAGGGAATTAGATAACTAACCGCACAAGTTCCCCATCACACATGATCAGATCATACAAGATCTGAACTGATCGCACAAGAGCTCAATCGCACAAGTGTCTGGTCGCACAACACAGTCGCACAAATTATAGGGTACAACTGATTAAACACCGAGTATAACATCACATCGCATGATCGCACAAGACCTTGTGGATCGCACAAGATAGTGCCGATCGCACAAGGTCTGGGCCACACACAACACATGGACTTCACTTTGCTGTTGGGCCGATTGGCCCAAAACACAATCACACAACCCACTGGATCGCACCAGTCGTTCGGATCGCACAAGTCGTTCAGATCGCACAATTCTGTCCGAACCGCACAAGATCAACCTTTGCTAATTATTGGGCCGTACATGTATGTTTGGGCTTTCTGTTTGTGTGGGCCGGATATATGTGGAATCGCACAACATGTCGTGATCGCACAAGGCTGTGCTGGACGCACAACATGTTGGGCTGGGTATTATTGGGCTTTGTTATTTACTTGTCTGATATCTTTTACGTGTATGTCGTGTATACCATGTGTTCGTAACTTGCTATCTCTGTGTAATCTTACGTGCACTACTTGAACCTAAACCTAACTTGTATGGTAACCATGTTAGGACGTGGTTGACCTCTAGCAGCTCGATTGACCTTTCGTTTATCTGCCGAGCTAACCTAAGGTGAGTTCACACTTTCTACAAAGCATGGGATTCCCAGGGGTTGGGAATGGGTTAAGGAATATGGATTCCTCGTCCTTTCTTGGGTAAGACAGTACGGGTTCAGGAATATAATTCCTCGTCCTCTGGGACAGTTTTCACTAGACCAAAATTCTATCACGAAGTCCCTCCTTTTTATATCGACTTAATCGCCGGGCCAATGGCGAGCGGGTCGTTAGTTAAATAGCGCTATTTCGGTCTGACAAGCCTCACACCGTGCCGTAGAGGACGGGCGTGAACTAATGGATTTGGGCACGTCAATGATGATAGACATTGACAGTTCAGGGCACATAAACATGACTACAGTCAGCAGTCGATATGGTAACGAGTCTAGTAGTATATACATGGGGTAGCCCCCACGGCCGAAGAGCCAGATAATTAAACATGGGGTAGCCCCCACAGCTGAATAGCCAGAGTAAACGGGATATAAACAGAACATGTTTTCAACTATGGGGTAACCCCCACGGTAGGATGCTAGCTAAAGGAAACTATTTTTGGAACAACTTAAAACAAACACCCAACTGTGAACTCGCTTAACATTATTGTTGACTCGTTACTACATGCTTTGCAGGTCAATAGGTACTTAGCTGGAGCTTGCATGAGGAAGAGTCGTTGTGGGACATGGACAGCTGTGTGCCATGTTAAACTTTGAAACATTTAAAGTTATGTTTTGGTTTTAAACATTATGCTTCCGCTTGCAACTTAAACTATGTTTGTTTGGACACCAATTGTATTGGTTGGACTTTTATAATTACTTACTTGCTTGTTCAATATGATTGGTGGCTTGATCCTGGTCAGTGACGCCTCCAAGCGGTGATACTCCGCGGGTGGATTTTGGGGGTGTGACAGATTGGTATCAGAGCCATTGGTTATAGTGAACTTGGTTTTAATAAAGGAAAAAAGTTTTTGTTAAAACCAGACTATAACCTGTACAGTGCTTAACGATCCACAACGATGCTTCGCTCCACGTGCAAGACTCAATACTTTAGGTAATGTGATCTAAGTTGATATTGCCTACCTGCTAGGGTACTTTTGCATGATGTGTTGTCTATTGTATAACTATTAGAACAGTAGCATGTTTCCTGTTAACCCTACTGCGCCCCATGTGGCACACGAACGTTTAACTATTTGACAAGAGGTTGTCAAACCCCTTTCTAATTGCTCGTCACCCTGCTACGACTGTTTATGCATTCTATCTATTTGTACGCTTATCTTGACATGACGTCGCCACTTGACCCTCCGTACATCCGGCTTGTACGCCAACAACCACATAGACCAGAACCGGCTCAAATGAACTTGGGTAGGAGAACTACACCCATGCATCCTGTTGACGAACCTTATCATCTCCACTGGTCGTCTATACCAGAAACGAAGCAGCCACAATTACACTCGTACGTCGTTTTGCAAACTAGCAACCCTACCAACCCAATTCTGCTTTGGACAAGCGATATACCCTTGTGACCGTGATGCAACGAACTTCCCTTTTTGTGCCATACCGCCATGTACCACTACTGGAAATTGCTTCTAGACAGCAGGTTAACTGGTTGAAATTTTCGATTATCGATGGACCCTGTTTACACTCGATCCTTCGCATGAACCTCAGTAACTCTCTGTTATTTCGGATGGCAACCAATTTAAATGAACGCCAAGAACCATACCGCGACTTTTCCCAAACGCGAGACTATCTTACTACCCTGTTGGATGGTTCATTTTTTTATTCTATTTGACTAACTCTATCGTATACCTAACTTAGCGAATGGGTGCCATTATTGGTGAAATAGTCTTTAAGACATTTAGGGACAGAGTTATGGATCAGTCAACCTACCAGCAAGCACGATGAATTATACGTTTGCATGACCCACCTTACACTACAAGAGACGTACTCCATGTTATGATAATCTTCTTGCGTATACAAAATCTCTGCACTAACTCTTGCATCGACTCATGATTATTGGCTAGTATGTCCGTTCCATACCGTTGGCTTAAGGAAAACCATCACACCCGTACCACAACAACGTTACGTTTTCGCTCCTCCATGACGAGCCACTGAAACGAACCACTCTCTAGCTTAGAAAATTTAGAAGGCTAGACTCCTGATCACTGGTGATCACTCCACAAAACCTTGAGAATAGTGGTGAAATGTTGATACGATTATACTTTCTTGAATGCGTTTACACATCTTCCCTTGGAACCTCATGAATATGCAGACGTACTTTGGACTCAATTGCACGACTTAAGGAAACCCCCGGACTTGGTTACTTACTTGAGGAAACATACACACCTAAGTTCATGGATTTAGGTAAATTGTCCCTCCTTCACATGGGGGCGAACCCAACGGCTCCTAGTGGGAGGCACAGTGAAACTTAACGCTACACGATTGTACGATAACCATGCTGCTATGTTAAGTTCTTATTCTGATTGATTTAACCCCGTGACAACAATATGTAGTCAACGACATACTTTATCTTAACTATACCTAACTGGCGTGCAGCCAGCTGTGTATTCAATATCGAGTAAACCCTTGCTATGGATTCTTAAACGCTTACCCACCGAATAAGACTACTCTTTCTTATGTTGCCACACCAATGCATGACATACTTTTGGGGTCCAGTGATCCTAACAACAATCCCCGCGGACACTTGATTGGAAAAGTTACACTCTACGAATATTACTCGATGAGCATTGGGCTATACATGTGATGATACCACAAGTACTGATCTTTGAACTTGATACGACCGATATGGATTCTCATACTCGACGTTCGAACCTAACCAAATGAATGTGTCACTTGCTCTCATCGACGACATTTTGATCTACTCCAAGAGTCAGGAGGAGCACGAGCAACACTTGCGACTTATCTTGGAACTTCTACGTACAGAGCAACTCTATGCAAAGTTCTCGAAATGCGACTTCTGGCTTCGCGAAGTCCATTTCCTAGGCCACTGAGTGAACAAGGATGGGAGTCATGTTGATCCATCTAAGGTAGACTCGATTAAGAACTAGCTTGCACCTCGCACACCAACGGAAATTCGCCAATTCTTGGGTTTGGCAGGTTACTACAGGAGGTTCATTAAGGATTTTCCAAGATTGCACAACCTCTCACCTCACTAACGTAGAAGGGTGTTACTTATCGATGGGGTAATGCACAAGAATCAGCATTTCAGCACCTAAAGGATAGACTTTGCAGCGCACCTATTCTTTCATTGCCAGAGGGCACAGACGACTTTGTGGTTTACTGCGACGCATCAATTCAGGGTCTTGGTTGTGTATTGATGCAATGGGATAAAGTTATTGCGTACGCCTCACGCCAACTTAAAGTCCATGAAAGGAATTACACCACACACGATTTAGAGCTGGGAGCTGTTGTATTTGCACTTAAGATATGGAGACATTACCTGTACGGTACCAAGTGCGCCATTTACACCGATCACAGGAGTCTCGAGCATATCTTCAAACAGAAGGAGTTGAACATGCGACAACGTCGATGGGTCAAGCTACTGAATGATTACAAATGCTCGATCAGATACCATCCGGGCAAAGCCAATGTTGTGGCCGATGCCCTCAGTCGAAAGGATACTACACCTAAACGCGTACGAGCTTTACAACTCACCATCCAATCTAGTCTTCCTACACAGATACGAGATGCTCAGGTAGAAGCACTGAAACCAGAAAATGTCAGGGCTGAAGCCCTACGTGGCTCAAGGAAACGGTTGGAACAAAAGGAAGACGGTGTATACTACGTAACAGGACGCATTTGGGTCCCACTCTATGGTAACCTACGAGGGCTTGTGATGGATGAGGCACACAAGTCTCGTTACTCAGTACATCCTGGTTTGGATAAGATGTACCACGATCTCAAAACCACGTATTGGTGGCCTAGCATGAAAGCTCACATAGCAACCTACGTTAGTTAGTGTTTGACTTGTGCGTGAGTCAAAGTCGAGTATCAGAAACCTTCAGGCCTATTTTAACAACCAGAGATATCACAATGGAAATGGGAGCAAATTTCCATGGATTTCGTTACTGGCCTGCCTAGATCTCAACGTGGAAACGATACCATTTGGGTGATCGTGGATCGACTCACAAAGTCTGCACACTTCTTGGCTATCAAGGAAACGGATAAGTTCTCCACTCTAGCAGACGTATACCTTAAGGAAGTTGTCTCGAGGCACGGGGTGCCCACCTCTATTATCTCTGATCGTGATGCACGTTTTACTTCTGAACTGTGGCAAGCAATGCACAAGTCCTTTGGGTCACGTTTAGATATGAGCACAGTTTATCACCCTCAGACTGATGGGCAGTCTGAGCGCACCATTCAAACATTAGAAGACATGCTTCGGGCATGTGTAATTGACTTTGGCAACGGCTGGGAAAAAGCATCTGCCACTTGTGGAATTTTCGTATAATAACAGCTACCACGCCAGCATTAAAGCTGCTCCGTTTGAGGCATTGTACGGGCGTAAATGCCGATCACCTCTTTGTTGGGCAGAGGTGGGTGATAGTCAGATCACGGGCCCAGAACTCGTAGTTGATACTACTGAAAGGATCGCTCAGATACGACAACGCATGGCGGCGGCTCGCGACCGTCAGAAAGCATACGCCGATAAGGGCAGGAAACCACTCGAGTTCCAGGTTGGGGATCGAGTGCTACTCAAAGTTTCACCCTGGAAGGGTGTGGTTCGTTTTGGCAAACGAGGCAAACTTAACCCATGATACGTCGGACCTTTTGAAATCATAGAGAAAATAGGCAAGGTAGCCTACAAACTGAACCTACCAGCAGAACTCAGTGGAGTTCATAACGTTTTCCACGTGTCGAATCTGAAGAAGTGTCTGTCAGATGAGACCCTCATAGTTCCTTTGAAGGAACTCACTATTGACGATCAGTTGCGATTTGTCGAGGAACCAGTTGAAATCATGGACCGGGATGTTAAGGTCCTCAAGCGCACTAGAATTCCTCTTGTTCGAGTTCGTTGGAACTCACGTCGTGGCCCAGAGTTCACCTGGGAACGTGAAGATCAAATGAAACTCAAGTATCCCCAATTATTCGGAAATAGTGCAATCACTACTGAGGCTGAAGCTACTACAGAATTCCGGGACGAAATTCCAAATCAACGGGGGGAGGATGTGACACCCCAGGAAAACCAGTAAACTACGTAACTTAACTAGCTTCCTCAGTAACCGCATGCTAAATTTCGGGACGAAATTTCTTTCAAGTTGGGGATAATGTGACAACCCGAGTTTTCAAGGTCGGTAACGTTCCACCTTTTGATCCTTACTTCTTGTTGTCTTTCCCGATTATGATTAATACATTCTGTTCGTATAACCTTGTTAAACTGAATGATACAATAACTTATCTAGTAATGTTTCGACATTTGGGCCCCACATCAAATGGGCCGCATCTTCACACGTTAACGCCCGTCAATGTATCAGCTCTCAACATGGGCCACCGAGCCCACTGAACATTTAAATTGATCTTGGTCCAACACCGTACATATTATTAGTTGATCTCGGCCCACTATGTCTTGTGTTTTATTATTGAATGTTACATGTTAATCACCGGCCCACTTGCTTAGATATTGGCTCTATAAATTAATTATACGTACCGACTTTCTTATCTCACATTTGAAAAAAAATCACAACCCTATTTTCCCCACTAAAGACGGCAGTGAAATACCCCTATCAAAGCACTATCTCAGCCGATAGAGTCCTGTGGGTTAGTAGTTCTTTTGCATAACTTGCATTGATAATTTTATATTTTTTTAAGTGTATTGAGTGACAAGACTGTGCATGTAGATTATGTGATGATTAGGTCATATGCATCTAATTATGATCATCCAATAATTGTAACCTGTGACTATGGATTGAACTTGATTGCACCTACGTGATTTATCTATGATGATCATTGAATATTGTTTGAGAATGTATAATTGTTATGGGAACCATAAATCATTAATTTAAGTCATAAAGTGAAGCACACATGATGGATTGATTTAGGGTGTTATGTTATAATCATTGCTGAATAAAATTCTAACAGATTATGTGCATAGGAGGGGATCGAATGGGATTAGGTGATTGGGTGTGTTGAAATTGATAGAGTGCATGTTTGTAATTTAAGTCGTGAATCTGTTATTATGATTAAAGGTGTTATATTGATTAAAGGTTAAGATTGTTATTCATGCTTGAACACAATTAGGGTTCTTATGAATTAGTTGATAATTACTTGGTTTTGATCGAGTTATACATGATTGAAACTGTTAGTGTTGTTAATTGATAAACTTCATAATTGGAAACCATATAACTGATTGCATGATTTTAGGGAATTAGATAACTAACCGCACAAGTTCCCCATCACACAAGATCAGACCATACAAGATCTGAACTGATCGCACAAGAGCTCAATCGCACAAGTGTCTGGTCGCACAACACAGTCGCACAAATTATAGGGTACAACTGATTAAACACCGAGTATAACATCACATCGCATGATCGCACAAGACCTTGTGGATCGCACAAGATAGTGCCGATCGCACAAGGTCTGGGCCACACACAACATATGGACTTCACTTTGCTGTTGGGCCGATTGGCCCAAAACACAATCGCACAACCCACTGGATCGCACAAGTCGTTCGGATCGCACAATTCTGTGCGAACCGCACAAGATCAACCTTTGCTAATTATTGGGCCGTACATGTATGTTTGGGCTTTCTGTTTGTGTGGGCCAGATATATGTTGGAATCGCACAACATGTCATGATCGCACAAGGCTGTGCTGGACGCACAACATGTTGGGCTGGGTATTATTGGGCTTTGTTATTTACTTGTCTGATATCGTTTACGTGTATGTCGTGTATACCATGTGTTCGTAACTTGCTATCTCTGTGTATTCTTACGTGCACTACTTGAACCTAAACCTGACTTGTATGGTAACCATGTTAGGATGTGGTTGACCTCTAGCAGCTCGATTGACCTTTCGTTTATCTGCCGAGCTAACCTAAGGTGAGTTCACACTTTCTACAAAGCATGGGATTCCCAGGGGTTGGGAATGGGTTAAGGAATATGGATTCCTCATCCTTTCTTGGGTAGGACAGTACGGGTTCAGGAATATAATTCCTCTCCTCTGGGACAGTTTTCACTAGACCAAAAATCTATCACGAAGTCCCTCCTTTTTATATCGACTTAATCGTCGGGCCAATGGCGAGCGGGTCATTAGTTAGATAGCGCTATTTAGGTCTGACAAGCCTCACATCGTGCCGCAGAGGACGGACGTGAACTAATGGATCTGGGCACGTCAATGATGATAGACATTGACAGTTCAGGGCACATAAACATGACTATAGTCAGCAGTCGATATGGTAACGAGTCTAGTAGTATATACATGGGGTAGCCCCCACGGCTGAATAGGCAGAGTAAACGGGATATAAACAGAACACGTTTTCAACTTTGGGGTAACCCCCACGGCAGGATGCCAGCTAAAGGAAACTGTTTTTTGAACAACTTAAAACAAATACCCAACTGTGAACTCGCTCAACATTATTGTTGACTCGTTACTACATGCTTTGAAGGTCAATAGGTACTTAGCTGGAGCTTGCATGGGGAAGAGTCGTTGTGGGACATGGACAGTTGTGTGCCATGTTAAACTTTGAAACATTTAAACTTATGTTTTGGTTTTAAACATTATGCTTCCGCTTGCAACTTAAACTATGTTTGTTTGGACACCAATTGTATTGGTTGGACTTTTATAATTACTTACTTGCTTGTTCAATATGATTGGTGGCTTGATCCTGGTCAGTCACACCTCCAAGCGGTGATACTCCGCGGGTGGATTTTGGGGGTGTGACAGATACTTTAATTGCTATTGCTCCCTTGGTCTTGAGGTTGGCTTCATGGATGAAGTGTAACAATTTTTACCTTCTTGTTGGTCACTTTTAATCTTTACCACATCCCATGGAGTAGGGAGTTTCACACAATATGTAGATGGAACTGCCTTCATGTCATGTATCCATGGCCTGCCAAGGATAACATTGCAACTGGATAAGCAATCTATAACACAAATTTTTTTAAAAGAATTAACTCCCTCTATGTAAATGGGAAGTTTAATATCCCCAATGTGTTCTTGGTTTCTCCGCTGAATCCCACAAGAACTGATGATCTTGGGATGATTTCTGATTCAGGGATATTCATCTTCTTGAGGACATCAAGTTGGATAATGTTCACTGAGCTTCCTCCATCTATGAGAATCTTGCGAACAAAATGGTTAGAAATAAACAACGTAATTGTGACAACCCTCACAAAACCAGGTATCCGTACGAATTAATTAATATCTAATTAATGCTTAATTACTGTGCTTGCTTACAGTTGTGATTAAACTGCTACTTGAAATTCTGATACGTACACATACATGCATCATACTTTATTGCTGTCACTCCATTATTTACACAGAACTATAGTGACAAACTTGATGCATAAATGCACAGTTAGCACAATAAACGGATAACCCAATGAACATGCTGACATTGCCGGCACTAGACAGACATTGTCTCTAAGGCCAGTATGAGCCGGGAATAGATTACTACACTAGTAAAGAGTGTAGGGAGGTGAGGATTGTAGAACTGCGTCACTAGGTGATAGTTATACTGACCGGATGTGCCTAAAACAAGTGTTAAGTATAAAATTCTACACTTTAATACAAAATTCAGCATTCAAGCCAACTAGCAAAGTACAAAAACATAGGAAAATAATACTAGACACTTTCCAAAGTGTCGGGAATTCATTGTGTCACTAAAAATAATATTAAAGACATTTTAAATGCTTATTTAGCACTTTAACGGATCAATATCCAACCGAACAACCGGACTTTACCCGGAACATAAAAATATTGTCAATGACATTGTTTTTCCTTTTTTGAGCTAGTTAGGGTCCCCGAATACCCTAACACCCGTTACAAAACACTACACACTAATAACCAAATTAATCACCTAACTAAACATAACTAAACACTAACCATGTCATTGAAATTGAACCATGACCCCACCCCCCTTGACCGAATCGGTCCCCCAAGGGGACACACTCCACAAACTTTTGATTATTTTATTTGAACATGTTTAAAATCTAACATACACATTACACCATGGACATTAGTGAGTGAGGGGTTATAAGTAAGTATGAAGGGTAAGAGTTTCTATTCACACAACACTTAACAAAAATTTCACTCTCTCCCTCTCCTCTTTGAGTTCGGCCGAGAGCTCACACCCACCATCTCACCATCATTCAAGTTTGATCTTGTTAAACCACTTACATACAAAGGTGCAAGGTATCATTCAAGCAAACCCGGTGCTTACGGAATCACAAGGACCTCTCTACATCGCTTTTATCCACCTAGTTTTCGCTTTGATTCTTCCCTAGCCTTGAGCTAGTTGTAAGTGATCCTAAACACCCTCTTGATCTTGTCTAAAGTGGTTAATAAGAAGTTTAACGGTTAAAACTCAAGATCATGCGAAAACAAAACTTAAAGTCTTGCTAGAAAGATGAACATGGTGGTTAAAGAGTAAATAATGGTGTAAAACTTGTGAGTCTTGTTTAGTAATGATTATTTTATGTTGTTTAATGCTAGAAGTGGAACGGATCGTCATTTAACCACGCTAGATCATGTTCATGGAACATGAACTAGCAATATGTAAAGTGTAAAAGATACAAGATGATGAACCCTTCCATACATAACCATGAACTTGTGTAAAAATAGTTTTTCTTGTAAAATGGAGTTCTAAACTAGTAGATCTAAAGATCTACAAGTGGTATTTTCGAAGAACCAAGTAAAATATACATGTCTTTCTTTAAAGCCGGATCTTTCATAAACTAAAAGTGTTTTGTGAACAAACAAGTGTGTAAACACTTGTGTAACAAAAGGATTTAACAAAGAAATATTTTCGTAATTTTTGACTGAGAAGTTGTAAAGTTACATTTTCTTTAAAAATAAAGTTTTTCAAGCAACCGCTTTATTTTTGAAGATAGAAAGATCTACTAAAAATGTTGGAAAGTTACTACATACTTTTACACAACTTACAAGTTCATGTGTTTGCGATTTATGTTTATTTTGACTAGTTTGATGATTGAACATTGTATATTGATGATTGGGAAATTGATTGGTTGAATTTTGAAAAGAAAATGATACACTAGTAAGCGTGGCCACCTCCAGTTACAGAGGAAACTCTGGAGAAATTTTTCCAGAAAATAACACTTAGAATATTTTGGTGACAAGTGTTTATAAATATATTTTTGACTTGTTTTCGAAACAAACTTCGCCATGATTTTTATTACAAAATTACCAAGTGTCGGAGGTGGATTTTCTTAAATAAAACTTGTTAAATATATATTGAGAATATATATTTCATAATAAAACGCTTGTGTGATTTTATGATTATTTTGTGAACTATATATTATTTTTAGAGTAAAAATAATATAACTGGAATACATTATGAAAGAACGACTCCAAAATAATACCAACGCCTTCACAAATAAATATTTAAGTTATACCGGTATTATTATTACCATCCGAACCTTAAAATGTAACTTACGTATTTTTCGGATTAATACTCTTAAATGTGTATTTTGACAAAGTATTATTTTGGAATTTGTATGGAATAAAACATAATATTTTTGGGAAAAATATGTATATTTTGGAGTTTGAATATTTTAGACAAACGAATTAAAATATATTTTATTAAATGAGACTTAATAATATATTTCGAAGATATAAAAACGCACATGTATTAAAACCCCCATCCTTGGGAAGGAATATAACTATAGATAATTACGAAGTGTAAATACGAAATAGTTGCCTAACTATTTCCCAAAAACGTTAAACCTTAAGCAAAGGCACGGCCGTCCGTCTAATAGAAGTTAGTACGTGTAGGTCGTCACGCAGCAGGTTGATTTGGAGAATTACTATTTCGAGACGGACTTCTGTGAGTTCATGTCCCCCCTTTTCTCTTAACTGTTTTCAGTTTTTATACTTCGGGGGTGAAATACATGTTACTATGATTACGAATACTTTTTACATGATATGGTTAGCGTAAGGAGGGTTACAAATTAGATCATGTGAGTGGGTAGGCGGGAACTGGAGGCCATTAATCCTCATTGTAGGAACGAGGGTCTTTAGCGGTAGATCTATCTGGGTGTAGCGAGCCCAGCCCCAGGCCCAACAGTACGGACCTCGGGGTGACTTGGTACCTGATGCAAAAATCTGCTAGGTTTGAGTCTTCCTACTGCACTTCACACATATTAATGGCCTTGCAAACCATTGGTGATCTCTTTATTTCCTTATTTGCTACATACCAGGGATTTTCATATTACAAAGGTTTTACATACTCACTTTCACATGAACTCGCTCAACATTATGTTGATTTTTCAACTTACATGTATTTCAGGGAATTAGGGATCTGACGAGGTATGTTATGTTTTCAAGCTGCGTAAGAAGTGCGATGTCATCCAAGTTTGGGAGTTGTGGCTTTTACCTGGACGAGTCACAAGTCTTGAGCTGTGTTTGTTTCATGTCTGTGGTTGTGTCTTTTGAACAATGTTTTTAGTTTGTGATGTTGCATTTTCGTTGCATGTGTCGACATTTGAAAACAATGTTGTGGTATTTTGTTTTTAAAACATGAAGTAATGGATGATCATCGTGGTTTTAAATTCATATAGCTTTGATGTGATTAAGCTATGGTATTAAGAAGTCACACCATAATAAACCCACGCTTCCACAAAGCCAGGGTGTGACAGCTTGGTATCAGAGCTTTGATCATAGCGAACTAGGATTCCTTCTCGAGTCTAGACTATGATCACTAGGGTGTGACAGCTTGGTATCAGAGCTTTACATTGCATACACTACGTCCAGATCCAGAGTGCAAAATATTTTTAAAAGTTATGGCTCAGTCTGAGAGACTGAGGGAGTAGTCTAGTGGGACTAGAGGGTTCAGTCTGAGAGGCTGGGAGGTTAGTCTAGTGGGACTAGAGGGTTCAGTCTGGGAGGCTGGGAGGTTAATCTAGTGGGACTAGGAGGTTCAGTCTGAGAGGCTGGGAGGTTAATCTAGTGGGACTAGGAGGGTTAGTCTGAGAGGCTGGGAGGTTAATCTAGTGGGACTAGGAGGTTCAGTCTGAGAGGCTGGGAGGATAGACTAGTGGGACTAGGAGAATTACTTGATTGCTTATTGGTGACTAACATGTTTATTTGATTATATGATTGATTATTTGTGCATGTGTATGTTTGTGTTACAGACGTCATACCTTCATCAGGTACTGGAGAGTCGGACACTACAGATCCCATGGCCATAGTATCAGACGACCTAGTTTCATCGGAGCACGAGGTGTACACTTCCGATACTACCAGCACAGACGATGATGACTTCCAGCCCTTTGCGCTGCCTGACGTCGTAGCCGAGCCTGCTGATGGCCATCTTGCTGGGGATTTACCACTCGTGGTGATCCCTGCTCCTATACCCCTTGCCGCTTATCCCGTTGTTGATATGCCACTTGTTGATGTTTCTGACGATGATGTCGATTTATTTGAGGAGGACCCACTTGAGGGCGAGGCCCATATTGCTGCCGGTGATATCCTACTGCTTGCTGACGCTCCTGCAGAGGAGGCTCATGCTCATTCACCTGTCCCAGACTCATTTGAGTCTGTGGCGTCCGCATCTTTGCATACGCAGGGAGTGCAGCACCACTCACACGACGCCGACCCTGATATGGCGTCATCAGCTGCACCAGTTCCCGCACACAGCTTTGAGTTTGATCACGATATTGAGGATGATCCTGTTTTTCCACCTGGTTTTGATCCAGACCATGACATTGAGTTCGTATACTTAGACCAGCACTTGGAGGATCCTGTAGCCCCTGTCGATCCCTTGTTTGTTGATCCAGCTGACTTTGAGATGGAGTTTGTTGATCCGGAGCCGGCTGTGGCCCCTGAGCCAGGCGTTGCTCCTGACCCCGCATTGGAGCATGACCCTGTTCATGCCGATGCACCTGCTATTGCTCCTTTGGTTGATGATATACCTGTTGATGATCATCCTGTTGCTATTCCACAGTTGGTGGATGATCATGCTGTTGATGTTCATATTGATGCCCCACTGTTGTTAGAGGATCCTGTTGTCGCCCCACTTCCATATCCTATGCCGGTGATGTTCGACCACGCACCTTTTGCGACCCACATTGATCCACGATACGCTCACACCCCCAATGGGTGGATAGATGACGACGATGATTACCCACCTTTCGTGATACCAGTTACACCACCTATAGCCCCCGTTTCAGCCCCTGTTTCAGCTCCCATTGATATTCCTTTGATTCCCCCACACACCACAGATACTCACCGCACAGATCTCCCAATCACTTATCTCCAGGACATTCCTCTACCACGTCCTGGGGAGGGTTCGTCACGTCATCCGTTTGGTCATACACCTTTCGTGTCAGGAGGAGATCAGTTTGTACCTCAGATTGTTCATCCCACTGTTGTTCCCACTGCTGCACCATTTACTGTGCCATCCTATGCTCCATCTAGTGAGCCATTCATCTGGACTACGCCCCCCATTATGCCACCGACGGATCCGTATCACCCATACCACGTGGGGTATTCTACGGAGGATGTTCTCACATCTTTCATGATACAGCAGGAGGTGCTGACCCGTCGCGTACAGGAGCTAGAGAGAGCTCAGCGACTCCCGTGCCAGTGCCAGACTCCACCTGCAGTATCACACCCTCCTCGACCACTTTCACCTGATTTTGCCGCTCGTTTTTGGACTCCCGAGCAGCAGATAGCATACTTACTGCACGCTCATCGCGCTATAGAGGAGGACTGGCTTCATATGCGACGTTTACTCTTTTCTCATTTTCCCCCTCCTCCACCGCCATCAGCTTAGGCCTTTTTGATTTGACGCATGTAGACTTTTGGTGAGACGACCGCGATTGTGCAGACTACACAGCTTTTGGAGACCACATTTTGATGATTGTGACTTTTGATGATTTGTATATTTGTTGCTGTTATCACTGATTAGATAGTTTGGACTAGGGCGATGTGGCCCTTAGTCACTGATGATGTACGATACAGTTATGAACTTGTAAACCTTACATTGTGGTCTTGATTTATGACAACGCAATCGCAGTATTCTCATTATATGTTGGGTTTGTTTATGTTCTATAACATGAGATGTTATGTGGTTGATTTATTTATAACATGAGATGTTATGTGTTGATATTGTTGAATACATACGTACACTTTACTTACTATGACCTGACCAACGTGAACCATCTTTTAGAAGATGCCTCCAAGACGCCAGACGCGTATGCCTGCCAACGAGGCAGAACTTCAAGGAATCATTGCTGCCGCCATTGCGCAGTATAGAGCCTCACAAGGAGGAACCGGCGAAAGCAATTCGAACAATAACGGCAATAACAATCCACCACATGGTAATGTTAAGTCGTTTGGGACGTATTACAATACATTTGGATATTTATAGCACGTCCGCTAATACCATTTGTATATTCCAACGTATGTGCAGGGTGCACTTACAAGCAGTTCCTAGACTGCAAGCCTGTGAACTTTGACGGCACCGGAGGTGCTGTTGCTTTTGTAAGATGGGCCGAAAAGACGGAGTCTATTCTCCGAATGAGCAAGTGCGCTCCAGACCAACAAGTGACTTACATTTCTGGGCTATTTTTAGACGGAGCCCTGTCCTGGTGGAACTTACAAGTGCAAACTCTTGGTGAAGACGCTGCTTACGTATTGACCTGGGCTGAGTTAAAAGAGTTAATGCGAAAGAAGTATTGCTCTCGTGCTGAGATACAAAGGTTGGAGACTGAGTTCTGGCATTTAAGGATGGATGGTCCCAAGATCACAGAGTATGTTCAAAGATTTCATGATTTATCCCACGTTGTGCCGTACATGGTCACACCGGAATTCAAACGGATCGAGAGATTTATCTGGGGTTTAGCTCCACAGATCATGAGTATGGTCACTACTTCCAAGCCTGCGACAATCACAGAGGCTATCGATCTGAGCGTATCTCTTACTGAGGAAGCCATCCACCTGAGCAAGTTTTCGAATGTTGAGCCAAAGAAGAGAGAGACTCACGTAGAGTCGTCTGGTGAGAATAAGAGGAAATTCTCGAACTTCAAGCAGGGAACTAGCAATGTTGGCAAGAAAGGAGAATCAAGCGCACCGGTCCAAGCTGCAACCGGTGTTGGAAAGAAGGGGAAAGGATATATGGGTACACATCCCAAGTGTAACTCCTGCCAATGTCATCATTCTGGCCGATGTGGGCCAAAAGTATGTGAAGCTTGTGGAAAAGTTGGCCACCTGAAGGATAACTGCTGGGCTAGTGCAGGCCGGGGAGGCCAAGGAGGTTTTGGTAATCGGAACAATAATCGAGGTGGCAATGGAAATCATGTACAAGGGAGTAATGGAGGTAATGGAAATCGAGGGATCAATGCAAATCAAGCGGGGGACGCGAATCGAAATCAAAACAACAATCAAGCGGGGAACGGAGGAGGAAATGGTCAAAGATTGGGTTGTTTTAACTGTGGTGACATTGGGCACTTTAAGAGGGACTGCCCAGGATTAAATCAAGCCCGCGGAAGAGTGTTTAATATTGAGGCGAGGGAAGCGCGCCAGGATCCCAATGTTGTTACTGGTACGTTCCCTATAAACCAATGCTTTGCATCCGTTTTGTTTGATACTGGTGCGGATTATAGTTTCGTGTCATTAGAATTTAAGAATATACTTGGGTTGACGCCTAGTAAGTTAGACGTTCCGTACTCCATCGAATTAGCAAATGGGAAACTAGTTGAGACTTGTGAAGTTGTCCGAGGATGTGTGATTGAACTAGGAGGACACGAGTTTACGCTAGACTTACTACCTGTCGAGTTGGGAAGCTTTGATGTGGTGGTGGGAATGGATTGGTTGTCGAGTAACAAAGCCGAGATCATTTGCCATGAGAAGACCATCCGCATCCCGTTGACGGATGAATAAACGATCGTAGTGCACGGAGAGAGGCATGATACGCCGCTGAAGATTATTAGCTGTCTAAAAGCTAGAAAGTGTTTATGAAAGGGATGTGTTGCATTCTTAGCACACATCGTGGACAAGGAAGTTGCTGAACCAAAGATTGAAGACATTCCAGTCGTCAAGGAATATCCAGAGGTCTTTCAAGAAGACTTGCCAGGATTACCGCCTCAAAGGCAAGTCGAATTCCACATTGACTTGGTTCCAGGTGCCGCGCCTGTAGCCAAGGCACCCTACAGACTTGCGCCATCAGAGATGCAGGAGTTGTCGACACAACTCCAAGAGTTGTTAGATAAAGGATTCATCAGACCAAGCTTCTCACCTTGGGGAGCTCCAGTACTGTTCGTTAAGAAGAAGGACGGTAGTTTCCGTATGTGCATAGACTACCGCGAGCTTAATAAGTTGACTATCAAGAACAGATACCCTTTACCGAGAATCGATGATCTTTTCGACCAACTGCAAGGTTCAAGCTACTACTCGAAGATCGATTTGCGATCTGGTTACCATCAGCTGAGAATACAAGAGGAAAGTGTTCCTAGAACCGCTTTCAGAACTCGCTATGGACACTACGAGTTTCTGGTGATGCCGTTTGGGTTGACAAACGCGCCAGCTGTTTTTATGGACTTGATGAACAGAGTTTGTAAGCCGTACTTGGACAAGTTTGTGATTGTGTTCATAGACGATATCTTAATTTATTCAAAGACGAAGAATCAACACGAACAACATCTAAGAGCTATTTTGGAGTTGCTGAAAAAGGAAAAGTTGTATGCCAAATTCTCAAAGTGCGAGTTTTGGCTATGCGAAGTCCAATTCCTTGGACATGTGGTGAATGGAGATGGGATTCATGTGGACCCCACAAAGATCGAAGCGATCAAGAGTTGGGAGACTCCAAAGACGCCAACCGAAATTCGATAATTCTTAGGTTTGGCTGGCTACTATCGAAGATTTATTGAGGATTTTTTAAAGATCGCTCAACCATTGACTTTCCTCACACAGAAGGATAAGAAGTTTGATTGGGGAATCAAACAGGAAGAAGCATTCCAGTTACTGAAAGACAAGCTTTGCAATGCGACGATTTTATCGTTGCCAGAAGGAACTGATGATTTCGTGGTATACTGTGACGCCTCGCGTCAAGGATTGGGTTGCATGTTGATGCAACACCAGAAAGTTATAGCTTACGCTTCACGCCAATTGAAAGTTCATGAAAAGAACTATACCACGCATGATTTGGAGCTAGGCGCAGTGGTATTTGCGCTGAAAATCTGGAGACATTATTTGTATGGTACAAAGTGTACAATCTTTACAGATCATAAGAGTTTGCAGCACATATTCGACCAGAAAGAGCTTAATATGAGGCAAAGACGCTGGGTCGAATTAATAAACGATTACGACTGCGAGATCAACTATCATCCAGGGAAAGAGAATGTGGTCGCTGATGCCCTGAGTTGAAAAGAGAGGATCAAGCCCATAAGGGTTAGGGCTTTGGAAATGATCGTCCAGGCGGATCTCTCCTTGCGCATTCGTGCCGCGCAGAGAGAAGCTTTGAAAGAAAGGAACATTGAAGAGGAATATCTCCGTGGGATGGAGAAGCAATTAGTGCCAAACGAGGAAGGAACATTATGCTTCATGAAAAGGATTTGGGTTCCTCTGTTTGGTGGTTTGAGAAAGATTATTTTTGATGAAGCTCACAAGTCTCGGTACTCAATTCATCCCGGTGCGGATAAGATGTACCAAGATCTTAAGGATTATTATTGGTGGCCTAGGTTGAAAGGCGATGTTGCTGTTTATGTTAGCAAGTGTTTAACGTGCGCCAAGGTGAAAGCTGAATACCAGAAGCCTTCAGGACTTCTGCAGCAACCTGAGATTCCCAAGTGGAAATGGGAACAAATTTCAATGGACTTCATAACGAAGTTACCAAGGACGCCCAGAGGCCATGATATGATTTGGGTGATAGTTGACCGCCTGACCAAGTCCGCACACTTCCTGCCAATCAAAGAGAAGGATAACACGAGTAAACTGGCAGAAATATACATGCGAGAGATTATTGCACGTCATGGAGTGCCTCTCTCGATTATCTCTGATAGAGATGGACGCTTCATATCAAGGATTTGGCAATCCTTCCAAGAAGCTTTTGGCTCACAGTTAAATCTGAGCACTGCATTTCATCCGCAAACTGACGGCCAAAGTGAACGAATAATTCAGACTTTGGAGGATATGCTGAGAGCATGTGTAATGGATTTGGGTGGTAGCTGGGATAATCATTTACCATTGGTCGAGTTTTCGTACAACAACAGCTACCACACCAGTATTGGAGCCGCGCCATTTGAAGCTCTTTACGGACGTAAGTGTAGATCACCACTATGCTGGGCTGATGCAGGTGATAGGCAGCTTGTTGGTCCCGAAATAGTCCAAGAGACGACAGACAAGATTGCGCAGATTTGAAAGCGCATCGAGGCGGCTCGCGACAGACAGAAAGCCTATGCAGATCCAAAGAGGAAACCTTTGGAATTTCAAGTTGGGGATATGGTTTTATTGAAGGTTTCACCCTGGAAGGGTGTGGCACACTTCGGAAAGCGTGGGAAGTTGAATCCGCATTACATTGGCCCTTTCAGAATCCTGCAAAGGATTGGGCTTGTTGCCTACAAGTTGGACCTACCTGCTGAACTCAATGGTGTTCACGATACATTCCATGTATCAAATTTGAGAAAGAGTCCAACACAAGAAACAGTGATCATTCCTGCTGACGAAGTTCATATCGACGACACGCTCCACTTTACCGAAGAACCCGTCGAGGTCACGGATTGGAAAATTAACAAAACTCGCAGGAGCAGTGTCAAACTCGTCAAAGTTCGATGGAATGCAAGGCATGGACCTGAATTCACGTGGGAACGTGAGGACCGTATGAAAGAGAAATACCCCCATCTATTTCCTAAGACCCCTGCAACTAGAAGCAGAGCCTAAAATTTCAGGACGAAATTTATTTAATGGGGGGAGAATGTGACACCCCTCACAAAACCAGGTATCCGTATGAATTAATTAATATCTAATTAATGCTTAATTACTGTGCTTGCTTAAAGTTGTGATTAAACTGCTACTTGAAATTCTGATACGTACACATACATGCATCATACTTTATTTCTATCACTCCATTATTTACACAGAACTATAGTGACAAACTTGATGCACAAAAGCACAGTTAGCACAACAAACGGATAACCCAATGAACGTGCTGACATTGCAAGCACTAGACAGACATTGTCTCTAAGGCCAGTATGAGCCGGGAATAGATTACTACACTAGTAAAGAGTGTAGGGAGGTGAGGATTGTAGAACTGCGTCACTAGGTGATAGTTATAGTGACCGGATGTGCCTAAAACAAGTGTTAAGTATAAAATTATGCACTTTAATACAAAATTCAGCATTTAAGCTAACTAGCAAAGTACAAAAACATGGGAAAATAATACTAGACACTTTCCAAAGTGTCGGTAATTCATTGTGTCACTAAAAATAATATTAAAGACACTTTAAATGCTTATTTAGCACTTTAACGAATCAATATCCAACCGTGTCACACCCCAAAATCCACACGCGGAGTATCACTGCTTGGAGGCGTGACTGACCAGGATCAAGCCACCAATCATATTGAACAAGCATGTAAGTAAACATAATTCAACCAAACAATATGAAAGGTGTTCAAAAACCAAAGCATAGTTAAGTGTTTAGCGGAAGCATAATTGTAAAACCCATAGCAAGTATTAAGTTTGAAATAAAGTATTGTTTTAAGCATGGCATGGCACACACTGCCATGTCCGACAACGACTGTTCCTCCCTATGCAAGCTCCATGAGTACCTAATGACCTGCAAGGCATGTAGCAACGAATCAACAACAAAGTTGAGCGAGTTCACAGTTGGTTGTTTGGTTATCGTATTCATTTCATAAATCGTATGTTCGTTTTGTAAACCATGTATCGCATTAATCCTTATCGCAGCCAATCCAGGCATATGTGCGATGATTAGTGGGGGCTTCCCATGTATTACAAGACCACGCGTATCGACTGCTACGAAAATGTAAGAGGTGCCCTAAGTCAATGTCTATCAGCATTGACCCTTTGCTCATAGTCCATTAGTACACGCCCGTCCGACTGGCACGGTGTGAGGTTTGTTAAACCTAATAGCGCTATTAACTAATGACCCGCTCGCCCTAGGCCTCGGCGATTAAGTCGATAATTGAGGGACTTCCTTTGATAGAGGTGATGGTCTTAAGATCGTGTACGTAGGCTT
Organism: Helianthus tuberosus; assembly: GCA_030545235.1. Lineage (NCBI taxonomy): Eukaryota > Viridiplantae > Streptophyta > Magnoliopsida > Asterales > Asteraceae > Helianthus > Helianthus tuberosus. The sequence continues at coordinate 103,612,775 of CM060357.1, read as the reverse complement.
TACGTACGTGCCCTTCAACCCGAGGACAGTAGTAAGTATAACTGTACGTAGGTTTTACGTACGTGCCCTTCAACCGAGGACAGTAATAATTTGTTTAATAGTAATAGTTGTACGAGTAGTTATTCAATCCCATTCCCAACCCCTGGGAATCCCATGCCTTGGCTAGTGTGAACTCACCTTGGTTTGCTCGGTATGCTATACTATGTGCTCACAAGAAATCAGTCAAGTCCTATAGTGCACGTATACTCAATCAGTTCACGTTCGTAATGTTTCACATGTAACTAGCATCACAGTAATATCACAGAGTGTGTCTAGCAGTTAGCATCTTGTATCATGTAAACAGTTAATCCAATTCATACAATCTAATGTTGTTAACCGATAACACACTTTAACAGAGTTAGCAAGTTTAACTGGATTACCATATTCCAACAAGGTTACACAGTTAACAAAGTTAATATCTACCAGAATTAGTGAACTAACTGTGTTACGTGCTTAACTTAACTGAGTTAAATAGTTTAGCAGAGTTAACATGTTTAACTGAATTAGCAACTAACAGTGTTAACAACTAAGAGAGTTAATAACTAACAGTGTTATAGTACACAAGGCAAATGTGGCGAAAACACATTTGGGCCGAAAACACTCTTGGGCCGAAAACTCTTCTGGGCCGAAAACTCTTTTGGCGAAATCATAAGGGTGACGAAATCCCATAGTGATTTCGTCCAGGGTTTTGATGAAAACACTGTTTTCGGCTGCCCTTGATTTCGTCGTGTACTACATCATCATCAACACAACAGATACGTGCAATAGTTACCCTAAACATCACTAACAGATTCGGCAGTTTCAAACAATTGTTCAATCGGAAACATTAACACCATTACATAAACTACTCATTCATTAGTTCATTCAGAATCATCCTCCAAACATCACGTAAACAGAATCATTATCAACATTCAGTTCAATGATTAAACATACATATTGCAGCCGATCTATTTACATGTGCATCCATCCATCGATTCACTTTTCTAGAACCCACAAACCCTACACTTTACAACATCAGATCTATCTTACAAGATTCATGACAAAAACATCCAATCCATCCATTCAGTTTTATGTCATCGACAGATCATGTTTAATATACGGGACCTTAATATACAATTCAATTCCAATCATATGCTCATCATCACACCCACTAACAGTTAATACACGAAAGCATATTACCAATTCATTATGAAGTCAAGATCGTATAAATCATTAGATCATTCAAAGGAAAGCATGGCTTAATTACACAACATCATCATTCAATCAATTATCTAAATACTAACCGTATGTGGGATGGAACAAACAAGATCTTCAAAAGGAATGATAGTTGCCGTCGAGTGTAAAAGAGAGTCTTGGTTTTGCCGATTAAACTTTCACGTAAAGGTTGTGAACAAATTATATAACAAGTTGCTATTGGGCCGAAGCCCATTTGGTTTTCGTTGGCCCTCTTGTGGACGAAAACACTAGGGTGTTTTCACCACAAGTGTTTTCGAGTAATGTATCAGGTTGTGGGTGATTTTGTGGGTGGGATTTTCAGCCAATGATCCATATTTAGTTATAACACACCAATTAACACAAGACCCCTTATTAACATATATTACAAACACACTTAATCCACACACCATATAAATCATATACATCACAATACGATTTATCATAATACACACGTGTACAGTTGTGAACAAACAAATCTTGTCAATAAACTATCTACACAATTTACGTGCAACAATACGAAGATGGAATCTCAGAAACTCGGGTTGTCACAAACCGAACAACCGGACTTTACCCGGAACATAAAAATATTGTCAATGACATTGTTTTTCCTTTTCTGAGCTAGTTAGGGTCCCCGAATACCCTAACACCCGTTACAAAACACTACACACTAATAACCAAATTAATCACCTAACTAAACATAACTAAACACTAACCATGTCATTGAAATTGAACCATGACCCCACCCCCCCTTGACCGAATCGGTCCCCCAAGGGGACACACACCACAAACTTTTGATTATTTTATTTGAACATGTTTAAAATCTAACATACACATTACACCATGGACATTAGTGAGTGAGGGGTTATAAGTAAGTATGAAGGGTAAGAGTTTCTATTCACACAACACTTAACAAAAATTTCACTCTCTCTCCCTCTCCTCTTTGAGTTCGGCCGAGAGCTCACACCCACCATCTCACCATCATTCAAGTTTGATCTTGTTAAACCACTTACATACAAAGGTGCATGGTATCATTCAAGCAAACCCGGTGCTTACGGAATCACAAGGACCTCTCTACATCGCTTTTATCCACCTAGTTTTCGCTTTGATTCTTCCCTAGCCTTGAGCTAGTTGTAAGTGATTCTAAACACCCTCTTGATCTTGTCTAAAGTGGTTAATAAGAAGTTTAACGGTTAAAACTCAAGATCATGCGAAAACAAAACTTAAAGTCTTGCTAGAAAGATGAACATGGTGGTTAAAGAGTAAATAATGGTGTAAAACTTAAAGTCTTGCTAGAAAGATGAACAGGGTGAGAGTTTGAGTAGTACCCGCTCCCCAACCTGGAGCTCGAGTGGCTTCCTGCCCTTATCGGCGTAGCTTTTCTGACGGTCACGAGCTGCCGCCATTCGTTGTCGTATTTGAGCAATTCGTTCTGTTGTGTCTACCACAAGTTCTGGGCCAGTGATCTGACTATCTCCCACCTCTGCCCAACAAAGAGGTGACCGGCATTTACGCCCGTACAATGCCTCAAACAGAGCAGCTTTAATGCTGGTGTGGTAGCTGTTATTGTACGAAAATTCTACAAGTGGCAGATGCTTTTCCCAGCCGTTGCCAAAGTCAATCACACATGCCCTAAGCATGTCTTCAAGAGTCTGGATGGTGCGTTCAGACTGCCCATCCGTTTGCGGGTGATAAGCTGTGCTCATGTCTAATCATGAGCAGAAGGATTTGTGCATCGCTTGCCAAAGTTCTGAAGTGAAACGTGCATCACGATCGGAAATAATAGAGGTGGGCACCCCGTGCCTCGAAACCACTTCCTTCAAGTAAGCGTCTGCTAAAGTAGAGAACTTGTCTGTTTCCTTGATAGCCAAGAAGTGTGCAGATTTTGTGAGTCGGTCCACAATCACCCAAATAGTATCGTTACCACGTTGAGATCTAGGTAGGCCAGTAACGAAATCCATGGAAATTTGCTCCCATTTCCATTGTGGTATCTCTGGTTGTTGGAGTAGGCCCGATGGTTTCTGATATTCCGATTTGACTCTCGCACAAGTCAAACACTTGCTAACGTAAGTTGCTATATGAGCTTTCATGCTAGGCCACCAATATGTAGTTCTCAAGTCGTGGTACATCTTATCCGAACCAGGATGTACTGAGTAGCGAGACTTATGAGCTTCATCCATTACAAGCTCGCGTAAGTTGCCATAGAGTGGGACCCAAATGCGTCCTGTTACAGAGTAAGCGCCGTCTGCCTTTTGTTCCAGCCGTTGTCTTGAACCGCGTAGGGCTTCAGCCCTGACGTTTTCTGGTTTCAATGCTTCTACCTAAGCATCTCGTATCTGAGAAGGAAGACTAGACTGAATAGTGAGTTGCAATGCTCGTACACGCCTAGGTGTAGTATCCTTTCGACTGAGGGCGTCGGCCACCACATTGGCTTTGCCCGGATGGTACTTTATAGCACACTCGTAATCGTTCAATAGTTCGACCCATCGACGTTGTCGCATGTTCAACTCTTTCTGCTTGAAGATATGCTCGAGACTCCTGTGATCGGTGTAGATGGTGCACTTGGTACCGTACAGGTAATGTCGCCATATCTTGAGCGCAAAAACAATAGCTCCTAGCTCTAAATCATGTGTAGTGTAATTCCGTTCGTGAATCTTAAGTTGGCGCGAAGCATAAGCAATGACTTTATCCCGTTGCATCAACACACATCCAAGACCTTGGATAGATGCGTCGCTGTAGACTACAAAATCGTCCGTGCCTTCAGGCATTGAGAGGATAGGTGCGCTACAAAGTCTATCCTTTAAGTGCTGAAACGCTGTTTCCTGTGTATTACCCCAACGATAAGCAACACCTTTCTGTGTCAGTAATGTAAGCGGTTGTGCAATCTTTGAGAAGTCTTTGATGAATCGTCTGTAATAACCCGCCAAACCCAAGAATTGGCGTATTTTGGTTGGTGTGCGAGGTGCAGGCCAGTTCTTGATCGAATCTACCTTGGATGGATCGACATGAATCCCATCCTTATTTATCACGTGGCCTAGAAAGTGGACTTCACGAAGCCAGAAGTCGCATTTCGAAAACTTAGCATACAGTTGTTCTGCTCGAAGTAGTTCCAAAATGAGTCGTAAATGCTGCTCGTGTTCCTCCTGACTCTTCGAATAGATCAGGATGTCGTCGATGAAAACAATAACGAATTTGTCAAGATAAGGTTTGCACACCCTATTCATAAGATCCATGAAAACTGCAGGCGCGTTTGTTAATCCGAATGGCTTGACCAGAAACTCGTAGTGGCCGTAGCGTGTTCTGAACGCTGTTTTGGAGACGTCCTCGTCCCGGACTCTCAGTTGATGATAGCCTGACCTCAAATCTATCTTTGAATAGTAGCTTGACCCTTGCAGTTGGTCGAATAAATCATCAATGCGTGGAAGAGGATAGCGATTCTTCACGGTCACCTTGTTCAGTTCGCGGTAATCTATGCACATGCGGAAGGTACCGTCTTTCTTCTTCACAAACAATACGGGAGCTCCCTAGGGCGAAGAGCTAGGACGAATGAAACCCTTATCCAAGAGTTCTTGTAATTGCTTAGACAGTTCTTCCAGTTCGGTTGGAGCTAAGCGATAAGGTGCTCGAGCTATAGGCGCTGCTCCTGGAGCTAGCTCGATCTGGAATTCGACCTGGCGATGAGGCGGTAGCCCAGGTAATTCCTCAGGAAACACTTGAGGAAAGTCACGTACAACTGGAATATCCTCTATCTTTTTCTCTTTCGTCGATGTATCAGTAACGAGTGCTAAAATAGCAGTGTGACCCTTTCGTAAACACTTTTGGGCCTTAAGGAAGGAGATGATGCCACTCACGACACCACTCTTGTCGCCTTGAACTTCGAGAGGTTCTCTGCCAGAACGGGGAATGCGAATGATCTTCTCTTTGCATAGAATCTCTGCTTGTTGTTGGGATAACCAATCCATACCAATGACGATGTCAAAACTACCCAGAGTTATGGGAATGAGGTCGATCGAGAAGGTCTGACCAGCGAGGATAAGATTACAACCCTGAACTACGTGTGTGGCCTCTAGACTTTTACCGTTAGCTAACTCTACGACATGTTTGGTGTTCAAAAGTGTTGGTGCGCGTTTAAGCATTTGACTAACTTTCAGAGACATATAACTAGTATCCGCACCCGAATCAAATAATACAGTAACATAAAAGTCGTCGAGAAGGAACTTACCCATAACCACATTAGGATCATTCCTTGCATCACCCTGACCGATCACGAATGCACGATCCCTAGCACCATGGTTGTTATTGTTTCCCCCATTGTTGTTCCCGTTGCCCTGATTATTGTTGTTGTTATTCTGGTTCTGGTTTAACTGGGGGCAGTCCCGCTTGAAGTGGCCTTCAACTCCACACTGAAAGCACCCTTTGTTGTCTCGTTGTTGCTGTTGTTGATCTTGTGGAGCTGGTGGTTGTTGTCACTGGTTCTGATTCACAGGTCGTAAGCTCCTACAATCCTTAGCTTCATGACCCATTTTGAGACACCTCTGGAAACGATTCTTGTTGCACTGGCCGTTGTGATGTTTATTGCACCTTTACACTTTGGAAGGTTCCCTCGATAGCCACTTTGCCCTTGGCTACCAGAAGATTGCTGACCAGGGCTCTTAAAATCTTCAGTTCTTCTCTGCTGCGACTGGGACTGAACAGAAGTTGAACCTCTGCTTGAAGCTCCATCCCATTTACGTTTGTTGTCACTGGGAGTTTCTGAGGTAGCTGTAGCACTAATACGTTTTGGTAACCTGTTCTGCTCCACCGCCTGATCAGTGAGACGGTGAGCCAACTGAACAACCTGCTGGATGGTGGCGAGGTTTGCTGAAGTCACGTGACTTTGGATTTCTGGCACTAAGCCCTTGAGAAAAAGTTCAATAAGCTTAATTGGGGGGTCCACCATGGTAGGACACAGTAATGCGAGCTCATTCGATCTCTTCGTATACGCCTCAATTTCTGACCCCGTCATCTTGAGGTTGTAGAACTCGACTTCCAACTTATGAATGTCATCACGACTGCAGTATTCCTCCTTGATCATCTCTTTAAAATTGTTCCATGGGGTGGTGTTAGCAGCAACCAACCCCCGCATTTGGACCTGAGCGTTCCACCATGTGAGGGCTAAACCCTCGAGAGTGCCGGTAGCATACTTCACCATGCGTGCCTCAGGGCATTCACACATTTCGAACACAGATTCTAGTTTCTCAAACCAATGGAGGAGACCTACTGCTCCTTCAGTGCCGCTAAAAGTAGTGGGTCGGCAGTCCATAAAAGTTTTGAAGGTGCACACAGGTGGCTGAGCATGCTGACCTGTTGTGGGTGTAAGAAAGGACAAAGTTTAATACAATGATAGGTTCACGAGAGTAGGACCTAAAGATCCTAGAATGAGTTTTAAACTGCAAGGTATACCTCCTGCCTGTGCGGCTGCAAGTGCCGCAGCAACCTGTTCATTAATCAGAGCCGTCAACAGGGCTTGAGTCATGTTAATGCGTCCAGACATGATCTTCATATCAAGGGAAACATGGGTGAGAGGGGTTCGCGAAAGTGCGATGACAGAAGAGAGTAAGCACACATGTGTTCAAACAGCAGTAGCTATACTAACTAAGCATATCATGAGCAAAGTTCTACGCAATCTAGCATGTAGGTAATGAAATATAAACCATATCACCTAGAATGTCGAGCCTTGCACGTGGACTGAATCGTCGTTGTGGATCGTAGAGCACTGTACAGGTTATAGTCTGGATTTAACAAAAACGTTTTCCCTTATTAAAACCAAGTTTTCTATAACCAATGGCTCTGATACCAATCTGTCACACCCCAAAATCCACACGCGGAGTATCACCGCTTGGAGGCGTGACTGACCAGGATCAAGCCACCAATCATATTGAACAAGCATGTAAGTAAACATAATTCAACCAAACAATATGAAAGGTGTTCAAAAACCAAAGCATAGTTAAGTGTTTAGCGGAAGCATAATTGTAAAACCCATAGCAAGTATTAAGTATGAAATAAAGTATTGTTTTTAGCATTGCATGGCACACACTGCCATGTCCCACAACGACTGTTCCTCCCTGTGCAAGCTCCATGAGTACCTAATGACCTGCAAGGCATGTAGCAACGAATCAACAACAAAGTTGAGCGAGTTCACAGTTGGTTGTTTGGTTATCGTATCCATTTCATAAATCGTATGTTCGTTTTGTAAACCATGTATCGCATTAATCCTTATCGCGGCCAATCCAGGCATATGTGCGATGATTAGTGGGGGCTTCCCATGTATTACAAGACCACGCGTATCGACTGCTACGAAAATGTAAGAGGTGCCCTAAGTCAATGTCTATCAGCATTGACCCTTTGCCCATAGTCCATTAGTACACGCCCGTCCGACTGGCACGGTGTGAGGTTTGTTAAACCTAATAGCGCTATTAACTAATGACCCGCTCGCCCTAGGCCTCGGCGATTAAGTCGATAATTGAGGGACTTCCTTTGATAGAGGTGATGGTCTTAAGATCGTGTACGTAGGCTTTACGTACGTGCCCTTCAACCCGAGGACAGTAGTAAGTATAACTGTACGTAGGTTTTACGTACGTGCCCTTCAACCGAGGACAGTAATAATTTGTTTAATAGTAATAGTTGTACGAGTAGTTATTCAATCCCATTCCCAACCCCTGGGAATCCCATGCCTTGGCTAGTGTGAACTCACCTTGGTTTGCTCGGTATGCTATACTATGTGCTCACAAGAAATCAGTCAAGTCCTATAGTGCACGTATACTCAATCAGTTCACGTTCGTAATGTTTCACATGTAACTAGCATCACAGTAATATCACAGAGTGTGTCTAGCAGTTAGCATCTTGTATCATGTAAACAGTTAATCCAATTCATACAATCTAATGTTGTTAACCGATAACACACTTTAACAGAGTTAGCAAGTTTAACTGGATTACCATATTCCAACAAGGTTACACAGTTAACAAAGTTAATATCTACCAGAATTAGTGAACTAACTGTGTTACGTGCTTAACTTAACTGAGTTAAATAGTTTAGCAGAGTTAACATGTTTAACTGAATTAGCAACTAACAGTGTTAACAACTAAGAGAGTTAATAACTAACAGTGTTATAGTACACAAGGCAAATGTGGCGAAAACACATTTGGGCCGAAAACACTCTTGGGCCGAAAACTCTTCTGGGCCGAAAACTCTTTTGGCGAAATCATAAGGGTGACGAAATCCCATAGTGATTTCGTCCAGGGTTTTGATGAAAACACTGTTTTCGGCTGCCCTTGATTTCGTCGTGTACTACATCATCATCAACACAACAGATACATGCAATAGTTACCCTAAACATCACTAACAGATTCGGCAGTTTCAAACAATTGTTCAATCGGAAACATTAACACCATTACATAAACTACTCAGTCATTAGTTCATTCAGAATCATCCTCCAAACATCACGTAAACAGAATCATTATCAACATTCAGTTCAACGATTAAACATACATATTGCAGCCGATCTATTTACATGTGCATCCATCCATCGATTAACTTTTCTAGAACCCACAAACCCTACACTTTACAACATCAGATCTATCTTACAAGATTCATGACAAAAACATCCAATCCATCCATTCAGTTTTATGTCATCGACAGATCATGTTTAATATACGGGACCTTAATATACAATTCAATTCCAATCATATGCTCATCATCACACCCACTAACAGTTAATACACGAAAGCATATTACCAATTCATTATGAAGTCAAGATCGTATAAATCAATAGATCATTCAAAGGAAAGCATGGCTTAATTACACAACATCATCATTCAATCAATTATCTAAATACTAACCGTATGTGGGATGGAACAAACAAGATCTTCAAAAGGAATGATAGTTGCCGTCGAGTGTAAAAGAGAGTCTAGGGTTTGCCGATTAAACTTTCACGTAAAGGTTGTGAACAAATTATATAACATGTAGCTATTGGGCCGAAGCCCATTTGGTTTTAGTTGGCCCTCTTGTGGACGAAAACACTAGGGTGTTTTCACCACAAGTGTTTTCGAGTAATGTATCAGGTTGTGGGTGATTTCGTGGGTGGGATTTTTAGCCAATGATCTATATTTAGTTATAACACACCAATTAACACAAGACCCCTTATTAACATATACTACAAACACACTTAATCCACACACCATATAAATCATATACATCATATAAATCACAATACGATTTATCATAATACACACGTGTACAGTTGTGAACAAACAAATCATGTCAATAAACGATCTACACAATTTACGTGCAACAATACGAAGATGGAATCTCAGAAACTCGGGTTGTCACAAACCGAACAACCGGACTTTACCCGGAACATAAAAATATTGTCAATGACATTGTTTTTCCTTTTCTGAGCTAGTTAGGGTCCCCGAATACCCTAACACCCGTTACAAAACACTACACACTAATAACCAAATTAATCACCGAACTAAACATAACTAAACACTAACCATGTCTTTGAAATTGAACCATGACCCCACCCCCCCCCCCCCTTGACCGAATCGGTCCCCCAAGGGGACACACTCCACAAACTTTTGATTATTTTATTTGAACATGTTTAAAATCTAACATACACATTACACCATGGACATTAGTGAGTGAGGGGTTATAAGTAAGTATGAAGGGTAAGAGTTTCTATTCACACAACACTTAACAAAAATTTCACTCTCTCTCCCTCTCCTCTTTGAGTTCGGCCGAGAGCTCACACCCACCATCTCACCATCATTCAAGTTTGATCTTGTTAAACCACTTACATACAAAGGTTCAAGGTATCATTCAAGCAAACCCGATGCTTACGGAATCACAAGGACCTCTCTACATCGCTTTTATCCACCTAGTTTTCGCTTTGATTCTACCCTAGCCTTGAGCTAGTTGCAAGTGATTCTAAACACCCTCTAGATCTTGTCTAAAGTGGTTAATAAGAAGTTTAACGGTTAAAACTCAAGATCATGCGAAAACAAAACTTAAAGTCTTGCTAGAAAGATGAACATGGTGGTTAAAGAGTAAATAATGGTGTAAAACTTGTGAGTCTTGTTTAGTAATGATTATTTTATGTTGTTTAATGCTAGAAGTGGAACGGATCGTCATCTAACCATGCTAGATCAGGTTCATGGAACATGAACTAGCAATATGTAAAGTGTAAAAGATACAAGATGATGAACCCTTCCATACATAACCATGAACTTGTGTAAAAATAGTTTTTCTTGTAAAATGGAGTTCTAAACTTGTAGATCTAAAGATCTACAAGTGGTATTTTCGAAGAACCATGTAAAATATACAAGTCTTACTTTAAAGCCGGATCTTTCATAAACTAAAAGTGTTTTGTGAACAAACAAGTGTGTAAACACTTGTGTAACAAAAGGATTTAACAAAGAAATATTTTCGTAATTTTTGACTGAGAAGTTGTAAAGTTACATTTTCTTTAAAAATAAAGTTTTTCAAGCAACCGATTTATTTTTGAAGATAGAAAGATCTACTAAAAATGTTGGAAAGTTACTACATACTTTTACACAACTTACAAGTTCATGTGTTTGCGATTTATGTTTATTTTGACTAGTTTGATGATTGAACATTGTATATTGATGATTGGGAAATTGATTGGTTGAATTTTGAAAAGAAAATGGTACGCTAGTAAGCGTGGCCACCTCCAGTTACAGAGGAAACTCTGGCGAAATTTTTCCAGAAAATAACACTTAGAATATTTTGGTGACAAGTGTTTATAAATATATTTTTGACTTGTTTTCCAAACAAACTTCGCCATAATTTTTATTACAAAATTACCAAGTGTCGGAGGTGGATTTTCTTAAATAAAACTTGTTAAATATATATTGAGAATATATATTTCATAATAAAACGCTTGTGTGATTTTATGATTATTTTGTGAACTATATATGATTTTTAGAGTAAAAATAATATAACTGGAATACATTATGAAAGCACGACTCCAAATTAATACCAACGCCTTCACAAATAAATATTTAAGTTACACCGGTATTATTATTACCATCCGAACCTTAAAATGCAACTTACGTATTTTTCGAAAAAATACTCTTAAATGTGTATTTTGACAAAGTATTATTTTGGAATTTGTATGGAATAAAATATAATATTTTTGGGAAAAATATGTATATTTTGGAGTTAGAATATTTTAGACAAACGAATTAAAATGTATTTTATTAAGTGAGACTTAATAATATATTTCGAAGATATAAAAACGCACATGTATTAAAACCCCCATCCTTGGGAAGGAATATAACTATAGATAATTACGAAGTGTAAATACGAAATAGTTGCCTAACTATTTCCCAAAAACGTTAAACCTTAAGCTAAGGCACGGCCATCCGTCTAATAGAAGTTAGTACGTGTAGGTCGTCACGCAGCAGGTTGATTTGGGGATTTACTATTTCGAGACGCACTTCTGTGAGTTCATGTCCCCCCTTTTCTCTTAACTGTTTTCAGTTTTTATACTTCGGGGGTGAAATACATGTTACTATGATTACGAATACTTTTTACATGGTATGGTTAGCGTAAGGAGGGTTACAACTTAGATCATGTGAGTGGGTAGGCGGGAACTGGAGGCCATTAATCCTCATTGTAGGACCGAGGGTCTTTAACGGTAGATCTATCTGGGTGTAGCGAGCCCAGCCCCAGGCCCAACATTACCGACCTCTGGGTGACTTGGTACCCGACGCAAAAATCTGCTAGGTTTGAGTCTTCCTACTACACTTCACACATATCAATGGCCTTGCAAACCATTGGTGATCTCTTTATTTCCTTATTTGCTACATACCAGTGATTTTCATATTACAAAGGTTTTACATACTCACTTTCACATGAACTCGCTCAACATTATGTTGATTTTTCAACTTACATGTATTTCAGGGAATTAGGGATCTGGCTAGGTATGTTATGTTTTCAAGCTGCGTAAGAAGTGCGATGTCATCCAAGTTTGGGAGTTGTGGCTTTTACCTGGACGAGTCACTAGTCTTGAGCTGTGTTTGTTTCATGTCTGTGGTTGTGTCTTTTGAACAATGTTTTTAGTTTGTGATGTTGCATTTTCGTTGCATGTGTCGACATTTGAAAACAATGTTGTGGTATTTTGTTTTTAAAACATGAAGTAATGGATGATCATCGTGGTTTTAAATTCATATAGCTTTGATGTGATTAAGCTATGGTATTAAGAAGTCACACCATAATAAACCCACGCTTTCGCAAAGCCAGGGTGTGACAGTAACAACAAGACCATCATGATGAGGATCCTGAATATCCACACGAACGTCCTCATCAAAGGATATGACTTTCTCCTATGTAAGGATTGAGGTTCGAATAGGCCGATCCCCATTCTCCATCTTTGTCTCTTTAGCATGCCTCTTGGCTGCTGAAAAGGAAGTTCCACATATGTCTGATCCACCAGAAATGAAGTTGATAATTTGTGCATCAGCTGGAGGAGCAGGAGCTCTTTCTGGAATCTTTTCAGGATCCTGGATCCTTGAATTTTTTCTTCCAAACAGCTCCTTCAAATGTCCTTTGCTTAACAGGTAACCAATCTCTTTCCTGAGTGCTATGCATTCATTAGTGAGATGACCGAAATCTTCATGATAGGCACACCATTTGGATTTATCTTTTGTAGCAGCTGGCTTATCACTCTTTCTGGGCCATCTTGCTTTTTCACCTAAATTCTGCATGGCAAGGATTAGTTCATTATTATCAACAGCAAAGCAATATTCAGAAATGGGTGGATAATCTTCATCATCCTCTTCTTGCTCCACTGCATGCACGTTTTGATTATCAGACTTGTTGTATGATTTGGATTTATTGTTCCTGAAATAGGATCCTTGCTTTTCCTGCTTTGAGGATCCTGACAGTCTCTCTTGGATCCTTTTATCATCCTCTAAACGGATGAATCTAAGGGCCCTGGTTCTTACTTCATCAAGATTCCTGCAAGGGGTCATGCCAAGATCATCATAGAATTGTGAATCCTTAAGTAAACCCATTTTGAAAGCTTCTACAGTCGTAGCAATACCCAAATTAGGAATCTCTAAGGATTCTCTACTGAATTTAGCGATATAATCTCTAAGTGATTCATTTTGACCTTGTGTTACCCTATATAGATCACTAGTTAATCATTCAAATCTCCTACTGCATGAGAATTAGCTATTAAACAAATTAACTAGGTTAGCAAATGAAGTAATAGAGTAAGGGGGAAGACTTAGCAGCCATTTAAGAACTGATCCTGTCAGTGTGGATCCGAAACCCTTGCATAGACATGCTCCTTTCAACCTTTTAGGAATGGGATTGATCTCCATTCTTTCTCTGTATTGAGCTACATGCTCTTCTGGATCAGTTGAGCCATCATACAGCTTCATGTTTGGTGTTTGAAACCTCTTTGGTATCTCTGCATCACAAATAGGTGGTGCAAAACGAGATATCCTGTGACTCCCATCTGGAATCTCAGGAATGGGCTTAACCACTCCTGGGACGTTGGATATCATATCCTTGAGTTTTTGCAATTCCCTAGCCATAGGTTGGTTGATTCCTGTATCCTGCACAAAGCCATGGTTAGCATTATAAGAAGTATTCAAAGTGTAACCTCCTGATGGATTCAAGGTTGGGATTCCTGATGTGAATCCATATTGGTGTGATTCTGGCATGATTGAGGGACCAGATGAAGCAATGGTTTGCATAGGTATGAACTCTCTCAAGTGAATCTCTGAACTTCTGGGTTTTACACTCCTTAAGGATCCTTGATCCTGAAAGATGTTGGATCCTTGATACACCGAAGCTGGGGGTCTTGGAGGATAATCCATGGATCCGTGAGCTTGAGATGAAGATCCTTGAACCTGAGATGAGGATCCTTGAACCGTCTACGTCCCCATGTATCCTCCCGAACTAGAGAAGGAACCTTGATGCTGGAAGGAGGATCCTTGAGGCTGATGAGAGGATCCTGAAGGCTGGAAGTAGGATCCTTGAGCCTGTGTCATTGCCGATGATCCCCCCTGGTACTGGACACCTGATGCTGTGGAATGCTGGACAGTTGTTGCCGGAGTGCCGAAATCCAGTGATCTAGGCAGCAATGGAGAGTCATCCTCTGCTGATCTCTTCAATTTCTTGATTTCATCAATCTCTCGAAGGATCCTGTCATTAGTTCTGTTCTGCTGTTGCATGTAATCCTTCATCTGCAAAATCAAAGAATAAAGATCATTGTTAGTAGGACTAGAAGAAACAGCAGTAGTTGCTTTTGAGAAAACGGGGGTGTTGGCTTCTTCGCAGCATTCTCAGCATTCTTCTGGGATCCAGAAGGAACAGGAGGCAAAGGTGGAATGCCCTGTGAAGAGGTGATCACCGGCATGGAGCTTGAAGTGTTCTTCGCGTGAGAAGCCATTTAGTTGAAGGTAAATAACAGAAATGAATGAAATGAACAAAATTCTTCAAGAATGAAGCACCGATTGCCCCACGGTGGGCGCCAAACTGTTTTGGTCAAAAATCACACAAGGATAATGCAACCAAATCTGATTTTGTGAGGTATGATGCTTGGTTAAATGATCAAATATATGAATAAGGAATGAATGAAATGAGCGATGGACACAAGGATTTATATGAGGAAAAAGCCCTTGATCAATGAATGATCTCCGGCATAAAAAACCTCGGATAGTGAAAACTATCACTATCAAGTATATTGAATAAACAAGTTTACAACTTCGGAAGTATTGAGCTTGATACAATGAATTCTAGTGTGTGTGTATTCGAGAGATGGCAACAGAAATGAAGTGTGTTCACCGGAGTGCAAGTGGTTTCTAAAAATAAGCTCAATACCCCTCTTATCCTAGCTAAAATATCCTAACTAACTATTCAAAAAATCAGCCATTCACCCACGATCACCACCAACGGTCATCAGCCTATGCACATGTTGAAAATAGGGAGCATATTCCCCTGGAATCTCGGATGGAATAAGTCATCTTTGAAACATACCTTCAAAACAAGCCAAAAGGTGATTGAAACAATTGTTAGTACAGAATAACAATGAGGATCTGTGATCCAGGCTATACTTGAGGATCCGTGATCCATAAGCTATGAAATTCTATCCCTAACAATGTTCTTAATCCATGATGTAATATGTTGCAAAAGATATAGACATGATCCAATAAAATAACCAAATAAAATCAAGGGTGGGGGCCACCCTTGAAACCGTATACATGGGGGGGGGGGGGTTGGTTAGTTTGAAATGGTAAGTTAAGTTAGTTTGGTTGAAATCTAATGTTTAGTTTGTGTATTTAGTTGTTATGTTGTTATAATAGGTGTTATGATGTTCGGGGACCATAACTAGCTCAGAAGTGATAAAACAATGCTTCTAGTGAAAATAGGATGTTTCGGGTAGTGTCCGGTTGTTCGGTTGGTTACCGGTTCGTTAAGGTGCTAAACTATGCAGTTTAGTGTGCTTTATGTTACCGTTTTGTGACAGTTTTGATTCCCGACACTTAGGAAAGTATTCTGGACCATTTAACCATAATGCTGCATAATATTTAGTTGTTTAAATGCTGATTTTTGCTGAATTCTGCAGTTTATGTGAGTTTTAGGCACTTTCCGGCACTTAAACTATCACTATGAAGGCAGTTTTATGATCCTTACTTTCCTATACACTATTCTAGTGTAACACTTGGTTTCTGACTTATTCTGTGTCTCAATACCATGTCTGTCTAAGTACTGAACTCCTGTCAGTATTTCTGGTTTGTCTGATAACTGTGCTAACTTTGTTTCGTGCATCATTTGTATCATAAAGTGTTGCATGCAATAATGATATGAATTCATGCAATATGTGATGCACACATATGTATTATGAAAAAAATCAGAAAGCATTCATGTCATTAATTTAAATCAGCACAGCCATTAAAGCACTAATCATTGTTTAATTATTTTACAGATACAATAAATTTTTGACAATTGTCACATTCTCCCCCCGTTACGAAAATTTTGTCCCAAAATTTTTAAGCTGCGCTATCGGTTGCAGGGGAGTTAGGGAACAAATGTGGGTACTTCGATTTCATTCGATCTTCACGTTCCCAAGTAAACTCTGGGCCGTGACGTGCGTTCCATCGAACCTTGACTAGCTTAACACTACTCCTCCGAGTCTTGTTAACAATCCAATCTGTGACCTCAACGGGTTCTTCGGTGAAGTGGAGTGTGTCATCTATATGTACTTCATCCGCAGGGATGACCACTATCTCTTGAGTTGGACTTTTCTTCAGATTAGATACATGAAATGTATCATGAACACCATGTAGTTCCTTTGGTAGCTCCAACTTGTATGCAACGGTACCAACCCTTTCCAATATTCTGAATGGCCCGATATAATGTGGGTTTAACTTGCCACGTTTCCCAAAACGTGCTACACCTTTCCAAGGTGAGACTTTCAACAAAACCATATCACCTGCTTTGAATTTCAAAGGTTTTTGTAGGATCGTTCGACTGATCCGAATGAGTCGTTTAGAGAAGTTTTGATCTATTTCAGGTGCGGAAAACAAGAAATAGACTAAGTAACAGCTTGATCTTCATTAATTTCACTGATTGTATTGAATAAACGTTGTTTACAATCGATCTTCACACCGACAGAGCTTCGGCATGGAATACAAGAAGTCTACTAATGATTTCGCTCATTGAACCCCTATATATAGGGTTGAAGGTTTCGCTCCAAGATACATGCACATATGAGCGAAACCTCTACATGACCAAATAAGCGAAACCCCTTGACTAAGACCCTATGAGCGAAATCAGCATATATCTCAATTCTATTTAAACATGCAAACTATTTTGTTTTCTTGTGATATTCACGTGCATATGTTTTAGATGATGCAAGATGATGTCACTTGGATGATGTCATCATCAAGAATGATGACATCATTCTTGTTCCGAACCGCACCGAACCGAAAACTCGATATAAGACGCAGTCTTCAGACTCTTTCACAATCTGAGACTCGAACTAAGATGAAGTCGACAGACAACTGCACTAACAGACTCCCCCTTGAATGTTGACGGAATCTTCAGTGAGAGTCTTCATCATAACGACTCTTCAATCTTGATCGATCTCTTTTCTTTCATAGCATGTACCAGGATCTTCTCTTTGGCTCTAACCTCGTCAAACTCCCCCTTTCATCATGCTGGGATCGCCGTCTGGAATTATTTATCACCTTGAGATCACATCCTGGCTTTAATTCAGTTCAGTTTATATCCTGCACACATTTTCTCATCAAAAACATAAGTTTTTACTTAAAACAATAAGAAAAACTTACTGGAAATAGTTACATCAAGTTCAAATTAATGACCCTGATTAACTAAACTCAATTTCTTTCTTAAATCAAAATTTTTAAATTCAGTATACACACTCCCAAACCAGTTCATCATGTTCAGCACTTGAAATTTTGAATATTAGCTTTCCAACATCAGTTATCGAAAATCTTTTTGACTATTTCAAAAATTTATGCTAAAACACACTGAAAATCTTTTTGGATTTTTTATAACAAAGGAATGCAGTAAAGAAATATTTACAAACAATATTTTTGTGAGCTTATGTAAGAGGATCATATCAGTTTATGTGACCAATCACTAGCACCGTTAAGCTTTAAACATTTTCAGTTCTAAACGATTCACGTTGATTGACGATATTGTTGTCCACTTAAACTCAATCTAAAAACTTTCGACATGCTTACCGATACGTTTAATGTATATTTAGATAACACTAAATTCTTATGGACCCCACGATCTCAGCATATCCCCTCATCATGCAATACACTATCTCGAGTAATGCCTATAAACTTTATCAACTGTGATTTGTGCGAAAATAAAGCAGAATGTTTAAACATTAACAATCAGGTCGATACTTCCGTATACGCAGAGAAAGTCCAATGTTTAAACAAAATAAGAAAATAAAACAATTTGAAGTTGTTTAGGCTTTAACCACCAGGTCGATACTTCCGTATACGCAGAGGAGGTCCAAAGCTTAAACGAAACACCAAAGAAAATAAAGCAGAACGTTTAGGCAACAACATCCAGGTCGATACTCACGTATACGCAGAGGATGTCCGATGCTTAAACAAAATAAAGAAATAAAACAAGTTTAAATCTTTGCAAAATAAAATGCACAATCACAGCGACTTTTTAGCAAAGTTGTGAAAGTTCACAAACTTAACCAGTTTTATGTCTTTCGACAATCAGCGATTACTGAGTAGGCACACAGTCAAGAAGGACAAAACTAAGTACTATGCTTTTGACCATGTTTCCCACTAGAACTAGGCTTTTTCATTTAAGTTTGTATCGTTATCGCAAATCTACTAGTCTAGCTGAGCCTACCGTCACATCTTTAGTAAGACCGTTTATCACATTTTATCTCTCCATTTCTTTAGCATGCTGTGACAGTCCAACTGATCTACTATCATTTCCTCTTTTTCACAACAAAACTCATTTTTTCATTTTCAATGTTTTTGGCATTTTCAAATTTTCTAATTTTTTTTAAATTTTTACTCCCCCTAAAATCAAAATATGTTTCAATTTTGATTTTCTGGGAAAATTTGAAAATAAACTGTACAAAGTAAATGACAACATGATGAGAATTACTTCAATTCTCCATTCACTTGGCTTGAACAATCAGAACTCCCCCTGACAACAAAACATTTTCCCATGGTGATTTCAAAACACTTAAGTTTGTTTTAATCAAAATGGTTTTTCCGGAAAATTAGTTTTGTAAGTCATTTCTCAAACATGGGGTTTCATCACCTTGTTCTCTTTAACCACTTGTAAAAACTAACATTTGTAAGATCAATCCTCAAACATCACTTGTAGAAAATCAAGTACAATTTAATGTCCCTGATTTACCACTTTTAAATCGAAATCACTTTCGTGAATTTCTCAAGAAATATGCCGATTCATGTTCCACGCTTACCAACCTGGGAACTCCGGCAAGTCAGGTTTTTCATTTGAACAGATTCACCCAAGCCTGACGGTCCTTGGGTGCTTTTGAATTCTTGTTCAACAATGGTGGAAAATTTGCATCATCCATTGTTAAACCAGAATTCTCATTTTTTACCTCAACACATGGCTCTTCTGGCTTTACCACACCAGATTCATCGCCTGAATGTGGCTTGTTTGACTTTGATGAGCCAGATTCATCGCCGACATGTGGCTCCTTTGTTTCCGAAGAAATAAATTCATCGCCAGATTTGTTAATCTCTTGATTAACTTCCTTTTCTTTCTTTTTCTTTTCCTCTTTCGTCCTCAGATTTGTATCTGATGAATTCCTTTGGCTAGATTTGTCGTTCTTTGGAGAGCAAAATGATTTATCAGAACTTTTATCTGCTTTTCCAGTTGTATCCGAGGACAAAATCTTCTCCAGATACTCTCTGGCATTCTTCCTCTTCTTCCTCAGTCTGTCTTTTTGTCCCTGAGAAAGTTTCACTTTCTTTTCTTGAACTTTAGGTTCTTGAACCTTCTGTTCTTTGGACTTGACATTGACTGGTTTCTTCACCTGCTTCTGAGATTCAGCCCTCGATCTTCTCATTGATCTCATTGAGCAATCTCTTGCAATATGGCCAATGATATTGCAGTTAAAGCATCTTTTTGACTCAAACCTCCAACTCTGGCAGTTAACAGCAATGTGTCCTTGATAACCGCATCTGTAACACACTCTGTTATCATACCAATCACCATTTTCAGTCCAAACATTTAGATCAAAGCACTGTTTGGCTTGGTGATAGTCATTTCTCCTCTTGTATGCTGGATTTGGCCTTTGAGCTCTGTGGTCCGACCTGCAACACTCATTACCAACAATTTTTGAATTTTCATTTTTTAATTTTTGTAATTTTTGATTGCGATTGGATGATTGATCTGATGAACTTTTATTCTCTTTTTGTACATTTTTCAAATTTTTAATTTTTTGTTTCTGTTCCACTTTCTTCTTCAAAGATTTTTGCTTAGAGCATTCTCCCTTTTCGGTTGATTGTGGAACAGTTTCTTGAAATTTTTCTTTTATCTTCAAAAATAAATTCTTTTTGTCAATTTTTTCATTTTCAACATCAGATTTCTCATCGCAATCTTCAACTATGACTTTGTCATAGTTTGTGACATCGTCACTTATTGGAACTGAATTAACTGGTTTAGGACAGGGAATAACTGAAGTATTCACAAAAACCTTCAATTTTTCTTCCCATTCCCTGATTTTACCTTCTAACTCTTTGATTTTCTTTCGAGCACATTCAGCTTCTTTTTCAAGTCTAATAATCGTCTGAAGATGAGAATTTATCATTTGTTGCTTTTCAATGTTATTCTTGCTAAAAACAGATCTCCCATCTTCAAGAATTTTTATTTGACTTTGAAATTCTTTTTCAATTTTTGATTTTTCATTTCCAAAACTTTTAATTTTATCTTCAAAAATTTTGTTTTCTAATGTCAAACTGTTCAAGTCATTTAACAATTTAACATTTTCAGATTTAAGCTTTTCATAATTTCCCTGCAACATACGGATCTGGTTAATATCAGCTTTCTTCTCATCCCTCAACTTTTTGACTTCCAATGTCAAACTTTCTGCATCTTTCAAGAGTTTGTCATTATCAGCCTTAAAGTTGTCACATTTAGAGCACACTGATTCTGAACTTGAAGATTCAATCTTCACAGATTCTTCATTCTTTTGAACTTGCTCTGTCTCCATCTTGTATGTTCCTGCACAAAAGATTTTAACGAAGTCAAGAGGATTCATATTCTCATCAATATAACAACCCCTCTTCATATCGTATTTCATAACATCTTTTGCACTAAGACACACACAGACTCTTTTGTTCAGTTCTACAATCACATCCAAACTTAATTTTTTCAAATTATTTTCTATCCTATTCAACAACTCTTTCTTTTTCTCTTCATTATCATATCTATGTGTTGTAAGTTTACTGATGAATTTACTTAAAGATAATTTTGAAAAACTAGAATTCTTTCTTAGATTTTCCAAAAAATCATTCCATTCAGCTGGTAATCCATTAGCAAACTTTGATACTATTTCAGCTTCTGATATCATTATCTCGTTTTCTTTCAAATGAATAATCAAACAATTAAATCTCTTCTCCAAATCAACTAATTTCTCATCTTTCTTACATAGAAAACATTCGAACCGGTTAGCCCAAACATTCTTGGACAAACCTTGATAATGACTACTGAAATACCCTCGATACCAATCATTTATCCTTACAAGATCATGATTTTCTTTTTCATCAAAGATCTCTTCCATTTTTCAAATAGTCCTGACAAATTTTCTTCACAATATACTTTCAATTGTTCCGAGTATGAAGTGGGCTGCACTAAACAATGATTGGGCCGAGAAGTATGCAATCCGATATGATTGGGTCTGAATAAGGACAAAAACTATTTGACTAACACTAGTTCACGTACAATTTCAAATCACATAACACTAATATCTAGACACGGCCCGACATTTTAACCGATTCACATGCAAAAGCCTGACCCACTAAATCACATGCAAACCTTGGTAACAACCCAAATATTCAAGAATCAGACAACTTTAATGAAGATTACTTGAACCGAGACTCATCACATGGGTGGGAACACTTTATCAGATTCACATGCAAAAATCTTACACATATTTACCAACTTTCACATGCAAACCGACTTACACACCTTTATCATCTTTCAAATGCAAACCGACACAAGCATGTGGTATCTTATTCCAACCAACTGACACCTCGAATTCAATGTATTTTCACATGATCTCGTTTAATGTTTTCACACCAATCAATATACTTTTCAAGTTGTTCACACTTTAAAGCCGAATCACAATAGTTATTAGGAGCGGAATCAAAAGTTTGAATACTATGAGCGGAATCAAACTTTGAGCACTATGAGCGGAATCAGCATGTTCACATGAGCGAAATTAAACTGTTTGCATGAGCGAAATCACAAACTTGGCAGCTATGAGCGAAATCAGATCTGAATTATGAGCGAAATCAGACAAAACCAGTTTGAGCGAAATCAGCTCGGAGGTCATTTTGGTCCATTTTTAATTCGATATTAGCTATGAAACTTCCTAGGATTTGACTATGTCCAATTTTAAACAATCTGTGAAATTTTGAACCGGTTTTGATCATGAAAACGCACTGAACTGATGAAAGAAGGTGTAGAAGATAGAAATCTCGATGAAATAAAGCTGTAATCTGCAAAACTTCTCCAACTGGCTCTGATACCAATTGTAGGATCGTTCGACTGATCCGAATGAGTCGTTTAGAGAAGTTTTGATCTATTTCAGGTGTAGAAAACAAGAAATAGACTTAGTAACAGCTTGATCTTCATTAATTTCACTGATTGTATTGAATAAACGTTGTTTACAATCGATCTTCACACCGGCAGAGCTTCGGCATGGAATACAAGAAGTCTACTAATGATTTCGCTCATTGAACCCCTATATATAAGGTTGATGGTTTCGCTCCAAGATACATGCACATATGAGCGAAACCTCTACATGACCAAATAAGCGAAACCCCTTGACTAAGACCCTATGAGCGAAATCAGCATATATCTCAATTCTATTTAAACATGCAAACTATTTTGTTTTCTTGTGATATTTACGTGCATATGTTTTAGATGATGCAAGATGATGTCACTTGGATGATGTCATCATCAAGAATGATGACATCATTCTTGTTCCGAACGACACCGAACCGAAAACTCGATATAAGACGCATTCTTCAGACTCTTTCACAATCTAAGACTCGAACTAAGATGTAGTCGACAGACAACTGCGCTAACAGTTTTCGCCTTTGATCCGTGTAACACTTCTGTCGATCAGGAGCCGCCTTGATGCGCTCTCGGATCTGCGTGATCTTATCGTTTGTTTCTTGGACCAGTTCGGGGCCAACCATCTGCCTATCACCAGCGTCTGCCCAACACAACGGTGAGCGACATTTACGTCCATTGAGAGCTTTGAACGGTGTGGCTTGAATACTCGTATGGTAGCTGTTGTTATAGGAAAACTCAACCAGAGGTAGGTGAGTATCCCAACTGCCACCTAAATCCATTACACAAGCGCGGAGCATATCTTCCAACATCTGAATAGTTCTTTCGCTCTGTCCATTAGTCTCCGGGTGAAAGGCTGTACTCAGATTCAACTGAGAACCAAAAGCTTCTTGGAAGGATTGCCAAATCCTTGATATGAACCATCCATCTCTATCAGATATTATTGAGACAAGCACTCCATGACGTGCTACTATCTCCCTGAGGTAAAGCTCAGCTAGCTTCCCTGTGCTATCCTTTTCCCGAATCGGTAAGAAGTGTGCGAACTTTGTCAATCGGTCCACTATTACCCAAATTGTGTCATGACCTTTGGGAGTCCTGGGTAACTTCATGATGAAGTCCATCGAAATCTGCTCCCACTTCCACATGGGTATTTCTGGCTGTTGCAGAAGACCTGAGGGTTTCTGATACTCGGCCTTTACCTTGGCACAAGTTAAGCACTTCCCAACATACATGGCAACGTCACTCTTAAGCCTTGGCCACCAATAGTAATCCTTCAGATCTTGCTATATCTTGTCGGATCCTAGATGGATCGAGTACCTTGACTTATGAGCTTCATCAAAAATAACCTCTCTAATACCACCATAAAGCGGAACCCATATACGTCCCATAAAGTACAAGGTTCCTTCCTCGTTAGGTTCCAACTTCTTCTCCGTTCCTCGGAGATATTCAGCCTTAATGTTCTCTTTCTTAAGAGCTTCTCTTTGTGCAGCACCAATACGAGAAGTGAGATCCGTCTGGATAATCATCTCTAAAGCCTGAACCCTTATGGGCTTAATCCTTTCTTTTCGGCTTAAGGCGTCTGCCACCACATTCGCCTTTCCGGGGTGATACTTGATTTCGCAGTAATAATCATTTAGAAACTCAACCAATCGCCGCTGTCTCATATTAAGCTCTTTCTGATCAAATATGTGCTGAAGGCTATTATGGTCCGTAAAGATAGTACACCGAGTATCATACAGATAATGTTGCCAGATCTTCAATGCAAATACCACTGCGCCTAATTCCAAATCATGTGTGGTATAGTTTTTCTCATGGACCTTCGGTTGGCGTGAAGCATAAGCGATAACCTTCTGGCATTGCATGAGCACGCAACCAAGTCCCTGACGCGAGGCATCACAGTATACCACAAAGTCGTCGGTGCCTTCGGGTAGGGATAATATAGGTGCGTCGCATAGCTTATTTTTGAGCAGCTGAAAGGCTTCTTCTTGCTTATCTCCCCATTCATACTTCTTGTCCTTCTGAGTAAGGGAGGTCAACGATTGAGCTATCTTGGAGAAATGCTCAATGAACCTGCGATAGTACCCTGCTAAACCCAAAAACTGTCGGATCTCGGTCGGTGTCTTCAGAGTTTCCCAGTTCTTGATTGCCTCTATCTTTGTGGGATCCACATGAATTCCATTCTCGTTTACCACGTGACCGAGGAACTGTACCTCACGTATCCAAAACTCGCACTTCGAAAACTTAGCGTAGAGCTTTTCCTTCTTAAGCAGCTCTAGAATGGCTATGAGGTGTTGCTCATGGTCTTCGTTCGTCTGTGAATAAATCAAAATATCATCGATAAATACGATCACGAATTTATCCAGATATGGCTTGCAAACCCGATTCATCAAATCCATAAGTACTGCCGGTGCATTTTTCAATCCAAACGACATCACTAGGAACTCGTAATGTCCATAACGAGTTCTGAAGGCAGTCTTCGGTATACTTTCCTCTTGAATTCACAGCTGATGATAACCTGATCGAAGGTCAATCTTGGAATAGTAGCTTGATCCTTGCAGTTGGTCGAATAGATCATCAATCCTCGGCAAGGGATACCGATTCTTGATGGTTAGCTTGTTCAGCTCCTGGTAGTCGATGCACATTCGAAAGCTACCATCCTTCTTCTTGACGAACAGCACTGGGGCTCCCCAAGGCGAGAAGTTCGGCCTTATGAATCCTTTGTCTAATAACTCCTGAAGCTGCGTGGACAACTCATGCATCTCTGAAGGCGCAAGTCGATAAGGTGCCTTAGCCACAGGCGCGGCGCCTGGAACCAAGTCAATGTGGAATTCGACTTGTCGTTGAGGAGGTAATCCTGGCAAGTCTTCGAGGAAGACTTTAGGATATTCCCTTACCACGGGGATATCTTTCAGCTTCAGCTTTTCTGCTTCTTTATCCACAACATGAGCCAAGAAGGTAACACATCCTTTACGCAAAAACTTCCGTGCCTTCAAACAACTAATAATCTGCAGAGGCGTATCGTGCTTCTCCCCGTGAATAATGATCGTCTCTTCATTCGCCATCGGAATGCGAATAATCTTCTCATGCACACAATCTCTGCACGATTGCTAGACAACCAATCCATCCCAACTACGATGTCGAAGCTTCCCAAATAAACTGGCAGAAGATCTATCGGAAACTTATGCTCACCAAGCTCTATAACACAACCTCTAATCACCTCATTAGCTTCTACTAGCTTCCCATTAGCCAGTTCTATTGAGTACGGGACGTCTAACTTACTTGCTACTAAACCAAGTATATTCTTAAACTCTAGGGATGCAAAGCTATAATCGGCACCAGTATCAAATAGCACAGATGCATAATGTTGATTAATAAGGAACGTACCAGTAACCACATTTGGATCCTGGCGGGCTTCCTTAGCTCCAATTGTGAACACCCTTCCACGTGCCTGGTTATTCTTTGGGCAATCCCGCTTAAAGTGCCCTATATCACCACAACCATAACAACCTTGTCCGCGTCTATTCCCATTACCACCTTGATTGTTGTTTCCTCCCTAATTTATGTTCCCATAACCATTTCCACCACGGTTGCCATTACCGTTACCGCCTTGTCCTCCGTTTCCACGCCCAGCACCATACCAGAATGTCTCCTTAGAATGACCAACTTTTCCACAAGTTTCACATTTTCCATGTCTTCATCGACCAACATGATGAAATTGACAAATGTCACACTTTGGCAGGGTACCCATGTACCCTCTTCCCCTATTTTCAGCACTTGCAGCCCCAGCTTGTGCCTCAACTGGCGGATTATCATCTCTGCGCTTGTTGGCATTGTTGTTATTTGCCCGAGTACCCTTCTTGAAATTGGTAAACTTTCTTTTGTTTTCCCCAGACGACTCCACATGAGATTCTTTCTTCTTTGCTTTAGAAATCGAAAATTTTCCCAACCTAATCGCTTCTTCAGTGAGCGCCACACTTAAGTCAATAGCCTCGGTAATGGTTGGAGGCTTAGAAGTTGTCACCATGCTCAGTATCTAAGGTGCCAATCCCTAGATGAAATGTTCAATCCTCTTAAACTCTGGCTCCACAAAATGAGGAACCACTCTTGACAAGTCATGAAACCTCTGCACATACTTAGCCACCTTTAGACCTTCCATTTTCAAGTTCCAGAATTCAGTTTCCAACTTCATGATTTCTGCCCGGGAACAATACTTCTTATGCATCAACTCTTTCAGCTCATTCCATGTCAAAGCATACGCAGCAGCCTCACCCAACATCTGAACCTGAAGGTTCCACCCCCATCTAGAAACAGTCCAGAAATGTACGTGACTTGATGCTCTGGTGCACATTTACTCATCCTTAAAACAGAATCCGTCTTTTCAACCCAGCGCACAAAGGCTACGGCACCCCCGGTGCCATCGAAATTCAGGGGCTTGCAGTCCAAAAACTACTTATAGGTATAACCTGCAGCACAAGCAGCATCATTCACAGAAAACATTAGCAAAGCACACTTGGAAATGTCCAAATGTATTGTAATGTGTCTTAAATGACTAAATATTACCGTTGGGTGGGTTATTCCCTGAGGTAACCCCGCTGTGCTCGGAGCGAAGGGCCTCGTGCTGTGCGATGGCCTGTGAGATGCGCTCTTGTAATTCCTCCTCTGTCGTCGGCAGAGGGTTGTTGGTATCGGTGTTCCTTCGCGGCGGCATCTTTCTTCTAGGAAGAAGATCGGATAGGTCAGGTCTTATTCTTTAACTAAATAAATAATTATCTAGAGGTCATACATACGTATATATATAAGCATTCATCATAGGAAGCGATCATGCAACATCATAATCATAACACAAACATGTAAATCATCAAAGTGTTTAGTGAGAACATGACGATTGAGCTTTCATTAATTACCGACCACAGTTACAATGTTTACAAAGTGTATCACATCAAAAGGGAAATAGGGTCACACTACCCTTGTCCAATAAGTCTATCAATATACAAAAATCACATGGTCAAAAGTGGTCTTCAAAAGTCTTCACAATATCGGCTCAATAGTGGTGCTCTCACCAAAAGTAATGCATCTTCATAAAACCAAAAACCTACTGTGCTGATGGTGGAGGAGGAGGAGGGAAGAAAAGCAAACTGCGAACATGTGCGAGCTCCTCCTCGAGCTCATACACATGACGAAGCAAATAACTAATCTGCTGCTCGACAGTAAGGAAACGGGCATCAAAACCCGGAAAAGGAGCAGGAGCAGCAGGTGGATGTGCAAAAGGAGATGACGATGAATGTAGAGGAACAAAAGTAGACTAACAGGGACAAGGTAGAGGACGTGGAGGAGTCAGCTCAAGCTCCAAAACTCTGTGACTCGAAACCTCAAACTGTAGCTGAAGTTGTTAGGGGAGGATTTCTCAATGATCAGTGATCCTCAATTACTGTTGGGTTTGGTGATCCTCACTTCTGTTTGAATTGGTGATCCTCAGAAGTATTACAGGACCAGGATCATGGATCATTGTAAGGATCCTTACACTAACGATTGTCTACTTTGAATATGGTATTGTTTTGCAGGAGTACGAGCTTGGACTTGGTCTTGGCGATATTCCTGGAGCATATTCCATGGCTTATTCCGCACGTGCTTAACTGAAGTGGACGTTATGGAGTTCGTGGAGGACTTGCATGAAATGCGGAATGTTTGTTAGCTTAGATATTTTTCCATTTTTAAACGGGGTAGCGAGCTAAAAAAAACACTTAGCTATTTTTCGCTACACACACACTCTTGCAACTGCTCTCACCAGCTCTCGATAATTCACTTGGCGATTACACACATTTTTACACAATACACTATAGTGATCCTTGTAATTAGCTCGCTATCATTCGAAGTTGTAATACATTTCTTGTTTAATTTGAGTTGGTGATCGGTAGTTTCCATCACCCGAGGTTTTTTATGCCGGAGATCATTCATTGATCAAGGGCTTTTTCCTCGTATAAATCTTTGTGTCACTTATTCATTCCATTTCTGAGTGATCCTCAACGTTGTTCATTGATTCAAGCATCATACCTCACAACAGAAAGTTTGGTTGCGTTGTCATTGCTTGATTTTTGACCAAAACAGTTTGGCGCCCACCGTGGGGCAATTGGTGCTTCATTCCCAAGAAGATTCATACCTTTGTGGTCATTTCGGTTCATAACAACCAGGCAGATGGCTTCCTCAGCGAAGAACACTTCAAGCTTAATGCCGTCATTCAGTTCTTCACAAGGCGTTCCTCCTTTGCCTCCACCACCTTCTGGATCCCAGAAGAATGCTGAGAATGCTGCGAAGAAACAAACCCCCATTTTCCAAAAACCACCAACATCTTCTGTTTCAACTAATCCTACTACTAATGATCTTTACGCTCTGATTTTGCAGATGAGGAATCACGCACAAGAGTAGGACAAAACCAACGAAAGGATCCTCCGGGAGATCGCTGAAATCAAGAAACAGAAGAAATCAGTGGAGGATCACTCTCCTCTGATGCCAAGGTCACTGAACTTCGACACTCCAGTCCTAACTTCCCAGCACTCAGCAGCTCCGGATGTGCAATACTTGGGTGAATTACCAGGAAGACATCATGGAACAACAACAATGAGTCAGGCATTTGGCTCTCACTACCAGCCTCAGGGATCCTATTTTCAGCCATCAGGATCCTCTGTTCAGCATCAAGGATCCTTCAGCTCAGGAGGATATTTGGGAATGCGCACGCTCCAAGGATCCTCCCAGGTCCAAGGATCCTCCCAGGTCCAAGGATCCTCCCAGGTCCAAGGATCCTTCCAGATCCAAGGATTCTCTATTGTCCCAGGATCCTTTCAGGTTCAAGGATCATCTCAACTTCAAGGATCCAACGTCTTTCAGGATCAAGGATTCTTGAGAAGTATGCAGCCTCAGAGCTCGGACGTTCATCAAGGAGACTTCATACCAATTGTTAGGGGTGGATTTCTTAATGATCAGTGATCCTCATTTACTGTTGGGTTTAGTGATCCTAAATTCTGTCTGAAGTAGTGATCCTCAGAAGTGTTGCAGGATCAGGATCATGGATTATTATAAGGATCCTTGTACTAACGGTTGTCTACTTTGAATCCGAAATTGTTTTGCAGGAGTATCAACTTGGACTTGGTCTTGGTGATATTCCTAGAGTATATTCTATGTTTATTCCGCACGTGCTTGGCCAAAAAGTGGACGTTATGGAGTCGTGGAGGACTTGCACCATTTGCGGAATGTTAGTTAGGGTAGATATTTTCCATTTTTAAAGGGGTAGCGAGCTAATTAGAAAACACTTGGCTATTTTTGGCTACACACACACTCTTACAACTGCTCTCACCAGCTCTCGTTAACTCACTTGGCGATTACACACTTTTTTCATACAATACACTATAGTGATCCTTGTACTTAGCTCGCTATCATCCGAAGTTTTATTACATTTCTTGTTTAATTTGAGTTGGTGATTAGTAGTTTCCATCACCCGAGGTTTTTATGCCGGAGATCATTCATTGATCAAGGGCTTTTTCCTCGTATAAATCTTCGTGTCACTTGTTCATTACATTTCATAGTGATCCTTATTATTGTTCATCAATTCAAGCATCATACCTCACAACAGAAAGTTTGGTTGCATTATCATTGCTTGATTTTTGACCAAAACAGTTTGGCGCCCACCGTGGGGCAATTGGTGCTTCATTCCTAGAAAGATTCGTATTTTCGTGCTCATTTCGGTTCATTACAACCAAGCAGATGGCTTCCTCAGCGAAGAATACTTCAAACTTGATGCCGTCATTCAGTTCTTCACAAGGCGTTCCTCCTTTGCCTCCACCACCTTCTGGATCCCAGAAGAATGCTGAGAATGCTGCGAAGAAACCAACCCCCATTTTCCAAAAACCACCAACTTCTTCTGTTTCAACTAATCCTACTACTAATGATCTTTACACTCTGATTTTGCAGATGAGGAATCATGCACAAGAGCAGGACAAAACGAACGAAAGGATCCTCCGGGAAATTGATGAGATCAAAACACAGAAGAAATCAGTGGAGGATCACTCCCCTCTGATCCCAAGATCGCTAAACTTTGACACTCCAGTCATAACTTCCCAACACTCAGCGGTTCCGGACGTGCAATACTTGGGTGAATTACCAGGAAGGCATTATGGAACAGCACTTATGAGTCAGGCATTTGGCTCTCACTTCCAGCCTCAAGGATTCTCTTCTCAACCGTCAGGATCCTCTTCTCAGCATCAGGGATACTTCACGACAGGAGGATATTTGGGAATGCATGCAGTTCAAGGATCCTCCCAGGTCCAAGGATCCTCCCTTGTCCTAGGATCCTCTCTGGTTCCAGGATCCTTTCAGGTTCAAGGATCATCTCAACCTCAAGGATCCAATGTCCTTCAGGATCAAGGATTCTTGAGAAGTATGCAGCCTCAGAGCTCGGACGTTCATCAAGGAGACTTCATACCAATGCAGACCATTGCTTCCTCTGGTCCTTCTATCATGCCAGAGTCTCGTCAATATGGATTCACATCCGCTATTCCAAACACGAATCCTGTGGGAGGTAACATTTTTAATAATTCACATAACACTAACCATGGCTTAATGCAGGATACAGGTATTAATCAGGCTATGGCTAGAGAGCTACAGAAGCTTAAGGATATGATATCCAGTGTACCGGGAGTGGTTAAACCCATTCCTGAAATTGCAGATGGTAGCCATAGGATATCTCGTTTTGCACCACCCTTATGTGATGCTGAGATACCTTAAAGATTCCAGATACCATCTATGAAGCTGTATGATGGTTCGACGGATCCAGAGGAGCATGTAGCTCAATACAGGGAGAGGATGGAGATCAATCCAATTCCTGAAAGGTTAAAAGAAGCATGTCTATGCAAGGGATTTGGATCCACACTTACAGGATCTGCTCTTAAATGGTTGCTAAGTCTTCCCCCTTACTCTATTACTTCATTTGCTAATTTAGTTAACTTGTTCAACAGTCAATTCTCTTGTAGTAGAAAGTTTGAACGATTAACTAGTGATCTATATAGGGTAACACAAGGTCAAAATGAATCACTTAGAGATTATATCACTAAGTTTAGTAA
Source organism: Helianthus tuberosus (assembly GCA_030545235.1). Lineage (NCBI taxonomy): Eukaryota > Viridiplantae > Streptophyta > Magnoliopsida > Asterales > Asteraceae > Helianthus > Helianthus tuberosus. The sequence goes on along the minus strand of CM060357.1, from coordinate 103,581,053 downwards.
AGAATCCTTAGATATTCCTAACTTGGATATTGCTACGGCAGTAGAAGCCTTTAAAATGAGATTGCTTAGGGATTCATTATTCTATGATGATCTTGTTATGACACCTTGCAGGAATCTTGATGAAGTAAGAACCAGGGCCCTTAGGTTCATCCGCCTAGAGGATGACAAAAGGATCCAGGATAGACTGACAGGATCCTCAAAACAGGATAAACAAGGATCCTACTTCAGGAACAACAAATCCAAGTCCTACAACAGATTTGATAACCAGAGTGTGCATGCAGTGGAACAAGAAGAGGATGATGAGGATTATCCTCCTATTTCTGAATACTATTTTTCTGTTGATAACAATGAACTAATCCTTGCAATGCAGAATCTAAGTGAGAAAGCTAGGTGGCCAAGGAAGAGTGATAAACCAGCTGCTACAAAGGATAAGTCCAAGTGGTATGCATATCATGAGGATTTTGGGCATCTCACTGAAGAGTGTATTGCACTGAGAAAGGAAATTGGTTACTTGTTGAGCAAGGGGCATCTGAAAGAGCTTTTGGGACGAAAGAAGTCAAGGGTCCAGGATCCTGAAAGGATCCCGGAAAGGGCTCCTGCTCCTCCAGCAGATGCACAAGTCATAAATTTCAAATCCGGTGGATCAGACATCTGTGGTACATCCTTTTCAGCAGCAAAAAGACATGCTAAGGAAACCAAGATGGATAATGGAGACAGACCCGTCCGGACCTCCCTTGTCACCCAGGATAAAGTCATAACCTTTGATGAGGATGATCGTGTTGACGTCCAGGATCCTCATCATGATGGTCTTGTAATTACATTATTTATTTCTAACCACTTTGTTCGCAGGATCCTTATAGATGGAGGAAGCTCTGTGAACATCATTCAGCTTGATGTTCTCAAGAAGGTGAATATCCCAGAGTCTGATATTATCCCAAGATCCTCAGTACTTGTGGGATTCAGTGGAGAAACTAAGAATACATTGGGGGACATCAAACTCCCAATTTATATTGAAGGATTGCATTCTTATCAAAAGTTTTGTGTTATAGATTGCTTATCATGTTGTAATGTTATCCTTGGCAGGCCATTGATACATGACATGAAGGCAGTCCCATCCACCTATCATCAATGTGTGAAGCTTCCAAGTCGTTGGGGAGTGGTGAAAATTGAGAGTGATCAACAGGAGGCTAAAAATTGCTATACCTCATCAATGAAGCCAGCCTCAAGACCAAGGGAGCAATAGCAATTAAAGTATCCTTCAAGAGATGTCTTGGAGGCAAGAGAACAGGATTTAAAAGAAATCCTCATGGACCCTGATGATCCTGAATCCAAGATCTTCATAGGATCAGGGATCCTTAGCGATATTGAATAGGAGCTAGTATCCTTCCTCAAAAGAAGGAAAACCACCTTTGCCTGGAAACATGAGGATATGACAGGTATATCTAAAGATATAATTACTCATAAACTTGGCATTGACAGGTCATTCAAGTCAATTCATCAAAAGAGGAGGAAGTTTGCACCTGAAAGGAATGCTATTATCCAGGAAGAGGTAGATAAGCTACTTCGTGCAGGTATGATAAGAGAGGTTAAGTATCCAAGATGGTTAGCCAATGTGGTTGTTGTTCAAAAGAAAAATGGAAAGTGGAGGGTATGTGTCGATTTTACAGATTTAAACAAGGCATGTCCCAAGGATCCTTTCCTATTACCCCACATTGACTCCATGGTGGATGCTACCGTGGGTCATGAGTTGTTGACTTTTATGGATGCTTCATCTGGATTTCAACAAATTCAGATGGAACCATCTGATCAAGAGGATACAGCCTTTATGACCCCAACTGGTATATACTGTTATATTGCTATGCCATTTGGATTAAGGAATGCAGGTGCTACTTATCAAAGGCAAGTTAATATGATGTTCAAGGAACAAATTGGACACACTATGGAAGTCTATATTGATGACATGGTGGTTAAGTCCAAGAGGGCTGAGGATCACCTTAAAGACTTGGAGGAAGCATTCAATATCCTTGATAAATATAATATGAAACTTAATCCTTCCAAGTGTCATTTTGGTGTGAAGGCAGGTAAATTCTTAGGATATATGGTAACAAAGAGGGGCATTGAAGCAAGTCCAGAACAAATTAAGGCAATTGTGAATATCAAATCTCCTGCCAATGCTAAGGATGTGCAAAGATTGACGGGCAGGATCGCAGCCTTGAACAGATTCATATCCAAATCATCAGAAAAGTGTAAGGAATTCTATGATATCCTGAGGAAGAACAAGAAATTTGAATGGACTGAGAAGCATGAAAGTGCCCTTAAAGCTCTTAAGGATTATCTATCCTCAGCCCCAGCCTTGATGAAACCAGAAAAAGGAGTTGTGTTATCCTTATACTTGGCGGTATCCTCAAAAGCAGTAAGTGTGGTCCTTGTTAAGGATCACCAAGGTACACAACATCCTGTTTATTATGTAAGTAAGAGCTTACTTGATGCTGAATCCAGGTATTCACACTTAGAGAAACTTATCCTTGCATTAATAATGGCATCTACTAAATTAAGACATTATTTTGAGACTCATGCCATTATTGTTAAGACTAATTTTCCAATTAAGAATGTTCTCAGGAAACCTGAAATGTCAGGAAGGATGGCTAAGTGGGCAGTGAAGCTTAGTGCATATGATATAAGATATGAACCAAGGACTGCCATCAAATCCCAAGCCTTAGCTGACTTTGTGGCAGATTTTAGTAGTGATTTGCAAAAGGAGGCTGAGTTAGAAGTCCAACAGCTTGAAGAAACTAAGGATCCTTGGATACTCTTCACTGATGGAGCCCCCAATGTAAAAGGAACAGGACTTGGAATACTACTAAAATCGCCACAGGGGGACATAATGCCCTACTCCATAGCTTGTGAATTTCAAACTACCAACAATGAGGCTGAATATGAAGCCTTGATAGCTGGTTTGCAAATTGCTAAGCATATGAGGATCAGGTATCTTGAGGTACATGTAGATTCTTTATTGATCACTAATCACTTTAATGGATCCTATGCTGTTAAAGGTGAAAAGCTAATCAAATATTTAGAGATAGTCAAAGAATTGGCACTCTCTTTTGTATCCTTTAGTTTGACACAGGTACCAGGGGAAGAGAATGCAGAGGCAGATGCATTAGCCAATTTAGGATCATCCTTGAAGATCCCGGAGGATATCAAGATCCCTATTATCCATATCCTGACCCCGGCTATCGAGGATCATGTAGCTATGGAGATAGGAGAGGATTCTGCTATCATCCCTAGTGATGATACTCAATCTCATTCAGGATCATGGATCCTTCCAATCATGAGATACATACAACATGGAGAGATTCCTACAGGAGAAAACCCTAGGGCTTTCAAAATCAAGGTATCTCAATTTACAATATTGAATAATATGTTGTACAAACGATCTCTTGCAGGACCATATTTAAGATGCATTGAGGATCCTGAAATCCAAGAAGTCCTAAAGGATTTCCATGAAGGAGATTGTGGAAACCACACTGGGGGCAGAGCATTGTTCTCAAGGATCCTGAGGACAGGATACTATTGGCCCACTATGAAGAAGGATGCTGTGGAGTATGCCAAGAAGTGTGATCCTTGTCAGAGGCATAGTAACATCCTTCACCAACCAGCAGAGCTCTTGCATCCTATATCCTCTTCCTGGCCATTCATGAGATGGGGAATGGATATAGTTGGAAAGCTTCCTAAGGCACCTGGTGGAAAAGTATTCATGCTTGCTATGACTGATTACTTCTCTAAGTGGATAGAGGCTGAAGCCTTTGCTCAAGTCAGAGAAAAGGAAGTTATATCCTTTATTAAAAGAAACATTATTACTAGATTTGGTATCCCTTCTGAGATTATTTGTGATAATGGATACCAATTTATTGGGAATAGAACCACTAACTTTTGTGACAGTTGGGGGATTAAGATGATAACATCAACACCAGTCCACCCACAAGCTAATGGTCAGGCAGAATCATCTAACAAGATCATCATCAACAATTTGAAGAAGAAGCTTGGATCCAAGAAAGGAAAATGGGCAGAAGAACTACCTTATGTGCTTTGGGCTGATAGGACAACTCCCAAGAATGCTACAGGCCAAACTCCATTTTCTTTGGTATTTGGGGCAGAATCCGTGATCCCTACAGAGATGGTGGTTCCAACTGCAAGAACAAGCATTCGTGATCCTAAAGAAAATGATGAAAACTTGGTTCAAGACCTGGATACTATAGAAGAAATCAAGGACTTGGCAAGGATAAGGATGGCCAGTTATCAACAAAGGATGGCTGGAGCTTACAACAAAAATGTCAGGATCAGGAAATTCCAAGTTGGTGATATGGTGTTAAGGAAAGCATTTCAGAATACCACCAATCCCACTGATGGAAAGCTAGCACCAAAGTGGGAAGGCCCCTATTTGATTGAAGCTGAAGCTAGAAAGGGGGCATATCGATTGCTAACAATGGAAGGTGATTTGCTACCAAGGGCTTGGAATGCTGTCCATTTGAAGAAATACTTTATGTGATAAGGATCCATGATCCTTACCTGACCAGTATCCTTAAAGGATCCTTACAGAACGATGATTCTCATCTTGGTAATCTTTTAATCTCAAACTATTTCATTCTTTTATTCTCTTATAGGGATAAGGATCCTGCATCCTTTATCCTCCTTTCACTTGATTCTGAGTTTTGAAGGTTCAGGTATCCTTAACTAAGGATTGAGTATCCACAGAAGTATCCAGTTATTTGGGCTTAACCCCAGTTATTTGGGCTTGACCCCAGTTATTTGGGCTAGTCCCCAGCTTGGGCCTGTCCCCAGTTTCGCCAGTAGCACACGATGATCCTGGTATAGTTCATGGCAATGGGACCAGTGCTCGCTTTAGGGGCTGACAATTTCATTGTGCTGGCTATATTCAGGATCCTACGTATAATGGTAGACGTACCATACATCCGTTCCTAAGGTTTCTAATGTTTTCACGTTAGCTAAGGTTTTGGCATTTTCATGTCACTAAGTTTGGATAGTCGCCAGTGAGGGCCATACTCCAGTTTACATACGATCCTTTGGGCTTGTCCCCAGTTATCCTTTGGGCTTGACCCCAGTTATCCTTTGGGCTTGTCCCCAGTTATCCTTTGGGCTTGTCCCCAGTATATTGGGCTTGTCCCCAGAATTGTTGGGCTTACACCTTCGCTGCACCATCATCCTGTAACACCTGTGCCTCCACGGCCATCAAACAAATACCGAACCAATGAAATATTATATTTCATACTTGGGATTTGTAAAAATATGTGTATCATTTGCACATATCAATTTTTGTTCAATTCCAAACTCTAAATCGCTTTCTGGAAGGTTATACGCGCACCGATGCGTAAATATAACCATTTTAATGCAACAAACACTCCGGAATAGTGACATAGGCTTAACATACCTTAAATAACCTTTACATAACTTAGAAATAAGTTTTGAAGGCTTTGGTATGGCAAAAATCAAGTTAAATCACTTACAGGGACTAAAGTTGACAAACTACGAAAGTATGTCAATTTGAACTGTAACAGACATTCCGGAACATGACCATAAGTTAAAAATACCATAAATATCCTTTACATAGCTTAGAAATAGGCTTTGAGGGGTTCGGTGTGCTAAAATAAACTTTTGGGTCATTCAGGGACTAAAAGCGTCAAAAAGTGCACAAGTTTGCATTTTCGCGCATAACTTACGTTCTGAATACATCCGGAGATCCAAAAATTTATGTAAGCACTAAAACGTTTTATTTCAGTGTTTGGCAAAAGAAAAATCCATTCGTCGCGCAATTTGGATCGTTTTTCGCGCTTATGCGCATTCCGTCGTAATTAAGCGAACCTCGCGATCGTACGGCCAAACGAACTGACATCCGACATATTTTTGAGCATGTTTCATGTACACAATGTTTAGGCATCATTTTAGGGCCTTAAAGTTGGCTTTACGGGCCTTAGAAGTGTCGGAAATGGCTTAAATACGCAACAGGGACCAAAACTGTCATTTCTGAAACTTATTTTATGATCAGAACCCCCATGCGGCCCGCATTAGCTTTGGTGTATCCTAAAGCGGGCCGCGTGAGCCTCCCAGAACAGATAAGATCGCTTAGTCAGCTGATTCCAGTTATTTAATCCACAACCACACATTCTAACTTGCCCTTTCAGCTGATTTGGGGTCATTTTTAGTTACCATAAGGTACCGACAAGTGTACGCATGAGATTCGAGCACGGTTTCCGTAAAACGATCTTAGCGGTTACCCGAAAACTATAAATAACCCACCCCCCATTTCTTCAAACTCACTAGAATCTGATCTAAAAGACTCTAAGTTGGAACCATTGTTTCATACCTGAGTTATTTAGATCTAGATTAGCATTCGGGGACCCTTCGTAAGTATTCTTTCGTTCTTTTATTGCTTTTTGAGTCCGAAAGTCAAACTTTGTTTGACTTTCTGCATTGACCAGTTTATGGTCGATGCAAAGTTCGTTTGAACATCATAACGTGAGCGTGATCACGATGGTTATAGTCCCTAGTGACTATACCTACTGATTACCACGTTATCTAGGCTCAGTGACGAGCCGTAGTTTCGGGCAGAATACGTATTTTTGCGTATTTTGTAACCAAACTACTTGTGGGTATCAAAACCGTTTGTTTTGATACCAAACCTGTTTTCTAAACTTAGTTAAGCATGTTTTAACATGCTTAGCTCGTCACTTTTAGTTTAGTGCTTATATAGGGTCGTAAGGTAAGCGATTTAAACAATCGCTTATACTTTCGAACCCGACCCGTTTGGTCGATCATTAGGATCCGACCAAGCACATTAGGTAACCATAGTATATAGGGAATAACCTTCCGAGGTTATACCTTATGGTCGCTTCGTTTAAGTAGTTGTGTGATAGGTAGTTTATATGCCTTAGGTAAATTACCAAAATGCCCTTTTTACGCCAAAATTCATTTTTAACATATATAACATAACTTTTGACATCTAAACTGATTTGACAACAATATTAAACATGTTAAGGCATATGTTACTTGTCATAGGACTAGTTAGGCGGTCCAAACGCGTTTCACGCGAGCGACGCGTTAAAGTAGCATAAGCTACCTAAACGGGTCGTAATGGGTCGTAAGCACTTAGGTTAGGTTTCATTTAGTATGTAGGCTTTGTTAAACCATATTACACGAGTCTCCATACTCGTTTGGTTTACGAACCCTCCTTCTATCCGATCCTCCGATATAAGGTCCGGTTTATTAATGTAGTTACCTATACTAGGTGCCGTTTGATTCCGTGATCTCTAACATTGCTTGGTGGTTATCTTAGGACTCCTGAGCAGTCTCAAGTGAGTACATAGACCCCTCTTTTACTGTTTTCCAAACTGTTTTGGGGTGAAACACATGTGCCTACTTGTTACTTTCATGCTTTCCTGTTTTCACATCATATACTTCCTATGTTCATTAGTACATTATAGTACATGATTTCATTACATTTTATGCTATGTATGTCCATTGTGTGCATACTTAGTACATGGTTCTACATTACATTTCTGCTATGTATGTTAACTGATAGCATGCTAGCACATTGATTTACATGACTTTCTGCTTTATATGTTAACTTAGCATACTTAGTACATTTCTTATTCATCATATGCTTACATTTTGGTATGACATTTGGTTTGTTTAAACTATACTATACATTCATTAACACCGATCATGCCGCTCGGTAGTAGGTAGTGGTACCATAGGACTTGACGAATCCCATTCCTGAAATCTCGGGTTTGTTTGGACGTAAGGAATGACCGAATCCGAATACATATTCTTTTGATAACTCATTTTTACATAGTTATCCGACTGTCGCAAGGCTTGGATGTATGAATTTTCACAATTCCGCATAAATGTCTAACATCAGTATAGCATATATTTACTACACAAAACATAACTTGATTTAAACCAAGTTTTACTTCAATACTTTGTTTTGTGCATTTTCACCTATGGTTTAGTTGATGCATTTCACTAGCCATACATATCATTTTGGTTACACATTACATGATTTACATTTGACAAATAAACATTTTCGACATTGGTTATACATAACATTTGTTGCACATTACTTGACTACTTTTGGACTATTAACATTTGATATGATTTATACAAGGACTTTTAACTATTGGTTTAAACATAAACTTATTACATTGGTGGTTTGTTTAAGTGACTTAAGTAACGAGGCGTGTGTAATATGATACAAGCATGGTGGATACGCCGTTGGTACTTCCTATATATAAGTGTTTGTATGGTATTACATATTGTAGCGTTATCTAAATCATTTCAATTTGAGACATATAACATTTTATATAAATAACATACTTTTCACAAGACATTGTTTTACAAAACAACTTATTTTATATATACTCATTTTTACTTGGTTATTCATTTAACCATACATTATTCTCTTACTTATACATATCATCTGATCTTATTGCTTTTCAAACGATTTACAAAACAAAGCAAACTACAAGGTTCATGACTAAACATTTTCCTAAACATAAGTCATGAATCTCATTTTCACAAATCCTATGTATCTCACAGGCATTTTTATGCTGACGTACCTATTTTCACATGTGTTTTCAGGAGATGATGCATAAGACTTATCAAGACATACTTAGGCGGACCTGTGCCTTAGTGACTTAAAACGAGACAAGAACTACTTAAATTTTGTTATGTACTCTTTATTTCTTGTTTAAAGACAATGTAACTCGCTTGTTTGTTGAATAAAACGAAACTTTAATTTCCATGGTTGTGAAACATTAATTCTGTTACAACACTCCCCGACGTCTCCGCCACGTTTTGTATGTTCTACGTGGTCGGGGTGTGACAGAAAAGATGGTATCAGAGCTCATGGTTATAGGGAATTAGGTTATTAGTAATACTTTGACCTAGTCTATAACCTTCCTAGGACCCTAACGCGAGTTTACTAGCGTTTAGTCATAAAACAATACTGTCACCTATCCTTAGGCGATAACCACAACAAGAACATAAATTTCAAAACCGCTTTGAAAACTAATCATCTGTTCTAGGATGATTGATTACTAGGTTTTGAACCCTCTATTGTAAGGTTTTGAACCTTCTAAGTTTTCAAAATCTCGTCAAAGTTTGGGTCTTATAATGTGAACATGTGCAAACTGGAAGGGTGAATGCCTGTATTCTGGGTTTTCTGTCTAGGCAAGCACTTCGTATATATCTCATCAGACGCGAGACCAGTTGTGCTTACCTGGGAATTCTTGGGATGAGTGTTCACTTATAGGCGAGCATGTCTTCACGATACATTATTTTTGACCCATTTACTTTGATTCGTCACTGTCTCATTTGTTTGCCTTAGATAACAAACAAATGATCGCAAATTCTTATGCATTACCATTCTGCATTATTTACCCGATGACGTTTCACTTGTTTCTTCCTATGTCTTTCATTTTCTTCTAGAATGTCTCTTCCTCTCAGCACCGGTCAAATGTCCGAGCAAACAGCCAAATTTGCCCAACAAATAGGCGAAGTGATACTGAAGTCTGTGGATCTAGGCATTGGCATGTCTCGTCTCAAAAATGGAGCCACTCAGGAGCCACCAAAGGAAGCAGAAGCCAAGCCTTCACCTAAACCAAAGAAGCGTAAGGCTTCAAGGAAACCCGTAGTGGTGGCACCAAAACAGGCAAGACTTAGCCAAATGACAGCACCACCAGCCAAGAAAGCAATCAAGGAATCAAAGACCATGGATGAACGATCCCCTAAGAAGTCAAAGAAGCGAAAGGCTTCTCAGAACTTCGCCATGGTCGCTCACAATGGTCAAGCCATCCCCAACCAACCAGCTCAACCCCCTGCTAGGAAGCAATACAACGGAACTGCACCCTTGTGCAACCAATGTAGCCTTCATCATCAGACTAGTGTGAAGTGCCGCAAATGCCAAATTTGTGGACTTATAGGTCATACGGCAAGGGTTTGCCCAACTACAGCAGTACCAAATCAAACAGGACCCATCCGGGTGGCAACACCACCTGCTAAGAAGCAATACAAGGGAACGGCACCAATATGCGACAAATGTAATGGGCATCACCAAGCTCACTTACCGTGTCGTCTGTGTGTATCATGTGGGCGAGTTGGTCACCTGGTAAGTGCTTGTCGGTGTAACCCAAACCAAGGTGGTCCAGAACAACGAAAAGCCAACTCTGCTCAAGCTCGTTTCTCACCAGGGTCTTGCTACAACTGTGGCGAGATGGGCCATTTCCTAAGGGATTGCCCAAAGCTTGCTAATGCAAATCCAACCCACGGATGAGCAGTTGGCTGACTAGAAGATGTTGCTGTCTTATGCTTTTGTTTATCTATTTTCTTGTAATGTGAAACAATCTGTTTTGTTTATAAATAAATTATTGTTCACAATTCTGATATACAAGTGGAGTTACATGTGTGTATGACTTTTCCTATGATACCTACATCAAGAAACTATGTACCTTGCAAACTACTTTTGTGATTTCTCTCTTTCAAATGATCGCTCATGATTCCCTCGAAAATTTTAAGTACCCGGTTCACTCTAAGAAACAAAGTACAGAAAATAAAGTGACATTATGAGTAATCATGCTTTTACACATCTGTGCCATTAGATCCTTGGTTAGATAACTAAGGGTAGTTTCAAATCTCATACCCATTACGTTTTGATTTTTCTCAACATACACAGTACAAGTATTTCAAAAACAATCTTCATGATCTCAAAACATTTTATATAGTTTGAAAACAATTTTTTTCAAATGCCTTGTCTATGTTATTTCAAAAACATTGGTTAGGTTTTCAAAAAAAAAAAAAAAACAATTTTCATAATTTCAGAATATTTCATATAGTCTGAAAACAATATTAACACAGTATATTTTCTTATCAAGTGCATGATTTCAAAAGCATCATTCATGTTTTCCAAAAACCTTATACATAATTTCAAAAATTCATTTCGCATGATTTTAAAACATTTTTATAAATATACTTATCTAAAAACCTACTTTATGATTTCAAAAGTATTATATATAAGGTTTCAAAAACATTTTTAGAACCCCATGCATAGTTTTCCAAATATATTTTCCTCATACATTTACTTAACCTTCAAATTCTGCTTCATATGTTGCCTTGGCATATCTAGCATCTCAACTTCGTAAGCATTTTTACTTCATGTTTTGACATAAGCACGTCCAGTGCAAGGTTTCAAAACATCTTCAACTTCTAAAATCCATATGGGATCTTTTTATCTTCACATTTAGACCCTTGTGGATGATCATCATTCAAATCAGGGTCCTTAATTGGATTCCTTATGTACCTGAATTCGGACATTTCGGTTCCTTATAATCGAAATCGAATTTCTCTTTTAAAAAAAATCTTTCTATCTTTATAGATAGATTCTTGTAAATGTTTAAAGTTCCAAATGAAATCCACGAGATGGATTCCTATTGTACTTTAAATACATGTGCTCTGTCAATAAAACAAATTAACAAATAAACAATCTTTATGGTTATACAACTATGTGTTTATTCATCTTATGTTTTCTTTTATGCATTTTGTGTTTTTATACTCTGGATATTCGTTATCCAAATCCTCGCAGGATCTTTCATATCTCCATATGAGGGATTCGTAGCAGGGTAGTCAAAAGGTACTACCTTAAATCCTTAATGGGCTTCTATGTCAGAATTAAGACCCTTGGATTATATAGTACCACTCCTTGATTCATAAGAGACCCTTTAGTGGTCTAGTAAAAAAGATTGATTCACAATCTGGTTAAAGAACGACATCTAGTGATGTAGCTGAATAGACTCCTTGATAGTCTATTTAGATCATTTATTGATTTAATTAAAAGGGCTCTATGGCGGTCTAGTCACACTCATCACAGGATTGTTCATTTGGTTTTACCCTACACATTATAAAATATACTATGTGAACTGTGCAAGGAATTGTCTAATTATGGACGCGTACATAATTATGAAATTTAGTGCACAGAAACCCAGTAAGATTTGTTATGTGTAAGAACCTATAGCGACAACAATAACAAAATGAGAACGATGTAATGGAGGTACGGTGGACGCACCAATGACGCTTCATATACTTGTATATAAGTATCCCTCTTACATTGCAAGCATGATGTTATTAAAGTTACTAGAAGTTCAGAACCCTAACCAATGTTGTTCGATCTTTTCAACTTCATGTTTTAAACTCTCACAAGTTTCCTCTAAATAAATTTCGGGACGAAATTTCCTAAAGTAGGGGAGACTGTAACACCTGTGCCTCCACGGCCATCAAACAAATACCGAACCAATGAAATATTATATTTCATACTTGGGATTTGTAAAAATATGTGTATCATTTGCACATATCAATTTTTGTTCAATTCCAAACTCTAAATCGCTTTCTGGAAGGTTATACGCGCACCGATGCGTAAATATAACCAGTTTAATGCAACAAACACTCCGGAATACTGACATAGGCTTAACATACCTTAAATAACCTTTACATAACTTAGAAATAAGTTTTGAAGGCTTTGGTATGGCAAAAATCAAGTTAAATCACTTACAGGGACTAAAGTTGACAAACTACGAAAGTAGGTCAATTTGAACTGTAACAGACATTCCGGAACATGACCATAAGTTAAACATACCATAAATATCCTTTACATAGCTTAGAAATAGGCTTTGAGGGGTTCGGTGTGCTAAAATAAACTTTTGGGTCATTCAGGGACTAAAAGCGTCAAAAGGTGCACAAGTTTGCATTTTCGCGCATAACTTACGTTCTGAATACATCCGGAGATCCAAAAATTTATGTAAGCACTAAAACGTTTTATTTCAGTGTTTGGCATAAGAAAAATCCATTCATCGCGCAATTTGGATCGTTTTTCGCGCTTATGCGCATTCCGTCGTAATTAAGCGAACATCGCGATCGTACGGCCAAAGGAACTGACATCCGACATATTTTTGAGCATGTTTCATGTCCACAATGTTTAGGCATCATTTTAGGGCCTTAAAGTTGGCTTTACGGGCCTTAGAAGTGTCAGAAATGGCTTAAATACTCAACAGGGACCAAAACTGTCATTTCTGAAACTTATTTTATGATCAGAACCCCCATGCGGCCCGCATTAGCTTTGGTGTATCCTGAAGCGGGCCGCGTGAGCCTCCCAGAACAGATAAGATCGCTTAGTGACATAGGCTTAACATACCTTAAATAACCTTTACATAACTTAGAAATAAGTTTTGAAGGCTTTGGTATGGCAAAAATCAAGTTAAATCACTTACAGGGACTAAAGTTGACAAACTACGAAAGTATGTCAATTTGAACTGTAACAGACATTCCGTGTGACAACCCTCAAAATCCCATGTATTCCGTACAAATTATTAATGATAATTAAAGTGTCTGACGACTGTGTGGAATTACTTAACTGCTTTCTGATATCTGTGTTATTCTTACACGTATTTGTTAATATGCTAAGGAATATGCTAAGGAATATGCTAAGGAATATGCTAGGAATATGCTAGGAATATGCTAGGAATATGCTTGGAATATGCTAGGAATATGCTATATGGAAGATCTTATAAATACCACCATTCCACCAAGCTCTCTCTTCTCTCCCTCTCCTTTCCCTTGTTCGGCAGCCACCTTCCACCATACTACCACCATCATCAAGCTCTTTTTCAATCATTCCTCATACATACAAAGGTGTAAGAGGTCCAACAACGAAGCTCGGTGCTCTCGGAAGTGGAAGGACCTCCTCCATTCGCTATTAACCACCACATTTCTTCACTCGAACTTCCCTAGCCTTGAGCTAGTGGTAAGAACTTAGATCCGTTCATTCTTTATGTTATTTTAGTGGTTAATAGATGTTAGAATGATAAAAAGTTAAGAAACTTTAAAGCTCATGAACAAGTCTTGAACATAATGTGTTAAGGTGTGGATAAAGAGAAGTTATGTGTGTAAATCGTGTAGATCTTGTGTTGTTATGATTATTGGTTGATTATCTGATGTTTTGCTGATTGATATTGATGTTTAATGTTGTTGTGATTAATAAACTTGTTAACGGAATCGATCGAACATGATTTAGAAGGTTAAACACTGAAAGACAGAATCTGTCCCGGTTTTACAGCCAACTTCAGTTGGCTGTAAACAGGGCATAAATTCAACGAAAAACCGATATTTTGAATCTAAAATAAGTTATTATGAAATACGGTTCTAATGGCACCGGAATCGTAATTTTTGGACTTCTTTTACTATTTTTAAAGTGTTAATTTGCAACAGCAACTTAAGCTGAATTTTGACAGCAATAAATGGGTGTCATACTTTCAGACATAACCTGAGTTTTGTGATCAATCGGACCATGAAAATTTTACTGTAGATGAAAACTGAAGTATTTGTAATTACCCCACTGGAATTTCGCAAATTGGACTTACGATGAATTTTTAATAAATTGTTTCGTGGACTGTGGTCAGAAATACATAAATCTGAGTTCAGTCCCGAATATGAATTTTTATAAAATATTGGTAATGAACCGGACCCCGATATTTTTACATAATAAAATATGGAATGTTTATGACATTCTATAAAAATTTGGGAATTTTTGGAATAATCTAACTATTTTATTTAAATGCCCGAAAAATGCCGGTTTTGAGTATTAATGCTGAGTTAACATAAGTTGTGACTCGCGTGTCTAAATGCCGAGTATGCTATCTGTGAATGATCTAACGTGTTATACATGTTATGTGCATTATCGTATGTTTGATCTTGAGTGGGGAATGGATGGGAAACTTGGATGGGCGTAAACCGTTAAAGTGATGCATGTTGTGTGATAGATACGTGTAGGAACTTTGTGTTCTATTTGAAAGCCACTAAATGACTAACTGGTAAATCATACTAGGACGTGATTGACCGACCTTGACTGTTAGCTATATTGAGAATCTAACCGAGCAAACCGAGGTGAGTTCACACACTTTCTAAGGCACGGGATTCCCGGTGGTTTGGGAATGGGTTAAAGAATTAAAACTAAATCTACATATCCTCCTTGGGTAGGATATGTACGGCCATCCTCCATAGATTGGATGCCATTATTAATCCTACGAAATTCTCCTAGTGCAGAATACGTACGTTGTGGTCCTCCTGGTGCAGGACAACAACCTTAAAACTGGCTAGACAAAACTCTATCATGAAGTCCCTCAATTTATATCGACTTAATCGCCGACGCCAATGGCGAGCGGGTCATTAGTTAATAGCGCTATTAGGTTTAACAAACCTCACACCGTGCCAGTCGGACGGGCGTGTACTAATGGACTATGGCAGATTGTCAGTGATGATAGACACTGATATAGGGCACAACTTATTTGCGTAGCAGTCGATATCATATCGTCTAGTAGTTCAAACGGGGAAAGCCCCCACTGATTATGGATATGGTTTGGGTAAAGAAAAGGAATTGGTTAAACATACTTTCAACTATGGGGTGACCCCCACGGCAAATAAGCCAACGAAAGTCAAACCACGTTTTCAGAAACAACTTAAAACTAAACAACCAAACGTGAACTCACTCAACTTTGTTGTTGACTAGTTGTTACATGCCTTACAGGTCGCTAAACACTCGGAGCTTGCACGAGGAAGGAGTCGTTGTGGTGTACGGACGGTTATGTCCAGTGTTTAATATTTAAAACATTTTGAACTTATTAAACCTAAGTGTTGGACTTTAAACTTATGAACTGCGAACTTATGTTTTGAACTTTACGTTTATGCTTCCGCTGTCTAAATTAAAACTTGGTTAACTAGCTTTGGTCACCAATCGTATTGTGGTTGGTCTTATTTACTTAATCACGATGTTCAATATGATTGGTGGCTCGATCCTGGTCATGTCACGCCTCCAAGCGGTGATACTCCGGATGGTGGATTTTGGGGGTGTGACAGATTGGTATC
The DNA here is from genome assembly GCA_030545235.1 of Helianthus tuberosus. Classification (NCBI taxonomy): domain Eukaryota; kingdom Viridiplantae; phylum Streptophyta; class Magnoliopsida; order Asterales; family Asteraceae; genus Helianthus; species Helianthus tuberosus. The sequence goes on along the minus strand of CM060357.1, from coordinate 103,565,072 downwards.
AGAGCCATTGGTTATAGTGAACTTGGTTTTTAAAAAGGGAAAAGTTTTTGATAAAACCAGACTATAACCAGTACAGTGCTCAACGATCCACAACGACGCTTCGCTCCACGTGCAAGACTCGACACCATAAGTGGTATGATTTATGTTATATTGTCGGTTAGATAGTTCTCACTATGCATTAGATAATGTGATATTTTCTATTTGAACCTTGTGTGCTTACTCCCTTCTGTCACTCCACACCTACGCACTTTGCGACACCTTTCTTACGTAAGTTCCTTCGACGTGAAGATCATGAGTGGACGTCTCGACATGACCCTGGGTCAGCTGACGACCTTGATTAACGAACGGATTGCTGAAGCCTTAGCAACCCAATCAAGGAATCAACCCATGCACTCTCCAACACGAATGGGCACCTCCAGGGCGTTCCTGGAATGCAAACCTCCCACTTTCGACGGCACTGATGGGGCAATCGGCCTTCTGCACTGGATCCGAAGAATCGAATACGCATTCGAAGAGAGTGAAAGCCCTGCCAGCAAACGAGTAGAGTACGCTACCAGCATGTTGCAAGGGAAAGCGTATTCTTGGTGGGACACACAAGTCCAGATGCTCGGGTTGGCAGACGCGAATGCCACCCTTTGGAGCGACTTCAAGGATTTGATTAAGGAAGACTTCTGCCACCTGGACGACATCCTGGAACTTGAAACAGAGTATTATGGTTTGAAGATGGAAGGATCAGAAATTGAGGCGTACACAAAGAGGTCCAACAACTTGGCTGACTTATGTCCTAACTTGTCACGATCCATATCTAGACGGATCAAGCTATACCTCAGGGGCTTAGTTCCGGAAATCCAAGGGTCTGTAGTGGAGGCCAACCTTTCCACAATCCAGCAAGTCATTCGTTTGGCGCACCGACTCACCGATCAGGCGGTGGAAGAGGGCAAGCTGCCCAAGCGTGTTAGCACTACTGCTACTTGTGCTCCCAGCAGTGACAAGCGCAAGTGGGATGGAAATTCGGGCAGGGGTTCCACTCCAGTTCAGTCCCAGCCCCAGCGACGAAAGGCAAATGAACACCTGAGCCCCAGTCAGCAGTTTTCTGGAAAACAAGGTCAGGGTGGATACAGGGGAAATCACCCTAAGTGCAAACGATGTAGTTTGCACCACAGCTGGCCGTGCAACAAGGATCGTTGTCAGAAATGTAACAAGCTTGGACATAAAGCCAGAGATTGCAGGAGCTCACGTCCTATGAATCAGAATCGGCAACGGCAGCCACAAGCCCCACAGAACCAACAGCAACAGCAGGGTAACAAGGAATGCTATCAGTGTGGTGCTGAAGGTCACTTCAAGAGAAACTGTCCCCAGTTGAACCGGAAACGGAACAACAACAACAACCAAGGAGACGAAAACAATAATGGGGGCAACAATAATGGTAATGGAGCCAGGGAACGTGCGTTTGTGATTGAGCAGGATGATGCAAGGAACGATCCCAACGTTGTGATGGGTAAGTTTCCTTCTGGATGATTTCCTTGTTACTGTTTTATTTTATTCGAGTGCCGATACTAGTTACGTGTCCTTAAAAGTTAGTCAGATGCTTAAGCGTACCCAACACTTTTGAACACCAAGCACATCGTAGAGTTAGCAAACGGTAAAAGTCTTGAAGCCACACGCGTAGTAAAAGGTTGTAACCTCGTCTTAGCTGGTCAGACTTTCTCCATCGATCTTATTCCTATCACACTGGGTAGTTTCGACGTCGTTATTGGGATGGATTGGCTATCTCATCACCAAGCGGAGATTGTTTGCAAGGAGAAAATCGCCTGCGTTCCTCATTCTGATAAAGAACCCCTCGTGATTCGTGGTGACAAGAGTGGTGCTATCGAAGGCATCATCTCTTTCCTTAAGGCCCAGAAGTGTATGCGAAAGGGCCACACTGCCATTTTAACACTCGTTACTGACACATCCACAGAAGAGAAGAGAATTGAAGACATTCCTATAGTGCGCGACCTTCCTGAGGTATTTCCTGAGGAATTACCTGGTCTTTCTCCTCACCGCCAAGTTGAATTTCAAATCGAGCTAGCTCCTGGAGCAGCGCCAGTAGCTCGAGCACCATATCGTCTAGCTCCATCAGAACTCGAAGAACTGTCCACACAACTACAAGAACTCTTGGAAAAGGGTTTTATACGTCCTAGCTCTTCGCCCTGGGGAGCTCCAGTCTTGTTCGTGAAGAAGAAAGACGGTACATTTAGGATGTGTATAGACTATCGCGAACTTAACAAGGTGACTGTGAAGAATCGTTATCCTCTTCCACGTATTGACGACTTGTTCGACCAGTTGCAAGGGTCGAGCTATTTCTCGAAGATTGATTTGAAATCAGGATACCATCAGCTGAGAGTCCGAGATGAGGACGTCTCCAAAACAGCATTCAGAACTCGCTACGGCCATTACGAGTTTCTGGTTATGCCATTCGGGCTGACGAATGCACCAGCGGTCTTCATGGATCTCATGAACCGAGTGTGCAAGCCTTACCTGGATAAGTTCGTTATTGTGTTCATCGACGATATCCTGATCTATTCTAAGAGTCAGGAGGAACACGAGCAGCATCTACGACTTATGCTGGAACTTCTTCGAAAAGAGCAGTTGTATGCCAAGTTTTCGAAGTGTGACTTCTAGCTTCGCGAAGTCCACTTTCTAGGCCATGTGGTAAACAAGGATGGGATTCACGTGGATCCATCTAAGGTTGAATTGATCAAGAATTGGCCTGCACCCCGTACACCAACAGAAATCCGCCAATTCTTGGGTTTGGTAGGATATTACAGAAGGTTTATAAAAGATTTCTACAAGATTGCGCAACCTCTCACTTCACTGACTCAGAAGGGTGTCATCTATCGTTGGGGTGATACACAGGAGTCCGCATTTCAACACCTAAAAGATAGACTTTGTAGCGCGCCTATCCTCTCATTTCCTGAGGGCACAGACGATTTTGTAGTCTACTGCGACGCTTCCATCCAAGGACTTGGTTGCGTGTTGATGCAACGTGACAAGGTCATTGCCTACGCATCACGCCAACTCAAGGTTCATGAAAGAAACTACACTACGTACGACTTGGAATTGGGAGCAGTTATTTTCGTGCTTAAGATATGGAGACATTACCTGTACGGTACTAAGTGCACCATTTACACCGATCACAGGAGTCTCGAGCATATCTTTAAGCAAAAGGAGTTAAACATGCGTCAACGCCGATGGGTTGAGCTCTTGAATGATTATGAATGCGCAATCAAGTATCATCCGGGCAAAGCAAATGTTGTGGCCGACGCCCTCAGTCGAAAGGATACTATACCTAAGCGTGTGCGTGCGTTACAGCTTACCATTCACTCTAGCCTTCCCGCTCAGATTCACGATGCTCAGGTTGAAGCATTGAAAGCAGAGAACATCAGGGCTGAATCCCTACGAGGATCGAGGCAGCGACTAAAACAAAAGGAAGACGTCGCTTACTATGTAAACGGACGCATCTGGGTTCCATTTTATGGCAACTTACGCGAGCTTGTGATGGATGAAGCACATAAGTCTCGTTATTCGGTACATCCTGGTTCAGATAAAATGTACCACGACCTCAAGACTACGTATTGGTGGCCTGGCATGAAAGCCCACATAGCAACCTGCGTCAGTAAGTGCTTGACTTGTGCGAGAGTCAAGACTGAATATCAGAAACCATCAGGCCTACTTCAACAACCGGAGATCCCGAAATGGAAATGGGAGCAAATTTCCATGGATTTTTTTTTACTGGCCTGCCCAGATCTCAACGCGGAAACGATACCATTTGGGTGATCGTAGATCGACTGACCAAGTCTGCACATTTTCTAGCAATCAAAGAAACGGATAAGTTCTCTACTCTTGCAGACATTTACCTAAAGGAAGTGGTATCAAGGCACGGAGTGCCAACCTCCATCATTTCTGATCGTGACGCGCGTTTCACTTCAGAACTGTGGCAAGCAGTGCACAAGTCTTTTGGCTCACGTTTAGATATGAGCACCGCTTATCACCCACAGACGGATGGGCAATCTGGATGCACCATCCAAACCCTTGAAGACATGCTTAGGGCATGTGTAATTGATTTTGGTAATGGTTGGGAAAAGCACCTCCCGCTAGTGGAGTTTTCATACAACAACAGCTACCACACCAGCATACAAGCCGCTCCGTTTGAGGCATTGTACGGATGCAAATGCCGTTCACCTCTCTGTTAGGCAGAAGTTGGTGACAGCCAAATCACTGGCCCAGAACTTGTGGTAGATACCACCGAGAGAATTGCTCGGATACGACAGCGAATGGCGGCAGCTCGTGACTGTCAGAAAAGCTATGCTGATAAGGGAAGAAAACCACTCGAGCTCCAGGTTGGGGATCGAGTGCTACTCAAAGTCTCACCTTGGAAAGGTGTAGTCCGCTTTGGCAAATGAGGCAAACTCAATCCGCGTTATGTTGGACCATTTGAAGTCATTGAGAAAATTGGCAAAGCCGCCTACAGGTTGAATCTACCTGAAGAACTCAGCGGAGTTCACAATGTTTTCCACGTGTCAAATCTGAAGAAGTGTCTGTCAGATGAAACACCCTCATAGTTCTTCTTAAGGAACTCACTATCGACGACCAGCTGCGATTCGTCAAGGAACCAGTAGTGATTACGGATCGAGATGTTAAGATCCTCAAGCATACCAGGATACCTCTGGTCCGAGTTCGTTGGAATGCTCGTTGTGGCCCAGAGTATACATGGGAACGAGAAGACCAAATGAAACTCAAGTATCCCCAACTGTTTAAGAAAAATGCAACCACTACTGAGGCTGAAGCTACTGCAGAATTTCGGGACGAAATTCCAAATCAACGGGGGGATGATGTGACACCCCAGGAAAATCTGGAAAACAACGCAACTTAACTAGCTTCCTCAGTAACCACGCGCTAAATTTCGGGACGAAATTCTCTTAACAGGGGGAGAATGTGACAACCCTCAAAATCCCATGTATTCCGTACAAATTATTAATGATAATTAAAGTGTCTGAAGACTGTGTGGAATTACTTAACTGCTTTCTGATATCTGTGTTATGCTTACACGTATTTGTTAATATGCTAAGGAATATGCTAAGGATTATGCTAAGGAATATGCTAAGGAATATGCTAGGAATATGCTAGGAATATGCTAGGAATATGCTTGGAATATGCTAGGAATATGCTATATGGAAGATCTTATAAATACCACCATTCCACCAAGCTCTCTCTTCTCTCCCTCTCCTTTCCCTTGTTCGGCAGCCACCTTCCACCATACTACCACCATCATCAAGCTCTTTTTCAATCATTCCTCATACATACAAAGGTGTAAGAGGTCCAACAACGAAGCTCGGTGCTCTCGGAAGTGGAAGGACCTCCTCCATTCGCTATTAACCACCACATTTCTTCACTCGAACTTCCCTAGCCTTGAGCTAGTGGTAAGAACTTAGATCCGTTCATTCTTTATGTTATTTTAGTGGTTAATAGATGTTAGAATGATAAAAAGTTAAGAAACTTTAAAGCTCATGAACAAGTCTTGAACATAATGTGTTAAGGTGTGGATAAAGAGAAGTTATGTGTGTAAATCGTGTAGATCTTGTGTTGTTATGTTTATTGGTTGATTATCTGATGTTTTGATGATTGATATTGATGTTTAATGTTGTTGTGATTAATAAACTTGTTAACGGAATCGATCGAACATGATTTAGAAGGTTAAACACTGAAAGACAGAATCTGTCCCGGTTTTACAGCCAACTTCAGTTGGCTGTAAACAGGGCATAAATTGAACGAAAAACCGATATTTTGAATCTAAAATATGTTATTATGAAATACGGTTCTAATGGCACCGGAATCGTAATTTTTGGACTTCGTTTACTATTTTTAAAGTGTTAATTTGCAACAGCAACTTAAGCTGAATTTTGACAGCAATAAATGGGTGTCATACTTTCAGTCATAACCTGAGTTTTGTGATCAATCGGACCATGAAAATTTTACTGTAGATGGCAACTGAAGTATTTGTAATTACCCCATTGGAATTTCGCAAATCGGACTTACGATGAATTTTTAATAAATTGTTTCGTGGACTGTGGTCAGAAATACATAAATCTGAGTTCAGTCCCGGATATGAATTTTTATAAAATATTGGTAATGAACCGGACCCCGATATTTTTACATAATAAAATATGGAATGTTTATGACATTCTATAAAAATTTGGGAATTTTTGGAATAATCTAACTATTTTATTTAAATGCCTGAAAACTGCCGGTTTTGAGTATTAATGCTGAGTTAACATAAGTTGTGACTCGCGTGTCTAAATGCCGAGTACGCTATTTGTGAATGATCTAACGTGTTATACATGTTATGTGCATTATCGTATGTTTGATCTTGAGTGGGGAATGGATGGGAAACTTGGATGGGCGTAAACCGTTAAAGTGATGCATGTTGTGTGATAGATACGTGTAGGAACTTTGTGTTCTATTTGAAAGCCACTAAATGACTAACTGGTAAATCATACTAGGACGTGATTGACCGACCTTGACTGTTAGCTATATTGAGAATCTAACCGAGCAAACCGAGGTGAGTTCACACACTTTCTAAGGCACGGGATTCCCGGTGGTTTGGGAATGGGTTAAAGAATTAAAACTAAATCTACATATCCTCCTTGGGTAGGATATGTATGGCCATCCTCCATAGATTGGATGCCATTATTAATCCTACGAATTCTCCTAGTGCAGAATACGTACGTTGTGGTCCTCCTGGTGCAGGACAACAACCTTAAAACTGGCTAGACAAAACTCTATCATGAAGTCCCTCAATTTATATCGACTTAATCGCCGGCGCCAATGGCGAGCGGGTCATTAGTTAATAGCGCTATTAGGTTTAACAAACCTCACACCGTGCCAGTCGGACGGCCGTGTACTAATGGACTATGGCAGATTGTCAGTGATGATAGACACTGATATAGGGCACAACTTATTTGCGTAGCAGTCGATATCATACCGTCTAGTAGTTCAAACGGGGAAAGCCCCCACTGATTATGGATATGGTTTGGGTAAAGAAAAGGAATTGGTTAAACATACTTTCAACTATGGGGTGACCCCCCCCCCCCCCCCCCCCGCAAATAAGCCAACGAAAGTCAAACCACGTTTTCAGAAACAACTTAAAACTAAACAACCAAACGTGAACTCACTTAACTTTGTTGTTGACTAGTTGTTACATGCCTTACAGGTCGCTAAACACTCGGAGCTTGCACGAGGAAGGAGTCGTTGTGGTGTACGGACGGTTATGTCCAGTGTTTAATATTTAAAACATTTTGAACTTATTAAACCTAAGTGTTGGACTTTAAACTTATGAACTGCGAACTTATGTTTTGAACTTTACGTTTATGCTTCCGCTGTCTAAATTAAAACTTGGTTAACTAGCTTTGGTCACCAATCGTATTGTGGTTGGTCTTATTTACTTAATCACGATGTTCAATATGATTGGTGGCTCGATCCTGGTCATGTCACGCCTCCAAGCGGTGATACTCCGCATGGTGGATTTTGGGGGTGTGACATTCCGGAACATGACCATAAGTTAAACATACCATAAATATCCTTTACATAGCTTAGAAATAGGCTTTGAGGGGTTCGGTGTGCTAAAATAAACTTTTAGGTCATTCAGGGACTAAAAGCGTCAAAAAGTGCACAAGTTTGCATTTTCGCGCATAACTTACGTTCTGAATACATCCGGACATCCGAAAATTTATGTAAGCATTAAAACGTTTTATTTCAGTGTTTGGCATAAGAAAAATCCATTCGTCGCGCAATTTGGATCGTTTTTCGCGCTTATGCGCATTCCGTCGTAATTAAGCGAACATCGCGATCGTACGGCCAAACGAACTGACATCCGACATAGTTTTGAGCATGTTTCATGTCCACAATGTTTAGGCATCATTTTAGGGCCTTAAAGTTGGCTTTACGGGCCTTAGAAGTGTCGGAAATGGCTTAAATACGCAACAGGGACCAAAACTGTCATTTCTGAAACTTATTTTATGATCAGAACCCCCACGCGGCCCGCATTAGCTTTGGTGTATCCTGAAGCGGGCCGCGTGAGCCTCCAAGAACAGATAAGATCGCTTAGTCAGCTGATTCCAGCTGTTTAATCCACAACCACACATTCTAACTTGCCCTTTCAGCTGATTTGGGGTCATTTTTAGTTACCATAAGGTTCCGACAAGTGTACGCATGAGATTCGAGCACGGTTTCCGTAAAACGATCTTAACTGTTACCCGAAAACTATAAATAACCCACCCCCCATTTCTTCAAACTCACTAGAATCTGATCTAAAAGACTCTAAGTTGGAACCATTGTTTCATACCTGAGTTATTTGGATCTAGATTAGCATTCGGGGACCCTTCGTAAGTATTCTTTCGTTCTTTTATTGCTTTTTGAGTCCGAAAGTCAAACTTTGTTTGACTTTCTGCATTGACCAGTTTATGGTCGATGCAAAGTTCGTTTGAACTTCATAACGTGAGCGTGATCACGATGGTTATAGTCCCTAGTGACTATACCTACTGATTACCACGTTATCTAGGCTCAGTGACGAGCCGTAGTTTCGGGCAGAATACGTATTTTTGCGTATTTTGTAACCAAACTACTTGTGGGTATCAAAACCGTTTGTTTTGATGCCAAACCTATTTTCTAAACTTAGTTAAGCATGTTTTAACATGCTTAGCTCGTCACTTTTAGTTTAGTGCTTATATAGGGTCGTAAGGTAAGCAATTTAAACAATCGCTTATACTTTCGAACCCGACCCGTTTGGTCGATCATTAGGATCCGACCAAGCACATTAGGTGACCATAGTATATAGGGAATAACCTTCCGAGGTTATACCTTATGGTCGCTTCGTTTAAGTAGTTGTATGATAGGTAGTTTATATGCCTTAGGTAAATTACCAAAATGCCCTTTTTACGCCAAAATTCATTTTTAACATATATAACATAACTTTTGACATCTAAACTGATTTGACAACAATATTAAACATGTTAAGGCATATGTTACTTGTCATAGGACTAGTTAGGCGGTCCAAACGCGTTTCACGCGAGCGACGCGTTAAAGTAGCATAAGCTACCTAAACGGGTCGTAATGGGTCGTAAGCACTTAGGTTAGGTTTCATTTAGTATGTAGGCTTTGTTAAACCATATTACACGAGTCTCCATACTCGTTTGGTTTACGAACCCTCATTCTATCCGATCCTCCGATATTAGGTCCGGTTTATTAATGTAGTTACCTATACTAGGTGTCGTTTGATTCCGTGATCTCTAACATTGCTTGGTGGTTATCTTAGGACTCCTGAGCAATCTCAAGTGAGTACATAGACCCCTCTTTTACTGTTTTCCAAACTGTTTTGGGGTGAAACACATGTGCCTACTTGTTACTTTCATGCTTTCCTGTTTTCACATCATATACTTCCTATGTTCATTAGTACATTATAGTACATGATTTCATTACATTTTATGCTATGTATGTCCATTGTGTGCATACTTAGTACATGGTTCTACATTACATTTCTGCTATGTATGTTAACTGATAGCATGCTAGCACATTGATTTACATGACTTTCTGCTTTGTATGTTAACTTAGCATACTTAGTACATTTCTTATTCATCATATGCTTACATTTTGGTATGACATTTGGTTTGTTTAAACTATACTATACATTCATTAACACCGATCATGCCGCTTGGTAGTAGGTAGTGGTACCATAGGACTTGACAAATCCCATTCCTGATATCTCGGGTTTGTTTGGACGTAAGGAATGACCGAATCCGAATACATATTCTTTTGATAACTCATTTTTACATAGTTATCCGACTGTCGCAAGGCTTGGATGTATGAATTTTCACAATTCCGCATAAATGTCTAACATGAGTATAGCATATATTTACTACACAAAACATAACTTTGATTTAAACCAAGTTTTACTTCAATACTTTGTTTTGTGCATTTTCACCTATGGTTTAGTTGATGCATTTCACTAGCCATACATATCATTTTGGTTACACATTACATGATTTACATTTGACAAATAAACATTTTCGACATTGGTTATACATAACATTTGTTGCACATTACTTGACTACTTTTGGACTATTAACATTTGATATGATTTATACAAGGACTTTTGACTATTGGTTTAAACATAAACTTATTACATTGGTGGTTTGTTTAAGTGACTTAAGTAACGAGGCGTGTGTAATATGATACAAGCATGGTGGATACGCCGTTGGTACTTCCTATATATAAGTGTTTGTATGGTATTACATATTGTAGCGTTATCTAAATCATTTCAATTTGAGACATATAACATTTTATATAAATAACATACTTTTCACAAGACATTGTTTTACAAAACAACTTATTTTATATATACTCATTTTTACTTGGTTATTCATTTAACCATACATTATTCTCTTACTTATACATATCATCTGATCTTATTGCTTTTCAAACGATTTACAAAACAAAGCAAACTACAAGGTTCATGACTAAACATTTTCCTAAACATAAGTCATGAATCTCATTTTCACAAAACCTATGTATCTCACAAGCATTTTTATGCTGACGTACCTATTTTCACATGTGTTTTCAGGAGATGATGCATAAGACTTATCAAGACATACTTAGGCGGACCTGTGCCTTAGTGACTTAAAACGAGACAAGAACTACTTAAATTTTGTTATGTACTCTTTATTTCTTGTTTAAAGACAATGTAACTCGCTTGTTTGTTGAATAAAACGAAACTTTAATTTCCATGGTTGTGAAACATTAATTCTGTTACAACACTCCCCGACGTCTCCGCCACGTTTTGTATGTTCTACGTGGTCGGGGTGTGACACATCCCCTCCAGCTCCAGTATCCTTCGCCTGATCCTTGCCACTACCACTAGCCTCGATTGCCAGGACCTCGTCAGCCTCATCCTCATCCTCCAACTCAGCCAGCCTGGCCTTCCAGCCTTCCATGTCCCAGCTGCTCCGATCAAAGGCGGGATCCTGAGCTTCTTGAGCCATCTGTAGCTTGGTCTTGTACATGGCAATGGCAGCGGAGACCTTAGCATCCTCCGTGATCTCGCTTTTCTCATAATCAAAATTGATCAGAATGGCAGCCGTTTGAGCTTTGGCATCGTTGAGATCCTTTTCAAGGGAAGTGATCTTGAGGTCTTTGAGCATTGCTACTTTTTGGAGGTCAGAGTGTTTTTCCTCTAGCTCTTCAACATTCCCAACATAGTCCTCGATCTCTGCAAATTTCTACAATGAAGACAATGCAAAGATTAGGATCAAGTGATCCTCAAATGGGTAGGATAATCAAGTTAAATCAGTGATCCTTACATCATTAAAGTACTCGAGGAATTGATGACGGATCAGAGGTAAGCCTTGAAGGTTGTCAGCTTCAGAGGTCTTTCTTTTCTTTCCACCTCTTCCCTTTGAAGTGGTAGCCTTGGCGATTACAACGGAGGGGCTAGCAGCAGACTTTTTCTTGGAGGATCTGACATTGTCAAGATCACTGATGTTGAACTTGGAAGCAGATTTTGAGGATTTACCGGCGCCTACACATTCAAAACAGATAAGTATCCTTATTCTATTTCTATTCAACTATTTATTTAAATATTTGACCATACAAAATACAGGATACTTACTTGACATACTAACAGAACCTGAGGATACTTCCTGTGAATCCTGGGTGTTTGTTTTGAATGACCTTGTTGCAGGATCAAGTCTTCTGAAAGCAGCGAGCCTTTCCTTGGTGGCAGGTGATGGTATAAGATGCGAAACAGAGATAGCTGCACAATGGAAACAAAAGGGTGTTAGTGATCCTTATACAAAAACAAGGTTATCTAGTGATCCTTCTCAGGATCCTCTATCCTACCATGGGTACTCCACTTCCTTGGCAGATTCTTTCCATCCGGGATAGAATCCCTTCTGACAAAGAAGAATCTCCGTTTCCAATTAGTATCATTCTTAGTGGCTTTGAAGATGGGATGTTCTTCACCGGGTTTACGCTTGAATAGATATCGGTGGGATCCAAATGTGGTGAGATCATACATCTCTGCCAACTCCGACATTCCTAGGGCAATTCCTTCCTGCTCAATGATCCTCTCAAGGGTATATAAGACCCTCCAGATCATTGGCATAGCTTGAATATAGGAGATGCCAGTGAGGGAGAAGAAAGACTGGGTGAATTCAGGGAAAGGATACGTGTATCCTATTGTGAACGGTGTGACCGGGAAAGCTACCCAAGTTTCAGAAATGTAATCACTTAGAACGGTGGGGTCAAATGGCTTGAAATCGGTGTTCGCCGGAAAGCAACAACGGATTCTGTCTATTTGTGGATCAGTGAAGCAGCACATTTCATTCGCTGAATCTTTGATGATCCCCTGGCTCTTGAGAGGAGTGTCCTTCTTATGATCCTTCGCCGGTGAGGATCTCAGCGTCATCTTGATTGTGAAGAAGGTGAAGGAAGAAGATGAACAGAGAAAGAAAACGTAAAGGGAGAAAAGGAAAAGAGATACCTGCTTGATCGTCGGATGAGAATTTAAAGGGAGTCTCTCTTGAATTTGAATGCTGATTGATCCCTATCCCTAACTCCTATTTATAATAATGGTTTTGCAGGATAGTCACCTCAGTGACGTCATGTTCGTAACGGCTAGTCCGATTACAACGGCTAGTTATCCGTTGGTTGATTGCGGATAAGAACAAAATATAACTCATTTATTTACATAATTACTACTTATATTTTGGGGGCAATTGTTAGAGGTGGATTTCTAAATGATCAGTGATCCTCATTTACTGTTGGGTTTAGTGATCCTCAATTCTGTCTGAAGTAGTGATCCTCAGAAGTGTTGCAGGACCAGGATCATGGATCATCATAAGGATCCTTGTACTAACGGTTGTCTACTTTGAATTCGAAATTGTTTTGCAGGAGTATCAACTTGGACTTGGTCTTGGCGATATTCCTGGAGTATATTCTATGTTTATTCCGCACGTGCTTGGCCAAAAAGTGGACGTTATGGAGTCGTGGAGGACTTGCACCATTTGCGGAATGTTAGTTAGGGTAGATATTTTCCATTTTTAAAGGGGTAGCGAGCTAATTAGAAAACACTTGGCTATTTTTGGCTATACACACACTCTTACAACTGCTCTCACCAGCTCTCGTTAACTCACTTGGCGATTACACACTTTTTTCATACAATACACTATAGTGATCCTTGTACTTAGCTCGCTATCATCCGAAGTTGTATTACATTTCTTGTTTAATTTGAGTTGGTGATCGGTAGTTTCCATCACCCGAGGTTTTTTATGCCGGAGATCATTCATTGATCAAGGGCTTTTTCCTCGTATAAATCTTCGTGTCACTTGTTCATTACATTTCATAGTGATCCTTATTATTGTTCATCAATTCAAGCATCATACCTCACAACAGAAAGTTTGGTTGCATTATCATTGCTTGATTTTTGACCAAAACACCAATGCAGACCATTGCTTCCTCTGGTCCTTCAATCATACCAGAGTCTTGTCAATATGGATTCACATCCGCAATTCCAAACATGAATCCTCCAGGAGGTAACACTTTTAATAATTCATATAACACTAACCATGGCTCTATGCAGGATACAGGTATCAATCAGGCTGTGGCTAGGGAGCTACAGAAGCTTAAGGATATGATATCCAGTGTACCAGGAGTGGTTAAACCCATTCCTGAAATTGCAGATGGTAGCCATAGGATATCTCGTTTTGCACCACCCTTATGTGATGCTGAGATACCTAAAAGGTTCCAGATATCATCTATGAAGCTGTATGATGGTTCAACGGATCCAGAAGAGCATGTAGCTCAGTACAGGGAGAGGATGGAGATCAATCCAATTCCTGAAAGGTTAAAAGAAGCATGTCTATGCAAGGGATTTGGATCCACACTCACAGGATCTACTCTTAAATGGCTGCTAAGTCTTCCCCCTTACTCTATTACTTCATTTGCTAATCTAGTTAATTTGTTTAATAGTCAATTCTCTTGTAGTAGAAAGTTTGAACGATTGACTAGTGATTTATATAGGGTAACTCAAGGTCAAAATGAATCACTTAGAGATTACATCACTAAGTTTAGTAAAGAATCCTTGGATATTCCTAACTTGGATATTGCTACGGCTGTAGAAGCCTTTAAAATGGGATTGCTTAGGGATTCATTATTCTATGATGATCTTGTTATGCTTGCAGGAATCTTGATGAAGTAAGAACCAGGGCCCTTAGGTTCATCCGCCTAGAGGATGACAAGAGGATCCAGGATAGATTAACAGGATCCTCGAAACAGGATAAACAAGGATCCTACTTTAGGAACAACAAATCCAAGTCCTACAACAGATCTGATAACCAGAACGTGCATGCAGTGGAACAAGAAGAGGATGATGAGGATTATCCTCCTATTTCTGAATACTGTTTTTCTGTTGATAACAATGAACTGATCCTTGCAATGCAGAATCTGGATGAGAAAGCTAGGTGGCCAAGGAAGAGTGATAAACCAGCTGCTACAAAGGATAAATTCAAGTGGTGTGCATATCATGAGGATTTTGGGCATCTCACTGAAGAGTGTATTGCACTGAGAAAGGAAATTGGTTACTTGTTGAGCAAGGGGCATTTGAAAGAGCTTTTGGGACAAAAGAAGTCAAGGATCCAGGATCCTGAAAGGATCCCGGAAAGGGCTCCTGCTCCTCCAGCAGATGCACAAGTCATAAACTTCATATCTGGTGGATCAGACATTTGTGGTACCTCCTTTTCGGCAGCAAAAAGACATGCTAAGGAAACCAAGATGGATAATGGAGACAGACCCGTCCGGACCTCCGTTGTCACCCAGGATAAAGTCATAACCTTTGATGAGGATGATCGTGTTGATGTCCAGGATCCTCATCATGATGGTCTTGTAATTACATTGTTTATTTCTAACCACTTTGTTCGCAGGATCCTTATAGATGGAGGAAGCTCTGTGAACATCATTCAGCTTGATGTCCTCAAGAAGATGAATATCCCGGAGTCTGACATTATCCCAAGATCCTCAGTGCTTGTGGGATTTAGTGGAGAAACTAAGAATACATTGGGGGACATCAAACTCCCAATCTATATTGAAGGATTGCATTCTTATCAAAAGTTTTGTGTTATACATTGTTTATCATGCTATAATGTTATCCTTGGCAGGCCGTGGATACATGACATGAAGGCAGTCCCATCCAGCTATCATCAGTGTGTAAAGCTTCCAAGTCCATTGGGAGTGGTGAAAATTGAGAGCGATCAACAAGAGGCTAAGAATTGTTACACATCCTCAATGAAGCCAGCCTCAAGACCAAGGGAGCAATAGCAATTAAAGTATCCTTCAAGAGATGTCTTGGAGGCAAGAGAACAGGATTTGAAAGAAATCCTCATGGATCCTGATGATCCTAAATCCAAGATCTTCATAGGATCAGGGATCCTTAGCGACATTGAACATGAGCTAGTATCCTTCCTTAAAAGAAGGAAAACTACCTTTTCCTGGAAACATGAGGATATGACAGGTATATCTAAAGATATAATTACTCATAAACTTGGCATTGACAGGTAATTCAATCCAATTCATCAAAAGAGGAGGAAGTTTGCACCTGAAAGGAATGCTATTATCCTGGAAGAGGTAGACAAACTACTTCGGGCAGGTATGATAAGAGAGGTTAAGTATCCAAGATGGTTAGCCAATGTGGTTGTTGTTCAAAAGAAAAATGGAAAGTGGAGGGTATGTGTCGATTTTATTGATTTAAACAAGGCATGTCCCAAGGATCCTTTCCCATTACCCCACATTGACTCCATGGTGGATGCTACCGCGGGTCATGAGTTTTTTACTTTTATGGATGCTTCATCTGGATTTCAACAAATTCAGATTGAACCATCTGATCAAGAGGATACAGCCTTTATGACTCCAACTAGTATATACTGTTATATTGCTATGCCATTTGGATTAAGGAATGCAGGTGCTACTTATCAAAAGCTAATCAAATATTTGGAGATAGTCAAAGAATTGGCACTCTCTTTTGTTTCCTTTAGTTTGACACAGGTACCAAGGGAAGAGAATGCAGAGGCTGATGCATTAGCTAATCTAGGATCATCCTTGAAGATCATATAACTATGGAGATAGGAGAAGATTCTGCAATCATCCCTAGTGGTGATACTCAACCTCATTCAGGATCATGGATCCTCCCAATCATGAGATATATACAACATGGAGAGATTCCTACAGGAGAAAACCCAAGGGCTTTCAAAATTAAGGTATCTCAATTTACAATATTAAATAATATGTTGTATAAACGATCTCTTGCAGGACCATATCTAAGATGCATTGAGGATCCTGAAATCCAAGAAGTCCTACAGGATTTCCAGGAAGGAGATTGTGGAAACCACACTGGGGGCAGGGCATTATTCTCAAGGATCCTGAGGACAGGATACTATTGGCCCACTATGAAGAAGTGTGATCCTTGTCAGAGGCATAGTAATATCCTTCACCAACCAGCAGAGCTCTTGCATCCTATATCCTCTTCCTGGCCATTCATGAGATGGGGAATGGATATAGTTGGAAAGCTTCCTAAGGCACCTGGTGGAAAAGTATTCATGCTTGCTATGACTGATTACTTCTCTAAGTGGATAGAGGCTGAAGCCTTTGCTCAAGTCAGAGAAAAGGAAGTTATATCCTTTATTAAAAGAAACATTATTACTAGATTTGGTATCCCTTCTGAAATTGTTTGTGATAATGGATCCCAATTTATTGGGAGTAGAACTACTAACTTTTGTGACAGTTGGGGGATTAAGATGATAACATCAACGCCAGTCCACCCACAAGCTAATGGTCAGGCAGAATCATCCAACAAGATCATTATCAACAATTTGAAGAAGAAGCTTGGATCCAAGAAAGGAAAATGGGCAGAAGAACTACCTTATGTGCTTTGGACTGATAGAACAACTCCCAAGAATGCTACAGGCCAAACTCCATTTTCTTTGCTATTTGGGGCAGAATCAGTGATCCCTACAGAGATGGTGGTTCCAACCGCAAGAACAAGCATTCGTGATCCTAAAGAAAATGCTGAAAACTTGGTTCAAGACTTGGATACTATAGAAGAAATCAGGGATTTGGCAAGGATAAGGATGGCTAGTTATCAACAAAGGATGGCTGGAGCCTACAACAAAAATGTCAGGATCAGGAAATTCCAAGTTGGTGATATGGTATTAAGGAAAGCATTTCAGAATACCACCAATCCTGCTGATGGAAAGCTAGCACCAAAGTGGGAAGGCCCCTATTTGATTGAAGCTGAGGCAGGAAAGGGGGCATATCGATTGCTAACAATGGAAGGTGACTTGCTACCAAGAGCTTGGAATGCTGTCCACTTAAAGAAATACTTCATATAACAAGGATCCATGATCCTTACCTGACAAGTATCCTTGAAGGATCCTTACAGGACAGATGATCCTCATTTTGGTAATATTCTAATCTCAAACTATTTCATTCTTTAATTATCCTATATAAGGGTAAGGATCCTGTATCCTTTATCCTCCTTTCACTTGATTCTGAGTTTTGAAGGTTCAGGTATCCTTAACAAAGGAGTGATTATCCACAGAAGTATCCAGTTATTTGGGCTTGATCCCAGTTATTTGGGCTTGACCCCAGTTATTTGGGCTTGACCCCAGTTATTTGGGCTAGTCCCCAGTTTGGGCATGTCCCCAGTTTCGCCAGTAGCGCACGATGATCCTAGCATAGTTCATGGCAATGGGACCAGTACTCGCTTTAGGGGCTGACAATTTCATTGTACTGGCTATATTCAGGATCCTATGTATAATGGTAGAGGTACCATACATCCGTTCCTAAGGTTTCTAACGTTTTCACGTTAGCTAAGGTTTTGACATTTTCATGTCACTAAGTTTGGATAGTCGCCAGTGAGGGCCATACTCCAGTTTACACACGATCCTTTGGGCTTGTCCCCAGTTATCCTTTGGGCTTGTCCCAAGTTATCCTTTGTGCTTGTCCCCAGTTATCCTTTGGGCTTGTTCCCAGTTATCCTTTGGGCTTGTCCCCAGTTATCCTTTGGGCTTGTCCCCAGTATATTGGGCTTGTCCCCAGAATTGTTGGGCTTGTCCCCGGTTTCTAACTCGTATCTTATATTGGCTTAGTCCCAAGTTGTATCCTATTTCAGGTTTTTGGAGATAAGTGACCAAGGATCCTTGATCCTTACTTTCTAATAAGGTTTGTCTTTTGGGTTATCCTGATTATAAGTGTGAAAGGATAGGATCCTAACTTGGATTCTCAGGTATGATCCTTAACTATTTTGATTTTATCCATTATTCATTTAAGTAACCCTTATCCTTTGACAACTGAACTTATGATCCTTAAAATGTGTTACTTTTCAGAACTTGTTAACTATAGGATATGTGATCCTTGATCATATCCTAAACTTTTTGAGGATATTTATTAAATTTTTTCTTTACTTAACAAATTTAAACAAAATGAATATCACAACAATTGAAAAGTAAAGTACTAACAAGGATAGTAACACGGGAGATAGCCAAAAAGTTAAAGTTATTTTATTCACAAAAGATTAAACCCTTCAAGGTTGTCAAAATTGCCAACCCACGTTTTTACCAGCAAAACGTGGCCCGTCCACATGGGTTGGCAAAGGGTGTCCATTGTTCATAGGTCTAGAAAGTGCAGGAATCAAAAGACGGCAGGATCACAATGGCTTCATCCCCCAAACATAGGATCCCTCCACCATTTGTAATCCTACCTATTGTTCAAAGGATCCATGATCCTTAACCCTAATTACTATTGTTCAAGATACAACCCATCATTGTTCAACAAAAATACCATAACCAAACTACCAAATTCTAAAAAAGAAAAATATGGGCTCCGGCTACGTCTAGAAATGTCCTTCATCGCCCATTCATGCAGCCTACGCCTTCGCTGCATCACCATATCCTCCAGCTCCGGTATCCTTCACCTGATCCTTGCCACTGCCACTAGCCTCGATTGCCAGAACCTCTTCAGCCTCTTCTTCATCCTCCAACTCAGCCAGCCTAGCCTTCCAACCCTCCATGTCCCAGTTGCTCCTGTCAAAGGCAGGATCTTGAGCTTCTTGGGCCATCTGCAGCTTGGTCTTGTACATGGCAATGGCAGCGGAGACTTTGGCATCCTGCATGATCTCGTGCTTCTCATAGTCAGCATTGATCTGGGCTGCAACCATCTTAGTCTTGGCATCATTGAGATCCTTTTCGAGGGAAGCAATCTTGTGATCCTTGAGCACCGCCACTTTTTGGAGGTCAGAGTATTTCTCCTCAAGCTCTTCAACATTCCCAACATAGTCCTCTATTTCGGCAAATTTCTGCAAAAAAGACAATATAAAGTTAGGATCACATGATCCTCAAGTGGATAGGATAACTAAGCTAAGTCAGTGATCCTTACATCAGCAAAGTACTCAAGGAACTGGTGACGGATCAGAGGCAAGCCTTCTAAGTTGTCAGCTTCAGAGGTCTTCCTTTTCTTTCCACCTCTTCCCTTTGAAGTGGTTGCCTTGGGGACTATGACAGAGGGGCTAGCAGCAGACATTTTCTTTGAGGATCGAACAGTGTCAAGGTCAGTGACACTGAATTTGGAGGCAGATCTTGAAGATTTTCCAGCACCTACACATTCAAAACAGATAAGTATCCTTATCCTATTCATATTTAACTATTTATTTAAACATTTAATTATGTAAAAAACAGGATACTTACTCGACATAGTGACAGAACCTGAGGATACTTCTTGAGAATCCTGGGTGTTTGTTTTGAATGACCTTGTTGCAGGATCAAGTTTTCTGAAAGCAGCAAGCCTTTCCTTGGTGGCAGGTGATGGTATAAGGTGCGGAACAGAGATAGCTGTACAAAAGAAACAAAAGCATGTTAGTGATCATCATCAGAAACAAGCTTATTTGGTGATCCTTCTAAGGATCCTCTATCCTACCATGGGTGGTCCACTTCCTTGGCAGATCCTTTCCATCCGGGATAGAATCCCTTCTGATAAAGAAGAATCGCCGTTTCCAGTTGGTATCATTCTTAGTGGCTTTGAAGATGGGGTGTTCTTCACCGGGTTTACGCTTGAATAGATATCGGTGGGATCCAAATGTTGTGAGGTCATACATCTCTGCCAACTCCGACATTCCTAGAGCAATTCCTTCTTGCTCAATGATCCTTTCGAGGGTATATAAGACCCTCCAGATCATTGGCATAGCTTGAATGTAGGAGATGCCGGTGAGGGAGAAGAAAGACTGGGTGAATTCGGGGAAAGGATATGAGTATCCTCTTGTGAAAGGGGTGACCGGGAAAGCTACCCAAGTTTCAGAAACGTAATCACTTAGAACGGTGGGATCAAACGGTTTGAAATCGGTGTTCGCCAGAAAGCAATGTCGGATCCTGTCTATTTGTGGGTCAGTGAAGCAGCATCTTTCTTTCGCCGAATCTTTGATGATCCCCTGGCTCTTAAGAGGACTGTCTTTTGTGTGATCCTTAGCCGGAGAGGATCTTAACATCATCTTGGTCATAAGGGCAGAGAAGAAGATGAACAAAGAAAGAAAACGTAAAGGGAGAAGAGGAAGAGAGATACCTGCTTGATCTTCGAATGTGGATTTAAAGGGAGTTTCTCTTGAATTTAAATGCGAATTGATCCCTATCCATAACTTCAATTTATAATGATGGTTTTGCAGGATAGTCACCTCACTGACGTCATGCTCGTAACGGCTAGTCCGACTCCAACGGCTAGTTATCCGTTGATTTGTTACGGATAAGAAAAAAAATACAACTCGTTATTTTACATTATTACTCCTTATATTTTGGGGGCAATTGTTAGGGGAGGATTTCTCAATGATCAGTGATCCTCAATTACTGTTGGGTTTGGTGATCCTCACTTCTGTTTGAATTGGTGATCCTCAGAAGTATTACAGGATCAGGATCATGGATCATCGTAAGGATCCTTATACTAACGATTGTCTACTTTGAATATGGTATTGTTTTGCAGGAGTACGAGCTTGGACTTGGTCTTGGCGATATTCCTTGAGCATATTCCATGGCTTATTCCGCACGTGCTTAACTGAAGGGGACGTTATGGAGTTCGTGGAGGACTTGCATGAAATGCGGAATGTTTGTTAGCTTAGATATTTTTCCATTTTTAAACGGGGTAGCGAGCTAAAAAAACACTTAGCTATTTTTGGCTACACACACACTCTTGCAACTGCTCTCACCAGCTCTCGATAATTCACTTGGCGATTACACACATTTTTACACAATACACTATAGTGATCCTAGTAATTAGCTCGCTATCATTCGAAGTTGTAATACATTTCTTGTTTAATTTGAGTTGGTGATCGGTAGTTTCCATCACCTGAGGTTTTTTATGCCGGAGATCATTCATTGATCAAGGGCTTTTTCCTCGTATAAATCTTTGTGTCACTTATTCATTCCATTTCTGAGTGATCCTCAACGTTGTTCATTGATTCAAGCATCATACCTCACAACAGAAAGTTTGGTTGCATTGTCATTGCTTGATTTTTGACCAAAACAGAAGTGACAGGAGCAACTCATGATGTGTGTAGCCAATGAAGTGTGATGGATGGTAGGGGTCTGAGATTGGCATAGAGTATGGTGGGAACCATCGGAATGGCTCGTCAAGCGGTGTAGATGTACAGTGAGTGAAAGGTGTTGCCTGAGGGATCGGAGGGAAAGCTGCTGAAGCAAAAGGGTCATAACTAGGGTGCTGGCCCGAAGTACCTTCCCCTGGACGGGGTGCAGGGATGTCCTGTAGGAAAACAATCGGTAAATCAGTGCGGTGAACATCAGACTCTACAAGAAGGAGAGGAGCAACATCAACAGGTGGAGGTGGAGGAATGAATGGCTCAGTAAGAGGATGATCAACAGGTGCAGGTACCGGGTCTGGAATAAGAGGTGCAATATCTGGTAATCCAAACGGAGCATGGTCAGGATCAGGAATCGGCTCAGGATCAATAGGTGCAACATCAGGCTGACCAAAAGGAACAGGAGCTAGCTCAGGGGCAGGCTCTGGATCATGTGGAGGTGTGGGGACACGAGCAGGGGATGGTGCAGCAGACATAGTGGTGTCGTCATCAGAATCGGTAGCATAGAGCTGCATTCCGGCCACCCGTAAAGCTGAAGAAGTCACAGACTCAAAGGAGTCTAAAACCGAATGCAAACTGGAATCAGAAGATAACTCTATGACATGAATAACAGGAGGAGGGACAACAACAACATCCTCATCAATCTCCCTGTCGCCCTGGGCGTCAGCTGGGGGACCGTCTACAAACAAATCTACATCGTCATCAAACAAGTCATCGAAAGGCCAATTCTCAGGAGGAATGACCACAAGAGGAACGGGATCGAGGATCGGGGCCACGATGTGCTCACCATTGGGGTGACCAGTGATGAGATGATCATGGACTGGAACAATAATGTCAAAAGGATCCTCGACGGGGAAACCATCAGCAATAGGTAAATCATCACCAAAATCTGGTAGCACGAATGGCTATAAGTCGTCCTTGTCCTCGGACAGCATATCGGGATCACTCTCGGTGTCCGACGTATATATCTCTGGCGCGGGCATAACCTCGTCATCCGAAACGACAACCATCGGGTCGTGGGCATCAGGTAACCCACTCTCGGAAGATGACATGTGTGCCTGTAACATATCAATCATAACATGTGCACATATATTAACCACTATCACACAGTGCATACAAACAAAACAATCATCACTTAGACATGTATTTACGTTATCCTTCATAAAACTCTTTCTATCTTTCCTATTCTACCCCATGCAGACTAACCACCAATGTGACCTTGCAATCGTGTTTCTTATCTTTTCTTTTGTAAAACGTTTGTTCCACGGATCTGGGCGTTGTATGTATGCAACGAAAAATTACTTTGTGAAAATATTTTCGTGAGAGAGCCCTAATGGTTGTAGTCTAGACTCGAGAAGGAATCCTAGTTCGCTACAATCGAAGCTCTGATACCAAACTGTCACACCCTGACTTTTGCGGAAGCGTGATTACGTGTGACTTGCTTAATATCATTGCATTCAACTATAACCAACAACTACATGATAGAAACCATGATGTTCATCCATAATTAAGTTTCAAAATAATACAACCATCATTGTTTTAATCCAACTCTGACTTCATGTTTAAAATACAACACAAATAAACTTGTAAGTTCCGTAAAGGTCTTCACAAAAGACACTAATAAACTAGGATTTGAGCCATGTATCTTATCCAAGATAAAATACACAATTCAACCCTTAAACGCTGGATGACATCTTTTATTTGAAGACACAACTTGAAAATACTTGATCGCCCACCAGATCCATGATCAATTTCCTGAAATACATGTGTTATGGGTGGTTTTCTGCTCATATATCCTGAATAATATTCTGATCGTGTTTCTTTTGTTATGATCAGGATACCGGATCAGGATATTGGTAACATCCTGATATATTATCCTGGTAGTGACTAATTAATCCACGTGCAGGTTAATGGTGCAAGTCTATAACGTTCAAGTGGACTTCTTCTCCTAAAGACTTGGGAAAATCTGTTGGAATACGAACGTTGAAGCCGGAAGACGTGGACTACAACGTTCACAAAGGGAATATTCGTTATATCCCAGATTTTAGGCTAGTTAATTAGTTTTGTTTTACTATAAATAGGATTGATCGGATCAGATAAGGACACACACAATCTCTCGAACTCTCTTGCTCTCTAGCTGCAATCACTCACAAACACTCACACTTGTATTCAAATCGCATTGTAACACCTAGTCGATCCGTATCATATCCTGCACTGTATCCTGATATTTGAAGTAATAAGAAGAACAAGGCAGTTGTGATTGTCAGCTCCCGAGGTTTTGTGCCGGTGATCTAGATTGATCAAGGGCTTTCCTCGTACATCCCGTGTCACCCATTACATTTTCGCTCATTGTTTGATTGTAGATACAGCTCTATATCCTGAGCTGTATCCTGAAAACTGTCTTTGCAAACAACTAAATCAGCATATTTTCGATACACATTCTTAGCACACTACCTCACTTAACTAATTTAATCACTTAATTGCTTCGGTAATTTTTGACCAAAACAATTTGGCGCCCACCGTGGGGCAAGTGGTGCTATTTCTACTAAAAGCTTTTGCAAAATCATTACGTGGTATTCTGTTTTCAAAACTTTTTGCTACACTGTTTTCAATGGCCTCAAGATCAAACATGAGCTCTTTTACCGTGTCTGCTACAACATCTGCAACGATTGGTTCGGTGCTTCAACCACCTCCTCCAAGGACGCAAGCTTCTTCACAGCCTCAGGATATTATCCCCACTCGGAATATTCAAGGATCTACTCCTGTTTTGGCCTCTAATGATGAAATTCTAACTTTATTTGGTAGTGTATAGGAACAGATGAAGCAACAGCAGGAGACCAACCAAATGCTGATGAGAGAGATACAACTCTTGAAATCCAGCTCAAGCAGGCCCGCTGAGGATACTGTCATTCCCTTGCATCCTAGAGCTTTGAACTTCAGTTCGGCAGTATATACTGAGGATAACAGGGGGAATATCGTGCCTAGCCATACTCAGAATCATACTCCTGAGATACCCTCTTCGGTCAGGGTGTCAACTGTGAGAAGCTCAGGATATGCTTCAGGATATGGCCAGAATCCTCAAACTAGTAATGTGTCTAATAATACTAATACTCTTATTACTAATGGTCTTGGATCTTTGCAGGATGCAGGTATGACATCAGCATTTTCTAGGGATCTTTAAAAATTGAAGGACATGATATCGAGTGTACCTGGAGTAGTCCAACCGATCCCAGAAGTATCCCAGGATAGCCAAAAGATATCACGGTTTGCATATCCTATTTGTGATGCTGAAATCCCAAAAAGATTTCAAACCCCCAACATGAGGCTCTATGACGGAACTACAGATCCTAAAGAGCATATTGCTCAGTATAGGGAAAGGATGGAAATCAACCCTATCCCTCCAGATCTCAAGGAAGCATGCCTCTGCAAGGGTTTTGGTTCTACCTTAACAGGATCAGCCTTAAAATGGCTCTTAAATGTTCCACCTCATTCAATTACATCGTTCGCTCATTTAGTCAATTTGTTTAATACCCAATTCTCTTGCAGTCAAAGTTTTGAAAAACTAACCAGTGATCTTTACAGGATAACTCAAGGACCTCAGGAATCCTTGAGGGATTATGTGAACAAGTTTAGCAGGGAATCTCTGGATATCCCACACCTTGATGTTGCAACAGCTGTGCAGGCATTCAAAATGGGGTTGCAAAAGGATTCCCAATTTATCAGGATCTTGTAATGAATCCTTGCAGGAACCTGGATGAAGCTCGAAACAGGGCTTTAAGATATATTCGACTGGAGGATGACAAAAAGATGCAAGAGAAGATGAATTCATCCACAACCTATGAATCAACCAACAGGAAGTCGGAATCCTCGTACAAACCTTATCGCTCTAAGCCATATGGCAGGAATGACAGCAAGAAAGTGAATGCTGTAGAAAACGAGGATCCTGAGGAGTATCCTGAGCTATCAGAATATTGTTTTTCTGTTAATATACCTGAACTGATGTATGCTATGCAGGGTTTAGGAGACAAAGCGGTGGCCTAGGAAGAACCAACAAAAAGCCGATTGGAAGGATAAATCCAAGTGGAGTGCCTTCCATGAGGATTTTGGACATGTTACAGAAGATTGCATTGCCCTCAGGAAAGAAATAAGCTATCTGTTGAGCAAAGGATATCTGAAGGATCTTCTGGGAAGAAAGAAGAATAAGGGTTAGGATACCGAGAAGGATCCTGAACGTGCAGCATCACCTCCTGCAGATGCCAAGATAATTAACTTCATTTCAGGAGGATCCGACATTTATGGGACTTCATACTCTGCTGCGAAAATACATGCAAAGGAGGCTAAGGCAGAAAGGGGAGATAAGCCGACCAGGATGTCAACCCTCACAACTGAAAAAGTAATCATGTTCGACAGTGATGACAGGGATACTGTCCAGGATCCTCACCATGATGCTTTGGTAATAACTTTATATGTTGCTAATCATTTTGTGCGCAGGATACTGGTAGATAATGGCAGCTCCATCAACATAATTCAGCTGGAAACATAGAAGAGGATGAATGTATCCCCGATGGATATTACTTCGAAATCCACTGTGCTTGTTGGGTTCAGTGGAGAAGCCAGGAATACCGTGGGAGAAATAAAGTTGCCTATGTATGTTGAAGGGGTCAACTCAATGCAACGCTTCTGTGTTATGGACTCCTTATCCTGCTACAATATTATATTGGGTAGGCCATGGATCCATGATATGAAAGCTGTGCCATCTACCTATCACCAGTGCATCAAGATACCTACCCCTTGGGGGGTTGTCAAAGTGGAAATTGATCAACAAGAAGCGAAGGAGTGTTATTCTTCCTCGATGAAATCCTCAACCGAACCCAACGCAGCATAGCAATTAAAGATGCGAGCCCAGGATATCATGGAGGCTTCAGAGCAGGATGTTAAGAAATTTATCCTAGATAAGGATAATCCAGATATCTCGGTGCTCGTAGGAACCAATATCCCTCAGGATATTGAAAATCAATTAACTAACTTTTAAAATGCAGGATGTCAACATTCGCATGGAAACATGAGGATATGACAGGTATTTCCAAGGATATTATAACTCACAAGCTCGGAATTGATAGGTCTTAGCCTATCCAACAGAAACGAAGGAAGTTTGCTCTAGAACGAAACGCGATCATTCAGGAAGAGGTTGAAAGATTATTAATGAACAAGATGATTAGGGAAGTTAAATTTCCCAAATGGCTAGCAAATGTAGTTGTGGTGCAAAAGAAAAATGGGAAATGGAGAGTTTGTGTAGATTACACAGACTTGAATAAAGCATGTCCTAAAGACCCATTTCCCCTGCCTCATATCGACACAATGGTGGATACTACTGCCGGTCATGAAATGTTAACCTTCATGGATGCATCCTCAGGATTCCAGCAAATACAAATGGAACCTGCGGACCAGGAGGATACCGCTTTCATGACACCAACAGGTATTTATTGTTATACTGCTATGCCTTTTGGTTTGAAAAACACAGGTGCAACGTACCAGAGATTGGTGAACATGATGTTTAAAGACAAACTGGGGGACACCATGGAGGTATACATTGATGATATTGTGGTAAAGTCCAAGAAAGCTGAGGATCATCTCCGGGATATTAAAAGAGCATTCGATATCCTGGACCAGTACAACATGAAACTAAATCCTGCCAAATGCCATTTCGGAGTGGGGGCAGGAAAGTTTCTAGGATACATGGTGACTAAAAGGGGGATCGAAGCAAGCCTGGAACAGACTAAAGCTATCCTGGATATCAAGTCACCTTCAAACATGAAAGATGTACAAAGATTAACAGGGCAAGTAGCAGCACTAAACAGGTTTATATCAAGATCCTTGGAAAGATGCAAGGAATTCTACGATATCCTGAAGAAGAATAAGAAGTTCGAATGGGGAGAGAAGCATGAAGCAACCTTGCAGGAATTAAAGCAGTATCTTTCAACTGCACCACTATTGATGAAGCCCAAGGATGGTGAACCATTATCCCTATATCTTGCAGTATCAGGGAACGCAGTAAGTGCTGTCCTGGTAAAGTATCACGAAGGTCAGCAGTATCCTGTCTATTATGTTAGCAAAAGTTTATTAGATGCTGAAACTATATATTCTCCTTTAGAAAAATTGATATTGGCCCTAGTTATGGCATTGACAAAGCTTAGACATTATTTTGAGACACATAGGATTCATGTTAAAACTAATTATCCTGTTAAAAATGTGCTTAGGAAACTTGAGATGTCAGGAAGAATGGCTAAATGGTCAGTAAAATTAAGTGCCTATGATCTAGTATATGAACCTAGAAATGCCATAAAGTCTCAGGCTCTAGCTGACTTTGTGGCTGATTTCAGTAGTGATATTCAAAATAAAGTAGACCTAGAAGTACAACAGCTAGGCGAAAATCTAGAATACTGGACATTATATACTGATGGTGCATCTAATGTAAGAGGTGTAGTGTCACACCCCCAAAATCCACATGCGGAGTATCGCCGCTTGGAGGCGTGACTGACCAGGATCAAGCCACCAATCATATTGAACATAACAAGTAATAAGTAAAATTCAACCACACAATATGAAAGGTGTTTCAAATCAAAACGTAGTTAAGTGTTTAGCGGAAGCATAATTGTAAAACCCAATGTAAGTATTAAGTACGAAATAAAGTAATGTTTTTAGCATGGCACGCACTGCCATGTCCCACAACGACCGCGCCTCCCTGTGCAAGCTCCATGAGTACCTAACGACCTGCAAGGCATGTAACAACGAGTCAACAACAAAGTTGAGCGAGTTCACAGTTGGCTGTTTAGTTATAGCATTCGTTTCGTAAATCATATGTTCGTTTTGTGAACCATGTATCGTATTAATTCGTATCGCGGTCTCCCAGACATGTTTGCAAAGATTAGTGGGGGCTTCCCATGTGTTACTAGACCGTGCATATTGACTACTACGATAATGTAAGTGGTGCCCTAAGTCAATGTCTATCAGCATTGACCCTTTGCCCATAGTCCATTAGTACACGCCTGTCCGACTGGCACGGTGTGAGGTTTGTTAAACCTAATAGCGCTATTAACTAATGACCCGCTCGCCATAGGCCTCGGCGATTAAGTCGATATAAATGAGGGACTTCATGATAGAGGTTTGGTCCAGTGTGTATAATCGTGTTGTCCTACCCAAGGAGGACGAACGTACGTGTCCTACCCAAGGAGGATAAGCGAGGTTGTAGTTACCGTTTAATGTATTAACCCATTCCCAACCCTTGGGAATCCCATGCCTTGGAAAGAGTGTGAACTCACCTTGGTTTGCTCGGTATGCTAAACTATGTGCTCACAAGTAATCAATCAAGTCCTATAGTATGCATGTATACACGGTCAGTTCATGTTGGTAAGGTTTCACATGTACTCTAAGTCACTAAGTGTACTGGATAGTTTACATCAAGTAGCACATAAATAGTTATTCAATTTCACACAACTCATGCTTCACGTAGTTGGGTTCTCAATCTAATCTAACATGAATTATCAACTTACAGACATGATAAGCTTAACTGAGTTAACAGAGTTAACATGTTTGAACGAGTTAACCCACTTAACATACTTAACATAGTTGGCACAATTAGCATAGTTAACATAACCTAGTTAACATACTTAACGGAGTTAACAACTTAACAGGTTTAACAAACTAACAGAGTTACAAACTAACAGAGTTGCAAACTAACAGAGTTACAAACTAACAGAGTTACAAACTAACAGAGTTGATATTCATAACACACGACGAAATTAATGTGGCAAAATCCCTTAGGGGTTTTCGTCGGGCTGAAGTATGACGAAATCACTTAGGGTTTTCGTGGCATATTCATCATCAACAGTTACACACCCAGAACCCTAATGATCATCTACAATACCCCGACTTCATCATATAGTCATTCAGTCATATTAATTCATGCAATCCTCCATGCATACAAGGCATTAATACGAAAGCATTCAACACTGAATTAATATGATTACCATACATTAAACTAAACATGCACTGAGAACTATCCAATTATTAACACAATATCAGATCTAACCCACAAGTCTGTACCATCGTGCCAAAACAATATCATATAATAGTATCCCATGTTACTTCAAATTATATTTCATTTTGCGTGGAAACCCTAGTCATTGACTAATGATAGCACCTAGCATATTATATCAAATTTAAAAACACATATAGCAAACACATGACTACTGACAATCACATGCAATTATGAGGACAATAGCCGACAATCATGAAGGATCCTTATCCAATTGACTGCATTTTCAAGACATCACACATGCATTACTAAAGGATATTGACTAACATAATAAGACAAGTAATGATCTTTACTGACCGAGATGTATGGTGACTGGAACAAAGGATCCGAATGGTTCAATGATGATGTTAATTGCCGTCGGTTTGCAGGGAGGGAGAGATCTAGGGTTTGCCGAATGATAGTTTTTCGTAAAGGTTGGAAATCAAAAATATATAACAGACCGTCACTGGGCCCAAAGCCCATTCCTGTTTTCGCCGGCTTCATATTGGACGAAAACACTTAGGTGTTTTCGTGGGGAGGGTGTTTTCGGGTGTAGGGTGTTTGGCAAAAGTTCCATTTTATTAATCATACAACACATATATTAATATAAGACATATATCAACATACACACTTTTAAGGCACACCATATATAACATATCAATCACAATACGATTTAACATATTACAAACGTGTACAGTTGTGAAACAAACAAGTCGTGTAAACAAACAACTTAAACAATTAACGCGCAATTAATGCGAAGATGGAAGTCTTGGAAACTCGAGTTGTCACATTATCCCCAACTTGAAAGAAATTTTGTCCCGAAATTTAGCACGTGGTTACTGAGGAAGCTAGTTGTGTTGTGTAGTTTACTGGTTTTCCTGGGGTGTCACATCATCCACCCGTTGATTTGGAATTTCATCCCGAAATTCTGTAGTAGCTTCAGCCTCAGTAGTGGTTGCACTGTTTCCGAACAACTGGGGATATTTGAGTTTCATTTGATCTTCTCGTTCCCAGGTAAACTATGGGCCACGACGGGAGTTCCAACGAACTCGAACAAGAGGTATTCTAGTGTGCTTGAGGGCCTTAACGTCTCGGTTCATGATTTCAACTGCTTCCTCGACGAATCGCAACTGATCGTCGATAGTGAGCTCCTTCAAAGGAACTATGAGGGTCTCATCTTCAGATTCGACACGTGAAAAACGTTGTGAACTGCACTGAGTTATGCGGGCAGGTTTAGTTTGTAGGCCACTTTGCCTATTTTCTCTATGATTTCAAATGGTCCAACGTATCGCGGATTAAGTTTGCCCCTTTTTCCCAAGCGAACCACACCCTTCCAGGGTGAGACTTTGAGTAGAACCCGGTCCCCGAATTCTAGAGGTTTCCTACTCTTATCAGCGTAGGCTTTCTGACGGTCGCGAGCTGCCGCCTTGCGTTGTCGTATCTGAGCAATCCTTTCTGTTGTGTCTACTACAAGTTCTGGACCCGTGATCTGACTATCACCCACCTCTTCCCAACAAAGAGGTGATCAGCATTTACGCCCGTACAATGCCTCAAATGGAGTGGCTTGGATGCTGGTGTGGTAACTGTTGTTATACGAAAACTCCACTAACGGGAGATGTTTTTCCCAGCCGTTGCCGAAATCGATTACACATGCCCACAGCATGTCTTCTAGGGTTTGGATGCTGCGTTCAGACTGCCCATCCATTTGCGGGTGGTAAGCTGTGCTCATGTCTAATCGTGAGCCAAAGGACTTGTGCATTGCTTGCCACAGTTCAGAAGTAAAACGCGCATCACGATCGGAGATAATGGAGGTTGGCACCCCGTGCCTCGAGATAACTTCCTTAAGGTAGACGTCTGCTAGAGTAGAGAACTTGTCTGTTTCTTTGATAGCCAAGAAGTGTGCAGACTTTGTGAGTCGATCCACGATCACCCAAATAGTATCATTCCCACGTTGAGATCTAGGCAGGCCAGTAACAAAATCCATGGAAATTTGCTCCCAATTCCATTGTGGTATTTCTGGTTGTTGGAGTAGGCCCGATGGTTTCTGATATTCAGTCTTGACTCTCGCACAAGTCAAACACTTGCTAACGTAAGTTGCTATGTAAGCTTTCATGCTAGGCCACCAATACGTAGTTTTCAAGTCGTGGTACATCTTATCCGAACCAGGATGTACTGAATAACGTGACTTATGTGCTTCATCCATCACCAGTTCGCGTAAGTTTCCATAGTGTGGGACCTAAATGCGCCCTGTAACGTAGTAAGCGTCGTCTTCCTTTTGTTCTAATCATTGCCTTCAGCCACGTAGGGCTTCAGCCCTGACGTTTTCTGGTTTCAATGCTTCCACCTGAGCATCTCGTATCTGTGAAGGAAGACTAGATTGGATGGTGAGTTGTAGTGCTCGCACACGCCTAAGTGTGGTATCTTTTCGACTGGGGGCGTCAGCCACAACATTTGCCTTGCCCGGATGGTACTTGATGGCACATTCGTAATCATTCAGTAGCTCGACCCATCGACCTTGTCGCATGTTCAACTCCTTTTGCTTGAAGATATGCTCGAGACTCCTGTGATCGGTGTAGATAGTGCACTTGGTACCGTACAGGTAATGTCTCCATATCTTGAGCGCGAAAACGACAGCTCCCAGCTCCAAATCATGTGTGGTGTAGTTCCTTTCATGAACTTTGAGTTGGCACGAAGCATAAGCAATGACTTTATCCCGTTGCATCAATACACAACCAAGACCCTGAATTGACGCGTCGCAATAGACCACAAAATCATCTGTGCCTTCAGGCAATGAGAGGATCGGTACGCTACAAAGTCTATCCTTTAAGTGCTGAAACACCGTTTCCTGTGCATCACCCCAACGATAGGTGACACCCTTTTGCGTTAGTAGAGTAAGCGGCTGTGCAATCTTCGAGAAGTCTTTGATGAACCTTCTGTAGTAGCCTGCCAAACCCAAGAATTGGCGGATATCTGTTGGTGTACGGGGTGTAGGCCAGTTCTTAATCGAGTCTACCTTGGATAGATCAACGTGTATCCCATCCTTGTTTACCACGTGGCCTAGAAAGTGGACTTCACGAAGCCAGAAGTCGCATTTTGAAAACTTAGCGTACAACTGTTCTGCTCGAAGGAGTTCCAAAATGAGTCGTAAATGCTGCTCGTGTTCCTCCCGACTCTTAGAGTAGATCAGAATGTCGTCAATGAATACAATCACAAACTTATCTAAGTAAGGCTTGCACACTCTGTTCATAAGATCCATAAAGACTACAGGCACGTTTGTTAACCCGAATGGCATGACCAGAAACTCGTAATGGCCGTAGCGTGTTCTGAATGCTGTTTTGGAGACGTCCTTGTCCCGGAATCTCAGTTGATGGTAGCCTGATCTCAGATCAATCTTTGAATAGTAGCTCGACCCTTGCAGCTGGTCGAACAAGTCGTCAATGCGTGGAAGAGGATAGCGATTCTTTACAGTCACCTTGTTTAGTTCGCGGTAATCTATGCACATACGGAAGGTACCGTCTTTCTTTTTCACAAACAACATGGGAGCTCCCAAATGAAACCCTTATTCAAGAGTTCTTGCAATTGCTTGGACAGTTCTTCAAGTTCGGTTGGAGATAAGCGATAAGGTGCTCGAGCTATGGGCGCTGCTCCAGGAGCTAGCTCGATTTGAAATTCGACCTGGCGATGAGGCGGTAGACCAGGTAATTCCTCAGGAAACACTTGAGGATAGTCACTTACAACTGGAATATCCTCTATCTTCTTCTCTTTCGTTGATGCGTTAGTAACGAGTGCTAAAATAGCAGTGTGGCCCTTTCACAAACACTTCTGGGCCTTAAGAAAGGAGATGATGCCCACTACAACACCACTCTTGTCGCCTTGAATTACGAGAGGTTCTTTGCCAGAACGGGGAATACGAACAATCTTCCCTTTGCATAGGATCTCTGCTTGCTGTTGGGATAGCCAATCCATCCCAATGACGATGTCGAAACTACCCAGAACTATTGGAATGAGGTCGATAGAGAAGGTCTGACCAGCTAGAACGAGGTTACAACCCTTGACTATGTGTGTGGCCTCTAACCTTTTACCATTAGCTAACTTTACGACATGTTTGGTGTTCAAATGTGTTGGTGTGCGCTTTAACATTTGACTAACTTTTAGAGACACATAACTGGTATCGGTACCCGTATCAAATAAAACAGTAACATAAAAGTCGTCGAGAAGGAACTTACCCATCACCACATTAGGATCATTCCTTACGTCACCCTGACCCAGCACGAACACATGGCCTCGGGCGCCATTCTTTCCATTGTTTCCCCCGTTGTTATCCCCATTGTTGTTCCCATTGCCCTGATTATTGTTGTTGTTGTTCTGATTCTGGCTTAACTGAGGGCAGTTCAGCTTGAAATGGCCTTCAGCACCACACAGAAAGCACCCCCTGTTTCCTCGCTGTTGCTGCTGCTGGTTCTGTGGAGCGGGTGGTTGTTGCTGATGGTTCTGATTCGCAGGTCGTGAGCTCCTGCAATCCTTAGCTTCATGACCCATCTTGAGACACAGCTGACAACGACCCTTGTTGCACTGACCATTGTGGTGTCAGTTGCATTTGTTGCACTTTGGGAGGTTTCCTACCCTGCCCTTGACTACCAAAAGATTGCTGACCAGGGCTCTGATAGTCATCAGTCCTTCGTTGCTGTGCCTGGGACTGAACTGAAGTCGAACCTTTGCTGGAGGCTCCATCCCATTTTCGCTTGTTATCACTGGGAGTAGCAGGAGTAGTATGTGACAACTCGTATTTCAGAACCTATTTTTGTGTTTGCTGTAACTTGTTTAAACGTTTATACATTGTTTTATGTGGAATATTATATGTGAAAGTGGTTGGTAAAGAGTACGTGTTTAATATCATGTAGGTCCGCGAAACCCTTAGTCGCACACTTCATCTCGGATCACACAAAAACTTTCCGACCGCACACTTCGTTTGTAACCATACACAACTATTTAGATAGTTTGGGCTCTCGGCCCAATCCCTACTCAACGTTAAGCTGGTCTCAACCCAAGACCTCCTCGAACCCATGCTGGGCTCGGCCTGTCCCCTTATGCTTATACGTACACGCTTTTGTGTGTGACTTATCACATATTGCATACACAAGAACTCCAAAACCCTAATCCTCCTCCTCCTTCGCTGGAATCGATGGCAGCCTCCTCTCCTTCCTTCGAAGACTTTCCTGATTTGTTCTTAATCCTATTCGGTTAGTATACTCTTGCCACTTTTTGTGTTGTGTTTTCTTGTCATACATGGTAGCATGATTTCGTGATGTGTTGTTTGGATCATGTTCTTGCTTGGAAATCGATATTATGATGCATGTGATAATAAGATTCCTGACATATTAAATTGCTAGAACTAGTGTGTCATTGCATGGGAGACCTAGGGTTGCTAGATTCATGATTCTGGTCACAAGCTTTAATGATGATTGGCCAATAATTAGAGTGGGTCGATGATGTGTGTTTGTAAAAAAAAAAAATAATGTCATACACCCCACTTCGATTTAGATGTAATGATTAGGTGGTAGATGTTATGTAATGTCAAAGAATTATGTTATTTGATTTGAGTGGCATTAATTCTGGTGATCAGGGATTGTATATTAAATTTGAATTGTCAATAATGAGTAACATAATTTAGGGATAGTGGGTGCACATGTGATGGCAAAATATAACTCAGTTGCCATGATTAGGGTCACGTTCAATTAACATCACCCACCTATGAGTCACACACTATCTTGGGTTTCACATTTTAGTTGGGCTTATTATGTGGTTGGGTCGTACCAGAGTAATGGGCTGCACACTATTGTTTAGGTTGCACACTCCCGTAACGGGCCTTTAGACTGATTTTTGTTGCACACATAATTGGACCTTACATGTTAACTGGCTGCGTGATTCATTAGACGTACATAGATATGATCGGGCCACGTACTCCATTAAACCATGTTATTTAATTGGCCCGCACAGGATTGGGCACGCACACCCTCTAGGTCTGTTGCACGTTTAAATGGGCTTCATGTTAGTGGGCCGGTGGTGTTGGGTCGCACATGGGTTACTAAACCATGAACACAAAACAAACCGCACACTTTGACTTTAATCGCACACCTAAGTGAACACGGATTGAACTGTTACATGTTGGTGTATTGAGGACTTGATTATGTATTATTGAATGTGAATTGTATGTGTATAGTAGAATATGAAGCATGACTACGGTTTATAAAATTGTTAGCGTATGTGTGATAATTATATGATAGTATGGCATATGTTACTGCTGAATCTCATGAATGACTGTCGTAATTCATATGATGATTTGTGAACTCTACTTGTGTAATGTGAATGTGGAACGTGGGATTTACGTGCATGTAAACTGACTGATCTTGGTAACCACGGTAGGGTTGGTTGATCAACTTGGAACGGGTAACATAACATAACATACCGAGCAAACCAAGGTGAGTTCACACTCCTAAGGCATGGGATTCCCGGTGGGTTGGGAATGGGATTGAATAACTACTCGTACTATCATTACTGTTAAACTACTTTTCACTGTCCTCGGGTTAGGAAGGGCACGTACGTAAAACCTACGTACATTCATACTTACTACTGTCCTCGGATTGAAGGGCACGTACGTAAAACCTACGTACACTCATACTCGCTACGGTCCTTGGATCAAGAAGGGCACGTACATACACGACTAGTCTAGTAGCATACAACATGGGAAGCCCCCACTAATCTTCGCAAACATGTCAGGGAGACCGCGATACGAATTACTACGATACACATGGGAAGCCCCCACTAATCTTCGCAAACATGTCTGGGAGACCGCGATACGAATTACTACGATACACATGGAAAGCTCCCACTAATCTTCGCAAACATGTCTGGGAGACCGCGATACGAAATAATACGATACATGGTTTACAAAACGAACATATGATTTACGAAACTAATGCTATAACTAAACAGCCAACTGTGAACTCGCTCAACTTTGTTGTTGACTCGTTGTTACATGCCTTGTAGGTCGTTAGGTACTCATGGAGCTTGCACAGGGAGGCGCGGTCGTTGTGGGACATGGCAATGTGTGCCATGCTAAAAACATTACTTTATTTCGTACTTAATACTTACATTGGGTTTTACTATTATGCTTCCGCTAAACACTTAACTAAGTTTTTGATTTGAAACACCTTTCATATTGTGTGGTTGAATTTTACTTATTACTTGTTATGTTCAATATGATTGGTGGCTTGATCCTGGTCAGTCACGCCTCCAAGCGGTGATACTCCGCGTGTGGATTTTGGGGGTGTGACAGATTGGTATCAGAGCCATTGGTTATAGTGAACTTGGTTTTAAAAAGGGAAAATTTTTTTTGACAAAACCAGACTATAACCTGTACAGTGCTCAACAATCCACAATGACGCTTCGCTCCACGTGCAAGGCTCAACACACTAGGTGGTATGATTTAAGTTTATATTACCTACTTGCTAGATTACTTTTGCATGGTGTGATGTTATGGTATGCTTAATTAGGAAAGCAGCATACTGACTATTAGCCCTACTGTGTTCTTTATGACACACAATTGTTTACTTGAAATTTGACAAGTGGTGGTCAAATTCTTCCTTGATTTCTTGTCACCCCGCTACAACGACTGTTTATGCATTCTATCTACTCGTACGTTTACCTCGACATGACGTCGCCATCTGACCCTCCGTACAGTCGGTTTATACGTCAACATTCACGAAGACCAGACCTGGCTTACACGAACTCGGGCTTTGGAGAACTAAGCCCACGCATCCCTGTTGACGAACTTTATCACCTTCACCTGTCATCGTCGCCAGAAGTGAAGCAGTCACAGTTACACGCGTTTGTCATTATGCAACACGAAACCTTACTCACCAAACTCTGTTTTGGACAAGTGATACACTCGCGCGACCACGATGCAACGAACTTCCCTTTGTGCCATGCCGCCATGCACCACTACTGGAAATTGCTTCTAGACAACAGATTAGCTGGTCAAATCCTTCAGTTATTGTTGGACCCCTGTTTTCACTCGATTCTTCGCATGAACCTCATTAATTCCCTATCGCTTCGATTGACAACCGATTTAATGAAACACCAACAACCATACCACGATTTTCACCAATCACAAGACTACCTTATTACCCTGTTGGATGGTTTATTCTTATCCTACTTGATTAGCTCTCTCGTATACCCAACTTAGCGAATGAATGTCATTACGGGTGAAATAGTCTTCAGAACATTTGGGGACGGAAGTATGGATCACTCAACCCACCGGCGAACACGATAATTTATACGTTTACCTGACCCACCTTACACTACAAGAGTCGTATTTTAACTCCATGATAGTTTTCCATATATATGCGGAATCTTCTTACTAGCCTTTGTACCAACACCTGATCGTCGATTAATGCTTTGTTTAATTTCTATCATTGGCTTAGATCAAACCATCACTCCCTTACCACAGTGACAGTACGTTCTCGCTTCTCCATGATGAGACACTGGAACGAACACGCTTTAGCTTAGAGAATTTGGAAGGCTCGACTTTCGATCATTGGTGATCACTCCTTGAAACCTTGAGGGTGGTGATGTATTGTTGATACAATCATACTCACTTGAGCACGTTTTCACGTCTTTCCTTTGGAACCTCACGACTACGCATACGTATTTTGGAATCATTCGTACGACCCAAGGAACTTCCCCTAACTTGATTGCTTACTTGATGAATCACAAGCACACCTAAGTTCATGGATTCAGGTGGATTGTTCCTCCTCCGCATGTGGACGAGTTCAACAACCTTTGGCGAAGGTCTCAGTGAATCTTAACACTACACACTTGTACAACAATCATGCTATTATGTTGAATACTTGTTTTGATTGATTTAACCCCGTGACAACTATATTTGATCAACGACATACCTAACTATACCAAACTTGCGTATGACCAGCTATACCTTCGACCTTATGTAAACCCCTGTTGTGGATTCTTAAACGCTTACTCATCGATTGCGACTACTCTTTTTCTCATGTTTCCACAGCCATACACGATATGTTTTGAACCCTATGATCCTAACGACATCCCCCGTGGACACTCGCTTGGACAAGTTACACTCTACGAACATTACTCGATGAGCATTGGGCCATGAATATGATGATACCACATATACTCTTCTTTGAACTTGATACGGCCGATATGGATTCTCAGACGCTACATTCGAATCTAGTCTAACCTGATGAATATGTCATTTGTTTTCATCGACGAAATCCTGATCTATTCTAAGAGTCAGGAGGAACACGAGTAGCATCTACGACTTATTTTAGAACTCCTTCGAACAGAACAGTTGTATGCCAAGTTTTCCAAATGCGACTTTTGGCTTCGTGAAGTCCACTTTCTAGGCTGTGACACTCTAAGTTTTCCCGAGCAAATATCTTGTATTAACATTATGTGTATATACGATATTAAATGTTAGTGCGTGTTATCTCGATGATTTTATGTGACCCTTGTGCTAAGTGTGATGAATGTGTGTATATTATATATATGTATGTGTGTTATAGGAGTGGGCCGAGACCCCAAAGGACCCGACTCGAGACCACCCTCGGTCTCGAGTAAACAAGAAACGATTGGGCCGGTTGGGCCTTGCACGTCTCGAAACCCACTCAAGGTGCACCACCCTCTTATATAACCGACTAACCCTCACAACTTTCACCATTTTGCAACATCACTCTCACACTCTCTCATTTCATCCACACTCTCCCTCTCCCCCTCACTAAGACCCTAACAACACAACCTCCTCTCCTCCTCTCGGATCAAACCGGCAACCAAAGGATTCTCGGGTTTGTTTGAGACCAACACTCGGAAGCTCTTTCATCAATCCTTCACATCTTCTACACTCAAAATCTCTAGCCGGTTAGTTCCCTTGTAGTTGTTGGTCGAAATGATGATTTATGAATACACTTGATTGTTGGATATTTGAATGAGTATGTGGCTTATTAGATAATAAGTTTGTTTTGCTTGCTTGATTTATTAAGTGATGAATGAGATGTGAACCATTGCACCTTGAACGATTAATGATGCTTATCACCATCCGATTCATGATAAATATTATGTTTAATGATTGTCTCGATATTTAGAAAGTATGTCACATAATTCTTGTTAGCAAATTTGGTGTTTCATGTGTAGAACTAAGGATATATGTGCATGCTTTGAAGATTAGGATGAATGATAAAAACTCTAGTGTTGGAATACATGAACAAGTGTGATTGTTTGAGTGTGATTTGAACATGATAAAAACCCTAATGATGAACTTGTTGAATATGGCATGAATATTTGAAATTGTTGGTGTTTGATCTGAATT
Organism: Helianthus tuberosus; assembly: GCA_030545235.1. Classification (NCBI taxonomy): domain Eukaryota; kingdom Viridiplantae; phylum Streptophyta; class Magnoliopsida; order Asterales; family Asteraceae; genus Helianthus; species Helianthus tuberosus. Next base: position 103,524,887 of record CM060357.1, on the reverse strand, counting down.
GTTTGGAAATTAGACAATAAAACATGTTTAAGAAATTCTATTGGTTAGTACAAAATTTCATGAAAACAGAATTGTATTGGTTAGTACATCCGCCAGGTTCTAGAAGGATTCTTGTGCACGTATCCGAGGTTGCGACTCGAAACATCCGGTTACGACTCGCAACCAGAGCGTGACAAGTCGAAACATCCGGTTACGACTCGCAACCAGAGCGTGACAAGTCGAAACATCCGGTTAGGACTCGCAACCAGAGCGTGACAAGTCGAAACATCCGGTTACGACTCGCAACCAGAGCATGACAAGTCGAAACATCCGGTTACGACTCGCAACCAGAGCATGAAAAGTCGAAACATCCGGTTACGACTCGCAACCAGAGCATGACGAGTCGAAACATCCGGTTGTGACTCGCAACCAGAACATGACAAGCCGAAACATCCGGTTGCGACTCGCAACTGTGTGTTCTGGTCTCGACTGGGCTGTTAGTTATTGGGCCCAAGCGTATTAACTGTACATGCTTGATACTGTTTAGGTGGGCTACGTGTTAACTGTTAACTGTTGCTGTTAAAGAACTTAGACGGGCCCAATGACTTATTGGGTAATTATATGTTGTGCATGCTATGTGTTAGTTATGTGTAGATTATACGTGAATACTTGTACCCCAACTTGACCCATATTCGGTAACCATGCTAGGACGTGGTGACCAACGTGATCGACCGGGTAATTAATCTACCGAGCAACCCAAGGTGAGTTCACAACCTAAAGCATGTATTCCCGGTGGTTTGGGAAACGGAACTAAAAACAACACTATCCCCTATGAGGGATACAACTTACTTTTCCTCCCTTGTTATTGGGAACCTTTTAGTTAATTACTGTTTATACGAATTGCAACAAACGGCACTAAACGAAACTCTATCACTTAAAGTCCCTACTACATAATACCGATTAGTCGCCGGGGCCAGGCGAACGGGTTATTAGTTGATAGCGCTATTTAGGTCTTACCAACCTCACACCGTGCCAAGGTATGGGATCGGTCGTGAACTAATGTACTCAGGCATCCGTCAATGATGATAGAACATTGACATCGGGGCACTCTGCGGATACGCAACGGTCACCTAGTGTTCGGTATTGGAAAAACAGTTTAGTCGCTAACATTTGGGGTAGCTCCCCATGGCATGTATAAACGGATAAATTAACTGGTGAAACAAGTTTTTGGTAATTAAAACTGGACAACTAGTGAACTCACTCAGCATTATTGTTGACCCCTTACTGCATGCTTTGCAGGTAACCAGTGACTCAGGAGTTTGCAGCTTGGGAAGTGTAGTGGTCGTCTGAACCCGCGTGTTGGGTTTCAAATAACTTGAACTATGAACTTTGTTTAAACTATTTTGCCTATGGTTCCGCTATTTACTTAAACTGTTATTAGAACCTAACTTTCAAACTTTAAACTTTGATGCTTACGAACTATTAAGTTGGTGATCATCTTTATTATCACCCAAGTACTCAGTATAATTGGTGGCTGGATCCTGGTCGGTCACGCCCTCAAGCGGACGGTACTCCGCAGGTGGAATTTGGGGGTGTGACAGATTGGTATCAGAGCCATTGGTTATAGTGAACTTGGTTTTAAAAAGGAAAGTCTTTTTGAGAAAAACCAGACTATAACCCGTGACTCGTGACGACACTACACTCCAAGGGCAAGACTCGGCATATTAGACCTCATAGCTCGGACTTGTGCTTACATGCTTATTTACCTTATATTGACTGCTCTACTATACGTACTAGTTTGCCTGATTAGATAGATACACATCTCTCTTCTGTCTTATTCTCGCTACGTTACGACATCACACTCATACGGTGTTTTCTGGTTATGAAGACAATGAGTGGACGCGGAAGAGGAAGCGTTAACATGACTCAGGCTCAATTCGCCAACTTGCTCAACACGGTGGCTGCAGCTTTCGCAGCTCACCCTGGAGGTAAACTCGTTGCTATAGGATGTTTAGATCCTACCCCCACATCGTCTTTTCACCTCTAAACCTATTCGCTCCATTTCTCACAACAGGTCAGCCTGCGCCTGCGCAACCACGTGTTTGTACTTTCAAAACCTTCATGGATGGCAAGCCTCTCCCTTTCAACGGCACTGAGGGTGCCATAGGTCTCCTGCACTGGATTGAAAAGGCCGAAGCTGTCTTCGCTGTCTGCGAGTGTCCCCCTGCTAACTGGGTTAAGTACGCAACTGGTACGCTTGAAGGAAACGCACTTTCGTGGTGGAAAGCACAGATTCAGATGCTTGGTCTGGAAACTGCTAATGCTACTGCATGGGAGGATTTCAAGGACATGATCAAAGAGGAGTACTGTCACAGGGATGACATCCACAAACTCGAGAACGAGTACTATGTGCTCAAGATGGTCGGATCAGAGATTGAGACCTACACTAAGCAGTCCAACGACTATGCTGCACTTTGCCCAAACATGTCCCAGCCTATGTATCGAAGGGTCGAATTGTACATCAAAGGCTTGGTCCCAGAAATCCGGAGCCATGTGACCTCGGCCAACCTCAACACCATACAGCCCGTGGTTCGTCTTGCTCACAAACTCACCAATCAGGCTGTGGAAGAGGGCAAGCTGCCCCAGAGGATCGGTGCTACTGCTGGAACTTCTGGCGATAACAAGCGAAAGTGGGATGGAAGTCAGGGAAAGGATGCTAACCCCACTCAGGCCCCAGTTCAACAAAGGAAGACTGAGAGCAACAAGGGCCCTCAGCAACAGGGTGGCTATCGAGGAAACCACCCTAAGTGTAACAAATGTAACCGACATCACAGTGGGCCATGTGGAAAAGGTCAATGTCAGCGATGCAACAAGATGGGGCACGAAGCCAAAGACTACCGAAGCCAGTTCCCAGCTAGGCAGAATCAGCAACAACCACAGCAACAGCAGCAACAAGGAAACAACCGTGGATGCTTCAAGTGTGGAGCAACGGGGCACATGCGAAAGGATTGCCCTGAACTGAATCAAAACAACAACAATCAGGGTGCTGGGAACAATAACAACAATGCTGGAAATGGTGCTAGAGGAAAAGCTTTTGTGATTGGAGCCGGAGAAGCAAGGAATGACCCCAACGTTGTGGCGGGTAAGTTCCTACTCAATGATCGTTATGTTCCCGTACTATTTGATTCCGGAGCAGATGCTAGTTATGTATCCCTACGTATTAGAAAGAAACTTAAGCTCACTCTTACGCCGCTAAGCTCTAAGCACACCGTTGAAATAGCTAATGGTAGAAACCTCGAGGCCTCACACATAATTCGTAACTGCAAATTAGAGTTGTCTGGTCAGACCTTCTATATTGATCTTTTCCCCATCATTCTTGGAAGCTTCGACGTCATTATTGGTATGGATTGGTTATCCAAACATCGAGCTGAAATCCTCTGCCAGGAGAAAGCTATTCGTATTCCCCGTCCCCCTGGCAAACCTCTTATAGTTCAAGGCGACAAGAGCGGAGAAGTCACAGGCATCATTTCATTCTTAAAGGCCCAGAAGTATCTACGAAAAGGGCACACCGCTATCTTAGCACTCATTACCGACACACAGAAAAGGGAAAACAGGATTGAAGATTTTCCAGTTGTACGCGACTATCCTGAGGTATTCCCGGAGGAACTACCTGGACTCCCTCCTCACCGTCAGGTCGAATTTCAAATCGAGCTAGCTCCCGGAGCAGCGCCTATAGCTCGTGCACCTTATCGATTAGCCCCCGCGGAGCTCAAGGAGCTTTCTACTCAACTACAAGAACTTTTGGACAAAGGTTTTATCCGTCCTAGTTCATCACCCTGGGGAGCCCCAGTGCTCTTCGTCAAAAAGAAAGATGGTTCATTCCGAATGTGCATTGACTACCGCGAACTTAATAAGGTTACCATCAAGAATCGTTAACCACTTCCCCGTATCGACGACCTGTTCGACCAGCTGCAAGGGTCGAGCTATTATTCCAAAATCGATCTGCGATCGGGTTATCATCAGCTGAGAGTCCGCGATGAGGACATCTCTAAGACTGCTTTCAGAACCCGCTATGGTCACTACGAATTCCTTGTTATGCCTTTCGGAATGACCAACGCACCTGCAATCTTCATGGATCTCATGAACCGAGTATGCAAACCCTACCTCGACAAGTTCGTAATCGTGTTCATCGACGACATCCTAATCTACTCGAAGAGCCAAGAGGAGCATGAACAACACCTACGTCTTATTCTCGAACTTCTTCGCAATGAGCAACTGTACGCCAAATTCTCGAAATGTGATTTCTGGCTTAGAGAAGTCCATTTCCTTGGACACATCGTCAATCAGGAAGGGATTCATGTTGACCCTGCTAAGATTGAATCCATTAAGAATTGGCCTGTGCCCAAGACTCCGACCGAAGTTCGCCAATTCTTGGGATTGGCGGGATACTATCGAAGATTTATCAAGGGATTCTCTAAGATCGCTCAACCACTTACGACACTCACTCAGAAGGGTGTTGCTTACAAATGGAGCGAGGCTCAGGAATCTGCCTTCCAGGAACTAAAGAAGAACCTCTGTAGTGCTCCTATCCTCTCCTTACCCGAAGGTACCGATGACTTCGTCGTTTACTGCGACGCTTCTATTCAAGGACTTGGCTGCGTATTGATGCAACGCGAGAAAGTTATTGCTTACGCCTCGCGACAACTCAAGGTCCACGAACGGAACTATACGACGCATGACTTAGAATTTGGAGCTGTGGTTTTCGCGCTTAAGCTTTGGAGACACTACTTGTACGGCACCAAGTGCACGATTTACACTGATCACAAGAGTCTCCAGCACATAATGGGACAAAAGGAGTTGAATATGCGGCAACGCCGATGGGTCGAACTCCTAAATGACTACGAGTGTGCAATTAAATACCATCCAGGCAAGGCTAATGTGGTAGCCGATGCCCTCAGCAGAAAGGAGACCAAACCCAAGCGTGTTCGTGCCTTACAGCTCACTATCCACTCGAACCTCCCTAATCAAATCCGGAATGCTCAGGTTGAAGCATTGAAAGCCGAGAACATCAGGGCTGAGTCCCTGCGAGGATCGAGACAACGATTGGAACAAAAAGAAGACGGCGCTTACTACGTAGCCGGACGCATATGGGTTCCGCTTTATGGAAATTTACGTGACCTTGTGATGGATGAAGCTCATAAGTCCCGTTACTCAGTACATCCAGGGTCAGATAAGATGTACCACGACTTGAGGGCTACCTATTGGTGGCCTGGCATGAAAGCCCACATAGCAACCTACGTCAGAAAATGTTTAACTTGTGCAAGAGTCAAGGCTGAGTATCAGAAACCATCAGGCCTACTCCAACAGCCAGAGATCCCGCAATGGAAATGGGAGCAGATTTCCATGGATTTTGTTACTGGCCTGCCTAGGTCTCAACGAGGAAATGACACCATTTGGGTAATAGTGGATCGCTTAACTAAGTCTGCACACTTTTTGGCTATCAAAGAGACAGACAAGTTCTCTACCCTAGCAGAGGCATACTTAAAAGAAGTAGTTTCGAAGCACGGAGTGCCTACCTCTATTATTTCTGATCGAGATGCACGCTTTACTTCTGAATTGTGGCAAGCTATGCACAAATCTTTTGGCTCGCGTTTAGACTTGAGCACCGCCTATCACCCGCAAACAGATGGGCAGTCTGAACGCACCATCCAAACCCTCGAAGACATGCTCAGGGCATGTGTGATCGATTTTGGCAAGAATTGGGAGAAGCACCTACCGTTGGTGGAATTCTCCTACAACAACAGCTACCACACCAGCATTCAGGCAGCACCCTTTGAGGCATTGTACGGCCGTAAATGTCGATCGCCTCTCTGCTGGGCTGAGGTTGGTGACAGCCAGATCACAGGCCCAGAACATGTAGTCGACACCACAGAAAAGATTGCCCAGATTAGGCAACGCATGGCGGCAGCTCGTGACCGTCAAAAGTACTACGCTGATAAAGATAGGAAACCGCAAGAGTTCCAGGTTGGTGAACGGGCTCTACTTAAGGTCTCACCCTGGAAGGGTGTGGTTCGTTTTGGAAAACGGGGCAAGCTTAATCCAAGATATGTCGGGCCCTTTGAAGTTACCGAAAAGATCGGTACGGCCGCTTACAGATTGAATCTGCCTGAAGAACTGAGTGCTGTGCACAACGTCTTCCACGTGTCTAATCTGAAGAAGTGCCTGTCAGATGAAACACTCGTCATTCCTTACAAGGAACTTACTATTGACGAACAGCTACACTTTACTGAGGAACCGGTTGAGATCACGGATCGTGAGATCAAAACCCTCAAACGTAGCCAGATACCCCTAGTGCGAGTTCGTTGGAACTCACGCCGTGGCCCAGAGTTTACCTGGGAGCGGGAAGACCAGATGAAAAGCAAGTATCCCCAGCTGTTCCCAAATGAAACCCCCAGCACTGAAGCTACAACTGAATTTCAGGACGAAATTCCAAACTAACGGGGGGATGATGTGACACCCCGTTGAAACGCCCTCACTTTTACTAGCTTGTCAGTGGCTGCCTTAACTTTCGGGACGAAAGTTCTTAAAACTTGGGGATAATGTGACACTCTAGGTTTTCCCGAGCAAATATCTTGTATTAACATTATGTGTATATACGATATTAAATGTTAGTGCGTGTTATCTCGATGATTTTATGTGACCCTTGTGCTAAGTGTGATGAATGTGTGTATATTATATATATGTATGTGTGTTATAGGAGTGGGCCGAGACCCCAAAGGACCCGACTCGAGACCACCCTCGGTCTCGAGTAAACAAGAAACGATTGGGCCGGTTGGGCCTTGCACGTCTCGAAACCCACTCAAGGTGCACCACCCTCTTATATAACCGACTAACCCTCACAACTTTCACCATTTTGCAACATCACTCTCACACTCTCTCATTTCATCCACACTCTCCCTCTCCCCCTCACTAAGACCCTAACAACACAACCTCCTCTCCTCCTCTCGGATCAAACCGGCAACCAAAGGATTCTCGGGTTTGTTTGAGACCAACACTCGGAAGCTCTTTCATCAATCCTTCACATCTTCTACACTCAAAATCTCTAGCCGGTTAGTTCCCTTGTAGTTGTTGGTCGAAATGATGATTTATGAATACACTTGATTGTTGGATATTTGAATGAGTATGTGGCTTATTAGATAATAAGTTTGTTTTGCTTGCTTGATTTATTAAGTGATGAATGAGATGTGAACCATTGCACCTTGAACGATTAATGATGCTTATCACCATCCGATTCATGATAAATATTATGTTTAATGATTGTCTCGATATTTAGAAAGTATGTCACATAATTCTTGTTAGCAAATTTGGTGTTTCATGTGTAGAACTAAGGATATATGTGCATGCTTTGAAGATTAGGCTGAATGATAAAAACTCTAGTGTTGGAATACATGAACAAGTGTGATTGTTTGAGTGTGATTTGAACATGATAAAAACCCTAATGATGAACTTGTTGAATATGGCATGAATATTTGAAATTGTTGGTGTTTGATCTGAATTGTTTGGAAATTAGACAATAAAACATGTTTAAGAAATTCTATTGGTTAGTACAAAATTTCATGAAAACAGAATTGTATTGGTTAGTACATCCGCCAGGTTCTAGAAGGATTCTTGTGCACGTATCCGAGGTTGCGACTCGAAACATCCGGTTACGACTCGCAACCAGAGCGTGACAAGTCGAAACATCCGGTTACGACTCGCAACCAGAGCGTGACAAGTCGAAACATCCGGTTACGACTCGCAACCAGAGCGTGACAAGTCGAAACATCCGGTTACGACTCGCAACCAGAGCGTGACAAGTCGAAACATCCGGTTACGACTCGCAACCAGAGCATGACAAGTCGAAACATCCGGTTACGACTCGCAACCAGAGCATGACGAGTCGAAACATCCGGTTGCGACTCGCAACCAGAACATGACAAGCCGAAACATCCGGTTGCGACTCGCAACTGTGTGTTCTGGTCTCGACTGGGCTGTTAGTTATTGGGCCCAAGCGTATTAACTGTACATGCTTGATACTGTTTAGGTGGGCTACGTGTTAACTGTTAACTGTTGCTGTTAAAGAACTTAGACGGGCCCAATGACTTATTGGGTAATTATATGTTGTGCATGCTATGTGTTAGTTATGTGTAGATTATACGTGAATACTTGTACCCCAACTTGACCCATATTCGGTAACCATGCTAGGACGTGGTGACCAACGTGATCGACCGGGTAATTAATCTACCGAGCAACCCAAGGTGAGTTCACAACCTAAAGCATGTATTCCCGGTGGTTTGGGAAACGGAACTAAAAACAACACTATCCCCTATGAGGGATACAACTTACTTTTCCTCCCTTGTTATTGGGAACCTTTTAGTTAATTACTGTTTATACGGATTGCAACAAACGGCACTAAACGAAACTCTATCACTTAAAGTCCCTACTACATAATACCGATTAGTCGCCGGGGCCAGGCGAACGGGTTATTAGTTGATAGCGCTATTTAGGTCTTACCAACCTCACACCGTGCCAAGGTATGGGATCGGTCGTGAACTAATGTACTCAGGCATCCGTCAATGATGATAGAACATTGACATCGGGGCACTCTGCGGATACGCAACGGTCACCTAGTGTTCGGTATTGGAAAAACAGTTTAGTCGCTAACATTTGGGGTAGCTCCCCATGGCATGTATAAATGGATAAATTAACTGGTGAAACAAGTTTTTGGTAATTAAAACTGGACAACTAGTGAACTCACTCAGCATTATTGTTGACCCCTTACTGCATGCTTTGCAGGTAACCAGTGACTCAGGAGTTTGCAGCTTGGGAAGTGTAGTGGTCGTCTGAACCCGCGTGTTGGGTTTCAAATAACTTGAACTATGAACTTTGTTTAAACTATTTTGCCTATGCTTCCGCTATTTACTTAAACTGTTATTAGAACCTAACTTTCAAACTTTAAACTTTGATGCTTACGAACTATTAAGTTGGTGATCATCTTTATTATCACCCAAGTACTCAGTATAATTGGTGGCTGGATCCTGGTCGGTCACGCCCTCAAGCGGACGGTACTCCGCAGGTGGAATTTGGGGGTGTGACATAGGCCACGTGGTAAACAAGGATGGGATTCACGTTGATCCATCCAAAGTCAACTCGATCAAGAACTGGCCCGCACCCCGTACACCAACAGAAATCCGCCAATTCTTGGGTTTGGCGGGCTACTACAGAAGGTTCATCAAAGACTTTTCCAAGATTGCGCAGCCGCTTACTTTGCTAACTCAGAAGGGAGTCACTTATCGTTGGGGTGATGCTCAAGAATCAGTGTTCCAACATTTGAAGAGTAGACTTTGTAGCGCACCTATTCTTTCATTGCCAGAGGGCAAGGACGATTTTGTGGTTTATTGCGACGCATCAATTCAGGGTCTGGGTTGTGTATTGATGCAATGGGATAAAGTCATTGCTTATGCCTCGCGCCAACTTAAGATTCACGAAAGGAATTACACTACACACGATCTGGAGCTGGGAGCTGTCGTTTTCGCACTCAAGATATGGAGACATTACCTGTACGGTAACAAGTGCACCATCTACACCGATCACAGGAGTCTCGAGCATATCTTCAAGCAAAAGGAGTTAAACATGCGACAACATCGATGGGTCGAGCTCTTGAATGATTACGAATGTGCAATCAAGTACCATCCGGGCAAAGCCAATGTTGTAGCCGATGCCCTCAGTCGAAAAGATACTACACCTAAACGCGTGCGAGCATTACAACTTACCATTCAATCTAGTCTTCCTACTCAGATACGGGATGCTCAGGTTGAAGCATTGAAAGCAGAGAACGTCAGGGCGGAGTCCCTACGTGGGTCAAGGAAATGATTAGAACAAAAGGAAGACGGCGCTTACTACGTTACCGGGCGCATTTGGGTCCCACGCTATGGAAACTTACGCGAGCTGGTGATGGATGAAGCACATAAGTCTCGCTACTCAGCACATCCTGGTTCGGATAAGATGTACCATGACTTGAAGACTACGTACTGGTGGCCTTGTAGGTCCCGTAATCTGAGGATCGATAACGAACCGAATCACTTGTTTATAGCAAACACGGTTACGCGTGCGGAATCCACGTAACTATGCCAAATCAAACACGTAAAGCAATAATAACAACGGATTAATCAATGAAACACACTCGATTGATTAACGGGATGAGAACCGATTACAAACTGATACAAACACAGTTCAGACAGAATTTCGGCAGAGTTTTGTTACTAAGGTTATTATCTCATCTCTGAGTTCAAATGAACACAAAGTGTTGTTTATATAGTCCCTGGGCCACAGATATCGACGAAACACAGAAGTGTTTGACGAATCTGAACATGGGCCAGACATTGGGCCTGGAACAGCCCAATACATGACGAATCAAAGTCTGATTCATCATGACCTTCAACGAAACAGAAGTCTGTTTCGCCATGAAGTGTTCCGACGAAACAGAAGTCTGTTTCGTCGAGGGCTGCAACTGTTGTGTTTGTTCCTGTTATCAGACAGCAACAATCAGCAACACATAAACATAGTAATGACAAAACTACCCTTTAATGCAACATGCATTGTTCATAATACATTACATACCAAAAGAGACAAATAAGTTGTACACAAGTAGATAGGAGGATATCTGACTTGGTCAACATAACATACAGACTCGATAATTAATAAAAGACCATACAAATTACATCGTTAAAACAAGACTAGTTACAGACACTAAAAATGCATCAACAAACTCCCCCTTGTCTGTTACTCGTCTTTGGTCTTCTAATCTTCCATCAGTGTTGTTCGGACCACGAACTGCCCGAATGAATACCCCTGTAGTAGCAAAAACAAGCTACTCGCTGAAACTTTAACGCTTGACGTGCATCTTGGTCTTCATAGAAAATATCATGACGATATAATCTTCCAATATCAGCTTCAGACATGTTGACGATCCACATCGGATCCAACATCCGGTAATTAGCACGACCATCTCTAAACACAATTACAGCTTCATGAGTATCCGAGTCGTAGCACCACAATGCCATGTCTTCCAGAAAATCCTGCTTCATAGGCATCAATGGGATTTTATCTACAACCCTCGGAGGCTGATATACCAGTTTATATCTGCAAGTGTTGGTGTCCGGATCAAGAGTAAACTTGATCGGTTGATAAACAGGAAATTGTGGCTTATAGGATTCGTCCTTCCAGCCTGTCTTCTTGTTTACTTTCACCAGACGCTCAAATAAAGTAGCGCCATCGTATTTTTCACGATTGATAAGCTGAAGCCTTGTCAACGCAGAAACATCATAGAATGGTAAGGAAAGAATGCTCAGTAGTGAATTGAAATACAGAATCCCATATTCACGTTTAATAGCAATGCAGTGAATATCTTGAACAAACATCCAGCATAAGATCCTTCCACTAGGCTTCTTTTCAAATTGCAGATAGTCTACTTGAGCTTTTTCAGGTAACGGCTTGGACACTTTGGATAAAAACTGTTTTCTCCATTCAGCAAAAGCATTTGTGTCTTTTTCAGAAGAATTTCTATTCTTCAAGTGCTCATCTATGTCATCAATGTTTTCTTTCATCCAATTTTCATCAAATGATGCAAATTCAGTACCATCTTCTCTGTTAGTACTGCAGGTGATGCAGGTGCTGTTAGTACTGCTGTTGGTACATCAAGCAAGGGTGCTGTTTCTGGTACATCAGATAGTAGTTCATCAACAAGTGGTGATGAAAGTGGTGGAGATAGTGATGCAGGTGATGCAGGTGCTGTTAGTACTGTTGTTGGTACATCAAGCAAGGGTGCTGTTTCTGGTACATCAGATAGTAGTTCATCAACAAGTGGTGATGATGGAACTGATTCGAGTTCTCTGATACCAATTGTAGGTCCCGTAATCTGAGGATCGATAACGAACCGAATCACTTGTTTATAGCAAACACGGTTACGCGTGCGGAATCCACGTAACTATGCCAAATCAAACACGTAAAGCAATAATAACAACGGATTAATCAATGAAACACACTCGATTGATTAACGGGATGAGAACCGATTACAAACTGATACAAACACAGTTCAGACAGAATTTCGGTAGAGTTTTGTTACTAAGGTTATTATCTCATCTCTGAGTTCAAATGAACACAAAGTGTTGTTTATATAGTCCCTGGGCCACAGATATCGACGAAACACAGAAGTGTTTGACGAATCTGAACATGGGCCAGACATTGGGCCTGGAACAGCCCAATACATGACGAATCAAAGTCTGATTCGTCATGACCTTCAACGAAACAGAAGTCTGTTTCGCCATGAAGTGTTCCGACGAAACAGAAGTCTGTTTCGTCGAGGACTGCAACTGTTGTGTTTGTTCCTGTTATCAGACAGCAACAACCAGCAACACATAAACATAGTAATGACAAAACTACCCTTTAATGAAACATGCATTGTTCATAATACATTACATACCAAAAGAGACAAATAAGTTGTACACAAGTAGATAGGAGGATATCTGACTTGGTCAACATAACATACAGACTCGATAATTAATAAAAGACCATACAAATTACATCGTTAAAACAAGACTAGTTACAGACACTAAAAATGCATCAACAGGCCTAGCATGAAAGCCCACATAGCAACTTACGTTAGCAAGTGTTTGACTTGTGCGAGAGTCAAGACTGAATATCAGAAACCATCGGGCCTACTCCAACAACCAGAAATACCACAATGGAAATGGGAGCAAATTTCCATGGATTTCCCTACTGGCCTGCCTAGATCTCAATGTGGAAATGATACTATTTGGGTGATCGTGGATCGACTCACAAAGTCTGCACACTTCTTGGCTATTAAGGAAACGGATAAGTTCTCCACTCTAGCAGACGTTTATCTTAAGGAAGTTGTCTCAAGGCACGGGGTGCCAACCTCTATTATCTCTGATCGTGATGCACGTTTTACTTCAGAACTGTGGCAAGCGATGCACAAATCTTTTGGCTCTCGATTAGACATGAGCACAGCTTATCACCCGTAAACAAATGGGCAGTCTGAATGCACCATCCAAACTCTAGAAGACATGTTTCAAGCATGTGTAATCGACTTTGATAACGGCTGGGAGTGGCATCTACCTTTAGTGGAGTTTTCGTATAACAACAGTTACCACGGATGGAAGTGCCAATCACCTCTTTGTTGGGCAGAAGTTGGAAACAGCCAAATCACTGGCCCAGAACTCGTCGTAGACACAGTGGAGAAAATTGCTCAGATGCGACAACGAATGGCGGCAGCTTGTGACCGTCAGAAAAGCTACGCTGATAAGCGCAGGAAACCACTCGAGTCCCAGGTTGGGGATCGAGTACTACTTAAAGTCTCACCTTGGAGGGGTGAAGTTCGTTTTGGTAAACAGGGCAAACTCAACCCGCGATGTGTTGGACCTTTCGAAATCACTAAGAGAATTGGCAAGGTGGCCTACAGGTTGAATCTACCCAAAGAACTCAGTGGAGTTCACAGCGTATTCCATGTGTCGAATCTGAAGAAGTATCTGTCAGATGAAACCCCCACAGTTCCTTTTAAGGAGCTCACCATCGACGATCAGTTGCGATTTGTCAAAGAACCAGTGGAAATCTTGGACCAGGAGGTCAAGATTCTCAAACGCACCAGGATACCTATTGTTCGAGTTCGTTGGAACTCCCGTCGTGGCCCAGAGTTTACCTGGGAACGAGAAGACCAAATGAAACACAAATATCCCCAGTTGTTAGAGAACAATGAAACCACTACTGAGGCTGAAGCTACTATAGAATTTCGGGATGAAATTCCAAACCAACGGGGGGATGATGTGACACCCCAGGAAAAACCAGGAAAACTACGCAACCTAACTAGCTTCCTCAGTAACTACGTGCTAAATTTCGGGACGAAATTTCTTTCAAGTTGGGGATGATGTGACAACTCGTATTTCAGAACATATTTTTGTGTTTGCTGTAACTTGTTTGAACGTTTATACATTGTTTTATGTGGAATATTATATGTGAAAGTGGTTGGTAAAGAGTACGTGTTTAATATCATGTAGGTCCGCGAAACCCTTAGTCGCACACTTCATCTCGGATCACACAAAAACTTTCTGACCGCACACTTCGTTTGTAACCATACACAACTATTTAGATAGTTTGGGCTCTCGGCCCAATCCCTACTCAACGCTAAGCTGGTCTCAGCCCAAGACCTCCTCGAACCCATGCTGGGCTCGGCCTGTCCCCTTATGCTTATACGTACACGCTTTTGTGTGTGACTTATCACATATTGCATAAACAAGAACTCCAAAACCCTAATCCTCCTCCTCCTTCGCTGGAATCGATGGCAGCCTCCTCTCCTTCCTTCGAAGACTTTCCTGATCTGTTCTTAATCTTATTCGGTTAGTATACTCTTGCCACTTTTTGTGTTGTGTTTTCTTGTCATACATGGTAGCATGATTTCGTGATGTGTTGTTTGGATCATGTTCTTGCTTGGAAATCGATATTATGATGCATGTGATAATAAGATTCCTGACATATTAAATTGCTAGAACTAGTGTGTCATTGCATGGGAGACCTAGGGTTGCTAGATTCATGATTCTGGTCACAAGCTTTAATGATGATTGGCCAATAATTAGAGTGGGTCGATGATGTGTGTTTGTAAAAAAAAAAAAATAATAATGTCATACACCCCACTTCGATCTAGATGTAATGATTAGGTGGTAGATGTTATGTAATGTCAAAGAATTATGTTATTTGATTTGAGTGGCATTAATTCTGGTGATCATGGATTGTATATTAAATTTGAATTGTCAATAATGAGTAACATAATTTAGGGATAGTGGGTGCACATGTGATGGCAAAATATAACTCAGTTGCCGTGATTAGGGTCACGTACAATTGACATTACCCACCTATGAGTCACACACTATCTTGGGTTTCACATTTTAGTTGGGCTTATTATGTGGTTGGGTCGTACCAGAGTAATGGGCTGCACACTATTGTTTAGGTTGAACACTCCCGTAACGGGCCTTTAGACTGATTTTTGTTGCACACATAATTGGACCTTACATGTTAACTGGCTGAGTGATTCATTAGACGTACATAGATATGATCGGGCCACGTACTCCATTAAACCATGTTATTTAATTGGGCCGCACAGGATTGGGCACGCACACCCTCTAGGTCTGTTGCACGTTTAAATGGGCTTCATGTTAGTGGGCCGGTGGTGTTGGGTCGCACATGGGTTACTAACCCATGAACATAAAACAAACCCACACTTTGACTTTAATCGCACACCTAAGTGAACACGGATTGAACTGTTACATGTTGGTGTATTGAGGACTTGATTATGTATTATTGAATGTGAATTGTATGTGAAGAGTATGTGGATAGTAGAATATGAAGCATGACTACGGTTTATAAAATTGTTAGTGTATGTGTCATAATTATACGATAGTATGTCATATGTTACTGCTGAATCTCATGAATGACTGTCGTAATTCATATGATGATTTGTGAACTCTACTTGTGTAATGTGAATGTGGAACGTGGGATTTACGTGCATGTAAACTGACTGATCTTGGTAACCACGGTAGGGTTGGTTGATCAACTTGGAACGGGTAACATAACATAACATACCGGGCAAACCAAGGTGAGTTCACACTCCTAAGGCATGGGATTCCCGGTGGGTTGGGAATGGGATTGAATAACTACTCGTACTATCATTACTGTTAAACTACTTTTCACTGTCCTCGGGTTAGGAAGGGCACGTACGTAAAACCTACGTACATTCATACTTACTACTGTCCTCGGATTGAAGGGCACGTACGTAAAACCTACGTACACTCATACTCGCTACGGTCCTTGGATCAAGAAGGGCACGTACATACACGACTAGTCTAGTAACATACAACATGGGAAGCCCCCACTAATCTTCGCAAACATGTCTGGGAGACCGCGATACGAATTACTACGATACACATGGGAAGCCCCCACTAATCTTCGCAAACATGTCTGGGAGACCGTGATACGAATTACTACGATACACATGGGAAGCCCCCACTAATCTTCGCAAACATGTCTGGGAGACCGCGATACGAAATAATACGATACATGGTTTACAAAACGAACATATGATTTACGAAACTAATGCTATAACTAAACAGCCAACTGTGAACTCGCTCAACTTTGTTGTTGACTCGTTGTTACATGCCTTGTAGGTCGTTAGGTACTCATGGAGCTTGCACAGGGAGGCGCGGTCGTTGTGGGACATGGCAGTGTGTGCCATGCTAAAAACATTACTTTATTTCGTACTTAATACTTACATTGGGTTTTACTATTATGCTTCCGCTAAACACTTAACTAAGTTTTTGATTTGAAACACCTTTCATATTGTGTGGTTGAATTTTACTTATTACTTGTTATGTTCAATATGATTGGTGGCATGATCCTGGTCAGTCACGCCTCCAAGCGGTGATACTCCGCGTGTGGATTTTGGGGGTGTGATATAGTAGTAGTAGCACTGATACGCTTAGGCAGTCTGTTCTATTCCACTGCCTGGTCTGTGAGACGATTAGCAAGACGAGTAACATCTTGGATGGTAGCAAGGTTAGCCAAAGTCACATGGCTTTAAATTTATGGTACAAGACCCCTGAGATACAGCTCGATACGCTTGATGGGAGGATCCACCATAGTTGGACACAAGATGGCCAGCTCGTTTGACCTTTTCGTATACGCCTCTATTTCTGACCCTGTCATCTTCAGATTAAAGAACTCCACTTCCAACTTGTGGATGTCATCATGACTACAATATTCCCGATTGATTAGTTCCTTAAAGTCGTTCCATGGGGTGGCATTGGCAGCTACCAGCCCCAACATTTGGACTTGTGCGTTCCACCAAGTCAATGCAACGCCTTCGAGAGTACCAGTGGCGTACTTCACCCTATGAGCCTCAGGGCATTCGCACATTTCGAAGACTGACTCGAGCTTCTCGAACCAGTGGAGGAGTCCAACGGCCCCTTCAGTGCCACTGAAAGTACTAGGGCGGCAGTCCATGAAAGTTTTGAACGTGCACGCAGGCGGCTGAGCATGCTGGCCTGTTGTGTAAACAAGAATAGGACAAAGTTAAACACAAGAGCTGGTTTAGGAGTGTAGGATCTAAAGATCATAGAGTGAGTTGTGACTGCAGGATATACCTCCTGCTTGGGTGGCTGCAAGTGCCGCAGCAACTTGTTGGTTAATCAGAGCCATCAACGGGGCTTGAGTCATGTTAATGCGTCCAGCCATGATCTTCATATCAAAGGAAACATGAGTGAGAGGGGTTCGCGAAAGTGCGATGACAGAAGAGAGTAAGCACACACGTGTTTTCAAACAATAGTTGTTACGTTTATCTCAGCATACCATGAGCAAAGTTCTATGTAATCTAGCAAGTAGGCAATGTAAACATAAGTCATATCACCTAGAATGTCGAGTCTTGCACGTGGAGCGAAGCGTCGTTGTGGATCGTTGAGCACTATTCAGGTTATAGTCTGGTTTTAACAAAA
The DNA here is from genome assembly GCA_030545235.1 of Helianthus tuberosus. NCBI lineage: Eukaryota > Viridiplantae > Streptophyta > Magnoliopsida > Asterales > Asteraceae > Helianthus > Helianthus tuberosus. Next base: position 103,507,314 of record CM060357.1, on the reverse strand, counting down.
ACTCTTTCCCTTATTAAAACCAAGTTCACTATAACCAATGGCTCTGATACCAATCTGTCACACCCCCAAAATCCACATGCGGAGTATCGCCGCTTGGAGGCGTGACTGACCAGGATCAAGCCACCAATCATATTGAACATAACAAGTAATAAGTAAAATTCAACCACACAATATGAAAGGTGTTTCAAATCAAAACGTAGTTAAGTGTTTAGCGGAAGCATAATTGTAAAACCCAATGTAAGTATTAAGTACGAAATAAAGTAATGTTTTTAGCATGGCACACACTGCCATGTCCCACAATGACCGCGCCTCCGTGTGAAAGCTCCATGAGTACCTAACGACCTGCAAGGCATGTAACAACGAGTCAACAACAAAGTTGAGCGAGTTCACAGTTGGCTGTTTAGTTATAGCATTCGTTTCGTAAATCATATGTTCGTTTTGTAAACCATGTATCGTATTAATTCGTACCGCGGTCTCCCAGACATGTTTGCGAAGATTAGTGGGGGCTTCCCATGTGTTACTAGACCGTGCGTATCGACTACTACGATAATGTAAGTGGTGCCCTAAGTCAATGTCTATCAGCACTAACCCTTTGCCCATAGTCCATTAGTACACGCCCGTCCGACTGGCACGGTGTGAGGTTTGTTAAACCTAATAGCTCTATTAACTAATGACCCGCTCGCCATAGGCCTCGGCGATTAAGTCGATATAAATGAGGGACTTCATGATAGAGGTTTGGTCCAGTGTGTATAATCGTGTTGTCCTACCCAAGGAGGACGAACGTACGTATCCTACTCAAGGAGGATACGCGAGGTTGTAGTTACCGTTTAATGTATTAACCCATTCCCAACCCTTGGGAATCCCATGCCTTGGAAAGAGTGTGAACTCACCTTGGTTTGCTCGGTATGCTAAACTATGTGCTCACAAGTAATCAATCAAGTCCTATAGTATGCATGTATACACGGTCAGTTCATGTTGGTAAGGTTTCACATGTACTCTAAGTCACTAAGTGTACTGGATAGTTTACATCAAGTAGCACATAAACAGTTATTCAATTTCACACAACTCATGCTTCACGTAGTTGGGTTCTCAGTCTAATCTAACATGAATTATCAACTTATAAACATGATAAGCTTAACTGAGTTAACAGAGTTAACATGTTTGAACGAGTTAACCCACTTAACATACTTAACATAGTTGGCACACTTAGCATAGTTAACATAACCTAGTTAACATACTTAACGGAGTTAACAACTTAACAGGTTTAACAAACTAACAGAGTTACAAACTAACAGAGTTGCAAACTAACAGAGTTACAAACTAACAGAGTTACAAACTAACAAAGTTGATATTCATAACACACGACGAAATCAATGTGGCGAAATCCCTTCTTGGCGAAAACCCTTTAGGGTTTTCGTCGTGGTAGTGTTTTCGTCGGCCAAGGGGTTTTCGTCGGGCTGAAGTATGACGAAATCACTTAGGGTTTTCGTGGCATATTCATCATCAACAGTTACACACCCAGAACCCTAATGATCATCTACAATACGCCGACTTCATCATATAGTCATTCAGTCATATTAATTCATGCAATCCTCCATGCATACAAGGCATTAATACGAAATCATTCAACACAGAATTAATATGATTACCATACATTAAACTAAACATGCACTGAGAACTATCCAATTATTAACACAATATCAGATCTAACCCACAAGTCTGTACCATCGTGCCAAAACAATATCATATAATAGTATCCCATGTTACTTCAAATTATATTTCATTTTGCGTGGAAACCCTAGTCATTGACTAATGATAGCACCTAGCATATTATATCAAATTTAAAAACACATATAGCAAACACATGACTACTGACAATCACATGCAATTATGAGGACAATAGCCGACAATCATGAAGGATCCTTATCCGATTGACTGCATTTTCAAGACATCACACATGCATTACTAAAGGATATTGACTAACATAATAAGACAAGTAATGATCTTTACTGACCGAGATGTATGGTGACTGGAACAAAGGATCCGAATGGTTCAATGATGATGTTAATTGCCGTCGGTTTGCAGGGAGGGAGAGATCTAGGGTTTGCCGAATGATAGTTTTTCGTAAAGGTTGGAAATCAAAAATATATAACAGACCGTCACTGGGCCCAAAGCCCATTCCTGTTTTCGCCGGCTTCATATTGGACGAAAACACTTAGGTGTTTTCATGGGGAGGGTGTTTTCGGGTGAAGGGTGTTTGGCAAAAGTTCCATTTTATTAATCATACAACACATATATTAATATAAGACATATATCAACATACACACTTTTAAGGCACACCATATATGTCACACCCCGACCGCGTATAACATGCAACCGCGGCGGAAACGTCGGGGAGTGTTGTAACAGAATTAATTGTTTCACAACCATGGCAATTTAAGTTATGTTTTATTCAAAAACAAAAGGAGTATATTGTCTTAAAACAACTGAACAAAGAGTACATAATGTTATTTAGACTAGTTCTATCTTCATTTTAAGCCTCTAAGGCATAGGTCCGCCCTAGTATGTCATGCTCAAACCTATGCACCATTACCTGAAACACATGTGAAAATAGGTACGTGAGCATAAAAATGCCTGTGAGATACATAGGTTTTATGAAAACAGGATTCATGACTTGAGTTTAAAGAAATGTTTAATAAAAGTTAGTCATGAACCTTGTTAATTGTTTTGTTTGATAAATCTTTTGAAAAACGATGATAAAGTAGATGATATGTAAAGGAAAAATGTAAGGTTAAGTGAATAGCCAAGTAAAATGAGTTTTGTATAAAATAAGTTGTTTGTAAAATAATGTCTTGTGAAAAACATATTATTTGTGTAGAATGTTATATGTCTAAACTGAAATGATTCAAATAAACCACCAATGTAAATTGCCCATGTCTAAACCATTTGTTAAATGTCTTTATGTAACTAGGTCAAAATGTTTATGTCAAAATGTAGTTTATGAAATAAGTATATCAATATCAAAATGTCTATGTCATATGTCAATCATGTAATATGTAAACAAAATGTCATGTATGGCAAGTGAAATATATCAAATACCATAGGTAAAATGTACAAAACAAGGTATTGAAGTAAATCAAAGTTATGTTTTGTAGAAAACTGCATGCTATACTGATACGAACATCTATGCGGTATTGTAAAAATGCATACATTCAAGCCTTGAGACTGTGGTGATAAACCTTTAAACAAATTAAAGGCTCATCTGAGTTATGTATTCGAATTCGGTCATTCCTTTCATCCAAACATACCTAGGATGTCAGGAACGGGAGTTGTCAATTCCTATGGTACCACTACCTACTAACGAGCGGCGTAGCTAATGTTAATGAATGTATTTTTGTCCCATTGAAGCAAACCAAATGTCATACCAACATGTAAGCATGTGAAAAACAATGCACTAAGTATGTAATCAAATGTACACACATAGCGTGAAATGTCATGTAAAATAATGTACTAAGTATGCACACAATGGACATACATAGTATAAAATGTAATGTAAAACGATGTACTAAGTATGATGAACATACATAGCATGAAATGTAATGTAAAACGATGTACTAAGTATGCACACAATGGACATACATAGCATAAAACACAATGAAATCATGTACTGTAAGTGTACTATTGAACAGAACAAGCATATGATATGAAAAACATGGAGAGCATGAAAGTAACAAGTAGGCACATGTGTTTCACCCCAAAATGTTTGGAAAATAGTAAAAGAGGGGTCTATGTACTCACTTGAGATTTCTCAATAGACTTTAGATATCCACCAAGCAAAGCTAGAAGATTACGGAATCAAACGACACCTAATATAGGTAACTACATTAATAAACGGACCTGAACGGAGGATCGGGTAGTATGAGGGTTTGTAAACCAAATGGGTGTAGGAACTCATGTAATATGGTTTAACAAAGCCTACATACTAAACGAAACATGTCCTAAGTGCTTCTGACCCGTTATGACCCGATTAGGTAGCTTATGCTACTTTAACGCGTCGTTCGCGTAAAACGCGTTTGGATCGCCTAACTAGCCCTATGACAAGTAAGATATGCCTTAACATGTTTAATATTGTTATTAAATCAGTTTAGATGGTAAAAGTTATGTTACATAGGCTTAAAATGAATTTTAGTTCAAAAAGGGTATTTTGGTAATTTACCTAAGGCATAAGAACTACTTATCATACAACTACTCAAGCGATGTGACCATAAGGTATAACCTCGGAAGGTTATTCCCTATACTACTATGGTCACCTAATGTATTTGGTCAGATCCTAATGATCGACCAAATAGGTCGGGTTCGAAAGCATAAGCGATTGATTAGATCGCTTACCCTTACGAACCTAAACAAGCACAAATCTAAAAGTGACGAGCTAAACATGCTAGGACATGTTTAGTTAAGTTAGAAAACAGGTTTGGTATCAAAACAAACGGTTTTGATACCCTAGAGTAGTTTGGTTACAAAATACGCGAGTACGCGCATTTTGCCCGAAACTATGACTCGTCACTGAGCCTAGATAACGTGGTAATCAGTAGGTATAGTCACTAGGGACTATAACCATCGTGATCACGCTCACGTTATGAAGTTCAAACGAACTTCGCATTGACCATAAACTGGTCAATGCAGAAAGTCAAACACAGTTTGACTTTAAAGCATAAAAACGAAAGAAAAGAACGAAGGAGTACTTACAGAAGGTCCCCGCAAGTATTAAACCCGATTCACTCTCAGGTAGAAAGCACAAACACTTCCACTTAGAGAGCTAGAATCAGATTTAGGTGTGAGGGAAATGAGCAAACATGGGGGGGTATTTATAGGAAACGTAGAACCGTTAGGATCATTTGTTGAAAAACGTGCTTCGATCTCAACCGTCCAAGTGTGCCCCTAGTTTTGGAAAACCATTAGAGCCCATAGATTCAGTCCATGGTTTGAGAAATACCATTTGCAAGTGGTTTTTGGGTGTTATACAGCTGCAAACAGCTGTTTGCAACACTTTTGCAGATCTGGGAGGCTGATGCGGCCCGCTTCAGGATCACACAAAACTCAGGCGGGCCGCCTGGCCTTGTCTGATCAGCAGCAACTTTGAAAAAAGACAGTTTAGGTCCCTGTTGGTGTTTAAACTCATTTCCGACACTTCTAAGGCCTGTTAAGCCAACGTTAAGGCCCTAAAATGATGCCTAAACATTGTGGACTTGAAACATGCTCAAAAATATGCCGGATGTCGGTCCGTTTGGTCGTACAATCGCGATGTTTGCTTAATTACGACGGAATGCGCATAAGCACGAAAAACAATCCAAATTGCGCGACGAATGGATTTTTCTCATGCCAAACACTAAAATAAAATATTATAGTGCTTACATAAATTTTTGGATGTCTGGATGTATTCAGAACGTAAGTTATGCGCGAAAGTGCAAACTTGTGCACTTTTTGACATTTTTAGTCCCTGAATGACCCAAAAGTTTATTTTAGCACACCGAACTCCTCAAAGCCTATCTCTAAGCTATATAAAGGATATTTATGGTATGTTTAACTTATGGTCATGTTTCGGAATGTTCGTTACAGTTCAAATTGGCATACTTTCGCAGTTTGTCAAGTTTAGTCCCTGTAAGCGAATTAACTTGTTTTTGCCATACCAAAGCCTTCAAAACTTATTTCTAAGTTATGTAAAGGTTATTTAAGGTATGTTAAGTATATGTTGATGTTCCGGAGTATTTGTCGCATTAAACTGATTACGTTTACGCACCAGTTTGCGTATAACTCTCCAGAAAGCGATGTAGAGTTTAAAATTGAACAAAAGTCAAAACATGAAAAATGTAAAACACAACTAAACAAACATTGGGATCAAATAACATTGTTTTATTGATAACTGAATTGTTTACAATGATTTCAGACACAGATGTTACAGTCTCCCCTACTTGTGGAAATTTCGTCCCGAAATTTGTTTAGAGGAAACTCGTGGGAAAAGATGCGGATACTTCGCCTTCATTTGATCTTCGCGTTCCCAAGTAAACTCGGGTCCACGTTTAGCTTCCCAACGAACTTTGACCAAAGGAATGCGCTTGCGTTTAAGCCACTTGACTTCACGTTCCATGATTTCCACTGGCTTCTCAACAAATTTCAGTGTTTTGTCAACACGAATTTCGTCAAGCGGTATGTGGAGGTTCTCATCAGCTAAACACCTCTTGAGATTGGACACATGAAAAGTTGGATGAACATTTCCAAGTTCAGGAGGTAACTCAAGTCTGTAGGCTACCTTACCGATTCTTTCGACGATCTTGAATGGTCCAACGTATCTAGGTGCAAGTTTTCCTTTCTTTCCAAATCTGATCACACCTTTCCAAGGTGAGACCTTAAGTAATACTCGATTACCGACTTGAAATTCCAAGGACTTGCGTTTTGGGTCCGCGTAACTCTTTTGACGGCTTCTAGCTGTCTGAAGGTTATCACGAACTTTCTTAATCTTGTAAGTTGTCTCTAAAATGAGGGCAGGTCCAGTAAGCTGAGCCTCACCGATCTCATTCCAGCAGACTGGTGAACGACATTTTCGACCATAGAGAGCCTCGAAAGGAGCCATTTTGATGCTAGAGTGATAACTGTTGTTGTAGGAGAATTCAATCAATGGAAGATGCGAATCCCAACTACCACCAAAGTCGATCACACAAGCTCTAAGCATATCCTCCAGAGTCTGGATTGTTCTTTCAGATTGACCATCCGTTTGCGGATGATAAGCTGTGCTCAGGTTAAGTTGGGTCCCCATAGCAGATTGCATGGTTCTCCAAAAATGAGAAGTGAAGCGAGCATCTCTGTCAGAAATGATGTTCAAAGGAACACCATGTCGAGCTACAATTTCATCCACATAGATTTTAGCAAGTTTGTCAGCAGGAAAATCCTCACGGATTGGCAAGAAATGCGCTGACTTAGTAGGATGATCAAGGACTACCCAGATGGCATCATGACCTTTCTTCGTGCGCGGAAGTTTGGTAATGAGATCCATAGTAATGTTCTCCCATTTCCAAACTGGGATCTCTGGTTGCTCCAAAAGACCAGAAGGATGTTGGTGTTCAGCCTTAACCTTGAGACAAGTAAGGCATTTTGAAACATACAAGGCAATGTCTTTCTTCATACCAGGCCACCAATACTGAGTACGAAGATCCTTATACATTTTGTCTGAGCCAGGATGAATAGAATAGCGAGACTTATGAGCTTCATCCATAAACAGAGTGCGAAGATTATCTTGGCTTGGGACCCACAAACGGTCCATGAAATAATACGATCCATTGTCCTTCAAAACAAGATCAGGCTTAATGTGATAGGGTAATTCCTTACCCATCAAGTCTTGTGAAACACAAGCATGTTGAGCCTGAGAGATGCGGGCTTGAATATCAGCTCGAGCCTGAATATCAGATTGAACACGAACACAATGAAGCTTGACATGTTCCTTACGACTCAAAGCAGCGGCTACGACATTCGCCTTACCTGGATGGTAGCGAATTTCGCAGTCATAGTCATTTAGAAGCTCAACCCAACGTCGTTGCCTCATATTGAGTTCTTTCTGATTAAAGATATGCTGAAGACTTCTGTGGTCAGTGAAAACCACGCATTTTGTGCCATACAAATAATGTCTCCAGATCTTTAGAGCGAAAACGACCGCACCCAACTCAAGATCATGAGTGGTGTAGTTTTTCTCATGCACCTTCAACTGCCTTGATGCATAGGCTATGACTTTGTTCCTTTGCATCAGAACACAACCAAGACCCAATTTCGATGCATCACAATAAACGACGAAATCATCATTGCCTTCGGGCAAAGATAGGATAGGTGCATCACAAAGCTTCTACTTCAAGGTCTGAAATGCTACTTCTTGTTTAGAACCCCATTCAAAGGGTTTGTTCTTCTGAGTTAATGCAGTTAGAGGAACTGCAATCTTTGAGAAGTTTTCTATGAAGCGGCGGTAATAACCCGCAAGACCAAGAAAAGAACGAGCCTCGGTAGGAGTAGTAGGCGTATCCCAATCCTTAATTGCACTGATCTTGGAGGGATCTACATGAATACCTTGTTCGTTGATAATATGTCCCAAGAATTGAACTTCTTTAAGCCAAAATTCGCATTTGGAGAATTTGGCGAAAAGTTGCTCTTTCTTTAGGAGTTCCAGAGTAAGACGAAGATGTTGCTCGTGATCAGCTTTCGTCTTAGAGTATATCAAGATGTCATCAATAAAAACGATGATGAACTTATCTAAATAAGGCTTGCAGACCCTATTCATCAAGTCCATAAAAACAGCAGGAGCATTTGTCAAGCCGAATGGCATAACTGTGAACTCATAATGCCCATAACGAGTGCGGAAAGCTGTCTTTGGAATATCTTCTTCATGAACGCGAAGTTGATGATATCCAGAACGAAGATCAATCTTCGAGAAATAAGAAGCGCCCTGTAACTGATCAAAGAGATTATCAATGCGAGGTAGGGGATATCGATTCTTGATGGTATGCTTGTTCAGCTCACGATAATCGATGCACATTCTGAAAGATCCATCCTTCTTCTTGACAAAAAGAATGGGAGCGCCCCAAGGTGAAAAGCTAGGGCGGATAAAACCTTTATCCGAAAGTTCCGGCAGCTGCTTAGAGAGTTCTTGCATCTCAGATGGTGCAAGGCGATATGGGGCTCTGGCAATAGGATTTGCACCAGGTACGAGATCAATACGGAACTCGACTTGGCGTGCTGGGGGTAATCCAGGTAACTCTTCCGGGAACAGCTCCGGATAATCCCGAACAACAGGAATATCTTGAATAGACTTACCTTTGCCTTTATCTGCTGTAACATGTGCCAAGAAGGCCACATAGTTCTTTCGCAGATATTTCCGAGCTTTAAAACAAGACATGAGTTTGAGACCACCAGCAGGTTTCTCACCACGAACCTGTAGGATCTCACCTGACGAAAGTGGCACACGAACGATCTTCTCAAAACAAACTACCTCTGCGCGATGCTTGGCTTACCAATCCATACCCACAATAATGTCGAAGCTTCCCAGTTGCATAGGCGTGAGGTTGATTGGAAAAAGATGGTCGTTAAGGTTCAACTGGCAGTTGCGTAGAACAGAATCAAGAACAATGGGTTCACCACTAGCAACTTCTACTGTCAAGGGTTTTCCTAGTTTCGTTCTAGACACGCGAAGCAAAGGCTCAAAAGATAACGACACAAAACTTTTATCGGCCCCTGAATCAAAAAGAACAGACGCAGGTTGGTTATTAACAGAGAACGTACCGTTCACCACTTCATTGTCTGCTTGCGCCTCTTGTGCATTCATATTAAAAACTCGACCTCGAGCTGGAGCCTGATTCTGATTCTGGTTTGCGTTGACCAATCTTGGACACTAGTTACGGTAATGAGTCAGGTCCCCACAATTATAGCACGAACCAGGAGGAAAATGAGGTCGTGCAGCTTGTGCTTGCTGCTGAACAAGTGGTTGTGCAGCCTGCTGAGCTGGGTTGCGGGCTGCTTGATTGGGAGCAAAGCGACAAACATCAGAAAGATGACCTGACTTCCCACAGTTAGTGCAGAAACGACATTGCAATTGCGGTTGATGGTGGCTATTGCATCTGTTGCATAAAGGTGCATTCCCGTTATACTGCTTCTTAGCTGCAGGCTGATTGGGAGCAGCCTGGTTTTGTTTTGCGGTGATGGCAAAATTTTGGGAAGCCTTACGCTTCCTTGAACCAGAATCCTTACCCTTCTTGCTCTCATTCTGATCAGATGCCTGCTTCTTACCCTTGTCCCCCATTCTATGCAGCTTACCCCTTCGAATCTGTGACTCGGTCAATGTCGCAGATAGCTCGATTGCCTGACGCAGTGTGGTAGGGTTACTACCAGTAACAGTGTCTAGTATGGGGTCAGGCAGACCATCGATATATCTTTCGATAGCCTTGTCGAGTGGGGTAACCATTGCTGGGCATAACAAACTCAACTCCTCAAATCTATCAGTGTATGCCCGCTGCTCACCACTATCCTGTTTTAGATCTTCAAATTCCCTCTCCAAAGCTCATAGTTCATGACGAGGACAAAACTCCCTCATCATAAGTGTCCTCAATTCAGCCCATGTTTGTGCTAGAGCAACCTCAGCACCACGGTCTCTCATAACCCCGTTCCACCATGTCAAAGCCCTCTTCTGAAATACGCTTGAAGCAAACTCAACCTTCCAATTCTCAGGACACAGAACGTGACGTAAAGTATTCTCAATGCTCTCGAACCATTGAAGAAGCCCAGTTGCTCCCTCAGTACCACTGAACTTGAGTGGTTTAGCCGAATTAAAACTCTTAAAATTGCATGGAGCATTGTTGTTGTTGTTGGCTTGGTTCCATTGAGCAAAGAGGTTTGGGAATTGAGCAGCCATCTGCTGCGCAATGATTTCTGCCAGTTCGGCAGTCTCTATCTGGTGTTCGCGTCGAGGAGGCATTCTAAAAGAGGAAAACATGAAAGGAAACGAGTGAGATGATTTGACGAAAAGGGCGAGATGAAACAAAATCAACAAAAACAAGGATGGTGGTCATTTGTCCGTATCACAAAGCAAGCAAACGACACACAGTGACTAATCAAAGTAAATGGATCAAAAATAATGTATCGCGAAGACATGCTCGCCTATAAGTGAACACTCATCCCAAGAATTCCCAGGTAAGCACAACTGGTCTCGCGTCTGATGAGATATATACGAAGTGCTTGCCTAGACAGAAAACCCAGAATACAGGCATTCACCCTGCCAGTTTGCACGTGTTCACATTATTTAAAACCCAAGACCTTGATGAGATTTTGAAAACTCAAAAGGGATCAAAACCATATAATAGAGGGTTCAAAACCATACAATAGAGGGTTCAAAACCTTGTAATAAATCATCCAAAAACAGATGATTGTTTTTCAAAAATCATTTCGGAAAATTTGGTTCTTGTTTTGATAATCACCTAAGGATAGGTGATGTGCATGTTTTAAGATCTAAACACAAGATAACTTGTGTTAGGGTCCTAGAAAAGTTATAGTCTAGGTCAAAGAATTACTAATAACCTAATTCCCTATAACCATTGGCTCTGATACCAACTCTTCTGTCACACCCCGACCGCGTATAACATGCAACCGCGGCGGAAACGTCGGGGAGTGTTGTAACAGAATTAATTGTTTCACAACCATGGCAATTTAAGTTATGTTTTATTCAAAAACAAAAGGAGTATATTGTCTTAAAACAACTGAACAAAGAGTACATAACGTTATTTAGACTAGTTCTATCTTCATTTTAAGTCTCTAAGGCACAGGTCCGCCCTAGTATGTCCTGCTCAAACTATGCACCATTACCTGAAACACATGTGAAAATAGGTACGTCAGCATAAAAATGCCTGTGAGATACATAGGTTTTATGAAAACAAGATTCGTGACTTGAGTTTAAAGAAATGTTTAATAAAAGTTAGTCATGAACCTTGTTAATTGTTTTGTTTGATAAATCTTTTGAAAAACGATGATAAAGTAGATGATATGTAAAGGAAAAATGTAAGGTTAAGTGAATAGCCAAGTAAAATGAGTTTTGTATAAAATAAGTTGTTTGTAAAATAATGTCTTGTGAAAAACATATTATTTGTGTAGAATGTTATATGTCTAAACTGAAATGATTCAAATAAACCACCAATGTAAATTGCCCATGTCTAAACCATTTGTTAAATGTCTTTATGTAACTATGTCAAAATGTTTATGTCAAAATGTAGTTTATGAAATAAGTATATCAATATCAAAATGTCTATGTCAGATGTCAGATGTCAATCATGTAATGTGTAAACAAAATGTCATGTATGGCAAGTGAAATATATCAAATACCATAGGTAAAATGTACAAAACAAGGTATTGAAGTAAATCAAAGTTATGTTTTGTAGAAAACTGCATGCTATACTGATACGAACATCTATGCGGTATTGTAAAAATGCATACATTCAAGCCTTGAGACTATGGTGATAAACCTTTAAACAAATTAAAGGCTCATCTGAGTTATGTATTCGAATTCGGTCATTCCTTTCATCCAAACATACCTAGGATGTCAGGAACGGGAGTTGTCAATTCCTATGGTACCACTACCTACTAACGAGCGGCGTAGCTAATGTTAATGAATGTATTTTTGTCCCATTGAAGCAAACCAAATGTCATACCAACATGTAAGCATGTGAAAAACAATGCACTAAGTATGTAATCAAATGTACACACATAGCGTGAAATGTCATGTAAAATAATGTACTAAGTATGCACACAATGGACATACATAGTATAAAATGTAATGTAAAACGATGTACTAAGTATGATGAACATACATAGCATGAAATGTAATGTAAAACGATGTACTAAGTATGCACACAATGGACATACATAGCATAAAACACAATGAAATCATGTACTGTAAGTGTACTATTGAACAGAACAAGCATATGATATGAAAAACATGGAGAGCATGAAAGTAACAAGTAGGCACATGTGTTTCACCCCAAAATGTTTGGAAAATAGTAAAAGAGGGGTCTATGTACTCACTTGAGATTTCTCAATAGACTTTAGATATCCACCAAGCAAAGCTAGAAGATTACGGAATCAAACGACACCTAATATAGGTAACTACATTAATAAACGGACCTGAACGGAGGATCGGGTAGTATGAGGGTTTGTAAACCAAATGGGTGTAGGAACTCATGTAATATGGTTTAACAAAGCCTACATACTAAAGGAAACCTGTCCTAAGTGCTTCTGACCCGTTATGACCCGATTAGGTAGCTTATGCTACTTTAACGCGTCGTTCGCGTAAAACGCGTTTGGATCGCCTAACTAGCCCTATGACAAGTAAGATATGCCTTAACATGTTTAATATTGTTATTAAATCAGTTTAGATGGTAAAAGTTATGTTACATAGGCTTAAAATGAATTTTAGTTCAAAAAGGGTATTTTGGTAATTTACCTAAGGCATAAGAACTACTTATCATACAACTACTCAAGCGATGTGACCATAAGGTATAACCTCGGAAGGTTATTCCCTATACTACTATGGTCACCTAATGTATTTGGTCAGATCCTAATGATCGACCAAATAGGTCGGGTTCGAAAGCATAAGCGATTGATTAGATCGCTTACCCTTACGAACCTAAACAAGCACAAATCTAAAAGTGACGAGCTAAACATGCTAGGACATGTTTAGTTAAGTTAGAAAACAGGTTTGGTATCAAAACAAACGGTTTTGATACCCTAGAGTAGTTTGGTTACAAAATACGCGAGTACGCGCATTTTGCCCGAAACTACGACTCGTCACTGAGCCTAGATAACGTGGTAATCAGTAGGTATAGTCACTAGGGACTATAACCATCGTGATCACGCTCACGTTATGAAGTTCAAATGAACTTCGCATTGACCATAAACTGGTCAATGCAGAAAGTCAAACACAGTTTGACTTTAAAGCATAAAAACGAAAGAAAAGAACGAAGGAGTACTTACAGAAGGTCCCCGCAAGTATTAAACCCGATTCACTCTCAGGTAGGAAGCACAAACACTTCCACTTAGAGAGCTAGAATCAGATTTAGGTGTGAGGGAAATGAGCAAACATGGGGGGGGTATTTATAGGAAACGTAGAACCGTTAGGATCATGTGTCGAAAAAAGTGCCTCGATCTCAACCGTCCAAGTGTGCCCCTAGTTTTGGAAAACCATTAGAGCCCATAGATTCAGTCCATGGTTTGAGAAATACCATTTGCAAGTGGTTTTTGGGTGTTATACAGCTGCAAACAGCTGTTTGCAACACTTTTGCAGATCTGGGAGGCTGATGCGGCCCGCTTCAGGATCACACAAAACTCAGGCGGGCCGCCTGGCCTTGTCTGATCAGCAGCAACTTTGAAAAATGACAGTTTAGGTCCCTATTGGTGTTTAAACTCATTTCCGGCACTTCTAAGGCCCGTTAAGCCAACGTTAAGGCCCTAAAATGATGCCTAAACATTGTGGACTTGAAACCTGCTCAAAAATATGCCGGATGTCGGTCCGTTTGGTCGTACGATCGCGATGTTTGCTTAATTACGACGGAATGCGCATAAGCGCGAAAAACGATCCAAATTGCGCGACGAATGGATTTTTCTCATGCCAAACACTAAAATAAAATATTATAGTGCTTACATAAATTTTTGGATGTCCGGATGTATTCAGAACGTAAGTTATGCGCGAAAGTGCAAACTTGTGCAGTTTTTGACATTTTTAGTCCTTGAATGACCCAAAAGTTTATTTTAGCACACCGAACTCCTCAAAGCCTATCTCTAAGCTATATAAAGGATATTTATGGTATGTTTAACTTATGGTCATGTTCCAGAATGTTCGTTACAGTTCAAATTGGCATACTTTCGCAGTTTGTCAAGTTTAGTCCCTGTAAGCGAATTAACTTGTTTTTGCCATACCAAAGCCTTCAAAACTTATTTCTAAGTTATGTAAAGGTTATTTAAGGTATGTTAAGTATATGTTGATGTTCCGGAGTATTTGTCGCATTAAACTGATTACGTTTACGCACCAGTTTGCGTATGACTCTCTAGAAAGCGATGTAGAGTTTAAAATTGAACAAAAGTCAAAACATGAAAAATGTAAAACACAACTAAACAAACATTGGGATCAAATAACATTGTTTTATTGATAACTGAATTGTTTACAATGATTTCAGACACAGATGTTACAATATATAACATATCAAACACAATACGATTTAACATATTACAAACGTGTACAGTTGTGAAACAAACAAGTCGTGTAAACAAACAACTTAAACAATTAACGCACAATTAATGCGAAGTTGGAAGTCTTGGAAACTCGAGTTGTCACATGTAGGATTAGGTATACTACTAAAATCGCCACAGGGGGACATATTACCCCAGGCTATTAGGTGTGAATTTCCTGCCACTAATAATGAAGCAGAATATGAAGCTTTGATTGCAGGATTAGAGTTGGCCAGGAATATGAATATTAAAAGTTTACAAGTGTTTGTCGATTCCCTGTTAATTACTAATCATTTTAACGGATCCTATGCAGTTAAAGGTGAGAAGTTAATCGAGTATCTCGAAATTCTCAAAAAATTAGCAGGATATTTTGATGTTTTTACACTTGAACAGCTACCAAGGGAGGATAATGCTGAAGCAGATGCTTTGGCAAATCTAGGATCATTAGTCAGGATACTGGAGGGAACCCAAATACCAATACTACATATCCTGTATCCTGTAATGGATCTTCTCAAATCTCAGGATAAGGAAGTAGTAAGTATCAAGGATCCTGATGATGAGTATCCCGAGGAGGATCCTAAGTCCTGGACGGCTCCAATCATGAGATATCTCAAGGAATGACACATCCCAAAGGATGAGAGTCCTAAGGCCTTTAGGATGAAGGTATCACGATTCACTATTATAAATGATGTTTTGTATAAGAAATCTCTTGCAGGACCATACCTGAGGTGCATGGAGGATCCCGAGACCAAAGAAGTGCTTCAGGATATACACGAAGGGGATTGTGGTAACCATACTGGGGGCAGATCGTTATTTTCAAAGGTATTAAGAAAATGATACTATTGGCCGACGATGAGGAAAGATGCAGCAGAATATGCTCGAAGATGTGATGCATGTCAAAGGCACAGTAATATATTACACCAGCCTGCCGAACCACTGTATCCTATTGCTTCCCCTTGGCCATTCATGAAGTGGGGAATGGATATAGTAGGAAAATTGCGAAAGGCTCCAGGAGGAAAAGTCTTTATGCTGGCAATGACTGATTATTTCTCTAAATGGGTTGAAGTTGAAGCATTTGTTCAAGTCAGAGACCCAGAAGTAGTATCCTTCATAAAAAGGAATATCTTAACTAGATTTGGAGTACCAGCTGAGATCATTTGTGACAATGGCTCTCAGTTTATCAGTAAGAGGACAACCAATTTTTGTAAGAGTTGGGGAATTAAAATGATTACATCCACACCAGTGCATCCTCAAGAGAACGGACAAGCAGAATCCTCGAACAAGATAATTGTCAACAATTTGAAGAAGAGACTAGGAGCTAAGAAAGGAAGGTGGGCAAAAGAATTACCCTTTGTTTTATGGGCCGATAGGACAACAGTGAAAAGTGCAACTGGGCAAACTCCATTTTCCTTAGTATTTGGAGCAGAAGCAGTAATCCCAACTGAGATGGTAATACCTACAGCAAGATCCAACTTTCGGGATCCTAAGCAGAATCCTGAAACCCTATGCCAAGAATTGGATACTATTGCTGAGACAAGAGATGCGGCAAAGCTAAGGATGGCAGCATATCAACAGAGGATATCCAGAGCATATAACAAGAATATAAGGACTAGAAGGTTTCAAGTTGGAGATTGGGTATTAAGGAAGGCTTTTCAGAACACTACCAATCCTGCTGATGGAAAATTAGCTCCGAAGTGGGAAGGACCCTGTGAGATTGAATCGGAATCCGGAAAAGGAGCATACCGACTTAAGAATATGGAGCGGATATATTACCAAGATCCTGGAATGCTATACATCTCAAAGCCTATTTCAAGTGAGTTTAGAATTTAATTTCTAACTCAGGATGGTATGAATTCTATATCTTTTAAATTTGATTCTATTTTATTTGAACTCAGTACTGACTTAAGCATCGGAGGGGTGTTAGCCAGGCTAACACCCACCTTAGTCTAAGGTTGTTTTGCAGAATATGCTTCGGGATATAACTCCAAGATATACACTCGGGATAATTCGAAAGATTAGAGGATTGGCCCCCTCTCTCACGATTAAGGGATCCTGATCCCTTCACAGGTTTAAAGGTATTCACCTTTCTCTCGAATTGGGTTTAAACACCCCGCCTGGAGCGTAAGTTATCCAGGAGTAGTTCAAGATGGCGGGACCAGTCCATGTAAAAGTGGCTGACAATTTCGTTATCATTGGCTATATCATGGATCCTTAAGGTATATGAGGATTGATCACCCTCTCTCGCGAAAGGGTATTTTCATACTCTCTAAGGTTTAAAGGTTTTCACCTTTCTAAGTCTTGGAGTTTATACACTCCCGCCTGTAGCGCACGAAAACTTGGGATTTTCCCCAGAATACCTATGGGATTATCCCCAGAACACTAAGGATATATATGCAGGATATTTTAGGGTTTATCCCCTGTAACATAAAGATTATATAAACGGTTGCAATTGATGTCCAGAAAATTCCTAAGTATTCAAAGATATTATACACAGGGGACATTCCTATTAAGGCATAGTGAAAAGCTCAAAGGATCAAGCTTGGGACTAGTTCATAAGGCATCCCAGACTGGGGACATCTTCGGTGGAAAGGTTGTAAGGAGATTAAAGTTTAAGAATAGGGGTGTACTCTATTCCTGGTATGATCTTTCCTTTTTCCTTTTAACTTTATCTAAATCATCTAAATTTTTGAAGCTGTGTTTAACAAAAGATTGAATATGATATTTATGAGTATCCTGATCAGGATATGTTCTCAGGATATATTCTTAAGATATATTTCAGTTGGAATGTTTGAGATATGGTAATTAATTGAAAAATTGAAACTATACTTGAGTCAAACATCTATTATCAAAACAAGCTTTGTAAAATAAAAGTGAACTATCCTTTTTCTTTGAAAACTTTATCTAAATTGTTTGAGTTGTAAAAACCCTATTTGACAATAGTCTTAATAGGATATTTGCGAGTATCCTGATCAAGATATTTTCATGATATTTGGTTAGGACATTTGAAATATTACACTAAGTTTGGAACATTGAAATTGTATTCAAACTAAGCAATGCATAACAAGAATTGAAAAGGGACAATGATAGATAAGGTCATAAAAAGGTTATATTATTAACATATCAAAAGATTGTGCTTTTGGTTTCATCTCAAACTGAGACCCATCCACCAAAAGCACAGTTAGTTTTCTTCCATGTTTACTTAACAGTTGAAGGTTTCATCTCAAACCGAGACCCATCCGCCTCCAACTGTTATATTGTTCAAAATAAACGATACTAACTAATGACCAAGGGCTTCATCCTGAAACTCGGGATTCCTCCACCTTTGGTCACCATATTGTCTAAATGCAGGAAATTTAAATTCTTTAACAAACAAGAAAGGGAAATTGTTCAAACAACCATAAACCACCAATTTTAAAAAAGTGGGCTGCGGCCTAGGCGACAATATCCATCATCGCCCACTTCGCTGCATTTAAGGGGCAGCACCCTCCTCATCCATCACGTCTTCACCAGCATCCGGTTCAGGATCAGCTCTAACATCCTTCTCAGCCTCGCCACCAGCGTCAGTTGGCTTTTCAGTCGCCTTGGAAGGCCCCTCAACTACAGATTTAGCAGGATGCTCCACAGGATTACCTCCAAGACCTCTTAGCTTTGTCTCCCAGGCATCGACATTCCAAGAAGGGCATTCAAAGCCCAGGGCCTTGGCTTCATAAGCCATTTTTAGCCTAGCCTGAAGAAGGGAGATAACGACGGAGCCCTTAAGGCCTTCCCGGTAAGAGGCCATATCCTGTTGATGTTGGACTTGGGCGGCGTCAAGATGGGCTTGGGCTTCGTGAGTAACTTTCTTGATGGCAGCCTGGTGTTCCTGGGTCATAGCCTTGAACTTGTCCTCGTAATGTTGAGATTTAGCAGCGACAATAGTACCTTGGTCGGAAATAGTGACCTCGGCTTTCTTCAATTTGGACTCGAGCATCTTGTTGAACCCGCAGGATTCTTCGTACAAGTGAACTAAATGTTTGAGGCCCTACAATAAAAAACGGAGGTATTATTGTATATTAACCAAGATATTGGTTTGACATATATATGCAGGATACGGGATAAGAATCTATACCTTGTTGAGAAAAAAAGTCATGAACCCGCTTGCCTCGACAAACCCGTGATTCTCGTAGGGAAATGTTTCTGGAGTGGCAGGCGAATCAGTCTCTTTCCTCTTACGGGAACTAGAGGCCCGGGGCTTAGTAGCTGGTGAAGGCTTGGAAATGGCGGCGGATTTAGAGCTGGTGGGCTTGGAAGAAGTAATAGGTTTGGGACTTGGCTCTTTTTTGACCGGGACAGGATCAGAGTAACTGTCCAACTCCTCAAGGTTAAAAACTTCTGGGATTTTGGCTGGTGCTGCATAAAAGGAGAAGTTCTAAATCTTTTCTACTCTTTCATTATATTAAGCTAATCAATCATTTGCAGAATAACCCTTACCAGACATGTCAGACGATGAATATTGACTGGAACTTGGGAGGTGTGTGGAAAAGCTCCTATCACCTTCCGGTAACCGGTAAATCGCTTTGATTCTCCTTTCAGATTCTTTAGTAGGAGGGGCTACTTCTCTGAAGTTCACTGCATAAGGGCCAAATTAAAGAGAATCAGCATAGGATATAGGCTTAAGATGTATTTGGGGATATTCCAAAAACCCTAAATCCTACCGGTGGTTAACCACTCCACCGGGAGGCTAGCACCCTCATCGATGGAATCTCGCTTAACGAAGAAGAACTACCGTTGCCATCCATCCTCATTTTTGGTAGCCTTGAGAATGAGGGGTTTACTGGAAGTAGAAAAGTGTAAAAACCGGCTAGAACCATGTGATCGGAGACGATAGGCGATCGGAATATCCTCGACGCAGAGGTCAGGAAAGTGAAGGTTTTTGATTTGGTAGAGTACGATCAGTACCCTCCAAACCATGGGCATTGTTTGCGTGAAGCAAAGACCGGTGGTTCAAAATAATTGCATTATGAATTCGGGGAAAGGATACCGAAGGCCTAGCGAGAAAGGATATGCCGGAAAACAGACCCAATCGGCAGACGAAACGTCCGATCAAACTGACCGATTGAATGGTCTGATAATCACACTATCTGGAAAGGCGCCGGAGGCTCTCAACGCTGTGATGTCTGCATTATCGAAGGCACAGATTTCTTTCTCGGGGTTCTTGAGAAGGTTTTGTTGGACGAAGGTGTGAAAACTGTGTTCTGTAATCGATGTATAATGTAAAACAATGTTAATTATTAAAAAAACAATGTGCTTTGGTGTTACTATATGTATTTTGGTGTTATTATGTGTGTATTGGTGTTTGGTGATTTTATGATTTGATTCGAGTTCGATTTCAAGCTTTAAATCGCTTTCTGGAGGATTATACGCAAACTGGTGCGTAAACGCAGTCAGTTTAATGCAACAAACACTTCGGAATAGTGACATAGGCGTAACATACCTTAAATAACCTTCACATAACTTAGAAATAAGTTTTGGATGGTTTGGTGTGTCGAAATCAAGTTTGTTCGATCGCAGGGACTATTTGTGTTAAACTGCGAAACTATACCGATTTGTATAGTAAGGAACATTCCAGAACTTGATCATAAGTTAAACATACCCTAAATATCCTTTACATAGCTTAGAAATAGGCTTTGAGGGGTTTGGTATGCTAAAATAAACTTTATTGATCAATAGGGACTAAAAGCGTCAAAAAGTGCATAAGTTTGCATTTTCGCGCATATCTTACGTTCTGAATATATCCGGACATCCAAAAATTTATGTAATCATTAAAATATTTTATTTTAGTGGTTGGCATGATAAAATTCCATTCGTCGCTTAATTTGGATTGTTTTTACGTTCGTTACGACTTCCGTCGTAATTAACCGAACAACGCGACCGTACGACCAAACGAACCGACATCCGAGATTTTTTTGAGCATATTTTAAGTTCTCTATACTTTAACTTCATTTTAGAGCTTTGAAATGGGGTTAACGGGGCTTAAACGTACCAAAACGCATCAAAAAAATCAAGTTTGGAGATGCAGGGGCCTGTTCTACCAATTGCTGAAAGTTACTGCCAGCACAGAAGGGCCATACGGACCGTATGGGGGTGCTTACGGTCCATAAGCCTTCTCTAGCACAGCAAACTTCATTTTATTAAAACCCAGCTGCTCACATTGTTTTGCACATGGTTTCTTCTATTCTATGGGCTGGTTTTAGGTGCCCATGGTTTTAGAAATCAGGGGGTGCATGTGTACGGCTTAGATCGAAGCTCGGATTTCAAGAAACGATCCTAACGGTTCTCTGAAATCTATATATACCCCTTCCATTTCATTTGCAAACTCACTTTTGATCTGATTTTGTTCTCTAAGTTGAAGTTATACACTTCATACCTGAGAATAACTAGATCAAAACTCCATTACTTAGACCCGTTGTAAGTATTCTTTCGTTCTTTTCGCATTTTAAGCACGAAAGTCAAACTGTGTTTGACTTTCTGCTTTGACCAGGTTATGGTCAACACAAAGTTCGTTTGAAGTTTGCAACGTGAGCGTAATCACGATGGTTATAGTCCCGTGTGACTATACCTACTGATTACCACGTTGACTAGGTGTTGTGACGAGTCATAGTTTTGGCCAAAATGCGTATTTAAGCGTATTTTGTAACCAAACTATTCTTGGGTATCAAAACCGTTTGTTTTGATACCAAAACCTGTTTTCTAACTTAGTTAAACATGTTTAGCTCGTCACTTTTAGTTTAGTGCTTGTGTAGAGTCGTAAGTCAAGCGGTCTAAACCACCGCTTAGACTTTCGAACTCGACCCGTTTGGTCGATCATTAGGATCCGACCAAGCATGTTTAGTGACCATAGTTGCATAGGGAATAACCTTCCGAGGTTATACCTTATGGTCACTTAGGTTTAATTAGTTGTATGATAGGTAGTTTATAAGCCTTAGGTAAATGACCAAAATGCCCTTTTCATGCATAATTGAATTTTAAGCATATGTAACATAAACTTTTATCACTTAATTGATTATGCAACATGTTTAGGCATATGTTACTTGTCATAGGACTAGTTAGACGTCTCGAACGCGCATTTGCGCGAACGACAAGTTAAAGTAGCATAAGCTACCTTAATGGGTCGCAATGGGTCGAAAGCACTTAGGTTAAGTTCCGATTTAGAATGTAGGCTTTGTTAAACCATATCACATCAGTTCCAATACTCATTTGGTTTATGAAACCTCATTCTGTCCGATCTTCCGATTTAGGTGCCGATTATTTGATTAGTGATTCGATTACTAGGTGCTGCTTGATTTCTCTGGTTTACTTGAGTTTGTTGAAGTTCATTTAATTGAGGATACTTTGCACTTCATGTGAGTACATAGTCCCCTCTTTTACTGTTTTCAATTATTTTGGGGTGATTGATATGTGTTAAATGTTTTCGAGGTTTTAACGATGGTTTCAAAAACAATTGATATGGTTTATACAAAATTAATAACGATTTCGATAAAGTGGACAAACTTGTTGGTTGTAGTTACATAACGAATGACATTCATTAGCATTGATCAAGCCGTCCAGTATTAGGTTATGTTACCATAGGATCTGACAAATCCCGTTATCAGACTGCACCCATGGTTATGTGTGGGGGTTATGTGGCTAACGACTGAATCTGTGATAGTTAACTTACCCTTTGGTGGTTTGTTAATGCGAGAAGCGAGATAGTCGAGTCACGAAGGTTTGAATGTTATTTGCGAGATGACCAAAAGTAGTTTTCACAATTAAAACGAGGATGATTTAAACGAGTTAAACGATTTCGAAATGACTTAAACAAGTTAAACGAGTTGGATAAATGATTGGTTTTTGGTTAGATAACGGGACGGGTGTAATGTGAGGAAAACATGGTAGATACGCCGCTGGTACTTCTTATATATAAGTGTTTTCCTCATATTACATACCGTGGCGTTATTTAGTTCACTTGGGCAAACGAGGTTATCACGATGTCACATAACGATGTTTTCGAGAAGATATAAACCATACGAGTTTTATTAACGAGTTATTACTAGATGTTTTACAATTTGGTTTACTAAAACAAATGTTTTTGGGTTAAGAATCATGGCTACGAGGTTTTATAAATTATAACCCGCTTGGTTTGAGTTGGTTAATTATGTTGCAATATTATACACTTTTCAAAACAAGGTTTTTAATAAGGTATTGCAACATGTAAACTAGCCATGAATCCGACACTCTTATAAAACCTATGTGCTCGCCAGCATTTCTTTGCTGACTTTGTTTTTACATATGTTTCAGGTGTTGTTGCTTGATGTTGATTGCTAGGATGCATGTTTCACATAGGATCTGGACGAGGCCTTAGTGACATCATATTCAATGATAGTTGATATGTAACTTGTTTGTGTTGGTTTTAAGACAATGTTAATGTAAATATTCTAATAAAATGAATTTTTTTGTATCCACGGTTGTGAAACAATAATTCTGTTACAACACTCCCCGACGTTTCCGCCATGATTTGTTGTTTTACGTGGTCGGGGTGTGACAGAAGGTCTCCATCGATTCACCAGTATGAGAACGGGTTCTAGTAGCCATTGGGAGTAGAATGAAGAGATTAGCAAGAAAAGAAGGAAGAGTGAATGATTACTTGGAGATTCTATTGAAAATTTTTAGTTTTCAAACAGAAAGAGAGAAGATATAGGGGCATAATAGATAGCCATTGAGTGTAAACCGCGTTGGAAGTTGCACAATCTCATCTCAACCGCCGCTTCAATTTAATAACCTCGATTCACGAGATAAGCTTTAAAATATATCCGTTGGAATTGATATACCAGCAGATATATTTTGGGGACAATTGTTATGGGTGGTTTTCTTCTCATATATCCTGAATAATATTCTGACCGTGTTTCTTTTGTTATGATCAGGATACCAGATCAGGATATTGGTAACATCCTGATATAGTATCCTGGTAGTGACTAATTAATCCACGTGCAGGTTAATGGTGCAAGTCTATAACGTTCAAGTGGACTTCTTCTCCCAAAGACTCGGGCAAATCTGTTGGAATACGAACGTTGAAGCCGGAAGACGTGGACTACAACGTTCACAAAGGGAATATTCGTTATATCCCAGATTTGTAGGCTTGTTAGTTAATTTTGTTTTACTATAAATAGGATTGATCGGATCAGATTAGGACACACACAATCTCTCGAACTCTCTTGCTCTCTAGCTATAATCACTCACAAACACTTGTATTCAAATCGCATTGTAACACCTAGTCAATCCGTATCATATCCTGCACTGTATCTTGATATTTGAAGTAATAAGAAGAACAAGGCAGCTGCGATTGTCAGCTCCTGAGGTTTTGTGTCAGTGATCTAGATTGATCAAGGGCTTTCCTCGTACATCTCGTGTCACCCATTACATTTTCGCTCATTGTTTGATTGTAGATACAACTCTATATCCTGAGCTGTATCCTGAAAACTGTCTTTGCAAACAACTTAATCAACATATTTTCGATAGACATTCTTAGCACACTATCTCACTTAACTAATTTGATCACTTAATTGCTTCGGTAATTTTTGACCAAAATAACATGTAGTTTGAAAACATCAACAAAAGTTGAGCGAGTTCATGTGTTTTGTATGTATGCACGGATAAACTTTGTAATAATTGTAAGTATGTATTTGTAAACCCGATATGAAAGCATCTATGAACAGATCAATTAATGATTTGCAAGGTCATTAATATGTGTGCAACGGCGTAGGAAGGCTCAAACCTAGCAGATTTTGTACCGGGCTTCCGGCTGGAAGACATAGTCACCACCTTCGGCCACTTCTGGCCCAGGGGTGGGGCTCGCAACACCCAAATAGATCTATCACTCATGTCCCTCGATCCTTATACGAGGATTAATGGTCTTAAGTGTGCGCCTACCCATTCACATGATCTAACAGTTCATTCCTTAGCTGACCATACCATTTATAAACGTTTGTAAACATTTGTAACATGCATTTCACCCACGAAGTTATAAAACTGAAAACAGTTAAAAGAAAAGGGGGACATGAACTCACAGTCTTGCGTCTCGTAACTCGGTAACTCAAAGCTTTCCTTTGGTCGCACGACTACCTACACACGCGCTATGGTTAATTAGACGGATGGGTCGTGCCTTCACTTTAGTCTTATTTGTTATGACTTGGTATCTTTGAGTTACGTTTCTTTGTGTCACGATATTATCCCAAAGTATATAATTATTTGTTAAAATAATAAATATTTTAACTTAAATTATATTTATTAATTTTTGGAATTTTTGTTAAAATAATATATTTTAACTTGACACATTATGTATTTATACATGTATGTTTTCCCCAAGGATGGGTGTATTCATACTCGTATTCTTAGACTTGTGTATTTTGCAAGGTATTGGTGGCGTATTCCGGTGTGTATTTATACGTATGAGAATATGTATTTTTATTGTATTTATTAAGTATTCTTATACTTAATTTTGTATTTATTTTTCCGGAATATTATTTTTAATAAAAATCACCAATATGAATATATTCTTAAAATATATAAATATTTTAAGAAACTTCTATAGAAAATTATTTATATTTCTTTCTTGGCAAAAATATTTATATCTTCATATAAACCATCAAAAATAATATATTTTCAAGATTAACTTGGAAAATATATATATAAATCCATTTTTCACCCCAAAATAATATGTTCTAAATTTATTTAAGAAAATATATATTTTCTCCAAAAATAATATATTCTCTAGTAATTCAAGAAAACATATATATTTTTCTTTACTAAAAAATAATATATTTTCTTCTTGTCAAAAATATGATATATTGTTTTAATAATTATAAAAATTATATTTTCGTTCTCTTGGTTTCCAAAATACCATTTACCAAAATATACATATGAATTTAATTCCGGAATATTTCTAGAATTTATATTCCTTGTTCGGTTTGTCCAAATTTTAGGGTATAACTTATATATTTATTCTCTTGGGATTTTGGTAATATTTTGTGTTATATTTCTTGGTATTTTGGTGAGTTATATTATTTCAAATCCTAAAATAATCTAACTAATACACATAATATACAAGTATTCACACACATTGTGACATCTAAATATATATTTTTTTAAATACATATTTAGTCACTCTTATTTACTAAAAACCAACCTCCAATATGTGTAATTTTTGTAACAAAATTATGGCAAATTTTTATATGAAAAATCATGGTTAAAATATACTTGTAAACAGTTGTTTAAAAATATTTTCCTAAGTGTTTAAATTCTAGAAAATTTTTGCCATAGTTTCCCCTTAAAAATGGAGGTTTCCATGCTTTCAAAGCATATCATTTTCTTTTAAAAATCATCACAATTCATCAACAATTCAAACAATACTTACCAAGTGCCAAAATCAGCCATATACACTACTTCATGAACTTGAAATTTATAAAAAATTGTAGTAACTTAGTAGAGTGTTTAGTAAGCTTAGTTGCCCTTTAAAGTGTGGTTATGTGTTTAAAAACATCATTCTTGAAGATTTTAGATCTTCACAACTTGTAAAAAGATTTTCCAAAAATATTTCTCCTTGAACTTTTTATGTCATTAACATGTTTCTACACTTGTTTAATCTCTAAAAATATGATTAACTTCCTTAAAAAGCATGGTTAGGTAAATCTTGTAATTTAACTTAGTTTCTTGAGAAAATCATTTTTGAAATCACACATTTACAAGATTTATATTATACTTTGATCATCATCATTCAAGAAAACACTTAACCTTTCAGGTTCATGTTTACACATAAGGATGATCATCTTGATTCATCACATAATCATCCTCTCACTTGCTAGATCATGTGTTTAATCACAATCTAGCAAGTTTCATTTGATGTTTAACATCATAAACATAAACAATCAACAATCAAGAAGCATACAAATACTTAAACAACTTAGATCATGATGATTTAGAGCTTTATGTTAAAGATTATGTTCTTGATTCCTAATGTTCTTCATGATTAGTCTTTTACACACACTTTTAACCAACTTAACGAGATGTAAAATGAGATTAGAAGGGTCTTACTACTAGCACAAGGCTAGGGATGATGTTCAAGAAGATGAAGATGACAATCCTGGTGGTTAATAGCACTTGAAAGAGGTCCTTCACTTTTCAATGGCTCCTAGCTTCTTTATCAAGATCTTTACACCTTGTGATCACTTGGGAATGGTTGTATTTAACTTGAATATGGTGGTCATGGGGATGCTTGGTTTCAGCCGAGAATGGAGGAAGGAGAGGAGGAGAGTGAGTGTTGGTGTGTTGTGAAGGAAATGAGACTTATGGTCTTGTGGTTATGTTATAAATTCTCCAACATGTTCTTAATCCATGGTGTAATATGTTGCAAAAGATATAGACATGATCCATGTGTGTCTCAATACCATGTGTGTCTAAGTACTGAACTCCTGTCAGTATTTCTGGTTTGTCTGATAACTGTGCTAACTTTGTTTCATGCATCATTTGTATCATAAAGTGTTGCATGCAATAATGATATGAATTCATGCAATATGTGATGCACACGTATGTATTATGACGAAAATTAGAAAGCATTCATGTCATTAATTTAAATCAGCACAGCCATTAAAGAACTATTCATTGTTTAATTATTGTACGGATACAAGAAATTTTTTACAATTGTCACATTGTTCGTATGAATGAGTTATCGTTGAAACCTTCTGAGAAAACCGAGACGCATGCTGAGTCGTCTGGTGACAAGAAGAGAAAACATTCGAACCCACAGCAACAACAAGGGTTCAAACAATAAGAAACGTGATACAAACCCGCTCAAGGAGACAAAAACCTTTGCAGCTGCAAATGATACTGTCGCTAGAGGATACCAAGGCACTCTGCCTAAATGCCAAAAGGGTAAGTATCATCATGAAGGAGCTTGTCGCATTCCAAGGTGCGACAAATGTGGTAGGTTGGGTCATCGAACAGAAGATTGTTGGAGAAGAGGAAACAGAGGCAATAATAGAAATGGGAATGGGAATAGAAACAGAAATGGGAATAGGAATGGAAATGGTTCTGGCAACGGAAATGGAAATCGTAATGACAACGGTACTGGAAACCGAAATGGAACTGGGCAGAATCAAGGATGTTTTGGTTGTGGTAGCAAAGAGCACTTCAAGAAAGACTGCCTGAAAGAAAACAACGCTCAAGCTCGAGCATTCGTGATAGGAGCAAGAAATGCACGTGAAGACCCTAATGTGGTCACCGTTACGTTTCTCGTTAATAATCACTTTGCATCAATACTATTTAACACTGGTGCCGATTATAGTTTCATGTATGTGGAATTTAAACGTATGTTTGGAATAAAAGCTAGTAGATTAGATATTCCTTATTCCATAGAACTAGCCGATGGTAAACTGGTTGAATCGGGCGAAGTTTATAGGGGATGTACATTAGAACTTGGTGAGCATAGGTTTAGTATCGACCTCTTGCTTGTTCAATTGGGTAGCTTCGATGTGGTAGTCGGAATGGACTGGCTGTCCAAAAATAAAGCCGAAGTTGTTTGTTATGAGAAAATCATTCGCATCCCTCTTGCGAATGATGAAACGCTCATAGTCCATGGAGAGAAAAGAGACACGCCCTTGCGGATCATCAACTGTATGAAGGCGCAGAAATGCTTGCGAAAAGGATGTGTTGCATTCTTGGCGCACGTAATAGATAAGAAGGTCGAGGAGCCGAAACTCAAAGACATTCCTGTGGTAAAGGAATTCCCTGATGTTTTTCCCGAAGACATGCCAGGATTACCTCCGCAAAGACAAGTCGAGTTCCGTATTGACTTGATTCCAGGTGCCGCTCCTGTAGCCAAGGCACCCTATCAACTTGCGTCATCCGAGATGCAAGAATTATCTCCACAACTCCAGGAGTTGTTGGATAAAGGATTCATAAGGCTGAGCTTCTCGCCTTGGGGAGCCCCAATATTGTTCATAAAGAAGAAGGTGTGACAATTGTCGCAACCCCCGATCCCTAATCCCCGAAAACGGGCGGCCGCGAGCCAGTTTCGGTGGTATCGCGTGTTTGTCTAATTTAGCAGCGGAATTTTTTTCATCAGGACCGTAGTTAGGAAATATTTGATCAGAGTAAAATACCACATTTTCATAACATTAAACACATGGGATAAAACCCAAGTTTGCATTACACACATTTTCATAGGAATAAATCCTATTTTGTTAAATAAAAACATCTATTTTATTTTAGGTAACTTTATTGCCACTTTTCCAAGCCTTCAGTGTTGTCCAGCTGGCTTCTATTTGGCGTTCACATTTTGTTACCTGAAATGCGTTTTAAAAACATTTGTCAGTGGGAAATACTGGTAAGTGAATCCCTAGTTTAATCAAGTTTAAATAAAATCCCTTGTACAGTATTGAGGGCGATCTCGCAATTATATTTGTTTCCAAGTTATACCAATTAACATCAATGGTACTATCAGACCCGACTTGTGGAAATGTTACTCCTTGACCAGGTGGTAACAAATTTTGTAAACAAAACCCCAACATACTCATGATAATTGTATCCTTACAAATACTCAACAACTGCTTAATATATAATTAATTGTATGAGGTTTTGTAAAAACAATTTACAAAAAGTTTACAAAAAAGCGGATAAACTCACATTGCTGTCTTAGATATTCTGTAAGGGTTTCTTGAGAATTATCTATAATTTACACAAAAGCACACGTGTTAGTATAATAACCCATTTTAACATTAGTAATACCCTCCCCGAGACGGCATTCCAACGACTACGTTGGGCAGAACCACGACAGCCGTTACGGAACCCTAGATCAATCGGGCAGCATATCTAATACTTATCCAGGGGTTATAA
The DNA here is from genome assembly GCA_030545235.1 of Helianthus tuberosus. Lineage (NCBI taxonomy): Eukaryota > Viridiplantae > Streptophyta > Magnoliopsida > Asterales > Asteraceae > Helianthus > Helianthus tuberosus. The sequence continues at coordinate 103,477,611 of CM060357.1, read as the reverse complement.
TACTTACAACGGAGCAGAACTTCGCTATTTAGGGGGGTATAATACCCGTAGATTATGCCTACAATTCAGATTTGAGAGAAAGAAAACGTTTTTGAACGAATTCGAATGAAGATCCGATGGCCGGCTTATATAGTGCTTCACTTCAACTTTTACGCGGCCCGCGTAAATGTAGACAAGGGTCTACGCAGCCCGCGTCAAACCCGGTCAACGGCGTAGCTTGGCTGAGTCAGCTTATAGGTCTGTCGGGTGTTGGGCCAGGTGGCGGCCCATGGTCGTGCCAGGTTTTAAGTTAACGCGGCCCGCGTAAGGGCTAGCCCAAAGGCTACGCGGCCCGCCTCAAACCAAAACTCAATTATTTTAATTAATTTTAATAGTATTTAGGGTATTCGGGGCCCGTTTTCACGTATGGGGTGTATTTTGGGACATATTGGGATATTTTAAAATATATTAGGGTGTCAGAAATATTATGAGGGTGTCGGTTTAGAGTTGTTATATCCTCCCCAACTTGTTTTAGAGCTCGTCCTCGAGATCTACTGGAACAAGTATGGATATTTCCTTTGCATTTCAGATTCAAACTCCCATGTGTACTCAGGTCCTCTTTTGGAGTCCCACATCACTTTGACCAGAACTAGTCTCTTGTGCTTGAGATTTTTGACTTTCCTGTCTTCAATCTGTAGAGGCCTTTCTACAAACTTGAGTTGTTCATTTATCTCTATATCTTTAAGAGGTACCACTAGTGATTCATCAGCTAAACACTTTTTGAGATTAGATACATGAAATACATCATGTATTCCTGCCATTTTCTCTAGCAGTTGTAGCTGATAGGCTACAGGTCCTATCTTTCTAATAATCTCAAAAGGTCCAACATACCTGGGACTTAGCTTTCCTCTTTTGATGAATCTTACCACTCCTTTCCAAGGAGAGACTTGCAACAATACTTTATCTCCTACTTGAAATTCCAATGGTTTTCGTCGGTTGTCAGCATAGCTCTTCTGTCGATCACGTGCTGCTTTCAGTCGTTCCTTGACTTGAATTATCTTGTCAGTTGGTTCTTGTACTATCTCAGGTCCAGATAGTTGTTTTTCCCCAATTTATGCCCAACAGACTGGGGTTCGGCACTTTCCTCCATAAAGGGCTTCGAATGGTGCAGCATTGATAATTGTGTGATAACTATTATTATAAGAAAATTCTATTAAAGGTAAGTGATCGTCCCAATTACCTCCGAAATCAATTACACAAGCTCTAAGCATGTCTTCCATTGTCTGAATCGTCCTTTCACTTTGTCCGTCCGTTTGAGGATGATAAGTTGTGCTTAGATTTAACTTGGTTCCAATTGCTTTTTGGAAACTTGACCAAAAATGAGAGGTAAATCGGCTATCCCTATCAGAAACAATTGATAAAGGAATTCCATGTAATGAAATGATTTCATTTACATACAATTTAGCTAACTGTTTCATACTGAAAGTTTCCTTCATTGGTAGGAAATGGGCTGACTTGGTTAGTCTATCCACAATCACCCAGATTGTATCATTACATTTTCTTGTTTTGGGTAATTTAGTAACAAAATCCATTGTTATTAATTCCCATTTCCATACGGGCATTTCTAACTGTTGTAACAATCCTGAGGGTTACTGATGTTCAGCTTTGACTTGTAAACAGGTTAAACATTTAGAAACATAGGCTGCCATGTCCTTTTTCATTCCTATCCACCAGAAGTTCTTTCTTAAATCCTGGTACATTTTATCACTTCCAGGATGCATCGTATACTTAGACTTATGGGCTACTTCTAATATACGATGACGTAGGTTTCCTAATTTAGGTATCCACATTCTCTTTTCATGGAATCTCCAAATTCCATCTGTTCCTTGTTCTAATTCCTTAATCATTCCTTTTAATTTTTCAGTATCATCCTTGATTACTGATTCTTGTGCTTTTCTAATTTGATCATTTAAATCTACTTGTAGATTTAATTTAAGAGAACATACCCTTTTTGGCTTTTCGTGATACTTTCGGCTTAAAACATCTGCCACTACATTTACTTTTCCTTCATGATACTGGATATCACAATCATAATCACTAAGAATTTCCATCCAACGTCTTTGTCTCATATTCAACTCTTTTTGCCCGAAAACATACCTTAAACTTTTATGATCAGTGAATATGGTAAACTTACTACCATAAAGATAATGTCTCCAAATTTTCAAAGCAAAAATTATTGCTCCTAATTCTAGATCATGGGTTGAGTAATTTTCTTCATGATTCTTAAGTTGTCTAGATGCATAGGCTATACCTTTTGGCGTTGCATTAATACACATCCGTAACCTAACTTAGAAGCGTCACAATAGACTACAAATTCTTCAGTTCCTTCTGGTAACGCTAGTATGGGTGTATGGGTTAATCTTTGTTTAAGAATTCTAAAAGCTTCTTCTTGTTTTGGTCCCCATTCAAACTTAATGGATTTACAGGTTAACTTAGTTAAAGGAATGACTATTCTAGAAAAATCTCGAATAAATCTTCTATAATAACCGGCCAATCCTAAGAAACGTCTAACCTCGGTTGGTGACTCAGGTGTCTTCCATTTAGTAATCGCCTCGATTTTTGTTGGATCCACATGAATTCCTTCATGATTCACTAAATGTCCAAGAAACTGTACATGTTCTAACCAAAACTCACACTTTGAAAATTTAGCGTAAAGCTTTTCTTTTCTTAATAGACTTAAAAGTGCGTGCAAATGCTTTGTATGATCCTCTTTATTCTTAGAATAAATTAGAATATCATCTATGAAGACAATTATGAATTTATCCAAATATGGCTTACATATTCGGTTCATCATGTTCATAAATGCGGCTGGGGCATTGGTTAAACCAAATGGCATGACAGTAGATTCATAATGACCATACCTTGTTCTGAAAGCGGTCTTAGGAATATCCTTTTCCTGTACCTTTAATTAATGATATCCTGACCTTAAATCGATTTTAGAGAAAAATCGAGCTCCTTGCAGTTGATCGAACAGATCATCGATCCTTGGTAATAGGTACCGATTCTTAATCGTGACCTTGTTCAATTCACGATAATCAATGCACATACGCATCGATTCGTCTTTCTTTTTTAATGAATAAAATTGGTGCTCCCCAAGGCGACGAGCTTGGCTGTATGAATCCTTTCTCCAACAATTCGTCTAATTGTTTCTTCAGTTCTTGCATTTCGGCAGGTGCCAACCGGTAAGGTGCTTTGGCAATCGGGGCCGTTCCTGGTAGCAGGTGAATTCTGAATTCAACTTCCCTATCTGGTGGTAGTCCTAGCAATTCTTCTGGAAATACATCTGAAAACTAAGACACTATTGGAATGTCTTTTAGTTCTTTGCCTTTAGTGTTAGTGATTATAGAAATCAAATACACTATAGATCCTTTTCTTATATAACTTGCAGTTTTCATCACAGAGATGAATTTTGTGGATCTATAAGGTTTATCTCCTTTAATTGTGATCTTTTCACCCTTTGGTGAATTTACTTGAATTAACTTTTGATCACATAAAATACTGGCTTTATTGGCCATCAAATCCTGCCAGATTCATTGGATAAAGGTTTGCAATAAACTTTTTCTTTAAAATTTCTACTCTTGCTCCCTGCAAGATTTCAGAAATCCTAACAGTTTCTCCATTAGCTGTCTCTACTAGACATTCTTGTGGTAGTTTAGTTAATGACTGATTTAGAAGTTTGCAAAACGAAGTATTAATAAAACTTTGGTTTGCACCATAGTCAAATAATATTTTAGCAAAAACATCATTAACTAAAAACGTACCGGCTATGACGTCCGGAATCATCTTAGCTTCATCTGCAGTTAGAACGAATGCTCTAGCATTTTTAGTGTTCCTGTTGTTCACAGCTGGAGCCAATTTTGGACAGTTCGGCTTGATGTGCCCTTTTTCTCCATAGTTGAAGCACAGTCCGTTACTGGATTTTCTCATGTAATCTTCTTCCTTGTGTCCTGGCATCTTGCAGAAATTGCAAAGAGTGGAGCATTTTCCCGAATGCTTTTTCTTGCAGACTTGCAGAATGATGCAGAGGTAGAAACCTATATTCCTACGGTTGTAATTCCCAGAACGAAATTCTTGGGTAAGCCTCTGTGCTAGGTTTTTCCTCTGGTCTTCTTCTCTTGTACGTACTAATTCATCAGTCAAGGTGTTTGTTAATTCTACAGCTTCTTCTATAGTCTAGGGTCTAGCTGTCTTGACTACATGCCTAATCTCTCTGATTAATCCCCAGATATAACGGGAGATTAATACTGGTTCAGGTGATGCAAGGGTTGGTACTATTCTAGCATATTCAAAGAATAACTTTGTATACCCCTTACTATCCACTCCATTCATCCTAAGATTTAGGAATTTGTTTGCTATTTGTTCTTTTTCATTAGGAGGGCAGAATTTTCTTTCTACCATGTTCTTAAATTCTTCCCATTCCATACTGTATACCCTATCACTTCCTTTTGACTAGAGGATAGTGTTCCACCACTCTAAGGCTGAATTCTTAAATAAATTAGAAGCAAACATTATCTTGTCTTCTTCCGCACATTTGCTTATTTTTAGAACAGCCTCAGTCTTTTCTATCCAGCGTAGAGCTGCAATAGGTTCTTCATTGCCCGAGAATTCTATCGGTTTACAGGACCAGAATTCTTTGTAAGAACAACCGTAAGGCACGGTTCTTCTTCTTTTGGGAATGGGCACTTGAAGTATAGGGCCATTGTTCACGCTGTGTTCTGGTTCAATTGGTCGCTTACTGCTATGTTTACTTTTATTATTTGCTTCTTGAACCGTTTGAAGAATAAATGGCATTGCATCTATGATTCCTTGTGCCACTATGTGTTGGATAACACTATTATCCACTTGGTTTCCATTGTTATTGACGCTTGGATTCTCATTAACCAAGTTAATGTTACTCTGGTTATCGTTATTCAGATTTCCTTGATTTCCTTCGTCGCCCATCTGGATTTTAAACATTTACCACATATTAATATCACAGAATAATATTTTAATATAGCCAATCACATGACACGCATTTTGGGCAAAAGCGTCGATCATTGCGACTTTACTCTATTCATATATTATGCATCTATTACACACCAGTACTGAAATTAAAAATTACAATACCAACTGAAATAAAATTACACTAATAATAGTAGGCATCCGTACACACATATTTTATTTTATTATTTATTTTATTATATTATTATTATTACTATTACCGTCTCCCCCATCACATCTACGGATATGGATTCATCCAAAAATCCATATTGCGCTCGTCATACTTCCAGACGAGTCGCTCTCCCACCTGTCTCATTCGTTCACTACTCTCTAAAATTTCCACACCAAATGTCCTAAGTTCTTGTACGTTTTCTGCACTCATTGGGGGTGCAGGTTCAAGGACTGGGTTTGGAATCTGGGGTGCGGGTTCCTGGTATGGAGGTGTAGGTGCCTAGAATCGGTAAGGATCTTCTAAAATCTCCCTAATGTATTTGTCATGGTAATAGGGATCTAAATGATCCAAACCTGGATAGGCTCCTAGAGTTGCCATGGGCATGTCTTCATGTATCGGGTAACGTTGCACATAGTCCCTATTGTCGTCCCACCAGGGGTCGTATTTTGGGTCTAGGGGGTTTGGTGCAGGTACCCTAGGTATTTCTTCCGAATTGAAGCCATGCATTTCTACTTGGTTTTCAGGGTTTTCTATTTCCATTGGTTGGTCAGGGATTGATAGTTGTGGTTGGGGTGCTATTATTTGTTCCAGATTAGGGTCAGCTGCAGTGGTTGCTAAGATGTGGATGGTGGCTATACCCCTATTGATCATGTCCTGGGCATAGACATCTGTCTCTCTCTTGGCTGCTGTTAGTGCTCTCTGGTCTTGTAACTTTTTCATACGTTTTCTACACTCGTGTGCCCCTCTACTGAACCATCCCATCTTTTTCTGAGGAAATGGCTCTTCTGACTGAGCCTTAAACACAAAGATTCCTTCTTCCGTATCAGCAGAGTACCCCGAGAGGGCAGGCTGAGAAGAGGAGGTGCCTTCACTTCTAGGCGAACCAGACAATTGACGGTACGCGTCTGATGGTCCTTGGTCGCTCATACTGTAAACTAACAAATAGTCAAATAACACATAACAAATAAATACAATTATGCACGTATTTCCGTAATTTATTTCCTAACAATTTGAATTTTGATGTCAGCAGATCACTTCTGTGGCTGAATCAATGGCTTAGCTCTGATACCACCTTCTGTCGCAACCCCGATCCCTAATCCCCGGGAACGGGCGGCCGCGAGTCAATTTCGGTGGTATCGCCTGTTTGTCTAATTTGGCAGCGGAATTTTTTTCATCAGGACCGTAGTTAGGAAATATTTGATCAGAGTAAAATACCACATTTTCATAACATTAAACACATGGGATAAAACCCAAGTTTGCATTACACACATTTTCATAGGAATAAATCCTATTTTATTAAATAAAAACATCTATTTTATTTTAGGTAACTTTATTGCCACTTTTCCAAGCCTTCAGTGCTGTCCAGCTGGCTTCTATTTGGCGTTCACATTTTGTTACCTGAAACGCGTTATAAAAACATTTGTCAGTGGGAAATACTGGTGAGTGAATCCCTAGTTTAATCAAGTTTAAATAAAATCCCTTGTACAGTATTGAGGGCGATCTCGCAATTATATTTGTTTCCAAGTTATACCAATTAACATCCATGGTACTGTCAGACCCGACTTGTGGAAATGTTACTCCTTGACCAGGTGGTAACAAATTTTGTATACAAAACCCCAACATACTCATGATAATTGTATCCTTACAAATACTCAATAACTGCTTAATATATAATTAATTGTTTGAGGTTTTGTAAAAACAATTTACAAAAAGTTTACAAAAAAGCGGATAAACTCACATTGCTGTCTTAGATATTCTGTAAGGGTTTCTTGAGAATTATCTATAATTTACACAAAAGCACACATGTTAGTATAATAACCCATTTTAACATTAGTAATACCCTCCCCGAGACGACATTCCAACGACTACGTCGGGAAGAAGCACGACAGCCGTTACGGAACCCTAGATCAATCGGGCATCGTATCTAATACGTATCCAGGGGTTATAATATTTACAACGAAGCAGAACTTCGCTATTTAGGGGGGGTATAATACCCGTAGATTATGCCTACAATTCAGATTTGAGAGAAAGAAAACGTTTTTGTACGAATTCGAATGAAGATCCGATGGCCTGCTTATATAGTGCTTCACTTCAACTTTTACGCGGCCCGCGTCAAACCCGGTCAACGGCGTAGCTTGGCTGGGTCAGCTTATAGGTCTGCCGGGTGTTGGGCCAGGTGGCGGCCCAAGGTCGTGCCAGGTTTTAAGTTAACGCGGCCCGCGTAAGGGTTAGCCCAAAGGCTACGCGGCCCGCCTCAAACCAAAACTCAATTATTTTAATTAATTTTAATAGTATTTAGGGTATTCGTGGCCCGTTTTCACGTATTGGGTGTATTTTGGGACATATTGGGATATTTTAAAATATATTAGGGTGTCGGAAATATTATGAGGGTGTCGGTTTAGAGTTGTTATAACAATTGTCAAAATTTCATGTATCCGTACCATAATTAAACAATGATTAGGGCTTTAATGGCTGTGCTGAAAAAAATTTATGACATGAATGCTTTCTGATTATTGTCATATACATACATGTGCATCACATATTGCATAATGTCATACCATTATTGCATGCAATACCTTATTGATTCAAATGATGCATAAAACAGAGATAGCACAGTTATCAGACAAATCAGAAAAATGCTGACGGAGTTAAGTACATAGACAGACATGGTATTCAGATGCAGAATGGGCCAGAAACCAAGAGTTACACTAGTATAGTGTCTAGGAAAGTATGGATCATAAAACTGCCTTCCTAGTGATAGTTTAAGTGTCGGAAAGTGCCTAAAATTCACATGAACTGCTGAATTCAGCAAAATTCAGCAAAAATCAGCTTTTAGACAACTTAATATTATGCAGAATTATGGTTAAATGGTCAAGAATGCTTTTCTAAGTGTTGGGAATCAAAACTGTCACAAAAGGTAACATAAAGCACACTGAACTGCATAATTTAGCACCTTAACGAACCGGTAACCAACCAAACAACCGGACACTACCCGAAACACCAAATTTTCATTAGAAGCATTGTTTTAGCATTTCCGAGCTAGTAATGGTCCCAAACATCATAACACACTGTATAACATCATAACAACTAAACACCCTAACTAAATCCTTAGATTTCAACTAACTAAACTAACTACCAATTACAACCTAATCTATACCCCCCTCTATTTACGGTCACCATGAGGTGGCCCACCCTTGGATTTTATTTTAATTGTTTAATAGATCTTGTTTCATCTTTAGTAACATATAACACATTGGATAATTGTAATGTTGGAGCACAATGTTATAACCCACAAGACTACCCATTCATTCATTTCACACAACACTTCTCAACACACTTACTCTGCCTCTCCTCCCTCTAGTCTCGGCCGAGAACAAGGCCAACACCACCACCATCTTTCAAGCTTATTCCATCCATTCTCTAGTGATTAAAAGGTGTAAGAAGCAAGCATAAGAAGCGAGGAGCCTTTGGAAGTGGAAGGACCTCTCTCACAACCTATTAACCACCAAATTCATCATCATCTTCATCTTGTGTTCATCCCTAGCCTTGTGCTAGTAGTAAGACCTTCCTAATCTCATTTTACATCTTGTTTAGTTGGTTAAAAGTGTATGTAAATAACTAATCATGAAGAACACTAATGATCAAGAACATAATCTTTAACATAAGACTAAAAATCACTATGAATCATGTTGTTTAAGTTTTATTATGCTTCTTGATTGTTGATTGTTGGTGTTAATGATGTTAAACATCATATGAACCTTGCTAGATTGTGATTAAAGACATGATCTAGCAAGATGAGAGGATGATTATGTTATAAATCAAGATGATCATCCTTGTGTGAAACATGAACTTGAAAGGTTAAATGTTTTTCTTGAATAATGATGATCAAAGTGTAATGTAAGTCTTGTAAATATGTGATTTCAAAAATAATTTTCTCAAGAAACTAAGTTAAAATATAAGATTTACATAAACATGGTTCTTAAAGAAACTAACCACATTTTTAGTGGTTAATCAAGTGTAGAAACATGTTAATGACTAGAAGAATTCAAAAAGAACTATTTTTAGAAAATCATTTTACAAGTTGTAAACATCTAAAATCTTCAAAAATGATGATTTTAAACAAGTAACCACACTTTAAAGGGTAACTAAGCTTACTAAACACCCTACTAAGTTACTACAAATTTTTATAAATTTTCAAGTTAATGAAGTAGCGTAAAATGCTTGATTTTGGCACTTGGTAAGTATGGTTTGCTATGTTAATGAGTTGTGATGATTTTTAAAAGAAAATGATACGCTTTGAAAGCATGGAAACCTCCATTTTTAAGGGGAAACAATGGCAAAATCCATATTGCGCTCGTCATACTTCCAGACGAGTCGCTCTCCCACCTGTCTCATTCGTTCACTACTCTCTAAAATTTCCACACCAAATGTCCTAAGTTCTTGTACGTTTTCTACACTCATTGGGGTTGCAGGTTCAAGGACTGGGTTTGGAATCTGGGGTGCGGGTTCCTGGTATGGAGGTGTAGGTGCCTGGAATCGGTAAGGATCTTCTAAAATCTCCCTAATGTATTCGTCGTGGTAATAGGGATCTAAAGGATCCAAACCTGGATAGGCTCCTAGAGTTGGCATGGGCATGTCTTCATGTATCGGGTAACGTTGCACATAGTCCCTATTGTCGTCCCACCAGGGGTCGTAATTTGGGTCTAGGGGGTTTGGTGCAGGTACCCTAGGTATTTCTTCCGAATTGAAGCCATGCATTTCTACTTGGTTTTCAGGGTTTTCTATTTCCATTGGTTGGTCAGGGATTGATAGTTGTGGTTGGGGTGCTATTATTTGTTCCAGATTAGGGTCAGCTGCAGTCGTTGCTAAGATGTGGATGTTGGCTATACCCCTATTGATCATGTCCTGGGTATAGGCATCTGTCTCTCTCTTGGCTGCTGTTAGTGCTCTCTGGTCTTGTAACTTTTTCATACGTTTTCTACACTCGTGTGCCCCTCTACTGAACCATCCCCTCTTTTTCTGAGGAAATGGCTCTTCTGACTGAGCCTTAAACACAAAGATTCCTTCTTCCGTATCAGCAGAGTACCCCGAGAGGGCAGGCTGAGAAGATGAGGTGCCTTCACTTCTAGGCGAACCAGACAATTGACGGTACGCGTCAGATGGTCCTCGGTTGCTCATACTGTAAACTAACAAATAGTCAAATAACACATAACAAATAAATACAATTATGCACGTATTTCCGTAATTTATTTCCTAACAATTTGAATTTTGATGTCAGCAGAACACTTCTGTGGCTGAATCAGTGGCTTAGCTCTAATACCACCTTCTGTCGCAACCCCGATCCCTAATCCCCGGGAACGGGCGGCCGCGAGTCAGTTTCGGTGGTATCGCGTGTTTGTCTAATTTGGCAGCGGAATTTTTTTCATCAGGACCATAGTTAGGAAATATTTGATCAGAGTAAAATACCACATTTTCGTAACATTAAACACATGGGATAAAACCCAAGTTTGCATTACACACATTTTCATAGGAATAAATCCTATTTTATTAAATAAAAACATCTATTTTATTTTAGGTAACTTTATTGCCACTTTTCCAAGCCTTCAGTGCTGTCCAGCTGGCTTCTATTTGGCGTTCACATTTTGTTACCTGAAACGCGTTTTAAAAACATTTGTCAGTGGGAAATACTGGTGAGTGAATCCCTAGTTTAATCAAGTTTAAATAAAATCCCTTGTACAATATTGAGGGCGATCTCGCAATTATATTTGTTTCCAAGTTATACCAATTAACATCCATGGTACTGTCAGACCCGACTTGTGGAAATGTTACTCCTTGACCAGGTGGTAACAAATTTTGTATACAAAACCCCAACATACTCATGATAATTGTATCCTTACAAATACTCAATAACTGCTTAATATATAATTAATTGTTTGAGGTTTTGTAAAAACAATTTACAAAAAGTTTACAAAAAAGCGGATAAACTCACATTGCTGTCTTAGATATTCTGTAAGGGTTTCTTGAGAATTATCTTAAATTTACACAAAAGCACAAGTGTTAGTATAATAACCCATTTTAACATTAGTAATACCCTCCCCGAGACGGCATTCCAACGACTACGTCGGGCAGAAGCACGACAGCCGTTACGGAACCCTAGATCAATCGGGCAGCGTTTCTAAAACGTATCCAGGGGTTATAATATTTACAACGAAGCTGAACTTCGCTATTTAGGGGGGGTATAATACCCGTAGATTATGCCTGCAATTCAGATTTGAGAGAAAGAAAATGTTTTTGTACGAATTCGAATGAAGATCCGATGGCCTGCTTATATAGTGCTTCACTTCAACTTTTACGCGGCCCGCGTCAAACCCAGTCAACGGCGTAGCTTGGCTGGGTCAGCTTATAGGTCTGCCGGGTGTTGGGCCAGGTGGCGGCCCATGGTCATGCCAGGTTTTAAGTTAACGCGGCCCGCGTAAGGGTTAGCCCAAAGGCTACGAGGCCCGCCTCAAACCAAAACTCAATTATTTTAATTAATTTTAATAGTATTTAGGGTATTCGTGGCCCGTTTTCATGTATGGGGTGTATTTTGGGACATATTGGGATATTTTAAAATATATTAGGGTGTCGGAAATATTATGAGGGTGTCGGTTTAGAGTTGTTATAACAATTGTCAAAATTTCATGTATCCGTACCATAATTAAACAATGATTAGGGCTTTAATAACTGTGCTAAAATAAATTTATGACATGAATGCTTTCTGATTATTGTCATATACATACATGTGCATCACATATTGCATAATGTCATACCATTATTGCATGCAATACCTTATTGATTCAAATGATGCACGAAACAGAGATAGCACAGTTATCAGACAAATCAGAAAAATGCTGACGGAGTTCAGTACATACACAGACATGGTATTCAGATACAAAATGGGCCGGAAACCAAGAGTTACACTAGTATAGTGTGTAGGAAAGTATGGATCATAAAACTGCCTTCCTAGTGATAGTTTAAGTGTCGGAAAGTGCCAAAAACTCACATAAACTGCTGAATTCAGCAAAATTCGGCAAAAATCAGCTTTTCGACAACTTAATATTATGCAGAATTATGGTTAAATGGTCAAGAATGCTTTCCTAAGTGTCGGGAATCAAAACGGTCACAAAAGGTAACATAAAGCACACTAAACTGCATAATTTAGCACCTTAACGAACCGGTAACCAACCGAACAACCGGACACTACCCGAAACACCAAATTTTCATTAGAAGCACTGTTTTAGCATTTCCGAGCTAGTAATGGTCCCAAACATCATAACACACTGTATAACATCATAACAACTAAACACCCTAACTAAATCCTTAGATTTCAACTAACTAAACTAACTACCAATTACAACCTAATCTATACCCCCCCTCTATTTACGGTCACCATGAGGTGGCCCACCCTTGGATTTTATTTTAATTGTTTAATAGATCTTGTTTCATCTTTAGTAACATATAACACATTGGATAATTGTAATGTTGGAGCACAATGTTATAACCCACAAGACTACCCATTCATTCATTTCACACAACACTTCTCAACACACTCACTCTCCCTCTCCTCCCTCTAGTCTCGGCCGAGAACAAGGCCAACACCACCACCATCTTTCAAGCTTATTCCATCCATTCTCTAGTGATTAAAAGGTGTAAGAAGCAAGCATAAGAAGCGAGGAGCCTTTGGAAGTGGAAGGACCTCTCTCACAACCTATTAACCACCAAATTCATCATCATCTTCATCTTGTGTTCATCCATAGCCTTGTGCTAGTAGTAAGGCCTTCCTAATCTCATTTTACATCTTGTTTAGTTGGTTAAAAGTGTATGTAAATCACTAATCATGAAGAACACTAATGATCAAGAACATAATCTTTAACATAAGACTAAAAATCACTATGAATCGTGTTGTTTAAGTGTTATTATGCTTCTTGATTGTTGATTGTTGGTGTTAATGATGTTAAACATCATATGAACCTTGCTAGATTGTGATTAAAGACATGATCTAGCAAGATGAGAGGATGATTATGTTATAAATCAAGATGATCATCCTTGTGTGAAACATGAACTTGAAAGGTTAAATGTTTTTCTTGAATAATGATGATCAAAGTGTAATGTAAGTCTTGTAAATATGTGATTTCAAAAATAATTTTCTCAAGAAACTAAGTTAAAATATAAGATTTACATAAACATGGTTCTTAAAGAAACTAACCACATTTTTAGTGGTTAATCAAGTGTAGAAACATGTTAATGACAAGAAGAATTTAAAAAGAAATATTTTTAGAAAATCATTTTACAAGTTGTAAACATCTAAAATATTCAAAAATGATGATTTTAAACAAATAACCACACTTTAAAGGGTAACTAAGCTTACTAAACACCCTACTAAGTTACTACAAATTTTTATAAATTTTCAAGTTAATGAAGTAGTGTAAAATGCTTGATTTTGGCACTTGGTAAGTATGGTTTGCTATGTTGATGAGTTGTAATGATTTTTAAAAGAAAATGATACGCTTTGAAAGCATGGAAACCTCCATTTTTAAGGGGAAACTATGACAAAAATTTTCTAGAAATATAACACTTAGAAAAATATTTTTAAACAAGTTTTTGCAAGTATATTTTAACCATGATTTTTCATATAAAGTTTGCCATAATTTTTGTGTAACAAAAATTACAAATATGGGAGGTTGGTTTTTAATAACTAAAATTGACTAAATATGTATTTATGAGAATATATATTTAGATGTCACAATGTGTGTGATTACTTGTATATTATGTGTATTAGTTATATTATTTTAGGACTTGAAATAATATAACTCACCAATATACCAAAAATTACAATACAAGATATTACCAAAATTCCAAGAAATAAATACATAATTTATACCCAAAATTGGAGAAACCGAACAAGGAATATAACTTACAAAAATATTACGGAATTAAATTCATGAGTATATTTTGGTAAACAGTATTTTGGACACCAAGAGAACAAAAAATATGATTTTTACAATTATTACAAAATTATATCATATTTTTGACAAGAAGAAATCATATTATTTTTGGGTAAAAAAAATATATATGTTTTCTTGAATTACTAGAAAATATATTATTTTTGGAGAAAATATATATTTTCTTAAATAAACTTAGAATATATTATTTTTGGTGAAAATGGATTTATAAATATTTTCTAAGATAATCTTGAAGATATATTATTTTTGAGGTTATATGAAAATATAAATATTTTTGCCAAGTAGAAGTATAGATAAAGTTCTATAAATGATTTCTTAAAAATATATATTTTAAGAATATATATTGGTGAATTTTTATTAGAAATATTATTCCGGAAAAATAAATACGAAAATTAAGTATAAGAATACTTAATAAACACAATAAGAATACGTATTCTCGTACGTATAAATACACCGGAATACACCACCGATACTTGGCAAAAATATACAAGTTTAAGAATACGAGTATGAATACACCCATCCTTGGGGAAGTTATACATGTGCAAATACATTATGTGGCAAGTTAAAATATATTATTTTAACTAATATTCCAACAATTAATAAATATAATTTAAGTCAAAATATTTATTATTTTAACAAATAATTATACACATTGGGATAATATTAAGATACAAGGAAACGTAACTCAAAGATACAAATTAAGATTTAAAGTCAAGGCATGACCCATCCGTCTAATACACCTTAGCGCGTTTGTAGGTAGTCGTGTGAACTAGTAGCAGCTTCGGGTTACATCGGATTCGAGACGCAAGACTGTGAGTTCATATCCCCCTTTTTTTTAACTGTTTCCAGTTTTATAACTTCGGGGGTGAAGTACATGTTACAAATTGTTTACAAACGTTTACATATGGTATGGTTAGCTAAGGAATGAACTGTTAGATCATGTGAGTGGTGGGTACAACGCTTAAGACCATTAATCCTTGTAGTAGGACTGAGGGACATGAGTGATAGATCTATTTGGGTGTTGCGAGCCCCACCCATGAGGATCGGGATTTGGCCCATGAGGTGACTATGTCTTCCCGCCGGAAGCCCGGTACAAAATCCGCTAGGATTAAACCTTCCTGCATCACGTCACACATATTAATGGCCTTGCAAACCATTAATTGATCTGTATCCTTGTTGCTTTCATACCGGGTTTACAAATACATACTTACAATGATTAGAAATTTTATTTGTGCACACATACAGAACACATGAACTCGCTCAACTTTTGTTGATGTTTTCAAAATACATGTATTTCAGGAAATTGAAATGGATCTGGTAGGCGTTGCAGATTTTCAAGTTGTGTCTTCTAAATAAAAGATGTCATCCAGTGTCGAAGGGTTTAGATTGTGTATCTTATCCTGGATAAGATACATAGTTCAAAGCCTAGCTTTTAATAGTGTCTTTTATTAAGTCCTTATGGAACTTAAAACTCTGTTTGTGTTGTAATCTAAACTTGAAGTCTTGGTTTGTGGTTAAACGATGATGGATGTATTATTTTGAAACTTAATTATGGATGAGCATCATGGATTTATTATATAGTTGTTTGTTATGGTTGAATGCAATGATATTAAGCAAGTCACACATAATCACGCTTCCGCAAAAGTCAGGGTGTAACAGTTTGGTATCAGAGCTTAGATTGTAGCGAACTAGGATTCTTTCTCGAGTCCAGACTACAATCATTAGGGCTGTCCCACGAAAATATTTTTACAACATATTTTTCATTGCATACACAAAAGGCCAAGATCCATGGAACATACATTTTTATAAAAGGAAAGACAAGAAACATGATTGCAAGGTCACATTGGTGGTTTAGTCTGCATGGGGTAGACTAGGAAAGATAGAAAGATTTCATGAAGGATAACGTGAATACATGTCTAAGTGATGATTGCTTTGTTTGCATATACTGAGTGTTAGTGGTTAATATATGTGCACATGTTATGATTGTTATGTTACAGGCATCATGTCATCTTCAGAGAGTGGGTTGTCCGATACCCATGACCCGATGGCTGTCGTATCAGACGACAAGGTTATACCCGAGCCAGAGATATTTACATCAGACACTGAGAGTGATCCTGACATGCTATCCAAGGACAGGGACGACTTCTAGTCGTTCGCGCTACCAGACTTTGGAGATGATTTACCTATTGCTGATGGTTTCCCTGACGAGGATCCTTTTGACATTCCCGCTCCAGTCCATGATTACCTCATCATTGGTCACCCCGATGGTGAGCACATCGTGGCTCCGATCCTCGATCCTGTTCCTCTTGTGGTCATCCCTCCCGAGGACTGGCCTTTAGATGACTTGTTCGATGACGACGTCGATTTATTTGTAGACGGTCCCTCAGCTGACGCCCAGGGTGATGGGGAGATAGATGAGGATGTTGTAGCTATCCCACCTCCTGCTGTTCCTGTCATTGAGATATCTTTTGACACCAGTCTGCACTCGGTTTCAGACTCCTTTGAGTCTGTGACTTCTTCAGCTTTACGGGCGGCCGGATTGCAGCTTTTTGCCACTGACTCTGACGATGACACTACTATGTCTGTTGCACCCTCTCCTGCTCGTGACCCTACACCTCCACACGACCCCGAACTTGGTCCTGAGTTAGATCTTGTTCCTCTAGGTCAGCCTGATGTTGCACCTATTGATCTTGAGTCGATTCCCGATCCTGACCATGTCCCGTTTGGATTACCTGATATCGCACCTCTCATTCCTGACCCAGTTCCTGCACCTGTTGATCTTCCAGTTGTTGAGCCATTTATTCCTCCACCCGTACCCGCTGATGTCGCTCCTCTCCCACCTGTAGAGTCTGATGTCCACCGTACTGATTTGCCAATTGTTTTCCTTCAGGACATCCCTGCACCCATCCAGGGGAAGGTACTTTGGGCCAGCACCCGAGTTACGATCCTTTTGCTTCAGCAGCATTTCCTCAGATTCCTCATACTGCACCGTTTGCTCTCTTCACTTCTACACCGCTTGACGAGCCATTCCGATGGTTCCCACCGTACTCTATGCCAATCTCAGACCCCTATCATCCCTCCCATTTTGTTGGCTACACACGGGACGAGTTGCTTTTGTCCTTGCAGTTACAGTTTGAGGTATTGAGTCGTAGAGTTTTGGAGCTCGAGCTGACTCCACGCCCTCCACCTTATCCTTGCCAGTCTACTTTTGTTCCTCCACATTCATCACCGTCTCCTTTTGCGCATCCACCTGCTGCTCTCACTCCTTTTCTAGGTTTTGATGCTCGTTTTCTTACTATCGAGCAACAGATCAGTTATTTGCTTTGCCGTGTATACGAGCTCGAGGAGGAGCTTGCGCATGTTTGTAGCTTGCTTTTATTCCCTCCTCCTCCACCTCCACCATCAGCATAGTAGGTTTTTGGTTTTATGCAGATTGCATTACTTTTGGTGAGAGCACTACTATTGAGTCGAGATTATGAAGCCTTTTGAAGACCACTTTTGACCATGTGATTTTTGTATATTGACAAACTTATTGGACAAGGGTAGTGTGAACATATGTCCCTTTTGATGTGATACACTTGTAAACAATGTAACTGTGGTTGGTAATTAATGAAAGCTCAATCGTCATGTTCTCACTAAACACATTGTTAGGTTACAAATTTATACTATGATTGTGTTGTTTCATGATTGTTTCATATGATGATTGTTTATATATATGTACATACGACCTCTAGACAATTACTTATTTACTTAATGAATAAGACCTGACCTATCAAATCTTCTTATTAGAAGGAGAATGCCTCCTTGAAGGAACAATCAACTGCCCACGACCGACGTAGAATTACAAGAGCGCATCTCACAGGCCATCGCACAACACGAGGCCCTTCGCTCCTAACACAGCGGAGGTACCTCAAGGAATAACCCACCTAACGGTAATGTTTAAGTCACCTAAGACACATTACAATACGTTTGGACATTTCCAAGTTTGCTTTGCTAATGCTTTCTGTGAATGATGTTGCTTGTGTACAGGCTGTACCTATAAGCAGTTTTTGGACTGCAAGCCTCTGAATTTCGACGGCACTGGGGGTGCCGTAGCTTTTGTGAGATGGGTTGAAAAGACGGATTTTGTTCTACGGATGAGTAAATGTGCTCCAGAGCATCAGGTCACGTACATTTCTGGACTGTTTCTAGATGGGGCTCTGGCATGGTGGAACCTTCAGGTTCAGACTTTGGGTGAGGCTGCTGCGTATGCATTGTCATGGGATGAATTGAAAGAACTGATGCAAAAGAAGTATTATTCCCGAGCCGAAATCCAGAAGTTGGAAACTGAATTCTAGAATTTGAAAATGGAAGGTCCAAAGGTGGCTGAGTATGTGCAGAGATTTCATGATTTGTCTCGTGTTGTTCCTTACTTGGTAGAGCCGGAGTTTAAGAGGATAGAACGTTTCATCTGGGGTTTGGCACCACAGATTCTAAGCATGGTGGCTGCTTCCAAGCTACCAACGATTACTGAGGCAATTGACTTGAGCATAGCACTTACTGAAGAAGCAGTCAGGTTGGGCAAGTTCTCGATTTTCGACGCAAAGAAGAAAGAGACTCATGTGGAGTCGTCTGGGGAAAACAAGAGAAAGTTCACAAACTTCAAGAAAGGTACTCGGGCTAACAACAACCATGCCAACAAGCGCAGAGACGCTAATCTGCCAGTTGAGGCACAAGCTGGCACTGCAAATGCTGAGATCAAAGGAAGAGGGTACATGGGTACTCTACCAAAGTGTGATGTATGTCAGTTTCTTGTAGGACCGGTTTTGACACCGTTCGATTGCGTAACGAACGTTCGACGTGCGGAATCCGTGAACGTGCGTGACCGAACACACAATAACGTACTAGAACCGTGAATCTATTGAAAGATATAACGTGTACGATACAAGAATCACGTAGAGAGTACTTTCTCTCTCTAGACTTTCTCTCTCTAGACTTGAATCTCCTAAATCACCAAATGAGCAAAAGTCTTACAACTTATGTCATAACTCTCCTATTTATAGCCCTTGGAATTAATGAGATTTCTCATTAATTACCAAAATGACACCTTGCTAAAACTATCTAAATATTACAATAAAGTCCTAGATTTCTACAATTTCAGCTACGGTTTGAATTGACGGAGGCGATAGACATTAATGCGTCAACAAACTCCCCCTTGGATATTGCCGCAGTCAATCCGTAGTTAAACTCGTAGCGACTTGTCTTTCTGTCTCTCTTGAGTCTTCTTTAAGATTTAACGTCTTTAGCAAACATAGACTCCCTCTTGTTCGAACAGAATCCCGGTGGATCTGTCTTCAGCTTCAGCTCCCCCTTTCGGTAATCTCTTCAGGCTCCCCCTTTTGTCAAGCTTCCGTGCTTTTTAGGATCGACGCCTGACTTTCCGTAGCAACAGAATAAGAAACCTACACATCTCAACCTCTCGTAAGATAAAATAATTTTGACTCTAAAAGAATTCACTCAAAATTCTCAAACATATAACACACAATATTGTGATTCAAATTAATGAATCATCTAAACATTTGAGGATTATCTTCCAACTTCTCATCATCTTAACCAAACCAAGTGTTCATCTTGTTTTGCCTTTGAGATTTTGAATAACAGCTTTTCAACATCAGTTGTCGAAAATCTTTTTGGATTTTTTTAAATAATATGAAACAAAAGTGCAAAAACAAAGTTTAAACGCAGAAATAAAATATATACAAACACAATTTTTGTGAGTTTGTGTAAGAGGATCATATCAGTTTTTGAGACAAATCACTAGCACCGTTAAGCTTTAAACTTATTAAGTTCTAAACGATTCACATTGATTGTCGATATACTTGATCCATCTTAAATCTTCACACAAATTTCAATTTACTCAGGATACGATTTAGATGTCTTATGAACTTAGCTCATTCATGTGTCCCACCTCTTGAATATACTCCCGTATCCAGAATCCCAATATTCAGTCTTACAGGTGAGAATACTACAATGATATCTGTACATAAATTAGGTAATGCGAGGGCCGAGGGATCTCAGGTCGATACTTCCGTATACGCAGAGAGATATCAGCTTCAACTTTACGGTATGTCCCCTTTAGGGGATCTTTTAGCTACAACAGCAGCGACTATCAATTTTATTGTTTCATCAGCATGCTGAGGGTTTATGCTATGTTTCAAGCATTTGTGGAAAGTATTATCCAAGGACTACGTCAGAACTTCCATTCAGCAGAAGTCCCGGAATAATACCCCAGACATCATTGAGTATAATAACCTAGTATATCAGAATACGAGACCTTTCAAACGAGATTTCAGGGGTTACCTATATATCCAAGTAGTGTTCCCCACGAATTTCACAAGTTTGAAATTTTAGATTTATATCCCGAATAAATCTACTAAATGTGCGAAAACCTATCGACACATCATCAGTGAGACCGTTTATCACATTTGACACTTCATTTCTTTAGCATGCTGTGATAGTCCACTGATTTACTATCATTTCCGCTTATTCACAACAAAACTCATTTTGAAATTTTCAATGTTTTTGGCATTTTCAAATTTTCTAATTTTTTAAAAATTTTTCTCCCCCTAAAATCAAAATATGTTTCAATTTTGATTTTTTGAGAAAATTTGAAACTGAAAACAATAAACTGTACAAAAAACGTGACAAACTGATGAGAATCACTTCAATTCTCCATCTACCTAGCATAAACAATCAGAACTCCCCCTCACAACAAACTATTTTCCCACTGTGATTTCAAAACACTTAAGTTTGTTTTAATCAAAATGGTTTTTCCGGAAAAATTAGTTTGTTTACTAATCATTTGTAGATTCGGGGTCACTTCATCACATTGTTTTCTTCATACACATGACAAATTTTACGATTTCAGTTTTAAATCTCAAACATCACTTGTAGAAAATCAAGTACAACTTAATGTCCCTGATTTACCACATGTAAAGCGAAAAATCACCAGAGTGAAATTTCTCAAGAAATGTGCCAATTCATGTTCCACGCTTACCAACCTGGGAACTCCGGCAAGTCAGGTTTTTCATTTGAACAATTTCACCCAAGCCTGACTGTCCTTGGGTGATTTTGAATTCTTGTTCAACAATGGTGGAAAATTTGCATCATCCATTGTTAAACCTGAATTCTTAGTTTTTACCTCAACTACCGGCTCTTCTGGCTTTACGTTACTAGAATCATTGCCTGCACATGGCTTGTCTGACTTTGATCTGTCAGATTCATCGCCTGAAGGTGGCTTGTCTGACTTCGACACGTCAGATTCATCGCCGACCATTTTCTTCTTCTTCTTTTCTTCTTTCGTCCTCAGATTTGTATCTGATGAATTCGTCTTGCTTGACTTTGTAATCGAGGGAGTCGATTCATCAGAACTCTTATTTTTATCAACAGATGAACCTGAGGACAAAATCCTTTCAAGATACTCTCGTGCTTTCTTTCTTTTCTTTCTCAGTCGGTTTTTCTGCCCTTGTGAAAGCTTCACTTTCTGTTCTTTCACCTTCTGTTCTTTGGGCTTTTCTTCGACCTTGACTGATTTCTTCATCTTTTTCTGAGATTCAGCCCTTGATCTTTCCATTGATCTCATTGGGCAATCTCTTGCAATATGTCCTTTGATTTGACATTCAAAGCATCTTCTCGTCTCAAAGCTCCAACTTTGGCAGTTAACAGCAATGTGTCCTCTAAAACCACAGTTGTAACACACCCTGTTATTGTACCAATCTCCACCATCAATCCAAACACTCAAATCATAACACTGATTTGATTTGTAGTACTCATGACTTCTCCTATAATCTTGATTTGACGCTTGAGCACTGTGGTCAAACCTGCACCACATATCACCAACTTTTTGTGAGTTTTGGTTTTTCAATTTTTGTGGTTTTTTATCTTGATTGGATGACTGAACTGATGAGCTTTTATTTTCATTTTTAAAAATTTTCAAATTTTTAACTTTTTGTTTCTGTTCTACAATCTTCTTAACAGGTTTTTGCTTTGAGCATTCACCTATTTCAGTAGACTGCAAAACAGTATTTTGAAATTTTTCTTGTAATTCTAAAAATATTTTTCTTTTCTTTTATTTTTCTTTTTCATCATCAGCTTTGTCATCGCAATCTTCAATTTTGACTTTGTCAAAATTTGTGACATTATCACTTATTGGAACAGAATTGATCGGTTTTGGACAGATATAATCTGGTGTTGATGACGAAGTCTCAAAACCATTCAATTTATTTTCTAACTCGGCAATTTTATTCCGATCACTTTCAACTTCTTTTTCAAGCTGAATGATTTTAGCAAGATGAGAATTTATTGCAATTTGTTTTCAAGATTATTTTTACCAAAAATATCTTTCTCATCTTCTAAAATCTTTATTTGACTTTGAAAATCTTTTTCAATTTTCAATTTTTCATTTTCAAAATCTTTTTCCTTTTCTTTCAAAATTTTGTTTTCCAATGTCAAACTGTTCAAACCACTCAACAGTTTGACATTTTCAGATTTCAAATTCTCAAAATTTTCTGGCATTTCAAGAATCTGTTTATCATCAGAACTTTTCTCATCCTTCAAATTCTTGATTTCCAATGTCAAACTCTCTACATTCTTCAAGAGTTTGGCATTGTCTGATTCAGATTTTCCACAGTTTAAGCATTTCTCGGATATCATTTCAGCTTCAGCTTTCTTCTCAATCTTGATAGCTGAAACTTCTTTAACCTGCTCCTCTACCACTTGAACATTTTTCTCAGGTTCTAATTTTTCATCAACAGACTTCATATTTCTAATCTTTTGGAGTTCAAGTTATTGAGCTTGAATCTTCTCTATGAACCCACTAAGATTCATATTTTCAAAACTTGTTTTGTTCTTTAATACCAGCAGATAAGTTCCCCACTCATCATATGGCAACACATCTGCCAATTTATCAATCCACACCTCATTAGCCTTGGTTATCTTCAATCTCCCCATCTCCAAAACTAGATTGTAGTATCTTTCAATCAATTCTTTTGTAGACTCTCCCTTGATACCAATAAAACTATCAAACTTTTTCTGTGCAATATAAATCTCAGAACCCATATTTCGGTATTGAACAATTTACAAAGACAAATTTTCAATCAATACGAAATTTCACACAATCTAAGATCAGTTCAATCACTTTATCAAACCACTGAATCAGATGAATATCCGATTTAGTGACAAAAATCTGGTAACAACGGATCAGGTGATGATTTGCTTGGGCGGGTATCCAATGCTTGACAAATACCTCGGATCACCTACAAACAAACAAATAAGCGATCAGTTTAAACAAACTGAATACGTGAAAGTGTGTGTTAATGAAATCAATCTAAGACTCGTGTCTTAGATTTTCCGATAAATGTTGTTCGGATGAAATCTCTAAATGAATGGACTTGATCAATATTCTCTGTTCAGTTCACACACATGGCCTGTCAACAACAATGTACTGAGCTCGCTGATACAAATACTTGAACTATATTTCTGTTGAAAGTCTGGTTGGGCCAATCAATAGGGCTTTGACCCACAATTCAACTTTTAATAGTTAGACAAACAACCTCAATTTTAAATCGATGAACTAGTGGATTGTCAACTGTTAACAATTAAATGTTCACATGATTTGATCACCTTCAATCAACAATTGACATCAATTAATTTCTAAATGTCCAACAATTTGACATCACCCACTAGCCGACAATCATTTAATGATCACATGTAGCAAATTCTTGGTAACAACAAATGTATCAAGTAACCAGCAACTAATAACACTTAAAATCAGTGATTGGGCCAAAAACTGAAGTCACATGTAAAGTCCAACAAACCTTTATCACATGCCAACTGACTATATATGGCAGACAACAACACACATGCAACTACCACATGCAAACCGGATATCAACAAGTATATTTAGCCGATGAGTTTGTTACTTTTGATCAATTCACATGCAAAGTTTCAAACAAAAGCCTATTGGACCTTCAAGTCCACTAAACCGAAAAGTGCCAACATTGATTACTAACCGATGACTTTAGTGGCCGGCAATTTTTATTTCCCAATCAAATCAATTCAATTAATTCTATTGCACCGAATTGTTTCAAACAAATAAACCGACACTTTCTGATAACAATCAAATTCACTTTAACCGATTGCCACGTGATAGTCTGATAATAAACAAATTTGATTAGGTCAAACTATATTGAACAGATCAAATTGATTCTTTATTGTGATATCAAATGTGATTGGGCTTTTATATGAAATCACATGGGTTATCAGTTTATGGGTCCGACAATATTAAGTGTGCATGAAATTTAATTGGACCGAGAATCTGAATATTATCACATGAACTGACACAAGCAATTATGATTTCACACAAGATATGTCTGCTCAAGCGAAACCAGGTAACACAATTTCAAGCGAATCCCACTTCAAAGTACTTTTCAAGCGAAAGGGTACAGTTCGGTCAAGCGAAACCCAGATATTTCAAGTGAAAGCCTTAATATTCAAGCGAAAGTATGTGTTTCGCTTCAGATAACACTCCTTTTTCAAGCGAAAACCACAGATGTCTCAAGCGAAACCTTGCTGTTTCAAACAAAATCGGACCTAAAAACTTGAATTTCTCAAGCGAAAACCACTGATATTGAAGACTCTTCCTTGGGCTTGATTATTCTTCGGGAAATCCCGCTTGAAATGCCCAACATCTCCGCAGCTAAAGCAACCTTGTTTGTTTCCAGTACCGCCCTGGTTGTTGTTGGCTACACGGTTTCCGCTACCAGCTTGATTTCCAGAACCACCACGATTTCCATTACCTCCATTTCCTTCTTGATTGCGGTTTCCATAACCGTTTCCACCACGGTTACCATTGCCATTACCATTTCCTCTCTGACCACCATTCCCACGACCATTACCAGCCCAACACGTCTCCTTCGAATGACCATTCTTTCCATAGTTTTCACATTTCCTAAACCTACACTGGCCGGCATGATGAAACTGGCACACATCACACTTGGGCAGGGTGCCCATGTATCCTTTCCCCTTATTCTCCAAACTTGCAGCACCAGTCCTGACCTCGGCTGGTGGGTTCGCATCTCTTTTCTTGTTACCACTGTTGTTGTTTCCTTGGGTACCTTTCTTGATATTCGTGAACTTCCTCTTGTTCTCTCCTGATGACTCGACGTGAGTCTCCTTCTTCTTTCCCTTAGAGATTGAAAACTTGTTCAATCTAATTGCTTCTTCGGTCAGTGCCACGCTCAAGTCAATGGCTTCAGTAATCGTTGGAGGCTTGGAAGTAGTCACCATGCTCATAATTTGTGGTGCCAATCCCCAAATGAAACATTCGACTCGCTTGAACTCTGGCTCTACCATGTAGGGGACAACACGAGACAGGTCATGGAATCTCTGCAAATACTCAGCAATCTTGGGTCCATCCATTTTCAGATTCCAGAACTCGGTTTCCAACTTCTGAATCTTAGCCCTCGAGTAGTACTTCTTGCGCATCAGCTCTTTCATCTCATCCCATGTCATACCATATGCTGCTTCCTCACCAAGGGTCTGAACCTGAAGGTTCCACCACGACAGAGCTCCATCTAGGAATAGTCCAGAAATGTAGGTGACCTGGTGCTCTGGCGCACACTTGCTCATTCGCAGCACAGAATAGGTCTTCTCAACCCATCTTACGAAAGCTACAGCACCTCCAGTGCCATCAAAGTTCAGAGGCTTGCAGTCAAGGAACTACTTGTAGGTACAGCCTGTACAAGCAACATCATTCACAGAAAGCATTGGCAAACGCACTTGGAAATGTACAAACATATTGTAATATGTCTTAGGTGACTTAAACATAACCGTGAGGTGGGTTATTTCCTGAGGTACCTCCGCTGTGTTCAGAGCGCAAGGCCTCATGTTGTGCAATTTCCTGTGAAATCCGTTCTTGTAGTTCTGCCTCTGTTGTGGGTAACGGAGTATTCCTTCGAGGAGGCATCTTCTAAAAGAAGATTGTATAGGTCAGGTCTTAATTAAGACTCAAGCACATAAGCATTTATTATAAAAATAAGACCCAAGGGGTGTATATACTTAGGTATATAAGTAATTATCATAGCAAGCCATCATATCATCACAATCATAGCACAAAACATGTAATTTGAACAACGTATTTAATGAGACAATTGAGCTTTCATTAATCATCTACCACAAATGTTGTTACATGTTTTATAAAAGTATCGTATCAAAAGGGAACACAGGGTCACACTACCCTTGTCCAAAATGTCTATCAATCTACCAAAAGTCATACAATAAAAAAGGTGGTCTCCAAAAGGCTTCACTAGCTAGGCTCAATAGTGGTGCTCTCATCAAAAGCAAAGCTACCTACATAAAACCAAAAACAAACTATGCTGATGGTGGTGGAGGAGGAGGTGGAGGAACAAAAAGCAAGCTACGCACATACGTAAGCTCCTCCTCAAGCTGATAAACATGACGCAACAGATAACTTGTAACACCCTGCAACCCTGTACTTTAGGCTTTTGGCGGACTTAACCCCTAGACTTTGCCCATTGTCAGTTTTAGTCCTTAATCTATGTAATATTGATGCTTTTGATACTTTGTGAGTCTATGTGATGCTAGAATCTTGATTCTTGATACTTAAACTATGATTCTTGATGCTTAACTCTAGATTCTTGATACTCGATACTTGGAAACTATGATTCTATGAGACTTGATTCTTTACTCTTGATTCTAGATACTTAATTGGTTCTTGACTCGTGACACTCGTGAAACTTGACTCTTGGTTAAACGAGATACTAGAGTCTTGTCACCGACGGAATCTATTAAACTAAGAAACTTTTGTGTTTATGACGTAATCAAGTTTATGATACTTTTACCAACTAATACGCAATGCAACGTTTAATCTAACACACAAAACGAATCAAAGACGGGGACGCGAAAAGGATAGGATTGATCAAGTGGCAATCCGATCGGATGACCATCCGATCGGATAGTCGTCCGATCGGATGACCAACCGATCGGATGGCCACTCGATTGACCCGACATCTAATCCAATGCACACCGCCCTAGTCTCTCTCTCCACACTATAAATAGGCCTGTCACATCAGTCCTTCACTGATGTGACAGCCTCACTCGACCCAGACGCACGCACACCACATTTCTTCAATTTCCCGGCAATTTCGGTACGTTTTACACTAGAATCTTGTACTTCCTTGATCTACACATCATTCTCTACCTGATTCTCCTTTGAAATCACAAATTTTCACCATGGAATCTCTTAGATCTGAGTTCTCGAGGATGATGTCATCATGGCGATTGTACAAACTACTATATGAGGTCATTCCTGGTAAGATCTAGCTCAGATCTGAGGAATTCCATGTGTCTCTCACCAAATCTAAGCTAGATCCAAGATTTTCTTAATAAAACTTAAGATTTCTGCATCTTTTCTTCAATCCTTCACTTAAAACGGGGGAATCCGGGTCCATGTGGATTGCAGACTGGACGGATAGTCTGAAGTTGGTTTGGAAACAGGTTGTTACCAGAATAGATGGCCGGAATATGGATTCTGTCACACCCCGACCGCGTAAAACAACAAATCGCGGCGGAAACATCGGGGCGTGTCGCGACAGAATTATTTGTTTCATAACCATGGCACACAAAGTGTATTTTATTTATTAAACAAGGGTGTTACATTGTTTCAAACAGGAAATTTACGAGTTCAGAACATAATTAAACATAGTCTATCTTCTTTTAAAGTTTCTAAGGCACAGGTCCGCCCTAGTATCATGATCAACATCCTATGGAAAAGCACCTGAAAACACATGTGAAAATAGGTATGTCAGCATAAAAATGCCTGTGAGATACATAGGTTTTGTGAAAATAGGATTCATGACTTATGTTTAAGAAAATGTTTAGTCATGAACCTTGTAATTTGCTTTGTCATGTAAATCATTTGAAAACAATAAGATCAGATGATATGTATAAGTAATTGTCAGGTTAAATAAATGACCATGTAAAAATGTGTTTGTATAAGATAAGTTGTTTGTAAATCAATGTCTTGTGAAAAGTATGTTATTTGTATAAAATGTTCTATGTCTCAAACTGAAATGATTCAAATAACGTTACGCCATGTAATACCATACAAACACTTATATATAGGAAGTACCAGTGGCGTATCCACCATGCTTGTATCATATTACACACACATCGTTACTTAATCATTTAATCAAACCAAACCAATTGTCAAATGTATTGAAAAATATGTCAAAGTGTTTATGTCAAGATGTAAGTCATGTCAAATGTCTATGTCAAATATCCATGTCAAATGTCTATGTCAAATATCCATGTCAAATGTCTATGTCAAATATCCATGTCAAATGTCTATGTCAAATATCCATGTCAAATGTCTATGTCAAAATGTCATGTATGGAAAGTGAAATGTCTCAACTAAACCATATGCACGAAAACAAAGTATTGAAGTAAAACTTGGTTTAAATCAAAGCTATGTTTTGTGTAAATGCATGCAACTATTTAATATGAACATTTATGCGGTATTGTGAAAATGCATACATCCAAGCCTGGCGACTGTGGTGATAAACCCTTTAAACAAATTAAAGGTCTATCTGTCTTATGTCAACGAATTCAGTCATTCCTTTCTGTCCCCTTACCCTGGGATGTCCGGAACGGGAGTTGTCAATTCCTATGGTACCACTACCTACTAACGAACGGCGTAGCTAATGTTAATGGATATATTGTCCCATGTAAACAAACCAAATGTCATACCAAAATGTAAACATGTGAAAACAATGCACTAAGTATGTAATCAAATGAACATACATAGCGTGAAATGTCATGTAAAACGATGTACTAAGTAATGCACACAATGGGCACACCTAGCAGGAAATGTCATGTAAAACAATGTACTAAGTAATGCACACAATGGGCACACCTAGCATGAAATGTCATGTAAAACAATGTACTAAGTAATGCACACAATGGGCACACCTAGCATAAGATGATATGAAATCATGTACTATAATGTACTAACGAACATAGCATGTATATGATGTGAAAACAGGAAAGCATGAAAGTAACAAGTAGGCACATGTGTTCCACCCCAAAACAGTTTGGAAAACAGTAAAAGAGGGGTCTATGTACTCACTTGTGATTGCTCAGATGTCTAAAGATAATCACCAAGTAATGCTAAAGATCTCGGAATCAAACGGCACCTAATATAGGTAACTATGTTAATAACCGGACCTATTTCGGAAGACTGGGTAGCATTAGGGTTTGTAAACCAAATGAGTGTCGGAACTCACGTGATATGGTTTAACAAAGCCTACATACTAAATGAAACTTAACATAATTGTTTACGACCCATTACGACCCGTTTAGGAAGCTTATGCTACTTTAACGCATCGTGCGCGTGAAACGCGTTCGGACCGCCTAACTAGTCCTATGACAAGTATTATATGCCTAAACATGTTACATAATTCGTTATGTGACAAAAGTTTAGGTTACATATGCTTAATTACCAATTATACATGAAAAGGGTATTCTGGTAATTTACCTAAGGCATATAAACTACCTATCATACAACTACTTACACGTCGTGACCATAAGGTATAACCTCGGAAGGTTATTCCCTACACTATGGTCACCTAATGTATTTGGTCGGATCCTAATGATCGACCAAACTGGGTCGGGTTCGAAGGTATAGGCGATTTATTAGATCGCCTACCCTACGACCCTAGACAACATGGTAATCAGTAGGCATAGTCCCAAGGGACTATAACCATCGTGATTACAATCACGTTGCGAAGTTCTAACGAACTTCGCATTGACCATCACTGGTCAACGCTGAAAGTCAAACAAAGTTTGACTTTCTGACTCGAAAAGCAGTAAAAATAAGGAAAAGAACGAAAGAATACTTACGAAGGGTCCCCGAATGCTAATCTAGATCAGTATAGTTCAGGTATGAAACAAGGTTTCAACTTAGAACACAACTAATAAGATTCTAGTGCTTAAAAACAATGAAAGGCATGGGGTATATATAGTTTTCGGGTAACCGTTAGGATCGTTTCTTGAATAACGTGATCGAATCTTGTGCGTACACTTGTCGGAATGTTATGGTGCCACAAATGCTCCTTATCTTAGTGACACATCAACTTAAAACATGTGGTTAAGAATCAATTAGTTGCAACTTGTGCTTAAAACACTGAATCTGGTCCAGAAGGGGGCTCGCGTGACGCTAAGGCCCCTCGCGTCACGCTAGGCCCTTGTTTTGGCAGATTTTTCAGAAATGGTCCCTGCACTTTGTTTAAGCGATTTTCGATGCGTTTGAACCCCATTAACCTCATTTCAAGGCTCTAAAATGAAGTTAAAGTATAGGGAACTCAAAACATGCTCAAAAATATCTAGGATGTCGGTTCGTTTGGCCGTACGATCGCGATGTTCGCTTAATTACGACGGAATGCGCATAAGCGCGAAAAACGATCCAAATGACGCGACGAATGGATTTTTCTTATGGCGAACACTAAAATATAATATAGTCATGCTTACATAAATTTTTGGATGTCCAGATGTATTCAGAACGTAAGTTATGCGCGAAAATGCAAACTTGTGCACTTTTTGACACTTTTAGTCCCTGAATGTCCCAAAAGTTTATTTTAGCACACCAAACCCCTCAAAGCCTATTTCTAAGCTATGTAAAGGATATTTAAGGTGTGTTTAACTTATGGTCATGTTCCGAAATGTTCGTTACAGTTCAAATTGACATACTTTCGCAGTTTGTCATATTTAGTCCCTGTAAGCGAATTAACTTGTTTTTGCCATACCAAAGCCTTCAAAACTTATTTCTAAGTTATGTAAAGGTTATTTAAGGTATGTTGAGTATATGTTGATGTTCCGGAGTATTTCTCGCATTAAACTGAGTACGTTTACGCACTAGTTTGCGTATAACTCTCCAGAAAGCGATGTAGAGTTTGAAATTACATAAAAGTCAAAACATGAAAAATGTATAACATAACAAAACAAACATTGGGATCAAATAACATTGTTTTATTGATAACAGAACTGTTCATAGTGATTACAAGCACAGTTGTTACAGTCTCCCCTACTTGTGGAAATTTCGTCCCGAAATTTATTTAGAGGAAACTCGTGGAAAAAGATGTGGATATTTCGCTTTCATTTGATCTTTGCGTTCCCAAGTAAACTCAGGTCCACGTTTTGCTTCCCAGCGAACTTTGACCAAAGGAATGCGCTTGCGTTTAAGCCACTTGACTTCACGTTCCATGATTTCCACTGGTTTCTCAACAAATTTCAGTGTTTTGCCAACACGAATTTCGTCAAGCGGTATGGAGAAGTTCTCATCAGCTGTACACTTCTTGAGATTGGACACGTGAAAAGTTGGATGAACATTTCCCAGTTCAGGAGGTAACTCAAGTCTGTAGGCTACCTTTCCGATTCTTTCGACGATCTTGAATGGTCCAACGTATCTAGGTGCAAGTTTTCCTTTCTTTCCAAATCTGATCACACCTTTCCAAGGTGAGACCTTAAGTAATACTCGATCACCGACTTGAAATTCAAAGGCTTTGCGTTTTGGGTCCGCGTAAATCTTCTGACGGTTTCTAGCTGCCTGAAGGTTATCACGAACTTTCTTGACCTTGTCAGTTGTCTCTAAAATGAGGGCAGGTCCAGTAAGTTGAGCCTCGCCAATCTCATTCCAGCAGACTGGTGAACGACATTTTCGACCATAGAGAGCTTCGAAAGGAGCCATTTTGATGCTAGTGTGATAACTGTTGTTGTAGGAGAATTCAATCAATTTAAGATGTGAATCCCAGCTACCACCAAAATCGATCACACAAGCTCTAAGCATATCCTCCAGAGTCTGGATTGTTCTCTCAGATTGACCATCCGTTTGCGGATGATAAGCTGTGCTCAGATTAAGTTGGGTCCCCATGGCAGATTGCATGGTTCTCCAAAAATGAGAAGTGAAACGAGCATCTCTGTCAGAAATGATGTTCAAAGGAACACCATGTCGAGCTACAATTTCATCTACATAGATTTGAGCAAGTCTGTCAGTCGGAAAATCCTCGCGGATTGGCAAGAAATGTGCTGACTTTGTAAGACGATCAACGACTACCCAGATGGCATCATGACCTTTCTTTGTGCGCGGGAGTTTGGTAACAAGATCCATAGTAATGTTTTCCCATTTCCAAACTGGGATCTCTGGTTGCTCCAATAAACCCGAAGGACGCTGATGTTCAGCCTTAACTTTAAGACAAGTAAGGCATTTTGATACGTATAAGGCAATGTCTTTCTTCATACCAGGCCACCAATAGTGAGTACGAAGGTCCTTATACATCTTATCTGAGCCCGGATGAATGGAATAACGAGACTTATGGGCTTCATCCATAAGCAAGGTACGAATATCATCCTGGCTTGGGACCCACAAACGGTCCATGAAGTAATATGATCCATTGTCCTTCAGTTCCAGAGCAGGTGTTATGTGATAGGGAAATTCCTTATCCATTAAACCTTGTGAAACACAAGATTGTTGAGCCTGAGAAATGCGTGCTTGAATATCAGATCGAGCTTGAATAACAGATTGAACACGTACACAATGCAGCTTAGTACGTTCCTTGTGACTCAATGCATCAGCTACTACATTCGCCTTACCAGGATGGTAGCGAATTTCGCAGTCATAGTCGTTTAAAAGCTCAACCCAACGTCGCTGTCTCATGTTGAGTTCTTTCTGGTTGAAGATATGCTGAAGACTTTTGTGGTCTGTGAAAACCACACATTTTGTACCGTACAAATAGTGTCTCCAGATCTTGAGAGCAAAGACAACTGCACCCAACTCAAGATCATGAGTGGTGTAGTTCTTCTCATGTATCTTCAACTGCCTCGATGCATAGGCTATGACTTTGTTCCTTTGCATAAGAACACAGCCAAGACCCAATTTTGATGCATCACAATACACGACAAAATCATCATCACCCTCAGGTAATGATAGAACAGGCGCATCGCAAAGCTTCTGCTTCAGGTGTTGAAAAGCTTCCTCTTGTTTGAATCCCCAGTAAAAGGGCATTTTCTTCTGAGTTAGAGCAGTTAGAGGAACTGCAATCTTAGAGAAGTTTTCAATGAAGCGGCGATAATAACCCGCTAGACCAAGAAAAGAACGAACTTCAGTAGGAGTAGAAGGTGTATCCCAATCCTTAATCGCACTGATCTTGGAGGGATCTACATGAACACCTCGTTCGTTGATAATGTGTCCCAAAAATTGAACTTCTTTAAGCCAAAATTCGCACTTGGAGAATTTGGCGAAAAGTTGCTCTTTCTTCAGGAGTTCCAGAGTAAGACGAAGGTGCTGCTCGTGATCAGCTCGCGTCTTAGAGTAAATCAAGATGTCGTCAATAAAAACAATGACGAACTGATCCAAATAAGGTTTACAGACCCTATTCATTAGGTCCATGAAAACAGCAGGAGCATTAGTCAAACCGAATGGCATGACTGTGAACTCGTAATGTCCATAACGAGTACGGAATGCTGTCTTCGGAATGTCTTCTTCTTGCACCCGAAGTTGATGATATCCAGATCGCAGATCAATCTTCGAAAAATAAGAAGCGCCTTGTAACTGATCAAAGAGGTCGTCGATGCGAGGTAGGGGATATCGATTCTTGATGGTAAGCTTGTTAAGCTCACGATAATCGATACACATCCTAAAGGATCCATCCTTCTTCTTGACAAAAAGAACGGGAGCACCCCAAGGTGAAAAGCTGGGACGAATAAAACCTTTGTCAGAGAGCTCCTGAAGCTGTTTAGACAACTCTTGCATCTCAGACGGTGCAAGACGATATGGAGCTCTGGCTATGGGATTTGCACCAGGTACGAGATCAATGCGGAACTCGACTTGGCGTGCTGGAGGTAGACCTGGTAAATCTTCAGGGAATACTTCAGAATAATCCCGAACGACAGGAATATCTGAAATAGCCTTTCCCTTGCCTTTATCTTCTGTAACATGTGCTAAGAAAGCCACATAGTTCTTCTGCAGATACTTCCGAGCTTTAAAACAAGACATGAGTTTGAGACCACCGGTAGGCTTCTCACCTTGAACTTGCAGGATCTCGCCTGTCGAAAGTGGCACACGAACAATCTTCTTAGAACAAACTATCTCTGCGTGATGCTTGGATAACCAATCCATTCCCACAATAACGTCGAAGCTTCCAAGTTGCATAGGCGCGAGGTCAATAGGAAAAAGATGGTCGTTAAGATTCAACTGGCAGTTGCGAAGAACAGAATCAAGAATAATGGGTTCACCATTAGCAACCTCTACTGTCAAAGATTTGCCTAGTTTCGTTCTAGACACACGAAGCATTGGTTCAAAAGACAAAGACACGAAACTCTTATCGGCACCAGAATCGAAAAGAACAGATGCAGGCTGATTATTAATAAAGAACGTACCGTTCACCACATTATCGTCAGCCTGTGCCTCTTGGGCATTCATGTTAAAAACTCGGCCACGAGCCGGAGCCTGATTCTGGTTCTGGTTCTGGTTGACTAGTCTTGGGCACCGATTCCTATAGTGGGTCAGATCCCCACAATTGTAACAAGCACCCGGTGGGTATTGTGGTCGTGCAGCTTGACCCTGTTGCTGAGCAGGAGGCTGAGCAACTTGTTGAGCCGGGTTCTGAACCGCGGGATTCTGAGCAGATCGACAAACATTGGCGAGATGGCCTGATTTCCCACAGTTAGTACAGAAACGGCATGGAAGTTGCGGCTGGTGGTGACTGTTGCATCTATTGCACAAAGGTGCATTCCCTGTATAGGGTTTCTTCGCTGGAGGCTGTGCAGGTTGGTTGGGAGCTACCTGGTTAGCTTGAGCAGTGATAGCAAAATTTTGGGAAGCCTTACGCTTCTTTGCCCTCTTTGAAGAACCAGAGTTCTTTCCACTCCCGTTTTGACCTTTCTTGCTATCTTCCTTGTCAGCCGACTGCTTCTTGCCCTTGTCACCCTTCCGGTGTAACTTGTTCTTCCGGATCTGTGACTCAGTCCATGTTGCAGATAACTCGATCGCCTGACGAAGTGTGGCAGGGTTACTACCAGTGAGAATGTCTTGTACCGAGTCAGGTAGACCATCGATGTATCTCTCGATAGCCTTGTCGAGTGGGGTGACCATTGTTGGGCAAAGCAGACTCAATTCTTCAAACCGATCAGTATAAGCCCTGTGCTCACCACTATCTTGCTTCAAAATATCAAACTCTTTCTCCAACGCTCGCTGTTCATGGCGAGGACAGAATTCCCTCATCATAAGGGCTCTAAGTTCAGCCCATGTCTGTGCGAGAGCAACTTCTGCACCCCGGTCTCTCATAACCCCGTTCCACCATGTCAAAGCCCTCTTCTGAAATACACTCGAGGAGAACTCGACCTTGCGATTATCCGGACACTGCACATGGCGAAAAGTATTCTCTATGCTCTCGAACCACTGAAGAAGCCCAGTCGCTCCCTCAGAACCACTAAACTTGAGTGGTTTAGCCTGGTTAAAATCCTTGTATTTGCACGGACCATTGCTGTTGTTGTTGGCTTGTTGCCATTGAGCAAAGAGATTTGGAAACTGAGCAGCCATCTGCTGCGCAATAATTTCTGCCAGCTCGGCAGTTGCTATCTGATTTTCGCGTCGAGGAGGCATTCTAAAAGAGGAAAACATGAAAAGAAATGAGTGAGATGATTGGATGAAGAGAATGAGATGAAACAAAATCAACAAAAGCAAAGATGGTGGTCATTCGTCCGTATCACAAAGCAAACAAACGACACACAGTGACTAATCAAAGTAAATGGATCAAAAATAATGTATCATGAAGACATGCTCGCCTATAAGTGAACACTCATCCCAAGAATTCCCAAGTAAGCACAACTGGTCTCGCGTCTGGCTGAGATGTATACGAAGTGCTTGCCTAGACAGAAAACCCAGAATACAGGCATTCACCCTTCCAGTTTGCACATGTTCACATTATTTAAAACCCAAAACGTTTGACGGGATTTTGAAAATTAGAAGGCACAAGGCCAAAAAAACCAAACTGAAAAGGGTTCAAAACCATATAACAGAGGGTTCAAAACCTTACAATTGAGGGTTCAAAACCTTGTAAAAATTTATTCAAAAACAGATGATTGTTTTTCAAAAATCGTTTCGGAAAAATTTTGGTTCCTTGTTTTGTTAATCACCTAAGGATAGGTGATGTACATGTTTTAAGATCTAAACACAAGATAACTTGTGTTAGGTTCCTAGAAAAGTTATAGTCTAGGTCAAAGCATTACTAATAACCTAATTCCCTATAACCATTGGCTCTGATACCAACTCTTCTGTCACACCCCGACCGCGTAAAACAACATATCGCGGCGGAAACATCGGGGCGTGTCGCGACAGAATTATTTGTTTCATAACCATGGCACACAAAGTGTATTTTATTTATTAAACAAGGGTGTTACATTGTTTCAAACAGGAAATTTACGAGTTCATAACATAATTAAACATAGTCTATCTTCTTTTAAAGTTTCTAAGGCACAGGTCCGCCCTAGTATCATGATCAACATCCTATGGAAAAGCACCTGAAAACACATGTGAAAATAGGTACGTCAGCATAAAAATGCCTGTGAGATACATAGGTTTTGTGAAAATAGGATTCATGACTTATGTTTAAGAAAATGTTTAGTCATGAACCTTGTAATTTGCTTTGTCATGTAAATCATTTGAAAACAATAAGATCAGATGATATGTATAAGTAATTGTCAGGTTAAATAAATGACCATGTAAAAATGTGTTTGTATAAGATAAGTTGTTTGTAAATCAATGTCTTGTGAAAAGTATGTTATTTGTATAAAATGTTCTATGTCTCAAACTGAAATGATTCAAATAACGTTACGCCATGTAATACCATACAAACACTTATATATAGGAAGTACCAGCGGCGTATCCACCATGCTTGTATCATATTACACACGCATCGTTACTTAATCACTTAATCAAACCAAACCAATTGTCAAATGTATTGAAAAATATGTCAAAGTGTTTATGTCAAGATGTAAGTCATGTCAAATGTCTATGTCAAATATCCATGTCAAATGTCTATGTCAAATATCCATGTCAAATGTCTATGTCAAATATCCATGTCAAATGTCTATGTCAAATATCCATGTCAAATGTCTATGTCAAAATGTCATGTATGGAAAGTGAAATGTCTCAACTAAACCATATGCACGAAAACAAAGTATTGAAGTAAAACTTGGTTTAAATCAAAGCTATGTTTTGTGTAAATGCATGCAACTATTTAATATGAACATTTATGCGGTATTGTGAAAATGCATACATCCAAGCCTGGCGACTGTGGTGATAAACCCTTTAAACAAATTAAAGGTCTATCTGTCTTATGTCAACGAATTCGGTCATCCTTTCTGTCCCCTTACCCTGGGATGTCCGGAACGGGAGTTGTCAATTCCTATGGTACCACTACCTACTAACGAACGGCGTAGCTAATGTTAATGGATATATTGTCCCATGTAAACAAACCAAATGTCATACCAAAATGTAAACATGTGAAAACAATGCACTAAGTATGTAATCAAATGAACATACATAGCGTGAAATGTCATGTAAAACGATGTACTAAGTAATGCACACAATGGGCACACCTAGCAGGAAATGTCATGTAAAACAATGTACTAAGTAATGCACACAATGGGCACACCTAGCATGAAATGTCATGTAAAACAATGTACTAAGTAATGCACACAATGGGCACACCTAGCATAAGATGATATGAAATCATGTACTATAATGTACTAACGAACATAGCATGTATATGATGTGAAAACAGGAAAGCATGAAAGTAACAAGTAGGCACATGTGTTCCACCCCAAAACAGTTTGGAAAACAGTAAAAGAGGGGTCTATGTACTCACTTGTGATTGCTCAGATGTCTAAAGATAATCACCAAGTAATGCTAAAGATCTCGGAATCAAACGGCACCTAATATAGGTAACTATGTTAATAACCGGACCTATTTCGGAAGACTGGGTAGCATTAGGGTTTGTAAACCAAATGAGTGTCGGAACTCACGTGATATGGTTTAACAAAGCCTACATACTAAATGAAACTTAACATAATTGTTTACGACCCATTACGACCCGTTTAGGAAGCTTATGCTACTTTAACGCATCGTGCGCGTGAAACGCGTTCGGACCGCCTAACTAGTCCTATGACAAGTATTATATGCCTAAACATGTTACATAATTCGTTATGTGACAAAAGTTTAGGTTACATATGCTTAATTACCAATTATACATGAAAAGGGTATTCTGGTAATTTACCTAAGGCATATAAACTACCTATCATACAACTACTTACACGTCGTGACCATAAGGTATAACCTCGGAAGGTTATTCCCTACACTATGGTCACCTAATGTATTTGGTCGGATCCTAATGATCGACCAAACTGGGTCGGGTTCGAAGGTATAGGCGATTTATTAGATCGCCTACCCTACGACCCTAGACAACGTGGTAATCAGTAGGCATAGTCCCAAGGGACTATAACCATCGTGATTACAATCACGTTGCGAAGTTCTAACGAACTTCGCATTGACCATCACTGGTCAACGCTGAAAGTCAAACAAAGTTTGACTTTCTGACTCGAAAAGCAGTAAAAATAAGGAAAAGAACGAAAGAATACTTACGAAGGGTCCCCGAATGCTAATCTAGATCAGTATAGTTCAGGTATGAAACAAGGTTTCAACTTAGAACACAACTAATAAGATTCTAGTGCTTAAAAACAATGAAAGGCATGGGGTATATATAGTTTTCGGGTAACCGTTAGGATCGTTTCTTGAATAACGTGATCGAATCTTGTGCGTACACTTGTCGGAATGTTATGGTGCCACAAATGCTCCTTATCTTAGTGACACATCAACTTAAAACATGTGGTTAAGAATCAATTAGTTGCAACTTGTGCTTAAAACACTGAATCTGGTCCAGAAGGGGGCTCGCGTGACGCTAAGGCCCCTCGCGTCACGCTAGGCCCTTGTTTTGGCAGATTTTTCAGAAATGGTCCCTGCACTTTGTTTAAGCGATTTTCGATGCGTTTGAACCCCGTTAACCTCATTTCAAGGCTCTAAAATGAAGTTAAAGTATAGGGAACTCAAAACATGCTCAAAAATATCTAGGATGTCGGTTCGTTTGGCCGTACGATCGCGATGTTCGCTTAATTACGACGGAATGCGCATAAGCGCGAAAAACGATCCAAATGACGCGACGAATGGATTTTTCTTATGGCGAACACTAAAATATAATATAGTCATGCTTACATAAATTTTTGGATGTCCATATGTATTCAGAACGTAAGTTATGCGCGAAAATGCAAACTTGTGCACTTTTTGACACTTTTAGTCCCTGAATGTCCCAAAAGTTTATTTTAGCACACCAAACCCCTCAAAGCCTATTTCTAAGCTATGTAAAGGATATTTAAGGTGTGTTTAACTTATGGTCATGTTCCGGAATGTTCGTTACAGTTCAAATTGACATACTTTCGCAGTTTGTCATATTTAGTCCCTGTAAGCGAATTAACTTGTTTTTGCCATACCAAAGCCTTCAAAACTTATTTCTAAGTTATGTAAAGGTTATTTAAGGTATGTTGAGTATATGTTGATGTTCCGGAGTATTTCTCGCATTAAACTGAGTACGTTTACGCACTAGTTTGCGTATAACTCTCCAGAAAGCGATGTAGAGTTTGAAATTACATAAAAGTCAAAACATGAAAAATGTATAACATAACAAAACAAACATTGGGATCAAATAACATTGTTTTATTGATAACAGAACTGTTCATAGTGATTACAAGCACAGTTGTTACAGATTCCGACATAAGACTCGTTATGAACAGACGACTGGTCAGACAGGGGTGATTCCCATCCGATCAGAACGGCTGAATATTAGTGAGTTTATCATTGTCTCAATATGTATCGTGCCATCATCGTTAAACTAGAAACTTAGAAACTTTACAAAGTTATAATCGGGACAAAGACCACTCGATCGAGCGGCAATCCGATCGGATAGCCATCCGATCGAACAGCCACTCGATAAGGTGACACTTGCCTCAGAATCTTTTAACCCTTAGAAACTTTTTCAGAAACTTGAAACTTGGATCCCTTGATCGAATGGCGACCCGATCGGATAGCCATCCGATCGAACAGCCTTCCGATCAAAGCAACCAAGACCCTTAACAAAACTTGACACTTGGACCGAGTGGCAATCCGATCGGATAGCCATCCGATCGGACAGCCACCCGTCCCACTCACACATTAGTCACCCCGATCGAGTGGCAACCCATCCGATCGGACATCCATCCTATCCAGTGACTGAACCAACACCTTGTGCAATCTCGTTATTCTGCCCAACTCTTATCTGTTATAATCTAATCAGGCTAATCCTAAAAGAGCTCCCTTTGATCAAATAACGGTCCTGACCGTTAAGCAATCACTGTGAGTATACTCGATCCCTTTTTGCTTTAACCTTTGGGATGTTACATGTATTCTATAAACTACGAAACTTGATACTTCTAAACCTAAACTCTATCCTATGTATATGTGAAACTTGT
The DNA here is from genome assembly GCA_030545235.1 of Helianthus tuberosus. NCBI lineage: Eukaryota > Viridiplantae > Streptophyta > Magnoliopsida > Asterales > Asteraceae > Helianthus > Helianthus tuberosus. Next base: position 103,436,751 of record CM060357.1, on the reverse strand, counting down.
GATTCTTGATTCTTTGTGCTATGTGACGTTTAATCCGGAAGTGTGTAGTTCCGCCTTAACAATAGTAGCGCTATAGGAGATGTACCTCCCCATTATTCTCGGGGGTATTGTTAGGAGGATTCTAGTTTACCTTGAGTCTTGGGTAAACACTAAAGCATCGGGATACTTGGGCTATCACTGGTTTGGATTGCGATACTAGCACGGCTGAAACTATTTTATTACTTACATTGTGGATATGAGTTGTTTTAATCTATTACTCTATATACTAAAACTTGTATACTCACATGTACCTTCTTGTACTGACCCTATTTTAATACATGTTGAAGGCTGATAGGATGTTGTGGTAACAAGTGAATCAAGCTAGGGTCATGCTTAGAAACCCAAGTAGTTAATTAAACTTTGAACAATATTTGATATTTGGTGTAATTTGATACTTGATGTGACGATTATTTGTTTTAGACAATGTCAAATCCATTTAATCTAATATGAAATTCTAGTGTTATGGAATCTCATGAGCAATCTGAACGCTTAGGGCTCGCACCCCGATGTTTCCGCCATCGGTTGGGGTGTGAAAGATTGGTATCAGAGCCATAACTATAGGGAATTAGGATAAGTAGGAATACTTGCCCTAGTCTATAGTTCTAGGAATCTTGATTCTTATTTGTTGTTTAAGACTTATGCATTCTACCGTATATGCTTCCTAGCAACACTATTCTTGTTGGTGCATATGTCTGTCGACTTCGTCTTGTATTGAGTTATGTGTTTAGATTGGATAGAATAGAGCTTGGTAGCCTACAAAATAGGGTTTTAGAGTAAAATGTCCAGTTCACACGAACTGGTAGTGCCAGTTTCATGCGAAGTGGCCACTTCCTATGAAGTGGACAGTGGCAGTTTCGTGGGGACTGGATCTAGTATAAATAGGTGACTTGAGATTTCATTTGTAACTTTTGCAATTCCGGTAGCGAAGCTCTGCCGAGGTGTCAAACGGTCTGTAATCGTGTCAAATCAATACAGAAGACATTTAAACTACTTCTTAGTGCAAATCAAGCTGATTCAACATCAAAACGTCTGATTCTGCCTCTCGTTTTGATCAAAAACTCTTCTGAACGACTCGTTTGGTCGTGACAACGATCCTACAAGTGGTATCAGAGATCAGGAGGAAGAGTTCTTACCGATTCAGCTTGATTTCATCCGAAAATTTCTGACTTCTACTCATTCTTCTTCACATTTTTCAAAATTAACTGAGATTTTATGGTTAAAATGGCCTGATTCTTACATATAACAAGCGAAATACTGTTTTAATCAATCCGTGAACATATTAGACCTTAATTCAACCTTAAAATTGATAAAATCATGGATTTTTGGTCCGAAATCGCATGAAAAACCCTCAATTCGCTTGAAAGTTGCTCCAGATCGTTTGAAGTGGTTCAGTTAGTTCATACGGAGTGGTCCAATCCTCACGAAGTGAACCGTGTGTCATTTAATTCGTTTGAAAATTATACTTCAGGTCGTACAGATTGAAACGTCACTTCAGGTCGCATGAAAACTTGTTTTCAGGTCGTTTGGAGTTGTATCAGTTCGTTTGAATTCAAGGTCACGAGATTCTCTTAAATAGATAAGTACATAGTCATCGGTCCAATCAAAGATGTTTAAGATTAAAAGCCCATGTGACTTCGTATAATAGCGGCCCAATTAAATCTAAGATTGTTGCATGAGAAATGAAAGTTATCGGCCATTAATTTGATATATTGCATGAGAATCAAGGTGTTGATTGATTGATTTATTGATGGCTCACGTGCATCAGTGCATGTGATCATTAACAGTATTGTCGGCCAGTTTTAATTGAACAAAAGTGAATATATCAGCCCATGTGAATACATATTAACGGCCCAATCACACTTCAACAGTAAATTGAATTCTTTAAACCCAGTTCGTGTAAGTTCAAGTCATCCAGGTCGCACGGTGTGGTTAACAAATCTGACCCAGTTCGCACGTATTGAAAAACTTAGGTCGTATGATTTTTGAATCAGTTCGCACGGTTTGAGAAAAAGGTCAAGTCGTTTGAAATATGATCCAGTTCGCGTGAAAGAGGTTCAGTTCACAAGAAGTGAACTCAGTTCGCGTGAAACTCAGTTCGCATAGTTTTGGATTTGATCTCAGTTAGTTTGAGATCTGAACCAGGTCATTTGAGATTGTATCAGGTCGTATCAGTTCCAGTTCACTTGAGGATTTCAGTTCGTTTGAAAACTGTCCAGCTCGTTTGAAAAATCTGAATTTGTGAATTTTGATACCGAAACATGGACAACGATTTTTACAATGCGTTTGCTACTGCCCCGGGTACTCCTGTTACCGTTGCTCAGAGTGTAACCATGGAAAATGAAACTGGAACGTTACGGAAACCTCCAAAGCTGATGGGCATTGAAGAATATTACTGTTGGAAATACCGTTTCGAAAATTGGCAAATCATTTAAGGTCTTGGGAGTGTATTGAAACTAAGTATGTTAAACCTCGTTCTGATGTGGGAGTTATAAAGACTATTTCTGAATTGTCAGATAAAGAGAGAGACATGTACAAGGCAGAAAAAATGATGATTAGTCTACTTCAGCAAGCTGTGAAAGAAGACATCTTCATATTACTTCAACACGATGGTACTTCACGTTCGATTTGGGAAGCACTTCGAATTAAGTTTGAAGGAAGTACGGAGATGATCAAGAGTAAGAAATCATTATTAAAGAAAGAATTTGATTTGTTTACTAGTTTACAGGGTGAAACTACAAAGAAACTAATTGAGAGATATTGTCATTTAGTGCGTTCAATGTCCTTGTTAGATATAAACAAAGATCGAGAAGAATGGGTTGACAAATTAGCTGATGCTTTACCTCAGAATGAATGGGGTACATATCTAATGATCTTGAAGAACACCGGAGAATATGATAGATTGTCAATTGCTCAGTTCATTGAAAAACTTGAAGGACAAGATATTGAACAACAAAAGATCGCTAGAATGAACAATCCAAGTGGTCAACAAGATGTCAAGATGTATTTCAAAGGTAGTGTTCAGAATGTTGAAGCAAGTCCAAAGATCCAAACTACTTTCAGCGATGAAAACTCATATGGATCACTCAATCAAAGTCCGATCAGCAACAGTGGATTTTCTTCATATCCGAGTGTTAATCCAAATGTTTCAACCTCAAGTTATCAGTCTCAAAGCTCAAACAATGGTAATAGTCATGTGCTACAATGCAACATCGCATTACATCTTCAGAATGGTCAGAATTTCTCTGAAGAAGTTGCAAAAGGTCATATGGCATTACTTGTTACCGTGTTGGAATCATATGAGAGTTTGGTTGCGGGAAGAATCAGAAATCCTATGCTTACAAAAGAGGATTACGACCAGATTGATGCTGAGGAAATGGAGCTTATGGATATTAAGTGGTGTTTAGCAAGCGTGTTGAGGAGAGCTAAGAAATTTAAGCAGATTACTGGAAGAGATGACTTCCGTGATGCTAATGTTTCTACTTTAGGTTTTGATAAATCTAAAGTTACTTGTTTTTGATATAGGGAAAAATGACATTTCAAGAGGGAATGTACCAACCGAGAAGCAGGTGGAGTTCAAAATCCGTTCTGGAACAATGATTATTATCGGAAAGCAATATATCACCAGGTAGCTCAACAACCGGCGATTGAAGATGGAAAGAAGAAAGCTTGTATTACTATTTTAGATCAAGATAATGAAAGATTGTCAAAGGGTTTTAGCTGGGACAAATATATTCCGGCTGATAGTGATTCAAAGTTTAGAGCATCTATTGCACAGATCTTTCAAGAGCCAGAATTGATGAAGGAATGGATGGATGTGTTTGCTAATGATGAGAAAAGTCAAGATGAAGAGTCTGTTTCTTCAGAAGATAGCTCAGAAAAGACACCAGTCTTTGATCAATCATCAACTGATAGCAATGATGATGAGGAAGAAATTAAACAAATAAACATTGGAAAAACTCATTTATCTCCTGAAAGTTTCAAATTTTATTTTGCAGATAGATTGGAGAAGCTAAAGGAGAAACGAGCAGCAAAAGAGAAGAAAGAGAAAAGATGTGAGAATGTTACTCAGGAGGACAAAAAGAATGAACAGAGTAAAGAAGTTAAAGTTGTTGAGAAGATTGTTGAAATTGAAAAGATTGTAGAAGTCACAAAACCTTGTCTTAAATGTTTGGAACCATGCAAACATTGTGAAGAGAAAGATAAGAAGTTTAGTGAGCTTGACAAGATGAAAGAGAAATTGTTGTTTGATGTCAAGTATGTGAAAGAATCGTATGATGTGCTGAATAGAACAGTCAACCAGTTGCAACAGACAAACTCAGAAAGAGAAGATGCTTTAACAATGATGAATGCAGTGATGATGTCTAAGCAGAAGGCTATCAATCACTATATTAAGGAGTGTGCAAAGTTGAAGCAGGAGTTGGAGACTGAAAAGATAGAGAATGAAAGAATCAGACGATTATTGCAAAGTTATTCAAGTTCTGATTATTTGATTGATAGAATTTATCCAACTGTTGCAGGTTTTGAAGCATTTCAAGATAAGAAGTCTGAAGATACGGATACTGGTAAGAAACAAAGTGCAAATTATAACAAGTGTCCGCCTCCGATCTGGGAAGGTTATTCTCCCAGAAAACCAAATGAGGAACAAGTCAAAAAGGCAGTCAATATAAAGTTAAAGTCCGAAACAACTGATGATTTACCAGAAAACATTGACGTCACATTCACATCGTCTGACACTGATCATGAGTCTGAGTTAATACAGAAAGTGGTCGATTAGGTGTTGGATAAAGATGAGGAGCCAGAGACAAAGTCTGAATCTGAGAGGTCGAGTTCGTCGGTCAACAGTTCAAAATCATCGGTCAAAAGGGTTTACAATAAAGAATTTATGTTATCAAAAAATAATTTGAATGACGAAACATTCAAAGTAGCATATACTTTGAATGATTCAGACAAATTATTTTCTGATGAGGAATTTCCAATAAGAGGTGTCAAAACTGAAATGATCAACAAGGTTTTCAAATTAACAGAAATTAATATTTCTGAAATAAAAGATGTAAATCTTACTGAAAAACCTAAAAAGTACACCTCAAGAGTTCAACAAAGGATAAACAAGAAAAAAGTGTTGGTGCACTACATCTGTCAACTTCGTCTTGTATCGAGTCTTATACTAGTTAGAATAGATCAGGGCATGTAGAATGAGAAAATGTGAGAGAGTTAGTAGATTTCGCTTGAAGGAATGTTTTGTAGGGAATTTCGCTTGAAGCAGCTCAAGCGAAATCAACATGTTCAGATTTCGCTTGAGACATGCTGTTGTTCATCCCAAGTGAAATCTCCAAGTCTATATATAGGGGTTCAAGTTCAAGCGAAATAGCAAGAGTTAAAAAGTTGTGATTTCCATACCGAGGTGTTGCCGGTTTGAGAACTGATTGTAATTGCATTCATATCAATACAAATCAGTGTTAAAGTGAAGATTCAGCTGTTTACACGTCAAATACTTGTTTTCCGCACCTGTATTTGATTGAACTCCTCTGAACCGACTCGTTTAGGTCGCGAACCCGGTCCTACAATTGGTATCAGAGCACAGGAGGAGGAGTTCTGCAAAATTCAGCCGAAATTGATCAAAATCTCTTACTTCTACACCTTCTTGTAACAGTTCAGAAACTTTTCACGGTCAAAATCGATTCAATTTCTCACCGATTGTGTAAAAGTGCATACTAATCAACCCTTGAAAGTTTCATAGCAAAATTCGACCTAAAAGTGATCAAAATCGACATTCGAATGGATTTCGCTTGAAGAACAAAGCTTCGTTGGACGATTTCGCTTGAAATTTCAAGCGACACTTAACATTTCGCTTCAAACAGGTTTCGTTTTCGCTTGAAGGATTTCGCTTCAGGATTTCGCTTCAGAAAGTGTTTACTTGAAAGTTTCGCTTGAACCATTTCGCTTCAAGAATTTTGCTTAAAGCATTTCGCTTCAAGGATTTCGCTTCAATCAGTTTGACAATTTTGCTTCAAAGACTGCTCACTTGACCAGTTCGCTTGAAAGACACAAAGTGACCAGTTCGCTTGAAAGAATCTGTTATTGAGTAACGTGCTATTGAAACATGGATAACGAGTTCCATAATGCATTTGCAACACCGTCTAGTTCATCTTCTATTGCTCAGAACATGAATTCAGAAAATGAAACGGGGACTATTCAGAAACCCCCGAAGCTAATGGGCATTGAGGAATACTATGGTTGGAAAGATCGTTTCGAAAACTGGGTGCAAGCAAATCATCTGAGATCATGGGAATGTATTCTGAAAAAGTATGTGCTACCACGTACTGAAATGCAGACAGTAAAACAACTTTCAGATTTTGGTAATGAAGAACGGGAAATGTACCGAGCTGAAAAAATGATGATCAGTTTGCTTCAACAAGCTATCAATGAAGACATCTTTATACTACTTTAGCATGACAAAACATCAAAGTCAATCTGGGATGCTTTGAAAATCAAGGTTGAAGGTAGTGCAAACATGATTAAAAGCAAAAAGGCATTGCTTAAAAAGGAGTTTGACTTGTTCACAAGTTTGCCTGGAGAAGATACGAAGAAACTCATTGAACGATATTGTCACTTAGTGCGAACAATGTCAATGATGAACATCACCAAAGAAAATGAGGAATGGGTGGATAAGCTTGCTGATGCTTTACCTCAGAAAGAGTGGGGAACATATTTGATGATACTAAAGAATACCGGAGTTTATGATGGGTTGTCAATCTCTCAGTTCATTGAAAAGATTGAAAGTCAAGATTTGGAACAGCAGAAGATTGCGAGGATGAACAATCCAAGTGGTCAACAGGACATAAAGATGTATTACAAGGGTAGTGTTCCGACTCCAGAAGCTGAGAGAAGTCTGAAAATCCAGACTGCTTATAGTGTTGGGGATTCTACAGAAAAGACTGATCAAAGCTCAAACAAAAGCAACAGTGGTTTCTCATTGTATCCGAGTGTCAATCCGAAAAGCTCATCAGAAAGCTTTCAGTCTCAAAGCACAAAGATGGGAAATGGTTGTGTGATTCAATGCAACATAGCTCTAAATCTTCCAGAAGGTCAAAGTTTTTCTGAAGACACTGCGAAAGATCATATGGCATTACTTGCTTCTGTGCTTATCTCTTATGAAGGTCTAGTGGCTGGTCGAGTTGGAAATCCTATGCTCACCAAAGAAGATTACGACCAAATAGACTCCGAAGAGATGGAACTGATGGATATCAAATGGTGTCTTGCAAGTGTTCTTAGACGTGCTGAAAAGTTCAAAACAATCACCGGGAGAAATGACTTTCTTGACGCTTGTGTTTCTACTTTAGGTTTTGATAAATCTAAAGTTACTTGTTTCAGATGCAGGGAAAAAGGTCATTTTAAGCGGGAGTGCAAGAACAGAGAAGTTAGTGGTGCTCAGAATCCATTTGGAAAAGACGACTACTACAGGAAAGCCATTTATCAGCAAGTTGGTCAGACACAAGACTCACAGACGGCTCATGGTAGAAAGATAGAAGATTCCAAGAAAGGATGTTTGGTAAATTTCAACTGGAGCAACTACTTATCTTCTGAAAGCACAGCATGTTTAGTGGATCAAAATGATGAACAACTTCCTGAAGGTTTCAGTTGGGATATGTTTGTTGATGAAAAGGGAGGTTTTAAAGCTTTCATTGCAAAGATTGTTAGAGAACCAGACTTGTTTGCTACTTGGATGAGATCAATTGGTGAAACAGTGAAAGAACAATCGATTACATCTGAAGAAAGTTCAGAAAGTGATGATGCTGAATCACTAAGTACAGACAAGAATGTGCAAAATGAGGTTACTTCATAAAAAGAAGTTGTTTTTGATCAAACACCATCTGATTCTGTTATTTCAGATGCTGATTCTGAAAAATCTGTAGAGTTTGATCAAACACCTTTTGAGAGTAGCAGTGATGATGAGGAAGAGAAACATATTAATATTGCTAAAAATCATCTTTCTCCAGAAAGTTTTCATTTCTATTTTGCAGATCGCATGGAGAAGCTGAAGGAGAAACAAGCTGCAAAAGAACAACAACAGAATGAGGAAGTTAAAGTTATTGTTGAAGAAAAGGTGATTGAAACTGAGAAGGTAACTGGTGAAGAAAAAGTAATTGAAGTGGTAAAGACAATCGAGACTGAGAAGATTGTTGAAGTTGAAAAGCCTTGCAAGAAATGTTTGGAAACTTGTAAGAATTGCGAAGAAAAAGATGTTACATTGTTTGATCGAGAAAGATTGATAGAAAAGTTACTATCTGATATCAACTATGTGAAAGAATCTTATAGTGTGTTGAACAGAACAGTGACAGGTCTACAAACGATGAACTCTGAAAGAGAAAAGGCTTTAACTATGACAAATTCTACGTTGATGACAAAGCAAAAGGCAATTAATCATTACATCGAAGAAAATGCTAATCTAAAGCAAGAGTTGGAGAAAGAAAAGATCGAGAATGAAAGGATCAGAAGGTTATTACTGAGTTATTCTTGTTCTGATTATGTTATTGATCGAGTTTATCCTACTGTTGCAGGTTTTGAAGCATTTCAGGATGAGAAGCAAAAGAATGAGACTGGTAAGAAATCGACTGTTAAATACAACAAGTGTCCACCTCCTATCTGGGAAGGGTATTCTCCTAGAAAACCGAATGAGGAGCAAGTCGAAAAAGCAGTCAATATAAAGTTAAAATCCGAGACAACTGACGTTTTACCAGATAATATTGATATCACGTTTACCTCGTCTGATACTGATCATGAGTCTGAGTTAATCAAAAAGGTGGTCGATCAGGTGTTGGATACTGAGGAGGTGTCTGAGTCAAAAGTTGAGTCTGGGTGTTCAAGTTCGTCAGTTGACAGTTCAAAGTCATCGGATAAACGGTCTTACAGTAAAGAATTTTTGTTATCAAAAGCAAATTTGGATGATGAAACATTTGAAGTGGCATACACTTTAAATGATTCGGACAAATTATACTCTGACAAAGAGTTTCCGATTAGAAGTGTTTGTTTTGAAATGATCAAAAAGGTTTTCAAAATGACAGAAATTAATTTTTCTGAAATTAAAGATTTAAAATATATTGAAAAACCTAAAAAATACACTTCAAGAGTTCAACAAAGGTTAAACAAGAAAAAAGGGAAAAAGGATTACAATTCTGGTTCTAGTTTTCAAAAGAAAACAAACCAAAATTGTAGTTACAAAAGGAAAGGTCTTGGTTTTAATCCTCCTAAAAACTCTAGAAATGAAAAATATGTTAGAGATTTTAAAACAAAATTGACATATATTGCAGGAAAAAGCTATGAAGAGGAGTCAAATAGCTTATTCTGGAGAAAATCAAATCAAGAGTTCCTTGCTGAAAGAAAAAGAACAGGAACTGGAGTTTTTCATCCAACTGGAGTTTTTCATCAAAAAGATACAAGAACTTGTTTTCAATGTCAAGTTGTTGGACACATCGCTCACAACTGTCCAAACAAAGTCAACAGAAAACAGGGAGTATCTGAAAAACTTAAAGAAAAAGTGGTTGAAAAGAATGATTCACCAACTACAAACTTCAAAAATTTTGATAATTCAAAGAATGAAGTTGGTGAAAATTCTAAAAGATTGTACAAAAAGAGTGTAAAAGACAATCAAAAATGGATTGTTAAAAATTCAGATGTACAATCTGGCGATGAATCTGATTCCACAAAATCAGATGAGCCACAAGTTGAGGAAAAAGATTCAGTGAATGATGTTGACATTCCATCACTGAACTTTGAAGAAATTAAACAAATGGTTGGTAAAGTGGAAATTTCAAATCAATTTTATTCTGATGAAAAGGAATTTGATGTTGATAAAGCATTTAATGGAAATGTAAGAAAAATATTCAAGAAAATGCTTGATGGGAAAGTAAAGGGGGTTAAAGATTTTTATGCAACTAAAAAGGCAACTTACAACCCTACTGCCCAGGAATTGGAAGCCACCAAGTCTGAGAAGACTTGGGTGGAAGTTTGTTTTCCTTAAAAGTCTCAGGACTTGCCGGAGATTCCAAGTTGGTAATCGTGGATCAGGAATCGGCATTTTTCTTGAAAATTGTTTTTGTGATTGAATTTTTGGAAAAGTTGTTTGTTCACAAGATAAGTGTGACTTGCCGGAGCTTCCAAGATGGTTAGTGCGAAGCAGGAATCGGCATTCTGATAAAGTGATACATGTAGACGTAACATTCCTACAGTTGGTAACGGTTAGGCATATCTACAAGTGGTAATGTTTGTGGTAATTCCGATCCTACATGTGGTAATTTTTTACAATTGGTATAGAAAGTGCATACATGTAAGTGGTAAATCAGGGACATTAATTTGTACTTGATTTGCTACAAGTGGTTAAAAGTAGACAATATGATGAACCATACCCCGAATCTACAAATGATTAAATCATCAAAACTTATTTTCCGGAAAAATCATTTTGATTAAAACAAACTTAAATGTTTTGAAATCATAATGAGAAAATAGTTTTGTGATAGGGGGAATTCTGATTGTTTATGCCAAGTGAATGGCGATTTGATGTGATTCGATATCAGTTGTCCCTTTATTGTACAGTTTGTTTTCAAATTTCCTAAAATGTGTTTGCATTTTAGGGGGAGTAAAATTTTTAGAAAATCCAAAAACATTTGAAAATTTGAAAAAGTCAAAAACATGATAAAATGAAAAATGAGTTTTGTTGTATAAAAGAGGAAATGATAGTACATCAGTGGACTATCACAACATGCTAAAGAATTGGAAAGTAAAAATGTGATAAACGGTCTCACTGATGATGTGCCAGTAGGTTTTTGCACATTTAGTAGATTGTGACGAGATATAAACCTAAATTTCAAACTTGCTTGTTCTGTGGGTTAACACAAACTTGGATATATAGGTAACCCCTGAAATCTTGTTTGAAAGGTCCCTTATTCTGAGATACTAGGTCTTTATGCTCAGTGATATCTGGGGTATTATCCCGGGACTTCTGCTGAAAGAAATTTCTGACCTAGTCCCCGGATAATGCTTTCTGCAAATGCTTGAAACATAGCATCGCCCTCAGCAAGCTGATGAAACAATAAAATTGATAGTCGCTGCTGTTGTAATGCAAAAGATCCTCTAAAGGGGACACACCAAAAGTCGAAGCCGTTATCTCTCTGCGTATCGAAAGATCGACCTGAGCTCTCACGGCCCTCGTACTATAATTTATTCCCCTGACAGATATCATCTGTGGTATACTCACCTGTAAGACTGAATATTGGGATCTGAATACGGGAGTATATTCAAGTAGTGGGACACACGGATAAGTTCAAGTGCTTAAAACATTAATATCGTATCTCGGATCAATTGAACTTTGTGTGAAAATTTAAGTGGACAAATATACTGACAATCTAGGTGAAGTGTTTAGAACTGAAAATGCAATGCAGCTTAACGGTGTTAGTGACATGTCTTAGAAACTAATATGATCCTCTTACACAAACTCACAAAAATATTGTCTGTAAATATTTTTTTACTGCATTTCATTTCGGTTATTTCAAAAAATGCAAAAAGAGTTTTGGTGTGTTTTAGCATAAATTTTGAAAAAAATCAAAAAGATTTTCGACAACTGATATTGGAAAGCTGATTGTCAAAATTTCAAGTGCTAAACATGATGATTTGGTTGTGATGGAGATTGAATCTTAAAATGTCAAAAGATTTGTTAAAATCCTACAATTGGTATTTTAAAACCTACATTTGGTTCATCATTGGTTTGTGATATGAGAGAGAGTTATCTGATTATATCAGATTGTTGGTGCATTTAAATTGTTAAATTTAGAAAATTTATTTCTGGGTTAAGATTGTTACAGGTGAGCCAGGTTAATTCATTCAAAGCTTAAGAAAGTCAGACTCTGATCATAAATCTAAAGTTTGCTAGCTGCTGATGCTGATGAACTTAAGGAATCAAGAGATCTGATCAAGAAAATTAATCTCAACAACATCTGAAAGCCAGGTTACAATACCTGAGGACTTTGAGAAGTTAGATGAGAGCCAGGCAATGATCTTGTAGACAAAATTTGAGTCAGACATCGATCCTAAAAGCAGATGTTGCTGAAGAACAAATGAATGCCAGCAAATCGTGAGGGGGAGTCTGATAGAGCCAGTGATTCTGGAGAAGAAGATAGAGAGAGAAAAGCCCAGAGACTGATCAAGACTGAAGATGTGAAGACACAGAATTGTTGTGACTCGATAATCGACTCGTCAACATCTGAGGGGGAGTCTGTTGGTGCACTACATCTGTCAACTTCGTCTTGTATCGAGTCTTATACTAGTTAGAATAGATCAGGGCATGTAGAATGAGAAAATGTGAGAGAGTTAGTAGATTTCACTTGAAGGAATGTTTTGTAGGGAATTTCGCTTGAAGCAGCTCAAGCGAAATCAACATGTTCAGATTTCGCTTGAGACATGCTGTTGTTCATCCCAAGCGAAATCTCCAAGTCTATATATAGGGGTTCAAGTTCAAGCGAAATAGCAAGAGTTAAAAAGTTGTGATTTCCATACCGAGGTGTTGCCAGTTTGAGAACTGATTGTAATTGCATTCATATCAATACAAATCAGTGTTAAAGTGAAGATTCAGCTGTTTACACGTCAAATACTTGTTTTCCGCACCTGTATTTGATTGAACTCCTCTGAACCGACTCGTTTAGGTCGCGAACCCGGTCCTACAAAAAGGTTATAGTTCTGGTTCTGGTTTTCAAAAGAAACCAAACCATAACGGTAATTTCAAAAAGAAAGGTTTAGGTTTTATTCCACCAGAAAATCATAAAAATGAGAAAATTAATAAACCACAAACTGTATTTGTTTCAGGAGCATCTTCTGAAGAAGAGGAAAAGAGCTCATTCTGGAAGCAGACAAACAAAGAATTTCTTGCTAAGAAGAAAGAAGGAATGAAGAATGAAGCTGCTCAGAAAAAGGAGACGAGAACCTGTTATCAATGCAAAGTTGTTGGTCACATTGCCTTGAACTGTCCAAAGGCAACCAACACAAAACAGGGAGTGTCTCATAAACTCAAAGAAAAAATTGTTAAGAAAACTGAATCACCAACTAAAAAATTCAAAGTGTTTGAAAATTCTACATTTGAAGTTGGTGAATGTTCTAAAAAGTTTTACAAAAGAAAGGTGAATCTTAACAACCAAAGGTGGGTTGTTAAGAAATCAGAAAACAGTTCAGGAAATGATTCTGATTCGTCAAAATCAAAAGAGCCACTTTCTGGCGATGAATCTGACTCGTCAAAGTCAGAGGAGCCACAAGTTGATCTAAAAGGAGAAAATTCAGTTCAGCCAATGGATGACGCAAACTTTCCACCATTGCGAGCTGAAAATTTTAAACAAAAAGTTGGAAAAGTTGAGATTTCAAATCAATTTTTTTCTGAAAAGAAAGAATTTGATGTTGAAAAAGCCTTTAATCCCAAAGTTCTAAATATTTTTTGAAAAATGGTTGACGGGAAGGTCAAAGGGGTAAAGGAATTTTATGAAAAGAAAAAGAAAGGAAAGAAACCGAGTGAGGTTGACTCGGAAACTCCCAAGGACCGTCAGGCTTGGGAGAATCTCTATAAATAAAAATCCTGACTTACCGGAGCTCCCAAGTTGGTAATCGTGGAGCAGGAATCGGTATCATTCTTGGAAAATGTTTGTTGTGAATTTCTCAAACTGATAATTGTCATATTTCGATTTACAAGTGGTATTGTTGATTAGAACCTGTAAGTGGTTAATCAAGGTCATTAAGTTGAACTTGAGTTAACTTTCATTCATAAGTGGTGGAAAAGACAAAGTGATGAACAAAACCCCGATCTTACAAGTAACAAAACTTATTTTCCAGAAAAACCATTTGATTAAAACAAACTTAAGTGTTTTGAAATCATAATGGGAAAATAGTTTGTTGTCAGGGGGAGTTCTGATTGTTTATGCCAAGTGGATGGAGAATTGAGGCAATTCACATCGGTTTGTCAAATTTTTCTTTAAATGGTTTTGAATTTTAGGGGGAGTATGATTATTTCAGAAAATCCAAAAACATTATAAAATTTGAAAAAGTCAAAAACATGATAAAAATTCAAAAAAGAGTTTTGTTGTGAAAAGAGGAAATGATAGTACATCAGTAGAAAATCACAGTACGCTAAAGAATTGGAAAGTCAAATGTGATAAACGGTCTCACTGATGATATGCCAGTAGGTTTTTACACGCTCAGTAGATTGTTTTCGAGATATAAACCTAAATATCAAATACTTACTTATCTCGTGGGGAACATCTCTCGGATATATGGGTAACCCCCGAAATCTTGTTTGAAGGGCTTTCTATTTCTGACATACTAGGTCTTTGTGCGTGGTGATATCTGGGGTATTATACCTGGACTTCTGATTTTGCGGGAGCAATAGCCTAGTCCTCGTATAATACTTTGCATTGCTTTAATCATAAAGCTCACCCTCAGCATAAAAGATGATGAAACATTGAAAAATGCTAATCATGTGCTGTTGAAGAAAAGATTCTCTAAAGGGAACACACCTAAAAGACGAACCATCATCTCTCTGATTTTGCTGAAGCAATAGCCTGAGCTCTCATGGTTTCGCATTTAACCCCTTACAGATATCATTAGTGTACATTCACCTGTAAGAATGAATATAGGAGTCTGGATACGGGAGTATATTCTGAGGTGGGACACGCGAATAAGTTTAAGTCCTTAAAACACTAATCTCATATCTCGAAATAGTTGAACTTTGTGTGAAAATTTAAGTGGATCAGTATACTGACAATCTAAGTGAATCGTTTAGAACTTAAAGTGTTTAAAGCTCAACGGTGCTAGTGATTTGTCTCAATAAACTGATATGATCCTCTTACACAAACTCACAAAAATATTGTCTATATATAGTTTATTTTCAAAATCCAAAAAGAGTTTAACTGTGTTTTAGCATAAAATTTTGAAAAATTCAAAAAGATTTTATTTCATCCTATTTTCGACATCTGATGTTGAAGAGCTGATTTTCAAAATTCCAAGTGCTAAACATGATGGACAACAGGTTTGGGAGAGTATGTTTAGAAATAAGAAAAATGGTATTCTTACAAGTGGCCATCAGAGATTATATATGTAAAATTATTTTGAATAATATCTACAAGTGATGGTTTGAGATTGATTTTTACAAGTGGTTAGCAGAGATTAAAATTGTTAAATTTTAAAATCTGTGAAATTTATTTTGAGGTAGAGGATGTGCAGGTTAGCCAGGTTACGACTCCTGAGGATATGCAGACTTGAGCCAGGTTCTAGATCCTATGGCTACGGAGAGCCAGACAACGTTCCTGAACCTATGAAAGCTACAAAGCGTGAGCAGAGTTTGAGCCAGGTTTCCGATCCAAAGCATGTAGATTGTGAATTCCAGATTGCGATCCCAGCTTATTGAAAGGGGGAGTCTGAAGACATTAAAGCCAGGTTCGAATCCTGCAGTCCACGCCAGCTGCTAATGCTGAAGAACTTAAGGAATCAAGAGATCTGATCAAGAGAATTAGAGAAGAAAATAGAGCCAGATTGAGATTCTGAGAGAGAGAGAGAAGAGAGAAGATTGAAGGATGCTTACCGAGATAGACACTTTGGAAGAGAGCGAGAAGACTGATCAAGACTGAAGACTTGTCATACTGAAGACTCGACACCGAAGACTTCGTCAACATCCAAGGGGGAGTCTGTTGGTGCATATGTCTGTCGACTTCGTCTTGTATCGAGTCGTGTGCTTAGATTGGATAGAATAGAGCTCGGTAGCCTAGAAAATAGGGTTTTAGAGTAAAATGTCCAGTTCACACGAACTGGCAGTGCCAGTTTCATGCGAAGTAGCCACTTCCTATGAAGTGGACAGTGGCAGTTTCGTGGGGACTGGATCTCCTATTAATAGGTGACTTGAGATTTCATTTGTAACTTTTGCAATTCCGGTAGCGAAGCTCTGCCGAGGTGTCAAACAGTCTGTAATCGTGTCAAATCAATACAGAAGACATTTAAACTACTTCTTAGTGCAAATCAAGCTGATTCAACATCAAAACGTCTGATTCCGCCTCTTGTTTTGAACAAAAACTCTTCTGAACGACTCATTTGGTCGTGACAATGATCCTACAATTCTTAAACTTACATGCCTTTCCTAAAGCTGATACAATATACACTTGGATGCTTTGAAAACACTGCTACTTAGTGTTTGTATTTTGCACGAAATTGCCCTCAAGTTAGGAGTGACATCCAAATCTTGAAGGAAA
This sequence comes from Helianthus tuberosus, assembly GCA_030545235.1. Taxonomy (NCBI): domain Eukaryota; kingdom Viridiplantae; phylum Streptophyta; class Magnoliopsida; order Asterales; family Asteraceae; genus Helianthus; species Helianthus tuberosus. Next base: position 103,420,444 of record CM060357.1, on the reverse strand, counting down.
ATTTCCTTATTATATTCTAGTAGGTCTTATCTATTGATAAGCACCAACACTATTAGGGTACAATGTTGTCAAGTTAGAGGTGAAACTCATACCTTGATAACTAGTCCCACTCCTGATTTTTACGTCTCACCAAAGCCTCAAAATTCCAAATCAATTAGGGACGCGAAATGACTAAAAGGACGAATATCGTAGGCCTAACATCGATGACGTATTTGTCTAAGTAAGTCAAGACACGTCGCCTCAATTCGAAAGGGGTTCGAATCACTTTGGTTAGTCACTGTTCCTCTACCCGGAACAATCCTATGTTTTACGAGCCTATCTTTAATATGATCTTGATTTTATGTATGTGGTTTTAAACTTGATTCTTCGTTCATTTTGGGATACTTTCTACACAAATCACACCTACGTCCACAACCTAAAACACTAATGCTAATCTCAGAAACAAACTAAATTTATGAAGCTTTGTTCATTAAGTAATCTATGCTGAAATCTTGATCGACTATGATGCTATATAAATCTATCTGATGAATCTATGAGTTGTTGTGGTTGTGAAACACTAAATGTGACATGGCATGGAATATGAGACAGTAGTGACGTGTCTGAAACATGGTGAATACGCCGCTGGTACTTCCTATATATAAGTGTTTCCGCCATGTTACCAACTTCCGTATCAAGTGCCATGCGAAACTTAGTGTTTGCAGACCGGTGATGAGGGTGTTGAAATCTAAGCCGTGGGAAACCACTTGCGTAATCTATGTGAAATCTGTGTGTAATTTAAGTGTACTCTAGCCTAATCTATATGAATCTACTGAGTTAATCTATGTGAATCTAATGAGCTAATCTAGGCGAATATATGAGATCCTATGTGAATCTACCGAAATCTATTGGAATCTATTGGGATTATAGGATCGTTCAACTGATCCGAATGAGTCGTTTAGAGAAGTTTTACTTCGTTTCAGGTGCGGAATAACAAGAAACGAAGGTAGAAACAGCTTATACTTCACTTAATTCACTGATTGTATTGATTTGACGTTGTTTACAATCGATCTTCACACCGGCAGAGCTTCGGCATGGAATACATGTACTTTACTAATGATTTCGCTCATGAGACCCCTTTATATAGGGTTCTGATTTCGCCCATATGTACAATGTTCATATAAGCGAAATCACAATGTTCATATAAGCGGAATCTCCTGTCTTTGTCCCTATGAGCGAAATCAGCTCTAAACATTAAGAGCGAAATCAACATATAAGACACTTAAACTATTTTGTCTTCTAGCTAGCTATCTTTCACGTACATATAACATTTTGTCTTATGTGACCATTCAATTTCATGAGATATGGCACAAGATGATGTCATTGATGATGTCACTTTGATGATGTCATCATGACATCATGCTTGAACAACTTCGCAACGAACCCAAGACTCGATATAAGACGAAGTCGACAGATGAATGCACTAACAGACTCCCCCTCAGATGTTGACGAGTCTTAAATGTCGAGTCTTCAACGTCTTCAGTCTTTTTTCTTTCTTAGTATATACCAGGATCTTCTCTTTGGCTCTAACCTCGTCAGACTCCCCCTCTCATCATGATGAGATCGCTGTCTAGAATTAGCTATCACCTTGAGATCAATCCCTGGCTTTATCTCTGTTTAAGCTCATCACCTACACAATTCTCATCAAAACATAAGTTTTTACTTAAATCAATAAGAAAAACTTATTAGAAATAGTTTCATCAAGTTCAAATTAATGACCCTGATTAACTAAACTCAATTTCTTTCTTAAATCAAAATTTTTCAATTCAGTATACACACTCCCAAACCAGTTCATCTTGTTTAGCACATAGAATTTTGAAAATCAGCTCATCAATATCAGTTGTCGAAAATCTTTTTGAATTTTTCAAAATTTATGCTAAAACACGCCGAAAATCTTTTTGGATTTTTGACTGAAAAGAAATGCAGTAAAGTAATATTTACATACACTATTATTGTGAGCTTGTGTAAGAGGATCATATCAGTTTATGTGACCAATCACTAGCACCGTTAAGCTTTAAACATTTTAAGTTCTAAACGATTCACGTTGATTGACGATATTGTTGTCCACATAAACTCAATCTAAAAACTTTCTAAATGCTTACCGATACGTTTAAGGTATATTTAGATAGCACTAAATTCTCATGGACCCCACGATCTCAGCATATCCCCTCATCATGCAATACACTGACCCAAGTAATGCCTTTAAACTTTTATCAACTGTGATTTGTGCGAAAATAAAGTAGAATGTTTAAACATTAACAATCAGGTCGATACTTCCGTATACGCAGAGAAAGTCCAATGTATAAACAAAATAAGAAAAATAAAATAAGTTGAAGTTGTTTAGGCTTTAACCACCAGGTCGATACTCCCGTATACGCAGAGGAGGTCCAAAGCTTAAACGAAACACCAAAGAAAATAAAGCAGAACGTTTAGGCAACAACATCCAGGTCGATACTCACGTATACGCAGAGGATGTCCGATGCTTAAACAAAATAAAGAAATAAAACAAGTTTAAATCTTTGCAAAATGAAATGCACAATCACAGCGACTTTTCAGCAAAGTTGTGAAAGTTCACAAACTTAACCAGTTTTATGTCTTTCGACAATCAGCGATTACTGAGTAGGCACACAATCAAGAAGGACAAAACTAAGTACTATGCTTTTGATCATATTTCCCACTAGAACTAGGCTTTTTCATTTAGGTTTGTATCGTTATCGCCAATCTACTAGTCTAGCTGAGCCTATCGTCACATCTTTAGTGAGATCATTTATCACATTTTATCTCTCCATTTCTTTAGCATGCTGTGACAGTCCAACTGATCTACTATCATTTCCTCTTTTTCACAACAAAACTCATTTTTGCATTTTTCATTGTTTTTGTAATTTTCAAATTTTCAAATTTTTTTTAAAATTTTTACTCCCCCTAAAATCAAAATATGTTTCAATTTTGATTTTTCTGGGAAAATTTGAAAACAAGTTGTACAAGAAATGTGACAACGTGATGAGAATTACTTCAATTCTCCATTCACTTGGCTTGAACAATCAGAACTCCCCCTGACAACAAAACATTTTCCCATGGTGATTTCAAAACACTTAAGTTTGTTTTAATCAAAATGGGTTTTCCAGAAAATTAGTTTTGTGAGTCATTTCTCAAACATGGGGATCATTCATCACTTTGTTTTCTTCAACCACTTGTAAGAACTTACATTTTTAAGACCAATCCTCAAACATCACTTGTAGAAAATCAAGTACAACTTAATGTCCCTGATTTACCACTTGTAAGTTCGAAATATCATCGAAGTGAATTTCTCAAGAAAGATGCCGATTCATGCTCCACTCTTACCAACCTGGGAGCTCCGGCAAGTCAGGTTTTTCATTTAAACAGATTCACCCAAGCCTGACTGTCCTTGGGTGATTTTGAATTCTTGTTCAACAATGGTGGAAAAGTTGCATCATCCATTGTTAGACCAGAATTCTCAATTTTTACCTCAACAACTGGCTCTTCTGGTTTTACCATACCAGAATCATTGCCTGAATGTGGCTTGTCTGACTTTGATGAGCCAGATTCATCGCCGATATGTGGCTCCTTTGTTTCCGAAGAAACAAATTCATTACCATCAACTTTCTTCTTCTTCTTATCCTCTTTCGTCCTCAGATTTGTATCTGATGAATGCATTTTGCTTGAATTGTTGTTCTTTGGTGAGCAAGACGTTTTATCAGAACTTTTATCTGTTTTACCAGTTGTATCCGAGGACAAAATCTTCTCGAGGTACTCTCTCGCCTTCTTCCTCTTCTTCCTCAGTCTGTCTTTCTGCCCCTGTGAAAGTTTAACTTTCTTTTCTTGAATTGTCTGTTCTTGAACTTTAGGTTTTAGAACCTTCTGTTCATGGGGCTTGACATTGACTGGAATCTTTGCCAATTTTTTAGAATTAGCCCTCAATCTGTCATTCGATCTCCTTGGGCAATCTCTGGCAATGTGACCTCTGATGTTGCAGTTAAAGCATCTTCTCGTCTCATAATTCCAACTTTGGCAGTTAACAGCAATGTGTCCTTGATAGCCACATCGGTAACACACTCTGTTATCGTACCAATCACCATTGTCAGCCCAAATACTCAAATCATAGCATTGTTTGGCTTGGTGATATTCCTTCCTCATGTTTGCTGGATTTGGCTTTTGAGCACTGTGGTCCAACCTGCACCACTTATTGCCAACTATTTTTGAGTTTTCATTTTTCAATTTGTTTAAATTTTTGTTTTGATTGAATGATTGAACTGATGAGCTTTTATTTTCTTTTTGAAAATTTTTCGGTTTTTTGTCCTTTTGTTTTTGTTCCACATTCTTCTTTACAGGTTTTTGCGTTGAGCATTCACCTTTTTCAGTAGAATGTAGAACAGTTTCTCGAAACATTTCTTTTAATTTCAAAAATGTTTTCTTTTTCTCATCATCATCAGTTTTCTCATCACAATCTTCAACTTTGACTTTGTCAAAGTTTGTGACATTGTCACTTATTGGAACAAAATTGATCGGTTTTGGACAGGGATAATCTGGTGTTGATGACGAAGTCTCAAAACCTTTCAATTTCTCTTCAATCTCTTTGATTTTAATCCGAGCTTTTTCAGCTTCATTTTCAAGCCGAATGATTTTCTGAAGATGAGAGTTTATTTCAATCTGTTTTTCAAGATTATTTTTAAAAATAGCAGATTTCTCATCTTCTAAAAACTTCATTTGACTTTGAAAATCTTTTTCAAATTTCAATTTTTCATTTTCAAATTCTTTTTCCTTTTCTTTCAAAATCTCGTTTTCTAATGTCAAACTGTTCAAATTACTTAACAGTTTGTCATTTTCTGATTTCAACCTCTCATAATTTTCCTTCATTTCAAGAATCTGTTTATCAGCAGATTTCTTTTCATTCTTCATCACTGAAATCTCTTCAGTTTGTTCTTCTCCCACTTGGACACCTTTACTCTTGCTCTTCTTTAATATTGATTTTCCACTTTGACTTTTCTTCTTCTCAGCATTGATCACCATCTGTTCTTCAATCTTTTTAATGAGTGGACAAATTGTCAGTTGGGAAAATTCTCCAGAAACCTTCAAGTTTAAGATATAATTTTCCCATTCTTCTTGAGGTAAAGAACTGACAAATTTTTCAACCCATTCTTCTGATTCTTTTTTAATACCCTTCTCAGACATAGAGCGAACAAGATGGCTATACCTCTCAATGATACTCTTTGTACTTTCTCCTGGACAACCTGAAAATGAATCAAATTCTTTATTTAATACATTTATTCTATCAAATGTTTCTTTTGTCATATTAAAGAAATTGATATCCATGATTCTTGTAGTTCAAGCGGAATAGCAACCTTTCTTTCAAGCGGAATACCTAAAACAAACAAACGAACAATCAGTTTAAACAAATTATCGATTAATCGAATAAAACTGGTACTCGAACTGGTGATAATTCTGTGTGGACTGAAAGTTGACACACTGTGCGGACAGCTTTGACCAGATGTGATTTCAAACCGAGCAATATGAATTGCTTTAACTTTTGGCACAAATCCTCTTATCCGACAAACATCAAAAATCACATGCACATCAAATGGTTCTGATCACCTCTTGCAAACGGCACAATATACGATGCACTTTTCAGAAACTACCTCGTTACATGAAACAAATCACATGGGTCGATGACAACTTGGGCTGACAATAAAGATATAAACCAAAAACTGATTGGGCCAACAAAAACTCAGCAACTCGACAACATTTTTAATTGGACCTCACAATCCACTAATTAAAATGTTGATTGAACCTAGATGTGTTTCAAATGTCTTGGGCCAATAACAGTTTCTGATTGGGCTGACACAAATGACTTTCAAATAATGGCCGACAACTTATCTTTTTTTTACATGCACACATTAATATCCGACAAACAACTAAGATATTCACATTCACCAACACATGCAATCTGACTAAATTCACATGATCTCTTATCCCAATTAGTGACACCTCGTAAAATGTTATACACAACTCGATGCACTAATCAAACGGTCCACACTTTTCACAATGTGTCTCAGGAGCAAAACCTAATGAACTTATGAGCGAAACCTCAAATAATGTGTCACAAAAGCGAAATCACAAGGTATGTATGTCACAAAAGCGAAATCACTGATGTTCACAAGAGCGAAACCTTAGTTGTTCGTATAAGCGAAACCTAGTCCGAAGGTAAATTAGTCCATTTTTAGTCCGAATTTCAGTATGAACCTTTCCAGGGTTTGTCTATGTCCAATATTATCCAATCTGTGAAAATTTGAACTGATTTTGACCGTGAAATCTTTCTGAATCGAGAAAAGAAAGTGTAGAAGATAGAAATCTCAATGAATTAAGGCTGTAATCTGCAAAACTTCTCCAACTGGCTCTGATACCAATTGTAGGATCGTTCGACTGATCCGAATGAGTCGTTTAGAGAAGTTTTACTTCGTTTCAGGTGTGGAATAACAAGAAACGAAGGTAGAAACAGCTTATACTTCACTTAATTCACTGATTGTATTGATTTGACGTTGTTTACAATCGATCTTCACACCGGCAGAGCTTCGGCATGGAATACATGGACTTTACTAATGATTTCGCTCATGAGACCCCTTTATATAGGGTTCTGATTTCGCCCATATGTACAATGTTCATATAAGCGAAATCACAATGTTCATATAAGCGGAATCTCCTGTCTTTGTCCCTATGAGCGAAATCAGCTCTAAACATTAAGAGTGAAATCAACATATAAGACACTTAAACTATTTTGTCTTCTAGCTAGCTATGTTTCACGTACATATAACATTTTGTCTTATGTGACCATTCAATTTCATGAGATATGGCACAAGATGATGTCATTGATGATGTCACTTTGATGATGTCATCATGACATCATGCTTGAACAACTTCGCAACGAACCCAAGACTCGATATAAGACGAAGTCGACACATGAATGCACTAACAGGGATCTATGTGAATCTATTTGGATTGGTCTATGAGAACCGATTGAGCTAATCTATGTGTGTATGTTGATGATGATGAGTGTGTTTCGAGATGCGACACGTACATGACACCGAGTACGAGGCAAAGGCGATGTGCCCGAAGCGTGGTGGATACGCCGCTGGTACTTCCTATATATAAGCGCTTCTGACATGTTGACTAAACTTCGTACGACGTGCCATGTGAAGGTCGTGCGTTTTGTGGTGCCAAATCAATTTTTGAATCTTGGTTCTCTAAACTATCATGTGTGAATCTATACTGTGAGACTTCGTGACCTAGACTTATATGATCCTCATGTTGGATCTTTTAGATGTCTACTCAGAGACTTTCAGAGAATCTCAAGAAATCTAGAGAGAAGTCTCAAAAGAAGATGATGTCTTTCATGGCCGACCAGATTGCTCGAGTCGTGCCAAAGATTGTCTCTGAGATCCAAGGATCAAACACTCCTCCATCCTCTGTAGACTCTAAAGCGGAAAAGTCGACTTCTGCGAAGTTCAATTACAAGCATTTCGTCTCGTGCAACCCTAAGCCTTTCACGGGCAGTGATGGGGTGACTGCTATGCTCGAATGGTTTGACATCAGTGAAGTTACCTTCATTAACAGCGAGTGCCCATATCATTTGATAATTAGAAGTGCAACCGGAATGTTTCAGGGCAGAGCGTTGGAGTGGTGGTCAAATGAGAGAAACATTCGTTCGAACGAAGAAGCCTACGCTCTTCCATGGGCTGAGGTGCGAGAATTAATGATGCTTGAGTTCTGCCCTCCTCATGAACAGTTGAAGCTCGAAGAAGAGTTTTGGCACTTGAAGCAGATTGGTGATGATAATCGGGCCTATACTACCGATTCAAACAACTGAGTCTTATTGTTCCTCACTTGGTTTCGACTCACTGGGAACTATTGAAGAAGTCTATCGCTTGGCAGCTAGTTTGAACAACAACCGTGTACGTGATAAGCAGTTTGCTACTCCTGCCCCTTCAAAATCTGCAATCAAGTTACCCAACAGCCAAGTGGCAGCAAGAACAAGAAAAGGAAATCTCAAGGTTCAGGATGCAATGATATTGTTCCTGCTGCAAACCCTGCTGCTAAACCTGCTCCTACTGCTGCTGCTGCTAACTCGACTACTCCAGAAGCTAAGAAACAGTACACTAGTCCTCATCCAAGGTGTACTACTTGCAACTTTCATCACCCTGCTGCTTCTGCATGTCGTTTGTGCACCAACTGTAACCTTTATGGTCACATGACTCCTTATTGTCGCCAAGCTAATCCTGCATAACCAGCTCAGCAAGCCCCAGCTCAGGCAGCTTTACCAGCTCTTCCAGCTCCTCCACTGAACCCAGGTCCAGTCAATGCCGTTCGTGCATGCTTTCAGTGTGGAGATACTACTCATCTTCATAATCGTTGCCCTCAGTTGAATCAAGAGCAACAAGCTGCCGCTCGTGGATGAGTTTTCAATCTTAATGCTAACCAGGCTCGCAACAAAAATGATGTGGTGAATGGTACGTTTCTCGTCAATAACCTTTATGCTTCGATTCTTTTTGATACTGGTGCCGATAAGAGCTATGTGTCCGTGGAATTTGAGTCTTTGATAAACTGTACACGCTCTAAGTTACCTGAGTCATTCTCTGTTGAGGTCGCGAACGGTAAATCAATTCTTGATGATTCTATTTTGCGTGATTGTTCCCTGACTCTTAACGATCACGTCTTTTCTATTGATCTCATACCCATGCGACTGGGTAGTTTCAATGTCATAATCGGTATGGACTGGTTGTGTAAAAAATCATGCCGAGATTGTTTGTCGTGAGAAATTTGTTCGTCTCCCTCTCCCGTCTGGTGATGTTTTGAACGTTTATGGAGACCGACCTTCGAAAGGACTAAAGTTGATGTCATGCACTCAAGAGAACAGGTGTTTATGTAAACATAACTTTGCCTTCTTGGCCCACGTGGTGGAACAAAAGGACAAGGGGAAAAACATAAGCGATGTTCCAGTAGTGTGCGATTTCCCTGGTGTCTTTCCTAAGGATCTACCTGGTCTTCCTCCTCCTAGATCTGTTGATTTTCGTATTGATCTCATACCTGGTGCGACTCCTGTCGCCAAGGCCCCCTATCGTCTTGCACCTTCTGAGATGCAAGAATTATCTAGTCAACTACAAGAATTGCTCGACAAGGGATTTATTCGTCCAAGTACCTCTCCGTGGGGTGCTCATGTGCTATTTGTCAAGAAGAAGGATGGATCGTTTCGTATGTGTATCCACTATTGTGAACTTAATAAGCTTACCGTAAAAAATCGTTACCCTCTACCTCGTATTGATGATTTATTTGACCAACTACAAGGCGCGTCCTGTTTCTCTAAAATCGACCTTCGTTCTGGTTATCATCAGCTTCGTGTGCTCGAGGATGATGTTCCTAAGACCGCATTTCGTACTCGTTATGGACACTACGAGTTCGTGGTCATGCCTTTTGGACTGACCAACGCGCCTGTCACACCCCCAAAATCCACATGCGGAGCACCACCGCTTGGAGGCGTGACTGACCAGGATCTTAGCCACCAATCACATTGAACTCATAGGTATATGTAAATAAAACTTTCATTGATTAACAATAAGTGTTACAATGTTACTTTATATTTTATAGTGTACAGCGGAAGCATAAATCATTCGTTAAGTGTTTATAACCACATGTAAAAGCTATTAGTCTTGTATAGTGTTTCCATGTATCTTGACCCATGACCACTCCAGCTTCCCAGACAGCAAGTCCCAATGATATGCACCTAAAGGCCTGCAAGGCATGTAACAACAAATCAACAACAAAGTTGAGTGAGTTCACAGTTGGGTGTTCGTTTTAAGTTGTTTCAAAAGCATAGTCTTCTTTAGCTGGCTTACTTGCCGTGGGGGTTACCCCATAGTTGAAAATGTGTTTTGTTTAATCCCAATTACTCTGGCAATCCAGCCGTGGGGGCTACCCCATGTTTAATTATCTGGCTCTTCGGCCGTGGGGGCTACCCCATGTATATACTACTAGACTCATTACCATATCGACTGCTGACTGTAGTCATGTTTATGTGCCCTGAACTGTCAATGTCTATCATCATTGACGTGCCAGATCCATTAGTTCGCGCCCGTCCTCTGCGGCACGGTGTGAGGCTTGTCAGACCTAAATAGCGCTATATAACTAATGACCCGCTCGCCATTGGCCCGACGATTAAGTCGATATAAAAAGGAGGGACTTCGTGATAGAGTTTTGGTCTAGTGAAATTTGAACTGTCCAAGAGGACGAGGAATTACATTCCTTAACCCGTACTGTCCTACCCAAGAAGGACGAGGAATCCATATTCCTTAACCCATTCCCAACCCCTGGGAATCCCATGCCTTGGAGAAAGTGTGAACTCACCTCGGTTTGCTCGGTATGACTAGTTACTTGTTCCATATTAATCAACCAAATCCTAATGTGGTTACCAATAACAAATCAGTTTCGTATACTCGTGAATTACATATTCATTATACACGTTCCACAAGTTGCACGCAACCAAATCATACATCGTTATGAAAGTCGTAACAGGAAATCATGTAACACAATATTCCACAACATTATATAACAAGTATTCGAGTCATACGCATAGTTCGCATCACAAGTTTAGGTTTCACTAGACACTTAACAGTTATTTACACCACACACCATTTACTAACATTTAAGCACCTAGCGTGACAGTTATTCACAGTTTACAGCCTAAGAAACATAAGGCTCACTTAATGTGCGGCTGGTTTGCAAGTGTGTGGTCCGTTTTCTGATCGTGGCCCAATAACATCTATAATCTAATTGGACATAAGCCCAATGAAACGTGCAGCCTTGGTGTGCCACTCGACTCAGATTATACGACTCAATACCGTTGTGCGACTGATGTTTTTGTGTGTGGCCCACTTAGCTCATATCGGCCCAAGGTGTAATTGTGTGATCCGATTAATCTATTGTTTGGTTTTTAATACCCATTCTCTTCTCATAATCCCAAACACTCAGTTTTGTTTATTTTCTATGTACACTTCATCAAAGAATGGCATTAACATAACATCAGTATTTTCATTGCAGTTTTTATGTATTAATCACTAACCAATCAAAATCATTAGTCACAAGCACCTCCTGAACATAATGGCAACTTATCCATCGAAACTCACATAAACATAAGACATCATCATGTGATTGTTAACTTTAAGTTGACATAATATTCAATCATTTGCACTTTCTGACAACATTATCATTATACCATATTGTTTGATTATTTCAATCACATGGAGCCACCACTATTTTTATTTAAGGCATCATCATTATTAGGCCATATGCCTTCAATTTCATCGGACCTTTAAAACTAGTGTTATACTACAAATCGGTTATATGAATTTTAGTGGGTAACTTTGATTGGACCATCATCATAATAATTTTAAATAAGCAAACCTTGACACACGTATCACATAATTCACATTCATATAATCATCATACAACCTATACCTAAATATCACAGCATGCGGATCACATTCCTTAACCATATTGACCGGCCCATACTCAGTTATCATGATTATTGTCATTCTGAATTTACGAGACATTCAAATCACATAGCCGATCACAAGTAAAAGATTATGTTATTCGTCTAATAATCTATCATATAACTATAATATGATTATCATATATCACGTATAAACACCTCATGTCAATCAGGCATACATATAAACAAGATTAAACGAACAAGATTCAATACGAGTACAATTTACTAACCACAAACTTGATCCAAAAGGATGATGTTTCGAAGGGGGGGTCCTGTCTTCTTCCGTCGCACAACCAATAGAGGGGGTGGGGGTAGGGTTTGTTTAAGTTTTGTGATAACAATAATATGATACGTACCGTATATGCTAATTGTTAGGGGCGGTCCCCTTTCTGGCCGTGAATATGGGCTTAAGCCCAAGTAGATGGGCTGCCAAAACATATTGGCAAAACATATTGGCTTTAATAGTTTGGGGTGCGGCCCAATCATATACGCACACAAGGTTCGGGCCCAATACACACACTCATACACATTTACTCGAACACATATACATCTAGCCATTAGTTTACTCGAACACATATACATTTACCAATTAATTTACTCGAACACATATACATTTAGCAATCAGTTGCAAGTGTTTCCTAATTTTTATCGCCGTAAGGAATATGAAAGAGAATACTAAGAAACAGGATCATGTGACGAAGGTGATACTGACCTTGAAAGTTCGAGTTGTCACATCATCCCCAACTTGAAAGAAATTTCGTCCCGAAATTTAGTACGTAGTTACTGAGGAAGCTAGTTAGGTTGCGTAGTTTTCCTAGTTTTTCCTGGGGTGTCACATCATCCCCCCGTTGGTTTGGAATTTCGTCCCGAAATTCCGCAGTAGCTTCAGCCTCAGTAGTGGTTTCATTGTTCTCGAATAACTGGGAATATTTATGTTTCATTTGGTTTTCTCATTCCCAGGTAACCTCTGGCCAACGACGGGAGTTCCAACGAACTCGAACCATAGGTATCCTGGTGCGTTTGAGAATCGTGACCTCCCGGTCCAAGATTTCCACTGGTTCTTCGACAAATCTCAACTGATCGTCGATGGTGAGTTCCTTGAAAGGAACTATGTGAGTTTCATCTGACAGACACTTCTTCAGATTCGACACATGGAACTCATTGTGAACTCCACTGAGTTCTTCGGGTAGATACAATCTGTAGGTCACCTTGCCAATTCTCTTCGTGATTTTGAAAGGTTCACCATATCGCGGTTTGAGTTTTGTCTCGTATACCAAAACGAAGTACACCTTCCCAAGGTGAGACCTGAGGTAGTACTCGATCCCCAACTTGGAACTCAAGTTGTTTCTTGCGCTTATCAGCGTAGCTTTTCTGGCGGTCACGAACTGCCGCCATTCGTTGTCGCATCTGAGCAATCTCCTCTACTATGTCTATGACGAGTTCTGGGCTAGTGATTTAACTGTTTCCAACTTCTGCCCAACAAAGAGGTTATCGGCACTTCCGTCCGCACAATGCCTCGAACGGAGCAGGCTGGATGCTGGTGGGGTAACTATTGCTATACGGAAACTCCACTAAAGGTAGATGCCGCTCCCAGCCATTACCAAAGTCTTTTACACATGCTCGAAGCATGTCTTCAAGAGTTTGGATGGTGCATTCAGTCTGCCCATCCGTCTGTGGATGATACGCTGTGCTTGTGTCTGAACGTGAGCCTAAAGGTTTGTGCACCGCTTGCCACAAATCAGATACAAATCGTGGGTTATGATTAGAGGTAATGAAGGTTGGCACCCCGTGCCTAGCAACCGCTCCTTCTAGGTAGATGACGACAAGTATAGAAAACTTATCCATTTCCTTGATGACGAGAAAGTGTGCCAGTTTCGTGAGACATTCAACGATCACCTAGGTGATATTGTTTCCATTTCGAGTTGTAAGTAGACTAGCGACCAAATTCCATGGCAGTCTGTTCTCATTTCCATGTGGGGGTTGCTGGTTGCTGATGCTATACCTTGACTTTCCACAAGTCGATCCATCATTCACATACTTAACTAGGTGAGCTTTCACGTCTGATTACCATTACAGGGTATATAAATCCTAAAGCCTCTCATCAAAACTCAGACTACTAGAATATCGAAGCCGGTGTGCTTTGCTCAACACGAGTTCCTTACAGTTTCCGCAAAATGAGACCCACATTCGTTCCATGAGGTAACGAGTATCGTCCGGCCGGTCAAAGGTTGCCTCTCCAAGCCCCGCATGGGTTCGACTTGAAAATCCTCTTCATTCAGTTCTCCAGTTTGGGTAGAGCGTGTCTGATCAGGTAAGTTAGAGTCGATAGCGAGCTGCAGAGCTCGTGTATGTATAGGTTTCACAGTCGTACTCGTTCAGAAGTTCCATCCAGCGATGTCATTGCATACTTTAGCTTTTTCGAACATCGATACACGGGAGGCCCTTGTGATCGGTTTAAATTACGCATCTGGTACCGTCCAAGTGATGCCTCCATCCAAAATCCCAAAGCCACGGTTTTCACCGCCAGTCGTGTGTGTCGCGCAGTTCCTCTTGGTAACTCCATCGCGTATGCCATCACTCTCTCGTGTTGCGTCGATGTGCAGCTGGGACCCTGATTCGGACCATAAGGATATACCACTGAATCACCCGCACCCTCGGGTAAAAACGATGCTCGGTGCATTGCAGAGTTGGAATTCGAAAGCTGAAATGACGCCCCCCTGTTCTGTCTTTCACGATCACAGCACCTGACTATGCTAAAGAGATTTAAGCTGCGCGACCTCCAAAAATCCTGTGGGTAAGCTACGATAGTATCTAGCGAAACCAAAGAATTGTTGCATCCCTCGAATCTAGATGTGACATTTAACGAGACTTCGCGTGTAATGGCTCCTCCCACAGAAGTGCTGAAATAGGATACATATGCCACCCATGGTGTTCCTTTCTCCTGGTCATGATTCAGAACGTCGTCAACAAATACGGTCGATTCATGTGATTCCCTGAAGTTGCTGGTGTGTTGGTCAATTCAATGGTCATGGTGTATAACATTGAAATGGCGGCAATACATTCGATATGTTGTTCTAAGAGCATTCTCCCCTTGGATTCCCATCTGTCGATAGTTCGTTCACTAGCCAACTCCCGAATGGAAGCTTGTTCCTCGCAGCTGGTCGACGGGTTATCAATACGTGGTTGAGGCAAACGGTTCTTGACTGTCACCTTGTTGAGTTCTCGATAATCAGTACACATACGAAAAGGTTTCTCTTCATAGGTATAGAGAGGGCTCCTTAAAGCGAAAAATCCTATACGACAGTTCCTGTAGTTGGTTAAACAGCTCCTGCAACCTTCCTGGTGCAAAATGGTAAGGAGTACGAGTAGTTAGAACTGCCTCCGACGCGAGGTCAAACTGAGTTCCTTCTTAACAGTTGTAGAGATGATCCGGGAAGTTTCCTCTAGCAGCACATGGAGTGTAATCATGAACAGCTGGTGGATCCTCGATCCTCTTTTCCTAACCTTGCGTCTATAACAGTTGCCACATAGCGGGGTAATCCCTCCCTAGGCACTCCTGGCTCTTAATGCTGACACTCCACTAACTACTACGCCACTCTGACGCGTTAGAACGGATAACAATCCTCCACGAAGGAGAGGGATGCGTAGAATTACCTCCTCACAGGGTACATCTATCAAGAATAACAGGAGAAAGGTCGATGACGAACTCTTGTCCCACAAGGTCGTGTTTGCATCCCAACTATCATATGAGGTTTCCATTGCCTAGCCATCAGCCGGTTCCACAACAGGTTCAAACTCTTAGAAGCATCAGGGTCAAACAGAACAGAGACGAAGCGGATTGCTATTCATACTATCTACCATGTCGCTAAAGTCCTAACATCGCCCACGCCCATTCTAAATGCCCTTTCAAAAGCATCATTTCTGGTGTTGTTGTTTTCATTACTAGGATTCCAAGTAATGTCGTTGTTCCTTTGATCGTTGTCCTCTTAACTTAACTACGGCCAATCCATGTTGTAGGCACCCTTTTATTTCCTTACTGCAGGCTAGGGTTACGAATACCTTGTTGTCGCTGTGACTGCTGCCCCCAATGTCGTTGCTCGAAACGAAGCCCTACGATTCTTCACCATCAAAGTCCATCTTTTCAAATTTTGAGCCACGTCCTAAAGCGCTACTCATGGTGCTGACAGTTACGCATACCCCACTAAAGTCAATTATCATCACTTATGTCTCAATTGATTCGTAAGAGTTGGCTCCCATGGGTCGCTGACAAGGGTTAAGGATTCGATTGAAATCAATCCGCTGACGTTCGTTGCCGGTAGTTGGGGTCGTCCAAATACTGAGGTTGGTAAAGTACTACGCTCATCCTCCTGTCCATAATTGTTGCAAGTGGTTCGTGTAATACTCAGTATGTTTTGGGAGTGTTGCAGAAGTGATCGCACTTCAGAATCTGAGGCGTCAATACGTTAAGTTCCAACAAGCGAAGAAAGGTGAGAGAGATATCGATCAATCATTCGACACTGCGATATCCAACACATGAGCGTTCGTATAAGCACCTGACATTCTACACGGTTCGCTGAGCTCAGATGGGCGTTCACGTAACACTCGACAGCATCGAGTTTCGAAAGAATCCAACGATAAATGAGAAGTTCACGTTTGAGTTTGAGTAGGGGGACAATTACTGCTATGGCCCCTATAGGTTTGTTATGTTTCTCATTGATCAAATAATGAAACGGAACCCCTTTTCCACTTGTTAAGCCTCACTGGGACTCACATGCACCCCACATTATTATTATGTGTGCACCCACAATAATATTGTGATTTGCATGTTCATCTCAGCTCCTCTTAACTCATGTTAAATGGTTCCCCAAACTCGAGTAGCATTCAAAGGGTATTACAAAGTGTAAGTCTTGAAGGTTTAGGGAATTACCACCCTATCAGTCTCATAATACGTACAAGTGTACATGAATTCATATTGTTTGTGCTAAACGTGCAATCACATGCAATATCGTATGTAGGTGTTCACTAGTTATGTAGTACAATGCGTATATGAGAGACGAACCTTGCAATCTGGAGCTGAGTGTCATGGTCGTATTCACGCCTTTAGAACTGTCCGGTTATAGTCTGGTTTTACAAAACATTTTTCCCCTTTTTAAATAAAACCAAGTTCGCTATAACCAATGGCTCTGATACCAATCTGTCACACCCCCAAAATCCACATGCGGAGCACCACCGCTTGGAGGCGTGACTGACCAGGATCTTAGCCACCAATCACATTGAACTCATAGGTATATGGAAATAAAACTTTCCTTGATTAACAATAAGTGTTACAATGTTACATTATATTTTATAGTGTACAGTGGAAGCATAAATCATTCGTTAAGTGTTTATAACCACATGTAAAAGCTATTAGTCTTGTATAGTGTTTCCATGTATCTCGACCCATGACCACTCCAGCTTCCCAGACAGCAAGTCCCAATGATATGCACCTAAAGGCCTGCAAGGCATGTAACAACAAATCAACAACAAAGTTGAGCGAGTTCACAGTTGGGTGTTCGTTTTAAGTTGTTTCAAAAGCATAATCTTCTTTAGCTGGCTTACTTGCCGTGGGGGTTACCCCATAGTTGAAAACGTGTTTTGTCTAATCCCAATTACTCTGGCAATCCAGCCGTGGGGGCTACCCCATGTTTAATTAGCTGGCTCTTCGGCCGTGGGGGCTACCCCATGTATATACTACTAGACTCATTACCATATCGACTGCTGACTGTAGTCATGTTTATGTGCCCTGAACTGTCAATGTCTATCATCATTGACGTGCCCAGATAAATTAGTTCGCGCCCGTCCTCTGCGGCACGGTGTGAGGCTTGTCAGACCTAAATAGCGCTATATAACTAATGACCCGCTCGCCATTGGCCCGACGATTAAGTCGATATAAAAAGGAGGGACTTCGTGATAGAGTTTTGGTCTAGTGAAATTTGAACTGTCCAAGAGGACGAGGAATTACATTCCTTAACCCGTACTGTCCTACCCAAGAAGGACGAGGAATCCATATTCCTTAACCCATTCCCAACCCCTGGGAATCCCATGCCTTGGAGAAAGTGTGAACTCACCTCGGTTTGCTCGGTATGACTAGTTACTTGTTCCATATTAATCAACCAAATCCTAATGTGGTTACCAATAACAAATCAGTTTCGTATACACGTGAATTACATATTCTTTATACACGTTCCACAAGTTGCACGCAACCAAATCATACATCGTTATGAAAGTCGTAACAGGAAATCATGTAACACAATATTCCACAACATTATATAACAAGTATTCGAGTCATACGCATAGTTCGCATCACAAGTTTAGGTTTCACTAGACACTTAACAGTTATTTACACCACACACCATTTACTAACATTTAAGCACCTAGCGTGACAGTTATTCACAGTGTACAGCCTAAGAAACATAAGGCTCACTTAATGTGCGGCCGGTTTGCAAGTGTGTGGTTCGTTTTCTGATCGTGGCCCAATAACATCTATAATCTAATTGGACATAAGCCCAATGAAACGTGCAGCCTTGGTGTGCCACTCGACTCGGATTATGCGACTCAATGCCGTTGTGCGACTGATGTTTTTGTGTGCGGCCCACTTAGCTCATATCGGCCCAAGGTGTAATTGTGTGATCCGATTAATCTATTGTTTGGTTCTTAATACCCATTCTCTTCTCATAATCCCAAACACTCAGTTTTGTTTATTTTCTATGTACACTTCATCAAAGAATGGCATTAACATAACATCAGTATTTTCATTGCAGTTTTTATGTATTAATCACTAACCAATCAAAATCATTAGTCACAAGCACCTCCTGAACATAATGGCAACTTATCCATCGAAACTCACATAACCATAAGACATCATCATGCGATTGTTAACTTTAAGTTGACATAACATTCAATCATTTGCACTTTCTGACAACATTATCATTATACCATATTGTTTGATTATTTCAATCACATGGAGCCACCACTCTTTTTATTTAAGGCATCATCATTATTAGGCCATGTGCCTTCAATTTCATTGGACCTTTAAAACTAGTGTTATACTACAAATCGGTTATATGAATTTTAGTGGGTAACTTTGATTGGACCATCATCATAATAATTTTAAATAAGCAAACCTTGACACACGTATCACATAATTCACATTCATATAATCATCATACAACCTATACCTAAATATCACAGCATGCGGATCACATTCCTTAACCATATTGACCGGCCCATACTCAGTTATCATGATTATTGTCATTCCGAATTTACGAGACATTCAAATCACATAGCCGATCACAAGTACAAGATTATGTTATTCAATAGTCTAATAATCTATCATATAACTATAATATGATTATCATATATCACGTATAAACACCTCATGTCAATCAGGCATACATATAAACAAGATTAAACGAACAAGATTCAATACGAGTACAATTTACTAACCACAAACTTGATCCAAAAGGATGATGTTTCGAAGGGGGGGTCCTGTCTTCTTCCGTTGCACAACCAATAGAGGGGGTGGGGGTAGGGTTTGTTTGAGTTTTGTGATAACAATAATATGATACGTACCGTATATGCTAATTGTTTGGGGTGCGGCCCAATCATATACGCACACAAGGTTCGGCCCCAATACACACACTCATACACATTTACTCGAACACATATACATCTAGCCATTAATTTACTCAAACACATATACCCAATTAATTTACTCGAACACATATACATTTAGCAATCAGTTGCAAGTGTTTCCTAATTTTTATCGCCGTAAGGAATATGAAAGAGAATACCAAGAAACAGGATCATGTGACGAAGGTGATACTGACCTTGAAAGTTCGAGTTGTCACAGCACCCGATGTGTTCATGGACCTTATGAACCGTGTTTGTAAACCCTATCTTGATCGTTTCATTATAGTCTTTGTCGACGATATTCTTATTTATTCTAAGTCTAAAGTTGATCATGCTCATCATTTGTGTTTGATGCATGAACTTTTACGTGGTGAACGCCTGTATGCTAAATTTTCTAAGTGTGAGTTTTGGATTGATGAAGTACAATTTCTTGGTCATGTCGTTAGTAGTCAAGGTATTCATGTTGACCCTTCTAAAATCGAAGCTGTGAAGAATTGGAGTACGCCTAAATCAGCATCTGAAATTCGCTCCTTTCTAGGATTGGCGGGCTATTATCGCCGATTCATCTCGAACTTTTCTAAGATTGTTGTACCTCTCACTTCTTTGACTCAGAAAGAGAAACCTTTTGCATGGGGTCCCGAGCAAGAGGAATCTTTTCAAACTCTTAAGAATCTCTTGTGTAACGCCCCTGTTTTAACTCTTCCCGAGGGGAATGACTACTTTGTGGTATATTGTGATGCCTTGAACCGTAGCTTGGGCTGTGTGGTCATGCAACGGAACAAGGTTATTGCTTATGCCTCTCGTCAACTTAAAGTGCATGAGAAAAACTATACTACTCATGATCTGGAGCTAGGTGCAGTTGTGTTTGCGTTAAAGATCTGGCGACACTACCTGTATGGTACTAAGTGTGTGGTCTTCATCGACCATAGGATCCTTCAACACATCTTTGACCAAAAAGAGCTGAACATGCGACAGAGACATTGGGTGGAATTGCTTAACGATTACGACTGCGAAATTCGCTACCATCTAGGCAAGGTGAATGTAGTGGCCGACGCTCTTAGTCGTAAGACTTATGTTAAGTCTATTCGTATCTCTAGTGGCCTTCATACTTGTATTCGTGAAGCTCAGTATGCGTCAGCTAATGAGGGAAGTATAATTGATGAAGTACACGGTGCTAGGGTCGAGCAACACGAAACTAAGCCTGATGGACTTCAATACTATCTAAATCGCATCTGGGTGCCAGATCGCAATAACCTCCGTGAGCTCATTATGAATGAGGCTCACAAATCCCGTTATTCTATCCATCCAGGCGCTGATAAGATGTACCATGACTTGCGTACGACTTACTGGTGGGTTGGTATGAAGAGGGACATTGTTGTATATGTTTCTAAGTGCCTTACTTGTACGAAGGTAAAGGCTGAACATCAGCGTCCTTCTGGACTCTTAGAACAACCCAAAATCCCAGTTTGGAAATGGGATAGTATCACTATGGACATCAGCGTCCTTTTGGTCACGATAGTATCTGGGTGATCGTCGATTGTTTGACCAAATCGGCCCACTTTCTTCCTATTCGTGAAGATTATAAAGTGGAGAAACTTGCTCGAATCTATACCGACGAGATTATATGCCGTCATGGTATCCCTCTCGACATAATCTCGGATCGGGATGGTTGTTTTACATCACGTCTTTGGCAAACGTTTCAGTCCGCTATGGGTTCGAACTTGAATCTTAGTACGGGCTTTCATTCTCTGACGGATGGACAGACCGAGCGTACTATTCAAACCCTATAGGATATGCTCCGTTCTTATGTCATCGACTTTGGTGGTAACTGGGATGTACACTTACCATTGATTGAGTTCTCGTACAACAATAGCTATCATTCCAGTATTCAGATGGCCCCTTTCGAAGCTTTGTTTGGCAGCAAGTGCCGGTCTCCTCTCAGCTGGCATGAGATTGGTGACAAGCATTTTACTGGCCCTGAAATCGTTCAAGAGACAACAGATAAGATTCTTCAGATCCGTGATAACTTGATCAAGGCTAGAAGCCGACAAAAGAGCTATGCTGATGTTAGGCGTAAACCTCTGGAATTTGATGTTGGTGACCGAGTTCTTCTCAAGGTATCTCCCTGGAAGGGGGGTGGTTCATTTTGGTAAGAAGGGAAAGCTCGCTCCTCGCTATGTGCTTCCTTTCAAGATACTCGAAAGGATCGGCAAGGTGGCGTACAGACTCGACCTGCCTCAGTAACTAAACAACGTACATCCAGTGTTCCACGTATCTAACTTACGTAAATGCCTAGCCGACGAGGAACTGCAGGTTCCCCTCGAAGACTTGCAAATAAACGAAGCTGTACACTTCGTGGAGAAACCGGTCGAAATCATGGATCAAGGTGTCAAGCGATTAAGGCGCAACAAAATTCCCATAGTTAAGGTTCGATGGGAAGGGAAGCGTGGCACCGAATTCACTTGGGAATTGAAAAGTGAGATGAAGGCCAAGTATCCGCAGCTCTTTGAGCAGTCTTCCTCTAAGATTTCGGGGATGAAATCTCCTAAAGGAGTGGAGACTGTAACGCCCTGCGACCCTAAACTTTAGGCTTTTGGCGGACTTAACCCCTAGACTTTGCCCATTGTTAGTTTTAGTCCTTAATCTATGTAATATTGATGCTTTTGATACTTTGTGAGTCTATGTGATGCTAGAATCTTGATTCTTGATACTTAAACTATGATTCTTGATGCTTAACTCTAGATTCTTGATACTCGATACTTGGAAACTATGATTCTATGAGACTTGATTCTTTACTCTTGATTCTAGATACTTAATTGGTGCTTGACTCGTGAGACTCGTGAAACTTGACTCTTGGTTAAACGAGAGACTGGAGTCTTGTCGCTGGCGGAATCTATTAAACTTAGAAACTTTTGTGTTTATGACGTAATCAAGTTATGTGATACTTTTACCAACTAATACGCAACGCAACATTTAGTCTAACACGCAAAATGAATCAAAGACGAGGACGCGAAAAGGATAGGATTGATCAAGTGGCAATCCGATCGGATGGCCACTCGATCGACCCGCCATCCGATCCAACGCACACCGCCCTAGTCTCTCTCTCCACACTATAATAGGCCTGTCACATCAGTCCTTCACTGATGTGACAGCCTCACTCGACCCAGACGCACGCACACGACATTTCTTCAATTTCCCGGCGATTTCTGTACGTTTTACACTAGAATCTTGTACTTCCTTGATCTACACATCATTCTCTACGTGATTCTCCTTTGAAATCACACTTTTCACCATGGAATCTCTTATATCTGAGTTGTCGAGGTTGATGTCATCATGGCGATTGTACAAACTACTATATGAAGTCATTCCTTGTAAGATCTAGCTCAGATCTGAGGAATTCCATGTGTCTCTCACCGAATCTAAGCTAGATCTAGGATTTTCTTAATAAAACTTAAGATTTCTTCATCTTTTCTTCAATCCTTCACTTAAAATGGGGGAATCCGGGTCCAAGTGGACTGCAGACTGGACAGATAGTCTGAAGTTGGTTTGGAAACGGGTTGTTACCGGAATATATGGTCGGAATACGAATTCCGACATAAGACTCGTTATGGACAGACGATTGGTTGGATAGGGATGATTCCCATCCGATCAGAACGGCTGAATATTAGTGAGTTTATCATTGTCTCAATACGTATCGTGCCGTCATCGTTAAACCATAAACTTAGAAACTTTACAAAGTTATAATCGAGACAAAGACCACTCGATCGAGCGGCAATCCAATCGGATAGCCATCCGATCGAATAGCCACTCGATCAGGTGATACTTGCCTCATAATCTTTCAACCCTTAGAAACTTTTTCGGAAACCTGAAACTTGGAAACCTTGATCAAATGGCAACCTGATCAGATAGCCATCCGATCGAATAGCCTTCCGATCAAAGCAACCAAGACCCTTAACAACACTTGACACTTGGACCGAGTGGCAATCCGATCGGACAGCCACCCGTCCCACTCACACATTAGTCACCCGATCGAGTGGCAACCCGATCGGATAGCCATCCGATCGGACAGCCATTCGATTGGACAGCCATCCGATCCAGTGATTGAACCAACACCTTGTGCAATCTCGTTATTCTGCCCGACTCTTATCTGTTATAATCTAATCAGACTAATCCTAAAAGAGCTCCCTTTGATCCAATAACGGTCCTAACCGTTAAGCAATCACTGTGAGTATACTCGATCCCTTTTTACTTTAACCTTTGGGATGTAACATGTATTCTATAAACTACGAAACTTGATACTTCTAAACCTAAACTCTATCCTATGTGTACGTGAAACTTGTGATTCTTGATTCTTGATTCTTGATTCTTTGTGCTATGTGACGTTTAATCCGGAAGTGTGTAGTTCCACCTTAACAATAGTAGCGCTATAGGAGATGCACCTCCCCATTATTCTCGGGGGTATTGTTAGGAGGATTCTAGTTTACCTTGAGTCTTGGGTAAACACTAAAACATCGGGATACTTGGGCTATCACTGGTTTGGATTGCGACACTAGCACGGCTGAAACTATTTTATTACTTACATTGTGGATATGAGTTGTTTTGATCTATTAGTCTATATACTCAAACTTGTATACTCGCCGGTACCTTCTTGTACTGACCCTCTTTTAATACATGTTGCAGGCTGATAGGATGCTGTGGTAACAAGTGAATCAAGCTAGGGTGATGCTTAGAAACCCACGTAGTTAATTAAACTTTGAACAATATTTGATATTTGGTGTAATTTGATACTTGATGTGATGATTATTTGTTTTAGACAATGTCGAATCAATTTAATCTAATATGAAATTCTAGTGTTATGGAATCTCATGAGCAATCTGAACGCTTAGGGCTCGCACCCCGATGTGTCCGCCATCGGTTGGGGTGTGATATAACTGATCTGCTGCTCAACAGTAAGAAATCGAGTATTAAACTCAGGAAACGGAGTGAGAGGTGCAGGAGGATGTGAAAATGGAGATGGTGATGAACAAGGGGGAACAAAAGATGGCTGAAAAGGACATGGTAAAGGACGCGGTGTCATCTCAAGCTCCAAATTCCTACGACTCATAATCTCGAACTGAAGCTGAAGTGATAAAAGTAACTCATCCCATGTATAGCCTGCAAAGTGCGATGGATGGTAGGGATCAGAAATCGACATAGTGTACGGTGGGAACCATCGGAATGGCTCATCAAGTGGTGAAGAAGTAAAATGAGCAAAGGGAGCAGACTGAGGTATATGGGGAAAAGCTGCTGAAACATGGGGGTCATGACTAGGCTGCTGGCCATAAGTGCCCTCCCCTGGACCGGGTGCTGGTATGTCCTGCAAGAAAACAATAGGGAGATTAACACGATGAACATCAGACTCTCCTGGGTGAAAAGGAACAACATAAGCGGGTGCGAGTGCAAGTGGGGGAGTGACTGGCTCGATAACAGGAGGGTCAACGGGTGCAGGAACTGGATCTGGTATGAGTGGTGCAATGTCAGGTATGCCAAATGGGATAGGATCATGATCTGGCAAAGGCTCAGGAGCAGGTATCGGCTCAGGATCAGCGGGTGCATCAACAGGCTGATCAACAGGGACAAAATTGGGCTTAAGTCCAGGCTCAAAGTCATGTGGGGCGGACGGTGCAGCTGACATGGCTGTATCGTCATCAGAGTCAGTGGCATAACGTCGCAATCCAACTGCCTGTAAGGTGGAAGATGACACAGACTCAAAGGAATCTGGGACAGAGTGTAAGCTGGAGTCAGAGGAAATCTCAATAACAAGGATCTCAGGAAGTGGACTAGCAACAACGTCCTCATCTAGCTCTCCGTCGCCATGAGCGTCATCGGAAGGACCATCAACAAACAGATCAAAACCATCGTCAAAAAGATCATCAAAAGGAAAATCCTCAGGTGGGATAACCATGAGGGGAACGGGAGCTAGGATCGGTGCCACGATATGCTCACCATCGGGGTACCCGATGATAAGATGATCATGAACTGGAATAGGAATAACAAAAGGATCCTCGTCTGGAATACCATCAGCAAGCGGTAAGTCAACTCCAAAATCAGGCAACGCAAACGGCTGAAAGTCGTCGTCATCATCTGACATCATCTCTGGGTCGCTCTCAGAATCTGAGGTAAAGATCTCTGGCTCACTCGCACTAGAGTCAGTAGCCATGGGGTCATGGTCGTCGGACAATCCACTCTCGGATGATGACATAGTGTCTGTAACAAAACAATCACAATATATGCACATATTTAACCACTAACATTTGGCATGCAATCATAGACAATGTACTCATGTAATCATGTATTCTTATCATCCCTCATAAATCTTTTCTATCCTTCCTAGTCTCCCAAACCAGACCACCTAGTCTCCCAGACTAGACCACCTAGTCTCCCAGACTAATCCAACTAGTCTCCCAGACTAACCAACTAGCCTCCCAGACTAACCAACTAGTCTCCCAGACTAACCAACTAGTCTCCCAGACTAAACCAACCAGTGACTGTGCATTGTGTTTCTCGTTTTTTTATTTGGTAAAAATGTCTGTTTCCCTGGATCTGGGCGTTTCGTGTATGCAATGAAAACATGTTGTAAAAATATTTTCGTGAGAGCCCTAATGATTGTACTCTAGACTCGAGAAGGAATCCTAGTTCGCTACAATCGAAGCTCTGATACCAAACTATCACACCCTGACTTTTTGCGGAAGCGTGATTTGGTGTGACTTGCTTAATATCATTGCAATCAATCATAACAACAACTATATGATAAAACCGAGGATGTTCATCCATTAAATAAGTTTTAAAAACATAACAACAACATTGTTTTAAAACACAGAATTCAAATTCGAGTACAAACCATGCAAATTGTTTTTAGAGTTCACAAGGACTCGACAGATGACATTAAATAAAACCAGGTTTTGGAAGACGTGTCTCGTCCAGGATAAGACACACTAACCAAACCCTAAGACCATGGATGACATCTTTTATTCTCAAACTGTTGGTGCATACGTCTGTCGACTTCGTCTTGTATCGAGTCTTGTATTCTTTTAGATAGATCAGGGCACGCAAAACGAGAAAAGTGTGTTTGTAGGTAATTTCGCACGAAATAACACATAGGTTATTCCGTATGAAATTAGATAGTAATTTCGCATGGAATTAGATTTCGCATGAATCTAATTCCGCTTGAGCTGGTCTGTGCGAAATTAGCTTTCCTATAAATACCTTTGATGCCTTGTCATTTGTAACTTTCCGGTTTCAGTACTGAACTGCTGCCGAAGTGTCTACTTGCTGTAATTCTTTGTCAAATCAATCAAAAGACAGTTTAAAGTGAATTGCTGGCTGAATTACCTTGATACGTTTGTTTCCGCCTCTCGTATTGAGCAAAAAATCTTCTGAACGACTCGTTTGGTCGGTAAAACGATCCTACAAGTGGTATCAGAGCTCAGGAGGAAGAGTTCATACCAATTCAGCTGCAAAATTTGTTTTCTACACTTTCTTTTCAAAATTAAACCTGATTTCACGGACAAAATGATTTGAATTTCACACATTATATGCGCAATAGTGTTTTAACAAAGCCTTGAAAGTTTCAGATTTAAAATTGGCTTAAAACCTGATCAATTTTGACAAAAACAGCTCGAGATGATGCCATCAGCAGTATTTCGCATGAAATAGCATCTTGATTTCGCACGAAATCACATTTTGTGATTGATTTCGCTTGAAAGTGTTGCTTATTTCGCACGAAATTAGTATTTCGTGTGAAAAGATGTTTGATTTCGCACGAAATTAGTATTTCGCGTGGATATTTCATACGAAATCAGTGTATTTCGCACCAAGTTGTTATTCCGTTTGACTATTTCGCACGAAATCAGTTATTTCGTGTGAAATTCACTATTTCATGTGAATTGATTTCGCTTGAAGTTGTATTGCTGTTGATTTCGTTTGTAAGGGTTATTTCGCACCAAATCTTATTCCACGTGAAAGTTGATTTCGTTTGAACACTCTGTTTTGTGAAATTTATTACCGAATCATGGAAGAGAAATTCTATAACGCATTTGCTACAACCCCGACTACTCCGGTTGCCATTGCTCAAAGCATGAACATGGAAAACAAAACTGGAACTTTTCAAAAACCTCCGAAGCTAATGGGAATTTAGGAGTATTATGGTTGGAAAGATCGGTTTGAAAACTGGGTTCAAGCTAATCATTTGAGATCTTGGGAGTGTGTTGAGAAAAAGTATGTACTACCACGTACAGACTTGGGAGTTGAAAAGAAAATTTTTGAATTTACAGATAAAGAAAGAGACATGTACAAAGCATAAAAGATGATGATTAGTTTACTTCAGCAAGCTATTAAAGAAGACATATTCATATTGCTTCAACATGATAAGACTTCATGTTCAATTTAGGAAGCACTTCGAATTAAGTTTGAGGGAAGTGAGAAGATGATCAAAAGTAAAAAGGCATTGCTAAAGAAAGAATTTGACTTGTTTACAAGTTTGCCGGGAGAAGATACAAAGAAACTGATTGAAAGATATTGCCACTTAGTACGTTCAATGTCACTGTTAGATATCAACAAAGATCGTGAAGAATGGGTCGACAAACTAGCTGATGCTTTACCTCCGAAAGAATGGGGTACATTTTTTATGATATTAAAGAATACTGAAGAATATGATGGTTTGACAATTTCCCAGTTCATTGAAAAGATTGAAGGACAAGATCTTGAGCAATAAAATATTGCAAGAATGAACAATCCATGTGCACAACAACATGTTAAGATGTACTTCAAAGGGAGTGTTCAGAATGTCGAAGCAAGTCCAAAAATCCAAACTGCATTCAGTGCAGAAAACTCATCTGGATCAATCAATCAAAGTTCAAACAGCAGCAGTGGATTTTCATAATATCCAAGTGTTAATCCAAAGGAATCAACCTCGAGTCATCAGTTCCAAAGTTCAAACAGCAGTAATGGTCATGTTTTACACTGCAACATCGCGTTGCGTCTTCAGAATGGTCAAAATTTTTCTGAAGAAGTTGCTAAAAGTCATATGTCATTGCTAGCTACAGTGTTAGAATCATATGAAGGATTGGTTGCAGGACGAATCGAAAATCCTACGTTGACAAAAGAGGATTACGATCAGATTGATGCTGAGGAAATGGAGCTTATGGACATTAAATGGTGTTTAGCAAATGTTCTGAGAAGAGTAGAAAAATTCAAGATGATTACTGGAAGAGATGATTTCTTGGATGCAAATATTTCTACTTTGGGTTTTGATAAATCTAAAGTTACTTGTTTTCGATGCAGGGAGAAAGGCCATTTCAAGAGGGAATGTACCAATCGAGAAGCAAGTGGAGCAAAGAATCCGTTTGGAAGCAATGATTATTATCGGAAAGCCATATATCAACAAGTTGCTCATCAACCGTATCAACAAAAGGAACCACAAACTGCACATGCTAAAATGATCATAGAAGCAAATAAGAAAGCTTATTTTGGCATAATTGATCAAGATGATGAAAAAGTGGCCGAAGGTTTCAGTTGGGACAAATATATTCCACCTGATTCAAAAACAGTTGCATTAATTGCACAAATAGTTCATCAACCAGATTTGATGAAAGAATGGATGAAAGTGTTTGCTAATGATGAGAAGAATCAAGAAGATGAATCTAGTTCTTCAGATGATAGTACAGAACAGACACAAGTGTTTGATCAATCATCAACTGATGACAGTGATGATGAGGAAGAAATGCATATTAATATTGCAAAAATTCATTTATCTCTTAAAAGTTTTCAATTTTATTTTGCAGATCGTTTGGAAAAGCTAAAGGAGAAACGAGCAGCAAAGGAACAAGAAAAGATGAAGAGTAAAGGTGCTCAGGAAAAGATTTCTGAACAAAGTAAAGAAGTTATAGCTACTGAGCAGGTGGTTGAAATTGTGAAGGCAGTTGATGATGAGAAAATGGTTGAAGCTGAAAAGATTATCGAAGTTAAAAAAATTGTTGAAGTTATCAAACCTTGTCTAAAGTGTTTGGAGTCATGTAAGCAGTGTGAAGAGAAAGAGGAGAAGTTGAGTGAGCAAGATAAGATGAAAGAAAAATTACTGTTTGATCTTAATTATGTGAAAGAATCGTATGATGTGTTGAATAGAACAGTGAATGGTCTACAAAAGACAAATTCTGAAAGAGAAGATGCGTTAACAATGATGAATGCTGTGATGATGACGAAACATAAGGCAATTAATCATTACATTGAAGAATGTGCTAAGATGAAGCAGGAGTTAGAAACAGAAAAGATAGAAAATGAAAGAATCAGACGATTACTGCAAAGTTATTCTAGTTCTGATTATTTGATTGATAGAATTTATCCAACTGTTGCAGGTATGGAAGCCTTTCAAGACAAGAAGACTGAAGAAAAGGATACTGGTAAGAAACAAAGTGCAAATTATAACAAGTGTCCACCTCCAATGTGGGAAGGTTATTCTCCCAGAAAACCAAATGAGGAGCAAGTCAAAAAGGCAGTCAATATAAAGTTAAAGTCCGAAATAACTGATGAGTTACCAGAAAATATTGACGTCATGTTCACATCGTCTGACACTGATCATGAGTCTGAGTTAATAAAGAAAGTGGCCGATCAGGTGTTGGATAAGGATGAGGAGTCAGAGTCAAAGTCTGAGTTTGAAAGTTCGAGTTCAGCGGTCAACAGTCCAAAGTCGTTGGTCAAAAGGGTTTATAATAAAGAATTTCTTTTGTCAAAATCTAATTTGAATGACGAACTAATCAAAGTGGCATATACTTTGATAGATTCGGACAAATTATATTCTGATGAGGAATTTCCAATAAGAGGTGTTAAACCAGAAATGGTAAAAAAAAGGTTTTCAAACTAATAGAAATTAATATTTCTGAAATAAGAGATGAAAATCTTTCTGAAAAACCTAAACCTTACACCTCAAGAGTTTAACAAAGGTTAAACAAGAAAAAGGGTTATAGTTCTGGTTCTGGTTTTCAAAAGAAACCAAACCATAACAGTAATTTCAAAAAGAAAGGACTTAGTTTTATTCCACCAAAAAATCATAAAAATGAGAAAACTTTTAAACCAAAAACTGTATTTGTTTCAGGAGCAAGTTCGGAAGAAGAAGAAGAAAAGAGCTCATTCTGGAAGCAATCAAACAAAGAGTTCTTTGAAGAAAAACAAAAGTTTGAGAAGAATGGAGTTTATCAGAGAAAGGAGACAAGAACTTGTTACCGATGTCAAGAAGTTGGTTACATTGCCTGGAATTGTCCAAAGGCAACCAACACAAAACAGGAAGTTGTTTCTAAACTGAAAGAAAAGATTGTTGATAAAACCGAACCACCAATTGAAAAGTTTAAAGTTTTTAAAAACTCAACATATGAAGTTGGTGAATGTTCGAAAAGATTTTACAAGAGAAGAGTGAATCTTGACAACCAGAAGTGGGTTGTTAAGAAATCAGATGTGAAATCTGGCGATGAATCTGATTCCATAAAGTCAGAAGAGCCACATGTTGCTAAAAAGGAAGAAAATTCAGTTCCGCCAATGGATGATGCAAACTTTCCACCATTGTGAGCTGAAAATTTTAAATCAAAAGTTGGTAAGGTTGAGATTTCAAATCAATTCTATTCTGAAAAGAAAGAATTTGATGTTGAAAAAGTTTTTAATGGAAATGTGAAAAAGATTTTTAGAAAGATGATTGATGGAAAAGTGAAAGGGGTAAAAGATTTTTATGAAACTAAGAAGGCAACTTACACCCCAAGTGAAACTGAAGAGGTCACATCCAAGTTTGGTCAGGCTTGGATGTCTGTTTTTCATATGTAAAATTATGACTTGCCGGAGCTCCCAGGTTGGTAAGTGTGGAGCAGGTATCGGCATCTTTCTTGAGAAATTCACTTCGGTGATATTTCGAAATTCAAAGGATTAATCAAGGACATTAAGTTGTACTTGATTTATCTTTCCTACAAGTGGTAGTTGTTGATTGAATTTAAAACTGTTATATTTCTTAAAAAGGTTGAAGATGAAAGAACAAGGTGATGAATTGATCCCCTAACCTACAAGTGGTTTTATGAAATCAACAAAACTTATTTTCCAGAAAAACCATTTTGATTAAAACAAACTTAAGTGTTTTGAAATCATAATGGGAAAATAGTTTGTTGTCAGGGGGAGTTCTGATTGTTTATGCCAAGTGGATGGAGATTTGAAGCGATTCATAACAGTTGTCACTTTACTTGTATAGTTTATTTTCAAAGTTTCTTTAAATGATTTTGAATTTTAGGGGGAGTAAGAAGTTTCAGAAAATCCAAAAACATTTGAAAATTTAAGAAAACCAAAAACATGATAAAATCAAAAATGAGTTTTGTTGTGAAAAAGAGGAAATGATAGTACATCAGTAGACAGTTACAGTATGCTAAAGAAATGTAATGTTTAAATAGCATTAAACGGTCTCACTGATGATATGCCGATAGATTTTTACACATTTAGTAAGCTTTTTCAGGATATAAACTTAAATTTAAACTTGCTTATTTCGTGGGGAACACTACTTGGATATATAGGTAACCCCTGAAATTTCGTTTGAAGGATCCCTCTTGTTGAGATACTAGGTCTTTATACTTAGTGATATCTGGGGTATTATCCCGGGACTTCTGATTTTGCGGAAGCAATGGCCTAGTCCCCGTATAATACTTTACTACTGCTTGAAATAAAAGCCTGCCCTCAGCATAAAAAATGATGAAACATTGAAAAATGATAATCATGTGCTGTTGTAAAAAAGATCCTTTAAAGGGGACCCACTTAAAGTCGAAGCCGTCATCTC
This sequence comes from Helianthus tuberosus, assembly GCA_030545235.1. NCBI lineage: Eukaryota > Viridiplantae > Streptophyta > Magnoliopsida > Asterales > Asteraceae > Helianthus > Helianthus tuberosus. The sequence continues at coordinate 103,388,348 of CM060357.1, read as the reverse complement.
TCTGATTTTGCGGAAGCAATAGCCTGAGCTCTCACGGCCCTCGCATTTAACCCCTTACAGATATCATCTGTGGTATACTCACCTGTAAGACTGAATATTAGGATCTGGATACGGGAGTATATTTAAGAGGTGGGACACATGAATGAGTTTAAGTTCTTAATACACCTAATTCGTATCCTGAATCAGTTGAAATTTGTGTGAGAATTTAAGTGGATCAGTATATCGACAATCTAAGTGAACTGTTTAATTCTTAATGTGTAACTAAGCTCAATGGTACTTGTGACTTGTCAAAAACTGATATGATCCTCTTACACAAACTCACAAAAATATTGTCTGTAAATATTTCTTTACTGCATTCTTATTCTAATCAAAAAGATTTTCAATGTGTTTTGGCATAAATTTTTGAAAACTCAAAAAGATTTTCGACAACTGATGTTGAAGAGCTGATTTTCAAAATTCCGAGTGTTAAACATGATGAACAAGTTTGGGAGAGTGTGTTTGAAAAGATTTTCTTACAAGTGATACATCAGAATTTAAAAATGTTAAATAATTTAGTACGTTACTTGCAAATGATGTTTTAAATTTGTGTCTACATGTGGTAAGCAGAGAATAAATTTGTCAAGTTTTAAATTTGTGAAATTTATTTTGAGGAAGAGGATGTGCAGGAATGGAGCATGAAGTGAGCCAGTTAACGATCTTGGAACATAGATGTGCAAACTGCGATCCCAGCTTATCGAAAGGGGGAGTCTGAAGACATAAAGAGAAGAGAGAGGATTGAGGATGCTTTACATTGTCAGATACTTTGGAAGAGTTCGAGAAGACTGATAAAGACTGAAGATTGAAGACTCGACACTGAAGACTTCATCAACATCCGAGGGGGAGTCTGTTGGTGCATACGTCAGTCGACTTCATCTTGTATCGAGTCTTGTATTGTTTTAGATAGATCAGGGCACGCAAAACGAGAAAAGTGTGTTTGTAGGTAATTTCGCACGAAATAACACATAGGTTATTCCGTACGAAATTAGATAGTAATTTCGCACGAAATTAGATTTCGCATGAATCTAATTCCGCTTGAGCTGGTCCATGCGAAATTAGCTTTCCTATAAATACCTTTGATGCCTTGTCAATTGTAACTTTCTGGTTTCAGTACCGAACTGCTGCCGAAGTGTCTACTTGTTGTAATTCTTTGTCAAATCAATCAAAAGACAGTTTAAAGTGAATTGCTAGCTGAATTACCTTGATACATTTGTTTCCGCCTCTCGTATTGAGCAAAAACTCTACTGAACGACTCGTTTGGTCGGTAAAACGATCCTACACAAACCACACTTGAAACTTCCGAACGCCCGCCAGATCCACATTTAATTCCCTGAAATACATGTAGTCTAAAAACATTAACAAAAGTTGAGCGAGTTCATGGGTTTTTGTGTGACATCTGTGCCTCTGCGACCATCAAACAAATACCAAATTAATGAAATATTGTGTTTCACACTTGGGATTTGCATAAATATGTGTATTATTTGCACATATCAATTCTTGTTCGATTTCGAGCTTTAAATCGCTTTCTGGAAGGCTATACGCGAACTGATGCGTAAACGTAATCATTTTAACGCGACAAACACTCCGGAATAGTGACATAGGCTTAACATACTTTAAATAACCTTTACATAACTTGGAAATAAGTTTTGAAGGGTTTGGTGTGTCGAAATCAAGTTTATTCGCTTACAAGGACTAATTTCGACAAACTGCGAAAGTATGCCGATTCGTACTGTAACGAACATTCCAGAATATGATCATAAGTTAAACATGCCCTAAATATCCTTTACATATCTTAGAAATAGGCTTAGAGGTGTTTGGTGCGCAAAAATAAACTTATTTGATCAACAGGGACTAAAAGCGTCAAAAAGTGCATAAGTTTGCATTTTCGCGCATATCTTACGTTCTGAATATATCCGGACATCCAAAAATTTATGTAATCATTAAAATATTTTATTTTAGTGATTGGCATGATAAAATTTCATTCGTCGCGTAATTTGGATCGTTTTTCGCGTCTGTTCGTGTTTCGTCGTAATTAACCGAACAACACAACCGTACGACCAAACGAACCGACATCCGAGATATTTTTGAGCATATTTTAAGTTCCCTATACTTTAACTTCATTTTAGAGCCTTGAAATGAGGTTAACGGGGCTTAAACATGCCGAAAACTGAGTTTTTAGCATTCAAGGACAAAAGTTGACATTCTGCCAAACTTGGCCCTTGCGGGCCGCGTAAGCTGAGGAGTATTCCTACGCGGGGCGCGACAAAGTAGCCGATCAGGTTCATTGAATTTGTTCCAGCAACTTGTTTTCTGGGTTTTTAACAAGGTTTTCCTCATCCAATGTGCTTGTTTTAAGTACCCATTATATTACAAAACAGTGGGCACACATGGATGGTTGAGATTGAAGCTCGTGAATCGAGGAACGATCTTAACGGTGGACCGAAAACTATAAATACCCACCTAGAATTCATTCGTTCCTCACACTTTGATCTGATTGTTGCTCTAAGTTGGAGTGTATACTTCATACCTGAGCATTCTTAGATCAAATCTTTATAGCTTGGACCCGTTGTAAGTTTCTTTCGTTCTTTTATGCGTTTTTAAGCACGAAAGTCAAACAGTGTTTGACTTTCTACTTTGACCAATCAATGGTCAACACGAAGTTCATTTGAACTTCGCAACGTGAGTGTAATCACGATGGTTATAGTCCCATGTGACTATACCTACTGATTACCACGTTGACTAGGTGTAGTGACGAGTCATAGTTTCGGTCAAAATGCGTATTTATGCGTATTTTGCAACCAAACTATTCTTGGGTATCAAAACCCTTTGTTTTGATATCAAAACCTATTTTCTAACTTAGTTAAGAATTTTTTAACATGTTTAACTCGTCACTTTAGGTTTAGTGCTTATATAGGGTCGTAAGATAAGCGGTCTAAACAACCGCTTAGCCTTTCGAACCCGACCCGTTTGGTCGATCATTAGGATCCTACCAAACATGTTTTGTGACCATAGTTGTATAAGGAATAACCTTCCGAGGTTATACCTTATGGTCACTTCGTTTAGTTAGTTGTATGATAGGTAATTTATATGCCTTAGGAAAATGACCAAAATGCCCTTTTCACACATAATTTCATTTTAAGCATATGTAACCTAAATTTTGACATCTAAACTGATTAGGCAACATTATTAGACTTGTTAAGGCGTATAATACTAGTCATAGGACTAGTTGGGCGGTCCGAACGCGTTTTACGCGAACGACGCGTTAAAGTAGCGTAAGCTACCTAAACGGGTCGTAATGGGTCGTAAGCACTTAGGATAGGTTCCGTTTTAGTATGTAGGCTTTGTTAAACCATATCATATGAGTTCCAACACTCATTTGGTTTACGAAACCTCATCCTATCCAATCTCCCGATTTAGGTCCGGTTTATTAACATAGTTACCTATATTAAGTGCCGTTTGATTCCGTGATCCCTTTAGCTTTGCTTGGTTGTTATTCAAGACTTCTAAGCATCCTCAGGTGAGTACATAGTCCCCTCTTTTACTGTTTTCAAACATTTTGGGGTGAAACACATGTGCCTACTTGTTACTTTCGTGTTTTTCATGCTTTTATATCATATACTTGCTATGTTCATTAGTACGTATATAGTACATGATTTCATTATGTTTTGCTATGTATGTTCACTTAGCATGCTGGCACATTGATTTTCATATATTACATTTTGTTGCATATGCTCATCCAGCATATGGACACATTGTTTTACATTTTGAACCGTTTGAACCGTTTGGAGCTGTTTGATCTATGTGAATTATTTGAATTGTTGGAACCGTTTGGAACTGATTAATCTATTTGAACCGTTTGGAACTGTTTGACTTATGTGAACCGTTTGGAACTGATTGATTTACGTGAACCGTTTGGAACTGTTTGAACCGTTGGGTTAGGGAAGTGATTAGGTAACGGGGCGAGTGTAATGTGATAAAAGCATGGTGGATATGCCGCTGGTACTTCCTATATATAAGTGCTTTTAACACATTATATATCGTTGCGTTATCTAGATCACTTGGGCAAACGTTATCAAAACAAAGTTATATTACAAGGTGTTTCTAACAATATAAACCATTCGAGTTTTATTACAAAAACAATTTATGATTTGGGTTTACAAAAACAAATGTTGTGAGCTAAGATTCATGGCATCGAGATTTTATAAATTATAACTAATCTATTTTGACTTGGTTATTTCAATTTACATTATAAACATTTTACAAAACTAGGTTTTCCAATATCAATTAATGAAGTTATTCAAGTTATTTCAATTGTAAACGAGCCATGAATCTGAAACTCACATAAAACCAATGTACTCGCCGGTATTTTTATGCTGACGTATTTTCACATATGTTTCAGGTACCTTAGTTGATGATGTTTGATGATGATATTGGTGCATGCTCACATAGGAACCGACGAGGCCTTAGTGACTTAATAACAATGAAAGTCTATTTGTTCATGTTTTGTTTCTAATTTCAATGCAATGTAATACATTTAATTCAATAAAAAAGAACTTCAATCCATGTGTTATGAAACAATGATTCTGTTACGACACTCCCCGATGTTTCCGCCGCGGTTTGTTGTTTTAACGCGGTCGGGGTGTGACAGTTTGAATAAACCTTTGAAATCGATGTAAAAATGTATGTATGTTTGTAAAACCCCGGTATGAAAGCAACAAGGAAAAACAGATCATTAATGGTTTGCAAGGCCATTAATATGTGTGACGTAATGCAGGAAGACTCAAACCTAGCAAATTTGTCTCCGGTAATAAGACATAGTCACCTCGTGGGCCACCCTGGTCCACACGGGTGTGGGCTCGCTACACCCAAATAGATCTATCACTCATGTCCCTCGGTCCTACAAAGAGGATTGATGGTCTTAAGCGTCGTACCCACCACTCACATGATCTAGTAGTACCCTTCCTTAGCTAACCATACCACGTATAAACGTTCAGTTTGTAACATGTACTTCACCCCCGAAGTTATAAAACCGAAAACAATTAAAAAAAGGGGGAACATGAACTCACAGTCTTACGTCTTCGAATCACAGTAACTCAAGCTTCGCCTAGCGTACACAACTACCTACAACGTACTATGATCTATTAGACGAGCGGGTCGTGCCTTAAATTATTATTAATTAGTGTCCTTGAGTTACGTTCTTCATGTCTTCAATATTATTCCAAGTTATAATTATTCGTTAAAATAATAAATATTTTAACTTAAATTATATTTATTAAATTTTGGAATAATTGTTAAAACAATATATTCTAACTTACTATTTTGCAAGTATGTATACTTGCATTTCCTTCCCAAGGATGGGGGTATCTTATACTTGTATATTTTGCTATGTTTTGGGGTCATATTCCGGTGTGTATATTTATACGTACGAGAATACGTATCTTTATTGTAGTTACTAAGTATTCTTATACTTAATTTCGTATTAATTATTCCGGAATATTATCTTTAAAAAAAGTTCACCAATATATATTTCCAAAATATATATTTCAATAAATATTACTTAGAAAAATTATTTAAAATATTCCTTTGGCAAAAATATTTGTATTTTCATATAAGTTCCAAAATAATACATTTTCAAGTCTAACTTGGAAAATATATTTAAACTTATTTTATATTTATTTGAGAAAATGTATCTTTTACCCCAAAGTATTGCATTTCACGTTTGTTGAGAAAATATATATATATTTCTTTCAAAAATAATATATTTTCTAAAAATTTTCAGAAAAATATATATATTTATACTTGCCAAAAATAATATATTTTTCTCTTGTCAAAAATATGATTTAATCTTGTAGTAATTGTAAAAATCATATTTTTATTCACTTGGTGTCCAAAATATTATTTTCCAAAATATACATATGAATTATTTCCGGAGTATTTTGTAAGTTATATTCCTTGGTTCGGTTTCACCGGTATTTTGGGTATTCTTGTATATTCATATTCTTGGAATTTTGGTAATATTTTGGATTGTAATTTTTGGTATTTTGGTGAGTTATATTATTTCAAATCCTAAAATAATATAACTAATACACAAAGTATACAAATAATCACACACATGGTGACTTCTAAATATATATTTCCTAAATACATATTTAGTCACTTTTATTTATAAAAACCAACCTCCAATATTTATATTATTGTAACAAAAAATTATGGCAAAGTTTATGTGAAAAATTCATGGTTTAAAATACACTTATAAATATTTGTTTGGAAATATTTTTCTAAGTGCTTAATTTTTAGAAAATTTTTGCCATAGTTTCCCCTAAAAATGGAGGTTTCCATACCATCAAGGTATATCATTTTATTTTGCAAAAATCAACACAATCAATTCACTATCAACAATAAACAATCTTCACTTACCGATTTTGCCAAAAACAAGCATAATCTACTACTTCGTGAACTTCAAATTTCACAAAAATTTGTAGTAACTTACTAGTGTTATTCGTAACCCTTGTTACCCTTTAAAGTGTGATTGATTCTTTAAAAAAATCATTTTTAAAGAAAGTAGATGTTTACAACTTATATTCATGCTTTCTAAAATATTTCTTCTTTGATTTTTCTTGTTACATAAGTGTTTCTACACTTATTTAACCTTAAAAAAATAGGGTTTATTCATGTAAGAACCAAGATTAAGTGAATCTTGTGTTTTCAACTTAGTTTATTTGAAAAACCATCCATAAAATTTTAGATCTACAAGTGTTATAACTTACTTTGATCATTATTTTTCAAGAAAACCAAATATCCTTTCAAGTTCATGTTTCTTATGAGGATGATCTATGACCCTACATCACTTTCATCCTCTCATCTTGCTAGATTATGTTTTTAATCATGATCTAGCAAGATCATATGATGATCTACATAAACTACATGAATAAACAACAATCAATAAGCAAATCAACACATAAACAACTTAGTTTCTTCATTATTCATGCTTATGTTCAAGTTTTATTCTTATGATTCTTAGTGTTCTTCATGATTATCATTATGTAATATCTTTTAACCACTTGAAATAGATGTAAAATAGCAAGATCAAAGTTCTTACCACTAGCTCAAGGCTAGGGATGATCAAGTGAAGTTAAGAGGTGGATAAAAGCAAATAAGAGAGCTCCTTGATCTTCCGAAAGCTCCTAGCTTCTTTGTATGTCTTCTAACACCTTGGTATATGATTGGAATGGTTGTAGGATGAATGAATGATGGTGGTGTTGGTGTGGTTGGGGTCGGCCGAGAGCAAAAGGGGAGGAAGGAGAGAAAGTGTGTGTTTTGGTGTGTGTAGAATGAGATTAGGATCCTTATGTGTTATACTTATATCCATTTCAACACTTTAACTCATGGATATTATGTCATATAAAGTATAAACAAAATCTATTATAAAATTAAAACAAATCAATATGTGGGGGCCATGTTGGCCGATTACATAGGTGGGAGGGGTATGTAGGCTAGGTTTAACTAAATTAGTTACATTATGGTTAAAAATCAAGTATTAGTTAGGATTTAGTTACTAGATATTTTATGAGGTGTTATGATGTTCAGGGACCATAACTAGCTTGGTAATGTTAAAACAGTGCTTCTAGTGAAAATTTGTGTTTCGGGTAGTGTCCGGTTGTTCGGTTGGTTACTGGTTCGTTAAGGTGCTAAATTATGCAGTTTAGTGTGTTTTATGTTACCTATTATGACAGTTTTGATTCCCGACACTTAGGAAAGCATTTAGGACCATTTAACCATATTTATGCATGATATTAGATTGTTTAAATGCTGATTTTTGCTGAATTCAGCACTTTAGGTGAGTTTTAGGCACTTTCCGGCACTTAAACTATCTCTAGGAAGGCAGTTTTATGATCCTTACTTTCCTACACACTATCCTAGTGTAATACTTAGTTTCTGGCCCATTCTACATCTTAATACAACGTCTGTCTATTTACTGAACTCTGTTAGCATTTTCCTTATTTGTCTGATAACTGTGTTATTCGTATTTAATGCATCAAATAAAGTTCTCATGCAATAATGATATGACATTAAGCAACATATGATGCACATGTATGTATATGGCAATAATCAGAAGACAATTCAGATTACTAATCATGGTTTAATAGTTGTACGGATACCTGGAATTTTGACAGTTGTCACAGCAGATGCAGGTGACAGACAGATGGTTGGTCCCGAACTGGTCCAAGAAACAACCGATAAGATCATACAGATCCGAAAGCGCATCAAGGCGGCTCGTGATCGACAGAAGAGTTACGCGGATCAAAGACGAAAACCCTTGGAATTTGAAGTGGGTGATATGGTTTTGTTAAAAAACTCACCTTGGAAAGGTGTAGCACGCTTTGGGAAGCGTGGTAAGTTAAACCCACGTTATATCGGGCCATTCAGGATTCTTGAAAGGGTTGGTACAGTAGCGTACAAGTTGGAGTTACCAGAGGAACTACACGGTGTTCATGATACATTTCATGTATCTAACCTGAAGAAAAGTCCAACTCAAGAGACAATAATCATCCCTGCGGATGAAGTGTATATAGACGATACACACCACTTCACAGAAGAACCCGTTGAGGTTACCGATTGGAAAGTTAACAAGACTTGGAGGAGTAGTGTTAAGCTTGTCAAGGTTCGATGGAACGCACGTCACGCCCCAGAGTTTACCTGGGAGCGTGAAGATCGTATGAAAGCAAAATATCCACATTTGTTCCTTAACTCCCCTGCAGCTAATAGCGCAGCTTAAAATTTCGGGACGAAATGTTCTTAACAGGGGGAGAATGTGACAATTGTCAAAATTTCATGTATCCGTAAAATAATTAAACAATGATTAGTGCTTTAATGATTGTGCTGAAATAAATTTATGACATGAATGCTTTCTGATTATTCTCATATACATACATGTGCATCACATATTGCATAATGTCATACCATTATTGCATGCAATACCTTATTGATTCAAATGATGCACGAAACAGAGATAGCACAGTTATCAGACAAATTAGAAAAATGTTGACGGAGTTCAGTGCATAGACAGACATGGTATTGAGATACAGAAGAAACCAAGAGTTACACTAGTATAGTGTGTAGGAAAGTATGGATCATAAAACTGCCTTCCTAGTGATAGTTTAAGTGCCGGAAAGTGCCTAAAACTCACATAAACTGCTGAATTCAGCAAAATTCAGCAAAAATCAGCTTTTAGACAACATAATATTATGCAGAATTATGGTTAAATGGTCCAGAATGCTTTCCTAAGTGTCGGGAATCAAAACTGTCACAAAAGGTAACATAAAGCACACTAAACTGCATAAATTAGCACCTTAACGAACCGGTAACCAATCGAACAACCGGACACTACCCGAAACACCAAATTTTCATTAGAAGCATTGTTTTATCATTTCCGAGCTAGTAATGGTCCCCGAACATCATAACACACTATATAACATCATAACAACTAAACACCCTAACTAAATCCTTAGATTTCAACTAACTAAACTAACTACCAATTACAACCTAATCTATAACCCCCCCCCCCTTATTTACGGTCACCATGAGGTGGCCCACCCTTGGATTTTATTTTAATTGTTTAATAGATCTTGTTTCATCTTTAGTAACATATAACACATTGGATAATTGTAATGTTGGAGCACAATGTTATAACCCACAAGACTACCCATTCATTCATTTCACACAACACTTCTCAACACACTCACTCTCCCTCTCCTCCCTCTAGTATCGGCCGAGAACAAGGCCAACACCACCACCATCTTTCAAGCTTATTCCATCCATTCTCTAGTGATTAAAAGGTGTAAGAAGCAAGCATAAGAAGCTAGGAGCCTTTGGAAGTGGAAGGACCTCTCTCACAAGCTATTAACCACCAAATTCATCATCTTCATCTTGTGTTCATCCCTAGCCTTGTGCTAGTAGTAAGACCTTCCTAATCTCATTTTACATCTTGTTTAGTTGGTTAAAAGTGTATGTAAATCACTAATCATGAAGAACACTAATGATCAAGAACATAATCTTTACATAACACTAAAAATAACTATGAATCATGTTGTTTAAGTGTTATTATGCTTCTTGATTGTTGATTGTTGGTGTTAATGATGTTAAACATCATATGAACCTTGCTAGATTGTGATTAAAGACATGATCTAGCAAGATGAGAGGATGATTATGTTATAAATCAAGATGATCATCCTTATGTGAAACATGAACTTGAAAGGTTAAATGTTTTTCTTGGATAATGATGATCAAAGTGTAATGTAAGTCTTGTAAATATGTGATTTCAAAAATAATTTTCTCAAGAAACTAAGTTAAAATACAAGATTTACATAAACATGGTTCTTAAAGAAACTAACCACATTTTTTGTGGTTAATCAAGTGTAGAAACATGTTAATGACAAGAAGAATTCAAAAAGAAATATTTTTAGAAAATCATTTTACAAGTTGTAAACATCTAAAATCTTCAAGAATGATGTTTTTAAACAAATAATCAAACTTTAAAGGGTAACTAAGCTTACTAAACGCCCTACTAAGTTACCACAAATGTTTATAAATTTTCAAGTTCATGAAGTAGTGTAAAATGCTTGATTTTGGTACTTGGTAAGTATGGTTTGCTTTGTTGATGAATTATGATGATTTTTAAAACAAAATGATTTGCTTTGAAAGCACGGAAACCTCCATTTTTAAGGGGAAACTATGGCAAATTTTTTCTAGAAATTTAACACTTAGAAAAATATTTTTAAACAGGTATTTGCAAGTATATTTTGACCATGATTTTTCATATAAAGTTTGCCATAATTTTTGTTACAAAAATTACAAATATGGGAGGTTGGTTTTTAATTACTAAAAGTGACTAAATATGTATTTAGGAGAATATATATTTAGATGTCACAATGTGTGTGATTACTTGTATATTATGTGTATTAGTTATATTATTTTAGGACTTGAAATAATATAACTCACCAAAATACCAAAAATTATAATACAAGATATTACCAAAATTCCAAAAAATAAATACATAACTTATACCCAAAATTGGAGAAACCGAACAAGGAATATAACTTACAAAAATATTCCGGAATTAAATTCATGAGTATATTTTGGTAAACGGTATTTTGGACACCAAGAGAACAAAAATATGATTTTTACAATTATTAAAAAATTATATCATATTTTTGACAAGAAGAAATCATATTATTTTTGGGTAAAGAAAAATATATATGTTTTCTTGAATTACAAGAAAATATATTATTTTTGGAGAAAATATATATTTTCTTAAATAAACTTAGAATATATTATTTTTGGGTGAAAAGTGGATTTATAAATATTTTCTAAGATAATCTTGAAGATATATTATTTTTGAGGTTATATGAAAATATAAATATTTTTGCCAAGAAGAAGTATAGATAAAGTTCTATAAATGATTTCTTAAAAATATATATTTTAAGAATATATATTGGTGAATTTTTATTAGAAATATTATTCCAAAAAAATAAATACGAAAATTAAGTATAAGAATACTTAATAAACACAATAAGAATACGTATTCTCGTACGTATAAATACACCGGAATACACCACCGATACTTGGCAAAAATATACAAGTTTAAGAATACGAGTATGAATACACCCATCCTTGGGGAAGTTATACATGTGCAAATACATTATGTGGCAAGTTAAAATATATTATTTTAACTAATATTCCAACAATTAATAAATATAATTTAAGTTAAAATATTTATTATTTTAACAAATAATTATACACATTGGGATAATATTAAGACACAAGGAAACGTAACTCAAAGATACTAATTATGACTAATAGTCAAGGCACGACCCATCCGTCTAATACACGTTAGCGCGTTTGTAGGTAGTCGTTTGAACTAGTAGCAGCTTTGAGTTACATCAGATTCGAGACGCAAGACTGTGAGTTCATGTCCCCCTTTTCTTTTAACTGTTTCTAGTTTTATAACTTCGGGGGTGAAGTACATGTTACAAATTGTTTACAAACGTTTACATATGGTATGGTTAGCTAAGGAATGAACTGTTAGATCATGTGAGTGGTGGGTATAACGCTTAAGACCATTAATCCTCGTAGTAGGACCGAGGGACATGAGTGATAGATCTATTTGGGTGTTGCGAGCCCTACCCATGAGGACCGGGATTTGGCCCATGAGGTGACTATATCTTCCCGCCGGAAGCCCGGTACAAAATCCGCTATGATTGAGCCTTCCTGCATCACGTCACACATATTAATGGCCTTGCAAACCATTAATTGATCTGTATCCTTGTTGCTTTCATACCGGGTTTACAAATATATACTTACAATGATTACAAAGTTTATTCGTGCACATATACAAAACAAATGAACTCGCTTAACTTTTGTTGATGTTTTTTTCAAACTACATGTATTTCAGGAAATTGAAATGGATCTGGTGGGCGTTGCAGATTTTCAAGTTGTGTCTTCCAAATAAAAGATGTCATCCAGTGTTGAAGGGTTTGGATTGTGTAACTTATCCTGGATAAGATACATAGTTTAAAGCCTAGCTTTTAATAGTGTCTTTTGTTAAGTCTTTATGGAACTTAAAACTCTGTTTATGTTGTAATCTAAACTTGAAGTCTTGGTTTGTGGTTAAACGATGATGGTTGTATTATTTTGAAACTTAATTATGGATGAGCATCATGGATTTATCATATAGTTGTTTGTTATGGTTAAGTGCAATAATATTAAGCAAGTCACACATAATCACGCTTCCGCAAAAGTCAGGGTGTGACAGAAGGATGGAACCTTGCGGATGTGTATTGATTACAGAGAGTTGAATAAGCTCACTGTTAAGAATCGGTATCCGTTACCGAGGATTGATGACTTATTCGACCAATTGCAAGGATCGAGCTATTACTCCAAGATCGACCTTTGGTCCGGGTATCATCAGTTGAGGATTCAAGAGGAGAGCATACCAAAGACTGCGTTCAAGACTCGTTATGGGCATTACGAGTTCCTAGTGATGCCATTTGGATTGACGAATGCACCAGCAGTGTTTATGGACCTGATGAATCGTGTATGCAAGCCATATCTCGATAAATTCGTGATTATATTTATCGACGATATTCTGATTTATTCACGAACGAAAGAAGAGCACGAGCAACATCTCCGGACCGTTCTGGAACTACTGAAGAAAGAAAAACTATATGCAAAGTTTTCAAAGTGCGAATTTTGGATTCACGAAGTACAGTTCCTTGGTCATGTTGTGAACGAGAATGGTATCCATGTAGATCCAGCGAAGATTGAAGCGATAAAGAATTGGGAAGCTCCAAAGACGCCGACTTAAGTTCGACAATTTTTGGGATTAGCGGGCTTTTACCGCAGATTTATCGAGAATTTCTCCAAAATAGCTCAACCGCTAACTTCCCTTACCCAGAAAGACAAGAAGTACGACTGGGGAGACAAGCAGGAAGAAGCCTTCCAGCTACTAAAAAACAAGCTATGCGATGCACCAATACTATCCCTACCCGAAGGCACTGAAGACTTCATGGTATATTGCGACGTATCGCGTCAAGGGTTGGGTTGCGTGCTCATGCCACACCAAAAAGTCATCACTTATGCATCACGACAATTGAAGGTTCATGAAAGAAATTATACCACCCACGACCTGGAGCTAGGTGCGGTGGTATTTGCCTTGAAGATCTGGCGATATTATTTGTATGGTACTCGATGTGCTATCTTCACAGATCACAAAAGCTTGCAGCATATATTTCACCAAAAGGAGTTAAACATGCGTCAGCGACGATGGGTTGAGTTGCTAAACGATTACGACTGTGAGATCAAGTACCATCCTGTAAAGGCGAACGTGGTAGCGGACGCCTTGAGTCGAAAAGAAAGGGTTAAGACCTTAAGGGTTCGAGCATTGGAAATGACTATTCGGACAAATCTCACTTTGCGTATTCATGATGCACAACAAGAAGCCCTTAAGAAGGAGAATCTTAAAGCTGAATATCTCCGGGGTATGGAGAAGAAATTAGTGCCAAATGAAGAGGGAACCTTATACCTTATGGGACGCATTTGGGTTCCACTCTATGGCGGTATTTGAGAGATTATCTTTAATGAGGCTCACAAGTCGAGATACTCGATCCACCCAAGATTGGACAAGATGTATCAAGACTTAAAGGAGTATTATTGGTGGCCAAAACTTAAAAGCGACGTTTCTGTTTACGTTGGAAAGTGTCTAACCTGCGCTAAGGTCAAGGCTGAATATCAGACGTCGTCTGGTCTACTGCAACAACCGGAGATACCCATGTGGAAGTGGGAGCAAATATCAATGGATTTTATAACGAAATTACCCAGGACCCCTAGGGGGCATGATATGATATGGTTGATAGTTGATCGATTAACAAAGTTTGCACACTTCCTACCAATCCGAGAAAAAGATAGCACCGGAAAGCTTGCTGAGCTGTATCTTAAAGAAATTGTGGCATGTAATGGAGTGCCCATTTCAATAATTTCAGACAGAGATGGACGTTTCATATCAAGGATCTGGCAATCCTTCCAGGAGGCCTTTGGATCTCAATTGGATCTAAGCACGGCCTTCCATCCGCAAACAGACGGTCAGAGCGAACAGACCATACAAACACTGGAAGATATGCTTCGCGCATGTGTTATGGACCTAGGCAGCAGCTGGGATACTCATCTACCTTTAGTTGAATTTTCCTATAATAACAGCTACCACACGAGCATAAAAGCCGCACCGTTCGAAGCTCTTTATGGCCGCAAGTGCCGCTCACCGTTGTGTTGGGCAGACGCTGGAGACAAACAGTTGATTGGTCCTGAACTTGTTAAAGAAATGACCGACAAGATCATGCAGATCCGAGAACGCATCAAGGCAACTCGTGATCGACAAAAGAGCTACGCTGACTGAAGACGGAAACCTTTAGATTTCGAGGTGGGAGACAAAGTTTTGTTGAAGGTCTCACCTTGAAAAGGTGTAGCAAGGTTCGGAAAACGTGGAAAGTTGAATCCATGATACATTGGACCATTCAAGATCTTGGAAAAGATTGGTACCGTAGCGTACAAATTGGGGTTACCGGAAGAACTTAATGGTGTACATAATACGTTCCATGTGTCCAACCTTAAAAAGAGTCCAACCCAAGAAACAATTATCATCCCTACGGATGAGGTGCATATCGATGACAAACTCCGATTTACAGAACAAGCCATTGAGGTAATGGATTGGAAGATCCAGAAAACAAGGAGGAGTCTCATTAAACTTGTTAAGGTACGTTGGAACTCTAAACATGGACCTGAGTACACATGGGAACGTGAAGACCAGTTCAAAGCCAAGTACCCCCACCTATTCGAGAAAGCTCCTGCGAGAGATGACTCAGCCTGAATTTCGGGACGAAATTCTTTTAGCGGGGGGAGACTGTGACAACTGGCACCAAACCGGCAATTTCCGTACTATTTTAATATTATTTATTAATTGCAATTATGTGCTTAAACGTCAACATTAAGTGATTACTTGCTTTACCTATGAATTCGTGCATGTTTTATACTTCAAATATTGCCTTGTGAATTACTTTAAGCGTTGCGTCAGAAAGACTAGTAAACTCACCGGTAAGACACACTGTGTCAGCATTTCTGCATAAAGCAGTCAGGCAATAGAATTAGGGCCTAGGAGTAGGTCCAACCTCTAAAATACATCAAAACCCAAGTATGGATACAAGGGTTACCATATAAACTTTCCGGAAGCTAAACTATGCACTAAAAGACACCCGAAACTTACCTAAAATGCTGAATTCTGCAGAATTCAGCTATAAACAGCATTCTAACACCAAAATATCACGCAGAATTTACATTTTAGTGTCCAGAATAACTTACAAAGTGTCGGGAATTGAAACTGTCACAAAAGGTGCTTCATACTTAGTGAAACTGCGCAATTTAGCACTTTAACGCACCGTAACGAAACGAATAACCGGATACTATCCGAAACATCAAAATTTGACTAGAAGTAATGTTTTTATGATTTTAAGCTAGTTATGGGGATAGAACATCATATTACATCCTAAAATCACTAAACACATAAAATACCTAACTTAATACTTGAAATCTAACTTAATCACCTAACTTGTGTTTGAAATGGAACCAATACCCCCCCCCCCCCATCTTGGACAGTTGAGACAAGGGTCCCACATGGGGATTTCTTTTATTTATTTTATTGGATATGCTCACTTGATTTAGAACACATTAACCTTGAGATAAATAAAATGTTGGAAGAACTTTATAAAACCACAAGTTATTATCATAACTATCATTTTTCATCTTCTAACACACAAACACCCTCCTTCTTCCTCTCCTTGATCTCGGCTCACCCTCATCGCCAACACACCATCATTTTCATTCACCAATCAAGCATTCTAAGGTCACTACAAGGTGTATGGAGGCTAACTAAGAAGGCTTGAAGTGCTAGAACTTGAAGGACCTCTTTGTGGAGCTATTAACCTCATATATTCATCAATCTTCATCACCATCCTTCTTGTGCCACTTCCCTAGCCATTAGAGCTAGTTGTAAGCCTCTTGATCACTAATTTAATTCATTTTTATGTTATGTACAAGTCTCACCATCAAAGTAACTAAACTTTAAGAGATGAAAATGAGAAGATCTAACATAATCATGAAGAAAACAAGTGATTTTAGTAATTTTTGGTGCATGTAATGAAGTTGTTGATGTTAAATCTTGTGTATATGTTTAGATCTAGTATGTTAAGCTTGTTAGAAGCTTAGATCTAACAAGTTTAAGCATGGATCTTGAAGGATCCATGGTTAAACTTGAAGATGAACATATGAAACACTTATGTGAACTTGAAAAATGAATTTTTATGCATAAACTTGTAATCTTGAAGTAACAAAGTGTGTATAAAACTAACTCTTGAAACTAAAATCTATGAAAAGCTTGTTAATGGTTTTTCAAGAAGCATGTTTGTTAGGGATGGATTTTCATATCTTATGGATCACGGATCCTCAAGTGCAGCCAGGATCACGGATCCTCAGTTCAGTATGAATTAAGGATCCTTAGAAGACGTTGCAGGTTTAAGGATCCAGGATCCTCATTATTATCCTTATACTAACGGTTGTTTCCAACATATTCGAACTAGTTTTGCAGAAGTATTCGAATGGGACTTGGTGTTGCCGAGATTCCAGGGGAATATACCTTCTAATTCCACACGTGCATAGCCTTCGTGAACGTTATGGAGATCATGGGAAGCTAGCATCTTTTGCGGATTGTTAGTTAGCTAGTTTATTTCTATTTTTATAAGGGGATAACAAGCTTGATTAGATAGAACAATTAGCAACACACACACTCTCGAGAACTCTCTGCAACTTATTGGCGATTACACACTTTTTGCACACTAGTGATCCTTGTAACGAGCTTGTTGTCATCCCGAATTGTATACATTGTTTGTTTAATATAGTTGGTGATCGGTAGTTTCCATCACCCAAGGTTTTTTGTGCCGGAGATCATACATTGATCAAGGGCTTTTTCCTCGTATAAATCCTTGTGTCCAACATTCATTTCATACATACATTGTTCATACATTTGTCTGTTTATTCAAGCATCACACCTCACAAAATCGGATTTGGTTGTATTATCCTTGTGTGATTTTTGAACAAAACAGTTTGGCGCCCACCGTGGGGCAATTGGTGCTTCAATTCTGAGAAATTTTGCTCATTTCATTCATTTCGGTTCATTACCTTCAACCACATGGCTTCCCAAGTGAAGAACACTTCAAGCTCCATGCCGGCGATCACCTCTTCACAGGGCATTCCACCTTTGCCACCTGTTTCTTCTGGATCCCAGAAGAATGCTGAGAATGCTGCAAAGAAACAAACCCCCATTTTCTTAAAAACAACTTCTGTTGTTTCTTCTGGCCCTACTAACAATGATCTTTATTCTTTGATTCTGCAGATGAGGGACTACATGCAACAGCAGGATAAAACTAATGACAGGATCCTTCGAGAGATTGATGACATCAAGAAATTGAAGAGATCAGCGGAGGATCACTCCCCTTTGATGTCGAGATCACTGAATTTCAACACTCCAGTCATAACTGCCCAGCATTCTACAGTATTAGATGTCCAGTACCAGGGTGGATCATCGGGAATGCGTTATGGATCATCGGAAATGACTCAGGCTCAAGGATCCTACTTTCAGCCTTCAGGATCCTCTTTTCAGCCTCAAGGATCCTCCTTCCAGCATCAAGGATCCTTCACTAGTTCAGGAGGATACATGGGGATGCACACTGTTCAAGGATCATACTCTCAATACCCAGGATCCTCATTTCAGGTTCAAGGATCCTCGTCTCAGGGTCAAGGATCCTCATCTCAGGCTCATGGATCCATGGATTATCCTCCAAGACCCCCAACTTCGGTGCATCAGGGATCCAACCTCTTTCAGGATCAGGGATCCTTAAGAAGTACAGAACCCAGAAGTTCAGAGATTCATTTGGGAGACTTCATACCTATGCAAAATATTGCTTCATCTGGTCCCTCAATTATACCAGAATCTCGTCAATATGGATTCACATCCGGAATTCAAAACTTGAATCCTTCAGGAGGTAGCACTTTGAATAATTCTTATAATGCTAACCATGGCTTTGTGCAGGATACAGGTATCAACCAAGCTATGGCCAGAGAATTACAAAAGGTCAAGGATATGACATCCAGCGTTCCAGGAGTGGTTAAGCCTATTCCTGAAATTCCAGATGGGAGTCACAAGATATCTCATTTTGCACCACCTATTTGTGATGCAGAGATACCGAAGAGGTTTCAAATACCAACCATGAAGCTATACGATGGCTCAACGGATCCAGAAGAGTATGTAGCTAAGTACAGAGAAAGGATGGAGATCAATCCCATTCCTGAGAGGTTAAAAGAAGCATGTCTATGCAAGGGTTTCGGATCCACACTGACAGGATCAGCTCTTAAATGGCTGCTAAGTCTTCCCCCTTACTCTATTACTTCATTTGCTAATCTAGTTAACTTATTTAATAGCCAATTCTCATGCAGTAGGAAATTTGAACGTTTAACTAGTGATCGATATAGGGTAACACAAGGTCAAAATGAATCACTTAGAGATTATATCACTAAATTCAGTAAAGAATCCTTAGATATTCCTAATTTGGATATTGCTACGGCTGTAGAAGCCTTCAAAATGGGTTTACTTAAGGATTCATTGTTCTATGATGATCTTGTCATGACCCCTTGCAGGAATCTTGATGAAGTGAGAACCTGGGCCCTTAGATTCATCCGACTAGAGGATGATAAGAGGATCCAAGAAAGACTGGCAGGATCCTCAAAGCAGGAAAAGCAAAGATCCTACTTCAGGAACAACAAGTCCAAATCTTACAACAACTCTGATAATCAGAATGTGCATGCAGTGGAGCAAGAAGAGGATGATGAGGATTATCCTCCCATTTCCAAATATTTCTTTTCTGTTGATAATAATGAACTAATCCTTGCAATGCAGAACCTAGGTGAAAAAGCAAGATGGCCCAGAAAGAGTGATAAGCCAGCTGCAACAAAAGACAAATCCAAATGGTGTGCATATCATGAAGATTTCGGTCATCTCACTGAAGAATGCATTGCACTCAGAAAAGAGATTGGTTATTTGTTAAGCAAAGGGCATTTGAAGGAGCTTCTTGGAAGAAAAAAGTCAAGGATTCCAGGATCCTAAAAAGGTTCCAGAAAGAGCTCCTGCTCCTCTAGCAGATGCACAAATCATCAACTTCATATCTAGTGGATCAGACATATGTGGCACTTCCTTTTCAGCAGCCAAGAGGCATGCCAAAGAGACCAAGATGGATAATGGGGATAGACCCATTCGAACCTCGACCCTTACACAGGAGAAAGTTATAACCTTTGATGAGGATGATCGTGTGGATATTCAGGATCCTCACCATGATGGTCTTGTTATTACTTTGTTTATATCTAATCATTTTGTTCGCAGGATCTTGATAGATGGAGGAAGCTCAGTGAACATCATTCAACTTGATGCCCTCAAGAAGATGAACATCCCTGAATCAGATATTATCCCAAGATCTTCAGTTCTTGTGGGATTCAGTGGAGAAACCAAGAACACATTGGGGGACATTAAGCTTCCCATTTACATAGAGGGACTTAGTTCTTTTCAAAAAAATTGTGCTATAGATTGCTTATCCTGTTGCAATGTTATCCTTGGCAGGCCATGGATACACGACATGAAAGCAGTTCCATCTACATATCATCAATGTGTCAAACTTCCTAGTCCATGGGGTGTGGTGAAGATTGAGTGACCAACAAGAAGCCAAGAATTGCTTTACTTCATCAATGAAGCCAGCCTCAAGACCCAGGGAGCAATAGCAATTAAAGCATCCTCCAAGAGATGTCCTGGAGGCAAGAGAACAAGATGTGAAAGATATCCTGATGGATCCTCAGGATCCTGAATCCATGGTCTTCATAGGATCCAGGATCCTCAATGACATTGAACGGGATCTAATATCCTTCCTCAAGAAGAGAAGAACTACCTTTGCCTGGAAGCACGAAGACATGACAGGTATATCTAAAGATATTATTACTCATAAGCTTGGCATTGACGGGTCATTCAAACCCATACATCAAAAGAGGATAAAGTTTGCACCTGAGAGGAATGCCATTATCCAGGAGGAGGTAGATAAGCTGCTCAGAGCAGGTATGATTAGAGAGGTTAAGTATCCAAGATGGTTAGCCAATGTGGTTGTTGTTCAAAAGAAAAACGGAAAGTGGAGGGTATGTGTCGATTTTACCGATTTAAACAAGGCATATCCCAAGGATCCTTTCCCATTACCCCACATTGACTCCATGGTGGATGCTATCGCGGGTCATGAGTTGTTAACTTTCATGGATGCTTCATCTGGATTTCAACAAATTCAGATGGAACCATCTGATCAAGAGGATACAGCCTTTATGACCCCAACTGGTATCTATTGTTATATTGCTATGCCATTTGGACTAAGAAATGTAGGTGCCACCTACCAAAGGCTAGTCAATATGATGTTTAAAGAACAAATTGGACACACTATGGAAGTCTATATAGATGACATGGTGGTTAAGTCCAAGAGAGCTGAGATCACCTTAGAGATTTGGAGGAAGCATTTGATATCCTTGACAAATTCAATATGAAATTGAATCCTTCCAAGTGCCACTTTGGTGTCAAAGCAGGCAAGTTCCTAGGTTACATGGTGACTAAAAGAGGCATAGAGGCAAGTCCAGAGCAAATCAAGGCGATTATGAATATTAAATCTCCTGCCAATGCCAAGGATGTGCAAAGGTTGACAGGGAGGATCGCAGCCTTGAACAGGTTCATCTCAAAGTCATCAGAGAGATGCAAGGAATTCTATGACATCCTTAGAAAGAACAAGAAATTTGAGTGGACTGAAAAGCATGAGAATGCTCTCAAAGCCCTTAAGGATTACCTATCCTCAGCTCCAGCCTTAACGAAACCAAAAAAAGGGGATATATTATCCTTATATTTGGCAGTCTATTCTAAGGCAGTAAGTGCAGTCCTTGTTAAAGATCACGAAGGTACACAACATCCTGTATATTATGTAAGTAAAAGTTTGCTTGATGCTGAATCCAGGTATTCACATTTAGAAAAACTTATCCTTGCTTTGATTATGGCATCTACTAAATTACGCCATTATTTTGAAACTCGTGCTATCATTGTTAAGACTAACTTTCCAATTAAGAATGTTCTCAGGAAACCTGAAATGTCAGGAAGGATGGCGAAGTGGGCAGTGAAGCTTAGTGCTTATGATATAAGATATGAACCAAGAACTGCCATTAAATCCCAAGCCTTGGCTGACTTTGTGGCAAATTTTAGTAGTGATCTACAATGGGAAGCTGAGTTAGAAGTTCAGCAGCTTGAAGAGACCGAGGATCCTTGGATACTCTTCACAGATGGAGCCTCTAATGTCAAGGGAACTGGACTAGGAGTACTACTAAAATCGCCACAGGGGGACATAATACCCCACTCAATAGCTTGTGAGTTTCAAACTACTAATAATGAGGCTGAGTATGAAGCCTTGATAGCTGGTTTGCAAATTACCAAGCACATGAGGATCATGTATCTTGAGGTACATGTAGATTCATTGTTAACTACTAATCACTTTAATGGTTCTTATGCTGTTAAAGGTGAAGGACTAATCAAATATCTAGAGATAGTCAAGAAATTGGCAGACTCTTTTGTTTCTTTTAGTTTGACACAGGTACCCAGAGAAGAAAATGCAGAAGCTGATGCATTGGCCAATCTTGGATCATCATTGAAGATTCCAGAGGATATTAAAATTCCCATCATCCACATTTTGGCTCCTGCTATTGAGGATCACACAGCTATGGAAATAGTAGAGGATTCTGCAATCATACCTACTGATGGTGCACAGTCACATTCAGGATCCTAGATCCTCCCAATCATGAGATATATACAACATGGAGAGATCCCTACAGGAGAAAACCCCAGAGCTTTCAAAATCAAGGTATCTCAATATACAATATTAAATAACATGTTATATAAACGATCTCTTGCAGGTCCATATCTAAGGTGTATTGAGGATCCTGAAATTCAAGAAGTCCTAAAGGATTTTCATGAAGGAGATTATGGAAACCACACTAGGGGCAGAGCACTGTTCTCAAGGATCCTTAGGACAGGATACTATCGGCCTACTATGAAGAAGGATGTTGTGAATTATGCAAAGAAATGTGATGCTTGTCAGAGACATAGCAATATCCTTCATCAACCAGCGGAGCTCCTGCATCCTATATCCTCTTCTTGGCCATTTATGAGATGGGGAATGGATATAGTTGGCAAACTTCCCAAAGCACTAGGAGGAAAAGTGTTTATGCTTGCTGTTAGGGGAGGATTTTCTAAATCCTAAGGATCACGGGTCCTTAACTGCTCTCAGGATCATGGATCCTCAATTCTGTTTGAATTAAGGATCCTCAGCAGGTGGCGCAGGATCAGGATTCAGGATTACTGTTGTTATCCTACTGCTAACAATTGTCTTCCTTGTACGAAAACTTGTTTTGGAGGAACGAGAGCATGGACTAAGTCTCACCGAAGTTCCTGGAGTATATTCCCTCAATATTCCGCACGTGCTTGACCATTGTGAACGTTATGGAGATCGTGGGGAGAGTGCACAAATTGCGGATAGTTAGTTAGAATAGTTAATTTCTAATTTAAAATGGGGATGACAAGCTTGATAGAACACTTAGCTAATTTTGGCATACACACACATTCGTAACAGCTCTCAGTCAGCTCTCAAGCAATACTTGGCGATTTCATACACTTTTTTGCACATTACACACTAGTGATCCTTGTAACAAGCTTGTTATCATCCCGAGTTGTAATCTTAATTTTGTATAATCTTAGTTGGTGATCGGTAGTTTCCATCACCCGAGGTTTTTTGTGCCGGAGATCAACTCTTGATCAAGGACTTTTTCCTCGTATAAATCTCTGTGTCATTTGTTCATTACATTTCTGAGTGATCCTTAATATTGTTCATTGATTCAAGCATCACACCTCACAACAGAAAGTTTAGTTGCATTATCTTTGCTTGATTTTTTACCAAAACAGTTTGGCGCCCACCGTGGGGCAACTAGTGCTTCGTTTTTGAGAAATTATTGTTCTTGTGATCATTTCGGTTCATTACAACCAAGCAGATGGCTTCTTCAACAAAGAACACATCACGCTCTATGCCGGCAATGAGTTCTTCACAGGGCATTCCTCCTTTGCCTCCACCACCTTCTGGATCCCAGAAGAATGCTGAAAATGCTGCGAAGAGACAAACCCCCATTTTCCCAAAACCACCAACTTCTTATGTTTCCTCTAATCCTACTACTAATGATCTTTTTACTCTGATTTTGCAGATGAGAGATCGCATGCAAGAGCAGGACAAAACCAACGAAAGGATCCTCTAGGAGATTGGTGATATCAAGAAACAGAAGAAATCAGTGGATGATCACTCTCCTCTGATACCAAGGTCATTGGATTTCGATACTCCAGCTATAACAGCCTTGCAAACTGTAGCTCCGGACATCCAGTATCAGAGTGGACCATCAGGAAGGCGTTATGGAACAACAACTATGAGTCAAGCATTTGGCTCTCACTTCCAGCCTCAAGGATCCTGTTCTCAGCCATCGGGATCCTCTTTTCAGCATCAGGGATCCTTCGTCAGCTCAGGAGGATATTTGGGAATGCACACGGTCTAAGGATCCTCCCAGGTCCAAGGATCCTCCCAGGTCCAAGGATCCTCCCAGGTCCAAGGATCCTCCCAGGTTCTAGGATCCTCTCAGCCCAAGGATCCTTTCAGGTTCAAGGATCCTCTCAGCTTCAAGGATCCAACATCTTTCAAGATCAAGGATTCTTAAGAAGCATGCAGCCTCCAAGCTCGGATGTTCATCAAGGAGACTTCATACCAATGCAGACCATTGCTTCCTCTGGTCCTTCAGTCATACTGGAATCCCGTCAATATGGATTCACATCTGCAATTCCAAACTTGAATCCCATGGGAGGTAACACTTTTAACAATTCATATAACACTAACCATGGTTCTATGCAGGATACTGGTATCAGTCAGGCTATGGCTAGGGAGTTACAGAAGCTTAAGGATATGATATCCAGCGTACCAGGAGTGGTTAAACCCATTCCTGAAATTGCAGATGGTAGCCATAGGATATCTCGCTTTGCACCACCTATTTGTGATGCTGAGATACCCAAAAGGTTCCAGATACCAACTATGAAGCTATATGATGGTTCAACGGACCCAGAGGAACATGTAGCTCAATACAGGGAGAGGATGGAGATCAATCCAATTCCTGAAAGGTTAAAAGAAGCGTGTCTATGCAAGGGTTTTGGATCCACACTTACAGGATCTGCTCTTAAATGGCTGCTAAGTCTTCCCCCTTACTTTATTACTTCATTTGCTAATCTAGTTAATTTGTTTAATAGCCAATTCTCTTGTAGTAGATAATTTGAACGATTAACTAGTGACCTATATAGGGTAACACAAGGTCAAAATGAATCACTTAGAGATTACATCACTAAGTTTAGTAAAGAATCCTTAGATATCCCTAACCTGGATATAGCCACGGCTATGGAAGCCTTTAAAATGGGTTTGCTTAGGGATTCATTATTCTATGATGATCTTGTTATGACCCCATGCAGGAATCTTGATGAAGTGAGAACCAGGGCCCTTAGGTTCATCCGTTTAGAGGATGACAAAAGGATCCAGGAGAGATTGGCAGGATCCTCAAAACAGGAAAAGCAAGGATCCTACTTCAAGAATAACAAGTTCAAGTCCTACAACAAGTCTGACAACCAGAATGTGCATGCAGTAGAGCAAGAAGAGGATGATGAGGATTATCCTCCAATTTCTGAATACTGTTTTTCTGTTGATAACAATGAGCTAATTCTTGCAATGCAGAATTTAGGTGAGAAAGCTAGGTGGCCAAGAAAAAGTGATAAACCAGCCGCTACAAAAGACAAATCCAAGTGGTGTGCATATCATGAGGATTTCGGACATCTCACTGAAGAGTGTATTGCACTTAGGAAAGAAATTGGTTACTTGTTAAGCAAGGGGCACTTGAAGGAGCTCTTGGGAAGAAAGAAGTCAAGGATCCAGGATCCTGAAAGGATACTGGAAAAGGCTCCTGCTCCTCCAGCAGATGCACAAGTTATAAACTTTATATCCGGTGGATCAGACATTTGTGGTACTTCCTTTTCGGCAGCCAAAAGACATGCCAAGGAAACCAAGATGGATAATGGAGACAGACCCATCCGGACCTCCACTGTGACCAAGGATAAAATTTTAACTTTTGATGAGGATGATCATCTTGATGTTCAAGATCCTCATCATGATGGTCTTGTTATTACTCTGTTTATTTCTAACCATTTTGTCCGCAGGATCCGGATAGATGGAGGAAGCTCAGTAAACATCATCCAGCTTGATGTCCTCAAGAAGATGAACATCCCTGAATCAGACATTGTCCCAAGATCCTCAGTACTTGTGGGATTCAGCGGAGAAGCCAAAAATACATTGGGGGGCATCAAACTCCCCATCTATATTGAAGGACTCCATTCTTATCAAAAATTTTGTGTCATAGATTGCTTATCTTGTTGTAATGTTATCCTCGGCAGGCCATGGATACATGACATGAAGGCAGTCCCATCTACCTATCATCAATGTGTAAAGCTTCCTAGTCCGTGGGGAGTGGTGAAAATTGAGAGTGATCAACAAGAAGCTAAGAATTGTTATACATCATCAATGAAGCCAGCCTCAAGACCAAGGGAGCAATAGCAACTAAAGTATCCTCCAAGAGATGTCTTAGAGGCAAGAGAACAGGATGTGAAAGAAATCCTTATGAATCCCCATGATCCTGAATCCATCGTCTTCATAGGATCAGGGATCCTTAGCAACATTGAACAAGATCTAGTATCCTTCCTTAAGAGGAGGAGAACCACCTTTGCCTGGAAGCATGAGGATATGACAGGTATATCTAAGGATATAATTACTCATAAGCTTGGCATTGACAGGTCATTCAAGCCTATACATCAGAATAGGAGGAAGTTTGCACCTGAAAGGAATGCTATTATCCAGGAAGAGGTAGATAAACTACTTCGGGCAGGTATGATAAGAGAGGTCAAGAATCCAAGGTGGTTAGCCAATGTGGTTGTTGTTCAAAAGAAAAATGGAAAGTGGAGGGTATGTGTCGATTTTACTGATTTAAACAAGGCATGTCCTAAGGATCCTTTCCCATTACCCCACATTGACTCCATGGTGGATGCTACCGCGGGTCATGAGTTGTTGACTTTTATGGATGCTTCATCTGGATTTCAACAAATTCAGATGGAACCATCTGATCAAGAGGATACAACCTTTATGACCCCAACTGGTATATATTGTTGTATTGATATGCCATTTGGACTAAGGAATGCAGGTGCAACTTATCAAAGGCTTGTCAATATGATGTTCAAGGAACAAATTGGACACACTATGGACGTTTACATAGACGACATGGTGGTTAAATCCAAGAAAGTTGAGGATCACCTTAAAGACCTGGAGGAAGCATTCAATATCCTTGATAAATTTAATATGAAACTAAATCCTTCCAAGTGTCACTTTGGTGTTAAAGCAGGTAAATTCCTAGGCTATATGGTGACAAAAAGAGGCATTGAAGCAAGTCCAGAGCAAATTAAGGCTATTGTGAATATCAAATCTCCTGCCAATGCTAAGGATGTGCAAAGATTGACAGGCAGGATCGCAGCCTTGAACAGGTTCATATCCAAATCCTCAGAAAAATGCAAGGAATTCTATGACATTTTGAGGAAGAACAAGAAATTTGAATGGACTAAAAAGCATGAAAATGCCCTCAAAGCTCTCAAGGATTACCTATCCTCAGCCCCTGCCTTGATGAAACCGGAAAAAGGAGATATATTATCCTTGTATTTGGCGGTATCCTCTAAAGCAGTAAGTGCGGTCCTTGTTAAGGATCACGAAGGTACACAACATCCTGTCTATTATGTAAGTAAGAGTTTGCTTGATGCTGAATCCAGGTATTTACATTTAGAAAAACTTATCCTTGCATTGATTATGGCATCTACTAAATTAAGACATTATTTTGAAACTCATGCCATTATTGTTAAGACTAATTTTCCAATTAAGAATGTTCTCAGGAAACCTGAAATGTCAGGAAGGATGGCTAAGTGGGCAGTGAAGCTTAGTGCTTATGATATAAGATATGAACCAAGGACTGCCATCAAATCCCAAGCCTTAGCTGACTTTGTGGCAGATATTAGTAGTGACTTGCAAAAGGAAGCTAAGTTAGAAGTCCAACAGCTGGAAGAAACTAAGGATCCTTGGATACTTTTCACTGATGAAGCCTCAAATGTCAAAGGAACAGGACTTGGAATACTACTAAAATCTCCACAGGGGGACATAATACCCCACTCTATAGCTTGTGAGTTTCAAACTACTAAGAATGAGGCATGAGTAAGAAGCCTTGATAGCTGGTTTGCAAATTGCCAAGCATATGAGGATCAGGTATCTTGAGGTACATGTAGATTCATTGTTAATTACTAATCACTTTAATGGATCCTATGCTGTTAAAGGCGAAAGACTAATCAAATATTTAGAGATAGTCAAAGAATTGGCACTCTCTTTTGTTTCCTTTAGTTTGACACAGGTACCCAAAGAAGAGAATGCAGAAGCTGATGCATTGGCCAACCTAGGATCATCCTTGAAGATTCCAGAAGATATCAGGATCCCTATTATCCATATCCTATCCCCTGCTATTGAGGATCATGTAGCCATGGAGATAGGAGAGGATTCTGCAATCATCCCTACTGATGATACACAATCTCATTCAGGATCATGGATCCTTCCAATCATGAGATACATACAACATGGAGAAATCCCTACAGGAGAAAACCCCAGAGCTTTCAAAATTAAGGTATCTCAATTTACAATATTGAATAATATGTTGTATAAACGATCTCTTGCAGGACCATATCTAAGATGCATTGAGGATCCTGAAATCCAAGAAGTTCTAAAGGATTTTCACGAAGGAGATTGTGGAAACCACACTGGGGGCAGGGCATTATTCTCGAGGATCCTGAGGACAGGATACTATTGGCCTACCATGAAGAAGGATGCTGTGGAATACGCCAAGAAGTGTGATCCTTGTCAGAGACACACTAATATCCTTCATCAACCAGCAAAGCTTTTGCATCCTATATCCTCTTCTTGGCCATTTATGAGATGTGGAATGGATATAGGTTGTAAGCTTCCTAAGGCACCTGGTGGAAAAGTATTCATGCTTGCTATGACTAATTACTTCTCCAAGTGGATAGAGGCTGAAGCCTTTGCTAAAGTCAGAGAAAAAGAAGTTATATCCTTTATCAAAAGAAACATTATTACTAGATTTGGTATTCCTTCTGAAATTGTTTGTGATAATGGATCCCAATTTATTGGGAATAGAACTACTAACTTTTGTGACAGCTGGGGGATTAAGATGATAACATCAACACCAGTCCACCCACAAGCTAATGGTCAGGCAGAATCATCCAACAAGATCATCATCAACAATTTGAAGAAGAAGCTTGGATCCAAGAAAGGAAAATGGGCAGAAGAACTACCTTATGTACTTTGGGCTGATAGGACAACTCCCAAGAATGCTACTAGCCAAACTCCATTCTCTTTGGTATTTGGAGCAGAATCAGTGATCCCTACAGAGATGGTGGTTCCTACTGCAAGAACAAGCATTCGTGATCCTGAAGAAAATGCTGAAAACTTGGTTCAAGACTTGGATACTATAGAAGAACTCAGGGATTTAGCAAGGATAAGGATGGCCAGTTATCAACAAAGGATGGCTGGAGCCTACAACAAGAATGTCAGGATCAGGAAATTCCAAGTTGGTGATATGGTATTAAGGAAAGCATTTCAGAATACCACCAATCCTGCTGATGGAAAGTTAGCACCAAAGTGGGAAGGCCCCTATTTGATTGAAGCTGAGGCAGGAAAGGGGGCATATCGATTGCTAACAATGGAAGGTGATTTGCTGCCAAGAGCTTGGAATGCTGTCCACCTGAAGAAATACTTCATGTAATAAGGATTCATAACCCTTAGCTAACAAGTATCCTCGAAGGATCCTTACAGGACAAGGGATCCTCATTTTGGTAATGATCTAATCTCAAACTATTTCATTCTTTGATTGTCTTATATACAAGGATAAGGATCCTGGATCCTTTATCCTCATTTCACTTGAATCTGAGTTTTACAGAAGCTTTAGGTATCCATAACAAAGGATTGGGTATCCACAGAAGTATCCAGTTATTTGGGCTTGACCCTAGTTATTTGGGCTTGACCCCAGTTATATGGGCTTGACCCCAATTATTTGGGCTTGACCCCAGTTATTTGGGCTTGACCCCAGTTATTTGGGCTTGACCCTAGTTATTTGGGCTTGACCCCAGTTATTTGGGCTTGACCCCAGTTATTTGGGCTTGACCCCAGTTTTTGGGCCTGTCCCCAGTTTTTGGGCCTGTCCCCTGTATCGCCAGCAGGGCACGATGATCCTGGTACAGTTCATGGCAATGGGACCAGTACTCGCTTTAGGGGCTGACAATTTCATTGTACTGGCTATATCCGGGATCTTACGTATAATGGTAGACGTACCATACATCCGTTCCTAAGGTTTCTAACGTTTTCACATTAGCTAAGGTTTTGGCATTTTCATGTCACTAAGTTTGGATAGTCGCCAGTGAGGGCCATACTCTAGTTTACACACGATCCTTTGGGCTTGTCCCCAGTTATCCTTTGGGCTTGTCCCCAGTTATCCTTTGGTCTTGTCCCCAGTATATTGGGCTTGTCCCCAGAATTGTTGGGCTTGTCCCTAGTTACTAACTTTTCTCTTATATTGGCTTAGTCCCAAGTTGTATTCTGTTTCAGGCTTTCGAAGTTAAAAAGCTAAGGATCCTTGATCCTTACCTTCTACTAAGGTTTGTCTTTTGATTATCCTAATTCTAGCTGTTAAAGGTTAAGATCCTAACTTGGATTCTCAGGTATGATCCTAAAACACTTCAATTTTATTCATTATTTATAAGTGACCCTTATCCTTTGACAACAGAATTGATGATCCTTAAGTTACATAATTTTTCTGAATTTATAGACTATAGGATATTTGATCCTTGATCGTATCCTAAAACTTTTAAACATGATTTATTAAACCTTTGTTCTTTACTCACAAATTCAAACAAAATACACAACAACAGTTGAAAAGTAAAGAATTCATAAGGATAACAGCACAAGATAGCTAAAAGTTAAAGGTTTTATTTATTCATCCATAGTTAAACCCTTTAAGGTTGTCAAAATTACCTACCCCAAGCATCTACCAGCAATACGTGGCCCGTCCGCTGGGGTAGTGTTTTGGTCAAAAATTACCGAAGCAATTTAGTGATCAAATTAGTAATGTGAGGTAGTGTGCTAGAAAGTTTATAGAAAATATGTTTGTTGAGTTGTTTAGAAAATCAGTATTCAGGATACGGCTCAGGATATCGAGCTGTATCTGCGATCAAACAGTGAGCAAACGATAAGCAAAAAGTAAAGGAAATGACACGAGATGTACGAGGAAAGCCCTTGATCAATCTAGATCGCCGGCATAAAACCTCGGGAGCTGACAATCGCAGCTGCCTTGTTCTTCTTATTGCTTTGAACTTCAGGATACAGTGCAGGATATGGACCAGATCGCTAAGTGTTACAATGCCTTTGTATGAAAGTGAAAATTGCTAGAGAGCAAGTGTTATAGTGTAGCGAGTGTGATTGTGATGTCCTAGTTGATCTGGTATACCCACCTATTTATAGTAATGAATTACAAACAATAATCCCTACAAATATGGGCTACTCCGAATATTCCATTATGAACGTTATTGACCGAGTAATACGGCTTCAACGTCTTCATTTGAACGACTTGGACCGAGTCTTCCGCGGAATAAGTCTTGTGAACGTTGTTAGCTTCTATCCCACGTACCTGCACGTAATCCATTAGTAATCCCGAGGATACCATTCAGGATGTTACCAATATCCTGAACCAGCATCCCGGATGTAAACAGATACTACATAAACAAGATATAGATCAAGATATTTTCCAGGATATGGGCTCAGAATTTCACCCATAACAATTGTCCCCAAAAATGTTACCATTTGATATCCTAACGGTTACATTTTTTCACGGTGGCCAAGGCAATTAAGAGATAAGACTATTGATGTGATAGCTTTCAACCACCCGGCCTATATTTACTCATCATACCCTATATCTTCTCATCCTCATCTCCTTTTTTACCCACAATCGACAAGAAAAAGGTAATATTCTCTCTCTCATCTTCATAACCATCTTTTATCTTTCTCCGGCAAGAATTCAGGCGACCAAATGCCCAGGCAGACGAGGTCCAGTTCAGGCGATTCTGCTCCCACATTCATCCAACAAAATCTTCTCCAAGAACCGGAGAATGAAACATGCACCTTTGACAGTGCTCATCTGTCGGCCTTAAAATCCTCCGGTATCTTTCCGGAAGGAACTATTTTCCGACCTTTTGATAGAGAAATCCTGTCAGACATGGTTTCCAACGAGTGGATTTGTTTCAATGCTTTCCCCTTTACCTTAGGGTTACGATTCCCCTTTCCGGACTTCATCACCGAGTTTTTTAATATCACCAAAATTTCTTTCAGCCAAACCATGCCAATGCTTTGGCGTGTTTTGTCTGTTTTGGACCAAATCAAGAGAAACCACATACCTGACCTTTCCGTCCATGATCTCCCTTTAGCCTACAAGCTTAGATGCCATGGCTCATCTAGGTTTCTGTTTTATTCTAGTTCCGGTCCCCCATTGATACTTCGTGCCACCAGGAACGAGGATGGTTGGCAATCCAAGTTTTTCTTCGTAAAAAGGGATTCAATCCCTGGTGGAACGGATTATCCGATGAGATGGTTAAGAAAGGGTAGGACTTAGGGTTTAAGAATGATCCTGTCTCTTATCCTGTCTCATATTCTGGACTAACAAATTTTCATTTTTGTGCAGCTGATTTCAGGAAGATTGCACCTCCTCTTGCTAATTCTCAAGAAAGAATAGACGCCATCAGACTCCTTCCAGAGGCAGAGAGAAGTTTCAATCCATCTCCACCGACTCCAAGCCCTCTTTCAAGTGCCAACATGTCTGGTAAGGATCCTGCAAGATATCCTGCACACATATGTTTTTTATCTGTTATTCATAGGAGGGATTTAGAATTTACTCCCTGTGCGCAGATTCCAGCAAAGTCCCAGTCTATCTAGACCTTGATGAACTTGACAGCTATCCAACTTCAGCCATAGTCAAGAAGGAGACTCTTGCTGCTACTAGCTCCAAGCCACTCCCGGCTCCCAATGCCAATCCAAGAACCCGTGCTTCCGCAGCGAAAAAGAGGAAGGGTCTTGAAGTCAGTGCTCCGGGCTCAGAAGGGTTCTCCTATGATGAACTCAGCTTCTCTGATTCCTTAGAGCCAATGACATCCTTCCTTAACAAGGTAATATCCTGACGCATATCCTTTATGTATATCCTGCACATATATCCTGCACATATATCCTAACAGGATATCCTGGTAGGATATCTTGGTCAACATACATTCTAACTTTATACCTGTAATTGATGTGCAGGGCCTCCAGCATTTGCTCCACTTGTATAATGACGCTTGTGGTACCGTGGCACTTCATGAAGCCAGAATCAAACAACTCGAAAGCACCGTTGCTGACCAAGGTGCCATTGCTGAAGCGAAGAGCCGGCATTACGAAAGCTTGCTGAAGAAGGTCACCCAAGACGCTGAGGTCAAACTTGCCACCGTTCAAATGGATCATGATCAGGCCCTGATCAACTTCCGAGAGGGAATCAAGGCTTCTGCTATCGTCTCCCTGCTACAAGCACGCATCAAGATGGCCTACGAGGCCAAGGAGACGGGCCTTGTTTGTCCATCTTGGCCAGTCGAATCCTGGGTGGCCAAGTTAAAGGAGCTCGGAGGCAAAGCTGTGCCATTTCCTTCTGAAGCCGGTGAGTCTTCTAAGTCAGCAGAGGTGGTGGTCCAGGCTGGAGACAAGAAGGATGCTGGAGCTGATACTGGGATGGACATAGGTCAGGATGCTGCGCAGGATGCTGGTCAGGATGCTGGAGTGGAGAAGTCTGAGAAGGTTGGAGGTGATGCCGCTGTGTGAGGGCATTTAGGTGGGCGATGACGGATATACGTGCCAAGGCCAGAGCCCACCTTTTTGAATTTGAATGTTGGTTTGTAGTCCCATAAACAATTTACTTTTCTGCACCTGAACAATTTACATTTCCTGCATGCTTTTTAAACAATACAACAGTTGAAGGTGGATGGGTCTCGGTTTGAGATAAAGCCTTAAACTGTTGGGTAAATATGGTAATGAACTATTAGTGCTCTTAGTGGATGGGCCCTGTTTTGAGGTGAAACTAAGAGCACACCTTTTGGCATGTTAATAATATGACTATCCTTTTGACTTTATTACTGTTGTCATACAAATTTTACTTGTGAAAATTGTTTGGTTTGAACATTCTCAGGAACATATATCATAAATGTATCCTGGGAGATATCCTGAAAGATATCTTGAAAAGGATATTGAAATATAACCCATAAATTGTCCAAACAAAAAGGAGAGATCATACCAGAGATTCTTAGAGAATCAATTCCAATCCTTTATCATAAGTTTGTCCCTAGTGCATACTTATAAACTTGGATCCATAACGTATGTCCCCTGTGTTTGCCAAAAACACCAATGTATTTACATTTTGATTCAAATGAATACCGAATACCTCAGGGCAAAACCCATGATATCCTGAAATGAATCCTTAGCATATTTGGGATAAACCCTGATATCTGGGGATAAACCCTAAATTTCATGCGCTACAGGCGAGAGTGTATAAACTCCAATTCTTAGAAAGGTGAAAACCTTTAAACCTTTGAGAGTATGAAAATACTCTTTCGTGAGAGAGGGTGATCAATCCTCATATACCTTTAGGATCCAGGATATAGCCAACAGAAACGAAATTGTCAGCCACTTTTACATGAACTGGTCCCGCTACCTTGAACTATACCTAGATAACTTGCGCTCCAGGCGAGGTGTTTAAACCCAATTCGAAAGAAAGGTGAATACCTTTAAACCTTTGAAGGGACCAGGATCCCTTAAACGTGAGAGAGGGGGCCAATCCTCTGATCTTTTGATTTATCCTGGAGCTATATCCTGAAACATATCCTGCAAAACAATTGTAAACTAAGGTGGGTGTTAGCTTGGCTAACACCCCTCCGATGCTTAAGTCAGTAGTGGGTTCAAGACAATAAACAAAAATATATTTAAAAATAGAATACATACCATTCCGAGATAGAAAATAAATTCTACTCTTACTTGAAATAAAGCTTCAAATGTATTGCATTCCAGGATCTTGGTAGCATATCCCCTTCCATATTTCTGAGTCGATATGATCCTTTCCCTGCTTCAGACTCGACTTCATAAGGTCCTTCCCATTTAGGAGCTAGCTTGCCATCGGCAGGATTAGTGGTATTTTGAAAAGCTTTTCTTAGCACCCAATCACCAACTCGAAATCTTCTAGTCCTTATGTTCTTGTTATATGCTCTGGATATTCTTTGCTGATATGCTGCCATCCTTAGCCTTGCTGCGTCTCTTTTTTCGTCTATAGTATCCAAATCTTGACATAAGGCTTCAGGATTCTGTTCAGGATCCTGTAAGATAGATCTTGCAGTAGGTATCACCATTTCCGTTGGAATCATCGCCTCCGCTCCGAATACTAAGGAGAATGGGGTTTGGCCGGTTGCATTTTTTACCGTTGTCCTGTCAGCCCATAAAACAAAGGGTAATTCATCTGCCCATCTTCCTTTTTTGGCTCCAAGTCTCTTCTTTAAGTTATTCACTATTATCTTGTTTGAAGATTCAGCTTGTCCATTCGCTTGAGGATGTACCGGAGTAGATGTGATCATTTTGATTCCCCAACTCTTGCAAAAGTCGGTAGTCCTTTTGCTTATAAACTGGGACCCATTATCACAAATGATCTCTGCTGGCACTCCAAACCTAGTCAGGATATTCCTCTTTATGAAGGATACTACTTCTTGGTCTCTAACTTGGACAAATGCTTCAGCCTCAACCCACTTGGAGAAATAATCTGTCATAGCCAACATAAAAACTTTTTCCTCCCGGAGCTTTTGGTAACTTCCCTACTATATCCATCCCCCACTTCATGAATGGCCAAGGGGAAACTATAGGATATAATGGTTCAGCTGGTTGATGTAGTATGTTACTATGTCTTTGACATGCATCACATCTTCGAGCATATTCTGCAGCATCTTTCCTCATTGTTGGCCAATAATATCCTGTCCTTAATACTTTCGAGAACAATGATCTGCCCTGTTTTGGTCAAAAAATCTGATGAGGATATTGCAACCAAACTCTTTGTTTCGGGGAATGATGCTTAAAATGTGTAACAGCGATGAGGATCACTTCAATGTAAATTGCACAAACAACACAAGGATTTATACGGGGAAAAAGCCCTTGATCAAGAGTTGATCTCCGGCACAAAAAACCCCGGGTGATGGAAACTACCGATCACCAAGCTCAAATAAATGAATAAATGTTTACAACTTCGGATAGTAACGAGCTAGGTACAAGGATCACTATCGTGAAATGTGTATAAGTGAGTGAAAATGAATGAATGTTCGTCGAGAGCTTCAAGTGTACGAGTATACGAGTGTGTGTAGCTGCAAAAATGGCTAAGTGTTTTTCTACTAGCTCGTTACCCCTTTTAAATTAGAAAGAATCTACTCTAACTAACTATCCGACTTTCGTGCCAAGCTTCCACGTTCTCCACAACGTCCATTTTTAGCCAAGCACGTGCGGGATAGTTCGGGAATATTCTCCAGGAATGTCGCCAAGACTTGGTCCAACTTGTTACTCCTGCAAAACAATACGAAACACAAGTGAACAATTGTTAGTATGAGGATCCTTAAGGTGATCCATGATCCTGATCCTGAAGCTCTTCTGAGGATCACTATCTGTCACAGAAATAAGGATCACTAAAGAGGATAATAGCTAAGGATCACGGGTCATTTAGAAATCCACCCCTAACAATTGCCCCCAAAATATAAGGAGTTAAATTGTAAATATGTGAGTTATATTTTGTTGATCTTATCCGCAACTAACTAACGGATATATAGCCGTTAAAATAGAACTAGCCGTTGCGATCATGACATCACGGAAGTGACTACCCTGCAGAATCATAATTATAAATAGAGATATAGATAGGATCATCATGCATTCAAATTCGAAAGAGACTCCCTTTAAATTCTCAGTCGACGATCAACCAGGTAATTCTTTCTCCTCTTTCTCCCTTCTTACTCTGTTTTTCTTTCTTTATCACCACCGCTTTGAGAATGTTGCTCCGAAGCTCACCGGGCAAGGATCACAAAAAGAACAGTCCTTTGAAGAGTCAAAAGATCATCAAAGACTCAGTGAACGAAAGGTGTTGCTTTAATGATGTACAAATAGATAACATCCGTCACCGTTTTCCGGCGAATGCCTTTTTCAAACCCTTCGATCCTACTGTCCTGAGCGACTATGTTTCAGAAACATGGGTTCCCTTTCCAGTTACCCCATTTGCCATAGGATACACCTATCTTTTCCCAGAATTTACACAATCCTTCTTTTCTCTTACCGGCATCTCTTACATCCAAGCCATGCCGATGATTTGGAGGGTTTTGTATACCCTGGAGAGGATCATCGAGTAGGAGGGCATTGATTTAGGCATGTCAGAGCTGACACAATTGTATGATGTTACCACCTTTGGATCCCACCGTTATTTGTTCAAACGAAAACCCGGTGCAGAACATCCCCTTCTTAAAGTCACCAAGAATGACAAAGATTGGAAACGTCGCTTCTTCTTTGTAAGAAGGGATACCATTCCAGATGGAAAGCATTTACCAAGGGAGTGGTCCACCAATGGTAGGACAGAGGATCCTGAGAAGGATCACCAGGTAGTCTTGTTTTTGTAATAGGATCACTAACCCTTTTTGTCTTGTATCATGCAGCTATTTCTGTCTCACACATCATCACATCACCTGAAACCAAGGATAGGATCGCTGCTTTTTGGAAGCTTGATCCTGAAACAAGGACATTCAAGATAGACACCCAAGACTCACAAGAAGTATCCTCAGGTTCCATTACCATGTCAAGTAAGTATCCTGCCTTTTACATAGTTTGAATATTAAAATAAATAAATAAATTGAAATAGGATAAGGATACTCATCTTGCTTTGAATGTGTAGGCGCTGGAAAATCTGCCAAGCCTGTATCCCAGTTCAACACGGCTGACCTTGATGTCGTACGATCCAGGAAGAAAAGATCCACTACCAGTCCTAGCATCTCCATTCCAAAGGCACCCTCTAAAGGAAAGGGTGTCAAGAAGAGGAAAACTTCTGATGCCGAGGATCTTCAAGGCCTACCACTGATCCGCCACCAGTTCCTTGAATACTTCAATGATGTAAGGATCCTTAATTCTGCCTAGGTATCCTACTCGTACGAGGATCACTTGATCTTGAACTGCTTTATCCTTTTCTTTGCAGAAATTTGCTGAGATTGAGGATTACGTGGGTAATGTTGAGGAGCAGGACAAGAAAATTGCTGACCTCCAACAGGTTGCCGTGCTCAAGGACCTTGCACTTGCTGATCTTCGGAAGGAACTCCAAGATGAGAAGACCAAGACGGCTAAGCTTCTAATTGACCTTGACTATGAGAAGCATGATCTCATAGAAAATGCTAAGGTCTCCGCCGCCATCACGATGTATCAGACAAAATTGAAGATGGCCCAGGAAGCTCAAGATCCTAGTTTTGACAAAAGCAGCTGGGATGTTGAGGGCTGGAAGGCAAGGTTGGCTGATCTTGAGGATGATGAGGAGGAGGCTACTGAGGTCTTGGCGATTGAGGCAAGTGGCAGTGGAAAGGATCTGATAAAGGATACCGCAGCTGGAGGGGAAGAGGATGCAGCGAAGGCATAGGCTGCATGGATGGGCGATGAAGGACATTTCTAGACGTAGCCGGAGCCCATTTTTTAAGTTTAATAGTTTGTTTTGGTTATGGTGTTTTTTGCTGAACAATGATGGGTTGTACTTGAACAATAGGTTTTAGGATTAAGGATCATGTATGATCCTTTGGACAATAGGCAGGATTGCAATTGGTGGAGGGATGCTCTGTTTGGGGGATGAAGCCATTGTGATCCTGCCGCCTTTATATTCTTGCACTACTTTCGAACTTATTATCATGGACACCCTTTACCTACCCCAGCGTACGGGCCACGTTTTGCTGGTAGATGCTCGGGGTAGGTAATTTTGACAACCTCTTAAGGGTTACTACTTTGTTAATAAAAACTTAACCTTTTGTCGCTTATCTTGTGTTGTTATCCTTGTGTTTCCTAGATTTTCCTTTGTTTTGATGCATATTCATTGAACAAATAATTTTGAATAAGTCAAATTGAAAATACTTAGGATATGATCCATGATCAGATATCCTTTAGTTAAAGAATCTCAGAAAGCAATATGTTTTAAGGATCACAAGTCTAGTTGTCAAACTTTAGGGGTTATTCAAATAAACAATGAATAGAATTAAAAATAGTTAAGGATCATACCTGAGGATCCAAGTTAGGATCCTAACCATAATAAGGATAACTACAAGATAAACCTTAGAATAAAGTAAGGATCAAGGATCCCTAGTTGCCTATCTTCAAGAACCTGAAATAGAGCATAACTTGGGACTAAGCCAACATAAGATAAGAGTTAGCAACTGGGGACAAGCCCAAGGATAACTGGGGACAAGCCCAAGGATAACTAGGGACAAGCCCAAGGATCGTATGTAAACTGGAGTATGGCCCTAACTGGCGACTATCCAAACTTAGTGACATGAAAATGCCAAAACCTTAGCTAACGTGAAAACGTTAGAAACCTTAAGAACGGATGTATGGTACGTCTACCATTATACGTAGGATCCTAAGCATAGCCAGAACAATGGAATTATCAGCCCCTAAAACGAGTACTGGTCCCAATGCCTTGAACTATACCAGGATCATCAAGCGCTACAGGCGGAACTGGGGTCAAGCCCAAGGATAACTGGGGTTAAACCCAAGGAACGGATTGCTTCTGCAGATAACCAATGTTATGCAAAGGATACCTGAACTTTCAAAACTTAAACTCACGTGAGAGATGGATAAAGGATACATGATCCTTATCCTTATATGAGAAAATAAAGAAATAAAATAGTTTAAGTTTAGGATATTACCTAAGTTAGGATCACCGATACTTTGAGGATCCTTCAAGGATATCCCTATCGTGAGGATCATCTGTACCACTAGGATCCTGCTCACATGAAATATTTCTTCAAATGGACAGCATTCCAAGCTCTTGGTAGCAAATCACCTTCCATGGTTAGCAATCTATATGCCCCCTTTCCTGCTTCAGCTTCGATTAAATAAGGGCCTTCCCACTTTGGAGCCAATTTTCCATCAGCAGGATTGGTGGTATTCTGAAATTCTTTCCTTAATACCATATCTCCAACTTGAAACCTCCTGATCCTGACATTTTTGTTGTAAGCACCAGCCATTGATAACTGGCCATCCTTATCCTAGCCATATCCCTGATTTCTTCAATAGTATCCAAGTCTTGAGCCAAGTTTTCATTATTTTCCTCAGGATCACGAGTACTTGTTCTAGCAGTTGGTACCACCATTTCTGTTGGGATCACCGATTCTGCCCCAAACACCAAAGAGAATGGTGTTTGACCAGTAGCATTCTTAGGGGTTGTCCTATCAGCCCAAAGCACATAGGGTAGTTCTTCTGCCCATTTCCCTTTCTTGGATCCAAGCTTCTTCTTCAAATTGTTGATGATGATCTTGTTGGATGATTCTGCTTGACCATTAGCTTATGGGTGGACTGGTGTTGATGTTATCATCTTAATCCCCCAGCTGTCACAAAAGTTAGTGGTTCTGCCCCCAATAAATTGGGAACCATTATCACATATAATCTCAGAAGGAATTCCAAATCTAGTTATAATATTTCTTTTAATAAAGGATATAACTTCCTTTTCTCTGACTTGGGCAAAAGCTTCAGCCTCTATCCACTTGGAAAAGTAATCAGTCATAGCAAGCATGAATACTTTTCCACCAGGTGCCTTAGGGAGCTTACCAACTATATTCGTACCCCATCTCATGAATGGCCAAGAGGAGGATATAGGATGTAATAATTCAGCTGGTTGATGAAGGATATTGTTGTGCCTTTGACAAGGATCACATCTCTTAGCATACTCCACAGCATCTCTCTTCATGGTTGGCCAGTAGTATCCTGTCCTCGGGATCCTTGAGAATAATGCCCTGCCCCCAGTGTGGTTTCCACAATCTCCTTCATGGAAGTCTTTTAAAACTTCTTGGATTTCAGGATCCTCAATGCATCTCAAGTATGGTCCTGCAAGAGATCGTCTATACAACATGTTGTTTAAAATTGTGAATTCAGATACCTTAGATTTGAAAGCCCTAGGGTTTTCTCCTGTAGGAATCTCTCCATGTTGTAAGTATCTCATAATTGGTGAGATCCATGATCCTGATCCTGAATGGGATTGATTATCCTCACAAGGGATAATTGCAGAATCATTTCCTATCTCCATAGCCTCGTGATCCTCGATAGCCGGGGTCAGGATATGGATAATAGGGATCTTGATATCCTCCGGGATCTTCAAGGATGATCCTAAGTTAGCCAATGCATCAGCCTCTGTATTTTCTTCCCTTGGTACCTGCGTCAAACTAAAGGAAACAAAAGAGAGTGCCAAACTTTTGACTATCTCTAAATATTTGGTTAGCTTTTCACCTTTAACAGTGTAGGATCCATTAAAGTGGTTTGTAATTAATAATGAATCTACGTGTACCTCAAGATACCTGATCCCCATATGCTTTGCAATTTGCAAACCAGCAATTAAGGCTTCATATTCAGCCTCATTGTTAGTGGTTTGGAACTCACAACCTATAGAATGGGGTATTATGTCCCCCTGTGGCGATTTTAGTAGTATTCCAAGCCCTGTGCCTTTGACATTTGAGGATCCATCGGTATAGAGTATCCAAGGATCCTTGGTCTCCTCTAGCTGCTGGACTTCTAACTCAGCTTCTTCTTGTAAATCACTACTGAAATCAGCCACAAAGTCAGCTAATGCTTGGGATTTGATGGCTGTCCTAGGCTCATATCTTATATCATATGCACTCAGCTTCACTGCCCACTTAGCCATCCTTCCTGACATCTCTGGTTTCCTGAGGACATTCTTAATTGGAAAATTAGTTTTAACAATGATAACATAAGTTTCAAAATAATGTCTTAACTTAGTAGATGCCATAATTAATGCAAAAATAAGTTTTTCAAGGTGTGAATACCTGGATTCGGCATCAAGTAAACTTTTACTTACATAATAGACAGGATGTTGTGTACCTTCATAATCCTTAACCAGGACCGCACTTACTGCTTTTGAGGATACTGCAAGATACAAGGATAGCACATCGCCTTTTTCTGGCTTCATCAAGGCTGGGGCTGAGGATAGGTAATCTTTTAGGGCTCTTAAAGCATTTTCATGCTTCTCAGTCCACTCAAATTTCTTGTTCTTCCTTAGGATATCATAGAACTCTTTGCACTTCTCTGAGGATTTCGATATAAATCTGTTCAAAGCTGCTATCCTTCCTGTTAGCCTTTGAACATCCTTAGCATTGGCCGGAGATTTGATGTTCACTATTGCTTTGATTTGTTCCGGGCTAGCTTCAATGCCTCTCTTTGTCACCATATATCCTAAGAATTTACCTGCTTTAACACCAAAGTGACATTTTGAAGGGTTAAGTTTCATGTTATATTTGTCAAGGATATTGAATGCTTCCTCCAAGTCTCTTAGGTGATCCTCAGCTTTTAAGGATTTTACCACCATATCATCTATGTAAACCTCCATAGTTTGTCCAATCTGATCCTTGACCATCAAATTCACCAGCCTTTGATATGTTGCACCTGCATTTCTTAATCCGAACGGCATAGCAATATAGCAGTATATACCAGTTGGAGTCATGAAGGCTGTATCCTCTTGGTCGGATGGTTCCATTTGGATTTGTTGAAATCCAGATGAAGCATCCATAAAAGTTAACAGTTCATGACCCGCAGTTGCATCCACCATGGAGTCAATGTGGGGTAATGGGAAAGGATCCTTGGGACATGCCTTATTTAAATCGGTAAAATCGACACATACCCTCCACTTTCCGTTTTTCTTTTGAACAACAACCACATTGGCCAACCATCTTGGATACTTGACCTCCCTAATCATACCTGCCCGGAGCAATTTCTCTACCTCTTCCTGGATAATGGCATTCCTTTCCGGTGCAAACTTCCTTCTCCTTTGATGGATTGGTTTGAAGGATCTGTCAATGCCGAGTTTGTGAGTGATAACATCTTTGGATATACCAGTCATATCTTCGTGTTTCCATGCAAAGGTAGTCTTTCTCCTTTTGAGGAAGGATACGAGGTCTTCTTTCATTTCGCCAAGGATCCCTGATCCGATATAGATTTTGGATTCAGGATCATCAGGATCCATGAGGATTTCTACCACATCCTGCTCTCCTGCCTCCAAGACATCCCTTGGAGGATACTTTGATTGCTATTGC
Source organism: Helianthus tuberosus (assembly GCA_030545235.1). Lineage (NCBI taxonomy): Eukaryota > Viridiplantae > Streptophyta > Magnoliopsida > Asterales > Asteraceae > Helianthus > Helianthus tuberosus. The sequence continues at coordinate 103,344,961 of CM060357.1, read as the reverse complement.
TCCCTTGACTTCGAGGCTGGTTTCATCGATGAAGTGTAGCAATTCTTAGCCTCCTGCTGATCACTATCAATCTTCACTACTCCCCAAGGACTAGGGAGCTTCACACATTGATGGTATATAGATGGGACTGCTTTCATATCGTGTATCCAAGGCCTGCCAAGGATAATATTACAACAAGACAAACAGTCAATAACACAAAATTTTTGATAAGAGTGTAGGCCTTCAATGTATATTGGGAGTTTAATGTCCCCCAGGGTATTCTTAGTTTCGCCACTAAATCCCACGAGCACGGAGGATCTTGGTATGATATCAGATTCAGGGATACCCATCTTCTTTAGAACATCAAGCTGGATAATGTTCACTGAACTTCCTCCGTCTATAAGGATCCTGCGGACAAAATGGTTAGAAATAAAAAGAGTAATAACTAAACCATCGTGATGAGGATCCTGGATATCAACACGATCATCCTCATCAAAGGTTATGACTTTTCCTTCGGAGACACTTGATGTTCGAACAGGTCTTTCTCCATTATCCATTATAGTTTCCTTTGCATGCCTTTTAGCTGCTGAGAAGGATGTGCCGCAAATGTCTGATCCTCCAGAGATAAAGTTTATCACTTGTGCATCTGCTGGAGGGGCCGGAGCCTTCTCAGGGATCCTTTCAGGATCCTGAGTCCTTGACTTTTTTCTTCCCAACAATTCTTTTAGGTGCCCCTTGCTCAACAAGTATCCAATTTCCTTTCTTAGTGCAATGCATTCTTCTGTGAGATGCCCAAAATCTTCATGGTATGCACACCACTTCGATTTATCCTTAGTTGCAGCTGGCCTATCATTTTTCTCGGCCATCTAGCTTTATCACCTAGGTTCTGCATAGCAAGGATTAATTCATTGTTATTAACACAAAAACAATATTCAGAAATTGGAGGATAATCTTCATCATCCTCTTCTTGATCAATGGAATGCACGTTCTGGTTATCCGATCTGTTATAGGATTTGAACTTGTTGTTCCTGAATGTGGATCCTTGCTTATCCTGCTTTGAGGATCCTGCTAACCTCTCCTGGATCCTCTTATCGTCCTCTAGCCGGATGAACCTAAGTGCTCGTGTTCTTACCTCATCTAAGTTCCTGCATGGTGTCATAACAAGATCATCATAGAACAATGAATCCCTAAGCAATCCCATTTTGAAGGCCTCAACAGCCGTGGCTATATCTAAGTTGGGAATGTCTAAGGATTCTTTACTGAATTTGGTAATGTAATTCCTTAATGATTCATTATGACCCTGTGTTATCCTATATAAATCACTAGTTAATCGTTCAAATTTTCTACTACAAGAAAACTGATTATTAAACAAGTTAACTAGGTTAGCAAATGAGGTAATAGAATAGGGAGGAAGACTTAGCAGCCATTTGAGAGCTGATCCAGTAAGAGTGGATCCGAATCCCTTGCACAGGCATGCTTCCTTTAACCTTTCTGGAATTGGATTGATCTCCATCCTCTCCCTGTATTGTGCTATGTGTTCCTCAGGGTCTGTCGAACCATCATACAGCTTCATTGTTGGCACATGGAATCTCTTGGGTATCTCAGCATCACAGATTGGTGGTGCAAAACGAGATATCTTGTGGCTCCCATCTGCAATCTCTGGGATAGGTTTGACCACTCCTGGAACACTTGATATCATATCCTTTAACTTTTGCAATTCTCTGGCCATGGCATGATTGATACCTGGATCCTGCATAAGACCATGGTTAGTAGTATAAGAATTATTAAAAGTGTTACCTCCCATCGGATTCAGATTAGGAAGATTGGATGTTAATCCATATTGTTGAGGCTCTGGAATGATCGAGGGACCAGTAGAAGCATTGTTCTGCATTGGAATAAAATCTCCCTGATGGACATCTGAACTTCCTGTTTGCAAACTCTTCAAGGATCCTGGCATCTGGAAGGATCCCTGAAACTGAGACGATCCTGGAATGAAGGAGGATCCTTGAACCTGGGATGATCCTGGAACAAAGGAGGATCCTTGAACCTGGGATGATCCTAGAACAAAGGAGGATCCTTGAACCTGGGATGATCCTGGAACGAAGGAGGATCCTTGAACCTGGGATGATCCTGGAACGAAGGAGGATCCTTGAACCTGGGATGATCCTGGAACGAAGGAGGATCCTTGAACCTGGGATGATCCTGGAACGAAGGAGGATCCTTGAACCTGGGATGATCCTGGAACGAAGGAGGATCCTTGAATCTGCTGCAATCCTGAATACCCTCCTGAATTCGTGAGGGATCCCATATGCTGAGGGTAGGATCCCGCTGGCTGGAAATATGAACCTGATGCCTGGGTCATTGTTGTCGTTCCGTAGTGCACTCCTTTTGGTCCACCCACATATTGAACGTCCGGAGCCACTGATGTCTGAGAAGTAATCACCGGAGTATCAAAATTCAAGGATTTCGGCACCAGTGGGGAATGATCCTCTGCCGTTGTCTTTTGTTTCTTGAGATCTCCGATTTCTTTGAGAATCCTCTCATTGGTTTTATCCTGTTGCCGTATCTGATCCTTCATCTGCAAAATCAAAGTAAACATGTCACTAGTAGTGGGAGTGTAAGAAGCAGAAGAAGTTGGAGGTTTTGAGAAAATGGGAGTTGGTTTCTTCGCAGCATTCTCAGCATTCTTCTGGGATCCAGAAGGTGGTGGAGGCAAAGGAGGGACTCCTTGTGAAGAAGTGGATGATGGCATCAAATTTGAAGCATTCTTCGCTGAGGAAGCCATTTGCTTGGTTGTAGTGAACCGAAATGAGCACAGAAATGCGTATTTTTCTAAGGACAAAGCACCAATTGCCCCACGGTGGGCGCCAAACTGTTTTGGTCAAAAAATCTGATGAGGATATTGCAACCAAACTCTTTGTTTCGGGGAATGATGCTTAAAATGTGTAACAGCGATGAGGATCACTTCAATCTAAATTGCACAAACAACACAAGGATTTATACGGGGAAAAAGCCCTTGATCAAGAGTTGATCTCCGGCACAAAAAACCCCGGGTGATGGAAACTACCGATCACCAAGCTCAAATAAATGAATAAATGTTTACAACTTCGGATAGTAACGAGCTAGGTACAAGGATCACTATCGTGAAATGTGTATAAGTGAGTGAAAATGAATGAATGTTCGTCGAGAGCTTCAAGTGTACGAGTATACGAGTGTGTGTAGCTGCAAAAATGGCTAAGTGTTTTTCTACTAGTTCGTTACCCCTTTTAAATTAGAAATAATCTACTCTAACTAACTATCCGACTTTCGTGCCAAGCTTCCACGTTCTCCACAACGTCCATTTTTAGCCAAGCACGTGCGGGATAGTTCGGGAATATTCTCCAGGAATGTCGCCAAGACTTGGTCCAACTTGTTACTCCTGCAAAACAATACGAAACACAAGTGAACAATTGTTAGTATGAGGATCCTTAAGGTGATCCATGATCCTGATCCTGAAGCTCTTCTGAGGATCACTATCTGTCACAGAAATAAGGATCACTAAAGAGGATAATAGCTAAGGATCACGGGTCATTTAGAAATCCACCCCTAACATGCCCCCGGTGTGATTACCACAATCCCCTTCATGTATGTCCTGAAGTACTTCTTTGGCCTCAGGATCCTCCAAGCACCTCAAATATGGTCCTGCAAGAGATTTCTTATATAAAATATTATTTATAATAGTGAATCGTGATACCTTCATCCTAAATGCCTTAGGATTTTGATTTCCGGGGATGTGTCCTTCCTTAAGATATTTTATGATTGGAGCCGTCCAGGATTTAGGATCCTGTTCAGGATATTCCACTTCAGGATCCTGAATACCCGCTACTTCTTTATCCTGAGGATTCGTTGCAGGATATAAGACATGTAATATTGGTATTTGGGTCCCTTCAGGTGTCCTGATTGATGATCCCAAATTTGCTAAGGCATCCGCTTCAGCATTATCCTCCCTTGGTACCTGTTCAAGTGTAAAAACATCGAAATATCCTGCTAATTTTTTGAGAATATCAAGATATTCTATTAACTTCTCACCCTTAACTGCATAGGATCCATTAAAATGGTTAGTAATTAACAAATAATCAACATATACTTGTAAATTTTTGATATTCATGCTCTTAGCCAATTCTAATCCTGCAATTAAAGCTTCATATTCTGCTTCATTATTGGTAGCAGGAAACTCACACCTAATAGCCTGGGGTAATATGTCCCCCTGTGGCGATTTTAGTAGTATTCCCAATCCTACTCCTCTTACATTAGATGCACCATCAGTATATAATGTCCAGGATCCTGAGGATTCTCCTAACTGTTGAACTTCTAGGTCTACCTCATCCTGAATGTCACTACTGAAATCAGCCACAAAGTCAGCTAAAGCTTGAGACTTTATGGCATTTCTAGGTTCATATACTAAATCATAAGCACTCAATTTTACTGACCACTTGGCCATCCTGCCTGACATTTCTGGCTTTCTAAGCACATTTTTTTACAGGATAATTGGTTTTAACATGTATCCTATGTGTCTCAAAGTAGTGTCTAAGTTTCGTTGATGCCATAACTAATGCTAGTATTAATTTTTCTAAATGAGAGTACCTAGTTTCAGCATCTAACAAACTTTTACTAACATAATAAACAGGATATTGCTGACCTTCATGGTCTTTTATGAGAACGGCACTTACAGCATTCCCTGATACAGCAAGGTACAGGGATAGTGGTTCACCATTTTCAGGTTTCATCAACAGAGGTGCGGTTGAGAGATATCGTTTCAAATCCTGTAGGGTTGCTTCATGCTTCTCACCCCACTCGAATTTTTTGTTCTTCTTCAGGATATCATAAAAATCCTTGCATTTTTCTGAAGATCTTGAGATAAATCTATTTAATGCTGCCACTCGCCCTGTTAATCGTTGAACATCCTTCATATTTGAGGGTGATTTAATATCCAAGATGGCTTTAATCTGCTCCGGGCTTGCTTCTATTCCTCTTTTGGTCACCATATATCCTAGAATTTTCCTGCTCCTACTCCAAAATGGCACTTAGCAGGATTCAACTTCATATTATACTGGTCCAGGATATCAAACGCTCCTTTAATATCCTGGAGGTGATCCTGAGCTTTCTTTGACTTTACCACCATATCATCAATGTACACCTCCATGGTGTCCCCCAGTTTGTCTTTGAACATCATGTTTACCAATCTTTGGTATGTTGCACCTGCATTTTTCAAACCAAAAGGCATAGCTGTATAACAATAAATACCTGTTGGTGTCATGAAGGCAGTATCCTCCTGGTCAGAAGGCTCCATTTGGATCTGTTGAAATCCTGAGGATGCATCCATGAAAGTCAGCATTTCATGCCCAGCAGTGGCATCTACCATTGCATCAATGTGGGGAAGAGGAAATGGGTCTTTAGGACAAGCTTTGATCAAGTCTGTGTAATCTACACAGACTCTCCATTTCCCGTTTTTCTTCTGTACCACAACCACGTTTGCTAGCCACCTTGGGAACTTGACTTCTCTAATCATTTTGGACTTCAACAATCTTTCAACTTCCTCTTGAATAATCGTATTCCGCTCAGGAGCAAACTTCCTTCTTTTTTGTTGCACAGGCTTGAATGATTTATCAATTCCAAGGTTGTGAGTGATAACATCTTTGGATATGCCTGTCATATCCTCATGCTTCCATGCAAACGTTGACATCCTGCATTTTAAAAAGTTAATTAATTGCTCTTCAATATCCTGAGGGATATTGGTTCCCACGAGCACCGAAATATCGGGATTATCCTGGTCTAGGATAATTTTCTTCACATCCTGCTCCGGATCCTCCACGATATCCTGGGCCCGCGTCTTTAATTGCTATGCTGCACTAGGTTTGGTTGAGGATTTCATCGAGGATGAGTAGCATTCCTTCGCCTCCTGCTGGTCGCTATCAACTTTAACAACTCCCCAAGGGGTAGGTATCTTGATGCATTGGTGATATGTTGATGGAACGGCCTTCATATCGTGAATCCATGGTCTTCCCAGTATAATGTTATAGCAGGATAGAGAGTCCATCACACAGAAACGTTGTATCGAGTTGACTCCTTCAACGTATACCGGCAACTTTATCTATCCCACTGTGTTTCTAGCCTCTCCACTGAACCCAACAAGCACGGTAGACTTTGAAGTGATATCCATTGGAGATACATTCATTCTTTTAAGCGTCTCTAGTTGGATTATGTTGACGGAGCTGCCATTATCAACCAATATCCTGCGCACAAAATGGTTAGCCACATATAACGTTATTACCAGAGCATCATGGTGAGGATCCTGGACAGTATCCCTGTCATCAGCATCAAATGTGATCACTTTGTCAGTTGTAAGTGTAGTCATCCTGACAGGTTTGTCTCCCCTTTCGGCCTTAGCTTCTTTTGCATGTCTCTTTGCTGCCGAATACGAAGTTCCACAAATGTCGGATCCTCCTGAAATGAAGTTGATTATCTTGGCATCCGCGGGAGGTGATGCTGCTCGCTCAGGATCCTTCCCAGCATCCTGACCCTTATTCTTCTTTCTTCCTAAGAGATCTTTCAAATATCCCTTGCTTAGAAGATAGCTTATTTCTTTCCTCAGAGCGATGCAATCCTCAGTCATATGTCCGAAATCTTCGTGGAAAGCACACCATTTTGATTTGTCTTTCCAATCTGCTTTTTGTTGATTCTTTCGAGGCCATCTTGCCTCGTCCCCTAGACCCTGCATGGCATACATCAATTCAGGAATGTTAACAGAAAAGCAATATTCAGATAATTCAGGATACTCTTCAGGATCCTCATCTTCGACAGCATTCACTCTCTTGTTCTCATTTCTGCCATATGGCTTAGGCCGATATGACTTGAATGAGGATTCTGACTTCCTGTTAGTTGACTCATAAGTGTTGGATGAGTTCATCCTTTCTTGCATCTTTCTGTCATCCTCCAACCGAATATATCTTAGGGCCCTGTTCCGAGCTTCATCCAGGTTCCTGCATGGGTTCATTACAAGGTCTTGATAAAATTGAGAATCCTTTTGCAGCCCCATCTTGAAAGCTTGCACAGCTGTTGCAACATCAAGATGAGGAATGTCTAGTGATTCCCAGCTGAACTTGTTCACATAATCCCTAAGGGATTCCTGAGGCCCTTGTGTTATCCTGTAGAGATCACTTGTTAATTTTTCAAAGCTTCTACTACAAGAAAACTGACTATTAAATAAATTTACTAAGTGAGCAAAAGATGTAATCGAATGTGGAGGAACATTCAAGAGCCATTTCAAAGCTGATCCAGTCAAGGTTGAACCAAAACCCTTGCACAAGCATGCTTCCTTGAGATCCAGAGGGATAGGGTTAATCTCCATTCTTTCCCTATACTGAGCAATATGCTCCTCAGGATCCGTTGTTCCGTCGTAAAGCTTCATGTTGGGGGTTTGGAACCTCTTTGGAATCTCAACATCACAGATAGGATATGCAAAACGAGATATCTTGTGGCTGTCTTGAGACACTTCCGGGATCGGCTGGACCACCCCGGGTACACTTGATATCATGTCCTTCAACTTCTGAAGTTCCCTAGTAAGTGCTGATGTCACACCTGTATCCTGCAAGGATCCACTATTGTTAGTAGTATGAGTATTATTATTATTTGACATGTTACCCGTTGGAGGATTTTGCCCATATCCTGAAGCATATCCTGAGCTCCTTATGGTCGATATCCTGACCGAGGAGGGTATTTCAGGGGTATGATTCTGAGGAAGGCTGGGCACAATATTCCCCCTGTTATCCTCAGTATACACAGCTGAACTGAAGTTCAAAGTTCTGGGTTGTAATGGAGTGACAATATCCTCAGCAGATCTGATCGAGCCAGACTTCAGGAGTTGTATTTCCCTTAAAAGCATTTGGTTTGTCTCTTGCTGCTGCCTCATTTGTTCCTGCACACTTCCAAATAAGGTTAAAATTTCGTCGTTAGAAGCTAAAACAGGGGCAAATTCCTGAACACTGCGGGTTGGGATAATATCCTGAGGTCGTGTAGAGGCTGGCATTCTTGGAGGAGGTGGTGGAAGCACCGAACCTGTAGTAGCAGAAGTCGTAGCAGACACAGTAGAGGAACTCATGTTTGATCTTGAGGCCATTATGGACAATGTGGCAAAAAGTTTTGAAAATAGATAACCGATTAGCGATTTACCAAAAATTTTTATTAAAGAGAGCACCACTTGCCCCACGATGGGCGCCAAATTGTTTTGGTCAAAAATTACCGAAGCAATTTAGTGATCAAATTAGTAATGTGAGGTAGTGTGCTAGAAAGTTTATAGAAAATATGTTTGTTGAGTTGTTTAGAAAATCAGTATTCAGGATACGGCTCAGGATATCGAGCTGTATCTGCGATCAAACAGTGAGCAAACGATAAGCAAAAAGTAAAGGAAATGACACGAGATGTACGAGGAAAGCCCTTGATCAATCTAGATCGCCGGCATAAAACCTCGGGAGCTGACAATCGCAGCTGCCTTGTTCTTCTTATTGCTTTGAACTTCAGGATACAGTGCAGGATATGGACCAGATCGCTAAGTGTTACAATGCCTTTGTATGAAAGTGAAAATTGCTAGAGAGCAAGTGTTAGAGTGTAGCGAGTGTGATTGTGATGTCCTAGTTGATCTGGTATACCCACCTATTTATAGTAATGAATTACAAACAATAATCCCTACAAATATGGGCTACTCCGAATATTCCATTATGAACGTTATTGACCGAGTAATACGGCTTCAACGTCTTCATTTGAACGACTTGGACCGAGTCTTCCACGGAATAAGTCTTGTGAACGTTGTTAGCTTCTATCCCACGTACCTGCACGTAATCCATTAGTAATCCCGAGGATACCATTCAGGATGTTACCAATATCCTGAACCAGCATCCCGGATGTAAACAGATACTACATAAACAAGATATAGATCAAGATATTTTCCAGGATATGGGCTCAGAATTTCACCCATAACAGGTAGGTATAGGGTGTCCATTGTTAACAGGTTTTAAAGTGCAGGAAATAAAAGATGGCAGGATAACAAGTGGTTTCATCCCCCAAACAGAGGATCCCTCCACCACCTATTATCCTACCTATTGTCTTAGGATCCATGATCCATAACCCTAGAAACTATTGTTCAAAATACAACCCAACATTGTTTTAAAAACATCATAACCAAAAAACTTTTAAATCCTAAAAAATGGGCTCCGGCCACGTCTAGAAATATCCTTCATCGCCCATTTCAACAGCTCACACCTTGGCTGCATCACCACCAGCATCATCACCACCAGCCTGATCCTTTCCACTGCCACTTGCCTCAATCGCCAAGACCTCAGTGGCCTCCTCCTCATCCTCAAGCTCAGCTAGCTTCGCCTTCCAGCCCTCCTTGTCCCAAGTGGTCCTGTCGAAGTCAGGATCCTCTGCCTCCTGAGCCATTTACAGCTGGATCTTGTACATGGTGATAGCAGCAGAGACTTTAGCACCCTCCAGCAGGTCGTGCTTATCGTGATCAGCATTTATCTAGGCCATGACCACCTGCTGCTTTGCCAAATTCAGATCCTTCTCAAGGCGAGAGATGGTCTCGTCCTTAGCCAAGAAGATCTTTTGGAAGTCCCTTTGCTTCTGGTCAGCTTCCTCAGTATAAGCATCCAACAGCATCTCAATCTCGGCAAATTTCTGCAAAAAGTCAAGGTATAGTTAAGGATCACATGATCCTCAAGTGGGCAGGATAATGAAGCATACTGGGTGATCCTTACCTCAGCAAAGTATTCTTGGAACTGGTGGCGAATAAGAGACAAGCCTTCAAGATTGTCAGTTTCCGAAGCTTTCCTCTTCTTTCCCTTGGAGGTGGTAGGCTTAGGGACTATGGTGCTTGGGCTAGCAGCAGTCTTCTTCCTCCCAGACCTGGGAGCAACAGCAGTGAGATCGGTGACACTGAAGCGGGTGGCAGATCTTGAGGATTTTCCAGCACCTATCCATCCAACACAAAAGATAAGTATTCTTGTTTTATTCACGTTTTAACATTTAATTATATACAAACATGGATACTTACTTGACATTGTGACAGAGCCTGAGGATACTTCTTCTTGAGAATCCTTGGTACTTGCTTGAAATGATCTTATAGCAGGATCAAGACTCCGGAAAGCAGCAAGCTTTTCCTTCGTTGCAGGTGTGGTAATGATGTGTGAAACAGAAATAGCTACAAAATTGAAACAAAGGGGTTAGTGATCCTCAGAGGAGACAGGGTATCCTATGATCCTTCTATAAGGATCCTCTATCCTACCATGAGTGGCCCATGTTCTGGGGAGATCCTTCCCATTAGGGATAGAATCCCTCCTGACGAAGAAAAAACGTTTCTTCCACTTGTTATCATTCTTGGTGGTTTTCAAGATTGGATGAGGTTCACCGGGTTTATGTTTGAATACAAAACGGTGTGAACCATGGCTTACAAGGTTGTATAGTTCAGACAAATCTGAAATTCCCAACTCCATATCCTCCTGCTCGATGATCCTCTCAAGGGTAAACAGAACCCTCCACATCATTGGCATAGCCTGGATGTAGGATATGCCGGTAAGGGAGAAGAAAGATTGGGTAAAATCAGGAAAAGGGTAGGAGTATCCTATCGAGAATGGGGTGACTGGAAATGCAACCCATGTTTCAGAGACGAAATCACTCCGGACGGTAGGGTCAAAGGTTTTAAAAACAGTGCTCGCCGGAAAGCAATGGCGAATCCTGTCGATCTCAGGATCAGTAAAGCAGCATCATTCCTTCGGAGAGTCTTCGATGATCCCTTGGCTTTTTAAGGGACTGTCTTTTTGATGATCCTTAGCAGGGGATGATCTTAGCTTCATTGTGATTCGAAGATTTGAAAGAAAAAGAAACAGAGTAAGAAGGAGAAGAGAAAGAGGAAAGAGAAGTACCTGCTTGATCTTCAAATGTGGATTTAAAGGGAGTCTTGCTCGAATTTAAATGCACAATGAACCTTATCTCTAACTTCAATTTATAATCATGATTCTGCAGGGATGTCGCTTCAATGACGTGAGATTGGTAACGGCTAGTCATATTATAACGGCTATATATCCGTTGGTTTATTACGGATAAGATCAAGAAAATATAACTCGGCAATTTACACTTTACTCCTTATATTTTGGGGGCAATTGTTAGGGGAGGATTTTCTAAATCCTAAGGATTACGGGTCCTTAACTGCTCTCAGGATCATGGATCCTCAATTCTGTTTGAATTAAGGATCCTCAGCAGGTATCGCAGGATCAGGATTTAGGATCACTGTTGTTATCCTACTGCTAACAATTGTCTTCCTTGTACGTAAACTTGTTTTGCAGGAACGAGAGCATGGACTAAGTCTCACCGAAGTTCCTGGAGTATATTCCCTTAATATTCCGCACGTGCTTGACCATTGTGAACGTTATGGAGATCGTGGGGAGAGTGCACAAATTGCGGATAGTTAGTTAGACTAGTTAATTTCTAATTTAAAATGGGGATGACAAGCTTGATAGAACACTTAGCTAATTTTGGCATACACACACATTCGTAACAGCTCTCAGTCAGCTCTCAAGCAATACTTGGCGATTTCATACACTTTTTTGCACATTAAACACTAGTGATCCTTGTAACAAGCTTGTTATCATCCCGAGTTGTAATCTTAATTTTGTATAATCTTAGTTGGTGATCGGTAGTTTCCATCACCCGAGGTTTTTTGTGCCGGAGATCAACTCTTGATCAAGGGCTTTTTCCTCGTATAAATCTCTGTGTCATTTGTTCATTACATTTCTGAGTGATCCTTAATATTGTTCATTGATTCAAGCATCACACCTCACAACAGAAAGTTTGGTTGCATTATCTTTGCTTGATTTTTGACCAAAACACTTGCCATGACATATTACTTTTCCAAGTGGATAGAAGCTGAAGCCTTTGCTTAAGTCAGAGAAAAAGATGTGATATCCTTTATTAAAAGAAACATTATTACCAGATTTGGTATTCCTTCTGAAATTGTTTGTGATAATGGATCCCAATTTATTGGGAATAGAACTACTAACTTTTGTGACAGCTGGGGGATTAAGATGATAACATCAACACCAGTCCATCCACAAGATAATGGTCAAGTAGAATCATCCAACAAGATCATCATCAACAACTTGAAGAAGAAGCTTGGATCCAAGAAAGGAAAATGGGCAGAAGAGCTACCTTATGTGCTATGGGCTGATAGGACAACTCCCAAGAATACTACTGGCCAGACTCCATTTTCTTTAGTGTTTGGAGCAGAATCAGTGATCCCTACAGAGATGGTAGTCCCTACTGCAAGAACAAGCATCTGTGATCCTGAAGGAAATGCTGAAAACTTGGTTCAAGACTTGGATACCATAGAAGAACTCAGGGATTTGGCAAGGATAAGATTGGCCAGTTATCAACAAAGGATGGCTGGAGCTTATAACAAGAATTTCAGGATCAGAAAGTTTCAAGTTGGTGACATGGTGTTAAGAAAAGCATTCCAAAATACCACAAATCCTGCTGATGGCAAGTTAGCACCAAAGTGGGAAGGCCCCTATCTTATTGAAGCTGAGGCAGGAAATAGGGCATATCAATTATTAACAATGGAAGGTGATTTGCAACCAAGAGCTTGGAATGCTGTCCATTTGAAGAGATATTTCATGTAAGAAGGATGTAGGATCCTTGGCTGTCTTCATATCTGGTATCCATAAAGGATCCTCAAAGGATAGATGATCCTCATTCTGGTAATGATCTGATTCTAATTTATCTAATCCTTTAATTTATTTTATTACAAGGAGAAGGGTCCAGGATCCTTTATCCTTTTTTCACTAAGTTCTGAGTTTTGCAGAAGATTGATGTATCCTTGACAAAGGATCAAGTATCCACAGAAGTCTCCTAAGTTTTATGGGCTTGTCCCCAGTTTTTGGGTTTATCCCCAGTTTTTGGGTTTATCCCCAGTTTTTCGGTTTATCCCCAGTTTTTGGGCTTGTCCCCAGTTTAAGGTATCCACTACCTTCGTCAGTAGCGCACGATGATCTTGGTGCAGTTAAAGGCAATGGGACCAGTACCCGCTTTAGGGGCTGAAAATTTCATTGTACTGGCTGTATTCAGGATCCTAATTATAATGGTAGACGTACCATACGTCCGTTCCTAAGGTTTCTAACGTTTTCACGTTAGCTAAGGTTTTGGCATTTTCATGTCACTAAGTTTGGATAGTCGCCAGTGAGGGCCATACTCCAGTTTACACAAGATCCTTTGGGCTTGTCCCCAGTTTTTTGGGCTTGTCCCCAGTTTATTGGGCTTGTCCCCAGTTTGTTGGGCTTGTCCCTAGTTACTAACTTTTCCTTTTACAGTTGTCTTAGTCCCAAGTTATGTTCCATTTCAGTTTTCTAAAGCTAAACAGTTAAGGATCCAGGATCCTAACTTTATACAAGGGTTTATCTTTTGGTTATCATGATTGTAAGTATTAAGGATATAGGATCCTAACTTGGATTCTCTGGTATGATCTTTCTTTACTTTAATTTTATTCTTGATTCGTCCATGTTACCCTTATACTTTGACAACAGGATTTATGATCCTAAAAGTTTTATCACTTTTTGAACTTTTCGATCATAGGATATTTGATCCTAGATCATATCCTAAACTTTTTGACTTAAACTAATTTCTATACTTTCATTCTTAACTTGTAAATTCAAAGAAATTGTACAATAACAATTGAAAGATAAATATACACAGAATAAACAACACAGGATAGCCAAAAGATTAAAGTTTTATTTATCAAAAGATTAACCCTTCAAAGGTTGTCAAAATTACCTACCCCAAGCATCTACCAGGAATACGTGGCCCGTCCGCTGGGGTAGGTAAAGGGTGTCCATATTAACAAAGTCTAAGTGCAGGAAATAGAAGGCGTGGGGCACCAAAGGCTTCATCCTCCACAAACAGAAGGACCCATCTACCTTTGTTACCCCCCCTATTGTTCGAAGGATCAGTGATCCTTAACCCTAATACTATTGTTCACCATACAAACCATTGTTTAAAAACACCAACGAACAAAAACCATTAAACCATAAAAAATGGGCTCCGGCCGCGTCTAGATTAATCCATCATCGCCCATTATTGCAGCCTAAACCTTCGCTGCATCATCACCAACAGCTGCTTCTTCCGCAGGATCCTTCAGCCCACTGCTACCAGCCTCAATTTCCAGGACCTCCTTAGCTTCCTCTTCATCATCCAGCTCTGCCAGCTTTTGCTTCCAAGCCTCCTGGTCCCAGGCAGACCTGTCAAACTTAGGATCCTCATCTTCCTTGGCCATTTGCAGCTTGATTTTGAGTATGGCGATTGTAGCAGAGAGTTTTGCCCCTTCCATCACCTCCTCCTTCTCCTGTTGAGCTGTAATTTGGGTCAGGACCAGCTCCTTCTTCACTAGGTTGATCTCATTCTCGAGGGAAGATATTTTCTTATCTTTGGCCAGGAACATCTTCTGGAAATCCAGGTGCTTTTGCTTAGCCTCTTCGAGATGGTGATCCAGAAGCATTTGGATCTCAGCAAATTTCTGCGAAAAAGAAGTACATGTCAGGATCTGTTATCCTTAGAAAAGAAAGATCAGACTTTAGGTTCAATGATCCTTACCTCGGAGACAAACTCCTCGAACTGATGTTGGATGAGAGGGAGGCCTTCAAGGGATTCAGAGGTCTTTCTTTTCTTGGCACCCTTGCCCCGAGTGCTCATGCCTTTAGGGTTCGGGACGCTGGGACTGGCAGCTAGTTGTTTCTTGATGGACTTTGAGGAAGCAAACGCATCAAGATCACTGACACTGAATCGGGAAGCTGATTTTGAGGATTTTCCAGCACCTACAAATGCAAAACACAGATAAGTATTCTTATTCTACTTTCATTTAAATATTTATTTATACACAGATTTGAATACTTGTGACGCCCGGCTTTTCAGGCCGTACCGTACAATTGTAACACGTGTTGTGAATAGATAAAAGGCTGTATTTGACTGATTATGATGTTTATATGTGAAATTTAATGAGTTGGTAAAATTAAACTTTGATAAAAATTATGTTGGCAACGGTAAGATACACTAATTTTACGCTTTGTAAAGATTATTTGGGAGATAAATGGAGGTTTATCGAAGCATCGAAGAAGCAGTGTGTATAGCCGGAAAAGTTATGTTTCTAACCGAAAGGGCGATTTTAGCATTCCAGTAGTATCTACGATTTATAGGTCGTGTAACCAGTGGATACCCGAAATGGTGGAACCTTGATTTGAATCTTCTTGATTTAGAGCTTGTGAATGTTGGACCCTAGAAAGGGTGGAGAGTGTTGAGATGAGAGTTTAGGAATCAAGAATGTGTGTAATATAGATCTACAAGGATTCTTCGTAAGAATCCAAGTTTCTCGCAGAAACTATAAACTATATTCAATAGATTCATTTTTGTTTATTCATATTAGTGCGAAAACAAAACCTGTAGAGTAAAATTTCGGGGACGAAATTTCCTAAACAGGGGGAGACTGTGACACCAGGCTTTTCAGGCCGTACCGTACAATTGTAACACGTGTTGTGAATAGATAAAAGGCTGTATTTGACTAATTATGATGTTTATATGTGAAATTTAATGAGTTGGTAAAATTAAACTTTGATAAAAATTATGTTGGCAACGGTAAGATAAACGCTTATCGCGTAACGATTAAAATGCGAAACGAACGTCGGTGACCACCCGATCTGTGTTAAAATCCTAAAAAATGGTCTGTTATGATTAGAATATTAATTTTAATCATATTCATGAGGAAAAATAAATTAAAACGCTAAGAAACTCTATTTTTCGAGTTTAAGCGCGTACCGCGCGATGCAGTGCGTATACCGACAAAATATTGTCAACACAGCCCGTCAAGGCAACTGATAATCATTTTAGCAATAATTTGATAAGTTTATTCTTATAGAATGACAAAAATAAATAAAAACACTTAAATTCCTATTTTTGCGATTTTAAGCGCGCACCGCGCAGCACAGCGCGCATACTGCCAAATACCGACAACGTAGCCAGTCCAGGCAAACAAAATATTGTCCAATAATATTTTGGGGAGTTTATTTTTATAGAGTGATAAAAATAATTTAAAACGTACTAAAATGGGTTTAAAACGCTAGATAAAATACCCGGTATCCAGTAAAATGCCTGTTTTGGCACCTAAACTATACATATATGCATGTATAAGCGTGTGTATGTGTGAGAGTTGTGAGGTGGCGGCTGATTAGAGAAGTTCACCTTCTCTCTCTAGACACTTGTGGGCATGGGGAAGATACATTGATGATTAATCTTGATAAACACTCAATATACATTCAAAATCCAAGACACTTTCACCATTTTTCATTCTCTCACTCTCTCTCTCATGCTCACGGCCGAACACCCTCACACACATACACATTCAAAATTTTAAATCATTCCATGGAGATTCAAGGTCCTTTCAAGGTGATTTCAAGCTAAAAAAAAGGGTGATTGTAAGTGATTTCAAGCAAGAACAACCTTCATCTTCTCATTTATTCACAAAAACCCATCTAAGAACTTGAAGGTATAAATTTACTTTAAAAACTTTGTCTTGATTCTTGATGATTCTTGATAGAAATGAAAGTTTCTCTTGATCTTGAGATTAATCATAAACTTAAAACATAAAACAAATGGGTTTTTAAATAAAAATGAAATGGATGAGTGTGTATGTATATGTATGGCCGTAGGTATATATGTGTGTGTAAGTGTTTGTGTTTTTTATTTTTGTTGAAAGATTCTTGAGTTACATGATTACTTGAAAAGTAGGATGCATGTAAGATCTAAGTGTGTCATATGAGAAGGTTCTAAAGATGATTTAAGATTTGAAAAGTGACATGATGAAAAGTGAAATTTTGGTGGTATATATGTATGTATGTATGCATGCATATAAAAGATTGTTCTATGTTCTTAAATATGAAGGATATTAGCATTTATGTATGAATGATTGGATGATCATGATGTGTGTGTTGTGTTTTGTAAGAACATGATATTAATGTGTTCTTGATGTATGATTAGATCATAAATAATGTTGAGGATGTTGTATGAGTGCATTAAATGCACATATGTGGACATGCATGTTAATATGAAAGCATGAAATGATCATTTGAGCATGATTTGATAAAAATCAATTTTGATCAGATTATAAACCTTAAAATAAAGTTATTTTGAAGTGTTTAATGATATATAACTTTGTCATAATGTTTGCTAGCTTTGCATGTTGTACTTGGTGCATTAAAAGTTGTAAAATACGTGAAATCGCATGATTTATCTCACTTACACAAAAACTGCACTAATCTGATTATAACCACTATTTTAATCAGTAAATAACATGTATTTTGTTAAAATATCAAGTCGTTTCGATTTGGGATGATTATAGTAACGTTTAACGCAAAACTATGCGTTAAAACGGTCAAAAATCGGCTTTTCGGGTGATTTTTATAAAACTGATTTAGATCAGTAAATTAACTAATGTTTTTAGTTTAAAAACAAATATCTTAACTAATTTTGAGTTTACTTGGTGTTTGGTTGGTCATACGTGACTTCCGACGCCCGAAAACGTTACCGAATCGCTAAAATACGCATTTTTCAATGAACACTAGTATGGGTAAATTTTGAGTGAATCTTATGTGATAAAATATGTTAAGTGATTTAAACATGTAAATGTGATAATATTTTAAGTGTTAATTTGATAATGGGAAATTTAGACTATGCATGTATGCATGTACGTTTTGTGCGGTAGAAACGGTAAAATTGCGTTAAATGTGTAACTTGTTTGTCGAGCATGAAATTTAGTACATATGAGATGTTTTATATATATTTTCTTTAAAAATGACAAAATGGATAAGTTAGTAATATTTCGCGTGTTTCGGTGTTAAATTCTATGAACGTTTATATATATATATTACGACGCGCAAATTGTAGATATAATGCGTATAAACGGAAGAGTTAACGGATTTACACAATAATGGTCACCAATAAAATCGTTCAAATAGCAAGAATCATAAAAATATATATACATGTATATGGACTCATATAAATATATATATTAACGTGCCAACATAATCAAAAATGACAACTTTTTGAGAAAATCTCAAAGTTATGTGATAATTCTAAGAAACGGAGAAACTTAGGATTTTTGTGTTAAATATATATTGATTTAGAATTGTTCCTATATTAGGAAGTATATAAAAATCAATCTCTGGGAATGCGGTATTAAAATACGCACCCAAAGGTGAGTGTCACTAAACCCCTCTTTTTACTGTTTTGTATATATTTTGGGGGTGGAACACGTCGTTAAAAGGGTTTAATAATTTTTTTGAAATAAAACATATATTTTAATATAAAATATATATTTTCGCTGAAAATATATGAATTTGATAAGTTATACGTTTCGAAGTAAAACGTTTTTGATGAATGAATATTATATGTGCGGTATTTCTTAAGTGAAACAAGACCGTACGAATTGGGGATGAATTCCGGACTGAGTCTCAACATTTGAGTGACAGGGGAATTCGTAAATCGTAGTATATTAAATTGTCAAATTAGTAGGATATATATATTGTAGGTGAGGCAGACATCATATTGTTCTTCAAGAAAGAACCATGCGCCCATGATGTCGTTTAATCAGTTAAGTAATGTACGCGAGGAATTGTTGGTAGATCTATCGGGTTGACAACCCTGTCATGACCAGACGCCCCGTGTCAATGTCAAACGATGAATTATTATTCTGTTTATTGTCTAGCATTGATTATCCCTGCATGGTTAATATATAGTTCGTATCGTCTAGCTAACATACGAGTCTGAAAATTGACGCAATAATTTAATATACAAAACCTGGGCAGTATTACTGTTGTCGGAGTAATGAACCGACGGAAGGCCCATTGATTTTATTAAGGAAGTAAAATGGACTTTCTAAAATTACATGGATGTTTTCAAATAAACACCTAATCAGAAAGTTTTCCTTGAAATAATATTGATTGTATGTGAATAAGTGAACTCACCTTCCTTTGTGTTGACACTTGATTTTAACGTGTTCTACAGGTACTTGAATTCGGCTTCGGGAAATCATGGCGTATCTTGTGTTTGATGATGCATGTTGTTTTGTTTAAAAATGTTGGACAACTTTTAAACTTTCTGGGACTTTTGTAATAAGATCCGCGAGGATCAAAGACATCTTAACTATGTAGTCGTGTCGTGTCTTAAAACGTAATGTTTAATCACTTATGTTTAATCACTTATGTTTAAAATAAACCGATATGTCCAACAACAAAATGCATCGCTCGACAAGATATAAATGAGCACCAACTTCCGTCTCCACTACGTTTATTATTCCGCTGCGACGTTTTTGGGGTGTGACAATACTTACTTGACATTGTGAAGGAGCCGGAGGATACTTCTTGTGAATCCTTTGCTTTGGCTTGGAATGTCCTTACAGCAGGATCAAGCTTCCAGAAAGCAAAAACTCTTTCTTTTGTTGCAGGTGTTTCTTGAATATGAGAGAGTGAGATAGCTGCAAAAACATGAAGAAGGATCAGTTATCCTTAAAAGTAAAAGAATCCTACTATGATCCTTGTCTAAGGATCCCATATCCTACCATGGGTGATCCACTTTTTGGGAAGGTTTTTCCCATCTGGGATTGAATCCCTCCGAACAAAGAAGAAATGGCTCTTCCAGTGGGTATCATTTTTGGTGGTTTTGAGGATTGGATGAGGCTGACCAGGTTTGTGCTTAAATAGAAATCAGTGTGAACCATGGCTAACAAGGTTGTATAACTGACTCAACTCAGACATTCCTATGTCTACATCCTCTTGCTCTATGATGTTTTCAAGGGTATAAAGAACTCTCCACATCATGGGCATGGCCTGTATGTAGCATATGCCCGTGAGTGTGAAGAAGGATTGTGTAAAAGCAGGGAAAGGATAAGAAAACCCTATCAGAAAAGGGGTGGCTGGAAAAGTGACCCAAGTATCATAAATACAGTCACTCTTCATTGAAGAGTCAAAGGATCTGAAGACAGCTTCAGCCGGAAAGCAATGACGAATCCGATCAATCTCAGGATCAGTAAAATGGCAGAGTTCCAGCGAAGGGTTTTTGGTAACGCCTTGGCTTTTCAAAGGACTTTCCTTTTTAGGATTCTTAGCAGGTGAGGATCGAAGAACCATCTTAGCCATGGATGCTCGAGAAAAGAGTATTCGAAGGGGACTTTGTCTTGCCGAGATTCCAGGGGAATATACCTTCTAATTCCACACGTGCATAGCCTTCGTGAACATTATGGAGATCGTGGGAAGCTAGCATCTTTTGCATATTGTTAGTTAGCTAGTTTATTTCTATTTTTATAAGGGGATAACAAGCTTGATTAGATAGAACAATTAGTAACACACACACTCTCGAGAACTCTATGCAACTTATTGGTGATTACACACTTTTTGCACACTAGTGATCCTTGTAACAAGCTTGTTGTCATCCCGAATTGTATACATTGTTTGTTTAATATAGTTGGTGATCGGTAGTTTCCATCACCCGAGGTTTTTTGTGCCGGAGATCGTACATTGATCAAGGGCTTTTTCCTCGTATAAATCCTTGTGTCCAACATTCATTTCATACATACATTGTTCATACATTTGTCCGTTTATTCAAGCATCACACCTCACAAAATCGGATTTGGTTGTTTTATCCTTGTGTGATTTTTAACCAAAACAATGTTTATGAAAAATCTAAAGATGTTAAGCATGGATCTTGAAAGATCCATGGTGAAACATGATGTTAAACATAATGATCTTTCTAATGAACATAAAAATGGTTTTAGAACATGATTTACAAATTTTGAAACCATAAAACTCATGGATGATTGAGTTAGTAAATTAAACTCTCATAAAAGTTTGTTTAAAATGCTGACTCCAGGATCCAGCAAGTTTGACGGAGCTTCTTTCATGAAACGATGTGTTCGGTGCATTTATTACGACTAAGAAAGGTGTAGAAGATAGATACGACACCGAGCAGTCAATTATAATCTGGTCTCAATTGATTATTCAACTTTACAGCACCACGAGACCAGTTGGACAGCATGTCCCCTCTGGGAACCAAAAGCCTGTCCAAATGGAAACCCCATGTCCCTATTTATAGACAACTACATATGTGTCCATCCGATCGGATGGTCATCCGGCCGGATGGACCTTTACATTATCAAAACGGTGTCCAACTAATCTTATTCTCTACAATATTCAATACACGCTCTATCTAACTATTCGCACAGTGGCAGACGTACGAAATATGCACCAACGGATTCCCCCTCGGATGTCACTGTCTAATCGTCTTTAAAACTTTGAGAACCTTGAGCCGTGTTTGAATATTCTGTAATCTTAAACTTTTCTGCAACTTCAATCAGGTATCTTGAAATTTGACTATCCAAATTCCCCCTCGATTGATGATTCGGGTTTGAATCTTCAGGTCTATTGCACGGTTCACGACTCTCCTCTGATTTGCTAAACTGCAACCTTCACGAACAATCACCAACTTGAAACTAATCAATGTAGCATCCTCTGTTTTTGATATCACAAGTTAGCACCACGATCTTCGCATTCCGCCTGCTCGATCTAAGAATGTACAAAAACTCAACCGGCAATTGATAGAAACTTCAAATACCCCACTGGTTATCTTCAAATCCGTGATTCCCCCTGAAGATCTGATATCCCGTTTACCGTGATCCACGTTAACGCACCCTAAGAATGACATATCCGTGTAAACAGTATTCTCCACAATCAGCAAATCTTCATCGGAAGACAAATCATCTGGTAATGTAATCCGATCTCAGAAGCATTCGTCCATAATCAGATTCGTCTCCTCGGATAATCTAGATCTCAGAAGCTATCATCCACGATCACTCTCAGATCTCTGATGCTTTCATCCACGATCCGATATCAACACCTCAGATCATCTTGATCTCAGAAGCTTGCACCCACGATCAGATTCACATTCCCCCTGACAATCTGATGTCGAAACTACCCGAATAGAGTTGTAGTGTCACGAATTTCAAAAATGCCGGAATTTCAATCATATGACGTTAAAAATTTTATTCCCCCTCATTTTTGCAAATTCTGACGTCTCTATTACTGAATTCCCCCTTAAACTGAATTCAATTTTCAATTCTCTTCTCCGAAAAACTTGACCAAACTAGAATATCACAATATTCGCCATAATTGTTTCATCTTTGCGGATTTTACTTTTTGGCCCACAAATAGTCAGATACCCTGAATGATAAACATTTTGCACCAGTATCATGACTACCCCACTAATTTCCACAATCAGTGATCGCATCATCAAATATGTTCACTAAAGCCCCAGACGGTGTCCCCGAACAACCCAGCGTGGTTGTTAAAAACCCGAAAAAATTGTCAATCACCAATTTTTTTCTAGAGACTCTCCTCGTCGTTGCGATCAAAAAATGCCTTTTTAGGCATTTAATCATCTGGTCGAATGGCATTCTGACAGATGGTCATCCGATCGGATTGTCATTCGATCGAAGGACAAAGAGGGCAAACATGTGTTTGTGGATCAGATGGTCATCTGATCGAATGACAGAAGAGACAAACTGGTGTTTGTGGATCGGATGGCCCTCCGATCGGATGGTCATCCGATCAGATTGCCATTCGATTGAAAACAACTGATCTTTCAAACATCCAATAGTGACATGGATCGGATGGTCGTCCGATCGGATGGTCATCTGATCGGATTGCCATCTGATTGAAAGCATATAAACCTTCAAGCAAGATAGTGTTATGGATCGGATGGTCGTCCGATCGGATGGTCGTCCGATCGGATTGCCATCCGATCGGATATGTTCTAACAGCTCAAGAACACTCCGAATCACGTTTTTTCGATCCAGAATCTTTACTTATGTGAATTTCATGATGAAACTTCACAGGATTGTGCGCGAATCAATTCCGAATAGAATGATGTCTTCAATTCCAAAATCCATCCGTGAATTGACCTTTATTTTGATGATTTTCTCTGTTTAACGTCAAAACTCCCGTTCCCAAACTTGATGAGCTTTTGGTGATTTAACCGACTGTTAGATCGATTAAATCAGTACCGTAGCTCTGATACCACTGCTTACTCCAGGATTCGGCGAGTTTGACGGAGCTTCGGTCACGAAACGACATGTTCGGTGCGTTTATTACGACTAAGAAAGGAGTAGAAGATAGATACGACATCGAGCAGTCAATTATAATCTGGTCTCAATTGATTATTCAACTTTACAGCACCACAAGACCAGTTGGACAGCATGTCCCCTCTGGGAACCAAAAGCATGTCCAAATGGGAACCCCATATCCCTATTTATAGACAACTACATATGTGTCCATCCGACCGGATTGCCATCCGATCGGATTGCCATCCGATCGGATGGTCATCCGTCCGGATGGACCTTTACATTATCAAAACCGTGTCCAACTAATCTTATTCTATACAATATTCAACATACGCTCTATCTAACTATTCGCACAGTGGCAGACGTACGAAATATGCACCAACATAAAAATTACAAGAGGACTTATTTTTGGAAAGATCATTATATGTTAAGTGTAGATCTAAAAGACTACACATTTTTAACAAGAATCAAGTTCACCATGATGTTTCATATGAAGAAATTAGTATATGTTATTGTTGAAAATTGTTGGAAATTGTTTTTGGTGTTGAAAAGAAAATAAACACATGTTTTGAAAAAAATGGGAAACCTCCATTTTTAGGGGAAACTATGTCAAAATTTTTATTAAATTTTGACACGTATAAAAATATAAGTTTTGGTGAAACTTATCCCCCAAAAATTCACCTAAAAATATTTACCAAGATTTCCCTAATTTTTGTATGAAATTACAAGTTAAAAGATAATGATTTCTTCAAGTAAAATTTATATTAAGTATATATATTTTAGGAAAAATATATATATTTAGTGATCACCAAATTTATGCTAAGTGTATATTATGTGTATTATATGTAGTAGTGTATTAGGAACTTGAAATACACTAAATACTCCCAAGGAGTATAAATACCAAAATACACATACGAATACATGAGGATACTTAAGTATACAAATATATAAAAATCCTCACAAGAAGAATATATGGACAAATACAAGAAAATATACTCATGAAAATATATTCCTTAACATATTATTGGACTTGGACAATTTATAGACATATTCGACAATAAATATATATATATTTGGACAAATATAACCACTACCAAGTAATGGAAATTATACCAAAATCGGGTAAATGACAAAAATAAATATATATATATATATATATATATATATATATATATATATATATATATATATATTTACAAGTATGACAAAATATATATATTCCACACAAGACTTAAAAATACATTATTTTTAAGAAATATAATTCCGGAAAGTAATAAAAATCAAAGTATTGATTTTTGGCAAATAATGTAAAATACATAAGTATTTACATAGAAATACAAGTATGCTTTCCTAAGTATACTTGCACAAAAATAATATTGAAAATATTATTTTACAAAATACTTATATTTATTTTTGGAAAAATAATATAAGTAACATATATGGAAAAGTTAAAAATATAAATTATTTTTAACAACTTATTACCTTGACAAAGAAACAAATATATATTTTAAGAAGTGAAATATATATTTACGAATAGACAATGAATACTCAAAGTGCAAGACACAACGAACGGGCAAGACCCGACAAACAAGGGCACGACCCTCACAAAAGAATGAACATACAAAGAACAAATTCATAAGATAAGATGGTGACTTGTACTTGTGTGATACAAGTCTAGTGAGTAACATATATAGAACACATATAGGTCACGACGCTTACTAAGCAAACCTGGTGAAGTTTACGACGCAGAATACGCAAAACTGTGAGTTCATGTCCCCACTTTTAAACTTTTACTTGTTTTCTAAACTTGGGGAAAATACATGTACTATGGTATGCAGAATACAAACTAAGGAATGACACATAGATCATGTGACGAATAGGGTGCCATAAGCACTAGGGCTGTAAACGAACCGAACGTTCAGCGAACAGTTCGTGAACCGTTCGGCGGGAAGTTCGTTTATGTTCGTTCGTTTAATAAACGAACGAACATGAACAAGAATTTCCGTTCGATTAGTTAAATGAACGAACATGAACAAAGGTCTCGTTCGTTCAATTGTGTTCGTGAACATTCGGTAAGGTGTTCGTGAACATTTGTTCATTTGCGTTCGTTCATGTTCGTATGTTCGTGTTTTAATTAAAGATTTTTATACTTTCATATATTTTATCTATACTTTTTATACTATTAAACTTTTATTTATATCACTACCTTAACAATTAAACTAGGAAACCTTCTTTCACCTTGTTTATGCACAATTTCCCTTTCTTTTCTCATTATTTATATCGACGAAAATGATCTACCTCCATTCCACAATAAGGGATTCAAGTTCTAGTGCTACTCTCTGGGCCATCCACCTTTATCCTTCATCGCGTTCGCCAAATTTATTTGTGTTCGCTTGTGTTCGTGAACCGTTCGTGAACACACTCATTTTCTTAATGAACGAACACGAACATAAAATCTCGTTCGGTAAGTGTTCATGAACCGTTCATGAACACATTTATTTCCTTAACGAACGAACACGAACAAGGCCTCGTTCGTGTTCGTTCGGTTCGTTTACAGCCCTAATAAGCACCATTAATCAACAATATACCTAGATCGCAGAACAAAAGGTTAGATCTAATAGGTTTCAGGCAGCCACACTCTGGGCCACGTGCTACCTGTAGTGCTTTTGTGTCTCTAGTCGTTAATCGACAAGTAAAATGCCTATGGTTTGGATGCTTCCTATGTCGTGACACATGTTAGCGGCTTTGCAAACCACTAGCGATCTCGTATTCCTTACATTTACATAACTCAGTTTCAGATACGTCTTTACAAATTAGATACCAAGTTTTCATACAAGTATTCAACATTTTATACGACAACTGCATGTGTCACACCCCCAAAATCCACCTTGCGGGGTATCACCGCTTGGAGGCGTGACGTGACCAGGATCGAGCCACCAATCATATTGAACAACTCAATTAAGTAAATAAAACCAAACATAATACGATTGGTGACCAAAGCTAGTTAACCTTGTTTGGTTTAAACAGCGGAAGCATAAACGTGAGTTCAAAAGCATAAGTCCATAGTTCATAAGTTAAGGTTTCAAAACACAAGTTTAGTAAATTCATAAGGATTTAAATATTAAGCACGGAACATAACAGTCCGTACACCACAACGACTCCTTCCCCGTGCAAGCTCCAAGCATTTAGCGACCTGTAAGGCATGTAACAACGAGTCAACAACAAAGTTGAGTGAGTTCACGTTTGGTTGTTTAGTTTTAAGTTGTTTTCTGAAAAACTTGGTCTGACTTTCGTTGGCGTAATTGCCGTGGGGGTTACCCCATAGTTGAAAGTATGTTTAACCATTTCCTTTTTCTTTACCCAATCCATAACCATGATCAGTGGGGGTTTTCCCCGTGTGAACTACTAGACGGTATGATATCGACTGCTACGCAAATAAGTTGTGCCCTATATCAGTGTCTATCATCACTGACAATCTGCCATAGTCCATTAGTACACGCCCGTCCTACCGGCACGGTGTGAGGTTTGTTAAACCTAATAGCGCTATTAACTAATGACCCGCTCGCCATTGGCCTCGGCGATTAAGTCGATATAAATTGAGGGACTTCATGATAGAGTTTTGTCTTGCTAGTTTAAAGGTTGTTGTCCTGCACCAGGAGGACGAACGTACGTATTCTGCACCAGGAGAATTCGTAGGTTTAATAATGGCATCCACTCTATGGAGGATGGCCGTACATATCCTACCCAAGGAGGATATGTAGATTTAGTTTTAATTCTTTAACCCATTCCCAAACCACCGGGAATCCCATGCCTTAGAAAGTGTGTGAACTCACCTCGGTTTGCTCGGTTAGATTCTCAATATAGTTAACAGTCAGGGTCGGTCAATCGCGTCCTGGTATGATTTACCAGTTAGTCATTTAGTGGCTTTCAAATAGAACACAAAGTTCCTACACGTATCTATCACACAACATGCATCACTGTAACGGTTTATGCCCATCTAAGTTTCCCGTCCATTCCCCACTCAAAATCAAACATACGATAATGCACATAACATATATGACATGTCAAATCATTCACAGATAGCATACTCGACATTTAGACACGCAAGTCACAACTTATGTCAATTCAGCATTAATACTCAAAACCGGCTGTTTTCGGACATTTAAATAAAATAGTTAGATTATTCCAAAAATTCCCAAATTTTTATAGAATGTCATAAACATTCCATATTTTATTGTGTAAAAATATCGGGGTCCGGTTCATTACCCACATTTTATAAAAATTCATATTCGGGACTGAACTCAGATTTATGTATTTCTGACCTCAGTCCACGAAACAATTTATTAAAAATTCATCGTAAGTCCGATTTACGAAATTCCAGTGGGGTAATTACAAATACATCGGTTTTCATCTACTGTACAAATTTCATGGTCCGATTCATCACAAAACTCAGGTTATGATTGAAAGTATGACACCCATTTATTGCTGTCAAAATTCAGCTTAAGTTGCTGTTGCAAATTAACACTTTAAAAATAGTAAACGAAGTCCAAAAATTACGATTCCGGTGCCATTAGAACCGTATTTCATAATAACATATTTTAGATTCAAAATATCGGTTTTTCGTTGAATTTATGCCCTGTTTACAGCCAACTGAAGTTGGCTGTAAAACCGGGACAGATTCTGTCTTTCAGTGTTTAACCTTCTAAATCATGTTCGATCGATTCCGTTAACAAGTTCATTAATCACAACAACATGACATATTAATATTAATCAGAAAATCATCAGATAATCAACCAATAATCATAACAACACAAGATCTACACGATTTACACACATAACTTCTCTTTATCCACACCTTAACACATTATGTTCAAGACTTGTTCATGAGCTTTAAAGTTTCTTAACTTTTTATCATTCTAACATCTATTAACCACTAAAATAACATAAAGAATGAACGGATCTAAGTTCTTACCACTAGCTCAAGGCTAGGGAAGTTCGAGTGAAGAAATGTGGTGATTAATAGCGAATGGAGGAGGTCCTTCCACTTCCGAGAGCACCGAGCTTCGTTGTTGGACCTCTTACACCTTTGTATGTATGAGGAATGATTGAAAAAGAGCTTGATGATGGTGGTAGTATGGTGGAAGGTGGCTGCCGAACAAGGGAAAGGAGAGGGAGAGAAGAGAGAGCTTGGTGGAATGGTGGTATTTATAAGATCTTCCATATAGCATATTCCTAGCATATTCCAAGCATATTCCTAGCATATTCCTAGCATATTCCTAGCATATTCCTAGCATATTCCTTAGCATATTCCTTAGCATATTCCTTAGCATATTAACAAATACGTGTAAGCATAACACAGATATCAGAAAGCAGTTAAGTAATTCCACACAGTCGTCAGACACTTTAATTATCATTAATAATTTGTACGGAATACATGGGATTTTGAGGGTTGTCACATTCTCCCCCTGTTAAGAGAATTTCGTCTCGAAATTTAGCGCGTGGTTACTGAGGAAGCTAGTTAAGTTGCGTTGTTTTCCAGATTTTCCTGGGGTGTCACATCATCCCCCCGTTGATTTGGAATTTCATCCCGAAATTCTGCAGTAGCTTCAGCCTCAGTAGTGGTTGGGTTTTTCTTAAACAGTTGGGGATACTTGAGTTTCATTTGGTCTTCTCGTTCCCATGTATACTCTGGGCCACGACGAGCATTCCAACGAACTCGGACCAGAGGTATCCTGGTATGCTTGAGGATCTTAACATCTCGATCCGTAATCTCTACTGGTTCCTTGACGAATCGCAGCTGGTCGTCGATAGTGAGTTCCTTAAGCGGAACTATGAGGGTTTCATCTGACAGACACTTCTTCAGATTTGACACGTGGAAAACATTGTGAACTCCGCTGAGTTCTTCAGGTAGATTCAACCTGTAGGCGGCTTTGCCAATTTTCTCAATGACTTCAAATGGTCCAACATAACACGGATTGAGTTTGCCTCGTTTGCCAAAGCGGACTACACCTTTCCAAGGTGAGACTTTGAGTAGCACTCGATCCCCAACCTGGAGCTCGAGTGGTTTTCTTCCCTTATCAGCATAGCTTTTCTGATGGTCACGAGTTGCCGCCATTCGCTGTCGTATCCGAGCAATTCTCTCGGTGGTATCTACCACAAGTTCTGGGCCAGTGATTTGGCTGTCACCAACTTCTGCCTAACAGAGAGGTGATCGGCATTTGCATCCGTACAATGCCTCAAACGGAGCGGCTTGTATGCTGGTGTGGTAGCTGTTGTTGTATGAAAACTCCACTAGCGGGAGGTGCTTTTCTCAGCCATTACCAAAATCAATTATACATGCCCTAAGCATGTCTTCAAGGGTTTGGATGGTGCGTCCAGATTGCCCATCCGTCTGTGGGTGATAAGCGGTGCTCATATCTAAACGTGAGCCAAAAGACTTGTGCACTGCTTGCCACAGTTCTGAAGTAAAACGCGCGTCACGATCAGAAATGATGGAGGTTGGCACTCCGTGCCTTGATACCACTTCCTTTAGGTAAATGTCTGCAAGAGTAGAGAACTTATCCGTTTCTTTGATTGCTAGAAAATGTGCAGACTTAGTCAGTCGATCTACGATCACCCAAATGGTATCGTTTCCGCGTTGAGATCTGGGCAGGCCGGTAACGAAATCCATGGAAATTTGCTCCCATTTCCATTTCGGGATCTCCGGTTGTTGAAGTAGGCCTGATGGTTTCTGATATTCAGTCTTGACTCTCGCACAAGTCAAGCACTTACTGACGTAGGTTGCTATGTGGGCTTTCATGCCAGGCCACCAATACGTAGTCTTGAGGTCGTGGTACATTTTATCCGAACCATGATGTACCGAATAACGAGACTTATGTGCTTCATCCATCACAAGCTCGCGTAAGTTGCCATAAAATGGAACCCAGATGCGTCCGTTTATATAGTAAGCGCCGTCTTCCTTTTGTTCTAGTCGCTGCCTCGATCCTCGTAGGGATTCAGCCCTGATGTTCTCTGCTTTCAATGCTTCAACCTGAGCATCGCGAATCTGAGCGGGAAGGCTAGAGTGAATGGTAAGCTGTAACGCACGTACACGCTTAGGTATAGTATCCTTTCGACTGAGGGCGTCGGCCACAACATTGGCTTTGCCCGGATGATACTTGATTGCGCATTCATAATCGTTCAAGAGCTCAACCCATCGGCGTTGACGCATGTTTAACTCCTTTTGCTTGAAGATATGCTCGAGACTCCTGTGATCGGTGTAAATGGTGCACTTAGTACCGTACAGGTAATGTCTCCATATCTTAAGCGCGAAAACAACTGCTCCCAATTCCAAGTCGTGCGTAGTGTAGTTTCTTTCATGAACCTTGAGTTGGCGTGATGCGTAGGCAATGACCTTGTCACGTTGCATCAACACGCAACCAAGTCCTTGGATGGAAGCGTCGCAGTAGACTACAAAATCGTCTGTGCCCTCAGGCAATGAGAGGATAGGCGCGCTACAAAGTCTATCTTTTAGGTGTTGAAATGCGGACTCCTGTGTATCACCCCAACGATAGATGACACCCTTCTGAGTCAGTGAAGTGAGAGGTTGCGCAATCTTGGAGAAATCTTTTATAAACCTTCTGTAATATCCTGCCAAACCCAAGAATTTGCGGATTTCTGTTGGTGTGCGGGGTGCAGGCCAGTTCTTAATTGAGTCAACCTTGGATGGATCAACATGAATCCCATCCTTGTTTACCACATGGCCTAGAAAGTGGACTTCGCGGAGCCAGAAGTCACATTTCGAAAACTTGGCATACAACTGCTCTTTTCGAAGAAGTTCCAGCATAAGTTGTAGATGCTGCTCGTGTTCCTCCTGACTCTTAGAATAGATCAGGATATCGTCGATGAACACAATAACGAACTTATCCAGGTAAGGCTTGCACACTCGGTTCATGAGATCCATGAAGACCGCTGGTGCATTTGTCAGCTCGAATGGCATAACCAGAAACTCGTAATGGCCGTAACGAGTTCTGAATGCTGTTTTGGAGACGTCCTCATCTCGGACTCTCAGCTGATGGTATCCCGATCTCAAGTCAATCTTGGAGTAATAGCTCGACCCTTGCAACTGGTCGAACAAGTCGTCAATACGTGGAAGAGGATAACGGTTCTTCACCGTCACCTTGTTAAGTTCGCGATAGTCAGTACACATCCTGAAGGTACCGCTTTCTTCTTCACGAACAAGACTGGAGCTCCCCAGGGCGAAGAGCTAGGACGTATAAAACCCTTTTCCAAGAGTTCTTGTAGTTGTGTGGACAGTTCTTCGAGTTCTGATGGAGCTAGACGATATGGTGCTCGAGCTACTGGCGCTGCTCCAGGAGCTAGCTCGATTTGAAATTCAACTTGGCGGTGAGGCGGAAGACCAGGTAATTCCTCAGGAAATACCTCGGGAAAATCGCGCACAATAGGGATGTCTTCGATTTTCTTCTCTTCCGTTGATGTGTCAGTAACGAGTGCTAAAATGGCAGTGTTGCCCTTTCGCAAACACTTCTGGGCCTTAAGGAAAGAGATGATGCCTTCGACAGCACCACTCTTGTCGCCACGAATCATGAGAGGTTCTTCACCAGAACGAGGAATGCGGACGATTTTCTCCTTGCAAACAATCTCCGCTTGATGATGAGATAGCCAATCCATCCCAATAACAACGTCGAAACTACCCAGTGTGATAGGAATGAGATCGATAGAGAAAGTCTTACCAGCTAAGACGAGGTTACAACCTTTAGCTACGTGTGTGGCTTCAAAACTTTTACCATTGGCTAGTTCTACCGTGTGTTTGGTGTTCAGGAGTGTTGGAGTGAGCTTAAGCAATTGACTAACTTTTAAGGATACGTAATCTAGTATCGGCACCCGAATCAAACAAAACAGTAACAAAGAAGTCGTCCAGAAGGAACTTACCCCTTACTGCGTTGGGATCGTTCTTTGCATCACTCTGAAGGTTTCAAGGAGTGATCACCGAGGATCGAGAGTCGAGCCTTCCAAACTCTTTATGCTAGAGGGTGTTCATTTCAGTGTCTTTGCATGGTGGAGCGAGAACGAAATGTCACTGTGGTAAGAGAATGACGGTTTGGTCTAAGCAAATGGTAGAAATTAGACATACATAAACCAATAATCATGCGTCGGTACAAAAGCTAGTATAAAGATTCCGCGTTTTTAAGAAGACTATCATGGAATAGTACGATTTCTTATAGTGTATGGCGGGTCAGGTAAGCGTATAGATTTTCGTGTTCGCCTGTAGGTTGAGTAATCCATATTTCTGTCCTTGAGCGTCCTGATGACTATCCTATCAGTAAGGGCATCCATTCGCTAGGTTGGGTTTACGAAGGGGGTAAATCAAGTAGAAGAAGCATTAACCATCCAATAAGGTAATGGGGAAATCTTGTGATCGGTGGGAATAGTGGTGTGGTTGTTGGCGTTTCGTTAAATCAATTGCCAATCGAAGAAACAGGGAATTAATGAGGTTCATGCGAAGAATCGAGCGAAAACAGGGGTCCACCAATAACGGAAGAATTCGACCAAGTAATATGTCGCTTAGAAGCAATTCTAGTAGTGAGGTGTGGCGGCATGACCCAAAAAGGGAAGTTCATTGCATTACGATCACGGAAGTATATCGCTTGTCCAAAATAGAGTTTGGTTTGTAGGGTTGCGAGTTGCAAAGCGACGAACGCGCGTAACTGTGGCTGCTTCGTTTCTGGTAACGACGACCAGTGGAGATGATGAGGTCCATCAACAGGGATGCGTGGGTATAGTTCTCCAAAACCCGTGTTCGTTTGAGCCAGGTCTGGTCTTTGTGAATGTTGACGTACAAACCGAATGTACGGAGGGTCAGATGGTGACGTCATGTCGAATTAAGCGTGTAAATAGATACGATGCAAAAACAGTTGTCGTAGCAGGGTGACGAGAAATCAGAAAAGAATTTGACCAACACTTGTCAAATTTCAAGTAAATAATTGCATATCATAAAGAACGCAGTAGGGCCAATAGACAACACGCTACTACCCTAAATAAACACACCATAGACACCACACCGGACAAAAGTAATCTAGCAAGTAAGAAATATAAACTTAAATCATACCACCTAGTGTGTTGAGTCTTGCACGTGGAGCGAAGCGTCGTTGTGGATCGTTGAGCACTGTACAGGTTATAGTCTGGTTTTAACAAAAACTTTTTCCCTTATTAAAACGAAGTTCACTATAACCAATGGCTCTGATACCAATCTGTCACACCCCCAAAATCCACCTTGCGGGGTATCACCGCTTGGAGGCGTGACGTGACCAGGATTGAGCCACCAATCATATTGAACAACTCAATTAAGTAAATAAAACCAAACATAATATGATTGGTGACCAAAGCTAGTTAACCTTGTTTGGTTTAAACAGCGGAAGCATAAACGTGAGTTCAAAAGCATAAGTCCATAGTTCATAAGTTAAGGTTTCAAAACACAAGTTTAGTAAATTCATAAGGATTTAAATATTAAGCACGGAACATAACAGTCCGTACACCACAACGACTCCTTCCCCGTGCAAGCTCCAAGCATTTAGCGACCTGTAAGGCATGTAACAACGAGTCAACAACAAAGTTGAGTGAGTTCACGTTTGGTTGTTTAGTTTTAAGTTGTTTTCTGAAAAACGTGGTCTGACTTTCGTTGGCGTAATTGCCGTGGGGGTTACCCCATAGTTGAAAGTATGTTTAACCATTTCCTTTTTCTTTACCCAATCCATAACCATGATCAGTGGGGGTTTTCCCCGTGTGAACTACTAGACGGTATGATATCGACTGCTACGCAAATAAGTTGTGCCCTATATCAGTGTCTATCATCACTGACAATCTGCCATAGTCCATTAGTACACGCCCGTCCTACCGGCACGGTGTGAGGTTTGTTAAACCTAATAGCGCTATTAACTAATGACCCGCTCGCCATTGGCCTCGGCGATTAAGTCGATATAAATTGAGGGACTTCATGATAGAGTTTTGTCTAGCTAGTTTAAAGGTTGTTGTCCTGCACCAGGAGGACGAACGTACGTATTCTGCACCAGGAGAATTCGTAGGTTTAATAATGGCATCCACTCTATGGAGGATGGCCGTACATATCCTACCCAAGGAGGATATGTAGATTTAGTTTTAATTCTTTAACCCATTCCCAAACCACCGGGAATCCCATGCCTTAGAAAGTGTGTGAACTCACCTCGGTTTGCTCGGTTAGATTCTCAATATAGTTAACAGTCAGGGTCGGTCAATCGCGTCCTGGTATGATTTACCAGTTAGTCATTTAGTGGCTTTCAAATAGAACACAAAGTTCCTACACGTATCTATCACACAACATGCATCACTGTAACGGTTTATGCCCATCTAAGTTTCCCGTCCATTCCCCACTCAAAATCAAACATACGATAATGCACATAACATATATGACATGTCAAATCATTCACAGATAGCATACTCGACATTTAGACACGCAAGTCACAACTTATGTCAATTCAGCATTAATACTCAAAACCGGCTGTTTTCGGACATTTAAATAAAATAGTTAGATTATTCCAAAAATTCCCAAATTTTTATAGAATGTCATAAACATTCCATATTTTATTGTGTAAAAATATCGGGGTCCGGTTCATTACCCACATTTTATAAAAATTCATATTCGGGACTGAACTCAGATTTATGTATTTCTGACCTCAGTCCACGAAACAATTTATTAAAAATTCATCGTAAGTCCGATTTACGAAATTCCAGTGGGGTAATTACAAATACATCGGTTTTCATCTACTGTACAAATTTCATGGTCCGATTCATCACAAAACTCAGGTTATGATTGAAAGTATGACACCCATTTATTGCTGTCAAAATTCAGCTTAAGTTGCTGTTGCAAATTAACACTTTAAAAATAGTAAACGAAGTCCAAAAATTACGATTCCGGTGCCATTAGAACCGTATTTCATAATAACATATTTTAGATTCAAAATATCGGTTTTTCGTTTAATTTATGCCCTGTTTACAGCCAACTGAAGTTGGCTGTAAAACCGGGACAGATTCTGTCTTTCAGTGTTTAACCTTCTAAATCATGTTCGATCGATTCCGTTAACAAGTTCATTAATCACAACAACATGACATGT
Source organism: Helianthus tuberosus (assembly GCA_030545235.1). Classification (NCBI taxonomy): domain Eukaryota; kingdom Viridiplantae; phylum Streptophyta; class Magnoliopsida; order Asterales; family Asteraceae; genus Helianthus; species Helianthus tuberosus. Next base: position 103,309,600 of record CM060357.1, on the reverse strand, counting down.
TAATATTAATCAGAAAATCATTAGATAATCAACCAATAATCATAACAACACAAGATCTACACGATTTACACACATAACTTCTCTTTATCCACACCTTAACACATTATGTTCAAGACTTGTTCATGAGCTTTAAAGTTTCTTAACTTTTTATCATTCTAACATCTATTAACCACTAAAATAACATAAAGAATGAACGGATCTAAGTTCTTACCACTAGCTCAAGGCTAGGGAAGTTCGAGTGAAGAAATGTGGTGGTTAATAGCGAATGGAGGAGGTCCTTCCACTTCCGAGAGCACCGAGCTTCGTTGTTGGACCTCTTACACCTTTGTATGTATGAGGAATGATTGAAAAAGAGCTTGATGATGGTGGTAGTATGGTGGAAGGTGGCTGCCGAACAAGGGAAAGGAGAGGGAGAGAAGAGAGAGCTTGGTGGAATGGTGGTATTTATAAGATCTTCCATATAGCATATTCCTAGCATATTCCAAGCATATTCCTAGCATATTCCTAGCATATTCCTAGCATATTCCTTAGCATATTCCTTAGCATATTCCTTTGCATATTCCTTAGCATATTAACAAATACGTGTAAGCATAACACAGATATCAGAAAGCAGTTAAGTAATTCCACACAGTCGTCAGACACTTTAATTATCATTAATAATTTGTACGGAATACATGGGATTTTGAGGGTTGTCACAGCACGAATTCACACCAACATTATGTTGACGATTTTCCAAAACTTACATGTATTTCAGGTAACTAAGTGGATGTACGCGCGGTTCCCCTTGCTCAAGGATGTCGTTTATGTTTTTAGTTATGTTGTGTCAAGACTCCAATGCCTATTTTGTGGGATTTGTTCGTTATATTCCACCTCATGTGGTGATATAATGATCAAAACCTTGATGTTTGTCTTTGGAATAAAGTTGTAAACTTTCAAATAATTATCTATCGTGTGATGTAAACACTTGACTTAACTTATGTTTTGGATATTCCATATCAATGGCATCTTGGAGTTTGTTTTATGTTCATATAATATGTTTACCATTTGTATATAATGAGAACCTTTCAGGATCACACCTCGTGCTTCCGCCTTAGAAAGGGGTGTGACACAAAGTGTGGAAAATCATCAAAGGATATGTAAAAGAGGAGTCGAAACAAAGTGATTTAATCTTGTTTATTGTTTCTTTTAATATTTTTTTTTAATTTTATTTACTAACATCTTTTCCTCAAAAATTTAGTTAGATTAGACATTGACGATATTCCGGTGTTAAAAGCTCTTGTGTCCTTGGACGACCTCGGTATCTTACCATTACTATACTACGCCAACGATTGGTGCACTTGCCCTAACGTGTTGTAGAGAGTGATTGTGTAATATCGTGTTTTACAAATTTAAAACTTGAGAAACAAGTAAAAGTGCTAAAAATATATCAAAAGTTATACTCACTCACGTTAGTTGCATTTGAAATTGAATTGGCTCTTCGTCTACTCTCATATAAGCAAAAAATGACCGTCTGCATAGGTTTATGGTTTACTTCTTTAAAAAAATTCATGATTTAATTCAGTTTTTATTAGTAAGGGACTTTTGTGAGAGAAAAGACAAAGTGGATTAGTTTTTTATGATATTTTCCTTTGTTAATTTTTATATGATACTTTGATTTTAAAAATGATTAATATCTATCGACTTAATTTTAAAATGATTAATATCTATCAACTTAATTTTAAAATGATTATATTCAAGGATAACATTTAATATTAAATTTTTATTTATTTAATTAAGATAAATATGAGAGAAATTTTAAGGATAAGATTTACTATTAATTGATTCTTTAGCTAAAATTAATATAAGATTAGCATGAAAAAGAGGCGGAAAAACAAAAAAATACATGCATCCAATGATTGATACATGTCACACATTGATTTACTTTATTATATGTACTAGGTTAGAATCCCGTGTATTACAGGGGTTGCATAAATGTAATTTTATATAATATATATATATAATATATATATATATATATATATATTTGAAAAAGCTTTTATATTGCATGTAATAAAATATATTGTGATATGTTAACAAAAACAGTCGTTAAGATTTATCTTTTCAAAATGAACATTGATGTACTATTTACTTATTCTAACATTTTACTTTGTCTTTTTGTTTTGCATAAAAATTGTAACAATACATCTAACATTACATAGGTGAAACTAAGTTTTTTGAATTTGACATTTAAAATAATTGTGCGATAATAATGGTGAGTCCGAACCATTATAGTGATGCGTCTAAAATCACTTACAATTTGATAAAAGCATATACTCGACCTAGAATAATTATTTAATTCTAGTGAATAAAAAAATAATACAATTATTAAGGACATAATAAAAACAAACTTTTATTCTTATCTAACTTTTTGTTTAAAATTCTTTATAGAAAAAAATATATTCTTACCTAATTTTTTGTTTAGAATGATTATTATTATTATTATTTAATATGATCATAATAAAAACAAACGTTTATCCTTATCTAATTGCTTTTGATTAAAATTATTTATAGGAAAACGAATAAATTTTTAAGGAACTCACGATTGACGATCAACTACGCTTCGCTGGGGAACTGGTTGAGATCACGGATCGACAAATCAAAACCCTCAAGCGTAGTAAGATACCAATAGTCCGAGTTCATTGGAACTCGCGCCGTGGCTCAGAGTTTACCTAGGAACGAGAAGACCAGATGATGCGCAGGTATCCCCAGTTGTTTACAAACAATACTTTCAGCACTAAGGCTACAACTGAATTTCTGGACGAAATCCCAAACCAACTGGGGAATGATGTAACACCCCGCGAAAATGTTTAAACATACTAGCTTGTCAGTGGCTGCGCGTTAAATTTTGGGATAAAAATTTCTTTGAACTCGGGGATAATGTGACACTTCGGGTTTTCCTTCACGTTTCTTTGATGTTATAATTAAGTTCGTGAAATTTTCTACTATGTGAAATACGTACAAACTCGGTGAATTTTTTTTTTTTTTGCTACGTGACTTTACATATTATGTGACCTTATGTGCTATGTGGCTTACATGTTCATTTTGTAAACTTTCGTGAAACTACGTGTATTTACGTATGACAATAGGTTATTGACGAGTCTATGAATAGAGCGTATCGTATGACTTAGCTTAAATTTTGAGGACGAAATTCCTGTAACATGGGGAGAATGTGACAACCCGTACTCTCGATCCTAATCATCGAGAGAAAGGTAATTCATTTCATTATCATTCTCATTTATCGTTAGTATTTATTATTATTATTATTATTATTATTATTTAATAATAAAAACCAACGTCAAGAGGAATGTATCGTTTAACAGATTAATGGTTGCAAAGAAACATTTTACACGGTTTTAATGCAACGACGATCATACGCGTCAAATATCAATATCCATCCGATGTGATTTTGAGTGTTTCGACTCGAGAATGACAGTTTACAATGATCGGGTTTGAAAACGGGCTTTGGAAACATATCAGGCCGCTTAAAAACGCAAGAGATGGGCTTGTGGGCCTTAGGCCTAAGACCACTTAAAACCCTAGTATATATATATCTAGTTATAACCCTCTAAAACCCTATTATCCCTCATATCTTCAACACACGCACACCAGCGCCCTTCTTCTCTCTCTGTCAGATCCGGTGACCGGAGCCATAATTCCGACCGTTTCTCCGACCGTCGCACACCCCAACACCCTCCTCTCTTCTTCTCGGGTCTTCTTCACCCACACCCCTCGTTCTCACCCTCGTTCTCGGGTCCGGCCGACCACCAGCCGTGTCTGATGACTATGATAATATGCTGATGAAGATGATGATGATAAACTGACGATGATGTAGACGAATCATTGCAGTCGACAGTGTCCGGCGGCAACGACACTGGGGTGGGATGCAGGTGGCAGTGGTGGTGTTTTACGGCGGCAGCGTGGCAGTGGATTCATGACAGGTAAGGGTATGATGATACCTAGCTCCGGCAGTCAAGATTCCTTCGGTAATTCAACAACCCTAGTCTTTCTCATCGATCTGAAATGTCACCTTGTTTAAGCGGCCGCTTTTGTTTTCATTTGGTGATGAAGAGATGGCAGCGGTTGCAGCTAACGATGACGTCAGTCATGGTGGCAACAGCAGTGAACTGTCCAGCCGGTGGTGCTGGGGGCCGACTGGCGAAAGCAGTGGTTGAGGTGGTGGTTCACTTTCGACGCTGAATTTCACCAAAATGAGTCGATAAACTGGCGATGTAATGCCCTGCTTTTTCATACTTTCCATAAATAGAAAGCTCGCCTTATAATACTATTCTTGGAAATCTCGTATTCCTGTAATCGTCTTTTCATTGTAATCGTCATAAAATCCGAGGCTTGGATCGTACATAAAATTCGTATTTCTTTAAATTCATGTTCTACATTTTCATACTCATTCATACATTTGAATCCATGGAACATTTGAAACATTATTTGTAATTCTTGAAAACCATGTGTTATACTTGCAACTTCGAAATAGACATTAATCATACGATATATGGATGCATACGATACTTAATTATGACATGCATACGCTAAATCATACCTCATTATATTTGTATTATGATATTCATACTTGTTCTAACCATATAATATGCTTATATGCCAAAAACAACCCTTGAAACACTTAAAACTTGCAAATTATAAACATGAGGGACCTAAAGTGGAACAACTAAACTTGAACCCAACCCCCAACCCCGGCTTGCGGCCCGCGACCCGGCCACACAAGTTGCTCGCGGCCGGTGAGAGCCCCGGATCCGTGACCAGCTCAAAACAGCTCGATAATTGGTCACTTTTTGTTGGTTTTGTTGAGTTCTAAGTGTGTTTCCTTGCATTTAAAGCTCACCAAACCCAACCCTAATCATCCCCTATAAAACCCAACACCTCTCCACACATTTTCCACTTTACAAATTCACTATTATCACTCTCTAACACTCTCAATTTAGCTGCAAATGAGTAAGAAGACAGATTCATTCCAAGTTACAAAAACAAGCATAATCTTTAGAGTTTCATAGTGTCAAGAATGAGTATTTTGTGATTAGATGGTTATTTTCTCCTATGTTACTTTCCATTTACTTTTAAATTCCGAATTCCGACCTTAGGTATACCTTGAACTCCAAACCATATACATTCAATCTCCTAATCCCATTACTCGTCAACACTTGGATAAACCGAAAGCATATGCAATTTTGTGAGTATACTTGAACCCCCTCTTTTCGTTTACCACTTTTTGGGGTGTAACATGTTTATCTATGAAACTTACACTTAAACTTTATTCGTAAATGAACAAACATTCCTTATACATGCTTGCATACTTGATTACTTGATACATCATACTTGGGGTTATACGTTTTGTGTTAGACTTATCATTAACTTCGTACGAGCCTATACTTGACATATATAGCGCTATAGGATTAACGCACCACCCGTATTCTTGAGGTCATGTCATGAGCTTCTTGCGTTTCATCATTGGGTTGATTAGTCGAACACATGCCGATTTTATTGTTTATCTTGTATCAAAAGCCTGCCATGTGGAATTGTTTAAACTCATTTTATGCTATGTATGTATGAAAACTTGTATACTCGCCTTTGCTTTTGCATTGAACTTTATTTTAAACATATTACATGTGACAACCCGAGTTTTCAAGGTCTCTCCTTGACGTATTACTTGTTTCACAACGGCGTGTTCATAATTCATTTGAATTGCAACTTGTGCACGGTTGTTATATGATTAATATTTTGTATTATTGTTTGGTTGGTAGTGGAAGCGATTGAATTGCTTTAAGTTATAGACTTAACCCATATCCTTGTCACAAACCCGTAATCAACGGAACAGTGGTTTTTCATCGCAACCTTCACTCGACGAAAAACAGTCTTTCGTCAATAGTCTTTCGTCAAGCTGGGTTATTCGCCGGATGGGCCGAAGCCCAGGTGTGGCCCAAATGCGACTAAGTTATAACTGCATTGTATTCGTAAATCTGTAAGTAACATGATAATTGGCGAAACCCTAGATCTCTCCCTTGGACTCGTCGGCAGCCCCTTGGCCGAAGCCCTCACCTTCTTATATCTCCTAGTTAGTAAAATCATGGTTGCTTAGTTTTGATTTATTGTGTTCATCTATGTGCAATCTATGTGCAACTTGACTACGAATGTTGTATGACTTAGAATTATGATAAAAAGCATGTGTTATTGATATATTGACCAATATGAATATGGAGCGTGTAATGGATTCGAGTACTGCCATTTGATGACAGATAATTATATGGATAATTATGTAGTTTAACAAGGAATCAAGGATGCACTTGTTGATCTGATATAGTGTGCTCGTGTTCATAGATTGATGATCGATGACTCCGTAAAATAACATACTTATAGATATGATAATATGATGTACTGATCCTAAGTGCACTTGGTTTGATTGATCTAATATGAATCCTGATGTTGTGATTTATCATAAGAGGGTGATTAGAAGCTATGTGTGTGTGTGTATTAACTGTTGAATAATATTTGGAAGATAATTAGGGTTCTTGTGAATCAAAGGGGCGAAACTGTTTCATCACCTGATGAAGGGCGACGAAACATGTGGCCTTTCGCCACATATTGAACCTGACGAAAGATGGGTCTTTCGCCATGAATGAACCCGACGAAAGATGGGTCTTTCATCGTATGGGTAATAAGCTGAATAGTGAGTGGGTTATGTTGTGCATGCTATCTGACAGTTGTGATTGTTGCATGAGGTTAGGGTTATCTAGAAACAAGGAACCTGTATAGACTGATATGTATTGTCTAATGTAAATTGTATGATGTGAATAGCTAATGCAACTGTGAGTGTTATTGCATGTGAATAAGAATGGGTAACCTAGTTGAATTGTGTGAGTATAAAACCAACTTATTATGGGTTGTTATGTGACCTGCACGTGGAATAGAAACTTGTTTGAGAAGCGAATGCCTGATATATGATATATTGTGATCTTAACAGCAACTGCAATCTATGAAAACGCATGCACTGCTAAGTGATTGATTTGCATGTGACACCCATACACTTGTTATATGATCTCACGATAAAAGTTATAGATCAACAGATTGTATGTTTAACAGTTATGATGCGAATAAGTACGTGTGTCATACTTGTCTGCTACTTGTATAACATGTACGTTGAATACATGATTTGGATATACGCTTACGAAACTGATTATCTGTGGTAACCACGGTAGGGTTTGGTTGACCAACTGGGAACGGGTAATGTAACGTAGCATACCGAGCAAATCTAAGGTGAGTTCACTGCTTTTTCTCCAAGCATGCGTCCCGGGGAGGGACATCTGGTAATCGTTCCGGGGAGGAACGTCGGGTTATTGGGATGTTGGTTATTACACTCATTTCTATCATTAAGTCCCCTTACATATACAGATTGGTTGTCGGGGAGGCAACGGGGTTATTAGTTAATAGCGCTATTAGGTTTGGCACCTTCACACCGTACCGGGGAGGACGGTCGTGAACTAATTACCTTAACCACTTGACCAATGTGTGATAGATCATTGGGGTTTGGGCAAATAAATCTAGAGCCATCTGCGGTAATCGAGTTAATAACAACATCAAATCATTGAAATGTTTTATCCTCATAACTGGTAACTAAGTCGTGTTAACAAACTTTGAACTCACTAGCGTCATCTGACACACTTGTCTGGATGCTTGCAGGTCTGTAGGGTTATATCATGGAACTTGTTGTCTGGAAGGCTGGAGTGGTCATGGGTCGAGATACATGGAATCGCAACACAAGTCTAATGGTTTACGTACGCGTGGTTTATGAAACACTTAGCAACTGAGTTATGCTTCCGCTGTGTACAATAAATTACATGTAACGTTTTGTATCACTTTATGATAATGAATGAAAGTTTTGTTTAACTATATTGATGAGTTCAATGTGATTGGTGGCTAAGATCCTGGTACGTCACACGCCCCGCGGTGTTTCCGCAAGTGGTATTTTAGGGGTGTGACAGTTTGGTATCAGAGCCACTGGTTATAGTGAACTTGGTTTTAAAACGTTTTATAAAACCAGACTATAACCGAACAAGTTCTGAATACGACCATGACACTCAGCTCCAGACTGCAAGGTTCGTCTCTCGTATACTCATTGTACTGCATAACTAGTGAACACTTACATATGATATTGCATGTTATTGCACACTTAGCACAACAGTATGAATTCATGTATTACTTGCATGTGTTATGTGATTGATAGGGTGGTATTTCCCTAAACATTCATGACTCACGTTTCGTGATGCTCTTTGTTTGCTACTTGAGTCTAAGGAACCATTTGACATGAGTTAGGAGGAGCTGAGATGAGCATGCAAATCATAATATTATTGTGGGTGCACACATAATAATAATGTGGGGTGCATGTGAGTCCCAGTGAGGCTTAACAAGTGAAGAAGGGGTTCTGCTCTGTTATTCGATCAATGAGAAACGTAACAAATTTATAGGAGTCATAGTAGTGATTGTCTCCTACCCGAATGTGATCTTTTCATTTCCTTCTGAAACCTTTCAAATCTCGATGATATCGAGTATTACCTGAACACCCATCTGAATGCCTAGCGAACTGTGTAGAATGTTAGGTGCTTGTACGAACGTCCCTGAGTTGGATGTTGCAACATCGATGATTGGTCTATACCTCTCACACTCCTCTTTGTTAGCTGGAACTCAATGTACTGACGTCCTAGATTCCGAAGTGCGATCACTTCTGCAACACTCTAGCAGCATACCGTGTTGTTGTACTCGTTGCGAGGATTTCCAGTACCTTGCTGACCTCAGTATTAGGACGACCCTGATTACCGGCAACGAACACCAGCAAAGTGACTGCAATCGAATCTCTAACCCTAGCCAGCGATTGATGGGAGTCAACCCTTACGAACCAATCAGGACATAAGCGATGACAACTGTCGGTGAAAGATCGTAGAGCTCCGTTTCAAACAACAGCATTAGAGACAACAGTCACGACAATAACCAAGGGAATGACGGCCGTACTGGAAATCCTCGCAACGAGTACAACAACACGTGAAATGATGCTCATGGAGGGGCATTTAGGATTGGCGCGGGCGACGCCAGGATTATAACAACATGGTGGCCTACACGTTCTTGGTAATGAATCACTTCGTCTCCGTTCTATTTAACCCTGATGGTTCTTGAAACCGAACCTGTTGTGGAATCGGAAGATGGCAAGACAAATGGAACCTCATATGTTTGTTGGGATGCAAACTCGACCTCATGGGATAAGTGTTCGACATCGACCTTCCTACTACTATCCTTGATGGTCTTGATGCAGTAGTTAGTGTAGATTGGTTATCCAGAGATCGCGTAGATATACCCTGTGAGGAGAAGATTTTGCGTATCCTTCTCCCTAGTGGAGGATCGTTGTCTGTTCTAAAGCGTCAGAGTGGTGCAAGGGTTAGCGCCATTCCAGCTATGAAGGCCCAGAAGTGTCTACGGAGGGATTACCCCGCTATGTTAGCAACCGTTTCTGATGGTAAGGCTGAGGAAAATAGGATCGGGGATCCACCAATTGTTCGTGACTCCTCTCAGTGTGCTATTCGAGGAACTTTCAGGTTTACTTCCACAACTGTTAGACGAAATCTAAGTTGATCTCACGCCAGAGGCAGCTCTGAATACTTATACCCTTATCGTCTTGCACCAGAAAGGTTGCAAGAATTGTCTAATCAACTACATGACTGTTGGACAGGAGTTTGCCGGACCTAGTTTTTCGCTTAAGGAGCCCCAGTTATATCCATGAAGATAAGCCTTTTTATATGTGTACTGATTATCCAGAACTCGGCAAGGCGACCGTCAAGAACTGTTTGCCTCGACCATTGTATTGACAACCTGTTGACAAGTTGCGAGGGACAAGCTTCCATTCGAGGATTGATTAATGAACAAGCTATTATCAGATGGAGGTCCAAGGGAAGACTGTTCCTGGAACGGCATATCGAGCGCAATACGGCCAGTGCAACTTTGTACACCATAACCATTGAGTTAATCAACACACCTTGGTTTCACTAGATACTATCACAGATTCATCGTAGAATTTTCGAAGATTGCGCAGCTTTAACCTCTTTAGCACAGCGGGGAGCTGTGAATTTATGGGAACCAAAACAGTGGAACGCCTTTTCAGCTTCTGAAACCCAACTCTGCAACGCACTTAGCATCGCTTCTATCCGAAGGTACTGATGATCTTGTGGTATACCGTTATGGTTTGAATCAGAGTCCCAGTTACACGCCAAGTGCAACACGAGTAGGTGATGGCTTATGTGGGGGATTAATAAGAAGAATTGCATGATTTGCAACCTGGGGGTGGAAACCATGGCCTTAGATTGTCACACCCCCAAAATCCACCCACGGAGTATCACCGCTTGGAGGCGTGACATGACCAGGATCGAGCCACCAATCATATTGAACAACGTAATTAAGTAAATAAAACCAACCACAATACAATTGGTGACCAAAGCTAGTTAACCAAGTTCAAAATAAACAGCGGAAGCATTGAAGGTAAAAACCCAAAACATAAGTTCATAAGGATTTAAATATTAAGCACGGAGCATAACAGTCCGTACCCCACAACGACCTCCTCCTCGTGCGAGCTCCATAAGCATCTAGCGACCTGTAAGGCATGTAACAACGAGTCAACAACAAAGTTGAGTGAGTTCACGGTTGGTTGTTTAGTTTTAAGTTGTTTCCGAAAACCTGGTTTGTCTTTCGTTGGCTTATTTGCTGTGGGGGTTATCCCATAGTTGAAAGTATGATTAACCAGTTCCTTCTTTATTACCCAAACCATATCCATAATCAGTGGGGGCTTCCCCATGTGAACCACTAGACCGTTACCATATCAACAACTGACGAACAATAGTTGTGCCCTACGTCAATGTCTATCATCATTGACAGTTTTCCATAGTCCATTAGTACACGCCCGTCCGAACGGCACGGTGTGAGGTTTGTTAAATCTAATAGCGCTATTAACTAATGACCCGCTCGCCATTGGCCTCGGCGATTAAGTCGATATAAAATGAGGGACTTAATGATAGAGTTTTGTCTAGTAAGTTTTAAGGTTGTTGTCCTACCTAAGGAGGACGAACGTGCGTATTCTACCCAAGGAGAATACGCAGGATTAATATTGGCATCCTACCTATGGAGGATGGCGGTACATATCCTACCCAAGGAGGATATGTAGGTTCCGTTTTAATTCTTTAACCCATTCCCAACCACCGGGAATCCCATGCCTTAGAAAGTGTGTGAACTCACCTTGGTTTGCTCGGTTAGATTAGTTACTCTAATAATCAGAAATCAAGCACGTCCTAATAAGTTACGGATAACAATCAGTTTCTCATGCATAACACGTATCCTACGTACGGTTTATTTACTCACTACTTCTATCACATACCACACAATTCAAATGTCAAGTTATATTGTTAAGTTACATTATTTTACCCTAAAATAATATAAATATCTCACAAAATAAACAAGTATCCACACAAGTGTTCTAATATAAAATATATATTCTAAAAATATATTTAGCCATTTACTTGTAAAAGTCAACCTCCGATACTTTGTATTTTGTAACAAAACCTTTGGCGATGTTTATTTTGAAAACAAAGCTAAAAATATACTTGTAACACTTGTTTTAGAAAATATTTTCTAAGTGTTGGAATTTTAGAAAATTTCGCCAGAGTTTCCTTTGTAAATGGAGGTATCCATGCTTATCAGCATATCATTTTCTTTTCGGAAATCATTCAATCAATCAACAACAAGTTACCAAACAACATTACACTAGCCAAGTGCAAAAACAATACACTTTACATAACAACATGAACTTGGTTTTTCAAAAAAACGCGTAGTAACTTTGTAGGGTGTTTAGTGGGTTTAGTTACCCTCCAAAGTGTGTTTACTTTATTTAAAATCTCATTCTCGGGATTTTTAGATGTTTACAACTTGTAAACTCATTTTGCAAAAATGTGTATTTATTGGATCTTCTTGTTCTAAAAATATTTATACGCTTATTTTGTTGCTAAAATAGTGTAGGTTTAACAAAAGTCGTCACCTTTCAAAAATCATCTTCTACTCATGGTTTATTTAGGAAAAACCATTTGTAAACCTCGGATCCATACGATCACCAACTTACTTTGTTTACTAATTTTTCAAGAAAACATATTGTTACCATGTTCATGCTTAAACATGGAGGTGATTCTTTTATGGAGATCACTAATCACCTCCTAACTTGTTAACTTAAGCTTTTAATCTTACTTTAACAAGTTTCAACCATGATGTTTAACATCATATCTCTAGTAATCAACAACAAGCAACAAGAAATCATCAACAATACAAGACAATATCATTCATATCATTACTTCTTCATTTTATCAATATTTCATCATTAAGTTAGCTTTATGTTCAAGTCCTATCTTTATGATTTTTAGTGTTCTTAAGGTTTCATCATGATTTAACTATTAACCACTCTAAACATGAAGTAAATGAGGATTCAAGAGACTTACTACTAGCTTTGAAGCTAGGGAAGAAACGAGATGGAAAATGAGTGGTTAATAGCACTAGCAAGAGGTCCTTCAACTTCCGAGAACACCAAGCTTCGTTGAACGCCTTGTAGCACCTAGAAGTACACTTGGATTTGCTTGAAGCTTGAAAGAAAATGGTGGTGATATAGGGGGTGTCTTCGGCCGAGCTTGATGAGAGGAGGAAGGGAGAGGTTGAGTTTGATGAATATGATGGAGTGATGAGTTCTTATAAATCTCTAACTTGTTTTATCCAAAGGGTATAGTGTTCAAGAAGTACAAGACAAATCTTACCATAATCCAAGAGAAGATTGCATGGGAAATATGGAAGATATTAGAGGATTGTTGTGATCTTTGGTGTGGGACCATATGAACCGAAAATCAGCCCAAAGGGGGGGGGGGGTTAAGTGTAATATTGTTTAGATTGTCCGATACACGACTTGTTTGTTTCACAACCGGACACGTTGTAATATGTTAGATCGTATTGTAGTTGGTATGTTACACATGATGGGTGTTGATTGTGCTTTATATATATATTTGACGTGCAACATTTGTGTATGTTTAAAATATGGTGGTGTTAAATTATGTTTTATAAACAAAACAATAGAACCTTGGCCAATACCCTAAACCACCTGAAAACACCCCATGACCGAAAACACAAAGTGTTTTCGTCCACGAGAGGCCAACGAAATCACAAGTGGGCTTTGGCCCAGTATCAATTAAATATAGGACTTGTTCTATTTTGTATACGAAATCGATAACGGAGAAAACCCTAATCATCTCTCATACTCTCTCTCTCGCTATCTTGTGAAACCCTTCGGCCGTTTGGAACGACGAGTCTCATACGTCGATCGAAGTACTACCTTTCCTTCATAGGTTAGTAGTCTGATTATTTATGATTACTTGATTTAAATCATTTGATTATTTGACTTCATGAATTAAAGGTTAGTGTGCAATGATGGTGAGCATGTGATTGAGTCGATTAGTATGTAATGTTAGGTCCAATGGTTGTCAAGTAACCATGTGAATGTCTGGGTGCATCGATCTTAATGAAAGTCCATATAAAACAAATAAATACTTGAGGCTCACATGAATATTTGAATTAGCATCTTGATGCAGTCCACGATCAGATTATGGTCCAATGAGAGTTCAACTTTTATCAAATACCACATGTTGTTGATGATGATAGTCTTGATTGGACAATGATTGGTAGTTTAATTGATTTCGTGACTTGGTATGATTGAACGATTTGGTTGGTTCAAAATGTAAAAGATGGTTAGTAATGATTAGGTTATTGCTGTTATTAATGATGATGATGATGGGCCGACGAAAACACTACAGCAACGAAAACACTAGTGATTTCGCCACTATGGGATTTCGCCTAGCTTTCTGCACAATAACGATTGTTAGCTAGTTAACTTTGTTAATTACTTAAACCCTGTTAGTTTGTTGAATACTGTTAGTTGTTAACTTTATTAAGTCAGTGGCACAGTAAGCTATTTACTTGTTAACTCTGTTATGCATGTTAAGAATGTAAACTCAGTTAAATCTATTAACTCTGGTTAGTTTATGTACCCTGTTAAACTCGTTAACTATGTTACGTCACTAACTCGGTTAAGAGTGTTATTGGACAATTATGTTAGAATAAACTGCAAAAGACATCGATGTGGTACATGAACTGTATGGATGCAATTAACTGTTTGTGTTGCATGATGATTAACTGCCAAACACACTCTGTGATATTACTGTGATGCTAGTTACATGTGAAACATTACGAACGTGAACTGATTGAGTATACGTGCACTATAGGACTTGACTGATCTCTTTTGAGCACTTAACTTAGCATACCGAGCAAACCAAGGTGAGTTCACACTCTTACCAAGGCATGGGATTCCCGGGGTTGGGAATGGGTTTGGATGATTACTTATGCTTAAATTGTTATCGGAATTACATACCATAGGCCTCGGGAGAGGAAGGTTATTGGTAGGTACTGCTAGACTAGTGATACATATACTTCTCTTCGCACACACGCCGGGAATGGCTGCGATAATAGAACTAATCTTCGCACACATGCCTGGAATGGCTGCGAACCATACTCTAAACTTCGCACACATGCCGGGTGGGCTGCGATACAAATATACCTAGTCTAGAAAACATGGAAGACCCCCACTAATCTTCGCACGCATGCCGGGAAGGCCGCGATACAAACAGACACGATACATTGGTTACTAAACAAACATACGGTTTACGAAACGAACACTATAACTAAACAACCAACTGTGAACTCGCTCAACTAGTTGTTGACTTTCTGTTACATGCCTTGCAGGACCTTAGGTACTCATGGAGCTTGCACGGGAGGCGCGGTCGTTGTGGGCACGGATTGTGGATGTTTTGATGAAAACGTTATGACTATTTAAACTTATTACTTATGTTGGGTTTTACATTTATGCTTCCGCTAAACATTGATACTATACTTTGGTTTTTGGAACACCTTTCATATTGTTTGGTTGAATTACACTTACTATTTACATTGTTCAATATGATTGGTGGCTTGATCCTGGTCAGTCACGCCTCCAAGCGGTGATACTCCGCGTGTGGATTTTGGGGGTGTGACAGATTGGTATCAGAGCCATTGGTTATAGAGAACTCGGTTTTAATAAGGGGAAAACGTTTTTATTAAAACCAGACTATAACCTGTACAGTGCAAGACTCAACATTCTAGGTAATATGGTATATGTTTTATTGCCTACTTGCTAGAATTACATAGAACTTTGTTCATGGTATGCTTAGATACACATAACCCCTATTGCTTGAGAATACTTGTGTGCTCACACTCTTCTGTCATCGCACTATTCGCGAACCTCTCTTACTTATGTTATCTTTGCTATGAAGATCATGGCTGGACGTATCAACATGACACAAGCCCAGTTGACGGCTCTCATTAACGAACAAGTTGCTGCGGCACTTGCAGCCGCACAAGCAGGAGGTATACCCTGCAGTTGTAACTCACACTAGGATCTTTAGATCCTACACTCCTAAACCAACTCTTGTGTTTAATCTTGTCCTGATTCTTATACCCAACAGGTCAACCACCTGTTTGCACCTTCAAGACTTTCATGGACTGTCGTCCTACTACTTTCAGTGGCACGGAAGGAAAAGTTGGACTCCTCCATTGGTTTGAAAAGCTCGAGTCCATTTTTGAGATGTGTGAATGCCCTGAGGCTCGCAGGGTGAAGTACGCCACTGGTACTCTAGAAGGCATTGCGCTGACTTGGTGGAATGCGCAAGTTCAGATGTTAGGGTTGGTTGTTGCTAACGCCACCCCTTGGAATGATTTCAAGGAGTTGATCAAAGAGGAATACTGTAGCCGTGATGACATTCATAAGCTGGAGGTAGAGTTTTACAATTTGCAGATGACGGGATCGGAAATTGAAGCATACACCAAAAGATCGAATGAGTTGGCTATTCTGTGTCCCACTAAGGTAGACCCTCTCATTAAGCGTATCGAGCTGTATCTCAAGGGTCTAGTGCCAGAGATTCAAAGTCACGTAACCTCAGCGAATCTTGGCACCATTCAACAGATCGTCAAGTTAGCTCATCGCCTCACTGATCAGGCAGTGGAACAGAACAGGCTGCCTAAACGTATCAGCGCTACTACTACCGCTACCGCTTCAGCTACTCCTGCTACTCCCAGTGACAATAAGCGTAAATGGGAGGGGGATTCCAGCAGGGGTTCAGCTACCATTCAGTCTCAAGCACAGCATCAGTGCAAGACTAATGATTACCAGAGTCCGAGTCAGATAGCACACTCGACATTTAGACACGCAAATTACAGCTTATGTCATTTCAGCATAAATATTTAAAACCGGGCTGTTTTCGGACATTTTAATAAAATAGTTAATTTATTCCAAAAATTCCCAAATTTTTACAGAATGTCTTAAACATTCCAAATTTTATTGTGTAAAAATATCGGGGTCCATTTCATTATTATTATTTTATAAAAATTCATTTTCCGGACTGAACTCAGATTTATATTTTTCTGACCACAGTCCACGGAATAATTTATTTAAAATTCATCGAGCGTCCGATTTACGAAATTCCAGTGGGGTAATTACAAATACATCGGTGGTCATCTACAGTACAAGTTTCATGATCCAACTCTTCACAGAACCCAAGTTATGACAGAAAACAATACACATATTTTCAGCAGAAAAATGCAGCTCTAGCTGCTGTTACGAAATGATGTTTTAAAAATAGTAAACGAAGTCCAAAAATTACGATTCCGGTGCCATTAGAACCGTATTTCATAATAACATGTTTTAGACTCAAAATATCAGTTTTTTGTAGAGTTTATGACCTGTTTACAGCCAACTGAAGTTGGCTGTAAAACTTGGACAGATTCTGTTTTCATTCTTTAATCTTCTAAGACGCGTTCGATTGATTCCGTTAGCATGATTAGTGATCGTAACAACATCAAACATCAATATTGACCAGCAACACATCAGATAATCAACCAAGAATCATAACAACACAAGATCTACATGATTTACACACATAACTTCTCTTTATCCACACTTTAACACATTATGTTCAAGACTTGTTCATGAGCTTTAAAGTTTCTTAACTTTTTATCATTCTAACATCTATTAACCACTAAAATCAAGAACAAGATGGTGATTGGAAGCACTTACTACTAGCACAAGGCTAGGGAAGAAACTAGACGAAAAATGGGTGGTTAATAGCGATGTAGAGAGGTCCTTGCGATTTCGTAAGCACCGAGCCTCCTTATATGATACGTAACACCTTTGTATGTGAGTAATATTGCTAGAATGAAATTGAATGATGATGATGGGTGGCTTGTGGTGTTCGGCGGAACATCAAAGAGAAGGGAGAGAGAGTTGTGATTTTGTTTAGTGGGTTATGAAAATGAAATGTAACCTTGCATGTAATTATAAAGTCCATCCATTCTATTTATCCATAGTATAATATGTTTAGTAGATATTAGACAATCATGGAATAAAATAATCAAAGTGGATGGGGTATGTCCCCTTGGGATAACCGATTGGTTATGGGGGGTGGGGTGATTGGTTCAATTTCAACTATAGGTTAAGTTATATTTAGTTTAATTAGGAGGTTAAACCAATTTCTAGTGTGTAGTGTTTTGTAACGGGTGTTAGGGTATTCGGGGACCCTAACTGGCTCAGAAAAAGAAAGACAATGTTATTGGCATTATTTTTATCTTCCGGGTAAAGTCCGGTTGTTCGGTTCGATACTGTTCTGTTAAAGCTCTTAATTAATTCGTAAGGTGTCCTACATATATATCTTTGCAACGTTTTTAATTTTTAACACTCAGGAAAGCATACCAGACCATTTAGTGACTTTTCTGTATACTACTAGTATGTTACCAAGCATATGTAAGTATAACACAGCAATCAGAGAGCAGTTAAGTAATTCCACACAGTCGTCAAGCACTTTAATTATCATTAATAATTTGTACGGAATACATGGAATTTTGAGGGTTGTCACATCTCCCCCTGTTAAGAGAATTTCGTCCCGAAATTTAGCGCGTGGTTACTGAGGAAGCTAGTTAAGTTGCGTTGTTTTCCTGATTTTCCTGGGGTGTCACATCATCCCCCCGTTGATTTGGAATTTCGTCCCGAAATTCTGCAGTAGCTTCAGCCTCAGTAGTGGTTGCGTTTTTCTTAAACAGTTGGGGATACTTGAGTTTCATTTGGTCTTCTCGTTCCCAGGTATACTCTGGGCCATGACGAGCATTCCAACGAACTCGGACTAGAGGTATCCTGGTACGCTTGAGGATCTTAACATCTCGATCCGTAATCTCTACTAGTTCCTCGACGAATCGCAGCTGGTCTTCGATTGTGAGTTCCTTAAGAGGAACTATGAGGGTCTCATCTGACAGACACTTCTTTAGATTCGACACATGGAAAACATTGTGAACTCCGCTGAGTTCTTCAGGTAGATTCAACTTGTAGGCGACTTTGCCAATTTTCTCGGTGACTTCGAATGGTCCGACATAATGCGGATTGAGTTTGCCTCGTTTGCCAAAACGGACTACACCTTTCCAAGGTGAGACTTTGAGTAGCACTCGATCCCCAACCTGGAACTCGAGTGGTTTTCTTCGCTTATTAGCATAGCTTTTCTGACGGTCACGAGCTACCGCCATTCGTTGTCATATCTGAGCAATCCTTTCGGTTGTATCTACTACAAGTTCTGGGCCTGTGATTTGACTGTCGCCAACCTCTGCCCAACAAAGAGGTGATCGGCACTTCCGTCCGTACAATGCCTCGAACGGAGCGGCCTGGATGCTGGTGTGGTAACTGTTGTTATACGAAAACTCCACTAACGGGAGGTGTTTTTCCCAGCCATTACCAAAGTCGATTACACATGCCCTAAGCATGTCTTCAAAGGTTTGGATGGTGCGCTCAGATTGCCCATCCGTCTGTGGATGATATGCCGTGCTCATGTCTAATCGGGAACCAAAGGACTTGTGCATAGCTTGCCACAATTCAGATGTAAAACATGAGTCTCGATCAGAGATGATGGAGGTTAGCACTCTGTGCCTTGATACTACTTCCTTTAGATAGATGTCTGCTAGAGTAGAAAACTTGTCGGTTTCCTTGATAGCCAAGAAGTGTGCAGACTTAGTCAATCGATCCACTATCATCCAAATAGTGTCATTTCCGCGTTGAGATCTCGGCAGGCCAGTAACGAAATCCATGGAAATTTGCTCCCATTTCCATTTCGGGATCTCTGGTTGTTGAAGTAGGCCTGATGGTTTCTGGTATTCGACCTTGACCCTAGCACAAGTCAAGCATTTGCTGACGTAGGTTGCTATGTGGGCTTTCATGCTAGGCCACCAGTATGTAGTCTTTAGGTCGTGGTACATCCTATCCGAACCAGGATGTACTGAATAACGAGACTTATGTGCTTCATCTATCACAAGCTCGCGTAAGTTTCCATAAAGTGGAACCCAGATGCGACCGTTTACATAGTAGGCGCCATCTTCCTTTTGTTCTAACCGTTTCCTTGACCCTCGCAGAGACTCAGCCCTGATGTTTTCTGCTTTCAATGCTTCGACCTGAGCATCACGAATTCGAGCGGGAAGGCTAGAGGGAATGGTAAGTTGTAACGCACGTACACGCTTAGGTATAGTATCCTTTCGACTGAGGGCGTCGGCCACAACATTGGCTTTGCTCGGATGGTACTTGATCGCACATTCGTAATCATTCAAGAGCTCGACCCATCGACGTTGTCGCATGTTTAACTCCTTTTGCTTGAAGATATGCTCGAGACTCCTGTGATCGGTGTAAATGGTGCACTTGGTACTGTACAGGTAATGTCTCCATATCTTAAGTGCAAAAACCACTGCTCCCATTTCCAAGTCGTGTGTAGTGTAGTTCCTTTCGTGAACCTTAAGTTGGCGCGATGCGTAGGCAATGACCTTGTCACGTTGCATCAATACGCAACCAACTCCTTGGATGGAAGCATCGCAGTAAACCACAAAATCATCTGTGCCTTCAGGCAATGAGAGGATAGGCGCGCTACAAAGTCTGTCTTTTAAGTGCTGAAATACGGACTCCTGTGCATCACCCCAACAATAGGTGACACCTTTTTGAGTCAGTGAGGTGAGAGGTTGCGCAATCTTAGAGAAATCCTTGATGAATCGTCTATAGTAGCCCGCCAAACCCAAGAATTGGCGGATTTCTGTTGGTGTACGGGGTGCAGGCCAGTTCTTGATCGAGTCTACCTTGGATGGATCCACATGAATCCCATCCTTGTTTACCACATGGCCTAGAAAGTGGACTTCGCGAAGCCAGAAGTCACATTTCAAAAATTTAGCATACAGTTGCTCTGCTTGAAGAAGTTCCAGCATAAGTCGTAGATGCTGCTCGTGTTCCTCCTGACTCTTAGAATAGATCAGGATGTCGTCGATGAAAACAATAACGAACTTATCCAGGTAAGGTTTGGATACTCGGTTCATGAGATCCATAAAGACTACAGGTGCGTTCGTCAATCCGAAAGGCATAACCAGAAACTAGTAATGTCCATAACGAGTCCTGAATGCTGTTTTAGAGATATCCTCGTCTCGGACTCTCAGTTGGTGGTAACCTGACCTTAGGTCAATCTTGGAATAGAAACTCGACCCTTGCAGCTGGTCGAATAAGTCATCAATGCGTGGAAGAGGATAACGATTCTTCACGGTCACCTTGTTGAGTTCGCGGTAGTCAATACACATTCTGAAGGTACCGTCTTTCTTCTTCACGAATAATACTGGAGCTCCCCAAGGCGAAGAGCTAGGATGTATGAAACCCTTTTCCAAGAGTTCTTGTAGTTGCGTGGACAGTTCTGCAAGTTCTGATGGAGCTAGACGATAATGTGCTCGAGCTATGGGCGCTGCTCCAGGAGCTAGCTCGATTTGAAATTCAACTTGACGATGAGGCGGAAGACCAGGTAATTCATCAGGAAATACCTCAGGGAAATCACGTACAATAGGTATGTCTTCAATTCTCTTCTCTTCCATTGATGCGTCAGTAACGAGAGCTAGAATGGCAGTGTGGCCCTTTCGCAAACACTTCTGGGCCTTAAGGAAAGAGATGATGCCCACAACAGCACCACTCTTATCGCCATGAATCATGAGAGGTTCTTTACCAGGACGAGGGATGCGGACAATCTTCTCGTTGCAAAGAATTTCCGCTTGCTGATGAGATAACCAATCCATCCCAATAACGACGTCGAAACTACCCAGAACGATAGGAATGAGGACGATAGAAAAGGTCTGACCAGCTAAGACGAGGTTACAACCTTTAACTATGTGTGTGGCTTCAAGACTTTTACCGTTTGCTAGCTCTACCGTGTGTTTGGTGGTCAAAAGTGTTGGAGTGCGTTTAAGCATTTGGCTAACTTTTAAGGACACATAACTAGTATCGGCACCCGAATCAAATAAAACAGTAACAAAGAAGTCGTCCAGAAGAAACTTACCCATCACAACGTTGGGATCGTTCCTTGCGTCACCCTAACCCAGCACGAACACATGTCCCCTGGCACCATTGCCATTATTGTTACCCCCGTTGTTGCCTCCATTGTTGTTCCTGTTTCCCTGGTTGTTGTTGTTCTGATTCTGGTTCAGCTGAGGACAGTTCCTCTTAAAGTGGCCTTCAGCGCCACACTGAAAGCATCCTTTATTGCCCTGCTGTTGCTGTTGCTGGTGGTTCTGTGGAGCTTGTTGTTGTTATTGGCGATTCTGATTTGCTGGTCGCGTGCTCCTGCAATCCTTTTCTTCATGACCAAACTTGTTACACCTCAGGCAACGACCCTTGTGGCACTGCCCGCTGTGGTGCAAATTACATCGATTACACTTAGGGTGATTTCCCTTGTACCCACCCTGACCTTGATTCCCATAAGACTGCTGACCGGGGCTCCTGTACTCATCTGTCTTTCGCTACTGGGACTAAACTGAAGTAGAACCCTTGCCCAAATTTCCATCCCACTTGCGCTTACTATCACTGGGAGCATTAGTAGTAGTAGCGCTAATACACTTGGGCAGCTTGTTCTGCTCAACTGTCTGATCAGTGAGACGATGAGCCAACTTGATGATTTGCTGAATGGTACCAAGATTAGCTGAGGTCACGTGGCTTTGAATTTCTGGCACCAAACCCTTAAGGTATAGCTCGATACGCTTGATAGGAGGATCCACCATAGTGGGACACAGGATAGCTAATTCGTTCGACCTCTTTGTGTATGCCTCGACTTCAGACCCCGTCATCTTCAGATTGAAAAATTCTACCTCTATCTTGTGGATGTCGTCACGACTACAATACTCTTCTTTGATCAGTTCTTTGAAACCGTTCCATGGGGTGGCATTAGCAACCGCCAGCCCTAGCAGTTGAACCTGTGCTTTCTACCAGGTTAACGCAGCACCTTCGAGTGTTCCAGTAGCATATTTCACCCTACGATCTTCCGGGCATTCACACATCTCAAAAACAGACTCAAGCTTCTCAAACCAGTGGAGAAGACCTACAGCTCCTTCTGTGCCGCTGAAAGTACTCGGTCGGCAATCCATGAATGTTTTGAACGTGCACACAGGAGGCTGAGCATGTTGACCTGTTGCGTGAGAATAAAAGACAAGGTTAAGCACGAGGGTTGGTTCGCGAGAGTAGGATCTAAACATCCTAGGATAGGTAGAAATGGCAGGTTATACCTCCTGCTGGAACTGTTGTGAGTGCCTCAGCAACTCGTTCATTGATTAGAGCCATCAGTTGGGCTTGAGTCAAGTTCAGGCGTCCACTCATGATCTTCACATCGAAGGAAACACAAGTAAGAAAGGTGTCGCGAAAGTGCGTAAGTGTGGGACGACAGAAGAGAGTAAGCACACAAGGTTCAAATAGCAGCTATCACGTTAACAAATGCATAGTGTGAACTATCTAACCGAGAATATAACATAAATCATACCACTTATTGTGTCGAGTCTTGCACGTGGAGCGAAGCGTCGTTGTGGATCGTTGAGCACTGTACAGGTTATAGTCTGGTTTTGTCAAAAAGCTTTTCCCTTTTTAAAACCAAGTTCACTATAACCAATAGCTCTGATACCAATCTGTCACACCCCCAAAATCAACCTGCGGAGTATCACCGCTTGGAGGCGTGACATGACCAGGATCGAGCCACCAATCATATTGAACAACGTAATTAAGTAAATAAAACCAACCACAATACAATTGGTGACCAAAGCTAGTTAACCAAGTTCAAAATAAACAGCGGAAGCATTGAAGGTAAAAACCAAAAACATAAGTTCATAGTTCATAAGTTTAAAGTCCAAAGCGTAAGTTTATTAACTTCATAAGGATTTAAATATTAAGCACGGAGCATAACAGTCCGTACCCCACAACGACCTCCTCCACGTGCGAGCTCCATAAGCATCTAGCGACCTGTAAGGCATGTAACAACGAGTCAACAACAAAGTTGAGTGAGTTCACGGTTGGTTGTTTAGTTTTAAGTTGTTTCTGAAAACCTGGTTTGTCTTTCGTTGGCTTATTTTCCATGGGGGGTATCCCATAGTTGAAAGTATGATTAACCAGTTCCTTCTTTATTACCAAAACCATATCCATAATCAGTGGGTGCTTCCCCATGTGAACCACTAGACCGTTACCATATCGACAACTGATGAACAATAGTTGTGCCATACGTCAATGTCTATCATCATTGACAGTTTGCCATAGTCCATTAGTACACGCCCGTCCGAACGGCACGGTGTGAGGTTTGTTAAACCTGATAGCGCTATTAACTAATGACCCGCTCGCCATTGGGCTCGGCGATTAAGTCGATATAAAATGAGGGACTTAATGATAGAGTTTTGTCTAGTAAGTTTTAAGGTTGTTGTCCTACCCAAGGAGAATACGCAGGATTAATATTGGCATCCTACCTATGGAGGATGGCGGTACATATCCTACCCAAGGAGGATATGTAGGTTCCGTTTTAATTCTTTAACCCATTCCCAACCACCGGGAATCCCATGCCTTAGAAAGTGTGTGAACTCACCTTGGTTTGCTCGGTTAGATTAGTTACTCTAATAATCAGAAATCAAGCACGTCCTAATAAGTTACGGATAACAATCAGTTTCTCATGCATAACACGTATCCTACGTACGGTTTATTTACTCATTACTTCTATCACATACCACACAATTCAAATGTCAAGTTATATTGTTAAGTTACATTATTTTACCCTAAAATAATATAACTATCTCACAAAATAAACAAGTATCCACACAAGTGTTCTAATATAAAATATATATTCTAAAAATATATTTATCCATTTTACTTGTAAAAGTCAACCTCCGATACTTTGTATTTTGTAACAAAACCTTTAGCGAAGTTTATTTTGAAAACAAAGCTAAAAATATACTTGTAACACTTGTTTTAGAAAATATTTTCTAAGTGTTGGAATTTTAGAAAATTTCGCCAGAGTTTCCTTTGTAAATGGAGGTATTCATGCTTATCAGCATATCATTTTCTTTTCGGAAATCATTCAATCAATCAACAACAAGTTACCAAACAACATTACACTAGCCAAGTGCAAAACAATACACTTTACATAACAACATGAACTTGGTTTTTCATAAAAACGCGTAGTAACTTTGTAGGGTGTTTAGTGGGTTTAGTTACCCTCCAAAGTGTGTTTACTATATTTAAAATCTCATTCTCGGGATTTTTAGATGTTTACAACTTGTAAACTCATTTTGCAAAAATGTGTATTTATTGGATCTTCTTGTTCTAAAAATATTTCTACGCTTATTTTGTTGCTAAAATAGTGTAGGTTTAACAAAAGTCGTAACCTTTCAAAAATCATCTTCTACTCTTGGTTTATTTAGGAAAAACCATTTGTAAACCTCGGATCCATACGATCACCAACTTACTTTGTTTACTAATTTTTCCAGAAAACATATTGTTACCAAGTTCATGCTTAAACATGGAGGTGATTCTTTTATGGAGATCACTAATCACCTCCTAACTTGTTAACTTAAGCTTTTAATCTTACTTTAACAAGTTTCAACCATGATGTTTAACATCATATCTCTAGTAATCAACAACAAGCAACAAGAAATCATCAACAATACAAGACAACATCATTCATATCATTACCTCTTCATTTTATCAATATTTCATCATTAAGTTAGCTTTATGTTCAAGACCTATCTTTATGATTTTTAGTGTTCTTAAGGTTTCATCATGATTTAACTATTAACCACTCTAAACATGAAGTAAGTGAGGATTCAAGAGACTTACTACTAGCTTTGAAGCTAGGGAAGAAACGAGATGGAAAATGAGTGGTTAATAGCACTAGCAAGAGGTCCTTCAACTTCCGAGAACACCAAGCTTCGTTGAACGCCTTGTAGCACCTAGAAGTACACTTGGATTTGCTTGAAGCTTGAAAGAAAATGGTGGTGATATAGGGGGTGTCTTCGGCCGAGCTTGATGAGAGGAGGAAGGGAGAGGTTGAGTTTGATGAAGATGATGGAGTGATGAGTTCTTATAAATCTCTAACTTGTTTTATCCAAATGGTATATTGTTCAAGAAGTACAAGACAAATCTTACCATAATCCAAGAGAAGATTGCATGGGAAATATGGAAGATATTAGAGGATTGTTGTGATCTTTGGTGTGGGACCATATGAACCGAAAATCAGCCCAAGGGGGGGGGGGGTTAAGTGTAATATTTGAGGGTAAGTAGGTTAATTAGTGGAAGGTTATAGGTAAAAGTCTAGTGTTATGTGTTACATGTATTATGTAGTGTGTCTAAGTGTTCGGGAATCAAGACTAGCTCAAAAAAAAGTGAAACAATACTTTTAACAATATTTTAGTGTTCCGGGTAATGTCCGGTTGTTCGGTTAGACACCGTTCCGTTAAAGTGCTAAGTTATGTCGTAAAGTGTCTTTTATGTATCTTTTTGTAACATTTTTAATTCCCAACATTTAGGAAAGCATACAGGATCATTTAGTCAATTTTTCTGCACAAGACTAGTTATGGTAACAAGCACATGCAAGTATGACATAGTAATCAGAAAGCAGTTAAGTAATTCCGCACAGTCTTCAAGCACTTTAATTAACATTAATAAATCGTACGAATACATGAAATTTTGAGGGTTGTCACATAGATGTAATTGGGGGCATTACTTGGACGGTACCAAATGCATTACCTAGACCGATCACAAGGGCCTCCAGTGTATCGATGTTCGAAAGAGCTACAACATGCAATGACATCGCTGGATGGAACCTTTAAATGAGTACAACTGTGAAACCTGAACATGCACGAGCTTTGCAACTCGCTATCGACTCTAACCTACCTGATCAGATTTGCCATGCTCAAATCGAAGCACTGAAGAAGGAGAATTTTCGAGTTGGGCCCATGCGGGGCATGGAGAAGTGATTTTTGGCAAATCGGACGATATTCGCTACTTCGTGGAACGGGCATGGGTTTTACTATACAGCAATACAAGGGAACTCGTATTAGACGAAGCACACTAGCCTTGATAGTCTAGTCATTCGGATTTTTGTTGAAATATAATAGGATCTAAGGATCTTGTACTGGTAACCGGATGTGAAGGCTCATATAGCAACGTATGTGAGCGATGTTCGACTTGTGCGAAGGTCAAGGTGGAATATCAGGACCCTTCAGGTTTGTGCCAGCAACCAGAAACCCTCACATGGAAATGAGAACAGACTGCCATGGATTTTGTCACTGGTCTACCTAAAACTCAGAACAGAAACAGTATCACATGGATGATCGTTGATTTTCTCAAGCAACCAGTACACTCTCTTGCACTCCAGGAAACTGACGAGTCTTCTCAGCTTATGAATATTCCTCTGGGAGAGACGGCTTTTAGGCACGAAGTGCCAACTCCTGTTACCTTTGATTTTGTGCTATACCTGATTGATGACAGGCAATACACAACACCCTTGGCTCACATCTAGACTTGAGCATTACTTATCACTGTACGAGAACCGGACAGAGTAACGAACCATCCTGACACACAAAGACATGTTGCGAGCATGTGCGTGATTGACTTTAGTAAACATTTGGGAAGGACACTTATCTTTGGGTGAGCTCTACTGCAGCCATTACCATATTAGTATGCATACAGCTCTGTTTGAGGCAATGCATGGATGATAATGCCAATCTCCTCGTGGACTGAGGTGGATGACAACCTAATCACGGGTCCAGGACTTGCACTCGAAACTCTTGGGAAGATTATTTAGATTGGAAATCGTGTGGCGACAACGCGTGATCGCCAGGAAACTTGATAACTTAGGAAGCACCGGGAGGTCGCTGCAGGCGAACGTGTCATATTGGAAGTCTCACCCTAGGAAGGTGCGGTACGTCTTGGGAAGCGTGGCAAGCATAACTTACGATATGTTGGGCCATTCAAAATTCTGGAACGTATTGGCAAAGTCGCCTACAAACTCGAGTCACCCGACGAATTGGATAACGTACATGATGTCATTTATATTCCGAATCTAAGGCAGTGTGTGTCCGATGAAACGCTTGTGATACCTTTATTAGAGTCTGAGGTTAATGACAAGTAGCAGTTGTTGAGGAATCTACTGAAGTCATGGACCAGGATGTCAAGAATCATTAGCATAGTCGAATTCCAATCGTGAGAGTTCGTTGGAACTCAAAACATGGACCGGAGTTCACGTGGGAACACAATGATCGGAATAAGCTCTAGTATCCTCAGTTGTCCAAACGGTTGAATCAAACTCTGATATCATTGTGAATTTTAGGACAAAATTCCCTTTCAAGTTGGGGATGATGTGGTACCCACGGAAAATCCACAGTCATCCTGAGTTAATATCTTGTTGCTTTGGGTTACTTGTCAAATTTCAGGACGAAATTTCTTTCAAGTTGGGGATGATGTGACAACCCGAGTTTTCAAGGTCTCTCCTCTACATATTACTTGTTTCACAACGGCGTGTTCATAATTCATTTTCATTGCAACTTGTGCACGGTTGTTATATGATTAATATATTGTATTATTGTTTGGTTGGTAGTGTAAGCGATTGAATTGCTTTAAGTTATAGACTTAACCCATATCCTTGTCACAAACCCGTAATCGATGAAACAGTGGTTTTTCGTCGCAACCTTCACTCGACGAAAAACAGTCTTTCGTCAAGATGGGTTATTCGTCGGATGGGCCGAAGCCCAGGTGTGGCCCAAATGTGACTAAGTTATAACTGCATTGTATTCGTAAATCTGTAAGTAACATGATAATTGGCGAAACCCTAGATCTCTCCCTTGGACTCGTCGGCAGCCCCTTGGCCGAAGCCCTCACCTTCTTATATCTCCTGGTTAGTAAAATCATGGTTTCTTAGTTTTGATTTATTGTGTTCATCTATGTGCAATCTATGTGCAACTTGACCATGAATGTTGTATGACTTAGAATTATGATAGAAAGCATGTGTTATTGATATATTGACCAATATGAATATGGAGCGTGTAATGGATTCGAGTACTGCCATTTGATGACAGATAATTATATGGATAATTATGTAGTTTGACAAGGAATCAATGATGCACTTGTTGATCTGATATAGTGTGCTCGTGTTCATAGATTGATGATCGATGACTCCGTAAAATAACATACTTATAGATATGATAATATGATGTACTGATCCTAAGTGCACTTGGTTTGATTGATCTAATGTTAATCCTGATGTTGTAATTTATCATAAAAGGGTGATTAGAAGCCATGTGTGTGTGACACCTATGTCACTTCCACCATCAAACAAATTCCAAACCAATGAAATATTGTATTTCATACTTGGGATTTGTATAAAAATGTGTATCGCCTGCACATATCAATTCTTGTTCGATTTCAAGCTTCAAATCGCTTTCTGGAAGGTTATGCGCGCACTGATGCGTAGATAAAACCAGATTAATGCAACAAACACTCCGGAATAGTGAAATAGGCTTAACATACCTTAAATAACCTTCACATAACTTAGAAATAAGTTTTGGATGGCTTGGTGTGTTGAAATCAAGTTTGTTCGATCGCAGTGACTATTTGTGTCAAACTGCGAAACTATACCGATTTGTATAGTAACGAACATTCTGGAACTTGATCATAAGTTAAATATGCCCTAAATATCCTTTATATAGCTTAGAAATAGGCTTTGAGGTGTTTGGTGCGCAAAAATAAACTTTCTTGATCAATAGAGACTAAAAGCATCAAAAGTGCATAAGTTTACATTTTCGCGCATATCTTACGTCCTGAATATATCCGGACATCCAAAAATTTATGTAATCATTAAAATATTTTATTTTAGTGATTGGCATGATAAAATTCCATTCGTCGCGTAATTTGGATCATTTTTGCGTTCATTACGATTTCCGTCGTAATTAACCGAACAACGCAACCGTACGACCAAACGAACCGACATCCGAGATGTTTTTGAGCATATTTTAAGTTCCCTATACTTTAACTTTATTTTAGAGCCTTGAAATTGGGTTAACGGGGCTTCAAAGTGAAAAAAAAATCAAATTGTACAAGTGCATGGACCATTTTTGAAATTTCTGACCAGATTCAATGAACCTAGTCAAATTTTGAAGTGTTAATGGTTTTAACCCATGGTTTTGCAAAACCATGGGCTGGTATTTAATGGTATTTTTGGTACTATGGGACATTCTAGGGGCTCCCTTGGTTTCACAAAACCATGGGCACATGTGTACGGCCTAGATCGAAGCATGTTATTCGATGAACGATCCTAACGGTTGTGCCAAATCTATAAATACCCCATCCCATTTCACTTCAAAACCCACACTTTGATCTGATTTTGGCCCTCTAAGTTGGAGTATACACTTCATACCTGAGGGTAAATCGGATCAAAGCTTGCGGGGACCCTTTGTAAGTATTCTTTCGTTCTTTTATCGCTTTTCGAGTCTGAAAGTCAAACTGCGTTTGACTTTCTGCATTGACCAGTTTATGGTCAATGCGAAGTTCGTTTGAACTTCATAACGTGAGCAAAATCACGATGGTTATAGTCCCTAGTGACTATACCTACTGATTACCACGTTATCTAGGTTTAGTGACGAGTCGTAGTTTCGGCCAATATGCGTATTCTCGCGTATTTTGTAACCAAACTACTTTTAGGTATCAAAACCGTTTGTTTTGATACCAAACCTGTTTTCTAAGTTAACTAAACATGTTTTAGCATGTTTAGCTCGTCACTTTAGGTTTAGTGCTTATGTAGAGTCGTAAGTCAAGCGGTCTAAACAACCGCTTAGACTTTCGAACTAGACCCGTTTGGTCGATCATTAGGATCCGACCAAACATGTTTAGTGACCATAGCTGTATAGGGAATAACCTTCCAAGGTTATACCTTATGGTCACGTCGTTTAGCTAGTTATATGATAGGTAGTTTATATGCCTTAGGAAAATTACCAAAATACCCTTTTATGCATAATTGATATTTAAGCATATGTAACCCAAAATTTTGTCACTTAACTGATTATGCAACATAATTAAACATGTTTAGGCATATAATACTTGTCATAGGACTAGTTAGGCGGTCCAAACGTGTTTTGCGCGAACGACGCGTTAAAGTATCATAAGCTACCTAAACGGGTCATAATGGGTCGTAAGCACTTAGGTTAGGTTTCCTTTTAGTATGTAGGCCTTGTTAAACCATATCATATGAGTTCCCACACTCATTTGGTTTACGAGACCTCATCCTATCCGATCTCCCGATTTAGGTCCGGTTTATTTATGTAGTTACCTATATTAGGTGCAGTTTGATTCCGTGCTCCCTCTAGCTTGCTTGGTAGTTGTTCAAGACTTCTAAGCACCCTCAAGTGAGTACATAGTCCCCTCTTTTACTGTTTTCAAATGTTTTGGGGTGAAGCATGTGTACCTATTTGTTATGTTCTTGTTTTCAAAAGTATAATTGATTATACATATTAGTACTTATCTTTTTACAAACTAAATGATTATTTATGGTTTAAACTCTAATTTTTCTAAAGATTTTAAAATTAAATTGTTGGATAGTACTTATTTTATGTTCACCAGACCGGTTGGTAGTATGATATAGCGCTGTTGGATCGTCCGGTGACCCTAAACAGTCAAGTTGAGTAGTTCATCATCAAATACAAAGGCGGAATCAATGTAAAAGATGTCAAACAGCTTGTTCCTTTTCAATCTTTATCTATTGATGATTTCCTGAGCTTTTACAATACAATTCTGACAAAAATTCGGCAGCACCTCAGCTTTCACACACTAATTCCGTGTCAAATAAATCAGACAACATCAGTATTTATAGGGTGGTTAATTCCGCATGAAACCATCTCAAACGGAATAACAAGCTCATGCGGAATTAACTAATTTCGTGCGGAAATACCAATTCCGTATGAAACTGCTAATTTCATGTGAGATTGATTAATTCCGTGCGAAATTACACAAGTGTAATTTCGTGCGGAATTACCCTAAAGTGATGTTTCTCGATTTCCGTGCCTTGATCTATCTAGTACAATACAAGACTCTATAAAGACGAAGTTAACAGACATTAGTGCACCAACAGACTCCCCCTTGGATATTGACGAAGTCTTTAGCATCATGTCTTCAGTCTTTAGTCTTTGATTGATCGCTCTCTATCTTCGTGCCTTAAACCATGCAAGACTTGATACCAGACGAAATTGACAGACATTCCTGCACTAACAGACTCCCCCTTGGATGTCGACGAAGTCTGCAGTGTCGAGTCTTCAAAATCTTCAGTCTTCATCAGTCTTTGCGTTCAACCAAACTATCTATCACTGTAAAGCACCTTTAACCTCTATCAGCTTCTTTCTTCAAACTTCAATTTGATTGTTGATCCAGAATATAAACTCCCCCTTTCGATAAGCTGAAATTTATTTTCTGGTTCAAACTTTATACAATCTTTGCCATGAAGTTCTTTCTTTGCTTATTAACTCCCCCTTAAGTTGATCTATCTCAACTGACCAGCACATCTTCTACTTCAACGTAAGTTTCACAAATTTATGAAAGTTAAAATAAAACTTACTGGTAGAAATCATTTATTCATCAAACTGTTATAGTTACATCAAGTTCAAATGAATGACCTTGATTAACTAAACATACAATCTTTCAAAACATTTGTATAAGACATTCAAAGTTTCTCAACAAACTTTTCCAACCAATATAGCTCATCATGTTCAGCACTTGGAATTTTGAAAATCAGCTTTCCAACATCAGTTGTCGAAAATCTTTTTGTATTTTTATTTTTTAATGAAATACAGTAAAGAAATATATACAGACAATATTTTTTTGAGTTTGTGTAAGAGGATCGTATCAGTTCATGAGACAAATCACTAGCACCATTAAGCTTTAAACATTTTAAGTTCTAAACAATTCACATAGATTGACGATATAGTTGTCCTCTTAAACTCAATCTAAAACTTTCGAAATGCTTACTGATACGTTAAGGTATATTAATTTTGCACTAAATTCTTATGGACCCCACGATCTCAGCATATCCCCTCATCATGTAATACACTGACTCAAGTAATGCCTTTAAACTTTTATCAAATGTGATATGTGTGAAAACAACGCAGAATGTTTAAACATAAACAATCAGGTCGATCTTTCGATACGCAGAGAAAGTCCAATGTTTAAACAAAATAAGAAAATAAAACAAGTTGAAGTTGTTTAGGCTTTAACCACCAGGTCGATACTTCCGTATACGCAGAGGTGATCCAAAGCTTAAATGAAACACCAAAGAAAATAAAGCAGAACGTTTAGGCAATAACATCCAGGTCGATACTCACGTATACGCAGAGGATGTCCAATGCTTAAACAAAATAAAGAAATAAAACAAGTTTAAATCTTTGCAAAATAAAATGCACAATCACAGTGACTTTTCAGCAAAGTTGTGAAAGCTCACAAACTTAACCAGTTTTTATGCTCTTTTAGCATTCAGCGATTACTGAGTAGGTACACAATCACGAAGGACAAAACTAAGTACTATGCTTTAAACCATGTTTCCCACTAGAACTAGGCTTTTTCATTTAAGTTTGTATCGTTATCGCAAATCTACTAGTCTAGCTGAGCCTATCGTCATATCCTTAGTGAGACCGTTTATCACACTTGACTTTACATTTCTTTAGCATGCTGTGATAGTCCACTGATGTACTATCATTTCCTCTTTTCTCAACAAAACTCATTTTAGCTTTTTCAATGTTTTTGTCATTTTCAAATTTTCTAATTTTTTTAAAATTTTTCTCCCCCTAAAATCAAAATATATTTCAATTTTGATTTTCTAGGAAAATTTGAAAACAAACTATACAAGGAAAGTGACAAAGTGATATCAAATCGCTTCAATTCGCCGTTCACTTGGCATAAACAATAAAAACTCCCCCTGACAACAAACTATTTTCCCATTATGATTTCAAAACACTTAAGTTTGTTTTAATCAAAAATGGTTTTTCCGGAAAATTAGTTTTGTTTGTCTTTTCACAAACTTGGGGTTCTTTTCATCACATTGTTCTCCTTTAACAATAAATCAAGTACAACTTAATGTCCTTGATTAATCTTTTGTGATTCGAAATATCACAGTTACCCACCTGTGAATTTCTCAAGAAAGATGCCGATACCTGCTTCACGCTTACCAACCTGGAAGCTCCGGCAAGTCAGGTTCTTCATTTAAACAGATTCACCCAAGCCTGACCAGCCTTGGGTTTGACAGTTTTTACCTCAATTTTTGGCTCCTCTGACTTTCACGAGTCAGATTCATTACCTGATCGTGGCTCCTCTGACTTTAACGAGTCAGAATCATTGCCAGAAAGTGATTCTTTTGCTTCCGTAGAAACAAAATCATTGCTAGAAGACGACTCTTTTGTTTTCCCAGAAACAAATTCATTGCCATTTTCTATTGGAACCCAATCCCTGCAATGTTTAACCTTTCCAAATTTGTCAACCTGTGACACGCACAATTTTTCATTGCCATTTTTATACTTAAAAACTTTGATAAAGGCTTTATCTGAAAAATTAACTTTCTTTGATTTTTCATCGGTTTGATTAGTTAATTTTTCTTTCTTTATCACCCCTTTTGTCCTCAGATTTGTATCTGATGAATTCGTTTTGCTTGACTGATCCTTGTTAGTTGAGAAAATCGATTCATCAGAACTTTTTCTCGGATTATCAGTTGTACTCGAGGACAAAAACTTTTCTAAATACTCTCTTTCTTTCTTTCTTTCTTTTCTCCGAAGACAAAATCTTTTCTAGATACTTTATCGCTTTCTTTCTCAGTCTATCTTTCTGCCCTTGTGATAATTTCACTTTCTGTTCTTTGGGCTTTTCTTCGATTTTGACTGTTTTCTTCACCATTCTATGAGATTCAGCCCTCGATCCTCTCCTTGATCTCATTGGGCAATCTCTTGCAATATGACCTCTGATTTGACATTCATAGCATCTTCTTGTCTCAAAATTCTGACTTTGGCAGTTAACAGCAATGTTTCCTTGAAAACCACATGTGTAACACACTCTGTTATCATACATTTCACCACTTTCATACCAAACACTCAGATCATAACATTGATTTGCCTTGTGGTAATCTTGTCTCCTCTTGTATCCTTGATTTGGCTTTTGAGCACTGTGGTCAAACCTGCACCACTTATTACCAACTTTTTGTGAGTTTTTATTTTCAGATTTTTGTGATTTTTCATAATGATTGGATGACTGAACTGATGAGCTTTTATTTTCATTTTGAAATTTTTTCGAATTTTTAACTTTTTGTTTTTATTCTACATTCTTCTTAACAGGTTTTTGCTTTGAGCATTCACCTATTTCAGTAGAATGTAAAACAGTATCTTTAAATTTTTCTTTTAATTCCAAAAATATTTTTCTTTTCTCATTTTTCCCATTTTCATCATCAGTTTTATCATCACAATCTTCAATTTTGACTTTGTCAAAATTTGTGACTGTGACAACCCGTAATTTACGGCACCTAATTACGTGATTAGCATATGATTAACGTAATAATAATTAGTGTTTACAGAGCAAATTAACTTAATTAGGCCTTTGGTGTGCCTAGGAACGTCTATCCGACTTTACAGTACGCGTGTGAAGATTCGCGTGGAATCTGCGGAACATCAAACGACAACGGATTGAAACCGTACAAAATACTGACAACGCCGACAAATACGAATTTTATACGGATTATTTAAACTTACGAACTTCGTTTCGCAAAATTATCATGCTTCCAAACATCACAACACGCATACGTGAACGAAGGACGCGGAAACAGTAACGTACCGACAAACAATGACGAAATAGAAGCACCGGACTCGAATTTTGTCTCGATATTAATATATTAGGATATAATCGGTTTCGTTTTCGCATTTTAATACCCGTAGTCGAAACCGGATCGAAAAACGGATTAAAGACGACAACAATCTAATTTTTTTTTTCGTGATTATTACCGTTATCAACGCGCGAACGCGAGTACGACGGTTACCGACATTATTTTTACACGTTTTTAACTCTGAAATATTATTCTACGATGATACGGTGGATTCGAGTTTTGGAAACGGGTCTCGTATGGAATTTCAGGCCACTTAAGCGCGTGAATCAGGCTTGTGGGCCTTGGGCCCAAGCCCAAAACCCACAAAGACTAACCTGCTTGTGTATATAAGAAACCTTATGGTCTTCTATTTTCTCACTTGTGCAGATAAACAACAAAACCCAGACCAAACACACACCACGATTTTCTCTCTCTCTCCGGCGAACTGGCGCGGCGACGGAGCCACCGTAGGCGGCGGTGGTCCGGCGAACTGGTCCGGCCAAACACCCCTCCTCCCTCTTCCGACCTTCCTGATTTTTTCGACAGTCCACACACACCGAACCCCCCCCCCCCCTTCCTTCTTCCTTCGCGACTGACGGAACGGACCACCACCACCACGAACCGGTGGTGGTGCGGCGGCTACAAGCAGAAAGAGAGAGACTAAGAGAAGGAGAGAGGGAGAACCGGCGGTCAAAGACTCGGACCGCCGGTAGATGCAATTATCCGGCAGGTTTTAGTCGGAGGTGATGATGACGACGTTTGACGATGATGATGATTACCGTAGCGGCGGCTGGCGTCTCAGTCCGGTGGTCCGCATATCGGTCCGGCGGTCAGCGGCATTATCCGACAGGTTATGTTCGATTTCGGGTTTTATCTCGGGTTCTCCTCAGCTCAGCTTGCTTCGAGGTTGTTTATATTTGATTCGGTTCATATACAGTTATATTGGTTTAGCGATTCGGTTTATGTTTCAGTTTAGTCGCGGGTCAAGTTCGGGTTCACATCGGACATCGGCTCAGAATCGGGATTTCGGGTCAACCCGGGTCAAACTCGGTCCGACTCAGCTTGACTCAGTCCAACTCGGCTCGACTCGGTTCAACAAGAGCTGACTCGGTCAACTCAGTT
Organism: Helianthus tuberosus; assembly: GCA_030545235.1. Taxonomy (NCBI): domain Eukaryota; kingdom Viridiplantae; phylum Streptophyta; class Magnoliopsida; order Asterales; family Asteraceae; genus Helianthus; species Helianthus tuberosus. Next base: position 103,273,043 of record CM060357.1, on the reverse strand, counting down.
GACCCGGTCAACTCAGTTGACCCGGTCAACTCAGTCAGCGGCTTCGGAGACGGGTTCGGCTCGACTCAGCCCAACTCGGCTCAACTCGGTGCATTTCGGCTCGATCCGGTCCAACTCGGTCAAACCGAGTCAACTCGGTCAACTCAGCAAGTCAACCCAGTCAACCTGGTTGACTCGGTCAACTTAGTCAACACGTACGACGTTTCGACATGATAATTTGGTAAATATTAACGGCACGGTTGTTTTATTATTTTTACATAGTTTTATTATATACGTGAAAAACGAGCTCGAACCAAGTTAATCGACGAATTATTAGCAAAAGTCACTTGAAGTTATTTACTACATTGTTTATATAAAATTGATCATACATAAATAAGGTTGAATAAATTGATTGATTTTGAAAAATAACGACAACTTGCGTTGTCGGGGCGTCCAAAAACAGAGGAAACTCTGCCCGTTTTTCGAGAAAACCAGTAAAATAAAACGAGTCTTATTATGAAATGAAACTGTCAAACGAATACGTACACAAATGTGATTTTACTTTCGACGACACCTTATAGCATACAAGAAACTACGATAACACGGATTATATTTTTTTTATAAAATAAATATAGATTCTATATTTATTTCGAATACCAAACAAGGTGGCTTCTTTTCACAAAATAAATATGGTTTATATATTTATTTTCAAACATAACAACTCGACGATTCCTCTATAAAATAAATATAACTCTTCATATTTATTTTATACGCCTAAACGGCCTATACGTATATTTTTGGCAAATATACACAAGACGTGATATATATAATACAAGTTATTATATATCATTTTTCATACGAATTTGTTATACGTTATTTTCATACAAACTTTTGTACATTCACGTACGATTTCTCGAGACAACTAACGCGATTATATAAATATATTTATATACTTTTATATAAATATTCATATAACTTAATCTTTTCCATTAAGTTAACAACTTACCGTTGAATCGTTCGATTAACGATTCGGTAGAGCTCGGTGACACGTGGTGTAGTTACCGCATTTATTTAGAAACTTATTAGATATTCCGTGTTAGGAATATTGTAGAATGCACGCTAGCGAGTCTCAGTTTGGAAACGACATCACGAAGTCGTAATTAGCTAGCTTTGCACAGGAATATTCAGGTGAGTTCATAACCCCACTTTTTACTGTTTTACAGTTTTGTAAATGTTTTCGGGGTGGAAAGACATGCACGTTTTGCAAAAACAAACAAAGTTTTTAACAAACGCAACACTAGTATTTCTAAATCATATTACGAAGGGATTTCAAGGAACTCAAATGATTTACGAAAGGTTTATACTAAACATACCGGTTTTTACAAAACAAATGTGTATTATCGAAATGAATGATTTTCATGACTAGGGATGGATCGTTTGGTAATGATATATAGAGAATGAGGAGCCAGCCTTAGTGGCTGGGGAGGCCAGCCTTAGTGGCTGGGGAGGATCAGCCTTAGTGGCTGGGGAGATTCAGCCTTAGAGGCTGGGGTAAAATACATGATACAATTTTTACAGACATTTTTACACATGGTATGTTTAGCGTAAGGAGGGTTACTACTTAGATCATGTGAGTGGGTAGGCGGAAACTTGAGGCCATTAATCCTCATTGTAGGACTGAGGTACAGGAGCGGTAGATCTATCTGGGTGTAGCGAGCCCAGCCCCAGGCCCAACCAGAACGGACCTCGGGGTGACTTTGTACCCAACGCATAAATTTGCTAGGTTTGAGTCTTCCTACTTGCACTTCACACATATCAATGGCCTTGCAAACCATTGGTGATCTCTTTTTCCTTATTTGCTACATACCAGGGATTTTATACTTACGGAAACTTCTTGTTCATACAAATTAACTACCATGTTTTATACAAATTCAAAGAATTATGTGGGTATGGAGTCAAGTCAGGGTGGGCATTGACGGTTATGCGAACATTACAAATACAAGACTTTACAAATACATGGTTTTATGAACATAACGTGTTACAAACACCACGTTTCCATATAACTTGGCAAGAAAATGATTTTTAAATTCGTTTTCTCAATACTATTTCAAAAACCGGTTACTCCAAAGATTTATTTCAAATCTTTCACAACACCAAAGATTTATTTCAAACCTTTCACAACTCAAAAGATTTATCTCAAATCTTTTACGAACAAACTATGAACTCGCTCAACTTTATGTTGATTTTTCGCATGTTTCTTTCTCAGGTTACAGTTCTAAGACAAGGCACGGTTGGAATAGGAGAACCATCGAAGTGTCGAGTACTTAGTGGCGTTCATTTTCTAAAAGACTTAGTTTATTTGCTTCCGCTGTGCAATGACGATACCAGTCCAGTCACGCCAGCTCTGATAATTTCGGGGTGTGACAAATTGGTATCAGAGCTATAGGTTACAGCGAATTAGGTTTCTGTTGTGATACCTAGGCTCTAACCTCACTTTTCTCTGGGACTTAGACTATTAAGGTGTTGAATACATACAGAACGCCTAGTACTCGAATATGGTCTCCAACCGTTGCCGAAAAACAAACAGTCAAAATTTTGTTTTCAAACATACGCTATTGTGATGTTTTATACACGGTACACGAAACGATTACATACAGTACACAAAAAACTGAGAGTTTAGGAAACATGCATTTAAGACCTTCGGAACAGGGAGTCAGTCTGAGAGACTAGGAGATTCAGTCTGAGAGGCTAGGAGGATAGTCTAGTGGGACTAGTAAGTTTAGTCTGAGAGGCTGGGAGGATAGTCTAGTGGGACTAGGAAGTTCAGTCTGAGAGGCTGGGAGGATAGACTGGTGGGATTAGGGGAATTACTTGATTGCTTATTGGTGACTAACATGTTTATTTGATTATATGATTGATTATTTGCGCATGTGTGTGTTTATTAAAGGTCGTCACGTAGGAACCGCGAATATTAACTAGGGCACACATTATCCATATTGTCTGTGATATTTTAACTTCCCGAGCAGGCAGCCTACGCATAACAAAACGAGTGCACAAGAATACATGCAACTCAATCTTTACGTCAACGGATGTCGGGGTACATCACCTTCTACGCGGCACACAACGCTAGTGCGCAGGTATACGTGAAACTTAAGCTATACATCAACGGAGGTTGAAGTACGACACATACGACTATCGAGGCGAGGCCTTTGAGAAGGAACGATGATGCAAATTTAACGACCCGACGCTAGATCCCTGTCAGCAGGAGAACTAACGATCAGGAAACGACAACTTGTCACGCGATCCTGCAACGACACGAATCACACTAGGGAGAAGACGACTGTCTTCGCATTCCCCCCCCCCTACCTAACTAACGATGAATACGCTATGTTCGACATTCCATGGTAATGTCACCTAACAATTGGTCGTCACACGAAACCCCAGGTAAAGTCCCCAAATTTCTTTTATTGAAATTTCGAATTTCACACTTACTGAGTAGATTTTCGTATCTCTACTCCTCTTAATGGTCATTGTGTCACGATCATTTCTTTACAAGTTACATACATGGTTTTTTTCGTTGTGACCATGCCGAAAGTTTTCTTATCGATACATATATCTATTGTCGGATTGCGCTAAAACCAAGTTCAATTGTTTGAACTTGCTCATTACACTTATTCGATTCGAGACACCATATGATGTATTGGGAGCATCATATTCAAATCAATTTTTAAAGAACACTTCATTTGTTCCGAGTCGTAGTAAACTTGTTTGGTATTCGACTCCATTAAATTGTTGATTTCGACACCATGTGATGGTGATTTTCGTTAGTTTGAAGCTTGCGCTAGACTCGTTTACGCATCTCATGCACGGATTTAATTAATTATTTATTTATTTGTTTTAAATCCGCTTCGATTTATCATAGTTAAACAGTCTTAATACAATAGTGTGTTAAGACAATGGTACACAAATTCATTTTATATTCCGGTGTACCTACTAACGTTTCTTTCATTATCGATCGCAAGTCTTGCGATATTCATTGCTCCTTCCTCTTCGATCGAAACAGTAATTCTTTGGTGTTCCATCTTCAATTGAAAATTCTTTGATGTTTGATTGGAACAAACATTCATATTTACTTCATTGCGCTTTCAATTGACTTCAAACATGGTGAATTTGTTTGATCACCGCTATTATTGAATTATTTCAATCACTACGACACTTTGTGGTGTCAGTACAAACTTGTAGCTTGGGCTAATCATGATTGAGCGTTTCATGCAAAACACAGGTGATACTTGTTCGATCACCCCTATTATTGAATTGTTTCATTCATTGCGACACCTTGTGGCGTCGGTATAACTTACAGCTTGTGCTGATCACGATCGAGCGTTTCGTGCAAACTAGTACATTTGAGATTTTTGATTCTAAGCTCATCCAGTGGATGATATTGCTTCTAGAACTCATTTACTTATTGTAAACGTTCATATGGAATTCGATTGGTCAAAGTTCCTGTTCATTGTTGAATCCCTGTTAACTTAGTCACATTAGTGACTGTACCTATACGTCTCGTTTCTGTTGACATCAATTACTGAGACACATTTCTTTTAAACCGTTGGGATTCCTATTGTGGAGGAATGTTATTAAATTCACATGACTCGAATAAATCTTGTTTCGATTACGTGGTCATTCACTTTGTTATTATTCGGACCTACCTGCGAACAACACAATTCTGAGGAGATAACATAGTCTAAATTTCGAGGACGAAATTTCTATAACAGGGGGAGAATGTGACAACCCGTAATTTACGGAACCTAATTACGTGATTAGCATATGATTAACGTAATAATAATTAGTGTTTACAGAGCAAATTAACTTAATTAGGCCTTTGGAGTGCCTAGGAACGTCTATCCGACTTTACAGTACGCGTGTGAAGATTCGCGTGGAATCTACGGAACATCAAACGACAACGGATTGAAACCGTACAAAATACTGACAACGCCGACAAATACAAATTTTATACGGATTATTTAAACTTACGAACTTGGTTTCGCAAAATTATCATGCTTCCAAACATCACAACACGCATACGTGAACGAAGGACGCGGAAACAGTAACGTACCGACAAACAATGACGAAATGGAAGCACCGGACTCGAATTTTGTCTCGATATTAATATATTAGGATATAATCGGTTTCGTTTTCGCATTTTAATACCCGTAGTCGAAACCGGATCGAAAGATGATTAAAGACGACAACAATATAATTTTTTTTTCGTGATTATTACCGTTATCAACGCGCGAACGCGAGTACGACGGTTACCGACATTATTTTTACACGTTTTTAACTCTGAAATATTATTCTACGATGATACGGTGGATTCGAGTTTTGGAAACGGGTCTCATATGGAATTTCAGGCCACTTAAGCGCGTGAATCAGGCTTGTGGGCCTTGGGCCCAAGCCCAAAACCCACAAAGACTAACCTGCTTGTGTATATAAGAAACCTTATGGTCTTCTATTTTCTCACTTGTGCAGATAAACAACAAAACCCAGACCAAACACACACCACGATTTCCTCTCTCTCTCCGGCGAACTGGCGCGGCGGCGGTGGTCCGGCGAACTGGTCCGGCCAAACACCCCTCCTCCCTCTTCCGACCTTCCTGATTTTTCCGACAGTCCACACACACCAAACCCCCCCCCCCCCTTCCTTCTTCCTTCGCGACTGACGGAACGGACCACCACCACCACGAACCGGTGGTGGTGCGGCGGCTACAAGCAGAAAGAGAGAGACTAAGAGAAGGAGAGAGGGAGAACCGGCGGTCAAAGACTCGGACCGCCGGTCGATGCAATTATCCGGCAGGTTTTAGTCGGAGGTGATGATGACGACGTTTGACGATGATGATGATTACCGTAGCGGCGGCTGGCGTCTCAGTCCGGTGGTCCGCATATCGGTCCGGCGGTCCGCGCCTTGTTCCGGCGGTCAGCGGCATTATCCGACAGGTTATGTTCGATTTCAGGTTTTATCTCGGGTTCTCCTCAGCTCAGCTTGCTTCGAGGTTGTTTATATTTGATTCGGTTCATATACAGTTATATTGGTTTAGCGATTCGGTTTATGTTTCAGTTTAGTCGCGGGTCAAGTTCGGGTTCACATCGGACATCGGCTCAGAATCGGGATTTCGGGTCAACCCGGGTCAAACTCGGTCCGACTCAGCTTGACTCGGTCCAACTCGGCTCGACTCGGTTCAACAAGAGCTGACTCGGTCAACTCAGTTGACCCGGTCAACTCAGTCAGCTCGACTCAGCCCAACTCGGCTCAACTCGGTGCATTTCGGCTCGATCGGGTCCAACTCGGTCAAACCGAGTCAACTCGGTCAACTCAGCAAGTCAACCTAGTCAACCTGGTTGACTCGGTCAACTTAGTCAACACGTACGACGTTTCGACATGATAATTTGGTAAAGATTAACGGCACGGTTGTTTTATTATTTTTACATAGTTTTATTATATACGTGAAAAACGAGCTCGAACCAAGTTAATCGACGAATTATTAGCAAAAGTCACTTGAAGTTATTTACTACATTGTTTATATAAAATTGATCATACGTAAATAAGGTTGAATAAATTGATTGATTTTGAAAAATAACGACAACTTGCGTTGTCGGGGCGTCCAAAAACAGAGGAAACTCTGCCCGTTTTTCGAGAAAACCCGTAAAATAAAACGAGTCTTATTATGAAACGAAACTGTCAAACGAATACGTACACAAATGTGATTTTACTTTCGACGACACCTTATAGCATACAAGAAACTACGATAACACGGATTATATTTTTTTTATAAAATAAATATAGATTCTATATTTATTTCAAATACCAAACAAGGTGGCTTCTTTTCACAAAATAAATATGGTTTATATATTTATTTTCAAACATAACAACTCGACGATTCCTCTATAAAATAAATATAACTCTTCATATTTATTTTATACGCCTAAACGGCCTATACGTATATTTTTGGCAAATATACACAAGACGTGATATATATAATACAAGTTATTATATATCATTTTTCATACGAATTTGTTATACGTTATTTTCATACAAACTTTTGTACATTCACGTACGATTTCTCGAGACAACTAACGCGATTATATAAATATATTTATATACTTTTATATAAATATTCATATAACTTAATCTTTTCCATTAAGTTAACAACTTACCGTTGAATCGTTCGATTAACGATTCGGTAGAGCTCGGTGACACGTGGTGTAGTTACCGCATTTATTTAGAAACTTATTAGATATTCCGTGTTAGGAATATTGTAGAATGCACGCTAGCGAGTCTCAGTTTGGAAACGACATCACGAAGTCGTAATTAGCTAGCTTTGCACAGGAATATTCAGGTGAGTTCATAACCCCACTTTTTACTGTTTTACAGTTTTGTAAATGTTTTCGGGGTGGAAAGACATGCACGTTTTGCAAAAACAAACAAAGTTTTTAACAAACGCAACACTAGTATTTCTAAATCATATTACGAAGGGATTTCAAGGAACTCAAATGATTTACGAAAGGTTTATACTAAACATACCGGTTTTTACAAAACAAATGTGTATTATCGAAATGAATGATTTTCATGACTAGGGATGGATCGTTTGGTAATGATATATAGAGAATGAGGAGCCAGCCTTAGTGGCTGGGGAGGCCAGCCTTAGTGGCTGGGGAGGATCAGCCTTAGTGGCTGGGGAGATTCAGCCTTAGAGGCTGGGGTAAAATACATGATACAATTTTTACAGACATTTTTACACATGGTATGTTTAGCGTAAGGAGGGTTACTACTTAGATCATGTGAGTGGGTAGGCGGAAACTTGAGGCCATTAATCCTCATTGTAGGACCGAGGGACAGGAGCGGTAGATCTATCTGGGTGTAGCGAGCCCAGCCCCAGGCCCAACCAGAACGGACCTCGGGGTGACTTTGTACCCAACGCATAAATTTGCTAGGTTTGAGTATTCCTACTTGCACTTCACACGTATCAATGGCCTTGCAAACCATTGGTGATCTCTTTTTCCTTATTTGCTACATACCAGGGATTTTATACTTACGGAAACTTCTTGTTCATACAAATTAACTACCATGTTTTATACAAATTCAAAGAATTATGCGGGTATGGAGTCAAGTCAGGGTGGGCATTGACGGTTATGCGAACATTACAAATACAAGACTTTACAAATACATGGTTTTATGAACATAACGTGTTACAAACACCACGTTTCCATATAACTTGGCAAGAAAATGATTTTTAAATTCGTTTTCTCAATACTATTTCAAAAACCGGTTACTCCAAAGATTTATTTCAAATCTTTCACAACACCAAAGATTTATTTCAAACCTTTCACAACTCAAAAGATTTATCTCAAACCTTTTACGAACAAACTATGAACTCGCTCAACTTTATGTTGATTTTTCGCATGTTTCTTTCTCAGGTTACAGTTCTAAGACAAGGCACGGTTGGAATAGGAGAACCATCGAAGAGTCGAGTACTTAGTGGCGTTCATTTTCTAAAAGACTTAGTTTATTTGCTTCCGCTGTGCAATGACGATACCAGTCCAGTCACTCCAGCTCTGATAATTTCGGGGTGTGACAGTGACATTGTCACTTATTGGAACAGAATTGTTAGGTTTTGGACATAATTGATCAACCTTTGCTGAAGTGGTCACAAAACCTTTCAATTTCTTTTCAAAATCATCAATTTTATTTCTTGAACACTCAACTTCCTTTTCAAGTTGAGCGATTTTCTCAAGATGAGAATTTATTGCATTTTCATTTTCAACTTTATTTTTCTCTAAAACAGAATTTTCATTTTCCAAAACTTTTATTCTATTATCAAAAACTATTTCTCTATCTTTTAAAACCTTATTTTCTAATTTTGCCCAAAACACTTCTTCATGTTCTAAAGTGTTTATTTTATTCTCAAAATCTTTTTCAATTTTTTATTTTTCATTTTCAAAAAATCAGATTTTATTTTGAAAATCTTTTTCTTTTTCTTTTAACATTTTGTTTTCTACTGTCAAACTCTCCATATCCTTCAAGAGTTTAACATTGTCTGCTGCAGATTTGTCACATTTTGAGCACACAACTTCACATTTTGAAGTTTCATCCTTCTTTGATTCTTCAATCTTTGTCATTTCTTCTTTCTCTGTCTTGTGTGTTTCTGCAAGAAAAATCTTAACCATATCAGCAGGATTCAAATTTTCATCCAAAAAACAACCTCTCTTGAAATCATATTTCATCCTACTTCTTGCACTAAGACCATTTCTAATTCTTTTGATTATTTCAAGAATTATATCCAAACTTATATATTCTGAACTTCTTTTTAATTCTTCTATCAACTCTTTCTTTTTCTTTTCATTCTCATCATTGTGTGTTCTAAGCTCTCTGATGAAATCATTTGAACTAAATTTTGAGAACCTAGAATCCTTTTTCAGTTTACACAAAAATTCATCCCATTCTGAATATAAAGCATCTGCAAATTTTGATATCTTTTCAGCATCAGATATCTTTATCCCATACTCTCTCAAACTCTCAAGTAATCCATCATATCGCTTTTTCACATCATTAAACTTTTCATATTTCTTACACGAAAAATATTCAAATCTTTCAACCAAAACTTATGTTTTCACATCATAATAACAACTATACCAATTGTTTAATCTTTCAAGTTTAGCGTTTTCCTTTTCGTCAAACATTTTGACCAAACTTTCAAGAATCAGATTTGATGTGAAATAGTTCAAACAGAATTATGAACTCAAACGGAATCAAGTTTGAAGCGAAATTAGTTAATTTCGTTTGAAATCTCAAACGAAATCAAGCTTCTCAAATGAAAATACTCAACAATATCTAATTCCGTGCGGAATTAGATTAATTTCAAACGAAATTAAGCTAATTGAAGCGGAATTAGGTACTCTGAAGCGGAATTAGTAATTCCGTTTGTACTTTCAAGCAAAATTAAGAACAATATGTCTAATTTCGTGCGGAATTAGGATCTGGTTCAAACGGAACTATGATGACGTCATTATGTGTGATCAGTTTTTCAAGCGGAATTAAAAGTTTTATCAGTTTTAAGTCGAATTTTAGTCCAATTCTTTCAAGGATAAGATAAAACTATGTTTCGCTTATTATATGTGAGAATCAAGCCATTTTGTCCGTTAAAACTTGTTCAAATTAGAAAAGAATGAGTATAAGTGAGAGAATCCGGTAAAATCAAGCAGAATTTGTATGAATTCCTCGTCCTGAGCTCTGATACCACTTGTTGGATCGTCCGGTGACCCTAAACAGTCAAGTTGAGTAGTTCATCATCAAATACAAAGGCGGAATCAATGTAAAAGATGTCAAACAGCTTGTTCTTTTTCAATCTTTATCTATTGATGATTTCCTGAGCTTTTACAATACAATTCTGACAAAAATTCGGCAGCACCTCAGCTTTCACACACTAATTCCGTGTCAAATGAATCAGACAACATCAGTATTTATAGGGTGGTTAATTCCGCATGAAACCATCTCAAACGGAATAACAAGCTCATGCGGAATTAACTAATTTCGTGTGAGATTGTTTAATTCCGTGCGAAATTACACAAGTGTAATTTCGTGCGGAATTACCCTAAAGTACTGTTTCTCGATTTCCGTGCCCTGATCTATCTAGTACAATACAAGACTCTATAAAGACGAAGTTAACAGACATTAGTGCACCAACAAGCGCTATAGGATTTGACACCCCATTCCTGTTGTCATGGAATGTCTGAAACCAATTTATTTTTCTCCATCCAAATAGGGATTGCCTTTGTGGTATTTCTATAGTCTCAAAGGTGTATGTTGATGCACTAGGTCTGAATGAATTCTTAAATCACAATATTTTTGTATATTTAGTTATACTCCCAAAAGTATAATTTGATATGCTCTCATATGTGATAATGTACAAAACCAACATATATTTTGTTAATCATTAAAACATAGTTTAATATGTTATTTTCAAAACCAAAGCATAGTTAATATGTTATTTTCAAACCAAAACATAGTTTAATATGTTATTTATAAATCCAAAGTATACTTTTAATATACTACTGAAAATTATTATTTTAACAACTAAAGTATATTTAATATACTATTTGTTTTACAATTGGGTTTTGGGTTAGTGTTTAGATAACGGGACGGGTGTAAGATGATGAAAACATGGTAGATACGCCGCTGGTACTTCTTATATATAAGTGTTTTCATCACATTACATACCGTGGCATTATTTAGTACACTTGGGTTAACGACATTGGAACTGAAATATATTTTAATATATTACTTATTCGACTTTCTTAAAACCAAAGTATATTTTTATATATGCTATAAACCTTTTTATCAAATTATTGTTTTTCAAACAATATATTCTATACAAACTCATTTTACTTAATTATTTAATTTCCTATGTATTATTAATTTATATCATCCGATTTCTTATAAATTTTAGTATGATTTATAAAAGAAAACCTTTTACAAGGATCATGACTACTTTTGTTAAATAACTTTTTCTAAACTTATAAGTCATGAATCCTAATTACAATAAAACCTATGTATCTCACATGCATTTTTATGCTGACGTGCCTATTTTTACACATGTTTCAGGTGCTATTATGTGATGATTGATGGTGCATGCTATACATAGAATGGACTCGTGCCTTAGCGACTTTAAAATTTGAAAGATAATAGTTGTATTTATCTGATTTGTAATAAAACAATGAGTTCATTAATCCAATAAAACAAAATTATTTATTCCATGGTTGTGAAACAATGATTCTGTTACAACACTCCCCGACGTTTCCGCAACGTTTTGTTGTTTCACGTGGTCGGCGTGTCACAGAAAAGTTGGTATCAGAGCCAATGGTTATAGGGAATTAGATTATTAGTAATGCTTTGACCTAGTCTATAACCTTCCTAGGACCCTAACACAAGTTATCTTGTGTTTAGTTTTAAAACAATACCGTCACTTATCCTTAGGTGACAACCTCAATAAGAACACAAAATTCAATCCCGCTTTGAAAACTAATCATCTGTTCTAGGATGATTGATTATAAGGTTTTGAACCCTCTAAGTTTTCAAAATCTCATCAAAGTTGGGTCTAAATAATGTGAACACGTGCAAACTGGAAGGGTGGGTGCCTGTACCCTGGGTCTTCTGTCTAAGGCTAGAGTGTTCGTATAAATCCGCAATATCGGACCAGTCACTCTTACCTGGGAACTCTTGGGGTGAGTGTCCACTTATAGGCGAGCATGTCTTCGCGATACATTATTTTTGACCCATTTACTTTGATTAATCACTGTGTGTCGTTTGTTGCTTTGTAGTAACAAACAAATGACCACCATCTTTGCTTTCATCAATTTTGTTTCATCTCATTCTTTTCGTCTAATCCTCTCACTTGTTTTCCTTCCTATTTCCCCTTTTAGAATGCCTCCCTGACGTGAAAATCCGCTATCAAATGCCGAAATGGCACATATTATGGCGCAGCATATGGCTGTTATACTCCCAGATATTATTGCTCAAGTGAACCAAGCCAACAATAACCAGAATGCTCCATGCAATTTCAAAAGCTTCAATTCAGCTAACCCACTCAAGTTTAGTGGTTCTGAAGGGGCAACTGGGCTCCTACAATGGTTCGAGAGCATTGAGAGTACATTTCGTCACATTCAGTGTCTTGAAAATCGGAAAGTCGAGTTTGCATCCAGTGTGTTTTAGAAGAGGGCTCTCACATGGTGGAATGGAGTTATGAGGGACCGTGGTGCTGAGATTGCATTAGCACAGACTTGGGCTGAGCTTAGGGCTCTTATGATGAGGGAGTTTTGTCCCCGTCATGAATTGAGAGCTTTAGAAAGGGAATTTGACGACCTAAAGCAAGACAGCGGTGAGCATCGCGCCTACACTGACCGTTATGAAGAATTGAGCCTGCTATGTCCTGCTATGGTTACACCTGTGGATAAGGCGATTGAGAAATACATTGATGGTCTTCCTGACCTAGTTCAGGATATTGTCACTGGCAGCAACCCTACTACTGTCAGACAAGCCATCGAATTGTCTGCCACCCTAACTGAATCCCATATCAGGAAGGGTAAGCTATTTCGGAAGGGCGACCCAAGGTCATCAGACAAGATTGCTCAAGTTTAACCGAAGGAAAAACAGGCTGAGGTATCCAAGAAGAAGAAGCGTAAAGCGTCCCAAAACTGCGCCATAACTGCTCAAGACAAACAGGTTGCACCAAACAAGCCAGCACAACCTCGCAAAAGGCAAAATTATGTTGGTACCGCACCCTTGTTCAATAAATGCAACCGTCATCATCTGGAGCAAGAGCAATGTCACAAATGTACCCACTGTGGGCGGTTGGGACATTTGATCAATGTTTTCCGTTATGCAAATCAAGCTGCTGCAAACCCTGCTGTTGTTCAAGCACGGTTCCCACCAAGGTCATGTTATAACTGTGGTGACCTTACTCACTACAGAAAAAATTGCCCAAGACTTGTTAACATACCTCCAGCGCGTGGACGAGCGTTTAACATCAATGAGGCAAACGTGAACAATGATGCAGCAGTGAACAATTAGTGTTTTGTTATTTCCTCTGGTTGTTATCTTTTGACATTTAAAGACATGTCGGTTGTTATATAAATAAAAAAATTCGTCGTTTTTATTTTTGCAAAACTGATGCGATTGTGTGAATGTTTGATGCAACCTTATGATAACAACACAAAGACAAACTACTCGTGTGGTTCTGTCATTTTTATGATCACTTGTGATCTCCCCAAGAACCTTAACCGCTCATTTCTTTTAAGAAACAAAGCCAAACTCCTATTGAAGATCTTTCTATCTCCATAGATAGATTCTTGAAAATGATTAAAGTGCCAAATGAAATCCACGAATTGGATTTCTGGTGTGCTTTAAATATCTATGCCCAAAGATAACAAATTAAAGATCAAGTTGACTAATTATGTGATTCCTCTTATGTTTTGTGTTTTTGTGTAATCTGAATTTTTATTATCCAAATCCTCATAGAATCTTCCATATCTCATATGGGGGATTCATAGTGGGATATCTAAAGGTACTATCTTAAATCCTTAATAGACTTCTACGTTGTAGTTAAGTCCCTTGGATTATAAAGTACTATTCTATAATTGGACCCCTTGAGTGGTCTAGTTAAACAGATTGATTTAAAAATCTGGTTAGGAATATCATGTGATGATATAATTGAAAAGATCTCTTTAAGTGGTCTATTTAAAAAGATTATACAACGGTCTAATTAAGAAGATCATGTGTTGATCTAGTTAAAAAGATCGTTCGTTGATCTAGTTAAAAAGATCCTCTGGTGGTCTCGTCAAGTCATTTCATATTTATTTAATTGATTTTTACTCTACGCATTATGAAATAAACTGTGCGGACTGTGCAAGGAATTACGTAATTATGGATGCATACATAATTATGGAATTCAGTGCACAGAAACCACAGTAAGTTTTGTCATGTGTTAAGACCTGTAGTGACAAGAATAATGATACCGGAGAAGTCCTGGACCTTGACCAATGTCATTTTATCTTACACTCTCCAATTCTGATTTCAAGCACACACAAGTTTCCTATGATAAGTCTTCATAAGAAACGTTCTTTTGTCCGTAGTTCAAAACTCCATGTTTTGTTACTACAAGGACTTCACTTTGAGGGTTGACAATTTCGCTAAAAAAAATCCTAACATGGCCCAGAGTTTCACTTAGGGTTCAAGGGATTTATTTGAAAGCGAAACCGTCATAGCTGTCTTCACAAGTTTCCTCTAAAATTAAATTTCGGGACGAAATTTCCTAAAGTAGGGGAGACTGTGACACCTGTGTCACTTCCACCATCAAACAAATGCCAAACCAATGAAATATTGTATTTCATACTTGGGATTTGTATAAAAATGTGTATCGCCTGCACATATCAATTCTTGTTCGATTTCAAGCTTTAAATCGCTTTCTGGAAGGTTATGCGCGCACTGATGCGTAGATATAACCAGATTAATGCAACAAACACTCTGGAATAGTGAAATAGGCTTAACATACCTTAAATAACCTTCACATAACTTAGAAATAAGTTTTGGATGGTTTGGTGTGTTGAAATCAAGTTTGTTTGATCGCAGGGACTATTTGTGTCAAACTGCGAAACTATACCGATTCGTATAGTAACGAACATTCCGGAACTTGATCATAAGTTAAATATGCCCTAAATATCCTTTATATATCTTAGAAATAGGCTTTGAGGTGTTTGGTGCGCAAAAATAAACTTACTTGATCAATAGAGACTAAAAGCATCAAAACTGCATAAGTTTGCATTTTCGCGCATATCTTACGTCCTGAATATATCCGGACATCCAAAAATTTATGTAATCATTTAAATATTTTATTTTAGTGATTGGCATGATAAAATTCCATTCGTCGGGTAATTTGGATCATTTTTGCGTTCATTACGATTTCCGTCGTAATTAACCGAACAACGCAACCGTACGACCAAACGAACCGACATCCGAGATGTTTTTGAGCATATTTTAAGTTCCCTATACTTTAAATTTATTTTAGAGCATTGAAATTGGGTTAACGGGGTTTAAAAGTGCAAAAAAATCAAATTTTACAAGTGCAGGGACCATTTTTGAAATTTCTGACCAGATTCAATGAACCTAGTCAAATTTTGAAGTGTTAATGGTTTTAACCCATGGTTTTGCAAAACCATGGGCTGGTATTTAATAGTATTTTTGGTACTATGGGACATTCTAGGGGCTCCCATGGTTTCACAAAACCATGGGCACATGTGTACGGCCTAGATCGAAGCACGTTATTCGATGAACGATCCTAACGGTTGTGCCAAATCTATAAATACCCCATCCCATTTCACTTCAAAACCCACACTTTGATCTGATTTTGGCCCTCTAAGTTGGTGTATACACTTCATACCTGAGGGTAAATCGGATCAAAGCTTGCGGGGACCCTTTGTAAGTATTCTTTCGTTCTTTTATCGCTTTTCGAGTCTGAAAGTCAAACCGCGTTTGACTTTCTGCATTGACCAATTTATGGTCAATGCGAAGTTCGTTTGAACTTCCTAACGTGGGTGTAATCACGATGGTTATAGTCCCTAGTGACTATACCTACTGATTACCACGTTATCTAGGTTTAGTGACGAGTCGTAGTTTCGGCCAAAATGCGTATTCTCGCGTATTTTGTAACCAAACTTCTTTTAGGTATCAAAACCGTTTGTTTTGATACCAAACCTGTTTTATAACTTAACTAAACATGTTTTAGCATGTTTAGCTCGTCACTTTAGGTTTAGTGCTTATGTAGAGTCGTAAGTCAAGCGGTCTAAACAATCGCTTAGACTTTCGAACTAGACTCGTTTGGTCGATCATTAGGATCCGACCAAACATGTTTAGTGACCATAGCTGTATAGGGAATAACCTTTCAAGGTTATACCTTATGGTCACGTCGTTTAGCTAGTTATATGATAGGTAGTTTATATGCCTTAGGAAAATTACCAAAATACCCTTTTTATGCATAATTGATATTTAAGCATATGTAACCCAAACTTTTGTCACTTAACTGATTATGCAACATAATTAAACATGTTTAGGCATATAATACTTGTCATAGGACTAGTTAGGCGGTCCGAACGCGTTTTGCGCGAATGACGCGTTAAAGTAGCCTAAGCTACCTAAACGGGTCATAATGGGTCGTAAGCACTTAGGTTAGGTTTCCTTTTAGTATGTAGGCCTTGTTAAACCATATCATATGAGTTCCCACACTCATTTGGTTTACGAGACCTCATCCTATCCGATCTCCCGATTTAGGTCCGGTTTATTTATGTAGTTACCTATATTAGGTGCAGTTTGATTCCGTGCTCCCTCTAGCTTGCTTGGTAGTTGTTCAAGACTTCTAAGCACCCTCAAGTGAGTACATAGTCCCCTCTTTTACTGTTTTCAAATGTTTTGGGGTGAAGCATGTGTACCTATTTGTTATGTTCTTGTTTTCAAAAGTATAATTGATTATACATATTAGTACTTATCTTTTTACAAACTAAATGATTATTTATGGTTTAAACTCTAATTTTTCTAAAGATTTTAAAATTAAATTGTTGGATAGTACTTATTTTATGTTCACCAGACCGGTTGGTAGTATGATATAGCGCTATAGGATTTGACACCCCATTCCTGTTGTCATGGAATGTCTGAAACCAATTTATTTTTCTCCATCCAAATAGGGATTGCCTTTGTGGTATTTCTATATTCTCAAAGGTGTATTTTGATGCACTAGGTCTGAATGAATTCTTAAATCACATTATTTTTGTATATTTAGTTATACTCCCAAAAGTATAATTTGATATGCTCTCATATGTGATAATGTAGAAAACCAACATATATTTTGTTAATCATTAAAACATAGTTTAATATGTTATTTTCAAAACCAAAGCATAGTTAATATGTTATTTTCAAACCAAAAACATAGTTTAATATGTTATTTATAAATCCAAAGTATACTTTTAATATACTACTGAAAATTATTATTTTAACAACTAAAGTATATTTAATATACTATTTGTTTTACAATTGGGTTTTGGGTTAGTGTTTAGATAACGGGACGGGTGTAATATGATGAAAACATGGTAGATACGCCGCTGGTACTTCTTATATATAAGTGTTTTCATCACATTACATACCGTGGCGTTATTTAGTACACTTGGGTTAACGACATTGCAACTGAAATATTTTTTAATATATTACTTATTCGACTTTCTTAAAACCAAAGTATATTTTTATATATGCTATAAACCTTTTTATCAAATTATTGTTTTTCAAACAATATATTTTATACAAACTCATTTTACTTAATTATTTAATTTCCTATGTATTATTAATTTATATCATCCGATTTCTTATAAATTTTAGTATGCTTTATAAAAGAAAACCTTTTACAAGGATCATGACTACTTTTGTTAAATAACTTTTTCTAAACTTATAAGTCATGAATCCTAATTACAATAAAACCTATGTATCTCACAGGCATTTTTATGCTGACGTACCTATTTTTACACGTGTTTCAGGTGCTATTATGTGATGATTGTTGGTGCATGCTATACATAGGATGGACTCGTGCCTTAGCGACTTTAAAATTTGAAAGATAATAGTTGTATTTATCTGATTTGTAATAAAACAATGAGTTCATTAATCCAATAAAACAAAATTATTTATTCCATGGTTGTGAAACAATGATTCTGTTACAACACTTCCCGACGTTTCCGCCACGTTTTGTTGTTTTACGTGGTCGGGGTGTGACAGTGTGTGTGTATTAACTGTTGAATAATATTTGGAAGATAATTAGGGTTCTTGTGAATCAATGGGGTGAAACTGTTTCATCACCTGATGAAGGGCGACGAAACATGTGGCCTTTCGCCACACATTGAACCTGATGAAAGATGGGTCTTTCACCATGAATGAACCCGACGAAAGATGGGTCTTTCGTCGTATGGGTAATAAGCTGAACAGTGAGTGGGTTATGTTGTGCATGCTATCTGACAGTTGTGATTGTTGCATGAGGTTAAGGTTATCTAGAAACAAGGAACCTGTATAGACTGATATGTATTGTCTAATGTAAATTGTATGATGTGAATAGCTAATGCAACTGTGAGTGTTATTGCATGTGAATAAGAATGGGTAACCTAGTTGAATTGTGTGAGTATAAAACCAACTTATTATGGGTTGTTATGTGACCTGCACATGGGATAGAAACTTGTTTGAGAAGCGAATGCCTGATATGTGATATACTGTGATCTTAACAGCAACTGCAATCTATGAAAACGCATGTACTGCTAAGTGATTGATTTGCATGTGACACCCATACACTTGTTATATGATCTCACAATAAAAGTTATAGATCAACGGATTGTATGTTTAACAGTTACGATGCGAATAAGTACGTGTGTCATACTTGTCTGCTACTTGTATAACGTGTACGTTGAATACATGATTTGGATATACACTTATGAAACTGATTATCTGTGGTAACCACGGTAGGGTTTGGTTGACCAACTGGGAACGGGTAATGTAACGTAGCATACTGAGCAAATCTAAGGTGAGTTCACTGCTTTTTCTCAAAGCATGCGTCCCGGGGAGGGACATCTGGTAATTGTTACGGGGAGGAATGTTGGGTTATTGGGATGTTGGTTATTACACTCATTTCTATCATTAAGTCCCCTTACATATATCGATTGGTTGCCAGGGAGGCAACGGGGTTATTAGTTGATAGCGCTATTAGGTTTGGCACCTTCACACCGTACCGGGGAGGACGGTCGTGAACTAATTACCTTAACCACTTGACCAATGTGTGATAGAGCATTGGGGTTTGGGCAAATAAATCTAGAGCCATCTGCGGTAATCGAGTTAATAACAACATCAAATCATTGAAATGTTTTATCCTCATAACTGGTAACTAAGTCGTGTTAACAAACTTTGAACTCACCAACGTCGTCTGACACACTTGTCTGCATGCATGCAGGTCTGTAGGGTTATATCATGGAACTTGCTGTCTGGAAGGCTGGGGTGGTCATGGGTCGAGATACATGGAATCGCAACACAAGTCTAATGGTTTACGTACGCGTGGTTTATGAAACACTTAACAACTGAGTTATGCTTCCGCTGTGTACAATAAATTACATGTAACGTTTTGTATCACTTTATGATAATGAATGAAAGTTTTATTTAAATATATTGATGAGTTCAATGTGATTGGTGGCTAAGATCCTGGTACGTCACACGCCCCGCGGTGTTTCCGCAAGTGGTATTTTGGGGGTGTGACATTACAGGTGGAGGATGACGATGCTTTTAAATTGAAGTAGTGATGACGCATAGATACACACTTAGACGTCTTAAGATTTAATATGGTGTACCAATTTTGTATTTGTTTGTTGTAATGTTTTCTTGTATTAAACATGTTGTATTTCAAGTTCCATGTATTGTAACACTTTGCTATGAATGAAATCAATTTATTTATAAATCTATTGTCACAATTAGCGTTATTTGTGATGAGCAATATTTCTTCATCTCACTCCGATGTTTGCGCCATCGGTTAGGGTGTGACAGATTGGTATCAGAGCCATAACTATAGGAAATTAGGAAAATTGCCGTGCTTTTGACCAAGTCTATAGTTAAGCCCCAAATTCGACCATACTTGCTTCACATGCTACTTTTATGAAACATCTTTACGTGTTATTCTTGAAATGTCTCTTACGTGGTAATTTCTTTGTGACAACTCGTATTTAAAACTTCTCTTTGTGTGTACGTAACGTATGTAGACCTTATGTGATTACATGAACCATGTTGGTTTAATGAATGTTATAAGTGAATGTTATATGAAAATGTGTTGTGCTTGTATGTATATGTATTGGAACCACACGAATTAAACCAATCGCACAATAGCAACTCGAACGCACAAGCCTTTGGGCTTTACTACTCTCGGCCCACTTCTCTTGAACTTGAACCGAATGGGCAACCCATTAGGGGGGGTTCGGCCCACTCTCTCTTTTACACGCATAGCATTAGGAGAAAGAGTATACTTTTCATTTGTTTGCTAAACACACAACACTTTACATAAACCCTAGCTCTCTTTCTCTCCTCTCAAACTCGACGGCAACACCTCCATCTCTCTCTAAGCTTTCTATTCAGATCAATCCTTGTTCCTTCTCTAATCGGTTAGTGTTTAAACTATTTGCTTTCATGATTGTATGATGTTGTGTTATACATGCTCGACATGATGATGGAGAAACAAAATATGATTGATGATGTTTATATGATGATGTATTGTTAGGTGTTCGAATATATGTTATTCGGATTTGATAATATGAACAAACTGTCTTACAATTATAGGGTTTGATATATGCTTGATGTTGATCTAGAAGAAATCGGCTCACATGTATAGTGTTGTAGATCGATATAGGGTTGTTAATCACATGAGGTTGTTAATGATCTAGAATCAAAAATATATATATATTCTCGGCTGTGATTGTGTTTATATTAGACGAATTGTTGTGATGATATGTTCGAGTGCATGCTAGAAATCAAGGACATAAATCTGTTAATATGTTGAAGTTGTGGTTGATGTTCATGCTATGAATATGCTTAGGGTTCTTATGAATTATTGGTAAATTGTTTGGTTTGATCGATCATTAGTTTGGATGGAAACTGTTGAATGTATTGATTGATAAATTGTAACTATGGAAACGGTTAAATTGGTCAAACGAAATTGATTGGATCTAGTAACAGTATTGCATGAATTTAGGAAATCATTTAACAAATCGTACAAGGTTGTCGGTCGCACAAGATCAGGTCGCACAAGACCTGATCTGATCGCACAAGTGGATCGCACAAGATAGGTACAAACACATATAGCACATGGTACTGGTTATTCATGCATGATCGCACAAGATCTGGTGAATCTCACAAGATGGTTCCGATCGCACAAGATCTTGGGCCTTACACATTGTTGAACTTAATAGATGCTGTTGGGCCGAATGGCCCAACCCAGTCGCACAACCCAATCGGATCGCACAAGTCATCCGGATCGTACAAGCCGTCCGGATTGCACAAGACCTATGTTTATATATTGGGCCGGGTTATTCTTTTGGGCTTTATTTGGTGAATCGCACAAGGCTTTTGAGTTATGAACTTGTGCGAGCCCAAACCTTTTTAATCGCACAAGTTGGATACGATAGGACTGTTGATGTGTTAACATGAATTATGTGTTTGCCATGATCAATAAGTGTTCATAACCTGTTAAACTATGTGTAATCATACATGTACCTAGACCTGACTTGTATGGTAACCATGTTAGGACGTGGTTGACCTCTAGCAGCTCGATTGACCTTTACTTATCTACCGAGCAAACCAAAGGTGAGTTCACACTTTCTACAAAGCATGGGATTACCAGGGGTTGGGAATGGGATTAAGGAACATGGATTCCTCGTCCTTTCTTGGGTAGGACAGTTCTGGTTCAGGAATATAATTTCTCGTCCTCAGGGACAGTTAAATTTTACTAGACCAAAACTCTATCACGAAGTCCCTCCTTTTTATATCGACTTAATCGTCGGGCCAATGGCGAGCGGGTCATTAGTTAGATAGCGCTATTTAGGTCTGACAAGCCTCACACCGTGCCGCAGAGGACGGGCGTGAACTAATGGATCTGGGCACGTCAATGATGATAGACATTGACAGTTCAGGGCACATAAACATGACTACAGTCAGCAGTCGATATGGTAACGAGTCTAGTATACATGGGGTAGCCCCCACGGCCGAAAAGCCAGATAACTAAACATGGGGTAGCCCCCACGGCTGGATTGCCAGAGTTAATGGGTTAAACAAATCATGTTTTCAACTATGGGGTAACCCCCACGGCAGGGATGCCAGTTAAAGGAACTGTTTTTGGAACAACTTAAAACGAACACCCAACTGTGAACTCGCTCAACATTATTGTTGACTCGTTACTACATGCTTTGCAGGTCAATAGGTACTTAGTTGGAGCTTGCATGGGGAAGAGTCGTTGTGGGACATGGACAGCTGTGTGCCATGTAAACTTGGAAACGTTTAAACTTATGTTTTGGTTTTTGAACATTATGCTTCCGCTTTGCAACTTAAATTATGATTGTTTGGACACCACTTGTATTGGTTGGACTTTTATAATTACTTACTTGCTTGTTCAATATGATTGGTGGCTGGATCCTGGTCAGTCACGCCTCCAAGCGGTGATACTCCGCATGTGGATTTTGGGGGTGTGACAGATTGGTATCAGAGCCATTGGTTATAGAGAACTTGGTTTTAATAAAGGAAAACATTTTTGTTAAAACCAGACTATAACCTGTACAGTGCTCTACGATCCACAACGATGATTCGCTCCACGTGCAAGACTCGACAATCTAGGTGATATGGTCTATGTTTTATTGCCTACTTGTGTTGGTGCATTCATCTGTCGACTTCGTGTTATATCGAGTCTCGGTTTGCGTTGCGAATCTGATCAAGAGTGATGTCATCAATCTTGATGATGACATCATAATAGTGACCTCATCATGACAAGTCAACACACAAAACATGGGATTCGCTTGAAGACAGAATATTATGTTTCGCTTGAAAGTCAAAGTCATGTGGGTTTTGCTTGAAAGTATTTTAGTGGGTTTCGCTTGAAGCAGACTTGTTCATTTCAAGCGAACTCAGATTACTATAAATAGGCTAGTGGTTAGTTCATTTGGAACAGTTCGTGAATTCCATACCGAGGTGCTGCCGGTGTGAAGACTGATTGTAATTGCTAGTATATCAATATAATCAGTGTTTAAAGTGATAAGCAAGCTGTTTCAACGTCGGTTTCTTAGTTTCCGCCTCTGAAACTGATAAAATCTCTTCTGAACGACCCGTTTGGGTCACAAAACGATCCTACAAGTGGTATCAGAGCTCAGGAGGAAGAGATTTTGCAAAAACAGCCTGTTTTCGTCACTTTTTCTGATTTCTACACCATTCTTTTACAAAATTTAAATTTTTTTCACGGTTAAAAACGGCTCAAACTTTCACATATTGTGCGCAATTATGAATTAACAAATCCTGGAAAGTTATAGAGCTAAAATCGGTTTAAATCTTATTAAAATTAGACTTTCGCTTGAAATCTGTTCGTGTTTGCTGATGTCATCAACTGTTCAAGCGAACATAACAACTTGAGTTCGCTTGAAACTGGTTTGCTCGCTTGAAACTGCTGCTTGCTTGAGTTTACACCCTGGTCGCTTGAAAAACATTGACCGCTTGAAATCGTTTGACAGCTTGAAAAGTTCACCACTTGAAACATTAAAAGTGATCATGTGATAGGTGTCAGTCCCAGGTCTCGTAAATTGATATTAGTTTGCATGTGATTTGATCAAAGGCAATTGGGTTCAATTCCCGATACACTGCATGTGAAAGCATAAATATTTGCATGTGAAGTATTAGCGGTTGTTGGCAATTTGAATTGAATAGGTGTTTGTGATAATTGTCCATTTGCATGTGATTCAAATAGAGGCCCAATCAGTATTAAGTAAACAATTAAAATGTCGGCCCATGTCTAGATATTAGTGTTGTGTGATTTGAAATTGTCGGATATCACGTGAACTAGTGTTAGTCAAATAGTTTTTGTCCTTATTCAGACCCAATCATATCGGATTGCATACTTCTCGGCCCAATCATTGTTTAGTGCAGCCCACTTCATACTCGGAACAATTGAAAGTGTGTTTTGAGTGAAATTTGTCGGGACTATTTGAAAAATGGAAGAGATCTTTGATGAAAAAGAAAATCATGATCTTGTAAGGATAAATGATTGGTATCGAGGGTATTTCAGTAGTCATTATCAAGGTTTGTCCAAGAATGTTTGGGTTAACCGGTTCGAATGTTTTCTGTGTAAGAAAGATGAGAAATTAGATGATTTGGAGAAGAGATTTGATTGTTTGATTGACCATTTGAAAGAAAACAAGATAATGATATCAGAAGCTGAAATAGTATCAAAGTTTGCTAATGGATTACCAGCTGAATGGAATGATTTTTTGGAAAATCTAAGAAAGAATTCTAGTTTTTCAAAATTATCTTTAAGTAAATTCATCAGTAAACTTACAACACATAGATATGATAATGAAGAGAAAAAGAAAGAGTTGTTGAATAGGATAGAAAATAATTTGAAAAAATTAAGTTTGGATGTGATTGTAGAACTGAACAAAAGAGTCTGTGTGTGTCTTAGTGCAAAAGATGTTATGAAATACGATATGAAGAGGGGTTGTTATATTGATGAGAATATGAATCCTCTTGACTTCGTTAAAATCTTTTGTGCAGGAACATACAAGATGGAGACAGAGCAAGTTCAAAAGAATGAAGAATCTGTGAAGCTTGGATCTTCAAGTTCAGAATCAGTGTGCTCTAAATGTGACAACTTTAAGGCTGATAATGACAAACTCTTGAAAGATGCAGAAAGTTTGACATTGGAAGTCAAAAAGTTGAAGGATGAGAAGCAAGCTGATATTAACCAGATTCTTATGTTGCAGGGAAATTGTGAAAAGCTTAAATCTGAAAATGTTAAACTGTTAAATGACTTGAAAAGTTTGACATCAGAAAACAAAACTTTTGAAGAAAAAATTAAAAGTTTTGAAAATGAAAAATTGAAGATTGAAAAAGTTTTTCAAAGTCAAATAAAAATTTTAGAAGATGAGAAAGATATGTTTGGTAAAAACAATCTTGAAAAACAAATTGCAATCAATTCTCATCTTGAAAAGATTATTCGACTTGAAAAAGAGGCAGAATGTGCTCAAAAGAAAATCAATGAATGGGAAGAAAAGTTGAAGGTGTTTGTGAATACTTCAACTATTCCTTGCCCAAAACCTTTAAATTCTGTTCCAATAAGTGACAATGTCACAAACTATGACAAAGTCGTAGTTGAAGACTGCGATGAAAAATCTGATGATGAAAAAGGAAAAATTGACAAAAAGAATTTATTTTTGAAGTTAAAAGAAAATTTTCAAGAAACTGTTCCACAATCAACCGAAAAAGGAGAATGCTCTAAGCAAAAACCTTTGAAGAAGAAAGTGGAACAGAAACAAAAAATTAAAAATTTGAAAAATGTTCAAAAAGAGAATAACAGCTCATCAGATCGATCATCCAATTGCAATCAAAAACCACAAAAAGTAAAAAATGAAAACTCAAAAATTGTTGGTAATAAGTGGTGCAGGTCGGACCACAGTGCTCAAAAGCCAAATCCAGCAAACAAGAGGAGGAAAGATTATCACCAAGCCAAACAGTGCTTCGATCTAAGTGTTTGGACTAAAAATGGTGATTGGTACGATAACAGAGTGTGTTACAGATGCGGTTATCAAGGACACATTGCTGTTAACTGCCAGAGTTGGAGTTTTGAGACAAGGAGATGCTTTAACTGCAACATCATTGGCCATATTGCTAGAGATTGCTCAATGAGAAGATTGAGGGCTGAATCTCAGAGGCAGGTGAAGAAACCAGTCAATGTCAAGCCCAAAGAACAGAAGGTTCAAGAACCTAAAGTTCAAGAAAAGAAAGTGAAGCTTTCTCAGGGGCAAAAAGACAGACTGAGGAAGAAGAGGAAGAAGGCGAGAGAGTATCTCGAGAAGATTTTGTCCTTGGATACAAATGGTAAAACAGATAAAAGTTCTGATAAATCGTCTTGCTCACCAAAGAACAACAAATCAAGCAAAACGGATTCATCAGATACAAATCTGAGGACGAAAGAGGGAAAGAAAAAGAAGAAAATTGTTGGTGATGAATTTGTTTCTTCAGAAACAAAGGAGCCACGTATTGGCGATGAATCTGGCTCATCAAAGTCAGACAAGCCATATTCAGGCGATGAATCTGGTGTGGTAAAGCCAGAGGAGCCATGTGTTGAGGTAAAAAGTGGTGATTCCAGTTTGACAATGAATGATGAAAATTTTACATCATTGTCAAATGGAATTTCAAAAGCACCCAAGGACCGTCAGGTTTGGGTGAAACTCTTTAAATAGAAAAACCTGACATGCCGGAGCTCCCAAGTTGGTAATCGTGGAGCATGAATCGGCATCATTCTTATGTTGTTTGTTTGAAAATTGAAAAATTTTGGCAATTCATACTGCGGGAATAGCCGGAACTTCCAGGTTGGTAAGTGTGGAGTATGAATCGGCACCTTGAGAATTCAACCAACAGATGATGTTTGGTTGAAAATGCTTGATTGGATTGATCTTACAAGTGGTAAATCAGGGACATTAAGTTGTATCTGATTTCCTACAAGTGGTTAAAAAACAATGTGATGAACCAAACCCCTAACATACAAATGGTAAAATCAACAAAACTAATTTTCCGGAAAAACCATTTGATTAAAACAAACTTAAGTGTTTTGAAATCAATGGGAAAATAGTTTGTTGAGAGGGGGAGTTCTAATTGTTTATGCCAAGTGAATGGCGAATTGAGGCAATTCGATATCAGTTGTCACGTTGTTGTACAGTTTATTTTCAAATTTCCTAAAATGTGTTTGCATTTTAGGGGGAGTAATTTTTTCAGAAAATCCAAAAACATTTGAAAATTTGAAAAGTCAAAAATATTGAAAAATGCAAAAAATGAGTTTTGTTGTGAAAAAGAGGAAATGATAGTAGATCAGTTGGACTGTCACAGCATGCTAAAGAAATGGAGAGATAAAATGTGATAAACGATCTCACTAAAGATGTGATGATAGGCTCAGCTAGACTAGTAGATTTGCGAGAACGATACAAACTTAAATGAAAAAGCCTAGTTCTAGTGGGAAACATGGTCGAAAGCATAGTACTTAGTTTTGTCCTTCTTGACTGTGTGCCTACTCAGTAATCGCTGATTGTCGAAAGACATAAAACTGGTTAAGTTTATGAAATTTCACAACTTTGCTGAAAAGTCACTGTGATTGTGCATTTCATTTTGCGAAGATTTAAACTTGTTTTATTTCTTTATTTTGTTTAAGCATTGGACATCCTCTGCGTATACGTGAGTATCGACCTGGATGTTATTGCCTAAATGTTCTGCTTTATTTTCTTTGGTGTTTCGTTTAAGCTTTGGATCACCTCTGCGTATACGGGAGTATCGACCTGGTGGTTAAAGCCTAAACAACTTCAACTTGTTTTATTTTTCTTATTTTGTTTAAACATTGGACTTTCTCTGCGTATACAGAAGTATCGACCTGATTGTTAATGTTTAAACATTCTGCTTTGTTTTCGCACAAATCACAGTTGATAAAAGTTTAAAGGCATTACTTGAGTCAGTGTATTGCATGATGAGGGGATATGCTGAGATCGTGGGGTCCATAAGAATTTAGTGTTATCTAAATATACCTTAAACGTATCGGTAAGCATGTCGAAAGTTTTTAGATTGAGCTTAAGTGGACAACAATATCGTCAATCTACGTGAATCGTTTAGAGCTTAAAATGTTTAAAGCTTAACGGTGTTGGTGATTGATCTCATAAACTGATATGATCCTCTTGCACGAACTCACAAAAATATTGTTTGTAAATATTTCTTTATTGCATTTCATTACAGTAAAAAAAATCCAAAAAGATTTTTGTGTGTTTTAGCATAAATTTTGAAAAAATCCAAAAAGATTTTCGACAACTGATGTTGAAGAGCTGATTTTCAAAATTCCAAGTGCTGAACATGATGAACTGGTTTGGGAGTATGTGTATTGAATTGAAAATTTTGATTTGAGAAAGAAGTTGAGATTAGTTAATCAGGGTTATTAATTTGAACTTGATGGAACTATTTCTAATAAGTTTTCCTTATTGATTTAAGTAAAAACTTATGTTTTGATGAGAATTGTGTAGGTGGTGAGCTTAAATAGATTTAAAGCCAGGATTTGATCTCAAGGTGATAACTAATTCCAGACGGCGATCCCATCATGATGAGAGGGGGAGTCTGACGAGGCTAGAGCCAAAGAGAAGATCCAGGTATATGTTCAGAGAGCGTTAAGACTGATAAAGACTGAAGACATTGAAGACTCGACATTTATGACTCGTCAACATCTGAGGGGGAGTCTGTTGGTGCATTCATCTGTCGACTTCATCTTATATCGAGTCTTGGTTTGTGTTGCGAATCTGATCAAGAGTGATGTCATCAATCTTGATGATGACATCATAATAGTGACCTCATCATGACAAGTCAACACACAAAACATGGGATTCGCTTGAAGACAGAATATTATGTTTCGCTTGAAAGTCAAAGTCATGTGGGTTTCGCTTGAAAGTATTTTAGTGGGTTTCGCTTGAAGCAGACTTGTTCATTTCAAGCGAACTCGGATTACTACAAATAGGCTAGTGGTTAGTTCATTTGGAACAGTTCGTGAATTCCATACCGAGGTGCTGCCGGTGTGAAGACTGATTGTAATTGCTAGTATATCAATATAATCAGTGTTTAAAGTGATAAGCAAGCTGTTTCAACGTCGGTTTCTTAGTTTCCGCCTCTGAAACTGATAAAATCTCTTCTGAACGACTCGTTTGGGTCACAAAACGATCCTATAACTTGCTAGACTACATAGAACTTTGCTTTTGGTATGCTTAGATAAACGTAGCAACTGTTAATTGAAAACACATGTGTGCTTACTCTCTTCTGTCATCGCACTTTCGCGAACCCTTCTCACTCGTGTTTCCCTTGATATGAAGATCATGTCTGGACGCGTTAACATGACCCAAGCCCAGCTGACTGCTCTGATTAACGAACAGGTTGCTGCGGCACTTACAGCCGCACAAGCAGGAGGTATACCCTGCAGTTTAAAACTCATTCTAGGATCTTTAGGTCCTACTCTCGTGAACCTACCTTTGTGTTAAAATTTGTCCTTTCTTACACCCACAACAGGTCAGCATGCTCAGCCACCTGTGTGCACCTTCAAAACCTTTATGGACTACCGACCCACTACTTTTAGCGGCACTGAAGGAGCTGTAGGTCTCCTCCACTGGTTTGAAAAGCTCGAATCTGTGTTCGAGATGTGTGAATGCCCTGAGGCTCGCAGGGTGAAGTATGCTACCGGTACTCTAGAGGGTTTAGCGCTCACGTGGTGGAATGCTCAGGTTCAAATGTTGGGGTTGGTTGCTGCTAACGCCACCCCATGGAACAACTTTAAGGAAATGATCAAGGAAGAGTACTGCAATCGTGACGAAATTCATAAGCTGGAGGTCGAGTTCTTCAACCTTAAGATGACGGGGTCAGAGATTGAGGCATACACGAAAAGATCGAATGAGCTTGCTATTCTGTGTCTGTTGGTGCATCCGTCTGTCGTCTACGTCTTATATCGAGTCTCAGTCTCATTACGGATCTGAACGAGGATGATGTCACCATCTTGGATGATGACATCATAATGGCGATGTCATCATTACATCATCTCACAAAAGACAAAGGAGTTTAGAATGTAGAAGCTTGATTTCGGTCAAGAACTGATTTCATTTATGTGTTTAGATCAGGTTCACTCATGTGACATGTCAGGTTCGCTTATATGGTTATCAAGTAGGTCCGCTCATATGTCAAGTGTAGGTTCGCTTATATGTACACCATGTCACCTATATATAGTTGTAAGAGCGAACCACACACACATAGTTCTAGGTATTGTCTTCCGGTGAGCCACGAAGTGCTGCCGAAGTGTCGACAGGTTGTAAACTTCATCTACATCAATAATATCGACAGTTTAATGTGTATACTTGCTGAATTACACCGAAACACTTGTTCCCGCCTCTTGTTTTGGTGAAAAACTCTTCTACACGACTCGTTTAGGTCGGAATTCGATCCTATAATTGGTATCAGAGCCAGTGAAGAAGAGTTTTCTACAATTCAGCCGAAAAATCTGTTTCTACACCTTTCTTTTTCGAAAAAAAAAATTTTACGGTCAGAATCGCTTTAAATTCACACAGTGTGTTCGTAATCATGTATAAGTAAATCCTTGAAAGTTTCAAAGCTTGAATCGACCTAAAACATCGGATTTTTGAAGATTCGCTCATACGGACTCGTGATATTGATGATGTCATCAGCTGGTTAGCTCATCTGGTCCGCTTATCCGGACATCATCTGATCTGATCATCTGATCCGCTCATCTGAACATACAGGGTTCGCTTTTGTGTCAAATAGAGTCTCGTTCTTGTGACACTCAGTCATCGAACAGGGTCATCACGTGTTTTGTTGTCAGTAATTGAGAAAGGAAATCATGTGTTAAGTTTCTGTTTGAAAGTTGTGATCACATGTGATAAAGTAATAGTATTCGTTTATACAAGTGGGAATCAAAGTCTGTTACTTTAACATTCGGTCCTATCAAAGAATTTTGAAAAGAATAAAGTTGTTGGCTTTTCTTGAAGTCTAGTGAATACATTGAAAGTTGTTTCGATGAAGTGAGGTCCTATGAGAGCATAATTCACCGGTCCACGTGATTGAAATTAGTGTTCACTTTTTGCGCAGCCCACTACATGTTGTCGACCCAATCAGATTAAAAAAAAGGAGTTTGCGGCCCAATCACATTGGATAGTTGTTGGCGGTTAATGGAGTAAAAGGTCCAATGAATGTTTAACATTGTGGCCCAATCATGTGTCTTGGATGAAAGTGTGCGGCACAATCATATAGTTTGAATTCTTAAAGTTGCCGGCCACAATTTAAAAATTGATATTGTCGATTTTATACATAGTGTGATTTGGAATTGTTTGTGATATATTAGTTTACATGTGCTAGTTGATCGGGTCATGTGAAATTATACTTCATAGTGTTTGAGATGAATCTAAAGGTTGTATAAAAAGTCAGTCAATTCGCATCAAAAGGTTCAGGTCAAGTGGTGTGGATTTTGGTTCTGGTAAGTTCTCACAAAAGAAAATCCTTGTTTACACGGATTGATCAGTTTGTTTGAACAATCAAGTCGTTTAGTGTGGTCAGTTCCAGTTCGTACGGTTTGGAGTTCAAAGGTTTCAAAGGGTCAAGTCGTTTGAATTTGATTCGGTTCATAACAGTTCGCATAGTGGTCAACATTTCAGTCCGCACAGAAAATTATCAGTTTGAGTACCAGTCATATTCAGTCAATTTATAAGCGTTTAAACTGATTGTGTTTTGTTTGTTTGTCGACAGGTGATTTACCAGGTGATACATTTCATTTGAAAATCCGAAACATGGACGAAGAATTCTACAACGCATTCGCTACTCCGGTTACTCAGATCACTATTGCACAGAACACAATGCTCGAAAACGAAACGGGAACAATGCAAAAACCGCCAAAATTAATGAACATTGAAGAATATAAGGGTTGGGAAGGCCGTTTCGAGAATTGGGTACAAGCTAACTAGTTGGATGCGTGGGAATGTGTTGAGACAAAATACATTCGACCAATGAATGATGATGAAGAAGTGGTTCCGATTAAAGATCTAAGTGCCGATGCTAGAAAGAAATACAAAGATGAGAAAATGATGCTGAGTCTTCTACAACAAGCTGTGAAAGAAGACATCTTGGTGTTATTACAACATAATGGAACTTCCTACTCGATTTGGAAAGCGTTAAGATCAAAGTTTGTTAGTAGTCAAGAAATGATAAAGAACAAGAAGTCACTTCTGAAGAAAGAGTTCGATTTGTTTCGTGGTTTGAAGAATGAAAGCACAAAGCAGATTATTGAAAGATATTGCAATCTGCTAGCAAACATGAAGAGATTGAGTATTGAGAAAGACAATGAAGAGTTGATCGAAAAGCTTGCTGATTCATTGCCACATGAGACTTGGGGCACATATCTCATGATGCTTAGAAACAAGAAAGGTTTTAACAGTTTGACACTCAGCAAATTCATTGAGAAGCTGGAAGCTCAAGAAATGGAGCAACGAAAGATTATTCGAATGAAAGACTTTGATGGTGAACAGGATATTGGGTTGTATTACAAAGCAGGGGTGAATGAGAAGTCTACAAATTTATCTCCAAAAATAGAAACTGCTTACAATGCTAAGAATTCTTCTGGAAGTTCATCATCAGGATCAAACAACAAAACAAGTTTCACATCATTTCAGTCTTTCGATCCAAACATTTCAGCAACAAAGAATGGCAAAAAGATTCAGTGCAACATTGTACTGAATTTGGAGAATGATGAAGACTATTCAGTAGAAATTGCTAAAAGCCATATGTCTTTATTGGGAACTGTTCTTGAATCTTATGGTAGTTTTGTTGCAGGTCGTATCGGGAATCCAATGCTAACAAAGGAAGATTACGACCAGATTGATGCTGAAGAGATGGAGCTGATGGACATAAAATGGTGCTTGGCCAGCGTGTTGAGGAGAGCTGAGAAATTCAAGCAAATCACTGGAAGAGATGATCTTCGTGAGGCTGGTACTTCTGCTTTAGGTTTTGACAAATCTAAAGTCACTTGTTTTCGTTGCAGGGAGAAAGGTCACTTCAAGAGGGAGTGCACCAATCGCAAAGCAAGTGGAGCTCAGAATCCTTTCAACAACAACAATGATTATTACCGAAAAGCCATCTACCATCAAGTTGCTCAACAACCATCTCAACAACATCAACATCAAGCACAAACTGCACATGGAATGCACATTATTGAAGATTCTGGAAAGAGAGCTTGTGTGATTAATCAAGATTCTTCAACAAGAGCTGATGGAAGTGCCTTGATAATAGATCAAGATGACGAAAAGTTACCTGAGGGTTTTAGCTGGGAGAATTTTACTTGGGATAACTATATTCCTGATCAAGCTAAAGCTCACACAGCTTTTGTAGCTCGAGTTGAAGAGGACAGTGATGATGATACTGAATATTGGAAGAGAAAATTTGATGCTGATATGAAATTGATTGCTGAAAGTGACAGTGAAGATGAAAAGGTTAAAAAGAAGAAGAAAAAGGTCAAGACTCCAGTGAGCAGTAATGACGAAGAAATTCCAGTGATCAAAAGGAAAGTAAAGGTTGAAGTTGCAAAGTTCAAAGTTGATGAAGAAGTTGATGCAAAGAAGATTCCAGTGAAGTGTGAAAACTGTGAAGCTGTGAAGAAGCAGAACAGTACACTGATCTATAACTTGAATAGTTTGAAGGAATCTTACGATGTACTGAACAAAGCAATGAATCAATACAATCAAACAAGTGAAGAACAAGCAACAGCGATGAAAACACTTCAGGGTGCTTTTATGACTAAGCAAAAAGTGGTGAACAACTACATTGAGAAGTGTGCTGTGCTAGAACAAAAGTTGGAATTGCAAAGAATTGAGACTGAAAGAGTTAATCGTTTGTTGAAAAGTTACTCATGTACTTCTTATGTCATTGACAGGATTTATCCAACTGTTGAAGGCATGAAGGCATTTGAAGAGGATGAAGTAACTGAAGAAAAGAATGATGGAAAAGTGACTGAAGAAAAGACTCCAGAAAAGAAGAACAAGAAGAAGAGTGACTCAAAGAAAAAGACTGATAAAAAGGATTCTGGTAAGAAACAAGATGTCGGTTATAACAAATGTCCACCCCCGCTAGAAAATGGATATTTGCCCAGGAATCCAAATCAGGAAAGAGTCGAAAAAGCAACAAATTTACAGTGGGAGTCGGAGTCCTCAGTCAATTTGCCAGAAAATATTGATGTCGTGTTTACATCATCTGACACTGATCATGAGTCCGAGTTAATAAAGAAAGTCGTCGATCAGGTGTTGGATAAAGATGAAACTGAGGAGTCAAAGTTGGAGTCAAACTCAGAGTCAAAGT
Organism: Helianthus tuberosus; assembly: GCA_030545235.1. Taxonomy (NCBI): domain Eukaryota; kingdom Viridiplantae; phylum Streptophyta; class Magnoliopsida; order Asterales; family Asteraceae; genus Helianthus; species Helianthus tuberosus. Next base: position 103,238,794 of record CM060357.1, on the reverse strand, counting down.
CAGTGTCAGAGTCAAAGGCTGGTTTTGAAAGTTCGAGTTCGACAGTCAACAATCAAAAATCTTCGGTTAAAAGAGTTTACAATAAAGAATTCCTGTTATCAAAATCTAATTTGAATGACGAAACGTTTAAAGTTGCATATACTTTGAATGATTCCGACAAATTATATTCTGATGAGGAATTTCCAATAAGAGGTGTCAAAACTGAATTGATAAAAAAGGTTTTCAAACTTACAGAAATTAATATTTCTGAAATAAAAGATTTAAATCTTAATGGTAAATCTAAAACTTACACCTCAAGAGTTCAACAAAGATTAAACAAGAAAAAAGGTTACAGTTCTGGTTTTCAAAAGAAACCAAATCCTAACCGTAATTTCAAAAAGAAAGGTCTTGGATTTATTCCAACAGAAAAACAGAAAAATGAAAAATATGTTCGTGATTTTAAATCAAAGATGACATTTGTTTCAGGTACTTCATCAGAAGAAGAAGAAAAGAAAGAATTCTGGAGACAATCGAACAAAGAATTTTTTGAAAAGAAGCAAGAAGAGATGAAAGAAACGAGAACCTGTTTCAAATGCAACAATGTTGGACATATTGCCAAAGATTGTTCAAAGGTAATACAGTCAAAACAGGGAGTTTCTCGTAACTCGAAAGACAAGAAAATTGTGTTTGAACCATTAATTGACAGAACCAAACTTTTCAAAAATTCTACTTTTGAAATTGGTGAATGTTCAAACAAGTTTTACAAGAAGAGAGCTAAATCTGACAACCAGAGATGGGTTGTTAAGAAAGTTGCTGAAAGCTCTAGCGATGATTCTGATAGGTCAAAATCAGAGGAGCTATCTTCTGGCGATGAATCTGATTCCACAAAATCAGAGGAGCCACAAGCTGAGTTAAAGTTGAAAACTTCAGTTCCTCCAATGGATGATGTTCATTTTCCACCATTGAAGGCTGAAAATTTTAAAAAGAAAATTGGTAAGGTTGAAATTTCAAACCAATTTTATGATGACAAGAAGGAATTTGATGTCGAAAAGGCTTTTAACCCCACTGTGAAACACATTTTTGGTAAAATGATTGATCGAAAAGTCAAAGGGGTTAAAGAGTTCTATGAGAAGAAGATGCAGAAAGATAAAGTTGAACCATCCCTGGTTTGTGACTGGGATGGTACATACTACGAACAATGAGTCTGTGGACTTGCCGGAGATCCCAAGTTGGTAATCGTGGATCAGGAATCGGCATCATTCTGTGTATTTGATTGTGTTTTTAATACAAGTGGTAAATCAGGGACATTAAGTTGTATCTGATTTTCTACAAGTGGTTGAAGACAAAATGATGAACCACATCCCCAACTTTACAAGTGGTAAAAACAAACTTATTTTCCGGAAAAACCATTTGATTAAAACAAACTTAAGTGTTTTGAAATCTAAATGGGAAAATAGTTTGAGGGGGAGTTCTGATTGTTTATGCCAAGTGGATGGCGAATTGAAGCAATTCGATATCAGTTGTCATGTTATTGTACAGTTTGTTTTCAAATTTCCTAAAATGTGTTTGCATTTTAGGGGGAATAAGAATAAGAATTTTTAGAAAATCCAAAAACATTTGAAAATTTGAAAAATTCAAAAACATGATAAAATGAAAAATGAGTTTTGTTGCATAAAAGAGGAAATGATAGTACATCAGTGGACTGTCACAACATGCTAAAGAAATGGAATGTCAAAATGTGATAAACGGTCTCACTGATGATGTGTCAGTAGGTTTTTACACATTTATTAGATTGTGACGAGATATAAACCTAAATTTCAAACTTGCTTATATCGTGGGGAAACATCTCTCGGATATATGGGTAACCCCCGAAATCTCGTTTGAAAGGTTTCATATTCTGATATACTAGGTCTTTATACTCAATGATGTCTGGGGTATTATTCCGGGACTTCTGCTGAACGGTGGTTCTGACCTAGTCCTCGAATAATACTTTTCGCAAATGCTTGAAACATAGCATCACCCTCAGCATATATGATAAGACAATAAAATTGCTTAGCAATGCTGTTGTAAAAAAAGATCCTCTAAAGGGGACACACCCAAAAGTTGAGTCATGATCTCTCTGCTGAACGGTAGTTCTGACCTGAGCTCTCATGATTCTTCATAATTTATTAACCCCTTACAGATATCATTTGTGTCATAATTACCTGTAAGACTGAATATTGGGATCTGGATACGGGAGTATATTCTGAGGTGGGACACGCGATTGAGTTTAAGTGCTTAAAACATTAATATCGTATCTCGAAGCAGTTGAACTTTGTGTGAAAATTTAAGTGGATCAGTATACTGACAATCTAAGTGAATCGTTTAGAGCTTAAAATGAAATGAAGCTTAACGGTGTTGGTGATTTGTCTCAAAAACTGATATGATCCTCTTACACAAACTCACAAAAATATTGTATGTAAATATTTCTTTACTGCATTTCTTTATATTCAAAATCCAAAAAGATTTTCAGTGTGTTTTAGTAATTTTGAAAAATTCAAAAAGATTTTCGACAACTGGTGTTGAGAAGCTGATTTTCAAAATTCCGAGTGCTAGACATGATGAACAGATGGTTTGGGAGAGTGTGTTGTTTTGAAAATGAATATGATATTTCTGCAAGTGGTTCATCAGAGATTATAAATGTTGAATCATTTTAAAATTTGCTCTACTAGTGGTCATCAGAAAATTTATTTTTGGGTAGAGAATGTGCAGGTTATTTGAATGACAGAGAGTCAGGTTCCGATACCTGAGGTTTCTGTGAGTCTTTCAAGCCAGGCTAAGATCCCTGCATATCGAAAGGGGGAGTCTGAAGATACTTAAAGAAAGGAGTATGTTGGTGATGAAAATAGAAGAGAAGATAGAGATTGAGGATACTTACAGTGTCAAATACTTCAGAGAGTTCGAGAGGACTGATAAAGACTGAAGATGCGAAGACTCGACATCGAAGACTCCGTCAACATCCGAGGGGGAGTCTGTTGGTGCATCCGTCTGTCGTCTACGTCTTATATCGAGTCTCAGTCTCATTACGGATCTGAACGAGGATGATGTCACCATCTTGGATGATGACATCATAATGGTGATGTCATCATTACATCATCTCATAAAAGACAAAGGAGTTTAGAATGTAGAAGTTTGATTTCGGTCAAGAACTGATTTCATTTATGTGTTTAGATCAGGTTCGCTCATGTGACATGTCAGGTTCGCTTATATGGTTATCAAGTAGGTCCGCTCATATGTCAAGTGTAGGTTCGCTTATATGTACACCATGTCACCTATATATAGTTGTAAGAGCGAACCACACACACATAGTTCTAGGTATTGTCTTCCGGTGAGCCACGAAGTGCTGCCGAAGTGTCGACAGGTTGTAAACTTCATCTACATCAATAATATCGACAGTTTAATGTGTATACTTGCTGAATTACACCGAAACACTTGTTTCCGCCTCTTGTTTTGGTGAAAAACTCTTCTACACGACTCGTTTAGGTCGGAATTCGATCCTACAGTGTCCTACTATGGTGGACCCTCCAATTAAGCGTATCGAACTTTATCTTAAGGGCTTAGTGCCAGAAATCCAAAGTCATGTGACTTCAGCTAATCTCGCCACCATTCAGCAAGTTGTTCAACTCGCTCACCGTCTCACTGATCAGGCGGTGGAGCAGAACAGGTTACCAAAGCGCATTGGTGCTACAACTTCTTCAGATGCTCCTAGTGACAACAAACGAAAATGAGATGGAGCTTCAAGCAGAGGTTCAACTTCTGTTCAATCTCAGTCTCAGCAGAGAAGGACTGACGACTACAAGAGTCCTAGTCAGCAATCATCTGGTAGTCAAAGTCATGGTGGGTACAAGGGAAATCACCCCAAATGCAATCGCTGCAACCTACACCACAGCGGGCCATGCACCAGGGGTAACTGTCATCGATGCAACAAGCCAGGTCACGCCGCAAAGGATTGCAAGAGTTTATACCCCGCAAACCAGAATCGTCAACAACAACAAGCCCCACAGAATCAACGCCAGCAACAGCAGCAACAAGGTAACAACAAAGGGTGCTTTCAGTGTGGAGCTGAAGGCCACTTCAAAAGAGATTGTCCCCAACTGAACAGGAACCAGAACAACAACAACAATAACAACAACCAGGGGAATGGGAACAACGGGGGTAACAATGGCAATGGTGCAAGAGGTCGTGTGTTCGTTATTGGCCAAGGTGAAGCTAGGAACGATCCCAACGTAGTGACGGGTAAGTTCCTTCTCGACGACTTTTACGTTATAGTTTTATTTGATTCGGGGGCTGATACTAGCTACGTGTCCTTAAAAGTTAGTCAATTGCTTAAGCGTACCCCAACACTATTGAACCCCAAACACACTGTAGAGCTAGCTAATGGTAAAAGTTTAGAGGTCACCCACGTAGTCAAGGGTTGTAATCTTGTTCTTGCTGGTCACACTTTCTCTATCGACCTCCTTCCTATCACTCTGGGTAGTTTCGATGTTGTCATTGGGATGGATTGGTTATCCCAACACCAAGCAGAGATTTTGTGCAACGAAAAGATTGCCCGTATTCCTCGCCCAGGTGAGGAACCTCTCATGATTCGTGGCGACAAGAGTGGTGCTGTTGTGAGCATCATCTCTTTCCTTAAGGCTCAGAAGTGTTTACGTAAGGGCCACACTGCTATTCTGGCTCACGTTACTGACACCTCGAAGAAAGAGAAGAAGATAGAAGATTTTCCGATTGTACGTGACTTCCCTGAGGTATTTCCTGAGGAACTACCTGGCCTTCCGCCTCATCGCCAGGTCGAGTTTCAAATCGAGCTAGCTCCTGGAGCAGCACCTATAGCTCGTGCACCTTATCGCCTAGCTCCATCAGAGTTGAAAGAACTCTCTACGCAACTACAAGAACTCTTGGATAAGGGTTTTATTCGTCCTAGCTCTTCGCCCTGGGGAGCCCCAGTCTTGTTTGTGAAGAAGAAGGACGGTACCTTCCGTATGTGTATCGATTATCGAGAACTCAACAAGGTGACGGTGAAGAATCGTTATCCTCTTCCACGCATCGACGACTTATTCGACCAGTTTCAAGGGTCGAGCTTTTACTCGAAGATTGATTTGAGATCGGGATATCACCAGCTGAGAGTCCGAGGAGAGGACGTCTCCAAAACAGCCTTTAGAACCCGTTATGGACACTACGAGTTTTTGGTCATGCCTTTTGGGCTGACAAACGCACCTGCGGTCTTCATGGATTTGATGAATCGAGTGTGCAAGCCTTACCTGGACAAATTCGTCATAGTTTTCATCGACGACATCCTGATCTATTCGAAGAGTCAGGAGGAACATGAGCAGCATTTACGACTCGTTCTAGAACTCCTTCGAGCAGAACAGCTGTACGCTAAGTTTTCAAAGTGCGACTTCTGGCTTCGTGAAGTCCACTTTCTAGGCCACGTGGTAAACAAGGATGGGATTCACGTTGATCCATCCAAGGTAGACTCGATTAAGAACTGGCCTGCACCTCGTACACCAACGGAAATTCGCCAATTCTTGGGCTTGGCAGGTTATTACAGAAGGTTTATCAAGGATTTCTCTAAGATTGCACAGCCTCTTACCTCACTAACGCAGAAAGGCGTTGTTTATCGATGGGGAAATGCACAGGAATTAGCATTTCAGCACTTAAAGGATAGACTTTGCAGTGCACCTATCCTCTCATTGCCTGAGGGCACAGACGACTTTGTGGTTTACTGCGACGCATCAATTCAGGGTCTTGGTTGTGTATTGATGCAACGGGATAAAGTTATAGCCTACGCCTCACGCCAACTCAAAGTTCATGAAAGGAACTACACAACACATGATTTAGAGCTGGGAGCTGTTGTTTTTGCACTAAAGATATGGAGACACTATCTGTACGGTACCAAGTGCGCCATCTACACTGATCATAGGAGTCTCGAGCATATCTTCAAGCAGAAGGAACTGAATATGCGACAACGACGATGGGTTGAGCTACTGAATGACTACGAATGCTCGATCAGGTACCACCCAGGCAAAGCCAATGTTGTGGCTGACGCCCTCAGTCGAAAGGACTCTACGCCTAAGCGCGTACGAGCTTTACAACTCACTATATAGTCTAGTCTTCCTTCCCAGATACGAGATGCTCCGGTAGAAGCATTGAAACCAGAAAATGTCAGGGCTGAAGCCCTACGCGGCTCAAGGCAACGATTAGAACAAAAGGAAGACGGTGCTTACTACGTAACAGGACGCATATGGGTCCCACTCTATGGCAACCTACGAGAGCTTGTGATGGATGAGGCACACAAATCTCGCTACTCAGTACATCCTGGTTCGGATAAGATGTACCACGACCTCAGAACTACCTACTGGTGGCCTAGCATGAAGGCACACATAGCAACGTACGTCAGTAAGTGTCTGACTTGCGCGAGAGTCAAAGTCGAATACCAGAAACCTTCAGGCCTACTTCAACAACCAGAGATACCACAATGGAAATGGGAGCAAATTTCCATGGATTTTGTTACTGGCCTACCTAGATCTCAACGTGGTAACGATACTATTTGGGTGATCGTGGATCGACTCACAAAGTCTGCACACTTTTTGGCTATCAAGGAAACGGATAAGTTCTCCACGTTGGCAGACGTATATCTTAAGGAAGTTGTCTCGAGGCACGGGGTGCCCACCTCTATTATCTCGGATCGAGATGCACGTTTTACTTCAGAACTGTGGCAAGCAATGCACAAGTCCTTTGGCTCACGTTTAGATATGTGCACAGCTTATCACCCGCAAACGGATGGGCAGTCTGAACGCACCATCCAGACCCTCGAAGATATGCTCAGGGCATGTGTAATTGACTTTGGCAACGGCTGGGAAAAGCATTTGCCACTTGTGGAATTTTCGTACAATAACAGCTACCACACCAGCATTAAAGCTGCTCCGTTTGAGGCATTGTACGGGCGTAAATGCCGGTCACCTCTTTGTTGGGCAGAGGTGGGGGATAGTCAGATCACTGGCCCAGAACTTGTGGTAGACACAACAGAACGAATTGCTCAAATACGACAACGAATGGCGGCAGCTCGTGACCGTCAGAAAATCTACGCCGATAAGGGCAGGAAACCACTCGAGCTCCAGGTTGGGGAGCGAGTGCTACTCAAAGTTTCACCCTGGAAGGGTGTGATTCGTTTTGGTAAACGAGGCAAACTTAACCCACGATACGTTGGACCTTTAGAAGTCATTGAGAAAATAGGCAAGGTGGCCTACAAACTGAACTTACCAGCAGAACTCAGTGCAATTCACAACGTTTTCCACGTGTCAAATCTGAAGAAGTGTCTGTCAGATGAGACCCACATAGTTCCTTTGAAGGAGCTCACTATCGACGAGCAGTTACGATTCGTCGAGGAACCAATTGAAATCATGGACCGGGATGTTAAGGTCCTCAAGTGCACTAGAATACCTCTCGTTCGAGTTCGTTAGAACTCACGTCGCGGCCCAGAGTTTACCTGGGAACGCGAAGATCAAATGAAGCAAAAGTATCCCCAACTATTCGTAAACAGTACAACCACTACTGAGGCTGAAGCTACGGAATTTCGGGACGAAATTCCAGATCAACGGGGGAAGGATGTGACACCCCAGGAAAACCAGGAAAACCATACAACTTAACTAGCTTCCTCAGTGAGTACGTGCTAAATTTCGGGACGAAATTTCTTTCAACTTGGGGATAATGTGACAACTCGTATTTAAAACTTCTCTTTGTGTGTACGTAACGTATGTAGACCTTATGTGATTACATGAACCATGTTGGTTTAATGAATGTTATAAGTGAATGTTATATGAAAATGTGTTGTGCTTGTATGTATATGTATTGGAACCACACGAATTAAACCAATCGCACAATAGCAACTCGAACGCACAAGCCTTTGGGCTTTACTACTCTCGGCCCACTTCTCTTGAACTTGAACCGAATGGGCAACCCATTAGGGGGGGTTCGGCCCACTCTCTCTTTTACACGCATAGCATTAGGAGAAAGAGTATACTTCTCATTTGTTTGCTAAACACACAACACTTTACACAAACCCTAGCTCTCTTTCTCTCCTCTCAAACTCGACGGCAACACCTCCATCTCTCTCTAAGCTTTCTATTCGGATCAATCCTTGTTCCTTCTCTAATCGGTTAGTGTTTAAACTATTTGCTTTCATGATTGTATGATGTTCTGTTATACATGCTCGACATGATGATGGAGAAACAAAATATGATTGATGATGTTTATATGATGATGTATTGTTAGGTGTTCGAATATATGTTATTCGGATTTGATAATATGAACAAACTGTCTTACAATTATAGGGTTTGATATATGCTTGATGTTGATCTAGAAGAAATCGGCTCACATGTATAGTGTTGTAGATCGATAGGGTTGTTAATCACATGAGGTTGTTAATGATCTAGAATCGAAAATATATATATATATTATCAGCTATGATTGTGTTTATATTAGACGAATTGTTGTGATGATATGTTCGTGTGCATGCTAGAAATCAAGGACATAAATCTGTTAATATGTTGAAGTTGTGGTTGATGTTCATGCTATGAATATGCTTAGGGTTCTTATGAATTATTGTTAAATTGTTTGGTTTGATCGATCATTAGTTTGGATGGAAACTGTTGAATGTATTGATTGATAAATTGTAACTATGGAAACGGTTAAATTGGTCAAACGAAATTGATTGGATCTAGTAACAGTATTGCATGAATTTAGGAAATCATTTAACCAATCGTACAAGGTTGTCGGTCGCACAAGATCAGGTCGCACAAGACCTGATCTGATCGCACAAGTGGATCGCACAAGATAGGTACAAACAAATATAGCACATGGTACTGGTTATTCATGCATGATCGCACAAGATCTGGTGGATCGCACAAGATGGTGCCGATCGCACAAGACCTTGGGCCTTACACATTGTTGAACTTAATAGATGCTGTTGGGCCGAATGGCCCAACCCAGTCACACAACCCAATCGGATCGCACAAGTCATCCGGATCGTACAAGCCGTCCGGATTGCACAAGACCTATGTTTATATATTGGGCCGGGTTATTCTTTTGGGCTTCATTTGGTGAATCGCACAAGGCTTTTGAGTTATGAACTTGTGCGAGCCCAAACCTTTTTAATCGCACAAGTTGGATACGATAGGACTGTTGATGTGTTAACATGAATTATGTGTTTGCCATGATCAATAAGTGTTCATAACCTGTTAAACTATGTGTAATCATATGTGTACCTAGACCTGACTTGTATGGTAACCATGTTAGGACGTGGTTGACCTCTAGCAGCTCGATTGACCTTTACTTACCTACCGAGCAAACCAAAGGTGAGTTCACACTTTCTACAAAGCATGGGATTCCCAGGGGTTGGGAATGGGGTTAAGGAACATGGATTCCTCGTCCTTTCTTGGGTAGGACAGTTCTGGTTCAGGAATATAATTCCTCGTCCTCAGGGACAGTTAAATTTTACTAGACCAAAACTCTATCACGAAGTCCCTCCTTTTTATATCGACTTAATCGCCGGGCCAATGGCGAGCGGGTCATTAGTTAGATAGCGCTATTTAGGTCGGACAAGCCTCACACCGTGCCGCAGAGGACGGGCGTGAACTAATGGATCTGGGCATGTCAATGATGATAGACATTGACAGTTCAGGGCACATAAACATGACTACAGTCAACAGTCGATATGGTAACGAGTCTAGTATACATGGGATAGCCCCCACGGCCGAAAAGCCAGATAACTAAACATGGGGTAGCCCCCACGGCTGGATTGCCAGAGTTAATGGGTTAAACAAATCACGTTTTCAACTATGGGGTAACCCCCACGGCAGGGATGCCAGTTAAAGGAACTGTTTTTGGAACAACTTAAAACGAACACCCAACTGTGAACTCGCTCAACATTATTGTTGACTCGTTACTACATGCTTTGCAGGTCAATAGGTACTTAGCTGGAGCTTGCATGGGGAAGAGTCGTTGTGGGACATGGACAGCTGTGTGCCATGTAAACTTGGAAACGTTTAAACTTATGTTTTGGTTTTTGAACATTAAGCTTCCGCTTTGCAACTTAAATTATGATTGTTTGGACACCACTTGTATTGGTTGGACTTTTATAATTACTTACTTGCTTGTTCAATATGATTGGTGGCTGGATCCTGGTCAGTCACGCCTCCAAGCGGTGATACTCCGCATGTGGATTTTGGGGGTGTGACATTCTTGAAATGCTTTATGTGCTCAAAGTTGTTATTATTATTTCGAACATACGTCTTTCCTAAGACATTTTACTCGTTTATACTAAAATCGAAACCACTCGTAATACACAAACGAGACGACTTCACCAAAATAGGCGTGAAACCCACAATTTGGTGAACGTCTCTCAATCCATCTATTCTTTTTACACGAAATTCGCCACCAAATTAGGAGTGAAATCCCCACCTTGATAGAGAATTTTCATTTCAAACTCTAATGGACCCTCGTCAAGGTGTCGAAATTAAATTTTGACCCGACAAGTACCAACCACACTTAGGGTACGAAATCGTCAAGTTAGGGGTGAAACCCGCACCTTGTCGAATAGTCCCGCTCCTTGATTTTCAAAAATCCCGCCAAGTGTCGAATTTTCGATTGGTTTGGAACATGTAGTAACTGGAAGGGTGAATACCGTTAACCGAAATACCGGCGAGAATATTCCACCTATTAGGCCAAAGCATGTTTCTTAAATTCAAAAGAATTTTCGACCACTTTGGTTTAGTCAAAGTTTCGTTTTGGAACAATCCAAGTTTTAATCAAACCTACGTTTCACTATTATCAGTCTTATATGATGTAATTCTCCCTTTCAAGTTCAAATTTCTTTCGAGATGGTTTTCTTATATACACATCATACTAAGTCTTTCCATACATCTATACTTCATTTACATGCATGATTTCAAAAACGTCACCCAATTAGATTTACATTTCTTATAACCACAAAATGGAGACATATCATCGAGATAGGAGTGATTTCCTTACCTTGACGATTAACTCCACTCCTCATTTTCTTAAAAACGACCTCACCAACAAGTTAGGGGCGATTACCTTACCTAGGTGATCGTTACCAAAATTCTTCCTTCAAAATACTTCATTATACAACACGATCAAGTTTTATATCTAACTCATTTTCCATTTGTCAAAATCCCTACCTATGCAAATTTCAAAATTTATTTTTTTATTAAACGTACATCTTATCTTACCCCCATAATCTATTTCACATAAACCGCATTCACGAAATACTTAGTCATACCATGAACGTTTTATTTCCCAATTTTCAAAATTTGACGAATTGCTACCCATCAACTTAGTTGGCCTAATGAATCTATTGCCCCCAAATTTCATGTTTCACGTAAATCGCTAAAACACGCTCACGTCATGTTATTATACTAAGAACTTTCATTCTTAATCGAAAATCGAACCAACCTTTCTCACATGCCTATAATATCTTATAGATGTTATAAGTTCGTTTTACTAAAACTCTTTTCAAAATTGATAAATCATTTTATCAAAAAAAATAGTTTTCAACGATTACTAAATTCATTATGCTAAATTATTTTTAAGAATCAACGTTTCACGAGAACCTCCAAATTTCAAATTTCTTATTTTAATGCTAGACCCTTTAAAATGATGCAAACTTGCTATTTCAAAAACCTTTTCATACACCGCTCAATACATCATTCCAATTTCAAAACTCGTGGGCAAGGGAACTTCATAGGATCGACCATTTTCGACTTACTTAATCCTTCTAAAACAAAAGTAGCATTTCTGTCTTTACAAAATACGTCACGCATAACCAATAAGTATTGTATAATCTCTTACATTCACGAACTATATTCTACATTCCAAGGCAAACTCAACCTACTTTGATTCGATAAACTCGACGTTTTGCTGAAACAACTAAACATGCATACCACC